>JAPDNY010000006.1:0-1200000 GCA_029375565.1 Gekko gecko
CTATGAGGACCCGTGCTCTAGAACCATGTTGCCACGAAGCCGTGGATCCATGATTTTTGTAGTACAGATTGTTGCCATGGACATGTTTTGTGATTTGATGGTATGTTTGGGGTGTCCTAATGCAAAAACCCCGAGGATCCGTGAGGATCCGTGCTTCAGAGATACAGAAAGGTACTAGACAGGGCTGCCCTTTATCTCCTTTATTATTTATATTTGCCCTTGAGACATTAGATGATAGAGTTAGGGAATCGAAGCTTGTACATGGGCTCAAGATAAAGGGATATGAATTTAAATTGCTGGCCTTCGCAGACGATGTTGTATTCATATTAGAAAACCCAGTAGGATCAGCAATACATCTATTGGAAATAATACAAGAATTTGGGCACGTAGCGGGGTTTAAATTAAATTTGAAAAAAACTAAGATAATTACAAAAAAATTTTTACCTCGTACGATACAAGAAATACAAAAACTAACAGAAATAGAACTAGTAAAGAAAGTTAAATATCTGGGTATAACAATATCTAATAGGAATAGCTCATTAGTAGAAGATAACTATCACAAGCTTCTTAAGGACATCGATAAAGATTTATCAAGATGGAAAGATATTCAGTTGTCCTTGCTGGGTAGAATAGCAACTATTAAAATGAGTATTCTGCCGAAATTTCTTTTTTTAGCACAAAATATCCCCATTCTAAAAAATTATAAGGTATGTATGGAGTTGGAGAGAATGGTAAAAAAGTTTCTATGGTACCCAAAACGGGCTAGGATAAAAGGGAAGACGCTTCAGAATAAAAAAGAAAAAGGGGGATGTGGGTTGCCTAACTGGAAGCTGTATTACCAAGCGTCAGCTTTAAACTGGATAACAGAATGGATTAGATTGGAGAACACTAGAGTTTTAAGCTTGGAAGGGCATGATCTTAGAATGGGTTGGCATGAATACGTATGGTATGGGAAAGATAAGATCCATACCAACTTTAAACACCATATTATAAGGGGAGCCTTGATTAAGATTTGGAATGAAATGAAAGAAAGATACTACAGTAAGATACCTAAATGGGTGCCCCCTTGGAAGCTTTTATAAAACCTTCCCTCATCAATGCATGCGATAGAGAAAGTTATGAGACATTGCTAGACGAAAATAATAAATTAAAATCGGAAGAGAGCTTACAAGTACTCTATAAGATTAAATTAGATTGGTGGGAAACTTTGCAACTCCAGTCAAGATATACCAAAGATGTTAGCATAGGGTTTCAAAAATCTAAAACACAACTAGATAGGATATGGCTTTCCTCAAATGATAAAATGATACAAAAGTTTTATAAGCCTTTGTTAGAAGATTATATGAGTGATGAAGAGGTCACCCCCACAATGGTAACATGGATGCAAGATTTGGGTCAGAGCATAGATATGGAGAAATGGGCCGATATTTGGAAATCTTTAAAATTCATGAGAGCTACAAGCTATAAGGAAAATATTTACAAAGTATTTCATCGTTGTTATTGGTCTCCTGACCGATTAGCTAAATGCTCTTCGGCACTCTCTAGAAACTGTTGGAAGTGTAGAACAAATGTCGGCACCTTTTTCCATGTATGGTGGCGATGTGACAAGGTCGCCGCTTATTGGAAAATGATCCAAAAGACAATATTAGAAATTACTAACATCAGCCTCTCTCTTTCTCCAGAAATATTTTTATTGAACATGCTTCCCAGGCTCTACAAACGAAAGGAAAAATACATATTAATTTATATTATTACAACCGCTAGAATTTTGCTAGCTAAATACTGGAAACAAGATGGCTTACCCACAAAAGAGGAAATAGCAATCAGACTACCTGAGATAGCGGAAATGGATAAGTTGAGTTTGATGCTTCAGCAGAAAGATGAAAGTGTTTTCAAGGAACGATGGGCATGTTTGTATAAATGGATAAAAATGGTTTGGAAATACTAGACTCAAAACTATGTAATGAGATGTATATATAAGATGTTAAAATTTGGTGGAAACTATGATAAATATATCTAATAAAAAAAAAAAGAATGATGTTTTTGTTGATGGTGTTGCCACAAAGCCGTGGATCCAGGACTTTTGTGGTGCAAGCTGTTGCCATGGCCATGTTTTGTGATTTGATGGTGTCCTAATGCAAAAACCTTGAGGATCCATGAGGAACCGTGTTCTAGAACCGTGTTCTTGCAGAATGGTGCTGCCACAAAGCCGTGGATCCATGATTTTTGTAGTACAGGCTGTTGCCATTGACATGTTATGTGACTTGATGGTGTGTTTGGGGTAACCCACTGCAAAAACCCCGAGGATCCATGAGGAACCATTCTCTAGAACCGTGTTTTGGTAGAATGGTGTTGCCACGAAGCTGTGGATCCATGATTTTTGTAGCACAGATTGTTGGCATGGACATGTTTTGTGATTTGATGGTGTGTTTGCGGCGTACTAATGCAAAAACCCCGAGGATCCGTGAGGATCTGTGCTTCAGAATGATGTTTTTGTTGATGGTGTTGCCACGAAGCCGTGGATCCAGGACTTGTGTGGTGCAAGCTGTTGCCATGGACATGATTTGTGATTTGATGGTGTGTTTGGGTGTCCTAATGCAAAACCCCGAGGATCCATGAGGATCCGTGCTCTAGAACTGTGTTTTTGCAGAATGGTGTTGCCACGAAGCTGTGGATCCATGACTTTTGTGGTACAAGCTGTTGCCATGGACATGTTTTGTGATTTGATGGTGTGTTTGGGGCGTCCTAATGCAAAAGCCTGCGGATCCATGAGGATCCGTGCTTTAGAACTATTTTTTGGTAAAATGGTGTTGCCACGAAGCCGTGGATCCATGATTTTTGTAGTACTGGCTGTTGCCATGGACATGTTATGTGATTTGATGGTGTGTTTGGGGTAACCCACTGCAAAAAACCCGAGGATCCATGAGGATCCGTGCTCTAGAACCGTGTTTTTGCAGAATGGTGTTGCCACGAAGCTGTGGATCCAGGAGTTTTGTGGTGCAAGCTGTTGCCATGGACATGTTTTGTGATTTGATGGTGTGTTTGGGGCATCCTAATGCAAAAACCCCAAGGATCCGAGAGGATCCGTGCTTCAAAACGATGTTTTTGCAGAATGGTGTTGCCACGAACCTGTGGATCCATGATTTTTGTAGTATATGCTGTTGCCATGGACATGTTATGTGATTTGATGGTGTGTTTGGGGCGTCCTAATGCAAAAACCCCAAGGATCCATGAGGATCCGTCCTCTAGAACCGAGTTTTGGTAGAATGGTGTTGCCAGAAAGCCGTGGATCCATGATTTTTGTAGTACATGTTGTTGCCATGGACATGTTATGTGACTTGATATTGTGTTTGGGGTGACCCATTGCAAAAGCCCCGAGGATCCATGAGGATCCGTGCTCTAGAACCGTGTTTTTGCACAATGGTGTTGCCACGAAGCCATGGATCCATGATATTTGTAGTACTGGCTGTTGCATTTGACATGTCATGTGATTTGATGGTGTGTTTGGGGCGTCCTAATGCAAATTCCCCGAGGATCTGTGAGGATCCATGCTCTCGAACTGTGTTTTTGTTGATGGTGTTGCCATGAAGCCGTGGATTCCTGTCTTTTGTGGTGCAAGGTGTTGCCATGGACATGTTATGTGATTTCATGGTGTGTTTGAGGTGTCGTAAAGCAGAAACCCTGAGGATCCATGAGGATCTGTGGTTCAGAACCATGTTGTAGCTTCATGGTGTGGCCACAAAGCCATGGATCCGCAAATTTTGTACTACAGGCTGTTGCCTTTGACATGTTTTGTGATTTGATGGTGTGTTTCGGGCATCCTAATGCAAAATCCCCGAGGATCCGTGAGGATCCATGCTCCCGAACAGTGTTTTTGTTGATGGTGTTGCCACGAAGCCGTGGATACATGATTTTTCTAGTACTGGCTGTTGCCTTTGACATGTTTTGTGATTTGATGGTTTGTTTGGGGCGTCCTAATGCAAAAACCCCAGGGATCCGAGAGGATCCGTGCTTCAAAATGATGTTTTTGCAGAATGGTGTTGCCACAAAGCCATGGATCCATGATTTTTGTAGTACAGGCTGTTGCCATGGACATGCTTTGTGATTTGATGGTGTGTTTGGGGCGTCCTAATGCAAATTCCCTGAGGATCCGTGAAGATCCGTGCTCTCGAACAGTGTTTTTGTTGATGATGTTGCCACGAAGCCGTGGATCCATGATTTTTGTAGTACTGGCTGTTGCCTTTGACATATTTTGTGATTTGATGGTGTGTTTGGGGTGTCCTAATTCAAAAACCCCGAGGATCCGTGAGGATACGTGCTCCAGAACCATGTTTTTGCACAATGGTGTTGCCACGAAGCCATGGATCCAGGATTTTTGTAGTACATGCTGTTGCCATGGACATGTTATGTGATCTGATGGTGTGTTTGGGGCGTCCTAATGCAAATACCCCGAGGATCCATGAGGATCCGTGCTTTAGAACTATTTTTTGGTAAAATGGTGTTGCCACGAAGCTGTGGGTCCATGATTTTTGTGGTACAAGCTGTTGCCATGGACATGTTATGTGATTTGATGGTGTGTTTGCGGCGTCCTAATGCAAGAATCCTGAGGATCCATGAGGATCCGTCCTCTAGAACCGTGTTTTTGCAGAACAGTGTTGCCACGAAGCCATGGATCCATGATTTTTGTAGTACAGGATGTTGCCATGGACATATTTTGTGATTTGATGGTGTGTTTGGGACGTCCTAATGCAAAACACCCGAGGATCCGTGAGGATCCGTGCTCTCGAACAGTGTTTTTGTTGATGGTGTTGCCACGAAGCCGTGGATCCAGGAGTTTTGTAGTATAGGCTGTTGCCTTTGATATGTTTTATGATTTGATGGTGTGTTTGGGGCCTCCTAATGCAAAAACCCCGAGAATCCGTGAGGATCCGTGCTTTAGAACGATGTTTTTGCAGAATGGTGTTGCCACGTAGCCGTGGATCCATGATTTTTGTGGTACTGGCTGTTGCCTTTAACATGTCATGTGATTTGATGGTGTGTTTGGGGCGTCCTAATGTAAAAACCCGAGGATCCATGAGGATCCATGCTTTGGAACCATGTTTTTGCAGTTTTGTGGTGCCACGAATTCATGGGGGCATGATTTTTGGAGCGCTGCTTATAGTCTAAGACATGGTCTACAGTATGATGTTGGTTTTATTTCATTTCAGTGTAAAAATCATATGAATTTATGAGGATCTGTGCTTTGGAATCATGTTTTTGCACCGCTGTAACACCACGAATCTGTGGGTGCGTGATTTTTGTGGTCCCCCCTGTAGACTAGTTCATGGCCTACAATATGATGGTGGTTTTATTTCATTTCAATGAAAAAATCATATGAATTCATTAGGATCCATTTAGATCCGACTTCTACCCAGACCCCTTTTTGTCTTCAAAAGACTGTCTGTCCCACCTTGTCACAGAGATATAATTTGGTTTTTAGTCCAGCCATAGAACCTGGGGGAAGAATGAGAGGTAGCACTTCCTGCGATAACAATTCTTTTCATGTCCTTTTTCTCCCCGCGTAGGATTGCTCTTTTTTTTTTTTAATGTTCTATTGGGAGCACTATAGTGCTGCAGTGGGACTACAAATCAGCACCATAGAGACCCCATTGAGATCCCTGGACTCCATTTAAATACACTGACATTTGCTACTGTGTCTCAGCATGGATTTTAAAAGGTAATTTGGGGGCAGACGTTGTATTTATCATGTCTGTTTAAAGATTAAATCACTGAAAATAGCAATGAGCACATACATACCAGCACAGCATGAAAAAGGAGGAGGGGCTTTACTAGTTTGGGCTTTGATTAATTAAAAAGCATCAGAATAGCCTGCTACTTGGGATTCAAAACTGTCTGGTCCCCTCCCACCCCCCCGCAGGCGCACTTGAATTCTGTATCCAGTGAGCCCCTTGTTTCCAGGGGACAGCAGTAGCAAATGTCAGTGTATTTAAATGGAGTCCAGGCATCTCAATGGGGTTGCTATGGTGCTGATTTGTAGTCCTGATTCAGCGCCACAGCACTCCTAATAAAATTTTAAAAAACCTGTCAGGGAGATCGTGTGGATGGCGGGAAAAGAAAGCCATGCAGTTTGAAATGCCAAAGCGCTTCAGAGAAGGCTCCTTACTGGAAGGGAAAGGCTGTATGAAATGGCATTACAGTACAATACTGGTTTTAAAAGGGTAATGCGAAATTCCCCGTCCTCTTAAGTCAACCCCCTTCAAATGGAACTTGTGATGATATAAAAGTCAAACAGAACAAAAGATTTTATTTAAAAGACAGGGGGAAATTAGGTGTAATCAGTTGTTAACTTCAAGGCAAAAAATCAGTGGTTGTACAGATTGTAATTCATACAGGCAAATGAGGGTTATGATTTTTAGTTTATTGAGATCTTAATATTGAGGGGCTTTTCCCCATTTCCCAACACTACACTGCTTCTTAATAGAGTTTCCTATTTCTCCTCTTATTTCCTTGAGGCTGATACCTTCTTCCCAGTATTTAACTCCCTCCCTTTTAATCCCTAATTTCTATCTTGCTCATGAGGTGTCTCAAACAGTTTCCTTTCACAACAGACCAGGGATCGCCTCTTCCTCCCAGAGATAAACTCTCCCTGTTTAACTGGGTGCGGATTCTTCTTATTCCCCTAAAAGATATCTTCCCTCTCCTTTGGTCTGAATGGGAGTCTCATCTCACTACCCAACCACCTTGCCAAACTTTGTCTCAATAATCAACAGACTCAATAATCCACTTTCAATCCATTTTCAATGCACTTTACAACTGGATTTTTATTGCGTGAACCGGCAAAATCCAGTTTGAAAGTGCATTGAAAGTGGATTATTTAGTGTGTGTGATTGCAGCCTTTTTTCCCAGTTCTTGTGTCCATGTAAAACTGCTTTCACCATAGGCTGAGACTCAGACTCTTTCAGTTCTTCCAATGAATTCTTCCTCAGAGCAGATTTTCAACAGTGAAGGTACAGATACTTTTGTCCGGGAAAAACTGTTTATTGCCCTTCCAGTGTTTTTGTAATCCTCTCAGCTAGCAGACGGGAGAGATCCAGCTCCTTTTTTAAGATATGAACTATTCAATAGACTCAGGACTTTAAGGCTTTTATCAGCACCAGGAAAGAGAACGTGAGTAAACTGAAACTTTGTCTGCTTAAAGAGTTGAATAAAGTTGATTCTAAACGAGTGGTCAAGTGCGTTGAAGACGTAGCAGTACTTAGAGCAAGCTCTTATGCTGCTGGGAACTGCATAGACCTCATAGGGCACAGGTGTCGGACTCTTATGAGGGCCAGATCTGACGTAAATGCCACTTTGTTTGGCCGGGCCGTGTGCCATAAAATATAATGCCAGGTACAGGAGATATAAACTTTATAAAGGACACAGGCAAACCCAATTAATTATATTATTTTTTACTCAAAATACAACATGCTTAAAACATTAACCGTCCTATAGTATTTCTTTACAGTATCTTCCACCACCCGTTATTCATTAGCACTGGGAGAGTTTACAAGGACAAAAACATAAAATTTAGAAGGACATAATGCACAGCCTCTGTCATCTGGCAATAGAGATAATGACCAGTTGCTTGCAGGCCAAGATAAGAGCCCTGCCTGGCCCAAAGGCTGTGTGTTTGACACCCCTGTGTAGGTTTTTCAAGGCAGGTGATGAACAGAGGTGGTCTGCTATTGCCTGCCTCTACGTTGTGACCCTGGAATTCCTTGGTGGTCTCCCATCCAAGTGCTGGCAAGGGTCAGCCCTCCTTAGCTTCTGAGATCTGATGCCAGCAGGCTAGCTTGGGCCATCCCAGTCAGCACAAACCACACATCATTATTATTCCGACCGTTATTTATTCATCTTGTTTCCGCTAAAATTGGCTTCCAAACTAACTGACCATTACAGTTCAGCCCAGATATTTCTTTATTCAGAGCCAGTAGTTGTTAGTAGTGGTTAGAGCGTTGGGGCTAAGATCTGGACACCCAGGTTCAAATTCATTTAAAAGGAGAAAGCATCTTTCTGGCTTTAATGAATGAAACAACAACAATAAAGCGAGTCCTGCTAGATCAGGCCACATGGCTGTATCTTGCTTCTACCGGTGGCCAGCCCAGATGTTTCTAGGAAAGCTCAGAAAGTGGAGCATGAAGCAAGAGCCCTCCTTTTGTATTTGCTCCCAGCTTCTGGTAATTCAGTGTAGACTGCCCCTGCACGCACAGTGCCATTTTTCATTACAGCCTTTAATAAAATGCTGCTTCCCCAATGCCAGAAAACTTGTTTTTGATTGCTATCAACGAAAGGGTCTCTCTGATGCTTTTTGCAGCTAAAATGGCCATTGCCACATACTGGAAAACGACAATGGCACCCACACTTTCACAATGGCATAAAAAGTTGTGGAATTTATACATTATGGCAAAACTCTCGGATAATCTTATGTGCTTTGATAAGATTCCTGCCTCCTCTTCGTTTGTTCCAGTTGGTTTCCCATCCTAGAATATCTCACTTCCCAGCAGGACATTCCTAAAGTAATTGATGACCTTTGGTTATGGTGAAGCTCTCGGTTCATTGGCATCTAATACTATTGTTAATCTTTGAAATAGGGTAAGACTACTCTTAGTTTATGGTTGGGACCTTATTGCTAATGTTTCTCTCCTTACCACTTTGGGTGTTTTAAGCTTTCTGATGCACAGTTTCTTTTTGGAAATCTATTGTACCTTTGTAATATTTGATTATTTTTCATTGTTTGTATATTTGAGATGTTATTTTTTTAATTTAATTCTTTAATTTATCATTTTTTAACAAAACTTCAATAAACTTTATTGTATAAAAATAAAATGCTGCTGATTGGCTTGAGTTGATCTAACTCTTTCAAAAGAGCACTGGTGGATCAGGACTAAGACCACAAACGCTCTTCTAGCTCAGGGTCTTGATTCCCAAAAGAGATCAGCCAGATGCCAGAGAGAAGCCAAAAGAGGCAGGATGCAGAAAGTAAAGCCATCTCCTCTGCTTTTGTATTGGACACAGGTAGAACAAAAGATCGAAAAGATGGGTTGCCTGCTGGCTGACAGAAACCAAAGATCTACTTCCTCCAACTGTTTGGGAAAGAAAGTAGCCTGCCAATTGTAGAAAACGTGCAATACCCCAGAACCTGGTATTTAGATTATTGCCAAACACGAAGGTTCCATTCATAGAAGGGACCTTGCAGGCCATCTAGTTGAACCCCCTGCACTCTGCAGGAACACAGCCGAAACCCCTACATACCTACAACATACCCAAAAGATGGTTGTCCAGTCTCCTCTTGAAAACGTCCAGCGAAGGAGCATCCACCACCTCCCGAGGCACTCTGTTCCACTGCTCAACCACTCTTACAGTCAGGAAGTTTCTCCTGATATTAAGCCGGTAACGACTCCCTTGTAATTTCCACCCATTAGATCTAGTCTTGCAATCCGGAGCAAGAAAGAATAGATCCACTCCATCTTCTACATGACAGCCCTTCAAATACTTGAAGACTGCAATCATGTCCCCTCTAAACCTTCTCTTTCCCAGGCTAAACATACCCAACTCCCTCAGCCTTTCCTCATAAGACTTGGACTCCAACCCTCTCACCATCCTGGTCGCCCTCCTCTGGACCCGCTCGAGTTTGTCAACATCCTTCCGAAAATGTGGTGCCCCAAACTGGACACAGTACTCCAGGTGGGACCTGACCATAGCAGAATACAGCGGAACTACCACCTCCCGTGATGTGGACACAATGCTTCTGCTAATGCATCCTAAGATTGCATTAGCTTTCTTCACAGCCGCATCACACTGCAGGCTCATGTTTAGCTTGTGATCAACCATAACATCTAGATCCCTTTCACATGTGCTGCTGTCAAGCCAAGTCCCTCCCATTCTATATCTGTGCCTTTGATTTTTTGTCCCTAAGTGTAGGACTTTGCACTTATCTCTATTGAAATTCATTTTATTTGTCTCAGCCCACTGTTCCAGCCTATCAAGATCCTTCTGAATCCTGACTCTGTCTTTTTCAGAATTAGCAATCCCACCCAGCTTCGTGTGATCTGCAAATTTGATAAGCATCCCCTCTATGTCTTCATCCAGGTCATTTATAAAAACATTGAATAACACCGGGCCCAGGACTGAGCCCTGTGGTACTCCACTCGAGACTTCCCTCCACATAGACGCAGAGCCATTTACGAGCACTCGTTGGGTACGATTTTTCAACCAACCATGAATCCACCCAACGGTTGCGCCATCCAGCCCACACTTAACCAGCTTATCCTCAAGGATATCATGAGAAACTTTGTCAAATGCTTTACTGAAATCTAATACACTATATCCACGGCATTGCCAGAGTCAACCATTTTAGTAACTCTGTCAAAAAAGGAGATAAGGTTAGTCTGGCATGACTTATCTCTCCTTATAATAATTGAATTTTGGTCCCACAATGTTCGATGCGCGCCAACAGTGGTTCGCAGCAAGAGCTGCCACTCAGAAGACGCTGACTGGCTTGGCTGCCTCCCTCTGGGCTACTGGCGTGCCATTGGCTGGGTGGCTGGGAGGGAGGGACGATGCCTTACTCTCCTTGGAGCGCCTGGATGGCACACACGTTCCACTGGCCGGGGATCACCGCCGATGGAGTCGCAGTCCTCACCACATCGCGGATCGCCACCTGGGCGGTGTGCACCCGGACAACAGGCAGGACAGGTGCTTTGCTGGGGGGGAGGGAAGGGCTCCACCCCCCCACCTTCACAGGCTTGCGAGGGTGGCAGCGGCGGCGCTGAGCCGCCAGCCGCAGCCACATTTTCATCCCTACCCCCCTTCCTCACTCCCTTTCTCCCTATCTCCCTTCATTCTTTCCCTCTCTTACTCTTTCTCCCTTCCTCCCCCTCGCTTTGACTACTTCCCCCCCGCATCCTCCCTCCCTCCATCTCTGCCTGCGTGTCTTTCTGACTGTTTGTCTGTCTGCCCGCCCCTTCCTTCCTTCCTTCCTTCCTTCCTTCCTTCCTTCCTTCCTTCCTTCCTTCCTCTCTCTCTGTCTCCAAACCCCTCTATCTATCTATCTACCACCCACCCACCCACGCTACCTTTCTAGGGTCCGTTGTCTTCATCCACAACGGGCTTTGCTCCCTAGTTCTTCATAAACCCATGCTGACTATTACCAATTAACTCATTTTGTTCAAGGTGCTCACAGAGCGTTTTATAATCTGCTCCAGAATTTTCCCAGGTATTGATGTCAAACTGACAGGCCTATAATTTCCCGGGTCCATCTTTTTCCCCTTCTTGAAGATTGGGACAACATTCGCTCTTTTCCAGTCTTCCGGCACAACACCCGTACTCCAGGACCTCTCAAAGATTATAGCCAGAGGCTCTGAAATAACATCTGCAATTTCTTTTAGCACCCTCGGATGCAAGCCATCCGGCCCTGGAGATTTGAAAGTATTTAAGGCAGCTAGATGTTCTCTAACCATTTCCTTACTTATTCTGAACTGGCAGTTCCCCTTTCCTTCATATGCCCTGCATTCTTCAGTTTGTATACAGCTCACTTTACGGTTAAAGACCGTCGCAAAGTGAGAGTTGAGTAATTCCGCTTTGTCTTCATCCCTTGTTAAGGCTTGACCATCTTCCCTTAGCAATGAGCTTACTCCATCCCTGTTCCTCTTTTTGCTCCGAACATAGGCATAGAATTTTTTCTTGTTATTTTTTGCATCCCTCGCAAGCCTCAGCTCCATCTGTGCTTTAGCCTTTCTGACACCATTCCTACAGATTTGTGCTCGTGTCTTGTATTCACCCTCAGTAATCTGACCCTCCTTCCATTTCCTGTACATTTCCCTTTTTAGTTTCAGCTCCTCAGAGAGTTCCTTGTTCAGCCACCTTGGCTTCATTACCCGTCTCCCACCTTTCTTTCTTACCGGAACAGTTTGAGATTGTGCCTTAAGCACTTCATTTTTCAGCATCACCCATCCTTCCTGTGCAGATTTTCCCTTCAGCATTTCCAGCCATGGGATCCTACCTATTAGATCTCTGAGTTTATTGAAATCAGCTTTCCTGAAGTCCAGGATATGAGTTCTGCTACGTCCTGGTTTCACAGTCTTCTCTATGTCAAATTCCAAGCTGACATGGTCACTATTCCCCAAGGAACCCACCACCTTCACTTCATCAACCAGTTCTTCCCTGTTAGTCAGAATTAAATCTAGGATAGCAGATCCTCTGGTTCCCACCTCCACCTTCTGAGAGATGAAGTTGTCCTCAAGGCTATTCAAGAATCTGCGGGATGTCCCATGTCTAGCAGAGTTAGATTCCCAGCAAATATCTGGATAGTTAAAATCTCCCATAACCACTACATCCTGTCTCTGTGAAAGTTTAGCAAGCTGCTGTACAAATGCATTATCCTGTTCCTCCGGTTGATTTGGAGGTCTGTAGTATACTCCCACAGCAATATCCCCTTCTTTCCCCCCTCTATCCTTACCCACACACTTTCAACAGGGCAACTCTCAAAATCCTGAATTTCAGTGCAAGCATATTCATTCTTGACATATAGGGCCACCCCACCCCCTTTTTGTTTATTCTGTTCTGTTTGAACAAGGTATATCCTTCAATCACTGTGCTCCATATATGAGAGTCATCCCACCAAGTCTCAGTGACACCTATCAGATCATACCTATTTTCCAATATTTGGAGTTCAAGTTCCTCCTGTTTATTTCCCATATTCTGTGCATTAGTATAAAGACACCTCAGATTACAGACATCCCTTCCTACCGTAGGTTCCTTCAAATTTACCCGAAGATTACTAAACTCACCTCTCTCTCATTCATTTATTCTCTGGTCATTCCCCTTCCTGAACTTAGTGTTGGGGATGCCGCTTTTTCTTCCCACCCCCGATGTATTTAGTTTAAGGCCCTCCTGATCAGGTTCGCAAGTCTTCCAGTGAAGACATTCCTCCCATTCTTTGTCAGGTGCACCCCATCCGTCGCCAACAGTCCTTCGTGTCGGAGGTACATACCATGGTCCAGGAAGCCGAAGCCCTCTCGACGGCACCATCTACGTAACCAGCCATTCACTCCCAGTATCCTGGTCTCCCTTCCAGCTCCATGGCCCTCAACAGGTAAAATGGAGGAGAACACCACCTGAGCCCCCAGATCTTTCACCTTCTTGCCCAGAGCCTCATAGTCTTTGGAGATCCATTCAAGGTTTCTTCGGGCCGTATCGTTTGTTCCCACGTGGATCAGAAGGAGTGGGTAGAGATCAGAGGTCTTGATCAGTCTTGGAATTCTCTCCATCACATCTCGGATGGATGCTCCAGGAAGGCAACAAACCTCTCAAGATTTCTTGTCCGGTCTGCAGACACCTTCTTCCGTCCCTCTCAGTAGGGAGTCACCAACCACCACTACTCGTCTCTTCCTCTGTGGGATGGTTTGCGTCATGACTAACAACCATCAGTTCAGTGGCCTGGATCCCATGTATTATTTCCAAATGAAATTTTCAATACCACCTAGGGCAATTCCTGAAGGTCCCCTTTCCCCCAGGAGCAGCACGGGGTGCATTCTGGGCAGCTGCTGGAGAGGGAGGCAATCAAATCCTGCTCTCCAGATGGGCCCATAGAAAACTTCAGGAGCTCCAAGCCAGTGAATTTGTATAAACCTCTTTGGGGATTCTTTTTTAGAAGCCACTCAAGCCAAAGACCAACTTCCACATCTTGTGGAACTGAATTCCACAGTAATTACATATTTTTGTGGGGCTTTGTCCAGAACTGGATTCTTGGGGTCTGGAATGAGAATCCTCATGGAGGAAGTAGTTCCCGCCGCAGGGCCAAGTCCTCCAAAGAATAACCCAATCCTCTGAAACTGGGTCGGTACCCTTGCTGGACCCCTTGCCTGGGATGAGATGGATAACGGAAGAGGGGTCACTGAGAAAAATGGCACCCTGACTGCAGGCTGGAGCAACCTGTGGGGCTTGGAAGGGGCCAACTGGAATGGTAATACCCGAGATCTGAGACTGGGTAGTTGTGCTCAGCATAACGTCGCCATTATGCCTGTCTGGGCAAGTTTGGCCCATGCTGAGGGATTTGCTGACCTGGAGGGCAGAGCCCCATGGGCAGCAGACATCGGCAGATCGATGGCCCGCCCATAGTGCTGACAAACAGGAACTAGGGCCAATGGGAGGAGGGTGGCACGTGGAAGGAACGGGGAAATAGAAGGCTGTTCCAATAGCAGGCCAAGGAAGAAGAATCTCAGGCATGAGGGTGAGAAGCCAAGAGCTGCTGCAAGAGGAGGATACGGGAAGCTGGATAGAAGGTATAGAGGGAATGCTTATTAAATTTGCAGATGATACTAAATTGAGAGGGGTAGTAAATACAGTAGAAGACAGAGTCAGGATACAGGATGATCTTGACAGGCTGGAAAACTGGGCTAAAACAAATAAAATGAATTTCAGTGGGGATAAATGTAAAGTTCTACATTTAGGTGGGAAAAATCAAATGCATAATTATAGGTTGGGGGAGATTTGTCTTGGCAGTAGTATGTGCCCCCTCCTGACATCCTGATCATTCACCTGGGGGGTAATGACCTGGGGATGATTATGGGGAAGGCATTGATCCTACAGGCACAGGATGGTATGAGAGACATTGTGGCCAGGTGGCCCAGCGTTAGGCTGGTGGGGTCAGCCATTTTGCCCCGACGGGAATGGAAGTGATCTGCATGCGAGCGGGTGCGTAAAGAAAGCAAATTGTGAGTTAGGGGATGCCATGATGCAGGGTCGGGGTTTTGTGATCCCACACCTGGGCACTGTCAACTCTATTGGGAGGACGGAGTGCATCTATCCAACATTTATTTATTTATTTATTATGAGATTTGTACCCCGCCCTCCCCGCGAAGCGGGCTCAGGGCAGCTTCCAATCGACATAAAATACATAAGTAAGACATAATTAAAATACAGCAATTAAACAATATATTATAAATACCAAAAATAAAATACAAATTACAAAATACAAAATGCAAGAAACTGGCGGCGGTTAAAACCATTAAAACCGATGTTTCAGCAGTATCTGAACTCAGGTGGCCGCTGCTCAGTAATGATCACTAGATGTTCCAGGTCTGTGGCCACTCATCGGCATTCAGGCAGCTGCTCAGTCATAGCATTACAGGCTGGGCACTCCAGCGGTGGCGTCCCGTAATTGAATGCCTGGCAGAAGAGCTCCGTCTTACAGGCCCCGCGGAACTGAGAAAGGTCCCGCAGGGCCCTGATCTCTTCTGGGAACTCATTCCACCAGGTAGGGGCCACCACCGAAAATCCTCCAGCTCTGGTGGCAGCTAGCCTGGCCTCCCTTGGGCCAGGGAGGGTCAAACGAATTTGCGACCCAGACCGTAGTGCTCTCTGGGGTATGTACGGGGAAAGGTGGTCCCATAGATATGTTGGACTCCGGCCATAGAGGGCTTTAAAGGTAAGAACCAGCACTTTGAAGCGGACTCGGTATGCTATTGGCAGCCAGTCCATCGACCTTAGCACAGGCCGGATGTGCTCCCATCTGGGGAGGTCCATCAGCAGCTTGGCTGTGGATCCACGACAGAGGCAGCCCCATGTAGAGAGCGTTACAGTAGTCATACAGTAGTTACAGTAGTAGTACATTGGGAATAGGATACTGTTGGAAGATTTTCAGCAAGGGCTGAGGCAGATTGTTGGGCAATGTGTGGGGTCAAGGGCCAAAGCAGAGGCTTGACCCTTTTTGGTGGCAGAAATTTGGCCTGTTTTTCCTGTTATGGGGAACACCATGAGACAACCCCTCCCGCCTTTGCGGGGGTTGGCGCACCACGCTCGAACCATTCCTTGGGATGGACTTCGGATGGGGACTGTGGGTGGCCTGTGAGATGCCTCAGGTTTGGGCCTCCCTTCATGCTCTGTGGCTGAAGGTGGGTTCAAGGTGGGGTACTGACATGTCTGCCGCCTGGCAAAGGCCGTGTTATGGTTGGCTTGCACCGGGGGCTATGGTGGTTCACCCTTGTTAAGTCTGGAGAGGGATCCTCTGCTGGGCTATGTTGCATCCCTTGCCAGTTATAGTTCTTTGGAGTTACGATTAAATAAAGCTGCCCTTAGTTTATTCCATATACCTGTGTCATGTCTCTTTCTTCCGACTAAGTCTGCAATAAGGCTCTACCCGACAGCAGCCTGAGGGGCGGACTACTTTGCTGGCTTGGAAGGAGGGAGACTGTTGGTGGAGTTTCCCATCCATACGGGTATCTGGGGATGGGAGGGGCTCTCTTGATTTAACCTTTGTGCTCCCTCCCATCTGGGCAGTTCTTTAGGAATTGGCCCACCCTCCCTCCCTAGACACTGGAAGGTACAGTTGGAATGCCTTGAGAGGAGGTGGAGTGAGTGCCTAGCCACTCAGTGACACCTGAGGCTGATACCTCAGGACCACCGTCTACGGCTAATGAGCCAAGCAGGCAGCTCACTCGTGAACTTGAAAAGACTCAGCTGTGAGCCCAACAAAAGGGACGGAGCAGACGACGGGTCAGGTGTGGGAGCAACATGTCACATTACCACTGACACCACGACCACTACACCGGACCCTGCTTGTTCTTGGACTGCCTGACTCCTGTTCTTATCCCTTGGGCCCGCTCAATGACTATGACTTTGGACCTCCTCAACAACCCTCAGACTCCTCAACTTGGTTTCAGAAAACACTCTGAACTCTAGCTCAACCCTTTCTCCATGCAGGACCACAGGACTGAACACTTGACTTTGCCCCTTGGATTAGTGCTGCTGCTCAGCTGCTCCGGTACCACCTTCTTCAATGGCCCTGATCTGGGACACCTGCACCATGGGGGGGGGCTTCGCCACCTCCTCCTCACCAGGGCACAGGCCCCATCGTACCTTAGTGGAGAAGTCCACTCCCAGGGCCAACAGGGAGAAGAATTACCCAAACCCCAATCTGCCAAGATAACTCTAGCCAGACTGAGGGACACAGACACCCCCCCCCCCCAAATGACTGCGGGCCTTGCTTCACATGGGGGCAGTGGTGGCATTTTAGAAAGAGTGCCCTCTAATAAAGCATGACACCAGCTTGGAGCTATCCATGCAGCAACAACTCCTGGTTTCCCACGCAGTATCACTCAGAAGTGTTGGCCTCAGCCCATGAACATCCCTGGGGAGGGGATCAGGGGGCCAGGACTCAGGAGCACTTTGCTTTGACTGTTCGAGACCACTGGGTCAAATGAACAGTAATAGAAAAGAAAGAAGCAAGCTTCAGGCATTATCTCGGTTCTTCTGGTCCATGCTAGCTAGAGATGTGCAGAATTTTTCTAAAACCTGTAAGATATGCATATAAAGAACAAATTGAACAAAGAGAACACAAAGCTGAAGGATGAGGGTAGGGCCTTCAAAGAAGGATTCAAGAAGAAAGTTACAAACCTAAAAGACCCCAAAACTCAGCAGAAACTAGAGCTTCACAGAAAAGTTGATAACATCAATATAGCCCTTGAACAGGAGAAAAAGAATCAAGAAATTATGAAAGATCAGTTGAAAAAGAAAAGAGTTTTAAAGAAGAAATATTCTGAACTTGAAGCAAAATTGCAAGCAGAAATCAAGGAAAAAGAGGAACCATGTAAAAGTCATGAGGAGTCAGAGAATAAGCTTAACATGCAGATCACAGCACTGAATGAGAACCTGGGTACTGTGAAGAAAGAACGGCAAAGCAGCCGAAGAAGAGCTGGCGAGCTAGAGAAATAACCAGATGATCTGCGTGGAGAGACTGCACTACTGGAAGCCACAGTACAAAATAATCAGGATGAGAGGAGGGTGTTGTTAGAAAAGTACCTGAAAAGTGGATAAACTAAAAAGCTTCAAAGCAAATTGATGGATGCAATGAAAACTGAATGATACTACTGCAGCCATGCAAGAGCTTGGCAGAGAAAACCAATTACTGCAGATCAAACATACAAGCCCTAAATGGGAAGTGTACAGAAGACAATGCGGTTCAGAATTGCATGGCCAGTGGGAAAAGTTTTTCTGTAACAATACGAAGACATCACTGCAGAGTGTGGAACTGTGTTGAGTGTTCATCAAAGAATGAACTCCTTCTTCAAAGAAACCTGTTTGTGTCCATTTGCGTCCGTCATTGATTTACAGGGACAACTACTCTCAACTCTTACATGTTATGCTAGAATAAGAGTTTCTGTTATGCACTTCGTGCAACACCTTAGACTACTGTTTGGTTTGGGCGATGATTGTAACTATTGGCAAAATTCTAGTATCATAAATCAAATTGTACTTCTTACGAGGCTATTGTTATCTATGGCATATTTGGTTTTCACCCTACAAGAGCTTCTGTGTCTAGTTTAAAAAACCCAATAAACTGTAAATAAAGTTTAAGCAGGGAAGCAACATTGTAAAAAAGAAAGCTTCGGGTATTAGCTCATTTTTCTGGCCCACAGTAGCTAGAGATGTGGAGAATTTTTGTAACACCTGTCAGTGGGCATTGAGCTGCAGGGCACCATGTGCTCCTCCGGCTCCTTTTTCTGTCATGCAGGTCACCTTTGATAGGGTCTGTCGCAGGCAATGACAAAAAAGAATAGTCTATGTGAAAATACGGGAGAGTGCCCTTCTTAACGCAGCGTGGGACAGTGGGGCTGATAGGTCATCTATCTATGAAACTACCTTCCATGAATTAGGGTTAAAAGCAGATGGGAAGCTAGATATTTGGACATATGATACCCAGCCTAAAGAGCAACCCATCACCTTTGCCAGGTCACTATAGGGAACTGGTCTGATACCATCCCATTATTTGGGGGGGGGTTTCTATGTATTTGTGTGTGTACACATGCATGTGTGTGTCTGCACCCGGGAGTCATGTCGATCTCTGGTGACTGACCCCTACTGGGGGCGTGGAGGATATTCAGAGAGGTGGCTGAATAAAGCCTGCCCCATCCTCCTGATGTGGTATTCCAAGGAAGTCTCCCATCCACGTACTAACCACAGTCAACCCTGCTTAGCTTCCAAGAGGTGATGAGATAGGGCTTGCCTGGGCTATCCCGGTCAGGGCATCATCCCGTTATTAGTACATCAGGGGGACGATCCTGTCTTTCTGCTTGGTATGGACGTCTATTTTAAAATGTTAAAAGCAAAAGGCTACATTAATCAGTTCCCAGTAATTATTAGAAGTAAAGCTAGAGCTGCAGAGATGCACCCATCAGTCCAGCAGGAAGAGAGGCTCCTCCCATCAGATATTCAACAGGAGGAGGAGAAAGGGCAAGGAATGGGGGGGGAGCTTGCAGCCCTTGGCTTATGGTGAAATTTAATTTAAAAGCCTTCAGGGACTTGTTAAAGACATCTCCAGACTTACAACCTTGCCGTGAGGCTGCTGAAAAACTGGAAATAGCAAGATCCGGGTTTCGGTTTCGGCGTCGCGAATGGCGGCCGCTTCTCGGGACGCTCCCGGAGGCGGTTAGCCCACGCGCAGTTAGGGGGGTCTTCGCATGTGCGAAAGACCCTAGTGAGCCTTAGGCAAAGGCTCTGAACCGGGGGCGCTTGGGGAGTAGCCTCTTTGCCGGCAGACAGCCGGGAAATTGAGGCTTTCTCCCCGCCCCAATCGGCCCCGCTGCGGCGTGCCCGTAATGGGACTTAGCGGCGCCACTGATTTCCAGGAGTGAAGACAGCGCTATGGTTTAAAATAAAAAGAAGAAGTAGCATCGAATCATGAGTTGAAGATCTATTTTGAAGCGTAAATCGGAGCCCCCTGCATGCGTATAAGCGTTGGGAGGAGGGAGGAGTTCCCACCCCCTTTGAGAAGCAAGATCTACAAAGGGAGCGCGAAGGGGGGCTGAGAGAAAAAAAGTGTTGGTGAAAGTACCGTTGGGGTTGCATGGAAGACTGCGATCATCTTAGCTTCCTGGGGGATGCGGCACGAACTTTTTAAAAGTAAACAAAAAAACAAAATGTCGATAATGGAAAAAGTCCTGCAGACACCAGAAGAGAAGAGAGGAGGGACTTCCGGTCCAGGCAGCCCCCCCCCAAGAGCTTGCTGTCAATCAACAGGAAAAGGAGATGCTGTGCCCCCTGCTGGAACAATTGCAGAAAATCAACGAAACTCTGTTTAAAATGGATAGTGTTCTCATCAGTCGACAGAAACAGATATCGGAAACAACTAGAAAGATGATGGAGATCGAACAGAAATCGAATCTGATTCTAGGTTTCCAGGGCGTTAAAGAAGAAGAGAAAGAAGATCTCGGATTTACCTTGACAAATGTCTTGGCACCCCTAACTGGCAGTGAAGCGATAAAATTAAAAGAAGAGGTGGATGAGGCTCCTAAAGCCTATTCCGCTTTTATAAAAGAAAATATTCTGCCAGTAGAAGGGGATGTTGAGCATAGCAAGCAACAAACTGGAGATCTAATTTCATCTGAAGAGTTTATGGAGCCCTGGAAGCTTGAAGGCCAGAAGTTTAAGGAAAAAGAGAAAAGAAAGAAGACGGATTTCATCTTCAAAATACAGAAACTTCTGAAGAGACACACCAGCAGGGAGGAAGATGCAGTATTCAAAACTGGGACAAGTGAAGAAGACAGCAGCCCAGGGGAAAGTGGTGATGGAACGGAAGACTTCAAAGTTAAAATGGACTCAATCCATAACTGGAAGAGATTTAAAAAGAAGATACTTTGAGGACTGTTCGTGTAACATCTGGAAGGAGCTGTTTAATTACTAACCCCAATGGACTTTACTAACTGCATTAACAGAGTGACTTTGGACTTTGCAATAGTTAAAAAGAAGATCTTCTAACCATGATAGATGCCAAAATTGGTATTGGTTATTAACCTAAACTAACCCTCACTAACAGGAAAAATTTCACTCCATCTTTTTCTTTCTCCATCTGTCTACCCTTCCCGTTTCTTATAAAAAGAATAAAATTCTCTCTTTTTTAAGAGAGTTTTACAAAAAAAAAAAAAAAGAAAGAAATAGCAAGATCCATTGGCATAATGATCTTCTCTATACAGAATATTTATCTAAAAGAAAGGGAGCCATGTCACAACCAGAAAAACTATTAGTGGTTCTTGTTCCCTTTAGAAGAGAATTTCTAAGATTTGCCCGACCTTCCATTGTTTGGGCACCAAGGATACAAAAGAACTCTTGCCAAGATTACAACAGTGTTTTATTGGCCCAGAGTAAGTAAAGATACTAGGGAGTATGTCAACTCTTGCAAATGGTAGGACATTCCCAGGGGTCTTTTCGTAGAAAAACAGCTGCAGGAGCTCATTAGCATATGGTATGCTAATGAGCTATTACACTATTAGCATATGCCACACCCCCTGACATCACCGGAAGTGATGCCACACCCCCTGACATCACCAGAAGTGATGTCAGAAGGGGAAGCAAAAGGGGGAGGCATCTTCAAAAGCCTCCCCTTCCCTTCCCCAGATGGTCTGGGTGGGGGAGTTAAGAGAGAAGGAGCTTAAAGTTTAAACTCCTTCTCATGACAGTTGGGCCACAGAAGGAGGAAAGAGGGAAGGAAAGAGAGAGAGTAGAGAGAAGGAAAGAGGGAAAGAAAGAGAAGGAAAGGGGAGGGAAAGAAAGAGAGGGAAGGAGGGAAACAGGGAAAGGAGAAAAGAGAGAGGAGAAGAATGTGGGAAAGAAAGAGAGAAGAAGGAGGAAAAGAGGGAAAAGAGAGAAGGAAAGGAGGGAATGAAAGAAATTTGGCGGCAATTCGGCCCCATTATATCCTATGGGCCATTGCAGTCAATGGTGAAAACATAGGGTATATTCTGGTGGCTGGAGGGGAGGGGGTTTGAGGGAGAGGCTCCACACTCACAGGGTAGCTGGTGGAACCTCTCCCCAAGATACCCACCAAGTGTCAAGAACATTGGACCAGGGAGTCCAATTCTATGGGCCCCCAAACAGGTTGCCCCTATTCCCTCCATTGTTCTCTATGGTAGGAAAAAAATACAACATTCAACATTCACGGGGGTAAATTTCGCAAAGCAAATAACCCAGTTAGATTCCCTCCCCCTTACCGACATAAGTGTTACCTTCTTTTACTTCTGTATCCACCAATTCTATCATTCTATCTTATCCACTTCTAATTTAACACAAAACTAATAATATTCAATGTTCAAACCATTATTGTTTCTCTCCATCCTTCTCTCTCTGGTCATACCAGTTATAAAAGCGTTGCCACGTGTTTATAAAGGCTGATTCATCATACCCTTTCAACATCAAAGTCAGTTTGTCCATTTCTGCTGCTTCCATAATCTTCTCAATCAGTTCTTGTTTTGTTGGAACCACCGTAGACCGCCAATACTTCGCATACAGAATCCTAGCTGCATTTGCAATATATATTAACAAATATCTCTCCTCTCTCTGCACCTCCTTTGGCACCCTTTTTTGACCTTTTTTGATGTGGTGTCCATTTCCTTCACCTTTACCTCTGTTTGCTCTGCCAATTTTTTAGTTTCATTCAATTGGAGCTGCTGAGCTGCAAAGTTCTGATTTAATGTTGTCAACAATGTTGGTTGATATTCATCATCTGGTCCAGTAGAGGGCACAAGGAATCAGCTAGCACTTTAGAAAACTCAGTGGTATCTTCTGGTCAGGGGCTCATACTTCCAGGGGGTTTTAGTTTCGTTTATCTGTCCTTCCCCGGTCTTTTCCCCGCCATGTTAGCAAATTGTTTACTTTTTAAAAGAGCCTGCTAAAGTCTCTGCTTTTCGCCCAAGCGCTTTTTGGCGCTCTGGTGTATTTCCCAAAACAGTTTTCCTCGCTTATGCTTCAGCTCCCCCTTTAAAAAACGTTCCTTCGTTTATGCACAATGGGGGGCCCCGGGGCCCCTCCCCCACTCGCTAGTCTCACCATTTTCGGGGGAGCTTTCTTTTGTAATCCCAGTATTATCATTTAACTCAACTCACTGTTTGTTGTCGGTCTGAAGACCTCGCCAAAGGTATGTGTAAAATGCCTACTCCCCAATGCTTGTCCTAGTTGGCAGCTGGAGTTCCATTACGGACACACAGCGGCCGGACCATCAGGGCAGAAGAGCACCTCAATTCCCCAGCATCGTGCTGGCAAAGAGGCTACCCTTCAAAAGCCTCATGGCTAGGAGCCTAACCCAAAGGCTCCTCGGGGGGGATGATCGCCTCCCCAACCGAAGGGAGACATCCGCTAGTGGGTCGCCATTAACCAGAAGTCATAGAGGGACAGTTCCCTTTTTTTTTTGTAAATACAATTTATTATTATTGGATATATCACATGTTCATACATTTTCAACCAATTACATATCCATTTTTCTAATTTCCCTTCTCCCCCCCAAACAAGGCTTCCCGCACTGCTCCAACCCCATTAATATCTCTCTTATTCTGTTACATTTATTTCTAAACTTATTTTCTCTTACAAACGGTAACAATTCAAAAATCTAATTCTGTTTCATTTTCCTCTTAGTAACTATCAAAGCAAATCAAACCACGTTTAATGTCCCAATTTTTCAACAAGTATTTTTGAAAGTCTTTCCAGTCTTCAAAAAAAGTTTCATCTTCTTCTTCGTTGTTTAATTTTCTTGTTAATTTGTCCATTTCTGCCAAAAACAACGTCTTTTTAATCCATTCCCATGTTTCAGGTACTTTATCTTGTTTCCAACATTGAGCAAAAGTCAGTCTTGCTGCTGTAGTCAAGTACCATAGTAGTGTTCTCTTGGCTACATTTATTTCTTCCATTTTAAGACCTAACAATAAAATCTGTGGGTCTTTCTTAAAAGTACATTTCAAAATTTTTTGTATCTCATTGTGGATCTCTGTCCAATACTTTACTGCTTTATCACATGTCCACCACATATGGTAAAAAGACCCTTCATGTTTCTTACATTTCCAGCATTTGTTAGACATACTTTCATTTATAATAGCAATTTTTTTAGGCGTCATATACCATCTGTACATCATTTTATAACAATTCTCTTTAACATTTACACACGTTGAAATTTTCATTGACTTTTTCCACAAATATTCCCAAGATGTCATTAATATCTCATTATTAACATTTACAGCCCATTTTATCATTTGCTCTTTTACAGCTTCATCCTCAGTATACCATTTCAATAGTACCTTATACAGTTTAGAAATCATTTTTTTTTCCTTTCTCAAGCCATACAGTTTCAATTTCAATATTCTTTTCTCTAAAACCGTGTTCTCTTTTATCGGTCTTAAATAAATCATAAATCTGTCTATACTTCAACCAATCATATTCAAATTCAACATCAAATCTATCTTTTAACACAAAATTTTTCCCTTCAGATTTTAGAAGATTTTTATAAGGTAGCCAGTCTAGCCCTTGATTTCTTGAATATGGATTGATCACTTCAGCTGGTACAATCCAAAGTGGTCTTTCTTCTGAGAAGAATTTTCTATATCTCATCCATGTCTCGAACAGTGATTGTCTTACAAAGTGGTGTTTAAAAAATTTATCCATTTTTACTTTTCCATACCATAAATATGCATGCCATCCGAATTTGTTATCATGTCCTTCCAGGGCCAGTAACTTCTTATTCTCCAAATTAATCCACTGTTCCAACCACGTTAAACAGACGGCATCATAATACAGTCTTAGATTTGGTAGCTGTAAACCTCCTCTCTCTTGCGTCACATAAAATTTTCATTTTAATCCTTGGCTTTCTTCCTGCCCATACGAATTTGGATAATTCTTTCTGCCACGAATCCAGTACTTTCCTTTGTTTTAGTATTGGAATAGTCTGAAATAGAAACATCAAACGCGGTAAAATATTCATTTTTACAGTCGCGATTCTTCCCATCAATGATAAATTCAAAGTATCCCATTTCTTCATATCTTGCTGAATCTTGTACCACACCTTTTCATAATTATTTTTAAACAAGTCAATATTTTTCATGGTTAATTCAATTCCAAGATATTTAGTCTTTGTAACTACTTCACATTGAATTTTCTCTTGAAGTTCTGTTTGTCTTTGTTTCGTCATATTTTTGCACATCACTTTGGTTTTACTTTTATTAACATAAAATCCCGCAATTGAACCAAATTCTTCAATTTTTTCCATCAGTTGTGGTATTTTCTCGATTGGGTCTTGAATCATAAACATTACATCATCTGCGAATGCCCTATATTTATAGGCAAAACCTTTCACTGTAAGTCCTTCAATACTATTATCTTTTCTTATCGCTGTCAATAATATTTCCAATATCCAAATAAACAACAACGGGGATAACGGGCAGCCTTGACGTGTTCCCTTTTGGACTTGGAAGAAGTCCGTCTTTTCTTTGTTTATATTCAAAGCCGCTTTTTGTTCTGAATATATTGCCACAATCATGTTTAAAAAGGACTGTCCAATATCCATTTTTTCAATAACTTGCAGCATAAACTCCCAATTTAAATTGTCAAAAGCTTTTTCCGCATCTAGGAAGAGGAATCCAACTTCTTTTTCAGGATGCTTGTCATAATATTCAATTGCATCTATCACCACTCTTAAATTGTCTCTGATTTGTCTGTTTGGTAAAAATCCAGCTTGTTCTTCCGCTATTGTATCTTTCAGATATTTTTTCAGTCTCTCTGAAATTATTTTTGCAAATAATTTGTAATCATTATTTAATAGCGATATTGGCCTATAATTCTTTACTTGAGTCAAATCCAAACCTTCTTTAGGTATCAATGAAATGTTTGCTTCTTTCCATGAATCTGGGATCCGTTTGGTCTTTCTTATCTCATTCGACAGAAGTACTAAAATAGGGGTTAGCTCCTCTTTAAATTTCTTATAGAACTTTGCTGTAAAGCCATCTGGTCCTGGAGCTTTGCCCAACTTTGCATCTTCTATCGCCATTGTCACTTCTTCTTTCGTTACTAAACCATTTAATAATTCCTTAATTTGTTTTCCCAGCTCTGGAATTTCAATCGTCTCCAAATATTTCTTGATTCTCTGTTGATCAATTCCTTTCTTTTTAAATAATTTGGCGTAGTATTTAAAAAAAAGCTCTTTTTATACCATTCAAATTCATCACATCCTTTCCATCTTCAACAATCTTAGATATAAAGTTCCTTTCTTTTCTATTTTTCAATTGCCATGCTAAAAACTTTCCTGGTTTGTTTGCACCCTCAAATGCTTTTTGCTGTAATTTCTTCAAATTCCAGTATAATTCTCTGTTTAATAAAACATTCAGCTGATCTTGCAGAAAGTGGATCTCTTTAATAATCTTCTTCTTCCCTGGTCTTTTTTTTAATTCCTTTTCTTTTTGTCGAATTTTTTCATGAAGGTCTTTCTGTTGTTGGATCTTTTGCTTTTTGTCTTTGGAGTTCAGAGAGATAAGCATACCTCTCATTACTGCTTTGTATGCATCCCATACAACTTGTATATCCGTACCTTTATTCAAGTTCAGTTCAAAAAAACTTTTCGTTTCCTTTTTTAAGATTTCATTAATTTGTTTTTGATCCAATAAATCTTCATTAATTCTCCAATATAACTGTTTAGGTTTTGGTTTAGATATCCAAAGTAGAGGATTATGATCAGAGTTAGTTTTCGGTAAAATTTGTATTTTATAAGTTTTTTGCGCCATCTCCTCTGACATCCAAATCATGTCAATTCGAGAAAAGGAATTATGTCTATTCGAATAAAACGTGTAGTCTTTGGTCTTAGGATTCCACTTCCTCCAAACATCTTCTAGTTTCTCTTGCTTCATCAATTGAAAGAAATTTTTTGGTAACTTTCCAGCTGTCTCTCCACTTGCTTTGGACTTTCTATCCAATGTGTTGTTCACTGTACCATTGAAGTCTCCCGCAAGAACAATTTGGTCGTAGTTTAAACACTCCAACTCTTTAGTCAGATCATTAAAAAAGTCTCTTTTGCACCATTGGGTGCATATATATTTACAAGCAATGTCTTTTTTCTATCCATACAGATTTCCACGCCAACATACCTCCCTTCTTTATCGGAGAAAATTTGTTTAGGATCCAAATCTTTTGAAATATAAATCACTGTTCCTTTTTTCTTATTAACTGCTGAGGAATGAAATTCTTCTCCCAATTTTTTATTAATCAAATATTTATCATCTTGTTTTCTTATATGTGTTTCTTGTAAACAAATTATATTACATTTTTGTTTTTCCAGCCAATGATTCACCAGTCTTCTTTTACCTGGTGAATTTAGTCCATTTACGTTCCAAGATAAAAATTTGTAATCCATAATGGTGTTGAATTAAATATCTTTAAAATCATCCAGATTGCTCGCTTTAAATCTATATAAGTCTCCTTCAGATTTAAGAGTAGATCTCACCGAGTTATACATAAATGTAAGTCCATATGGAATCTCCCATCTGAACCTAAGGTGCTTAAGGAGGAAGAGAAGAAGAGATTGGATTAATACACTGCCCTTCACTGCCCAAAGGCGTCTCAGAGCGGCTTACAAATTCCTTTCCCTTCCCCTTCCCACCACAGACACCCTGTGAGGTAGGTGGGGCTGAGAGAACTTCTGACAGAAACTGTCCTTGAGAGAACAGCTGTGCCAGAGCTTGTGACTGACCCAAGGTCACATCAGCAGGTGCAAGCGGAGAAGTGGGGAATCAAACCTGGTTCTCCCAGATTAGAGTCCACGCACTTAACCACTACACCAAACTGGCTGAAGCAGTGGTCTGTCCACTCGAAAAAACCATCTTTGGATCTGGCCAAATTGGCCAACTATCAGCTGGTTTCCAACCTGCCCTACCTGGGCAAATTAATAGAGAGGCGATGGCAATTCAGCTACAGAGCTTTTTGGATGATGCTTCTATCTTAGACCCCTTCCAGTCCAGTTTTCAGCCTGGGCATGGGACAGAGATGGCACTGGTCGCCCTCACAGATGACCTCTGGAGGCATCTGGATCTGAGTGGATCAGTGGTACTGATGTTGTTGGACCTGTCAGCCGCGTTTGACACAGTTGACCATCAGTTCCTGACCCACTGCCTTGCTGACATAGGAATTCAGGGGCTTACCTTGCAATGGCTTGCTTCCTTTCTCCAAGGTCAGGGACAAAGGGTGGGACTAGGGGAACAGCAGTCCAGGAGACACCCACTGATTTGTGGAGTGCCTCAAGGGGCAGTGCTTTCCCCAATGCTATTCAACATCTATATGTGCCCCCTTGCCCAGATTGTCCGGAGGCACAGGCTGGGGTGTCTCCAGTACGCTGATGACACCCAGCTCTGATGTTGGGTGGCCGGTCCACCTTCAGGCCAATGCTCCCTCTAAGCTGTGGAGTCTTGTGAGCAAAAATCCTACTTTGTGAGCCACTGGCATTAAACTTGTGAGCAAGCGATTTGGCTGCTGCATAAATCAGTTTGCTCTGGAGCCCTCCTTTCTGAGCACAGACAAAAATGTGTGAGCCGGAGGCTAGAAAACTATGAGCTAGCTCACACTTCCTCGGCTTAGAGGAAACACTGCTCCAGACCGGAAGATCTGGACTGGGCATTACAAGCCATGGCTGGTTGGCTTAGACTGAGTCAGTTGAAACTGAATCCAACAAAGACGGAGATCCTGTGCTTGAGACAGGGCGGTTTGGGGGTAAGGATCCCAACCTTCGATGCCTGTGATCAGGCAAGCAGAAAGGGAATAGGAGGAGCATATCGCAAAAACCATAAAGGCCAACAATAAAACTTTCTTCAAATACATTAGAAGTAGGAAGCCAGCCAGGGAGGCAGTGGGGCCCTTGGATGACCAAGGGGTAAAAGGAGTAGTGAAGGATGATAGGGATATGGCTGAGAAGCTGAATGCATTTTTTGCCTCTGTCTTCACTGTGGAAGAGGAGAAGTGCTTGCCCACTCCAGAAGCACTGATTTCGGGAGGGGGTTTGAAAGACCCAAATCAGATTGTGGTGACAAGAGAGGAAGTCCTCCGACTGATGGACAATTTAAAAACTAATAAATCACCAGGCCCGGATGGCATTCATCCAAGAGTTCGGAAAGAACTCAAATGTGAACTTGTGGATCTCCTGACAAAAATATGTAATCTTTCTTTAAGATCTGCCTCCATTCCTGAGGACTGGAAGGTAGCTGATGTCACTCCCATCTTTAAAAAGGGCTCCAGGGGAGATCCAGGAAATTACAGGCCAGTCAGTCTGACATCGATCCCGGGTAAGTTGGTGGAAACTGTTATTAAGGAGAGAATTAGTAGGCACATTGATGAACAAAAACTATTGAGGCAGACTCAGCATGGGTTCTGTAAGGGAAGATCTTGTCTCACTAACCTGTTAGTGTTTTTTGAGGGAGTGAACAAACATGTGGATAAGGTGGACCCAATAGATATTATTTACCTTGACTTCCAGAAAGCTTTTGATACAGTTCCTCATCAAAGGCTCCTAAGTAAGCTCAATAGTCATAGGATAAAAGGACAAGTCCTCTTGTGGATCAAAAACTGGCTTATAAATAGGAAACAGAGAGTGAGTATAAATGGGAAACTTTCTCAGTGGAGGGTGGTAAGCAGTGGGGTACCACAGGGATCAGTACTCGGTCCGATGCTTTTTAACTTGTTTATTAACGATTTGGAATTGGGAGTAAGCAGTGAAGTGGCTAAATTTGCAGATGACACCAAGTTGTTCAGGGTGGTGAAAACCAGGGAGGAGTTGTGAGGCACTCCAAAGGGATCTGTCGAGGATGGGTGAGTGGGCGTCAACATGGCAAATGGGGTTCAGTGTGGCCAAGTGCAAAGTGATGCACATTGGAGCCAAAAATCCTAAATATAAATAGACGTTGATGGGGTCTGAACTGGCAGAGACTGACCAAGAGAGAGATCTTGGAGTCGTAGTACATAACTCAATGAAAATGTCTAGGCAGTGTGTAACTGCAATAAAGAAGGCCAATGCTATGCTGGGGATTATTAGGAAGGGAATTGAAAACAAATCAGCCAGTATCATCATGCCCCTGTATAAATCATTGGCGCGACCTCATTTGGAATACTGTGTACAGTTCTGGTCGCCACATCTCAAAAAGGATATTATAGCATTGGAAAAAGTGCAGAGAAGGGCAACTAGAATGATAAAAGGGTTGGAACACCTTCCCTATGAAGAAAGGTTAAAACGCTTGGGGCTCTTTAGCTTGGAGAAATGACGGCTGAGGGGTGACATGACCGAGGTTTATAAGATTATGAATGGGATTGAGCAGGTTGAGAAAGAAGTACTTTTCCCCCTTTCTCACAATACAAGAACTCTTGGGCACTCCATGAAATTGCTGAGCAGTCGGGTTAGAACAGATAAAAGGAAGTACTTCTTCACCCAAAGAGTGATTAACATATGGAATTCACTGCCACAGGAGGTGGTGGCAGCTACAAGCATGGGCAGTTTCAAGAGGGAATTAGATAAATATATGGAGCAGAAGTCCATCGGTGGCTATTAGCCACAAGGTATAGATGGGAACTCTCAGTCTGGGGCAGGTGATGCACTCTGTTCTTGGTGCTGGAGGGGGCAGCAGTGGGAGGGCTTCTAGTGTTCTGGCCCCACTGTTGGACCCCCTGATGGCACCTGGTATATTTTGGCTGCTGTGTGACAGAGTGTTGGACTAGATGGGCCATTGGCCTGATTCAACATTGACTTCTCTTTTGTTCTTATGATGGGGCACAGTTGGTGCCAGCGCCGGAGGTCAGGAGCTTTGGAATGCTCCTGGACTCCTCCTTAACAATGGAGGCCCAGGTAGCAACCACTGCCAAAGCAGCCTTTTACCATCTTCGGCTGATTAGGCAGTTGGCTTCCTTCCTCGACCGCAATGACCTGGCAACAGTGATCCATGTGATGGTCACCTCAAGATTAGACTACTGTAACGCTCTCTACATGGGGCTGCCCTTGTCACAAATTCGGAGGCTGCAGCTAGTGCAGAATGCTGCGGCCAGGCTGTTGATGGGCCTCCCCAGGTGGCTGCCAATAGCATACCGAATTCACTTCAAGGTGCTGGTTCTTATCTTTAAAGCCCTATATAGCCAGAGTCCAACATACCTGAGGGACTGCCTTTCCTCATATATACCCCAGAGAGCGCTACGGTCAGGGTAGCAAAATCGTCTGACCCTCCCGGGTCCGAAAGATGCCAGGCTTGCTACCACCAGGGCCAGGGCCTTCTCAGTGGTGGCTCCATACTAGTGGAATGAGCTCCCGGAAGAGATCAGGGCCCTGCAGGATCTTTTACAGTTCCGCAGGGCCTGCAAGACGGAGCTCTTCCACCAGGCTTTCAATTAAGGAGCCGCCACCACCACTATTACCATCAACAATCGTAACCATAGAGCCCTGGCCCTCGGGTTTGACATCCAGCCTGTGTTGCCACTCACATTAGGAAGAGCACTGAGCAGAAAAAATTGTTTAGACCTTGCAGGCATTTTCAGGATGCTACTTTCAGGGATGCCATCTTAAGCAATCACTGAAACATCACCAGCAGTTTATGGTTTATGATCTATTTATAATTGTTTTAAAGGATTTTATGTGGATTTTAATTGCTATTTATGTATTAATCAGTGTAAGCTGCCCTGGGCCTGCTTTGAAGGGAGGGCGGGGTACAGGGTAAATAAATAAATAATAAATAAATATGAAGCATATCCTGAGTGAACGCCGTGGACAAAATACCATTACAGCGTGCATATTATATGCTTACATTGAGCCTTGTAATTTGGGAATTTTGTATGTATTTAATTAGAAAAATAAACATGGAGAAATTTTCCTTATATATAAATTCCTTAAATTAAATTGTTAGAATTTATTTGACGCTGTTTACATAACTCTATACACATTCTATAATAATATACAGTATAATGGACATTCTATAATACACACATTCTATAATAATATAATTCTTTAATAATACAATATAGCGTAATAATAATAATAATATAATAATAATAATAATAATATAATTCTGTACACATTTATACCATTCTGTACAAATTCTGTACCATTCTGTACAGTTTTGTTTAGCTCCCCGTTGCCCCCTCTTCCTAATTCCTGCCAGCTGGTAACATCGGGGCAGCAGTGGTTTGGGTGTCACCCGATGGGGTGGGCACGAAAAGAAATCCAAAGCCCATGTTGTGCAGGCAGTATAGATTGTAGGCCATCATGAGCAGGCAGGGGAAGATGGCCAGTCCAAACCCAAAGCCTTGGAAGGGGCTGCGGAGGAGCCAGGCCGCCGAGTAGCAGATCCTGTAGGGCAGAGGAGACAGGAGGGAGAGGAAGGGGTGAGTCGTGGGGACAGTGGATCACCAGAGCAGCCTTGCCATGGTCCACTGGAACTCTGATTGGCAGCAGCTCTCCACCCATTACCTGAGATCTTTTTCCCTGGAAATTTGGACACAGCACTTTCTGTGTGCCAAGCAAGTGCTCAACCTCTGAGCTAGGGGTTCTCCTCCGGGCGCCACATCACATCACTCTAGGAACTGGGCAATCTCTAGCGTGAACTGATGTCACTTCTGGGTGTTCCGTGGGAGTGATGACACTCCATTGCCTGATGGCCATTTTTTAAAACATTTTTTATTCTACCGACTACAAGAGGGGCTCCCCCTCCCATGAAATGTGAAAATCTTGTTTCTCAAAGAACAAAAGGCGAATAAAAAGAGACCCAGGAATATCTTCAGGGGTGGAAGGAGGATAATAAGAAAGAAACTTGGGAGTGTGTGGGGGGCGGGAGAGGAGAAATGGAACCATATAGCAATTAAAGAAAGCCCAGGTGCTTACTCGTCCTCCCGATCAGGGCTTTTTTTGTAGAAAAAGCCCAGCAGGAGCTCATTAGTATAATAGGTCACACCCATTAGCAGAAGCTGATTAGCATACTAGGCCACACCCCCATGTTGCCAGAAGTGTGGTCATCCAGCCACACCCACGTTTTGCTTCTTATTCTGTTGACCTTGCTTGTTGTCAAAACCCAGGGCGTTTTTTGTAGCAGGAACTCCTTTGCATGTTAGGCCACACACCCCTAATGTAGCCAATCCTAAAGAGTTTCTGTTGTTGGGTGTGGCCTGTTATGCTAATGAGTTCCTGCTGGGTGTGGCCAACTGAGGAGACAGCCGGAACTCCGTTCCTGTGCGTTCCCGCCCAAAAATAACCCTGCTCCCAACCCTCCAGTGGCTGCAGTTGGGACTGCAGTGGTGGAAAACCTGCCCATTTTGAATGAGGGCAACCAATAACAAGCCCCACCTTACAACGGCCAGACAGCAGGATGGTGGCCCTACCCCCGCCTCCGCCCCCTTTCTGCTTCATTTTACTCCACAGTGACCACATAAAGGAGCCTTATGTTAAGTGAGAACATTGGTCTGACAAGAGAACTGTGTCAGCTCCACCTGGCAGACATGCTTGATTTGGATCTAATACATCCATAGTTTTCAAAAAAAATTCTCATATTAATAAGTTTACCGTCTTCTGGGTTTCCGAGGGAAGCAGTGATAAGTGGGGGGGGGTGCTATTTTTGCCCCACATGAGTGTGTCTTCTATCAGCTCCACACACACACACCCCGTGTCCATTAGGCTCCACCACCACCACCACCCCCACACGGGTATGAACACAGGCCATTGGTCCATCTACCTCAGTACCTCACGGTCCCAGTTGGTGAGGGAGGCAAGGGACTGAGGTGATTTGGGCCTCCATGGCTTGCGAGCACTTTGGTGAGCCACTGTGGGAAGCAGGATACTGGGCTGTTCCAGCAGGGCTCTGCAGGTGGGAATCCGGGCTGGGGGACCCAGAGAGACGGTGGTTTACCTGCTGATGACAAACAGTCCGGCCAAGATGGGGATGACCTTGAGATGTTCCTGGGGGAGGAAGGTGGCCATCACCAGGAGGTTCAGGCTGAAGACAGCAAACTGTTCTTTCAGGGATGGAATAACCTTCTGGTAGGGCCGGACAGTTTGTGCGCGGGCACAGAGCGGATAAAGGCTGTTCCGGCACAAGGCAGCTATAGGCCTGAAGATGATGCCTGCAGAGTGGGAAAAGAAGAATCACTCGCTGGGAAATTTCTCAACTCCCTACTGAAAGCAGCCATGTGCCGTCAGATGACAAAGTACAAGGGACTAGAAACTTAACTTTAAAAAGCAACACCAGAATTTGCTAAATACACACATGTGCTGCATTGCTTTTACTCTGCAGAATTAGATAACAAGCCAAGGTTCTCAGCATCCACAGTTCTGGCATACCCCCCCTTCCTGGGCTACTGGCTTTCTGCTAGGTTGTAATTAGTGGAGGTTTTTTATTGATTAAAGGTAAAGGTTTTCCTTGCTCGAGTGCCAGGGATATAAAAATGGGACCTATTTGTCCCTTTTAGCTTGCGGAGGTTGTTGTCGGAAGCCTTTTTGTTGCTGTGGTTCCAAAATCAATTCTTTCATTTGTCACATGACACTTTTGCTCAACCAAGTGCTCCACTCCTCCTGTATTCTGGTTTAACTCTGAGAATATTTGAAATTCCTTCTGGAATTGCATAGTGTACGCTTTCCTACAGTTAATTTGAATTTCTGGGCCCCCACGATCTTAATGGAATTGTGCACACGATTGAGGAGTGTTTTGCCAACATGTGTGTATGCTCCTGCACATAGACAACAGCACAAAAAAGAATCTTGATAAGGCACATCGAGATGGCTTTCTTTTGACAGTGTTTCCCCAGTGCTCCCAAGCGTTGGACGCAACAGCCACGGCCTGAAAAGCACCTTGACACCATTGTATCAATCTTTCATCAGTGTCTTATCAATGCACACCATGCGCATCAGCAATTTAGGAGAAAGGTGCACCAATGGACAGAAGAAAGCAACAGCTGCACATGTACAACAGAACGGACTAGAAATACATTTGGTTCCACTTTGGGAAAAAAGGCCGGGTCTTTTAGAATTAGGGCTGCCAACCTCCAGGTGGGTATCAAAAACTAGACAGCCTTCAGTGTGAACACAATGGGAAAAACAAAATAAGCCCACCGAAGAACACTACTGTTCTATGACTTTAACACACTGGGTTGTTCTGTTAAGAATGTTTACAATGCAAAATTCTTATACTACTCAAGAGTCATCGTTATGCAAAGTACATGCCGTATCATCAAAACCAATAGATCAGGGGCGTTGGACTCATTAGTTTTGAGGGCCGGCTCTGACTTAAATGAGACCTGGTTGGGCCGGGCCACGTGTGTGTCATAGAATGTAACGCCAGGCAGCGGAGATATAAACTTTATAAAGGACACAAAGATTATTATTTTGACTTAAAATGAAACCATGCTTAAAACATTAGCTCTGTAAACTGCAAACCTATTTTTGATTTATTGGCATTCACCACAGAAATCTCATGCTCAGAGTTCTGAGTCTAGGCCCCAGGGGAAAACATGGAATGGCGGAGTGATTGAGAGAACCTGGCAAAGCAAGCTGCGATGCAGCAGCAGCAGCGGCAGAACTGGGAGCAGGAGATGGCCGGTTCTACTTCGGGCCTGATGGAAGCCCTGCAGGGGCCTGATCTGCCCCCGGGCCGCATGTTTGACTCCCCTGCAACAGATAATGGTGGGAGTGCAATACGAAAGCTTGATGCAAACGTTCTTGGCAGTCTTGGCTCTGTTCCTGGAATGTTTTCTCTTCAAGGCATCTTGACAGAGCTATGAAGCCTGAACAGTGTCAAGAACATTTGCATCCAGCTTTTGTGTTGTACTCACACCATTATCTATTGGGTTTGTCTGTGTTTATGGCAGGTACTTTATATAAGGATGATCGTTAATGTAAGAAATGTGCATTATAAGCATTATAAAAAGTACATCCAAGTGTGCTAAAGTCAGGGCTATTTCTGGGCAGGAACGCACAGGAAGGGAGTTCTGGCTGGCTCCCGAGTTGGCCACGCCCAGTAGGAACTCATTAGCATAATAGCAAAAGGTGGGTGTGGCTGGATGACCCCACTTTGGGTAACACGGGGTATGGCCTAATATGCTAATTGTCTGTCCTGTCAGGGGTGTGGCCTCATATGCAAATAGATTTCTGCTGTTGGGTGTTGCCTATTGTGCTAATGAGTTCCTCCTGGGCTTTTTCTACAAAAAAAGCCCAGGTTAAAGTCACAGAACAGTAGTTCTCTTCAGTGAGCTGATTTTGTTTTCCCCAACCTCCAGGCAGGGGCTGGAGTTCTCCTGCTATTACAACTGCTCTCCAGCCCCCAGAGATCAGTCCACCTGGAGAAAATGGCTGCTGTGGAGGACTGACTCTATGGTATTGTCCTCTGAAGAGTGCAATGCTCCCCAGGCTCCACTCCCAAATCTCCACACATTTCCCTACCTAGAGCTGACGGCCCTATTCAGAACAGCTACACCCAGGGAGAAATTGGGATATGTGGACAGCAAAAGCTCTGCAGTGTTGCGATAAAACATGCCAGAAGGGTTTCTTGCCCCTCCCCACACCAGCATCTAATTAACAAGACGAAGTGCTGTTCCCAAAAACCTGCAATTAACAAGGCCCAAACTTGCCTTCTCATACTGGAGCTGCTCTCACCTATGAAGACAGGAATGCTCTCTGGAGTTCCCATCCCTGTGCCATTTAGACAAACAGCACAAGAATGGCACCTGTCTCATTAAAACGGAGGAGGGGGAATGGGGAGAATTCACTTTGAGAAGGGAGGGATGTGATAAAGACGCCAACGAAAGCATCAGTGGCACTGGGGGTTACATTGCTGAACCCAGGCAAGAACACTTCCCAAAGTCTCCTTGTATGAAACCGGCTGTGGATTTCGAACTCTGAAACTACCACCTTGTTTCCAAAGTGGAACTCGATGCAATCTTTTCTGTTTCTTATTTCCAAATCGTGTTCGGGGATCTGCATGTGTGTGGTTTGTAATAACACAGAAGATAGATGACAGTCAAATGAAATAAAGAAGTAGGACCCAAAGAAACTGGACAAATGCGCTAAAGTCAGTGTAATACAAAATACAAAAGACAGAATCCAATTCCATATAATAACAATATTAGACAATAGTTGAAATGCAATTCAAGGTTGTTAACGATGTTCTCTGGAAAGACGTATCGTTTTGACGGGACTTCCTTTGAACCTTATATAATTCATAAAAACATGTCAATATATAATGTGCAATGTACCTATGAAATATATTCAATTGTCATCAAAATGTTTAAATTACATACAACAGTATTTTAAAATACTTTGCTAATGGCTTTTCCTATAGATAACAATTGAGGAAGAGCCCACTACTCAAACACCAACTGAAGTTGTATCAATAACGAGACTTAGCGTTTACGTAATTTCTGTCTTCTGTCTTTTGTCTTACACTGACTTTAGCACATTTGTCCAGTTTCTTTGGGTCCTGCTTCTTTATTTTGTGTATGGTTTGTGCCAAGCATTATTGCATCAGGATTGCTTTTTCTTTTTCTTTTTGCAGTGTTTTGCCACTTGGGTTGCTAACCTCCAGGTGGGGGTCTGGAGATTAGCCTGGAATTCCAATTTGATCTCCAGCACCAGAGATCGGTTCCCCTGGAGGGAAACAGCTGCTTTGGAGGGGGAAGCTCTAGGGCATTATAATCCACTGAGAGGGAACTCCCCAGGCTTTACCGGAGTTGGTGAGATAGTTGAGATCGCAGGAACCAAACGATTTCTGCAGCTGGATCTTGCATGTGTTTCTCCAAAGTAAGTGCTAGAGTTCAGTAGGGCCTTCTTCTGAGAGAAGATGGAACTGCAAGCCATTTTAAAGCCTACTGAACTGTTTGGGACTTACATCAGAATTACATGCGTGAGCCTGGGCTGGGAGAATACAATCTAAGGAACGTCGAAAATACTCAAGATCAGCTTCTGAGTATATAAAGCAAGCTGTGAAGTCCTAGAGCTTTTGGGATTGGCCGCTTGAGCTAACTGGCACATCCTCATTGCAGCTGCCTTATATTTCATGTCTTGTACTTGGAGTTGTCAACTGATCAGCCAAACCAGAGATCTAAATCAGACAGCGAAGCTTTCTGTCATGGAGGTAGCCAGCACCACTGGACCAAGGCTGAAGATCAAACTTTGGAAATAAGACTAGGTCTTTTGGATTTAGGGTTGCCAGTCTTCAGGGCTTGCAAGGCAGAGATGTTCTGCCAGGCATAATGACACAGAGTCCACCATTTTCTCCAGGGGAAAGAGCAGTTGTAATTCTGCGTGATCTCCATCCCTCCCCTGGAGACTGGCAACAATGGTTCCCCATGAGGGAATGGCTGGTTTGGAGGGTGGAGTCCATGGCATTGTACCGGTCTGAGATCCGACTCCTCCTCAAACCTCACCCTCTCCAGGAATTTCCCAACCAGGCATTGGCAACCCGATCTCCCTCCCAGCCAAACATCAACCTACCATTATCTGCCCCCTGGCTTCAGCTTTCCATCTCCTCCCCCTCCCTCCTAAAGAGCAGTTGTAATTCTGAGTGATCTCCAGCCCCCACCTTGAGATTGGCAACGATGGCTCCCCGTGAGGGAATGGCTGGCTTGGAAGGTGGAGTCAAATTGTACCTGTCTGAGGTCCCACCCCTCCTCAAACCTCACCCTCTCCAGGCTCCATCCCTCAAATCTCCAGGAAATTTCCCATCTGGAGTTGGCAACCCTATCGGGAGTGGCCCCAATGAGGTTTCTCCCAAAGGCCAAAACAGGTGTGGAAAGGGCCTTTTAGTGAGAGAACCTGATTGCCTAGCAACAGGCACTGAGGAGAAAGCACAGTTGCCACCTCTGATTAGGGAAATACCTGGAGAATTAGGGGGTGGATCCTATGGAGGGCAGCATTGGGGGGATGGAAGGACTCAGCAGGGGATAATGCCATCGTGTTTACCCTCCAAAGCAGCCATTTTCTCCAGGGGAACTGATCTCTGTCATCTGGAGATCAATTATAACAGTGGGAGATCTCCAGGTCCCACCTGGAGATTGGCAACAATGGTTCCCCATGAGGCAGCCATAGGGGAAAGTCAGCCGCACACCAGGGGGTTGAAGAGAATGGTTTGATGGTCCCTGGCCCACCTCATCAGCCAGCCCGCCATGGTGGAGCCAGAAAGGAGAGATGTGTTAAATTTATTCTGACAGGAAAGTGGCCAAGCGGGGGAGAGGGGTGTTATGCTGAAAGTCCTTTGTTTTTTTACTCACAGAAGCAAGCTTGATTGTTTGGTTGCCTACCAACAGCCACTGAGGAGACAGTTAGTCATAGTTAGTCTTACACAGGAGCCAAGAGAAATATCTTCCTCCTTCTCCCCCCCCCCCCCCCGTGGAGGGGGTTCAGCGGAGCGTCCATCCCCTTCGCCGGTTCCCTCCAGACTGAGGGCGAAGTGCTGTCCGCCGGCTTGGTGGGCGGAGCCGAGCCAGTGCAGCCACGGGATTGGGAGACTGTGAGAGTGGCATCCGAGCGGGCCAAAGGCTGTGGAAGTGTGTCCAGGAGGGACATCAAAACTCAAATATATATAAGAAGAGACTGCATTTTAACCAGCGATTAGGATATATTTACATATATTTTTACTGATGTAAACTGCCCAGGTCCCTGTGTACTCAGGGATTGGGAGATTCAGAAATCTGAAGTATAAATAAACTTCTGTGAAAAGGCATAGTTGCAAGAGCCAGTTTGAAAGTTGGCAACCATATTTTTTTCAATGATCTGAATTCACAGAAGAGTGAACATACCCTACTTCTAGAAAAGAGTAAGAGTCCAGTAATATGAAGCTCCTAACATGCCACAAATTTTGCCAGTATACCAAAAGCCTCCTGAGATTGACCTGAACACCTATGTGACATCTAATTTGTAACAGATGCAAGCAATTTTGTCGGCAAAGCTGACCCCAAGAGTCGCGGTGCGCCCACACATTTTCCAGGGCAGCATCCACAGGGTTTGGTGTAGTGGGTTAAGTGTACGGATTCTAATCTGGGAGAAGTGGGTCTGATTCGCCACTCCTCCACTTGCACCTGCTGGATGACCTTGGGCAAGTTATAGTTCTGGCACAGCTGTTCTTGAAAAAGAGCAGTTTCTGTCAGAGCTCTCTCAGCCCCACCTACCTCACAGGGTGTCTGTGGTGGGGAGGGGAAGGAAAGGAGTTTGTAAACCACTCTGAGACTCCTTTGGGTAGTGAAGGGCGGGGGTATAAATCCAATCTCTTCTTCTTCTTGTGAGAAAAGTGCCCTCTTTCACCCCCAGAAAAGCTCCGCGGGACAGCATGGGGTAGGCACAAGGAGGGCAGAAAAGTGAGCTGGCCAATGGAGCAAGATTCCACAATGGACCGTAAAAGTTTAAAAGTCCTGTACTCTATTCTCAGCAAGAAAGTGTGGATTTTCTATCAAAATAGCAGGGATGGGAACTGTGAGGCCATCCCTAACGATAAGAGCTGGGCTCTGTGTTCAAGTTCTAATTGGGGTGTGTGCAGCTGACTTCTGGCGCCCGCAGAAGGGGGCTTTCAAGGCAAGTGAGTGAGCAGAGGGTGGTTGCCATCCCCTTCCTCTACAGAGTGCTCCTTGGTGGTCTCCCTTCCAAGTACCAACCCTGCTTAGCTTCGAGATCTGAGGAGACCAGACTGTACAGTGTGGCCTTCCCTCCCTAGTTATAATTTACCTCTTATGTTTTTATACGGCTCTCTTCCTCCAAAGAGGTCTTCCTCCCATTTATCCTTACAAGAACCCTGTGAAGTAGACTAGGTGTAGAGGGAGCGACTGGCCCACAGTAAACTCATGAGCTTCGTGGCAGGGCGTGGATCTGAACCCGGGACTCTTGATCCTAATCCAATACTCTGTTACAAAACTGAGCAATGTCCACCCAAATTGTGGTAAAACGTGTTAACGATCAAACCAAATTTTCCCAGCTGCTGATTTTTTGCCTTTCCTTGCAGTGAATTTTCCCCGTGAGAAATGTGTGCTCTCTCTCAACATTGTGTGCATCGGTTCTCTCTCGGTGGTGTGGAGAGGACACGAAAACATATCCATATCCAGCATCCCTCCCTCCCTCCTTTTACCGAGTATGACAGGAACGCCGGCCATCAAGAGGGAGCGCAGGGCGAACGCGAGGCGGCTGGCGAGATCTGGACAGGCGGGAGCTCCCAAAGGCAGGTAGCGGTAAAGCCCGTAGAGGAGCCAAGGTGCAACAAGCAGGGCCACGAAGGCAAGAGCCACGGCCTTCACGCGGTCCTTGGAGCAGCCACGAGAACAACAGGAGGGAGGGAATGAATCCCCCAAACCTTCCTGGGAAACGGGGTCCGCGGTTTTCACCTCCAGGAAGGGCTGATGATGCTCGTGGTGTTTGGGCACATCTAGTAGCCGCTGTGCCACCGATGCCTGTGGGCTTCCTGACCGCAGCTGGACAGGATGCAGAAAGGTTGTCTCCTCCGGCATCGTTATGGCTACGGACGGGACCCCTTCTCGAATGGCAGCAGTGGTTCCTTCCTCCACTTCTGGTGGCCCAGGATTCTCCTGCAGCTCAGAAATCTTTGGCTGGCTTGTTAGGTCCACCACCACCATTTCCGGATCATCCACCATGTCTTGGGCATCCTCATCGGAGGGCGGCTCTTCCACTGAAGATGTGGGGCTGTCAGAGACGAGGTCGAGGACGGAGGAGAGGGAGAGGCGGCTGGGGTCGATGCCGGTTAGCTGGGCAACTATGTCTGTGGAAGAGCTGTGGGAGCTACTAAGCTCTTTGAGCGGATGCAGACAGGCTGCCATTGTGGTGGAGACCTGAAAGAACTGGAGGAGCCAAGAAACCAGTGAGGGTGCCTGGAGGCCCCAGCCTTTAGAATACCAAAAAGCCCAGTAGCACCTTCAAGACAAACAAGCTTTATTGTAGCATGAGCTTTCAAGAAACACACAGCTCTCTTCGACAGATGCATGGAGGGCATGAAGAAACCGGCCAGAGACAGATAGGTGGTCAGGGGAGGGGCGGAAGGGATCACACCCAGCCTGGACTGTGCAGTCAGCCTTTTTCGTGACTTTTGCACCTGCCTGGCATTTCCACGGCACTTTCGGCATCCTCTCCCCCTCCCCTGACCACCTATCTATCTCTGGCCGGTTTCTTCATACCCTCCATGCACCTGACGAAGAGGGCTGTGTTACTCGAAAGCTTGTGCTACAATAAAGTTTGTTAGTCTTAAAGGTGCAGCAACAGACTAAGACAGCTAACTCTTCTGGACCTCCAGCCTTTAAAGAGGACTAGAGCCTTGCTGGCCACACATCTGGCTGAGTCAGCCATCGATCCACTGTCATCCGTGCTTTTGCCATTCTCCATCCCCAGCCCTCCCCGGCCTCCCCAGATGGACTTCTTCACCTCATTTTAAATATCCATTTTAAAGCTCTACAAAAGCATTCAGATATATTGGCAAACAAATTTGAAATATCCCAGGCCTCTCTCCCCCCGCCCCGGACAAATGCACCATTTACTTGCTGGACCACAAACAGCACTCTGTCGACTTCCCATGGCAATGGGATACAAGATAAAAAGCAGGGGCACAGCAATATATGTAGAAAAGAAAAAACCGAAGGTGCCCAAATTGAACCACCAAAAAACTAATGATTTTAAAAATATAGCAGACACAATACTCAGAACAAATTTTCCTCTGATGCAATTAAACAGACAGGTAAAAAGTCACAGGTAAAGTTATTTCATAAACATCTTTGTAAATTTTAAAAAGTCCTCGAACTGTAGGATGTGATAGTGTCTCTGCCAGCCAGCTTGACAGACCCCTGCTTATAAATCCATTTCAATGATTTTTTCAAGAATCATGCTGGATTCAAGATTTCATAGATACGTGTAACCACGAAGCACATTCAGATACAGCAGTCCTCAGTGATTCTAATGGTGTAGTGGAGACATGAAAATGGTATAGTGGAGGCACACTTCAGACTTTTGAAGGGAGGTTCCAAGAAATGATTGATTTCCCATTGGGAATCAGTGAGGATTACTGAATATACTTTGTGGATATTTACAAGTATCTATGAAATCTTGAATCCAGTATGATTCTTGAAAAAAATTACTGAAATGGATTTTTAACTGGGGGTCTGTCAAGTTGCCCGGCAGACACTCCATCACATCCTACAGTTCAAGGACTTTTTGAATTTAATTATTGCAAGGACATTCTATGACATACAGTTTCCCAATGAGCGGTCCAAGAATGTTCCACGCATTCCATAATAGCGAACTGCCAGTTAGTAGAAGGGAGAGGGATAACGCTCCGCTTCTAGCCTGTCATATACAGACAGGCAGGTAGACAGACGAGTTGCTGTGGGTCAGTCATATTCCATCCTCTAACTCAGGTGTTCCTAGAGTTGAGAGGCAGTTTAGTGTCCTGGTTAAGAGCGGTGATTCCCCACTCCTCCACATGCAGCCAGCTCGGTGACCTTGGGCCAGTCACAAGTCCTCTCAGAGCTGTTCTCCCAAGGGCAGTTCTCGAGAGAGTTCTCTCGGCCCTGCCTACCTCACAGGGTGTCTGTTGTGGGGAGGGGAAGGGAAAGGAGATTGTAAGCCGCTCTGAGACTCAGAGTGAGATAAATCCAATCTCCTCCTCTTCTTCTTCTTCTTCCCCTTTGCCTCCATTAATCATAGAAGAGAATCACAGAGCTGGAAGGGACCTCCAGAGTCATCTAGTCCAACCCCTGCATAATAGAACATGTCTGGTTGCCCATTTGGGAAGGAACTCTTGACGAGCTCAGAAACATTACTTCACATCTTCTATATCAGGGGTCCCAAAAGTTGATGGGAGGCTAGGCCTTGACTTCAGTTAAACCCTCTATCTGGCCCAGGACTCACCCTCCCTCATTTTCTTTTGCTTCCCCAAATTCACCACAATCCTTCCCCCTATACACACTGATTGCTCTATCTATTTAACCTTCCCCAGAAAACCCTCTCTGATTTCTTATAAGAACCCAACATACCCTCCCCAGGAATCAGAGAGCAGGTGTTGGCTTCCTGCCCCATATGGCTCAAGAGCAGTCTCTCCAAATGAAACATGCTAATGAACCTTTTGCCCCTCCCCACATCTACTGGGGCACGACAGTAGAGGCTTGGGGGGCAGCAAAACATGGGCAGGTACCAGTCCCTCGGCCACCATTTCCTACCCCGCACCCAAATCTGACATTGCCCCACTTGGCCCCAGACTCCAACCCCCAAAGATTTCTGTCATTAAACCTAACCTCCCATTTTCTTTTCCCAACTGGCCCCAGTCTGAACCCCAGATCTTCCCGTACCTGTCCTGCCCCCTTCTGTTTCGCCATTTCACCCCCAAACCGTCTTCTTTCTGTTCAGACCATTCCCCCATTCCCCCCAAATATTTCTGGTATGCGCTCAAATCCCGCCCCAGATCTCCCAATTGATACCACAAATGTCCCCTAGCAGAGGAAGAAGAAGAGGAGGAGGAGGAGGAGGAGATTGGATTTATACTCTGCCCTTCACTACCCAAGGGAGTCTCTGAGTGGCTTACAGATTCCTTCCCCTCCCCACAGCAGACACCCTGTGAGGTAGCCGGGGCTGAGAGAGCTCTTGACAGAAACTGCTCTTTTTCAAGAACAGCTGTGCCAGAACGATGGCTTGCCCAAGGTCATCCAGCAGGTGCAAGTGGAGGAGTGGGGAATCAAACCCGGTTCTCCCAGATTAGAGTCTGCGCACTTAACCAGGACACCAAAGCCCCCTCCACAGCCTGCTCCCCTCCTCTAGCCCCATCTTCTCCCCCCAACCTCTGCCCTTCTCCTTCACTCATCTCCCAGCCCCACAGGGAGTCTCTCTGTCTCCAACCAGCTCCATCCAGCGCCCCTGGTTGCTCTGCTCTCCCAAACTCTCCCCACCTCAGCCAGAAACCATGCGACACCCCCTGCACTGTCCTCCAGCCCCACACGAGATCTACCCCACTCAAAAACCTGCCCTGTCCCCTCCTTCTCCCCCTGGCAGCAGCCCTCCCTTTAGACTCCGACCACCACCAAGGCTCCCTCTAAGCTGTGGAGTCTTGTGAGCAAAAATTCTACTTGATGAGCTCCCGGCACTAAAAGTGAAGAGTGAGCGATTTGGCTCCAGCATAAATGAGTGTGCGCTGGAGCCCTCCTTCCTGGGCTAAGGCCAAAATGTGTGAGCCGGAGGCTAAAAACTCACACTAATTCAGCTTAGAGGGAGCACTGACCCCCACCCCCGGCTCCCACTCTGCTTCTCTAGTAGACCTCTTCCCCATCTCGGCCCCCCACTCCAGCCTTCGCCCCACGCCTCCCCCCACTCGCTTGCCCCAAACGACCTCCCCATGAGCTCCCCCCTCCCTCCCCAAACTGACCCTCCGCTGCGTCCCACCCTGCCCACCGAACTGCAGCCCCCAGAACAACTCCCCCCTTGGTTGAGGCCAAAGGCGCCCCGTTTCACAGACCCGACCCCTCCCCGCCGGCTCCGCTTCTAGGGATGCCAGCCTCCAGGTGAGACCTGGGGATCCCCCGGAATTGCAGCCCATCTCCAGACGGGAGAGATCAGTCCCCCTGGAGATCGTGGATGCTTTTGGAGGGTGGACTTTATGGCACTGGACCCCACTGAGGTTCCCAAAGCTCCACTCCCAAATCTCCAGGAGTTCCCCGACCTGGAGCTGGCAACCCTACCCCCGCCGGGACCTAGCAACGCTTCTCACCTCCCCCTTCCCAAAGCGACTCTCCTTTCCCAGCCCCATTTCTTCCTCTGCCCCCCACCCCCCCCCACTCCGCCGAGAGCACCCAGGCTCCCTCCCCTTCTGAGCCTGGCAGAGACAGGGCGCCCCGCCCCTCCCCGAGACGCACCTCCGGCGCCACCGCAAAGTCGCCCCTGAAGTGCCGGGGAGTCAGAGGGCGCTGGGATTGAGAGGGCGCTCCCCGCCCCCAGCTCCGCCCCCGCCTGCCAAGGGCCAATCGCCGTTCTCGACTGCCAACCGGCGGCTTCAGCCCGGCATTCCAAGCCCCTCCCCAGTCCGTCTAGAGCCGGAGGAGGGGGGGGCTGAGTTCATTCATTCCGCACAGTTCGGAGTCCAGGTGGAACCTTGAAGACCAGCAGAGTTTGGTGGTGGGAATGAGCCTTCGTGTGCACGCGCACTGCTTCAGAGACAACGTTTGAGTCCAGTGGCGTAAGACCGACAAAGTTTGATGCTGGGTAGAAGCATCCATATGGGAGCCCCTCACACTTCCCTCCCTCAGAGGTAGATTCTCTCCCCCCCCCCCCACCCCAACCTTTTGTTCTCTTCTGTGACTGTGGCGCCCCCAGCAACCTGGTTTTCCTTTTTGTCTTCAAAAGACTGTCTGTCCCACCTTGTCACAGAGATATAATTTGGTTTTTAGTCCAGCGGGTCTGGGTAGAAGTCGGATCTAAATGGTTTCCCCAGCGGGTCTGGGTAGAAGTCGGATCTAAATGGATCCTAATGAATTCATATGATTTTTTCACTGAAATGAAATGAAACCACCATCATATTGTAGGCCACGTGTTAGTCTACAGGGGGACCACAAAAATCACGCACCCACGGATTCGTGGCGCTACAGCAGTGCAAAAACATGATTCCAAAGCACGGATCCTCATGAATTCATATGATTTTTACGCTGAAATGAAATAAAACCAACATCATACTGTAGACCATGTCTTAGACTATAAGCAGCGCTCCAAAAATCATGCCCCCACGAACTCGTGGCACCACAAAACTGCAAAAACATGTTTCCAAAGCACGGAACCTCATGGATCCTCGGGTTTTTGCATTAGGACGCCCCAAACACATCATCAAATCACAAAACATGTCCACGGCAACAGCCTCTACTACAAAAATCATGGATCCACGGCTTCGTGGCAACACCATTCTGCAAAAACACGGTTCTAGAGCACGGATCCTCATGGATCCTCAGGGTTCTTTCATTAGGATGCCCCAAACACACCATCAAATCACATGACATGTCAAAGACAACAGCCAGTACTACAAAAATCATGCCCCCACGAATTCGTGGCCCCACACAACTGCAAACACATGTTTCCAAAGCACGGATACTCATGGATCCTCAGGGTTATTGCATTAGGACACCCCAAACACACCATCAAATGACAAAACATGTCAAAGGCAAGAGCCAGTACTACAAAAGTCATGGATCCACGGCTTCGTTGCAACACCATCAACAAAAACACTGTTCGAGAGCACGGATCCTCACGGATCCTCGGGGTACTTGCATCAGGACGCCCCAAACACACCATCAAATCACAAAACATGTCAAAGGCAACAGCCTGTACTACAAAAATCATGGATCCACGGCTTCGTGGCAACACCATTCTGCAAAAACACGGTTCTAGAGCACGGATCCTCATGGATCCTCAGGGTTCTTTCATTAGGATGCCCCAAACACACCATCAAATCACATGACATGTCAAAGACAACAGCCAGTACTACAAAAATCATGCCCCCACGAATTCGTGGCCCCACACAACTGCAAACACATGTTTCCAAAGCACGGATACTCATGGATCCTCAGGGTTATTGCATTAGGACACCCCAAACACACCATCAAATGACAAAACATGTCAAAGGCAAGAGCCAGTACTACAAAAGTCATGGATCCACGGCTTCGTTGCAACACCATCAACAAAAACACTGTTCGAGAGCACGGATCCTCACGGATCCTCGGGGTACTTGCATCAGGACGCCCCAAACACACCATCAAATCACAAAACATGTCAAAGGCAACAGCCTGTACTACAAAAACCATGGATCCACGGCTTCGTGGCAACACAATTCTGCAAAAACACGGTTCTAGAGCACGGATCCTCACGGATCCTCGGGTGTTTTGCATTAGGATGCCCCAAACACACCATCAGATCACAAAACATGTCAAAGGCAACAGCCTGTACTACAAAAATCATGGTGCAAAAATCATGCTTCGTGGCAACACCATCAACAAAAACACTGTTCGAGAGCACGGATCCTCACGGATTCTCGGGGATTCTACATTAGGACGCCCAAAACACACCATCAAATCACAAAACATGTCCATGGCAACAGCCTATACTACAAAAATCATGGATCCACGGCTTTGTGGCAACACCATTCTTCCAAAACACGGTTCTAGAGCACGGATCCTCACGGTTTTTGCATTAGGACGCCCCAAACACACCATCAAATCACATAACATGTCCATGGTAACAGCTTGTACCACAAAAATCATGGACCCACAGCTTCGTGGCAACACCATTCTGCAAAAACACAGTTCTAGAGCACGGATCCTCATGAATCCTCGGGGTTTTGCATTAGGACACCCCAAACATACCATCAAATCACATAACATGTCAAAGGCAACAGCTTGCACCACAAAAGTCCTGGATCCACGGCTTCGTGGCAACACCATCAACAAAAACATCGTTCTGAAGCACGGATCCTCACGGATCCTCGGGGTTATTGCATTAGGATGCCCCAAACACACCATCAAATCACAAAACATGTCCATGGCAACAGCATGTACTACAAAAATCATGGATCCACGGCTTCGTGGCAACACCATTCTGCAAAAACATCTTTCTGAAGCACGGATCCTCACGGATCCTCGTGGTTTTTGCATTAGGACACCCCAAACACACCATGAAATCACAAAACATGTCCATGGCAACAGCCTATACTACAAAAATCATGGATCCACGGCTTCGTGGCAATACCAGTGTGCAAGAACATGGTTCTAGAGCACGGATCCTCATGGATCCTCGGGGTTCTTGCATTAGGATGCCCCAAACACACCATCATATCACATGACATGTCAAAGGCAACAGCCAGTGCTACAGAAATCATGGATCCACGGCTTCGTGGCAACACTATTCTGCAAGAACACGGTTCTAGTGCACAGATCCTCATGGATCCTCAGGGTTTTTTCATTAGGTCACCCCAAACACACCATCAAATCACAAAACATGTCCATGGCAACAACTTGAACCACAAAAAACATGGATCCACGTCTTCGTGGCAACACCATCAACAAAAACACTGTTTGAGAGCACGGATCCTCACGGATCCTTGGGGTTTTTGCATTAGGACGCCCCAAACACACCATCAGATCACAAAACATGTCAAAGGCAACAGCCTGTACTACAATAATCATGGATTCACGGCTTCGTGGCAACACCATCAACAAAAACACTGTTTGAGAGCACGGATCCTCACGGATCCTCGGGGAATTTGCATTAGGATGCCCCAAACACACAATCAAATCACAAAACATGTCCATGGCAACAGCCTGTACTACAAAGATCATGGATCCACGGCTTTGTGGCAACGCCATTCTGCAAAAACATCGTTCTGAAGCATGGATCCTCACCGATCCTCGGGATTTTTGCATTAGGACGCCCCAAACACACCATCAAATCACAAAAGATGTCCATGGCAACAGCCTATACTGCAAATATCATGAATCCACGGCTTCGTTTCAACACCATTGTGCAAAAACACGGTTCTAGAGCACGGATCCTCATGGATCCTCGTGGTTTTTGCAGTGGGTTACCCCAAACACACCATCAACTCACATAACATGTCCATGGCAACAGTTTGCACCACAAACGTCATGGATCCACGGCTTTGTGGCAACACAATTCTGCAAAAACACGGTTCTAGAGCACGGATTGTCATGGATCCTTGGAGTTTTTGCATTAGGACGCCCCAAACACACCATCAAATCACAAAACATGTCCATGGCAACAGCCTGTACTACAAATATCATGGATCCACGGCTACGTGGCAACACCATTGTTCAAGAACACGGTTCTAGAGCATGGATCCTCATGAATCCTCAGGGTTCTTACATTAGGACGCCCCAAACACACCATCAAATCCCATGACATGTCAAAGGCAACAGCCTGTACTACAAAAATCATGGATCCACGGCTTCGTGGCAACACCATCAACAAAAACATGCTTCTAGAGCACGGATCCTCATGGATCCTCGGGTGTTTTGCATTAGGACGCCCCAAACACACCATCAGATCACAAAACATGTCAAAGGCAACAGCCTGTACTACAAAAATCATGGATCCACGGCTTCGTGGCAACACCATCAACAAAAACACTGTTTGAGAGCACGGATCCTCACGGATCCTCGGGGAATTTGTATTAGGACGCCCCAAACACACCATCAGATCACAAAACATGTCAAAGGCAACAGCCTGTACTACAAAAATCATGGAACCACGTCTTCGTGGCAACACCATCAACAAAAACTTGGTTCTGAAGCACGGATCCTCACAGTTTTTGCATTAGGACACCCAAAAAACACCATTATATCACATAACATGCCCATGGCAATAGCTTGTACCACAAAAGTTATAGATCCACGGCTTCGTGGCAACACAATCAACAAAAATATCATTCTGAAGCATGGATCCTCAGGGTTTCTGCAATGGGTCACCCAAACACAACATCAAGTCACATAGCATGTCCATGGCAACAGCCTGTACTACAAAAATCATGGAGCCACCATCAACAAAAACATCGTTCTGAAGCACGGATCCTCATGGATCCTCGGGGTTAGGGTTAGGGTTTTCTTTCTCCCTTTGCCTTCCTTGTTGCTGTGTGGGGACTGAGAGAGAGTGGGTTGTTTTGTAGCCTGATAGAGAGTGGTTCTGTGTAAGTCTGTGAGGGACTGTTTGTGCTTTGGGGGCTGTTGGTGGCTGAGTGTGTTGCTGTAAGTGGATTACTGTGAGTGGATTGCAGGCCCCGCCCCTATTGTGCTGGGCTCTGCTCTGCTGAGCAGCAAGGGGCCTCTTGGAATAAAGGGCTGCTCTTGCCCTGTGGCTCTTAGCCTGTGGGTCGCAGCCTGTGGGTCATACTTGGAGGCCTTGTAAGTGCTTGAGTAAAGCGCTGCTTCTGAGTTCAGGAGGTAGACGTTCTGGTGAGATAGACATTTTGTCAGTCTCAAAGTTTTCAGGGTACATCACAAAAAGAAGAGTTTACATCAGAGTTTGAGGGAAGTTCCTGAAGCTGTAGAAGAAAGCATAGCTCCTGGGATAATGGATAGCGAGGGATCTACTTCTGTGACCTGCCTGGGCTGTGCCATGATTATTTTTCTGCCACGCCAAGAAATGAATTATACATGCTGCAAGTGCAAGCTTGTAAAAATGCTTGAGGAGAAGGTGGGAGAACTCGAGGCGCAAATCTGTGCACTGAAGAACACCAAGGAGGTGGAAAGCTTTTCAGACATGACAGAAGAAGAGCCCCTGAAAGAACAGCAAGAGGAAGGAAGTAACAAGGACCACATGGGTGAGTGGAAGAAAGTAACTTTGAGGAGTAAGATACTCAGAAAACAATCACAACCAGTGGAGCAGCAAAATCGACACCAGCCACTTCTGTTGATGGAAGACCGGAACGGCACACTTCATGATCGAATGGATGCGACTGGCACACAAGCACATAGGCAGAGAGGGAACCAGACCATCCCACAGAGGAAGAGACGAGTAGTGGTGGTTGGTGACTCGATACTGAGAGGACGGAAGAAGGTGTCTGCAGACCGGACAAGGAATCTCGAGAGGTTTGTTGCCTTCCTGGAGCATCCATCCGAGATGTGACGGAGAGAATTCCAAGACTGATCAAGACCTCTGATCCCTACCCACTCCTTCTGATCCATGTGGGAACAAACGATACGGCCCGAAGAAACCTTGAATGGATCTCCAAAGACTATGGGCTCTGGGCAAGAAGGTGAAAGATCTGGGAGCTCAGGTGGTGTTCTCCTCCATTTTACCTGTTGAGGGCCATGGAGCTGGAAGGGAGAACAGGATACTGGGAGTGAATGGCTGGTTACGTAGATGGTGCCGTCGAGAGGGCTTCGGCTTCCTGGACCATGGTATGTACCTCCGACACGAAGGACTGTTGGCGACGGATGGGGTGCACCTGACAAAGAATGGGAGGAATGTCTTCGCTGGAAGACTTGCGAACCTGATCAGGAGGGCTTTAAACTAAAGACATCGGGGGTGGGAAGAAAAAGTGGCATCCCCAACACTAAGTCCACGAAGGGGAATGACCAGAGAATAAATGAACGAGAGAGAGGTGAGTTTAGTAATCTTCAGGTAAATTTGAAGGGACCTACAAGTAGGAAGGGATGTCTGTAATCTGAGGTGTCTTTATACTAATGCACAGAGTATGGGAAATAAACAGGAGGAACTTGAACTCCAAATATTGGAAAATAGGTATGATCTGATAGGTGTCACTGAGACTTGGTGGGATGACTCTCATATATGGAGCACAGTGATTGAAGGATATACCTTGTTCAAACGGAACAGAATAAACAAGAAAGGGGGTGGGGTGGCACTATATGTCAAGAATGAATATGCTTGCACTGAAAATCAGGATTTTGAGAGTTGCTCTGTTGAAAGTGTGTGGGTAAGGATAGAGGGGGGAAAGAAGGGGATATTGTTGTGGGAGTATACTACAGACCTCCAAATCAACCGGAGGAACAGGATAATGCATTTGTACAGCAGCTTGCTAAACTTTCACAGAGACAGGATGTAGTGGTTATGGGAGACTTTAACTATCCAGATATTTGCTGGGAATCTAACTCTGCTAGACATGGGATATCCCACAGATTCTTGAATAGCCTTGAGGACAACTTCATCTCTCAGAAGGTGGAGGTGGGAACCAGAGGATCTGCTATCCTAGATTTAATTCTGACTAACAGGGAAGAACTGGTTGATGAAGTGAAGGTGGTGGGTTCCTTGGGGAATAGTGACCATGTCAGCTTGGAATTTGACATAGAGAAGACTGTGAAACCAGGACGTAGCAGAACTCATATCCTGGACTTCAGGAAAGCTGATTTCAATAAACTCAGAGATCTAATAGGAAGGATCCCATGGCTGGAAATGCTGAAGGGAAAATCTGCACAGGAAGGATGGGTGATGCTGAAAAATGAAGTGCTTAAGGCACAATCTCAAACTGTTCCGGTAAGAAAGAAAGGTGGGAGACGGGTAATGAAGCCAAGGTGGCTGAACAAGGAACTCTCTGAGGAGCTGAAACTAAAAGGGAAATGTACAGGAAATGGAAGGAGGGTCAGATTACTGAGGGTGAATACAAGACACGAGCACAAATCTGTAGGAATGGTGTCAGAAAGGCTAAGGCACAGATGGAGCTGAGGCTTGCAAGGGATGCCACACAAGGCATCGGTCGCTGACCCTCTGCACGCTTTGCTCCAAAAGAACGCTAAATGGGAGTGGGGTGAGCGGCAGAGGCGTGCATTCGCTTCAGTGAAGGAACTTTTGTCATCGAGTGCAGTCCTGACGCACTTTGATGAAAACAAACTGCTGGTGCTTGCAGCTGACACATCTCCTTATGGGGTGGGTGCCGTTCTCAGCCACCTGATGCCAGACGGATCTGAGGCACCGATCGCATTTTGTTCCTGGTCCCTCACTAAGGCAGAAAAGAACTATGGCCAGATCGACAAGGAGGGCCTTGCCCTAATCGCAGAAATAAAGAAATTCCATGACTTTGTTTATGGGTGGCGGTTCCTCCTTGTGACTGATCACAAACCTTTCCTGGGCATCTTCTCACCAGACCGGCCGACACCGAACATTCTATCGCCCCGGATGCTAAGGTGGGTGGTTTTTCTGTCGGCATACGATTTCGAGCTGGAGCACCGTCTGGGGAAGGCTATTGGGCACGCAGACGCCCTTAGCTGCTGCCCCGCACCACTAACTGACTCTGACGAGGAACCAGAACTGGATGTTTTGGCGCTGGAAGAGCTCCCAGAGGCACCGGTCACCTCCACAGACATTGCTGCTGCGTCGGCAAAGGACCCTTTAATCGCCCGAGTTCTCAATTGGGTGTGGAGGGGGTGGCCGGCCGGGAAAGTGGAGGCGGATTTCAAACCGTTTGTTTCCCGCCAAAATGAATTATCTGTGACTAAGGGCTGTCTATAAGGAGCTGCGGTGGCTCAAGTGGTTAAGACGCTGAACTGCAGGCTGTGGAAGGTCAGTAGTTCAGCAGTTCAAGACCCGGGTGCCGCAAGATGGAGCTTCCATCTCTAGTTCCAGCTCCCGCCAACCTAGTGGTTCGAAAGCAAGAAATTGCAAGTAGATAAATAGGTACCACTTCGGTGGGAAGGTAACAGCGTTCCGTGCGCCTTGGTGTTTAGTCATGCCGGCCACATGACCACGGAAACGTCTTCGGACAGCGCTGGCTCTTTGGCTTTGAAACGGAGATGAGCACCGCAACCCTAGAGTCGGATTCGACTGGCTTTCGAGCAAGGGAACCTTTACCTTTACCTTTAAGGGCTGTCTGCTTTGGGGAAGTAGAGTTGTAATTCCCTCTAAGCTAAGGGAAAGAGTCTTGGAGGCCTTGCATGCGGGCCATCCAGGAATGGTTTATATGAAGGCCCTCGCCAGAGGGTACGTGTGGTGGCCAAACATTGATGCGGACATTGAGGTTTGGGTTCGGAACTGCATGTCCTGCCAACAGTCCCAGCCAGAACCACCTCATGCTCCTGTCCAGCCCTGGGAAAAGTCAAGGAGGCCATGGTCCCACCTCCATATTGATTTTGCGGGCCCGTACCATGGGCAAATATTTTTCATATGTGTAGACTCTTACTCCAAATGGTTGGAGGTTGTAAATATGAGATCAATGAATTCTGGGGCTGTGATTCATGCCCTGCGCAAACTGTTTTCCACGCATGGGCTGCTGGACTGTGTCGTCTCCGATAACGGGCCACAGTTCGTTTCCGCAGAATTTGAGGGGTTCCTGGCTGACAACATTGTACGCCATGTAACGTCGGCCCCGTTCCATCCGGCCTCTAATGGACAGGCCGAACGTATGGTTCGGACGACAAAAGAATCGCTTGGGCGCCTGATGTGTGGGGACTGGAATCAGAAGCTGGCCTCTTTCCTTCTGAGGCAACACATCACCCCGTGTTCGGCAATGGGGCGGAGCCCAGCTGAACTCTTGATGGGCCGAAAGCTGTCTACCCTCCTCGACCGTTTGCACCCTGACTTGGACCAGTCCAAGCAACAGTCTGAGGAACCAGCGCAGGGGAGAGTGTTCCAGTGTGGGGACAAGGTCTTTGCCCGGAACTATGGGGAAGGTCATCAGTGGCTACCGGCCGTAGTCACCAAAGTTGCAGGGTCCAGGCTGTATGTGGTCCGGCTTCCCAGCAGATGGGAGATTCGCCGCCACATAGACCAGCTCAGGGAGCGTTGGGCAGACTCCAGCGCCGAGTCAGTGCCCGAACCTGAGTTGGTCCCCGAGCAGGAGGGTCCTCCCGCTGAGGAGGTGAGTGCTGCAGAAGGGGACTCGGAGTCTGGGCAGACCCCAACTCCAGAGCCTGTGATCCCTGTTTGTGTTCCCCCTGTCTCTCCTGCGAGAGAGGTTACCAGGGCTCCAGAAGAGTGTGCCGCTCCAAGTCCAACGGAGCAGAGACCGCTGCGCCGGTCGAACTGAAGCCAAGGTGCCCCCCAACCTGAAAGATTATGTTTGGCAGGGTAATGCTCCATCTTAGGGGGAGGGATTTGTTATGTACTGAATGTGAATTGCTCCTATCTATTCACATGTTAAGCTTGAGTCTGAATGTGGCTCCTCATTGTCGCATTGTCATTGGTCGGTTTCTGCAAAACCTGTGTAATTACCCAATCACTGAGTGATATTGTTGCAAAGAGGGAACGGTCCTGATTGGCCTTTATCCCTGTATCCTGATTGGCTTTTATCCCAGCGCTACTATTGGTTCTTATCTGACTATAGGTGTGGCTTTGACAGCCCGGGAGAGTTTAAAAGAAGGAGCTGTGCTTCCCTTGTTGTGTGTGTTCAGTCGTGTGTTCCTGACTTACAGTTGCTGTTTAATAAAGCTGAAATCACTTGAAGCTGAATCCTTTGTTGAGTCTCATACTTAACAGAGCTGCTTTTCCTTTTGCCCTTGCCCTTCCAAGCATGCTTAGAATGTACATTCATATGCATTTCATTCATATAGTCCCAATTCAACTTATAACAAATGACACATCCCACATTTCTTCCCACCAGGGATGCAAACTGGCTTATCTTATTCATCTCAGCCATTTTATCCTCAAAACAACCCTACAAAGTCGATTAGGCTGAGAGTGTTTTACAGCCCAAGGTAAACCACAAATCTTCCATGGCAGAATGGGGATCAAAACCTGTGTCTCACAGATAGTGGTGCAACCCTCTGTCTCTCTGTAATACTGCAATGAATCTTTTATAGTAATACATTGCTACAGCAGAAATTTATTTTAAACAAGTTTCAACAGGAGAAGCCATGGTTTCTGGGGGAGGAATGGAAAAGGTGTTACTTTAAAGGCATGACTTTTCATGGCATGACAGTGCAATGCTCTCCTAGGAAACTTCATACATTAAAGGTTTAGAAAACAGTAGAGCAAACCAGAAGACACTGGAAGGTAGACAATTGATCCATTATTGAGGTATCCAGAGCAGGGCAAAACCTCCTAATAGAAACAATCAAAGTCTAACATCTTCAAGATGGCCCTAGAGGTTCTATGTAGGAAGGAAAATGTTAAATAGTGGGTCCCATGGAGGGGCAGACCCCAAGTCTAGTGATCAGCTCTACTTTATTAGTGATTTCAGCAAGAACAAGACTGAACTCCAGGGCCACAGCCCTGTTTAAATAGCATGCAATTGCCACACCGAAACACACCCCGCTCTCAACGATAGGCTATTTACATAGCATCACTTCTTGATTGGCTATTTCCAGAGTCCTGGTGGGCTATTGTTCTTGGGCTCTTCAGGCAGAACAGTCCTGGAATGTTTCAGTCCCAATAAAAGGTAAAGGTAAAGGTTCCCTTGCTCGAAAGCCAGTCGAATTCGACTCTAGGGTTGCGGTGCTCATCTCCGTTTCAAAGCTGAAGAGCCAGCGCTATCCGAAGACGTTTCTGTGGTCATGTGGCCGGCATGACTAAACACCAAGGCGCACGGAATGCTGTTACCTTCCCACTGAAGTGGTACCTATTTATCTACTTGCAATTTCTTGCTTTCGAACTGCTAGGTTGGCAGGAGCTGGAACTAGAGACGGGAGAGCTCACTCCGTCATGCGACACTCCCGGGTCTCGAACTGCTGAACTACTGACCTTCCACAGCCTGCAGTTCAGCGTCTTAACCACTTGAGCCACCGCAGCTCAGTCCCAATACACAACAGAAAATAAAGGAGAAACGTTTATACTCCTTTTTGGTTTGATATGGCTAAGAAAGTTAACAGCAAGCAACTGAATTAGGCAGAAATCAGAAACCTCTTAGAAAATGGGCAAGAAAGAAATGAAAGGGACAACAGCAAGCCTGGGAATTGTTGATGATGGGGATTTCTTCTGATTAACCAGATCTTGTTTCCAGTGGTACTGGTAAGTTTCAGAAAATACTCAGGAATACAGCATCACATTAAAAACCAGCCAAAACCAACAATAAGACAACCGAGGAAAAGCCATATTCTAGCATCGCAAAAAAATACAAGTATGCAATCAGTCCCAGGGGCAAAACAAGACTGTGAAACAGAAGGTTGCCACAGGAAATTGCAGCAGGACAGCAGCTGTGAAGTCCTTGTGGGAAAATCACCACAGGGGCAAATTTGGATTGGTAACACAATGAAAGGGGAGGATGAGCTTCAGCCTTCTCCCAGGCCCCCCTTTTAAACCAAAAGAGCCATGGGAAGCACAACTCACCCAACTGGGTGGGCTAAGCATTTACTGATAGGGTGGGCTAAGCGTTTCTGCCAAAGTTATGGTACGATGTTGGTATCACAAAATGGTGTGTTTTGTGCTGCAGTCCATGGACCTGGCTGTGAGATGCGACTTGATGTTGAGTTTTGGTGGGGCCCATCATAAATATCATGAGATCTGCACTTTAGGTTCCTGATTTTGTACTATGGTACTGCTGAGATTCTCAAGGCATAACTTCTGTGCTGCAAACTGTGGCCACTAATGTGATGAGTTAGTAGATGGTGAGTTTGTGGTGACCACACAATAAATCTAAAAAAAACATGGTTTGGGACAACATCTTGAGGATCTGTGCCTCAGGACCATGTTTTTGCTCCATGGTATCACCCTGAGGCTGTGGATCCATAATTTCTGTGATGCAGGCTCTGCCCGTGGACATGATATGTGATTTGATGGTGATGGTGGGCTGACCCAATGCAGGAACACTGAGGATCCATGAGGATCCGTGCTTCGAAACCATGTTTTTGCAGCATAGTGTTGCCCTGAAGCTGTGGATCCATGAATTCTCTGGTGTAAGTAGTGGCCATGGACATGATATAGGATTTAATGGTAAGTTTGGGGTGTCCCAGCACAAAACCCCCAAGCATCCATGAGGATCTGTGCTCCAGAAAATTGTTTTTGCAGAATGGTATCGCCACGAAGCCGTGGATCCGTGATCTTCATGGTGCAATCTGCTCTCATGGTCATGATATGTGATTAGATGGTGTGTTTGGAATGACCCAATGCAAAACACCCAAGCATCTATGAGGATCTGTGCTTCGGAACCATGTTTTTGCTGCATGGTTTTGCCAAGAAGCTGTGGATCTGTGATTTCGGTGGTTCATACTGTGCCCATGGACTTGATGTGTGATTTGATGGTGAGTTCATGATGACCCAATGCAAAAACACTGGGGATCCATGAGGATCCGTGCTTCAGAAACATGTTGTAGCTTCATGGTGTTGCCACAAAGCCGTGGATCCATGACTTTTGCGGTGCAAGCTGTTGCCATGGACATTTTATCTGATTTGATGGTGTGTTCATGGTGACCCAATGCAGAAACCCTGAAGATCTATGAGGATCCGTGCTTCAGAACCATGTTTTTGTTTATAGTGTTCCCACAATGAAGGAACCACACGGGACACAGTCTGAGGGGTGAAAGCACTGGCCTGCCTGCCCTGGAAATAGCCGGCAGCTTTATTTTAAACACTCTGTTCTCAGCATCAGAGGGGCTGCCCCTCGCAACACACAAAGGGAGACCACATGCTCAAACAGAATGCCGGGGATGTTTGCACAGCATAATTAACAGTGATAATGTTATTCCTGGCATTGAAGAGACCTGCATTGACAAGATTAGCAGAAGGTCAGGACCAGTACACCAAGTTACTAATTTCGCGACAGAGGCAGAATATAAAGAGATTCAGATTGGTGTGCCATGATTGTTAATCTCCTACACCACAAAACCGTGGATCCATGACTTTTATGGTGCACGCTGTTGCAATGGACATTTTATGTGACTTGATGGTGTGTTTATGGTGACCCAACACAGAAATGCTGAAGATCCATGAGGATCCATGCTTCAGAACCATGTTTTTGTTGATGGTGCTACTACGAAGCTGTGGATCCATTATTTTTGTAGTACAGGCTGTTGCCATTGACATGTTATGTGATTTCATGGTGTGCTTGGGGTGTTCTAATGCAAAAAACCCGAGGATCCATGAGGATCCGAGCTTCAGAACCAAGTTTTTGTTGATGGTGTTGCCACGAAGCTGTGGATCTATGACTTTTCTGCTGCAAGTTGTTGCCATGGACATGTTATGTGATTCCTTGGTGTGTTTGGGGGTTCTAATGCAAAAATCCTGAGGATCCATGAGGATCTGTGCTCTAGAACCGTGTTTTTACAGAATGGTGCTGCCACAAAGTCTTGGATCCATGACTTTTGTGGTGCAAGCTGTTGCCAAGGACATGTCATGTGATTTGATGGTGTGTTTGGGGTGTCCTAATGCAAAAACCCTGAGGATCCAGGAGGATCCGTGCTCTAGAAGCGTGTCTTTACAGAATGGTGTTGCCACGAAGCCGTGGATCCATTATATTTATAGTACAGGCTGTTGCCTTTGACATGTCATGTTATTTGATGGTGTGTTTGGGGCATCCTAATGCAAGAACCCCGAGGATCCGTGAGGATCCGTGCTTCAGAACGATGTGTTTCTTGATGGTGTTGCCACGAAGCTGTGGATCCAAAACCACGAAGCCTAATCCAAAAACCCCGAGGATCCGTGAGGATCCGTGCTCTCAAACAGTGTTTTTGTTGATGGTGTTGCCACGAAGCCGTGGATCCATGATTTTTGTAGTACAGGCTGTTGCCTTTGACATGTTTTGTGATCTGATGGTGTGTTTGGGGCGTCCTAATGCAAAACACCCGAGGATCCATGAGGATCCGTGCTCTAGAAGCGTGTTTTTGCAGAATGGTGTTGCCACGAAGCCGTGGATCCATGATATTTGTAGTACAGGCTGGTGCCTTTGACATGTCATGTTATTTGATGGTGTGTTTGGGGCGTCCTAATGCAAGAACCCCGGGGATCCGTGAGGACCCGTGCTACAGAACGATGATTTGTTGATGGTGTTGCCACAAAGCCATGGATCTATGATTTTTGTAGTACAGGCTGTTGCCATGGACATGCTATGTGACTTGATGTTGTGTTTGGGTGACCCATTGCAAAAACCCAGAGGATCCATGCTTCAGAATGGTATTTTTGTTGATGCTGTTGCCATGAAGCAGTGGATCCAGGACTTTTGTGGAATAAGCTATTGCCATGGGCATCTTATGTGATACGATGGTGTTTTTTTGGTGTCCTAATGCAAAAACTGTGAGGATCCGTGCTTCAGAACCAAGTTTTTGTTGATGGTGTTTGACATGTCATGTTATTTGATGGTGTCTTTGGGGTGTCCTAATCCAAAAACCCCGAGGATCCGTGAGGATCCGTGCTCTCAAACAGTGTTTTTGTTGATGGTGTTGCCACGAAGCCGTGGATCCATGATTTTTGTAGTACAGGCTGTTGCCTTTGACATGTTTTGTGATTTGATGGTGTGTTTGGGGCGTCCTAATACAAATTCCCCGAAGGTCCGTGAGGATCCGTGCTCTTGAACCGTGTTCTTGCAGAATAGTGTTGCCACGAAGCCATGGATCCATGATTTCTGTAGCACTGGCTGTTGCCTTTGACATGTCATGTGATATGATGGTGTGTTTGGGGCATCCTAATGCAAGAACCCCGAGGATCCATGAGGATCCGTGCTCTAGAACCATGTTCTTGCACAATGGTGTTGCCACGAAGCCATGGATCCATGATTTTTGTAGTACATGCTGTTGCCATGGACATGTTTTGTGATTTGATGGTGTGTTTGGGGTGTCCTAATGCAAAAATCCCGATGATTCGTGAGGATCCATGCTTCAGAACGATGTTTTTGCAGAATGGCGGTGCCACAGAGCCGTGGATCCATGATTTTTGTAGTACTGGCTGTTGCCTTTGACGTGTCATGTGATTTGATGGTGTGTTTGGGGTGTCCTAATGCAAGAACCCTGAGGATCCATGAGGATCTGTGCTCTAGAGCCGTGTTCTTGAAGAATGGTGTTGCCACGTAGCCGTGGATCCATGATTTTTGTAGTATAGGCTGTTGCCATGGACATGTTTTGTGATTTGATGGTGTGTTTGGGGCGTCTTTATGTAGAATCCCCGAGAATCCGTGAGGATCCGTGCTCTCGAACAGTGTTTTTATTGATGGTGTTGCCACAAAGCCGTGGATCCATGATTTTTGTAGTACAGGCTGTTGCCTTTGACATGTTTTGTGATTTGATGGTGTGTATGGGGCGTCCTAATGCAAGAACCCCGGGGATCCGTGAGGATCCGAGCTCTAGAACCGTGTTTTGGTAGAATGGTGTTGCCACGAAGCCGTGGATCCTTGACTTTTGTAGTAGTGGCTCTTGCCTTTGACATGTTTTGTCATTTGATGGTGTGTTTGGGGTGACCTAATGCAATAACCCTGAGGATCCATGAGGATCCATGCTTCAGAAAGATGTTTTTGCAGTTTTGTGGTGCCAGGAGTTCGTGGGGGCATGATTTTTCGAGCGCTGCTTATAGTCTAAGACATGGTCTACAGTATGATGTTGGTTTTATTTTATTCCAGCGTAAAAATCATATGAATTCATGAGGATCCGTGCTTTGGAATCATGTTTTTGCACTGCTGTTGCGCCACGAATCCCTGGGTGCGTGATTTTTGTGGTCCCCCCTGTAGACTAACACGTGGCCTACAATATGATGGTGGGAAGTGTGAGGGAGGGAAGTGTGAGGGGCTGCCATACCATATGTATGCTTCTACCCAGCATCAAACTTTGTCGGTCTTACGCCACTGGACTCAAACGTTGTCTCTGAAGCAGTGCGCATGCACACGAAGGCTCATTCCCACCATCAAACTCTGCTGGTCTTCAAGGTTCCACCTGGACTCCAAACTTTGCGGAATGAATGAACTCAGCCCCCCCTCTCCGGTGGCTCTAGACGGACTGGGGGAGGGGCTTGGAATGCCGGGCTGAAGCCGCCGGTTGGCAGCCGAGAGCGGCGATTGGCCCTTGGCAGGCGGGGGCGGGGCTGGGGGCGGGGAGCGCCCTCTCAATCCCAGCGCCCTCTGACTCCCGAGCACTTCAGGGGCGACTTTGCGGTGGCGCCGGAGGTGCGTCTCGGGGAGGGGCGGGGCGGGGCGGGGCGGGGCGTCCTGTCTGGAGCCGGGCTCAGAAAGGAGGGAGCCTCGGTGCTCTGGGCGGAGTGGGGGGGGGTGGGGGGCAGAGGAAGAAATGGGGCTGGGAAAGGAGAGTCGCTTTGGGAAGGGGGAGGTGAGAAGCGTTGCTAGGTCCCGGCGGGGGGTAGGGTTGCCAGCTCCAGGTCGGGGAACTCCTGGAGATTTGGGAGTGGAGCTTTGGGAACCTCAGTGGGGTCCAGTGCCATAAAGTCCACCCTCCAAAAGCATCCACGATCTCCAGGGGGACTGGTCTCTCCCGTCTGGAGATGGGCTGCAATTCCGGGGGATCCCCAGGTCTCACCTGGAGGCTGGCATCCCTAGAAGCGGAGCCGGCGGGGAGGGGTCGGGTCTGTGCAACGGGGCGCCTTTGGCCTCAACCAAGGGGGGAGTTGTTCTGGGGGCTGCAGTTCGGTGGGCAGGGTGGGACGCAGCGGAGGGTCAGTTTGGGGAGGGGGGAGCTCCTGGGGAGGTCGTCTGGGGCAAGCGAGTGGGGGGAGGCGTGGGGCGGAGGCTGGAGTGGGGGGCCGAGATGGGGAAGAGGTCTACTAGAGGAGCAGAGTGGGAGCGGGGGGTGGGGGTCAGTGCTCCCTCTAAGCTGAATTGGTGTGAGTTTTTTAGCCTCCGGCTCACACATTTTGGCCTTAGCCCAGGAAGGAGGGCTCCAGAGCGCACTCATTTATGCAGGAGCCAAATCGCTCACTCTTCACTTTTAGTGCCAGGAGCTCATAAAGTAGAATTTTTGCTCACAAGACTCCACAGTTTAGAGGGAGCGTTGGTGGTGGCCGGAGTCTAAAGGGAGGGCTGCTGCCAGGGGGAGAAGGAGGGGACAGGGCAGGTTTTTGAGTGGGGCAGATCTCGTGTGGGGCTGGAGGACAGTGCAGGGGGGTGTCGCATGGTTTCTGGCTGAGGTGGGGGAGTTTGGGAGAGCAGGGCAACCAGGGGCGCTGGATGGAGCTGGTTGGAGACAGAGAGACTCCCTGTGGGGCTGGGAGATGAGTGAAGGAGAAGGGCAGAGGTTGGGGGGAGAAGATGGGGCTAGAGGAGGGGAGCAGGCTGTGGAGGGGGCTTTGGTGTCCTGGTTAAGTGCGCAGACTCTAATCTGGGAGAACCGGGTTTGATTCTGTAAGCCACTCAGAGACTCCCTTGGGTAGTGAAGGGCAGAGTATAAATCCAATCTCCTCCTCCTCCTCCTCCTCCTCTTCTTCCTCTGCTAGGGGACATTTGTGGTATCAATTGGGAGATCTGGGGCGGGATTTGAGCGCATACCAGAAATATTTTGGGGGAATGGGGGAATGGTCTGAACAGAAAGAAGACGGATTGGGGGTGAAATGGCGAAACAGAAGGGGGCAGGACAGGTATGGGAAGATCTGGGGTTCAGACTGGGGCCAGTTGGGAGAAGAAAATGGGAGGTTAGGTTTAATGACAGAAATCTTTGGGGGTTGGAGTCTGGGGCCAAGTGGGGCAATGTCAGATTTGGGTGCGGGGTAGGAAATGGTGGCCGAGGGACTGGTACCTGCCCACGTTTTGCTGCCCCCCAAGCCTCTACTGTCGTGCCCCAGTAGATGTGGGGAGGGGCAAAAGGTTCATTAGCATGGAGAGACTGTTCTTGAGCCATATGGGGCAGGAAGCCAACACCTGCTCTCTGATTCCTGGGGAGGGTATGTTGGGTTCTTATAAGAAATCAGAGAGGGTTTTCTGGGGAAGGTTAAACAGATAGAGCAATCACTGTGTATAGGGGGAAGGATTGTGGTGAATCTGGGGAAGTAAAAGAAAATGAGGGAGGGTTGAGTCCTGGGCCAGATAGAGGGTTTAACTGAAGTCAAGGCCTAGCCTCCCACCAACTTTTGGGACCCCTGATATAGAAGATGTGAAGTAATGTTTCTGAGCTCGTCAAGAGTTCCTTCCCAATTGGGCAACCAGACATGTTCTATTATGCAGGGGTTGGACTAGATGACTCTGGAGATCCCTTCCAGCTCTGTGATTCTCTTCTATGATTAATGGAGGCAAAGGGGAAGAAGAAGAAGAAGAGGAGGAGATTGGATTTATCTCACTCTGAGTCTCAGAGCGGCTTACAATATGACTGACCCACAGCAACTCGTCTGTCTACCTGCCTGTCTGTATATGGCAGGCTAGAAGCGGAGCATTATCCCTCTCCCTTCTACTAACTGGCAGTTCGCTATTATGGAATGCGTGGAAGATTCTTGGACCGCTCAGTGGGAAGCTGTATGCCATAGAATGGCCTTGCAAGAATTAAATTCAAAAAAGTCCTTGAACTGTAGGTGTGATGGAGTGTCTGCCGGGCAACTTGACAGACCCCCAGTTAAAAATCCGTTTCAGTAATTTTTTCAAGAATCATACTGGATTCAAGATTTCATAGATACTTGTAAATATCCACAAAGTATATTCAGATACAGTAATCCTCACTGATTCCCAATGGGAAATCAATCATTTCTTGGAACCTCCCTTCAAAAGTCTGAAGTGTGCCTCCACTATACCATTTTCATGTCTCCACTACACCATTAGAATCACTGAGGACTGCTGCATCTGAATGTACTTCGTGGTTACACGTATCTATGAAATCTTGAATCCAGCATGATTCTTGAAAAAATCATTGAAATGGATTTATAAGCAGGGGTCTGTCAAGCTGGCTGGCAGAGACACTATCACATCCTACAGTTCGAGGACTTTTTTGAATTTAATTATTACAAAGATGTTTATGAAATAACCTTACCTGTGACTTTTTACCTGTCTGTTTAATTGCATCATAGGAAAATTTGTTCTGAGTATTGTGTCTGTTATATTTTTAAAATCTATAAATCATTGGTTTTTTGGTGGTTCAATTTGGGCACCTTCGGTTTTTTTCTTTTTTACATATATTGCTGTGCCCCTGCTTTTTATCTTGTATCCCATTGCCTTGGGATGTCGACAGAGGGCTGTTTGTGGCCCAGCAAATAAATGGTGCATTTGTCTGGGGCGGGGGGAGAGACGCCTGGGATATTTCAAATTTGTTTGCCAATATATCTGAATGCTTTTGTAGAGCTTTAAAATGGGTATTTAAAATGAAGTGGAGAAGTCCATCTGGGGAGGCCGGGGGAGGGCTGGGGATGGAGAATGGCAAAAGCACTGGTGGCAGTGGATTGATGGCTGACTCAGCCAGATGTGTGGCCAGCAAGGCTCTAGTCCTCTTTAAAGGCTAGAGATCCAGAAGAGTTAGCTGTCTTAGTCTGTTGCTGCAAAATAGTAAAAAGCTCAGCAGCACCTTGAAGACTAACAAACTTTATTGTAGCATAAGCTTTCGAGAAACACAGCCCTCTTCGTCAGGTGCATGGAGGGTATGAAGAAACCGGCCAGAGAAAGATAGGTGGTCTGGGGAGGGGGAGAGGATGCCGAAAGTGCCGTGGAAATGCCAGGCAGGTGCAAAAGTCACGAAAAAGGCTGACTGCACAGTCCAGGCTGGGTGTGCTCCCTTCCGCCCTCCCCTGACCACCTATCTGTCGCTGGCCGGTTTCTTCATACCCTCCATGCATCTGTCGAAGAGAGCTGTGTGTTTCTTGAAAGCTCATGCTACAATAAAGTTTGTTTGTCTTAAAGGTGCTACTGGGCTTTTTAGTATTCTAAAGGCTGGGGCCTCCAGGCACCCTCACTGGTTTCTTGGCTCCTCCAGTTCTTTCAGGTCTCCACCACAATGGCAGCCTGTCTGCATCCGCTCAAAGAGCTTAATAGCTCCCACAGCTCTTCCACAGACATAGTTGCCCAGCTAACCGGCATCGACCCCAGCCGCCTCTCCCTCTCCTCCGTCCTCGACCTCGTCTCTGACAGCCCCACATCTTCAGTGGAAGAGCCGCCCTCCGATAAGGATGCCCAAGACATGGTGGATGATCCGGAAATGGTGGTGGTGGACCTAACAGGCCAGCCAAAGATTTCTGCGCTGCAGGAGAATCCTGGGCCACCAGAAGTGGAGGAAGGAACCACTGCTGCCATTCGAGAAGGGGTCCGGTCCGTCGCCATAACGATGCCTGAGGAGACAACCTGTCTGCATCCTGTCCAGCTGCGGTCAGGAAGCCCACAGGCATCGGTGGCACAGCGGCTACTAGATGTGCCCAAACACCACGAGCACCATCAGCCCTTCCTGGAGGTGAAGACCGCGGACCCCGTTTCCCAGGAAGGTTTGGGGGGTTCATTCCCTCCCTCCTGTTGTTCTCGTGGCTGCTCCAAGGACCGCGTGAAGGCCGTGGCTTTTGCCTTCGTGGCCCTGCTTGTTGCACCTTGGCTCCTCTACGGGCTTTACCGCTACCTGCCTTTGGGAGCTCCCGCCTGTCCAGATCTCGCCAGCCGCCTCGCGTTCGCCCTGCGCTCCCTCTTGATGGCCGGCGTTCCTGTCATACTCGGTAAAAGGAGGGAGGGAGGGATGCTGGATATGGATATGTTTTCGTGCCCTCTCCACACCACCGAGAGAGAGACCGATGCACACAATGTTGAGAGAGAGCACACATTCCTCACGGGGAAAATTCACTGCAAGGAAAGGCAAAAAATCAGCAGCTGGGAAAATTTGGTTTGATCGTTAATACGTTTTACCACAATTTGGGTGGACATTGCTCAGTTTTGTAACAGAGTATTGGATTAGGATCAAGAGTCCCGAGTTCAGATCCACGCCCTGCCACGAAGCTCATGAGTTCACTGTGGGCCAGTCGCTCCCTCTACACCTAGTCTATTTCACAGGGTTCTTGTGAGGATAAATGGGAGGAAGACCTCTTTGGAGGAAGAGAGCCGTATAAAAACATAAGAGGTAAATTATAACTAGGGAGGGAAGGCCACACTGTACAGTCTGGTCTCCTCAGATCTCGAAGCTAAGCAGGGTTGGTACTTGGAAGGGAGACCACCAAGGAGCACTCTGTAGAGGAAGGGGATGGCAACCACCCTCTGCTCACTCACTTGCCTTGAAAGCCCCCTTCTGGGGGCGCCAGAAGTCAGCTGCACACACCCCAATTAGAACTTGAACACAGAGCCCAGCTCTTATCGTTAGGGATGGCCTCACAGTTCCCATCCCTGCTATTTTGATAGAAAATCCACACTTTCTTGCTGAGAATAGAGTACAGGACTTTTAAACTTGTGGAATCCATTGTGGAATCTTGCTCCATTGGCCAGCTCACTTTTCTGCCCTCCTTGTGCCTACCCCATGCTGTCCCGCGGAGCTTTTCTGGGGGTGAAAGAGGGCACTTTTCTCACAAGAAGAAGAAGAGATTGGATTTATACCCCCGCCCTTCACTACCCAAAGGAGTCTCAGAGTGGTTTACAAACTCCTTTCCCTTCCCCTCCCCACCACAGACACCCTGTGAGGTAGGTGGGGCTGAGAGAGCTCTGACAGAAACTGCTCTTTTTCAAGAACAGCTGTGCCAGAACTATAACTTGCCCAAGGTCATCCAGCAGGTGCAAGTGGAGGAGTGGGGAATCAGACCCACTTCTCCCAGATTAGAATCCGTACACTTAACCCACTACACCAAACCCTGTGGATGCTGCCCTGGAAAATGTGTGGGCGCACTGCGACTCTTGGGGTCAGCTTTGCCGACAAAATTGCTTGCATCTGTTACAAATTAGATGTCACATAGGTGTTCAGGTCAATCTCAGGAGGCTTTTGGTATACTGGCAAAATTTGTGGCATGTTAGGAGCTTCATATTACTGGACTCTTACTCTTTTCTAGAAGTAGGGTATGTTCACTCTTCTGTGAATTCAGATCATTGAAAAAAATATGGTTGCCAACTTTCAAACTGGATCTTGCAACTATGCCTTTTCACAGAAGTTTATTTATACTTCAGATTTCTGAATCTCCCAATCCCTGAGTACACAGGGACCTGGGCAGTTTACATCAGTAAAAATATATGTAAATATATCCTAATCGCTGGTTAAAATGCAGTCTCTTCTTATATATATTTGAGTTTTGATGTCCCTCCTGGACACACTTCCACAGCCTTTGGCTCGCTCGGATGCCACTCTCACAGTCTCCCAATCCCGTGGCTGCACTGGCTCGGCTCCACCCACCAAGCCGGCGGACAGCACTTCGCCCTCAGTCTGGAGGGAACCGGCGAAGGGGATGGACGCTCCGCTGAGAGAGCAGCAACCCCTCCACGGGGGGGGGAGAAGGAGGAAGATATTTCTCTTGGCTCCTGTGTAAGACTAACTATGACTAACTGTCTCCTCAGTGGCTGTTGGTAGGCAACCAAACAATCAAGCTTGCTTCTGTGAGTAAAAAAACAAAGGACTTTCAGCATAACACCCCTCTCCCCCGCTTGGCCACTTTCCTGTCAGAATAAATTTAACACATCTCTCCTTTCTGGCTCCACCATGGCGGGCTGGCTGATGAGGTGGGCCAGGGACCATCAAACCATTCTCTTCCACCCCCTGGTGTGCGGCTGACTTTCCCCTATGGCTGCCTCATGGGGAACCATTGTTGCCAATCTCCAGGTGGGACCTGGAGATCTCCCACTGTTATAATGATCTCCAGATGACAGAGATCAGTTCCCCTGGAGAAAATGGCTGCTTTGGAGGGTAAACACGATGGCATTATCCCCTGCTGAGTCCTTCCATCCCCCCAATGCTGCCCTCCATAGGATCCACCCCCTAATTCTCCAGGTATTTCCCTAATCAGAGGTGGCAATTGTGCTTTCTCCTCAGTGCCTGTTGCTAGGCAATCAGGTTCTCTCACTAAAAGGCCCTTTCCACACCTGTTTTGGCCTTTGGGAGAAACCTTCATTGGGGCCACTCCCGATAGGGTTGCCAACTCCAGATGGGAAATTTCCTGGAGATTTGAGGGATGGAGCCTGGAGAGGGTGAGGTTTGAGGAGGGGTGGGACCTCAGACAGGTACAATTTGACTCCACCTTCCAAGCCAGCCATTCCCTCACGGGGAGCCATCGTTGCCAATCTCAAGGTGGGGGCTGGAGATCACTCAGAATTACAACTGCTCTTTAGGAGGGAGGGGAGGAGATGGAAAGCTGAAGCCAGGGGGCAGATAATGGTAGGTTGATGTTTGGCTGGGAGGGAGATCGGGTTGCCAATGCCTGGTTGGGAAATTCCTGGAGAGGGTGAGGTTTGAGGAGGAGTCGGATCTCAGACCGGTACAATGCCATGGACTCCACCCTCCAAACCAGCCATTCCCTCATGGGGAACCATTGTTGCCAGTCTCCAGGGGAGGGATGGAGATCACGCAGAATTACAACTGCTCTTTCCCCTGGAGAAAATGGTGGACTCTGTGTCATTATGCCTGGCAGAACATCTCTGCCTTGCAAGCCCTGAAGACTGGCAACCCTAAATCCAAAAGACCTAGTCTTATTTCCAAAGTTTGATCTTCAGCCTTGGTCCAGTGGTGCTGGCTACCTCCATGACAGAAAGCTTCGCTGTCTGATTTAGATCTCTGGTTTGGCTGATCAGTTGACAACTCCAAGTACAAGACATGAAATATAAGGCAGCTGCAATGAAGATGTGCCAGTTAGCTCAAGCGGCCAATCCCAAAAGCTCTAGGACTTCACAGCTTGCTTTATATACTCAGAAGCTGATCTTGAGTATTTTCGACGTTCCTTAGATTGTATTCTCCCAGCCCAGGCTCACGCATGTAATTCTGATGTAAGTCCCAAACAGTTCAGTAGGCTTTAAAATGGCTTGCAGTTCCATCTTCTCTCAGAAGAAGGCCCTACTGAACTCTAGCACTTACTTTGGAGAAACACATGCAAGATCCAGCTGCAGAAATCGTTTGGTTCCTGCGATCTCAACTATCTCACCAACTCCGGTAAAGCCTGGGGAGTTCCCTCTCAGTGGATTATAATGCCCTAGAGCTTCCCCCTCCAAAGCAGCTGTTTCCCTCCAGGGGAACCGATCTCTGGTGCTGGAGATCAAATTGGAATTCCAGGCTAATCTCCAGACCCCCACCTGGAGGTTAGCAACCCAAGTGGCAAAACACTGCAAAAAGAAAAAGAAAAAAGCAATCCTGATGCAATAATGCTTGGCACAAACCATACACAAAATAAAGAAGCAGGACCCAAAGAAACTGGACAAATGTGCTAAAGTCAGTGTAAGACAAAAGACAGAAGACAGAAATTACGTAAACGCTAAGTCTCGTTATTGATACAACTTCAGTTGGTGTTTGAGTAGTGGGCTCTTCCTCAATTGTTATCTATAGGAAAAGCCATTAGCAAAGTATTTTAAAATACTGTTGTATGTAATTTAAACATTTTGATGACAATTGAATATATTTCATAGGTACATTGCACATTATATATTGACATGTTTTTATGAATTATATAAGGTTCAGAGGAAGTCCCGTCAAAACGATACGTCTTTCCAGAGAACATCGTTAACAACCTTGAATTGCATTTCAACTATTGTCTAATATTGTTATTATATGGAATTGGATTCTGTCTTTTGTATTTTGTATTACACTGACTTTAGCGCATTTGTCCAGTTTCTTTGGGTCCTACTTCTTTATTTCATTTGACTGTCATCTATCTTCTGTGTTATTACAAACCACACACATGCAGATCCCCGAACACGATTTGGAAATAAGAAACAGAAAAGATTGCATCGAGTTCCACTTTGGAAACAAGGTGGTAGTTTCAGAGTTCGAAATCCACAGCCGGTTTCATACAAGGAGACTTTGGGAAGTGTTCTTGCCTGGGTTCAGCAATGTAACCCCCAGTGCCACTGATGCTTTCGTTGGCGTCTTTATCACATCCTCCCTTCTCAAAGTGAATTCTCCCCATTTCCCCTCCTCCGTTTTAATGAGACAGGTGCCATTCTTGTGCTGTTTGTCTAAATGGCACAGGGATGGGAACTCCAGAGAGCATTCCTGTCTTCATAGAGTGAGAGCAGCTCCAGTATGAGAAGGCAAGTTTGGGCCTTGTTAATTGCAGGTTTTTGGGAACAGCACTTCGTCTTGTTAATTAGATGCTGGTGTGGGGAGGGGCAAGAAACCCTTCTGGCATGTTTTATCGCAACACTGCAGAGCTTTTGCTGTCCACATATCCCAATTTCTCCCTGGGTGTAGCTGTTCTGAATAGGGCCGTCAGCTCTAGGTAGGGAAATGTGTGGAGATTTGGGAGTGGAGCCTGGGGAGCATTGCACTCTTCAGAGGACAATACCATAGAGTCAGTCCTCCACAGCAGCCATTTTCTCCAGGTGGACTGATCTCTGGGGGCTGGAGAGCAGTTGTAATAGCAGGAGAACTCCAGCCCCTGCCTGGAGGTTGGGGAAAACAAAATCAGCTCACTGAAGAGAACTACTGTTCTGTGACTTTACTCATTAGCACAATAGGCAACACCCAACAGCAGAAATCTATTTGCATATGAGGCCACACCCCTGACAGGACAATTAGCATATTAGGCCACACCCCCGTGTTACCCAAAGTGTGGTCATCCAGCCACACCCACCTTCTGCTATTATGCTAATGAGTTCCTACTGGGCGTGGCCAACTCGGGAGCCAGCCAGAACTCCCTTCCTGTGCATTCCTGCCCAAAAATGGCCCTGACTTTAACACACTTGGTTGTACTTTTTATAATGCTTATAATGCAAATTTCTTACATTAACAATCATCCTTATATAAAGTACCTGCCATAAACATAGACAAACCCAATAGATAATGGTGTGAGTACAATACAAAAGCTGGATGCAAATGTTCTTGACACTGTTCAGGCTTCGTAGCTCTCTCAAGACGCCTTGAAGAGAAAACATTCCAGGAACAGAGCCAAGACTGCCAAGAACGTTTGCATCAAGCTTTTGTATTGTACTCACACCATTATCTGTCGCAGGGGCGTCAAACATGCGGCCCGGGGGCCAGATCAGGCCCCTGCAGGGCTTCCATCAGGCCCGAAGTAGAACTGGCCATCTCCTGCTTCCAGTCCTGCTGCTGCTGCTGCATCATAGCTTGCTTTGCCAGACCCTTTCAATCACTCCGCCATTTCCTGTTTTCCCCTGGGTCCTAGACTCAGAACTCTGAGCATGAGATTTCTGTGGTGAACGTCAATAAATCAAAAATTGGTTTGCAGTTTACAGAGCTAATGTTTTAAGCATGGTTTCATTTTAAGTCAAAATAATAATCTTTGTGTCCTTTATAAAGTTTATATCTCCGCTGCCTGGCGTTACATTTTATGACACACGTGGCCCGGCCCAACCAGGTCTCATATAAGTCAGATCCGGCCCTCAAAACTAATGAGTCCAACGCCCTGATCTATTGGTTTTGACGATACGGCATGTACTTTACATAACGATGACTCTTGAGTAGTATAAGAATTTTGCATTGTAAACATTAATAACAGAACAACCCAGTGTGTTAAAGTCATAGAACAGTAGTGTTCTTCGGTGAGCTTATTTTGTTTTTCCCATTGTGTTCACGCTGAAGGCTGTCTTGTTTCTGATACCCACCTGGAGGTTGGCAGCCCTAATTCTGAAAGACCCGGCCTTTTTTTCCAAAGTGGAACCAAATGTATTTCTAGTCAGTTCTGTTGTACATGTGCAGCTGTTGCTTTCTTCTGTCCATTGGTGCACCTTTCTCCTAAATTGCTGATGCGCATGGTGTGCGTTGATAAGACACTGATGAAAGATTGATACAATGGTGTCAAGGTGCTTTTCAGGCCGTGGCTGTTGCGTCCAACGCTTGGGAGCACTGGGGAAACACTGTCAAAAGAAAGCCATCTCGATGTGCCTTACCAAGATTCTTTTTTGTGCTGTTGTCTATGTGCAGGAGCATACACACATGTTGGCAAAACACTCCTCAATCGTGTGCACAATTCCATTAAGATCGTGGGGGCCCAGAAATTCAAATTAACTGTAGGAAAGCGTACACTATGCAATTCCAGAAGGAATTTCAAATATTCTCAGAGTTAAACCAGAATACAGGAGGAGTGGAGCACTTGGTTGAGCAAAAGTGTCATGTGACAAATGCCATAAATGAAAGAATTGATTTTGGAACCACAGCAACAAAAAGGCTTCCGACAACAACCTCCGAAAGCTAAAAGGGACAAATAGGTCCCATTTTTATATCCCTGGCACTCGAGCAAGGAAAACCTTTACCTTTAATCAATAAAAACCCTCCACTAATTACAACCTAGCAGAAAGCCAGTAGCCCAGGAAGGGGGGGTATGCCAGAACTGTGGATGCTGAGAATCTAGGCTTGTTATCCAATTCAGCAGAGTAAAAGCAATGCAGCACATGTGTGTATTTAGCAATTTCTGGTGTTGCTTTTTAAAGTTAAGTTTCTAGTCCCTTGTACTTTGTCATCTGACGGCACATGGCTGCTTTCAGTAGGGAGTTGAGAAATTTCCCAGCGAGTGATTCTTCTCTTCCCACTCTGCAGGCATCATCTTCAGGCCTATAGCTGCCTTGTGCCGGAACAGCCTTTATCCGCTCTGTGCCCGCGCACAAACTGTCCGGCCCTACCAGAAGGTTATTCCATCCCTGAAAGAACAGTTTGCTGTCTTCGGCCTGAACCTCCTGGTGATGGCCACCTTCCTCCCCCAGGAACATCTGAAGCTCCTCCCCATCTTGGCCGGACTCTTTGTCATCAGCAGGTAAACCGCCGTCTCTCTGGGTCCCCCAGCCCGGAGTCCCACCTGCAGAGCCCTGCTGGAACAGCCCAGTATCCTGCTTCCCACAGTGGCTCACCAAAGTGCTCGCAAGCCATGGAGGCCTAAATCACCTCAGTCACTTGCCTCCCTCAGCAACTGGTACCGTGAGGGACTGAGGTAGATGGACCAATGGCCTGTGTTCATTCCCGTGTGGGTGGTGGTGGTGGTGGAGCCTAATGGACACGGGGTGTGTGTGTGTGTGTGGAGCTGATGGAAGACACACTCATGTGGGGCAAAAAATAGCACCCCCTCCACTTCTCACTGCTTCCCTCGGAAACCCAGAAGACGGTAAACGTTGCCTCCACCCCTGAGGATGAACACTCATGGATATGAGCCAAAACACCTCATTAGACCAAGGCCGGGGTCCCCAAGGGCAGCTCCTGCTGACTTTTCCAGAAAGCGTTGTTATTGGTTGCCCTCATTCAAAGGCGGCAAGGTGGGATATAAATTGAAAGTGATAAATAAATAAATAAATAAATAAATAAATATATTCAAAATGAGCAGATTTCCCACAAGCTGCAATCCCAGCTGCACCCACTAGGGGGTCAGGAGGACCAGTAAGCACGGGGGGGGGGCTTTCTTTAATTGCTCTGGGGTTCCACTTCTCCTCTCCTGCCCTCCCCCAAGTTTCTTTTGCATTATCCCTCTCCTGCCCTCCCAACATTCCTTGGTTTCCTTCTATTCCCCTTCTTTGAGAAACAAGATTTCCACATTTCACAGGATACAGTATCTTAACCCACCCCATCCCACTTATTAATATGAGAATTTTTTTTTGAAAACTATGGATGTATTAGATCCAAATCAAGCATGTCTGCCAGGTGGAGCTGACACAGTTCTCTTGTTAGAACAATGTTCTTACTTAACATAAGGCTCCTTTATGTGGTCACTGTGGAGTAAAATGAAGCAGAAAGGGGGTGGAGGCAGGGGTAGGGCCACCATCTTGCTGTCTGGGATGGGGGGGGGTCCCCTGCCCTTGGCTCTTGTTTCCTGCTGCCCCTCTTGTAGTCGGTAAAATAAAAAAATGGCCATCAGGCAATGGAGTGTCATCACTCCCGGGGAAAACCCGGAAGTGACTTCAATTCACGCTCATGTGGGTTAAAAAATAGCGCCCCCTCCACTTTTGACTTACGGACCTGCAATCTCTGCTTCCCTTGGAAACCCAGAAGACGGTAAATGTTGCCTCTGGACATGAGAATGAGCACTAAAGTATATGAGCCAAAACACCTCATTAGATTAAGGCCGGGGTCCCCAAGGGGGGGCACCTGCTGAGTTTTTCAGCCAGCGTCTGGGGCCGTTGTAAGGTGGGGCTTGTTATTGGTTGCCCTCATTCAAAATGGGCAGGTTTTCCACCACTGCAGTCCCAACTGCAGCCACTGGAGGGTTGGGAGCAGGGTTATTTTTGGGCGGGAACGCACAGGAACGGAGTTCTGGCTGTCTCCTCAGTTGGCCACACCCAGCAGGAACTCATTAGCATAACAGGCCACACCCAACAACAGAAACTCTTTAGGATTGGCTACATTAGGGGTGTGTGGCCTAACATGCAAAGGAGTTCCTGCTACAAAAAACGCCCTGGGTTTTGACAACAAACAAGGTCAACAGAATAAGAAGCAAAAGGTGGGTGTGGCTGGATGACCACACTTCTGGCAACATGGGGGTGTGGCCTAGTATGCTAATCAGCTTCTGCTATTGGGTGTGACCTATTATGCTAATCAGCTCCTGCTGGGCTTTTTCTACAAAAAAAGCCCTGATCGGGAGGACGGGTAAGCACCTGGGCTTTCTTTAATTGCTATATGGTTCCATTTCTCCTCTCCCGCCCCCCACACACTCCCAAGTTTCTTTCTTATTATCCTCCTTCCACCCCTGAAGATATTCCTGGGTCTCTTTTTATTCGCCTTTTGTTCTTTGAGAAACAAGATTTTCACACTTCATGGGAGGGGGAGCCCCTCTTGTAGTCGGTAGAATAAAAAATGTTTTAAAAAATGGCCATCAGGCAATGGAGTGTCATCACTCCCGCGGAACACCCAGAAGTGACATCAGTTCACACCAGAGATTGCCCAGTTCCTAGAGTGATGTGATGTGGCGCCCGGAGGAGAACCCCTAGCTCAGAGGTTGAGCACTTGCTTGGCACACAGAAAGTGCGGTGTCCAAATTTCCAGGGGAAAAGATCTCCAGGTAATGGGCAGGGCCGGCCCCAGGTGTCTGGGCGCCCTAGGCAGGACAGCCTGGGGCGCCCACCCCGCCGGGGATGCCAACCTCCCGGTGGGGCCTGGAGAGGGCCCAGCCTTGTCCTGGGCGCCTCGCGCAGCTGCGAGGCGCCCAGGGAGAAGCCAGGAACGTGGCGGCGGGGCTCTCCCGGGCCCCTCGCAGCTGCCAGGCACCCGGGGAGAGCCGGGGGAAGGGGCGGTGCGGCTGTCCTGGGCCCCTCGCAGCTGCCAGGCGCCCAGAGAGAGCCGGGGAAGGGGCGGCGCGGCTCTCCCGGGCCCCTCGCAGCTACCAGGTGCCCGGGGAGAGCTGGGAATGGGGCGGTGCGGCTTTCCCGGGCCCCTCGCAAGTGCAAGGCGACGCGGAGAGCCGGGAACGGGGGCGGCGTGGCTCTCCCAGGACCCTCGCAGCTGCCAGGCGCCCGGGGAGAGCCGGGGAAGGGGCGGCGCGGCTCTCCTGGGCCCCTCGCAAGTGCAAGGCGCCCAGGGAGAGCCGGGAACGGGGCGGCGTGGCTCTCCCAGCCCCCTTGCAGCTGCGAGGGGCCCGGGGAGAGCTGGGAACGGGCGGGCTTCGAACACCCGCCCCTTCCCTACCAGCGGCGGCACGGCTGGGGGGGAGAGAAGCCGCTCCGCCACCCCTGCCTCCTCTCCCCCTGGCTTTGGGGAGAGGGCGGGCAACCTCCGCTGCCGCCTGCCGCCTCCTGAGCCCCGGCGGGGCGCTCGAGGAAGCGGGGGGCTTTTCCTCGGAGGGGCCGGGCGTGGTTTGGCGCCCCTGCAGCCGGCGCGCCATGCCTCCAGGGAGGGGAGGGCGACTTGCGCCCTCGGTGGGCGCTTTTCCACGGTGGCGGCAGCAGGGGATCCTGCTGGCCGCCGCCGGTCACTTCCTCCTCCTCCCCCCCGGGAGGAGGGGAGGGCGACTTGCGCCCTAGCCGGGTGCTTTTTTGCGGCGGGGGCGCCCGGTTAGGGCGGTGGCAGGGGGCTTTTGGGGGGAGCGGGGCGCCATTTGGCGCCCCTGAGGCCGGCGCGCCCTAGGCGAGCTCCTAGTTTGCCCAATGGGCAATCCGGCCATGGTAATGGGTGGAGAGCTGCTGCCAATCAGAGGCCCAGTGGACCATGGCAAGGCTGCTCTGGTGATCCACTGTCCCCACGACTCACCCCTTCCTCTCCCTCCTGTCTCCTCTGCCCTACAGGATCTGCTACTCGGCGGCCTGGCTCCTCCGCAGCCCCTTCCAAGGCTTTGGGTTTGGACTGGCCATCTTCCCCTGCCTGCTCATGATGGCCTACAATCTATACTGCCTGCACAACATGGGCTTTGGATTTCTTTTCGTGCCCGCCCCATCGGGTGACACCCAAACCACTGCTGCCCCGATGTTACCAGCTGGCAGGAATTAGCGAGAGGGGGCAACGGGGAGCTAAACAAAACTGTACAGAATGGTACAGAATTTGTACAGAATGGTATAAATGTGTACAGAATTATATTATTAATATTATTATTATATTATTATTATTACGCTATATTGTATTATTATAGAATTATATTATTATAGAATGTGTGTATTATAGAATGCCCATTATACTGTATATTATTATAGAATGTGTATAGAGTTATGTAAACAGCGTCAAATAAATTCTAACAATTTAATTTAAGGAATTTATCTATAAGGAAAATTTCTCCATGTTTATTTTTCTAATTAAATACATACAAAATTCCCAAATTACAAGGCTCAATGTAAGCATATAATATACACGCTGTAATGGTATTTTGTCCATGGCGTTCACTCAGGATATGCTTCATATTTATTTATTATTTATTTATTTAGCCTGTACCCCACCCTCCCTTCAAAGCAGGCCCAGGGCAGCTTACACTGATTAATACATAAATAGCAATTAAAATCCACATAAAATCCTTTAAAACAATTATAAATAGATCATAAACCATAAACTGCTGGTGATGTTTCAGTGATTGCTTAAGATGGCATCCCTGAAAGTAGCATCCTGAAAATGCCTGCAAGGTCTAAACAATTTTTTCTGCTCAGTGCTCTTCCTAATGTGAGTGGCAACACAGGCTGGATGTCAAACCCGAGGGCCAGGGCTCTATGGTTACGATTGTTGATGGTAATAGTGGTGGTGGCGGCTCCTTAATTGAAAGCCTGGTGGAAGAGCTCCGTCTTGCAGGCCCTGCGGAACTGTAAAAGATCCTGCAGGGCCCTGATCTCTTCCGGGAGCTCATTCCACTAGTATGGAGCCACCACGGAGAAGGCCCTGGCCCTGGTGGTAGCAAGCCTGGCATCTTTCGGACCCGGGAGGGTCAGACGATTTTGCTACCCTGACCGTAGCGCTCTCTGGGGTATATATGAGGAAAGGCAGTCCCTCAGGTATGTTGGACTCTGGCTATATAGGGCTTTAAAGATAAGAACCAGCACCTTGAAGTGAATTCGGTATGCTATTGGCAGCCAGCTGGGGAGGCCCATCAACAGCCTGGCCGCAGCATTCTGCACTAGCTGCAGCCTCCGAATTTGTGACAAGGGCAGCCCCATGTAGAGAGCGTTACAGTAGTCTAATCTTGAGGTGACCATCACATGGATCACTGTTGCCAGGTCATTGCGGTCGAAGAAGGAAGCCAACTGCCTAATCAGCCGAAGATGGTAAAAGGCTGATTTGGCAGTGGTTGCTACCTGGGCCTCCATTGTTAAGGAGGAGTCCAGGAGCATTCCCAAGCTCCTGACCTCCGGCGCTGGCACCAACGGTGCCCCATCATAAGAACAAACGAGAAGTCAATGTTGAATCAGGCCAATGGCCCATCTAGTCCAACACTCTGTCACACAGCAGCCAAAATATACCAGGTGCCATCAGGGGGTCCAACAGTGGGGCCAGAACACTAGAAGCCCTCCCACTGCTGCCCCCTCCAGCACCAAGAACAGAGTGCATCACCTGCCCCAGACTGAGAGTTCCCATCTATACCTTGTGGCTGATAGCCACCGATGGACTTCTGCTCCATATATTTATCTAATTCCCTCTTGAAACTGTCCATGCTTGTAGCTGCCACCACCTTCTGTGGCAGTGAATTCCATATGTTAATCACTCTTTGGGTGAAGAAGTACTTCCTTTTATCTGTTCTAACCCGACTGCTCAGCAATTTCATGGAGTGCCCACGAGTTCTTGTACTGTGAGAAAGGGGGAAAAGTACTTCTTTCTCAACCTGCTCAATCCCATTCATAATCTTATAAACCTCGATCATGTCACCCCTCAGCCGTCATTTCTCCTAGCTAAAGAGCCCCAAGCGTTTTAACCTTTCTTCATAGGGAAGGTGTTCCAACCCTTTTATCATTCTAGTTGCCCTTCTCTGCACTTTTTCCAATGCTATAATATCCTTTTTGAGATGTGGCGACCAGAACTGTACACAGTATTCCAAATGAGGTCGCGCCAATGATTTATACAGGGGCATGATGATACTGGCTGATTTGTTTTCAATTCCCTTCCTAATAATCCCCAGCATAGCATTGTCCTTCTTTATTGCAGTTACACACCGCCTAGACATTTTCATTGAGTTATGTACTACGACTCCAAGATCTCTCTCTTGGTCAGTCTCTGCCAGGTCAGACCCCATCAACGTCTATTTATATTTAGGATTTTTGGCTCCAATGTGCATCACTTTGCACTTGACCACACTGAACCCCATTTCCCACATTGGCGCCCACTCACCCATCCTCGACAGATCCCTTTGGAGTGCCTCACAATCCTCCCTGGTTTTCACCACCCTGAACAACTTGGTGTCATCTGCAAATTTAGCCACTTCACTGCTTACTCCCAATTCCAAATCGTTAATAAACAAGTTAAAAAGCATCGGACCGAGTACTGATCCCTGTGGTACCCCACTGCTTACCACCCTCCACTGAGAAAGTTTCCCATTTATACTCACTCTCTGTTTCCTATTTATAAGCCAGTTTTTGATCCACAAGAGGACTTGTCCTTTTATCCTATGACTATTGCGCTTACTTAGGAGCCTTTGATGAGGAACTGTATCAAAAGCTTTCTGGAAGTCAAGGTAAATAATATCTATTGGGTCCCCCTTATCCACATGTTTGTTCACTCCCTCAAAAAACACTAACAGGTTAGTGAGACAAGATCTTCCCTTACAGAACCCATGCTGAGTCTGCCTCAATAGTTTTTGTTCATCAATGTGCCTACTAATTCTTTCCTTAATAACAGTTTCCACCAACTTACCCGGGATCGATGTCAGACTGACTGGCCTGTAATTTCCTGGATCTCCCCTGGAGCCCTTTTTAAAGATGGGAGTGACATTAGCTACCTTCCAGTCCTCAGGAATGGAGGCAGATCTTAAAGAAAGATTACATATTTTTGTCAGGAGATCCACAAGTTCACATTTGAGTTCTTTCCAAACTCTCGGATGAATGCCATCCGGGCCTGGTGATTTATTAGTTTTTAAATTGTCCATCAGTCGGAGGACTTCCTCTCTTGTCACCGCAATCTGATTTGGGTCTTTCAAACCCCCTCCCGAAATCGGTGCTTCTGGAGTGGGCAAGCACTTCTCCTCTTCCACAGTGAAGACAGAGGCAAAAAATGCATTCAGCTTCTCAGCCATATCCCTATCATCCTTCACTACTCCTTTTACCCCTTGGTCATCCAAGGGCCCCACTGCCTCCCTGGCTGGCTTCCTACTTCTAATGTATTTGAAGAAAGTTTTATTGTTGGCCTTTATGTTTTTTGCGATATGCTCCTCCTATTCCCTTTCTGCTTGCCTGATCACAGACATCGAAGGTTGGGATCCTTACCCCCAAACCGCCCTGTCTCAAGCACAGGATCTCCGTCTTTGTTGGATTCAGTTTCAACTGACTCAGTCTAAGCCAACCAGCCATGGCTTGTAATGCCCAGTCCAGATCTTCCGGTCTGGAGCAGTGTTTCCTCTAAGCTGAGGAAGTGTGAGCTAGCTCATAGTTTTCTAGCCTCCGGCTCACACATTTTTGTCTGTGCTCAGAAAGGAGGGCTCCAGAGCAAACTGATTTATGCAGCAGCCAAATCGCTTGCTCACAAGTTTAATGCCAGTGGCTCACAAAGTAGAATTTTTGCTCACAAGACTCCACAGCTTAGAGGGAGCATTGGCCTGAAGGTGGACCGGCCAACCAACATCAGAGCTGGGTGTCATCAGCGTACTGGAGACACCCCAGCCTGTGCCTCCGGACAATCTGGGCAAGGGGGCACATATAGATGTTGAATAGCATTGGGGAAAGCACTGCCCCTTGAGGCACTCCACAAATCAGTGGGTGTCTCCTGGACTGCTGTTCCCCTTTTCCCACCCTTTGTCCCTGACCTTGGAGAAAGGAAGCAAGCCATTGCAAGGTAAGCCCATGAATTCCTGTGTCAGCAAGGCAGTGGGTCAGTAACTGATGGTCAACTGTGTCAAACGTGGCTGACAGGTCCAACAACATCACTACCACTGATCTACTCAGATCCAGATGCCTCCAGAGGTCATCTGTGAGGGTGACCAGTGCCATCTCTGTCCCATGCCCAGGCTGAAAACTGGACTGGAAGGGGTCTAAGATAGAAGCATCATCCAAAAAGCTCTGTAGCTGAATTGCCATTGCCTCTCTATTAATTTGCCCAGGTAGGGCAGGTTGGAAACCAGCTGATAGTTGGCCAATTTGGCCAGATCCAAAGATGGTTTTTTCGAGTGGACAGACCACTGCTTCAGCCAGTTTGGTGTAGTGGTTAAGTGCGTGGACTCTAATCTGGGAGAACCAGGTTTGATTCCCCACTTCTCCACTTGCACCTGCTGATGTGACCTTGGGTCAGTCACAAGCTCTGGCACAGCTGTTCTCTCAAGGACAGTTTCTGTCAGAAGTTCTCTCAGCCCCACCTACCTCACAGGGTGTCTGTGGTGGGAATGGGAAGGAAAGGAATTTGTAAGCCGCTCTGAGACGCCTTTGGGCAGTGAAGGGCAGTGTATTAATCCAATCTCTTCTTCTCTTCCTCCTTAAGCACCTTAGGGAACTGTCCCTCTATGACTTCTAGGTTAATGGTGACCCACTAGCGGATGTCTTCCTGCGGTTGGGGGGGCGATCATCCACCCCCCGAGGAGCCTTTGGGTTAGGCTCCTAGCCATGAGGCTTTTGAAGGGTAGCCTCTTTGCCAGCACGATGCTGGGGAATTGAGGTGCTCTTCTGCCCTGACGGTCCGGCCGCTGTGTGTCTGTAATGGAACTCCAGCTGCCAACTAGGACAAGCATTGGGGAGTAGGCATTTTACACATACCTTTGGCGAGGTCTTCAGACCGACAACAAACAGTGAGTTGAGTTAAATGATAATACTGGGATTACAAAAGAAAGCTCCCCCGAAAATGGTGAGACTAGCGAGTGGGGGAGGGGCCCCTCCATTATGCATAAACGAAGCAACATTTTTTTAAAGGGGGAGCTGAAGCATAAGCGAGGAAAACTGTTTTGGGAAATATACCAGAGCGCCAAAAAGCGCTTGGGCGAAAAGCAGAGACTTTAGCAGGCTCTTTTTAAAAGTAAACAATTTGCTAAAATGGCGGGGAAAAGACCGGGGAAGGACAGACAAACAAAACTAAACCCCCCTGGAAGTATGAGCCCCTGAACAGAAGATACCACTGAGTTTTCTAAAGTGCTAGCTGATTTCTTGTGCCCTCTACTGGACCAGATGATGAATATCAACCAACATTGTTGACAACATTAAATCAGAACTTTGCAGCTCAGCAGCTCCAATTGAATGAAACTAAAAAATTGGCAGAGCAAACAGAGGTAAAGGTGAAGGAAATGGACACCACATCAAAAAAGGGTGCAGTTGTTGGAAAAGAAGCAAGTTTCTTCTGAATTCCAACCTTGGCAAATGCAAATGGAGAAAGTTACTTTGTTCTTCAATTTCAAGGAGTTCCTGAGGCCAAAGACGAGAATCTAAAGCAAATTTTCAGCGAGGCGTTGGCTCCAGTAGCAGATTTAAAAGCAGAAAACCTTATAAGCGAAATGGATGTGGTCTATAGAGCCTATTCCATGTACATCAAAAAGAATAATCTGCCTGGAGAGATAGTGGTAACATTCTCAAAGAGACATGTGACGGATCAAATCCTGAAAGCAACATCAGGAGTACCCTTGAAAATCGGAGGGAATACCATCAGGATTTTAAAAGACATTCCATTTGAAATAAGGAAGAAGAGGAAGGAATATAAGGACTTGATCAAACAAACAGCATTCCTTTCAGATGGTTGGTGCCTGAAGGGCTACTTTTCAAACTCAAGGATAAAAAAGAAAAGATTGACTCTGTTTCCAAAGCGCGGGAGTTCCTGAGACTGCAACTGGGAGAGTATGGGGAGGAAGGCAAAGAAGATAGAGACAGTAAACCTAGCGATACAGCCACTTCCTCTAACTGTTCTTCCAACGAAGACTCTGCTTCTGAGAAGGGAGCAGCAGCCCCTAGACACAGTTACCAATTGAGGGATAGAAAGAATAAATGAAGATGAAGGCTGATGAACTTTGATGTGTGCCTTAAAAGGATTTATTAAATGGGGAAGCTCTTGTGTTTTTCCTTAAACAGTAAAATTATTAATGAGTATAAAGATAACTAATATAGTGTAGATGACTATGTTCAATGTAAAGATAGAATTATAGACTAAAACTGATACAAGCAGTTGTAATGATCTCCTATACTTGGGTTTTTGGTGGTTTTCTTTTCTTTCTTCCTTAGTTGTAGTTTTTCCCCCTCTCTTTTTTCATTGTAGTTTATAGAAAATACAATAAAAAAGCCCCTTGGGGGGGGAAGGAACTGTCCCTCTATGAAGGACTTGATGATAATCTCTCTCAAGGTGCTTCAGAACCCATCATGGCCAGCTTTAATTAGCCAGAATGGGCACGGATCAAAGCAGCATGTGGTAAGGCAAATAGCTAGGAGCAGTTTGTCAGCTTCCTCTAGGCTGAGCAGGCTGAAATGATCCAAAACCAGAGTCGAAGACATGCATGGAGCCTTGAGTTTGCTCACTGTTTCAACTGTGGCAGTGAGGTCGCGGTGGAGTGACAAGACTTTATCTGCAAAATAGCTCGCAAATGCCTTGCAGCCTATGTCCAATTCCCTAGCATTTGGTCTGCCCTATGGCAGAACAGTTATAGACCAAATTGTTCTAAATAATTGGGCTGGACGTGAGCTCACAGACACAATCATAGCTGCACAGTACTCTCTCTTCACGGCTTTGACTGCCATCTCATAGGATCTTCTAAATGTCCTATAAGATGCTCTTGTAGCTTTGTCTTGAGCATGCTGCCACCATCTCTCTAACTGTCTCAGCTCTCACTTCATAAGCCGCAACTCCTGGCCGCAGAGATTCAGCTATGCCAGTCCCTTACAAGCTCATCTAACGAGCCACCAGGGGGCATCAGATCCCGCAGAGCCATCTAGAGCTGCACAGGGTCCATCTGGCTCCACAGGTGAGCTAAAATATGCTAGCCGCCTAAACAGAGTCCGGGTGAAACATTCAAGTGGGCCCTCAGGGCATGGTGGTCTGACCACGGGACTGCCAAAGCAGTAACCCGGTCCACTGTTACCCTCCCGCAAAGATCAAATCGAGCGTGTGCCCAGCTCAGTGTGTGGGGGCCCTCACATACTGGGAGAGTCCTAGTGTTGCCATGGACGACACCAGGTCCATTGCCTGAGTAGAGGTTGCATCATCGGCATGGGCATTGAAATCACAGGACTATCAGTCTAGGGTATTCCAATGCCCAGCCTGATACAGCCTCCATCAGGGACAGTAAGCTATTGGCTGGTTCGTTAGGCGGCTGGTACACCAGCCAAATCGCCAAACTCTCCCCAGCCTCCCACACCAGGCCAGCACACTCAATGCCCGTGATCCTTGGTGACGGGAGTACCCTGAAGGAGGAAGCCTCCCGGATGAATAGAGCCACTCCTCCCCCTGCCTCCTCATCCACAATTAGTGAAGGACCGAGAACCCGGGGGAGGGTGAGTTGGGAGAGGGCTACTGTCTCCCCTTCCCGCACCCAGGGAACAAGGTCAGAGTGAAACATTCAGGCAGGCCCTCAAGGCATGGTGGTGAATAGAGCCATTCCTCCCCCACCCCCTCATCCATGATTGGTGAAGGACCGAGAACCCAGGGTGGGTGAGTTGGGAGAGAGCTACTGTCTCCCCTTCCTGCATCCTGGTCCCGGTCATGCACGCCAGGTCTACATTCTGCTCTTGCAGAAAGTCCCTAAGGACCATGGTCTCCTTGTTTATAGACCTAGCATTACACAACACCAATGTCAGAGGGGGATTATCTTCCTAGCCCCACTGCCGACATCTCTTGGGATGGGACGCAGGCTGGAAGGGGGCCAAGCTGTTCTGTTTCTCTGCCCCCTTCCCTTAACTCCCTGCCTGGTCCCACCACTGTACTTTCCCTTCCCCAGGAAAGAATAGAAGATAAGAATCCAGTGTGACCGAAAGTTCAAATAATTTCCTCACGCAATGGCTAGTTGCAAAGTATTGCATTCTGCACCAGTGTCCTCAAAGGGCGAACCACACAATCTGGAATTTTTTACATACAATTTACACAAATAATTTGAAATCAAGGCAAAAAACACACTCTGAAAAAATAAGCTGACATAATTTTGCTCACCACTCTCTTCAACCTGCAATTTTTAAAAAAATAATTTTATTGGTTTTTCACTAAACCCTACCAACTACACACTACAAACTAACATCTAAAAAACAGAGTAGCAAGGATCTTATAAGGTCTACAGTTAAGTTTGAGAGTTCTGTATAAGTATGGTTACAAAATAGTCTTAATCAAATAGCTCTAGCTCGAAATACAATTTAAAATAACATATTGGTGCATTATCTCAAGTAAAAAAGACACAAAGTAGATTTCCAAGTCTTCGCTTTGATTTCTTCTTCTGGTTACGTTCCTTCTTCTTCTCAAAAGGGATTTTGACTTTAAACGATCTAGGAGCAGCTGCCCCTAGTTCAGATTCAGCTTCAGAGTCTAAAAAATCACCTAAAGATACTGATGTAGATGAGGAACTGCCACTGCTTGTCCCTTCTTGTTCGCTTGTGTGCTTAGCATCTCTGTCCTTTGCTTCTCCTTTTGGTTTCGCTGGGGTTTGTTGCTGTTCCAGAAATATTTTAGCTTTAGCCAACGAGTCAATCTTTTCTTTTCTTTTTCTTTGTAATTGAAAGTCAGTCTTCTGGCATAAGCCATCGATATGGAGTTGAATTTTCTTGCAGTAGTGTTGTAACAGTTTTATATTGTTTTCTCTTTTTCTGTATTTCAAATGGAATGTCTTTCAAGGTCTTTATTTCTTCTCCTTGAATTTTTAAGGTTGTCCCGTTAGTAGCTTTCAATATCAAATCTCTTGTTGATCTTCTTAAAAATTTCACAAACATTTCCCCTGGAAGATTATTTTTCTTAATAAATTCAGGATAACTCCTATATATCATGTCTATGTCCGATGGTAGTGTTTCAAGTTCACAGTTTATCAGAGGAGCCAATGCTTCGCTTAAGATCTGTCTGAGATTTTTGTATTTCATTCCTGGGACCCCTTGGAATCTAAGGATGTAAGACGATCTTTCCACTTGAAGTTGTAGATGCTGTTTTGCCGAAATTCTTTCTTTCTCTGCTGATTCCACTTTTTGATTTAAAGTTTTTATATTACGTTCAGCTTTTTGAAGTTTTTTAGCTGTCTTGTCTGATGTGGACTTGACTTCCTTGATCTCTTCTTGGAGTGTTTCAAAATTTTGGTTGAGGTTCATCATCTGGTCCAGCAGAGGGCGTAGTACTTCGGAAATCATTTTTGCAAGTGTCTATGGTAATTTCCGGTCTATGACTAGGTGATGATGTAGTTCCTGTAGTAAGTTTCGTTTTAGTCATCATTTTTCCTGCTCGCTGAGACATTGTTTACATTAAAGGTAAAAGTTCTTTTGTTATGTCCTGAGCTTGATTTCATCCCCATTGACAGGCTGGTATCCAGAATGGCAATACCTGATTGGCTACTCTGCATAGCAGGCCAATCAGGAAACAAGGATTGTGCTGGAGGGAAGTAAACTGATTGGCCTTTATCTCATAAGAACATAAGAACATAAGAGAAGCCAATGTTGAATCAGGCCAATGGCCCATCCAGTCCAACACTCTGTCACACAGCGGCCAAAATATACCAGGTGCCATCAGGAGGTCCAGCAGTGGGGCCAGGGCACCAGAAGCCCTCCCACTGCTGCCCCCTCCAGCACCAAGAATAGAGTGCATCACCTGCCCCAGACTGAGAGTTCCCATCTATACCCTGTGGCTAATAGCCACTGGTGGACTTCTGCTCTATATGTTTATCCAATTTCCTCTTGAAACTGACCATGCTTGCAGCTGCCACGACCTCCTGTGGCAGTGAATTCCATATGTTAATCACTCTTTGGGTGAAGAAGTATTTCCTTTTATCTGTTCTAACCCGACTGCTCAGCAATTTCATAGAGTGCCCAAGAGTTCTTGTATTGTGAGAAAGGGAGTAAAGTACTTCTTTCTCAACCTGCTCAATCCCATTCATAATCTTATAAACCTCGATCATGTCACCTCTCAGCCATCGTTTCTCCAAGCTAAAGAGCCCCAAGCATTTTAACCTTTCTTCATAGGGAAGGTGTTCCAACCCTTTTATCATTCTAGTTGCCCTTCTCTGCACTTTTTCCAATGCTATAATATCCTTTTTGAGATGTGGTGACCAGAACTGTACACAGTATTCCAAATGAGGTCGCACCAATGATTTATACAGGGGCATGATCATACTGGCTGATTTGTTATCAATTCCCTTCCTAATAATCCCCAGCATAGCGTTGGCCTTCTTTATTGCAGCTACACATTGTGTAGACATTTTCAGCGAGTTATCCACTACGACTCCAAGATCTCTCTCTTGGTCCGTCTCTGCCAGATCAGACCCCATCAACGTGTATTTACATTTAGGATTTTTGGCTCCAATGTGCATCACTTTGCACTTGGCCACATTGAACCCCATTTGCCACGTTGACGCCCACTCACCCATCCTCGACAGATCCCTTTGGAGTGCCTCACACTCCTCCCTGGTTTTCACCACCCTGAACAACTTGGTGTCATCTGCAAATTTAGCCACATCACTGTTTACTCCCAATTCCAAATCGTTAATAAACAAGTTAACAATAATAATCAATAAATAATAATCAATAAATAATAAACAATAAATAATCATTAATAAACAATCTCTGCAATGCCATTGGTTGTTACCATGAATATGGGTGTGGCTAGGCTAGCCTGCACTGTTTAAATAAGAGCCTGTCGCTCTATGTTGTCTTTTCTGTTCTGATCTGTTCTGAGCCGTTGAATTACTATCATTGAAGCTGAATCACTTGTTGGAACGCTGCCTTTAAATGTCATACATCAAATCTGAAGATCCAAAATCTTTCTCTGGAGTGCTAAAAACGATTCTGAGCTCTCGTGCGTTCAGAAAGGTGTATACACTTAGTCTGTTTCCGCCTTAATCCTTTATTCAGTTGTTTAGACTAGGTAAGGGCTACTCCTCCCCCTCTGGAAGGGCCCCCCCCTTCTACAGATTTAAGGCTTAAGTTGATTTCCGCTCCCACAACGCTTCTTGTAGGTACTTCGGCACTCACATTTAATGAGTCAATTAACCACTGCGTGTTGGATCCTCTTCTTCCACTTCATTTAGATCCTTTGCTCGCTCTGGACTTGGTGTGCGCCTCTGGATGCCATTGCTGGCCCCGGTGCGGTAGAACCTTGGGGGGCAAAAGGGAGCCTCAGTCCCTCGGCTGCGGCTTCAGGAGCAGCTCTCTGCACATCCCAGGCTAGAGTCCCCTATGGAAACATTAGGGGAGGCCGGAACCGGCTGGTCTCCCTTCTTGCTGCCCGGTACGGAACGCATCCATTGGAGCTCGGTGGAATGCGACCATCTAGCAAGTCACCGAAACCCTCCAACCTGCAATTCTTAAATATCACTCGTCCGGCATACAGCTCCACCATTTCCAAAGAATTTCAGACAAATGACATCTAGTAAGTGTAGTTCAAATTTACAGCAAATACATGTCCCAATTAACCTAAAGCAGCTGTGTGTTTTATTTTTACATATCTATCAGTTTTTAAAGAGACACTCTCAGAAAAACAGCTGTAATCCAAATTCTGATTTAAACCAGAGGGTGACAGTGTTCAATTTATAAATCCATTTCACCTCTTGTTGAAGTAAAGTTTTACCAGCATCATCGTTATTATACACATGTCCTTGGAATTTGTATAGAATAAAAAACTGAAGGGAATCAAGATCATGCTTGCCATTTAAAAAATGGTCACACAAACAAGACCACGGTGTATAATTAGCCAACAGATCAATCAATCACCATGTATAATTAAACAATTATTGTTTGTTCTTTTATATATACCATGTGTGAATTTCAGTTATCAGCATGATTGAAAAAATAATTCTACAAAGTAAAGTATACAACTGAGCAGTACATTCAAAATAATAATACAGCTCCTAATGGTCAACAGGGGCCAAAATTTTGACTACAAATTCTGGAATGGTGTTCCAAAATTCTCAACTTGACTGGTCTCACAGTATTCCCAATAAATAAAAGATTACATTCACAGACTATACAATTATGCATCTGTGTGTTTTACAGTTTGTAAATGTGTTCAAATCATCCTTAATGCCAGTAGTCATTTGAACAAATTCTTTAACCTCCAAAGCCATAAGGCAAGCAGCACATGAATGGCATTTATGAGGACCTCTAGGTTCCTGTGTATTCCTAGGCATATTTAAACTATCAGATCTAATGAGAACATCTTTGAGATCTCTGGTTCTTTTAAAACCTATTCTAGGTGGAAGTTGGTAACCTGGGATGTCTTGTACTACGTGCCAATATCGTTCTATAATTTTTTTAATGGCATATGCATTCTGAGAATAGTCAAAGGAACAAACTATTATCTCATAAGATTGTGATCCCTGAACTTGATTGCTAATAAATATATTCTTTCTATGTACTAGAGAAGCTCTCTTCCGTGCCTTATTAATTTAATTTAATTTATTAGATTTCTACCCCACCCTTCCATGTAACATGTAACAGATAACCTCTATCTACAAATTGTTCACTCAACCTAATACTGTCTCAAAATCCTCCTGAAAAGTGGAATCGCGTTTGAACCACAAAAACTGACCATATGGGATGTTACTTTTCATATGGGGAGGATGAAAGAATCAGTAATGCAAATATGTGTTGCAGTTTGTAAGTTTTTTTTAAAGTGTGAGCCACCAAATGATTGTCTGCAATTCTCCAGAAAGTAACCGTCTCCAAATCACTATTTGCAGCAAAGTTGATGGTTTCATGTAATCCATTCAGCCAAAGACAGAAGTCAGCCAATCTCTCGAGTTGTTGAATACTCAAAATAGATCATCAATAAATCTTTTAAAGAAAACAGTCTCATTACCAAAAGGATTAGTATCTTTCTTGTAAATATATTTTTCTTCAAACCATGTCATGAATAAGCACACAATACTGGGGGCAAAGGGGCTCGCCATGGCTGACATGTGAATTGAATTGTTCCCGAAACCTAAAGCAACTTTTTTTTCAAGATGAGTTCAATCAATTGTAACAAAAAAAAAGTAGGTGGAACAGATTTGGGTCTTTTATCAAGATAAATCTCCGCTAACAATCTGGCTTCTTCATGCGGGATGCTAGAATATAATGATCCCACATCTAAGGTGACCAATATTGCATCGCTAGGTATAGTAAATCCTTCAGTTTTAGAAATAAAATCCAAAGTGTCCTTAACATAACTCTGCATATTAGGAACAAAAAGTTTTAAATCAAAATCAACAAACTGAGATAATGGTTCAAGTACAGATCCCGATGCAGACACAATGGGGCGACCTGGAGGGAGAAAGCCAGGTGACTGCCTCCTTGGCAGTGTGTAAAAAACAGGTAAAGGTAAGGTTTCCCTTGCTGGAAATTAGGGCTATTTTTGGGCAGGAACGGAGTTCCAGCTGGCTTCCAAGTTGGCCGTGCCGACAGCCTCCCCCCCTCGGGCTCCCCAGGTGCCTCGCAAGCCGTGGCGTGCCTGGGGGAGCGAAGCTTATCCAGGGAGGGAAGGCAGTTTAAACTGCCTCCCCTCCTTGGGTTCCCCAGGCGCCCTGCAGCCGATCCAGAAACTGCCTGGGCACCTGGGGAAGCCGATCCAGAAACCGCCTTCCTTCTCTCAGGTTCCCCAGGCACCCCGCAAGCCGCGGGACACCTGGGGAAGCCGAGCCTGGGAGTGAGCTGCGCTGTCAGGAGTGTGGCCTAATATGCTAATGAGCTTCTGCTGTTGCATGTGGCCCATTATGCTAATGAGTTCCTGCTGGGCTTTTTCTACAAAAAAAAGCCCTGCTCGAAAGTCAGTCGAATCAGAGTCTAGGGGGTGGTGCTTATCTCCATTTCCAAGCCAAAGAGCCAGCGCTGTCTGAAGATGTTTCCATGGTCATGTGGCCAGCATGACTAAACACTGAGGCACATGGAACAGGTACACCCACATAAATTCTATGTAAAAACTTATGCTCTGTATCAGCGATGTGTCCAAATTCTCAAGCCTCATCTACCATGTTAATTAATCTAGAGATTCTTTTTCTAGGATCGAAAGAAAGAGGAATGTAATGTGCCGTGTCACTCAATTGTCTCTCCATTTCAGCAAAATAATCTTGTCTATATCAAAATAAGCAGCTGCTGAGGACCAAGCAAGAGGCGTGGGTGTTGCAGAGTGACGGAGAAAAGCAGGCATAATCCAGGACAAACAAACATTCAGATCTTGGTTTGTCATGAACTGCCTCAGGTGACACTTTCTCTCTGCCTCGGTCACCTCTCTGTAGTATACCGAGTAGAATACTGGCCTACTTTACAGGGATATATAGTCAGGGTTTACAGTAAATTTTTAGAGTGAGGATAACAACAAAAAGAAAATGTCCTTGAAGCCATATCCAGTTGATGAGATTTATTACCACTTATGAGGACTGTTTTTGATGTTTGGGTTCCACTGTGAAATCTGAGAGTACTTCTGAGCACATACAGAGAGAGAATAGGATTTAATTTCTCCCAGGGGCGCTAGAATTTAGCCCTGCAGTATTTTCACTGCTGGGTGGCAGGTAATTAATCATATCGGGCAGGGCTCTTTTTGTAGAAAAAGCCCAGCAGGAACTCATTAGCATATTAGGCCACACCCTTGACAGCACAGCTCATTAGCATATTAGGCCACACCCCTATGTTACCAGAAGTGTGGTCATCCAGCCACACCCACCTTTTGCTTCTTATTCTGTTGACCTTGTTTGTTGTCAAAACCCAGGGCTTCTTTTGTAGCAGGAACTCCTTTGCATGTTAGGCCACATACCTCTAATGTAACCAATCCTAATGATTTCTGCTGTTGGGTGTGACCTATTATGCTAATGAGTTCCTGCTGGGCGTGGCCAACCCAGGAGCCAGCCGGAACTCCGTTCTTGTACGTTCCTGCCCAAAAAGAGCCCTGATATCAGGTATTTCTGAGCACTGTCAAAATGCCTGTTTGCTGGGGCCTGGGTCAATTGCTTGGTAGCCATATCTCGGCCCTCCCCAAACTCTGTAGACCCTTCATGCACAGTTGGCGCCAGCTGATAACATCAGCCATACATTGGCTGTCCTGCTGCCTTCTCTGCTTGCCCCTGGACTGCAGCCTCGATCTTCACTGGCCAAAAAGCTTAATCCTGACAAGAAAGAAACGCCACTGGTGGGTGGAAGGTTACCCAGGATTTAAGGTGTCACCCGTTCCAGAGGTGGGTGCACTGCCCTTGAACCCTATATGGTCTGGGACCACTCTCCCTGAAGGACAGCCTACTCCTTTATGAAACTGCCTGACCCTTAGCGTCACCTTCACAGGCCCTGCTTCGGTTGCTGTTGTTTTCTGAGATGATGTGGGTAGCAGCACTGGAGAGGGCCTTCTTGGTCATGGCACCACAATTTTGGAACTCCCCCTATCTGTCCCCTTCCGTTGCCATCTTCTGCCACCAGGTGAAGATGTTTGACATGTCATGTTATTTGATGGTGTGTTTGGGGTGTCCTAATCCAAAAACCCCGAGGATCCGTGAGGATCCGTGCTTCAGAAAGATGTTTTTGTTGATGGTGTTGCCACGAAGACGTGGATCCATGTTTTTTGTGGTTCAAGTTGTTGCCATGAACATGTTTTGTGATTTGATGGTTTGTTTGGGGTGTCCTAATGAAAAAACCCTGAGGATCCATGAGGATCTGTGCTCTAGAACTGTGTTCTTGCAGAATAGTGTTGCCACGAAGCCGTGGATCCATGATTTCTGTAGCACTGGCTGTTGCCTTTGACATGTCATGTGATATGATGGTGTGTTTGGGGCATCCTAATGCAAGAACCCTGAGGATCCATGAGGATCCGTGCTCTAGAACCATGTTCTTGCACAATGGTGTTGCCACGAAGCCGTGGATCCATGATTTTTGTAGTATAGGCTGTTGCCATGGACATGTTTTGTGATTTGATGGTGTGTTTGGGGCATCCTAATACAAATTCCACAAGGATCCGTGAGGATCCGTGCTCTCAAACAGTGTTTTTGTTGATGGTGTTGCCACGAAGCCGTGGATCCATGGTTTTTGTAGTACAGGCTGTTGCCTTTGACATGTTTTGTGATTTGATGGTGTGTTTGGGGTGTCCTAATGCAAAACCCCTGAGGATCCATGAAGATCCATGCATCAGAACCATGTTTTTATTGATGGTGTTGCCATGAAGATATGGATACATGATTTTTGTGGTGCAAGTTGTTGCCATGGACATGTTATGTGATTTGATGGTGTGTTTGGGGTGTCCTAATGCAAAACCTCCAAGGATCCATGAGGATCCATGCTTTAGAACCGTGTTTTTGCACAATGGTGTTGCCATGAAGCCGTGGATCCATGACTTTTGTAGTACATGCTGTTGTCATGGACATGTTATGTGACTTGATGTTGTATTTGGGGTGACCCATTGCAAATACCCTGAGGATCCATGAGGATCTGTGCTTCAGAACCATGTTGTAGCTTCATGGTGTTGCCACGAAGACATGGATCCATGATTTTTGTGGTGCAAGTTGTTGCCATAGACATGTCATGTGATTTGATGGTGCGTCTGGGGTGTCGTAAAGCAGAAACCCTGAGGATCCATGAGGATCTGTGCTTCAGAACCATGTTGTAGCTTCATGGTGTGGCCACGAAGCCGTGGATCCACAATTTTTGTAGTACAGGCTGTTGCCTTTGACATGTCATGTTATTTGATGGTGTATTTGGGGTGTCCTAATGCAAAAACCCCGAAGATCCGTGAGGATCCGTGCTTCAGAACGATGTTTTTGTTGATGGTGTTGCCATGAAGCCGTGAATCCAGGACTTCTGTGGTGCAAGCTGTTGCCATGAACGTGTTTTGTGATTTCTTGGTGTGTTTGGGGTGTCATAATGCAGAAACCCTGAGGATCCATGAGGATCCGTGCTCTAGAACCGTGTTTTTGCAGAATGGTGTTGCCACGAAGCTGTGGATCCATGATTTTTGTAGTACAGGCTGTTGCCATGGACATGTTTTGTGATTTGATGGTATGTTTGGGGCGTCCTAATGCAAAAACCTGAGGATCCATGAGGATCCGTGCTTTGGAACCATGTTTTTGCAGTTTTGTGGTGCCACGAATTCGTGGGGGCATGATATTTGGAGCGCTGCTACAGTATGATGTTGGTTTTATTTCATTTCAGTGTAAAAATCATATGAATTCATGAGTATCCGTGCTCTAGAACCGTGTTTTTGCAGAATGGTGTTGCCACGAAGCCGTGGATCCATGATTTTTGTAGTACAGGCTGTTGCCATGGAAATGTTTTGTGATTTGATGGTGTGTTTGGGGCGTCCTAATGCAAAAACCCCAAAGATCCGTGAGGATCCAAGCTTAAGAACAATGTTTTTGTTGATGGTGTTGCCACGAAGCCATGGATCCATGACTTTTGTGGTGCAAGGTGTTGCCATGGAAATGTTATGTGATTTCATGGTGTGTTTGGGGTGTCGTAAAGCAGAAACCTTGAGGATCCATGAGGATCTGTGCTTCAGAACCATGTTGTAGCTTCATGGTGTGGCCACGAAGCCATGGATCCACAATTTTTGTAGTACAGGCTGTTGCCTTTGACATGTCATGTGATTTGATGGTGTGTTTGGGGCGTCCTAATGCAAAAACCCGGAGGATCCGTGAGGATCCATTCTTCAGAACGATGTTTTTGTTGATGGTATTGCCACAAAGCCGTGGATTCAGGACTTTTGTGGTGCAAGCTGTTGCCATGGACATGTTTTGTGATTTCTTGGTGTGTTTGGGGTGTCGTAATGCAGAAACCCTGAGTATCTGTGAGGATCTGTGCTCTAGAACCGTGTTTTTGCAGAATGGTGTTGCCACGAAGCTGTGGATCCATGATATTTCCAGTACACGTTGTTGCCATGGACGTGTTTTGTAATTTGATGGTGTGTTTGGGGCATTCTATTGCGAAAACTGCAAGGATCCATGAGGATCCGTGCTTCAGAACGATGTTTTTGTTGATGGTGTTGTCACGAAGTCGTGGATCCATGATTTTTGTAGTACAGGCTGTTGCCATGGACATGCTATGTGACTTGATGTTGTGTTTGGGTGACCCATTGCAAAAACCCCGAGGATCCATGAGGATCCGTGCTTCAGAATGATATTTTTGTTGATGCTGTTGCCACGAAGCCGTGGATCCATGACTTTTGTGGTACAAGCTATTGCCATGGGCATGTTATGTGATTTGATGGTGTGTTTGGGGTGTCCTAATGCAAAACCTCCAAGGATCCATGAGGATCCGTGCTTTAGAACCGTGTTTTTGCACAATGGTGTTGCCAGGAAGCCGTGGATCCATGACTTTTGTAGTACATGCTGTTGCCATGGACATGTTATGTGACTTGATGCTGTATTTGGGGTGACCCATTGCAGAAACCCTGAGGATCCATGAGGATCTGTGCTTCAGAACCATGTTGTAGCTTCATGGTGTTGCCACGAAGACATGGATCCATGATTTTTGCGGAGCAAGTTGTTGCCATAGACATGTCATGTGATTTGATGGTACGTTTGGGGCGTCCTAATGCAAAAACCCCGAGGCTCCATGAGGATCCGTGCTCTAGAACCGTGTTTTTGCAGAATGGTGTTGCCACGAAGCTGTGGATCCATGATTTTTGTACTATAGGCTGTTGCCATGGACATGTTATGTGATTTGATGGTGTGTTTCGGGCATCGTAATGCAAAAACCCCGAGGATCCGTGAGGATCCGTGCTCTCAAACAGTGTTTTTGTTGATGGTGTTGCCACAAAGCCGTGGATCCATGATTTTTCTAGTACAGGCTGTTGCCTTTGACATGTTTTGTGATTTGATGGTGTGTTTGGGGCGTCCTAATGCAAAAACCCCGAGGATCTGTGAGGATCCGTGCTTCAGAACGATGTTTTTGCAGAATGGTGTTGCCAGAAGCCGTGGATCCATGATATTTGTAGTACTGGCTGTTTCCTTTGACATGTCATGTTATTTGATGGTGTGTTTGGGGTGTCCTAATCCAAAAACCCCGAGGATCCATGAGGATCTGTGCTTCAGAACGATGTTTTTGTTGATGGTGTTGCCACGAAGCCGTGGATCCATGATTTTTGTAATACATGCTGTTGCCATGGACATGTTATGTAACTTGATATTGTGTTTGGGGTGTCCCATTGCAAAAACCCCGTAGATCCATGAGGATCCGTGCTCTAGAACCGTGTTTTTGCAGAATGGTGTTGCCACAAAGCCGGGGATCCATGACTTTTGTGGTGCAAGCTGTTGCCATGGACATGTTATGTTTTTTGATGCTGTGTTTGGGGCATCCGATCGCAAAAACACTGAGGATCCATGAGGATCCGTGCTTCAGAACGATGTTTTTGCAGAATGGTGTTGCCACGAAGCCGTGGATCCATGATTTTTGTAGTACATGCTGTTGCCATGGACATGTTATGTGACTTGATGTTGTGTTTGGTGTGACCCATTGCAAAAACCCCGAGGATCAGTGAGGATCCGTGCTCTAGAACCGTGTTTTTACAGAATGGTGTTGCCACGAAGTCTTGGATCCATGACTTTTGTGGTGCAAGCTGTTGCCATGGACATGTTTTGTGATTTGATGGTGTGTTTGGGGTGTCCTAATGCAAAAACCCTGAGGATCCATGAGGATCCGTGCTCTAGAACCATGTTGCCACGAAGCCGTGGATCCATGATTTTTGTAGTACAGATTGTTGGCATGGACATGTTTTGTGATTTGATGGTGTGTCCTAATGGTTGCATCCTAATGCAAAAACCCCGAGGATCCGTGACGATCCGTGCTTCAGAATGATGTTTTTGTTGATGGTGTTGCCACGAAGCCGTGGATCCAGGACTTTTTTGGTGCAAGCTGTTGCCGTGGACATGTTTTGTGATTTGATGGTGTCCTAATGCAAAAACCCTGAGGATCCATGAGGAACCGTGCTCTAGAACCATATTCTTGCAGAATGGTGCTGCCACAAAGCCGTGGATCCATGATTTTTGTAGTACAGGCTGTTGCCATGGACATGTTATGTGACTTGATGGTGTGTTTGGGGTAACCCACTGCAAAAACCCCGAGGATCCATGAGGAACCCTTCTCTAGAACCGTGTTTTGGTAGAATGGTGTTGCCACAAAGCTGTGGATCCATGATTTTTGTAGTACAAATTGTTGGCATGGACATGTTTTGTGATTTGATGGTGTGTTTGCGGCGTCCTAATGCAAAAACCCCGAGGATCCGTGAGGATCCGTGCTTCAGAATGATGTTTTTGTTGATGCTGTTGCCACGAAGCCGTGGATCCAGGACTTTTGTGGTGCAAGCTGTTGCCATGGACATGTCATGTGATTTGATGGTGTGTTTGGGGTGTCCTAATGCAAAACCCCGAGGATCCGTGAGGATCCGTGCTTCAGAATGATGTTTTTGTTGATGGTGTTGCCACGAAGCCATGGATCCAGGATCTTTGTAGTACAGGCTGTTGCCATGGACATGTTTTGTGATTTGATGGTGTGTTTGGGGCGTCCTAATGCAAAAACCCCGAGGGTCCATGAGGATCCCTGCTTTGGAAACATGTTTTTGCAGTTTTGTGGTGCCACGAATTCATGGGGGCATGATTTTTGGAGCGCTGCTTATAGTCTAAGACATGGTCTACAGTATGATGTTGGTTTTATTTCATTTCAGTGTAAAAATCATATGAATTCATGAGGATCTGTGCTTTGAAATCACTGCTGTAGCACCACGAATCCGTGGGTGCGTGATTTTTGTGGTCCCCCCTGTAGACTAGTTCATGGCCTACAATATGATGGTGGTTTTATTTCATTTCAATGAAAAAATCATATGAATTCATTAGGATCCATTTAGATCCCACTTCTACCAAGACCCGTCTTCAAGGTTCCACGTGGACTCCAAACTGTGCGGAATGAATGAACTCAACCCCCCTCTCCGGTGGCTCTAGACGGACTGGGGGGAGGGGCTTGGAATGCCGGGCTGAAGCCGCCGGTTGGCAGTCGAGAGCGGCGATTGGCCCTTGGCAGGCGGGGGCGGGGCTGGGGGCGGGGAGCGCCCTCTCAATCCCAGCGCCCTCTGACTCCCCGGCACTTCAGGGGCGACTTTGCGGTGGCGCCGGAGGTGCGTCCCGGGGAGGGGCGGGGCGGGGCGGGGCGGGGCGTCCTGTCTGGAGCCGGGCTCAGAAAGGGGGGAGCCTCGGTGCTCTCGGCGGAGTGGGGGGGGGGGTGGGGGGCAGAGGAAGAAACGGGGCTGGGAAAGGAGAGTCGCTTTGGGAAGGGGGAGGTGAGAAGCGTTGCTAGGTCCCGGCGGGGGGGGGTTTGCCAGCTCCAGGTCGGGGAACTCCTGGAGATTTGGGAGTGGAGCTTTGGGAACCTCAGTGGGGTCCAGTGCCATAAAGTCCACCCTTCAAAAGCATCCACGATCTCCAGGGGGACTGGTCTCTCCCGTCTGGAGATGGGCTGCAATTCCGGGGGATCCCCAGGTCTCACCTGGAGGCTGGCATCCCTAGAAGCGGAGCCGGCGGGGAGGGGTCGGGTCTGTGCAACGGGGCGCCTTTGGCCTCAACCAAGGGGGAGTTGTTCTGGGGGCTGCAGTTCGGTGGGCAGGGTGGGATGCAGCGGAGGGTCAGTTTGGGGAGGGGGGAGCTCCTGGGGAGGTCGTTTGGGGCAAGCGAGTGGGGGGAGGCGTGGGGCGGAGGCTGGAGTGGGGGGCCGAGATGGGGAAGAGGTCTACTAGAGAAGCAGAGTGGGAGCCCGGGGGTGGGGGTCAGTGCTCCCTCCAAGCTGAATTAGTGTGAGTTTTTTAGCCTCCGGCTCACACATTTTGGCCTTAGCCCAGGAAGGATGGCTCCAGAGCGCACTCATTTATGCAGGAGCCAAATCGCTCACTCTTAACTTTTAGTGCCAGGAGCTCATAAAGCAGAATTTTTGCTCACAAGACTCCACAGCTTAGAGGGAGCCTTGGTGGTGGTCGGAGTCTAAAGGGAGGGCTGCTGCCAGGTGGAGAAGGAGGGGACAGGGCAGGTTTTTGAGTGGGGCAGATCTCGTGGGGGGCTGGAGGACAGTGCAGGGGGGTGTCGCATGGTTTCTGGCTGAGGTGGGGAGAGTTTGGGAGAGCAGGGCAACCAGGGGCGCTGGATGGAGCTGGTTGGAGACAGAGAGACTCCCCGTGGGGCTGGGAGATGAGTGAAGGAGAAGGGCAGAGGTTGGGGGGGAGAAGATGGGGCTAGAGGAGGGGAGCAGGCTGTGGAGGGGGGCTTTGGTGTCCTGGTTAAGTGCGCAGACTCTAATCTGGGAGAACCGGGTTTGATTCCCCACTCCTCCACTTGCACCTGCTGGATGACCTTGGGCAAGCCATCGTTCTGGCACAGCTGTTCTTGAAAAAGAGCAGTTTCTGTCAAGAGCTCTCTCAGCCCCGCCTACCTCACAGGGTGTCTGCTGTGGGGAGGGGAAGGAATCTGTAAGCCACTCAGAGACTCCCTTGGGTAGTGAAGGGCAGAGTATAAATCCAATCTCCTCCTCCTCCTCCTCCTCCTCCTCCTCTTCTTCCTCTGCTAGGGGACATTGGTGGTATCAATTGGGAGATCTGGGGCGGGATTTGAGCGCATACCAGAAATATTTGGGGGGAATGGGGGAATGGTCTGAACAGAAAGAAGACGGTTTGGGGGTGAAATGGCGAAACAGAAGGGGGCAGGACAGGTACGGGAAGATCTGGGGTTCAGACTGGGGCCAGTTGGGAAAAGAAAATGGGAGGTTAGGTTTAATGACAGAAATCTTTGGGGGTTGGAGTCTGGGGCCAAGTGGGGCAATGTCAGATTTGGGTGCGGGGTAGGAAATGGTGGCCGAGGGACTGGTACCTGCCCACATTTTTGCTGCCCCCGCCCCAAGCCTCTACTGTCGTGCCCCAGTAGATGTGGGGAGGGGCAAAAGGTTCATTAGCATGTTTCATTTGGAGAGACTGCTCTTGAGCCATATGGGGCAGGAAGCCAACACCTGCTCTCTGATTCCTGGGGAGGGTATGTTGGGTTCTTATAAGAAATCAGAGAGGGTTTTCTGGGGAAGGTTAAATAGATAGAGCAATCAGTGCGTATAGGGGGAAGGATTGTGGTGAATCTGGGGAAGCAAAAGAAAATGAGGGAGGGTGAGTCCTGGGCCAGATAGAGGGTTTAACTGAAGTCAAGGCCTAGCCTCCCACCAACTTTTGGGACCCCTGATATAGAAGATGTGAAGTAATGTTTCTGAGCTCGTCAAGAGTTCCTTCCCAAATGGGCAACCAGACATGTTGTATTATGCAGGGGGTTGGACTAGATGACTCTGGAGGTCCCTTCCAGCTCTGTGATTCTCTTCTATGAATAATGGAGGCAAAGGGGAAGAAGAAGAAGAGGAGATTGGATTTATCTCACTCTGAGTCTCAGAGCGGCTTACAATCTCCTTTCCCTTCCCCTCCCCACAACAGACACCCTGTGAGGTAGGTGGGGCCGAGAGAGCTCTCTCGAGAACTGCCTTTGGGAGAACAGCTCTGAGAGGACTTGTGACTGACCCAAGGTCACCCAGCTGGCTGCATGTGGAGGAGTGGGGAATCACCGCTCTTAACCAGGACACTAAGCTGCCTCTCAACTCTAGGAACACCCGAGTTAGAGGATGGAATATGACTGACCCACAGCAACTCGTCTGTCTACCTGCCTGTCTGTATATGGCAGGCTAGAAGCGGAGCGTTATCCCTCTCCCTTCTGCTAACTGGCAGTTCGCTATTATGGAATGCTTGGGACATTCTTGGACCGCTCAGTGGGAAACTGTATGCCATAGAATGTCCTTGCAAGAATTGAATTCAAAAAAGTCCTTGAACTGTAGGATGTGATGGAGTGTCTGCCGGGCAACTTGACAGACCCCCAGTTAAAAATCCGTTTCAGTAATTTTTTTCAAGAATCATACTGGATTCAAGATTTCATAGATACTTGTAAATATCCACAAAGTATATTCAGATACAGTAATCCTCACTGATTCCCAATGGGAAATCAATCATTTCTTGGAACCTCCCTTCAAAAGTCTGAAGTGTGCCTCCACTATACCATTTTCATGTCTCCACTACACCATTAGAATCCCTGAGGACTGCTGTATCTGAATGTACTTCGTGGTTACACGTATCTATGAAATCTTGAATCCAGCATGATTCTTGAAAAAATAATTGAAATGGATTTATAAGCAGGGGTCTGTCAAGCTGGCTGGCAGAGACACTATCACATCCTACAGTTCGAGGACTTTTTTGAATTTAATTATTACAAAGATGTTTATGAAATAACTTTACCTGTGACTTTTTACCTGTCTGTTTAATTGCATCAAAGGAAAATTTGTTCTGAGTATTGTGTCTGCTATATTTTTAAAATCTATAAATCATTGGTTTTTTGGTGGTTCAATTTGGGCACCTGCGTTTTTTTCTTTTTTACATATATTGCTGTGCCCCTGCTTTTTATCTTGTATCCCATTGCCATAGGATGTCGACAGAGGGCTGTTTGTGGCCCAGCAAGTAAATGGTGCATTTGTCCAGGGCGGGGGAGAGATGCCTGGGATATTTCAAATTTGTTTGCCAATATATCTGAATGCTTTTGTAGAGCTTTAAAATGGATATTTAAAATTAAGTGAAGAAGTCCATCTGGGGAGGCCGGGGGAGGGCTGGGGATGGAGAATGGCAAAAGCACGGATGGCCGTGGATTGACGGCTGACTCAGCCAGATGCGTGGCCAGCAAGGCTCTAGTCCTCTTTAAAGGCTAGAGGTCCAGAAGAGTTAGCTGTCTTAGTCTGTTGCTGCAAAATAGTAAAAAGCTCAGCAGCACCTTTAAGACTAACAAACTTTATTGTAGCACAAGCTTTCGAGAAACACAGCCCTCTTCGTCAGGTGCATGGAGGGTATGAAGAAACCGGCCAGAGATAGATAGGTGGTCTGGGGAGGGGGGAGAGGATGCCGAAAGTGCCGTGGAAATGCCAGGCAGCTGCAAAAGTCACGAAAAAGGCTGACTGCAGAATCCAGGCTGGGTGTGATCCCTTCCGCCCCCTCCCTGACCACCTATCTGTCTCTGGCCGGTTTCTTCACACCCTCCATGCATCTGTCAAAGAGAGCTGTGTGTTTCTTGAAAGCTCATGCTACAATAAAGTTTGTTTGTCTTAAAGGTGCTACTGGGCTTTTCAGTATTCTAAAGGCTGGGGTCTCCAGGCACCCTCACTGGTTTCTTGGCTCCTCCAGTTCTTTCAGGTCTCGACCACAATGGCAGCCTGTCTGCATCCGCTCAAAGAGCTTAATAGCTCCCACAGCTCTTCCACAGACATAGTTGCCCAGCTAACCGGCATCGACCCCAGCCGCCTCTCCCTCTCCTCCGTCCTCGACCTCGTCTCTGACAGCCCCACATCTTCAGTGGAAGAGCCGCCCTCCGATGAGGATGCCCAAGACATGGTGGATGATCCGGAAATGGTGGTGGTGGACCTGACAGGCCAGCCAAAGATTTCTGAGCTGCAGGAGAATCCTGGGCCACCAGAAGTGGAGGAAGGAACCACTGCTGCCATTCGAGAAGGGGTCCGGTCCGTCGCCATAACGATGCCTGAGGAGACAACCTGTCTGCATCCTGTCCAGCTGCTGTCAGGAAGCCCACAGGCATCGGTGGCACGGCGGCTACTAGATGTGCCCAAACACCACGAGCATCATCAGCCCTTCCTGGAGGTGAAAACCGCGGACCCCGTTTCCCAGGAAGGTTTGGGGGATTCATTCCCTCCCTCCTGTTGTTCTCGTGGCTGCTCCAAGGACCGCGTGAAGGCCGTGGCTTTTGCCTTCGTGGCCCTGCTTGTTGCACCTTGGCTCCTCTACGGGCTTTACCGCTACCTGCCTTTGGGAGCTCCCGCCTGTCCAGATCTCGCCAGCCGCCTCGCGTTCGCCCTGCGCTCCCTCTTGATGGCCGGCGTTCCAGTCATACTCGGTAAAAGGAGGGAGGGGGGATGCTGGATATGGATATGTTTTCGTGCCCTCTCCACACCACCGAGAGAGAACCGATGCACACAATGTTGAGAGAGAGCACACATTCCTCACGGGGAAAATTCACTGCAAGGAAAGGCAAAAAATCAGCAGCTGGGAAAATTTGGTTTGATCGTTAATACGTGTTACCACAATTTGGGTGGACATTGCTCAGTTTTGTAACAGAGTATTGGGTTAGGATCAAGAGTCCCGGGTTCAGATCCACGCCCTGCCACGAAGCTCATGAGTTTACTGTGGGCCAATTGCTCCCTCTACACCTAGTCTACTTCACAGGGTTCTTGTGAGGATAAATGGGAGGAAGACCTCTTTGGAGGAAGAGAGCCGTATAAAAACATAAGAGGTAAATTATAACTAGGGAGGGAAGGCCGCACGGTACAGTCTGGTCTCCTCAGATCTCGAAGCTAAGCAGGGTTGGTACTTGAAAGGGAGACCACCAAGGAGCACTCTGCAGAGGAAGGGGTGGCAACCACCCTCTGCTCACTCACTTGCCTTGAAAGCCCCCTTCTGGGGGCGCCAGAAGTCAGCTGCACACACCCCAATTAGAACTTGAACACAGAGCCCAGCTCTTATCGTTAGGGATGGCCTCACAGTTCCCATCCCTGCTATTTTGATAGAAAACCCACACTTTCTTGCTGAGAATAGAGTACAGGACTTTTAATCTTTTATGGTCCATTGTGGAATCTTGCTGCATTGGCCAGCTCACTTTTCTGCCCTCCTTGTGCCTACCCCATGCTGTCCCGCGGAGCTTTTCTGGGTGGTGAAAGAGGGCACTTTTCTCACAAGAAGAAGAGGAGATTGGATTTATACCCCCGCCCTTCACTACCCAAAGGAGTCTCAGAGTGGTTTACAAACTCCTTTCCCTTCCCCTCCCCACCACAGACACCCTGTGAGGTAGGTGGGGCTGAGAGAGCTCTGACAGAATCTGCTCTTTTTCAAGAACAGCTGTGCCAGAACTATAACTTGCCCAAGGTCATCCAGCAGGTGCAAGTGGAGGAGTGGGGAATCAAACCCACTTCTCCCAGATTGGAATCCGTACACTTAACCCACTACACCAAACCCTGTGCATGCTGCCCTGGAAAATGTGCGGGCGCACCTGCGACTCTTGGGGTCAGCTTGCTGCATCGGTTACAACTTAGATGTCACATAGGTTTTCAGGTCAATCTCAGGAGGCTTTTGGTATACTGGCAAAATTTGTGGCATGTTAGGAGCTTCATATTACTGGACTCTTTTTCTAGAAGTAGGGTACGTTCACTCTTCTGTGAATTCAGATCATTGAAAAAAATATGGTTGCCAACTTTCAAACTGGCTCTTGCAACTATGCCTTTTCACAGAAGTTTATTTATACTTCAGATTTCTGAATCTCCCAATCCCTGAGTACACAGGGACCTGGGCAGTTTACATCAGTAAAAATATATGTAAATATATCATGATCGCTAGTTAAAATGCAGTCTCTCCTTATATATATTTGAGTTTTGATGTCCCTCCTGGACACACTTCCACAGCTTTTGGCCCGCTCGGATGCCACTCTCACAGTCTCCCAATCCCGTGGCTGCACTGGCTCGGCTCCGCCCACCAAGCCGGCGGGCAGCACTTCGCCCTCAGTCTGGAGGGAACCGGCGAAGGGGATGGACGCTCCGCTGAGAGAGCATCAACCCCTCTACGGGGGGGGGGGAGAGGAGGAAGATATTTCTCTTGGCTCCTGTGTGAGACTAACTATGACTAACTGTCTCCTCAGTGGCTGTTGGTAGGCAACCAAACAATCAAGCTTGCTTCTGTGAGTAAAAAAACAAAGGACTTTCAGCATAACGCCCCTCTCCCCCCGCTTGGCCACTTTCCTGTCAGAATAAATTTAACACATCTCTCCTTTCTGGCTCCACCATGGCGGGCTGGCTGATGAGGTGGGCCAGGGACCATCAAACCATTCTCTTCAGCCCCCTGGTGTGCGGCTGACTTGCCCCTATGGTTGCCTCATGGGGAACCATTGTTGCCAATCTCCAGGTGGGACCTGGAGATCTCCCACTGTTATAATGATCTCCAGATGACAGAGATCAGTTCCCCTGGAGAAAATGGCTGCTTTGGAGGGTAAACACGATGGCATTATCCCCTGCTGAGTCCTTCCATCCCCCCAATGCTGCCCTCCATAGGATCCACCCCTAATTCTCCAGGTATTTCCCTAATCAGAGGTGGCAATTGTGCTTTCTCCTCAGTGCCTGTTGCTAGACAATCAGGTTCTCTCACTAAAAGGCCCTTTCCACACCTGTTTTGGCCTTTGGGAGAAACCTTATTGGGGCCACTCCCGATAGGGTTGCCAACTCCAGGTGGGAAATTTCCTGGAGATTTGAGGGATGGAGCCTGGAGAGGGTGAGGTTTGAGGAGGGGTGGGACCTCAGACAGGTACAATTTGACTCCACCTTCCAAGCCAGCCATTCCCTCACGGGGAGCCATCGTTGCCAATCTCAAGGTGGGGGCTGGAGATCACTCAGAATTACAACTGCTCTTTAGGAGGGAGGGGGAGGAGATGGAAAGCTGAAGCCAGGGGGCAGATAATGGTAGGTTGATGGTTGGCTGGGAGGGAGATCGGGTTGCCAATGCCAGGTTGGGAAATTCCTGGAGAGGGTGAGGTTTGAGGAGGAGTCGGATCTCAGACCGGTACAATGCCATGGACTCCACCCTCCAAACCAGCCATTCCCTCATGGGGAACCATTGTTGCCAGTCTCCAGGGGAGGGATGGAGATCACGCAGAATTACAACTGCTCTTTCCCCTGGAGAAAATGGTGGACTCTGTGTCATTATGCCTGGCAGAACATCTCTGCCTTGCAAGCCCTGAAGACTGGCAACCCTAAATCCAAAAGACCTAGTCTTATTTCCAAAGTTTGATCTTCAGCCATGGTCCAGTGATGCTGGCTACCTCCATGAAAGAAAGCTTCGCTGTCTGATTTAGATCTCTGGTTTGGCTGATCAGTTGACAACTCCAAGTACAAGACATGAAATATAAGGCAGCTGCAATGAGGATGTGCCAATTAGCTCAAGCGGCCAATCCCAAAAGCTCTAGGACTTCACAGCTTGCTTTATATACTCAGAAGCTGATCTTGAGTATTTTTGATGTTCCTTAGATTGTATTCTCCCAGCCCAGGCTCACGCATGTAATTCTGATGTAAGTCCCAAACAGTTCAGTAGGCTTTAAAATGGCTTGCAGTTCCATCTTCTCTCAGAAGAAGGCCCTACTGAACTCTAGCACTTACTTTGGAGAAACACATGCAAGATCCAGCTGCAGAAATCGTTTGGTTCCTGCGATCTCAACTATCTCACCGACTCCGGTAAAGCCTGGGGAGTTCCCTCTCAGTGGATTATAATGCCCTAGAGCTTCCCCCTCCAAAGCAGCTGTTTCCCTCCAGGGGAACCGATCTCTGTTGCTGGAGATCAAACTGGAATTCCAGGCTAATCTCCAGACCCCCACCTGGAGGTTAGCAACCCAAGTGCCAAAACACTGCAAAAAGAAAAAGAAAAAAGCAATCCTGATGCAATAATGCTTGGCACAAACCATACACAAAATAAAGAAGCAGGACCCAAAGAAACTGGACAAATGTGCTAAAGTCAGTGTAATACAAAAGGCAGAAGACAGAAATTATATAAACGTTAAGTCTCATTATTGATACAACTTCAGTTGGTGTTTGAGTAGTGGGCTCTTCCTCAATTGTTATCTATAGGAAAAGCCATTAACAAAGTATTTTAAAATACTGTTGCATGTAATTTAAACATTTTGATGACAATTGAGTATATTTCATAGGTACATTGCACATTATATATTTACATGTTTTTATGAATTATATAAGGTTCAGAGGAAGTCCCGTCAAAACGATACGTCTTTCCAGAGAACATCGTTAACAACCTTGAATTGCATTTCAACTATTGTCTAATATTGTTATTATATGGAATTGGATTCTGTCTTTTGTATTTTGTATTACACTGACTTTAGCGCATTTGTCCAGTTTCTTTGGGTCCTACTTCTTTATTTCATTTGACTGTCATCTATCTTCTGTGTTATTACAAACCACACACATGCAGATCCCCGAACACGATTTGGAAATAAGAAACAGAAAAGATTGCATCGAGTTCCACTTTGGAAACAAGGTGGTAGTTTCAGAGTTCGAAATCCACAGCCGGTTTCATACAAGGAGACTTTGGGAAGTGTTCTTGCCTGGGTTCAGCAATGGAACCCCCAGTGCCACTGATGCTTTTGTTGGCGTCTTTATCACACCCTCCCTTCTCAAAGTGAATTCTCCCCATTCCCCCTCCTCCGTTTTAATGAGACAGGTGCCATTCTGTGTTGTTTGTCTAAATGGCACAGGGATGGGAACTCCAGAGAGCATTCCTGTCTTCCTAGGACCTGTGTGAGAGCAGCTCCAGTATGAGAAGGCAAGTTTGGGCCTTGTTAATTGCAGGTTTTTGGGAAGAGCACTTCGTCTTGTTCATTAGATGCTGGTGTGGGGAGGGGCAAGAAACCCTTCTGGCATGTTTTATCACAACACTGCAGAGCTTTTGCTGTCCACATATCCCAATTTCTCCCTGGGTGTAGCTGTTCTGAATAGGGCCGTCAGCTCTGGGTAGGGAAATGTGTGGAGATTTGGGGGTGGAGCCTGGGGAGCACTGCACTCTTCAGAGGACAATACCATAGAGTCAGTCCTCCACAGCAGCCATTTTCTCCAGGCGGACTGATCTCTGGGGGCTGGAGAGCAGTTGTAATAGCAGGAGAACTCCAGCCCCTGCCTGGAGGTTGGGGAAATCAAAATCAGCTCACTGAAGAGAACTACTGTTCTGTGACTTTAACCTGGGCTTTTTTTGTAGAAAAAGCCCAGCAGGAACTCATTAGCACAATAGGCAACACCCAACAGCAGAAATCTATTTGCATATGAGGCCACACCCCTGACAGGACAATTAGCATATTAGGCCACACCCCCGTGTTACCCAAAGTGTGGTCATCCAGCCACACCCACCTTCTGCTATTATGCTAATGAGTTCCTACTGGGCGTGGCCAACTCGGGAGCCAGCCAGAACTCCCTTCCTGTGCGTTCCTGCCCAAAAATGGCCCTGACTTTAACACACTTGGTTGTACTTTTTATAATGCTTATAATGCACATTTCTTACATTAACAATCATTCTTATATAAAGTACCTGCCATAAACATAGACAAACCCAATAGATAATGGTGTGAGTACAACACAAAAGCTGGATGCAAATGTCCTTGACACTGTTCAGGCTTCGTAGCTCTATCAAGACGCCTTGAAGAGAAAACATTCCAGGAACAGAGCCAAGACTGCCAAGAACGTTTGCATCAAGCTTTTGTATTGCACTCCCACCATTATCTGTTGCAGGGGCGTCAAACATGCGGCCCGGGGGCAGATCCGGCCCCTGCAGGGCTTCCATCAGGCCCGAAGTAGAACTGGCCCTCTCCTGCTCCCAGTTCCTGCTGCTGCTGCTGCATCGTAGCTTGCTTTGCCAGGTTCTCTCAATCACTCCGCCATTCCATGTTTTCCCCTGGGTCCTAGACTCAGAACTCTGAGCATGAGATTTCTGTGGTAAACGTCAATAAATCAAAAATAGGTTTGCAGTTTACAGAGCTAATGTTTTAAGCATGGTTTTATTTTAAGTCAAAATAATAATCTTTGTGCCCTTTATAAAGTTTATATCTCCGCTGCCTGGCATTACATTCTATGACACACACGTGGCCCGGCCCAACCAGGTCTCATTTAAGTCAGAGCCGGCCCTCAAAACTAATGAGTCCAACGCCCCTGATCTATTGGTTTTGACGATACGGCATGTACTTTACATAACGATGACTCTTGAGTAGTATAAGAAATTTGCATTATAAACATTATTAACAGAACAACCCAGTGTGTTAAAGTCATAGAACAGTAGTGTTCTTCGGTGGGCTTATTTTGTTTTTCCCATTGTGTTCACACTGAGGGCTGTCTAGTTTTTGATACCCACCTGGAGGTTGGCAGCCCTAACTCTGAAAGACCCGGCCTTTTTCCCCAAAGTGGAACCAAATGTATTTCTAGTCAGTTCTGTTGTACATGTGCAGCTGTTGCTTTCTTCTGTCCATTGGTGCACCTTTCTCCTAAACTGCTGATGCGCATGGTGTGCATTGATAAGACACTGATGAAAGATTGATACAATGGTGTCAAGGTGCTTTTCAGGCCGTGGCTGTTGCGTCCAACGCTTGGGAGCACTGGGGAAACACTGTCAAAAGAAAGCCATCTCGATGTGCCTTATCAAGATTCTTTTTTGTGCTGTTGTCTATGTGCAGGAGCATACACACATGTTGGCAAAACACTCCTCAATCGTGTGCACAATTCCATTAAGATCGTGGGGGCCCAGAAATTCAAATTAACTGTAGGAAAGCGTACACTATGCAATTCCAGAAGGAATTTCAAATATTCTCAGAGTTAAACCAGAATACAGGAGGAGTGGAGCACTTGGTTGAGCAAAAGTGTCATGTGACAAATGCCATAAATGAAAGAATTGATTTTGGAACCACAGCAACAAAAAGGCTTCCGACAACAACCTCCGAAAGCTAAAAGGGACAAATAGGTCCCATTTTTATATCCCTGGCACTCGAGCAAGGAAAACCTTTACCTTTAATCAATAAAAAACCTCCACTAATTACAACCTGGCAGAAAGCCAGTAGCCCAGGAAAGGGGGGGTATGCCAGAACTGTGGATGCTGAGAATCTAGGCTTGTTATCCAGTTCAGCAGAGTAAAAGCAGTGCAGCACATGTGTGTATTTAGCCTTAAGAAAGGTTTACTAGAAAAACAAGGGAAGGGTTACTCTTCTTTTTCAGTCTAAGAGTAGAACAAAGGAGAGAAAAGTTCCCCCCAAAGTCGCCCCCCCTGGTGTAGGTGCCAAACAACATGCAGCATCTTCCAATATATAGATCAGCCAATAGCTGAGCTTAATCCCATTTCATTAGGAATAGTACCTCCTTCTCTCTGGCGGGAAATACGCACCTAACACCTAATTGGTCTATGCTAACTAGCTAACCTGAACATATACAAACAACAGTTGAACCCTTTCATGACAGAAGGAATGAACTTGCAAATCCCAGCAAGGCCCCTTCCATGCACATTCTGGTGTTGCTTTTTAAAGTTAAGTTTCTAGTCCCTTGTACTTTGCCATCTGACGGCATGCGGCTGCTTTCAGTAGGGAGTTGAGAAATTTCCCAGCGAGTGATTCTTCTCTTCCCACTCTGCAGGCATCATCTTCAGGCCTATAGCTGCCTTGTGCCGGAACAGCCTTCACCCGCTGTGTGCCCGCGCACAAACCGTCCGGCCCTACCAGAAGCTTATTCCAACCTTGAGAGAACAGTTTGCAGTCTTCGGCCTGAACCTCCTGGTGATGGCCACCTTCCTCCCCAGGAACATCTCAAGGTCATCCCGATCTTGGCCGGACTCTTTGTCATCAGCAGGTAAACCACCGTCTCTCTGGGTCCCCCAGCCCGGATTCCCACCTGCAGAGCCCTGCTGGAACAGCCCAGTATCCTGCTTCCCACAGTGGCTCACCAAAGTGCTCGCAAGCCATGGAGGCCCAAATCACCTCAGTCACTTGCCTCCCTCAGCAACTGGTACCGTGAGGTACTGAGGTAGATGGACCAATGGCCTGTGTTCATTCCCGTGTGGCTGGTGGTGGTGGTGGAGCCTAATGGACACGGGTGTGTGTGTGTGTGGAACTGATAGAAGACACACTCATGTGGAGCAAAAAATAGCACCCCCTCCACTTCTCACTGCTTCCCTTGAAAACCCAGAAGACGGTAAACGTTGCCTCTGGACATGAGAATGAGCACTAAAGTATATGAGCCAAAACACCTCATTAGATTAAGGCCGGGGTCCCCAAGGGGGGTCCTGCTGAGTTTTTCAGCCAGCATCTGGGGCCGTTGTAAGGTGGGGCTTGTTATCGGTTGCCCTCATTCAAAATGGGCAGGTTTTCCACCACTGCAGTCCCAACTGCAGCCACTGGAGGGTTGGGAGCAGGGTTATTTTTGGGCGGGAACGCACAGGAACGGAGTTCCGGCTGTCTCCTGGGTAACCTTCCACTCACCAGTGGCGTTTCTTTCTTGTCAGGATTAAGCTTTTTGGCCAGTGAAGATCGAGGCTGCAGTCCAGGGGCAAGCAGAGAAGGCAGCAGGACAGCCAATGTATGGCTGATGTTATCAGCGGGCACCAACTGTGCATGAAGGGTCTACAGAGTTTGGGGAGGGCCGAGATATGGCTACCAAGCAATTGACCCAGGCCCTAGCAAACAGGCATTTTGACAGTGCTCAGAAATACCTGATATCAGGGCTCTTTTTGGGCAGGAACGTACAAGAACGGAGTTCCGGCTAGCTCCTCAGTTGGCCACACCCAGCAGGAACTCATTAGCATAACAGGCCACACCCAACAACAGAAACTCTTTAGGATTGGCTACATTAGGGGTATGTGGCCTAACATGCAAAGGAGTTCCTGCTACAAAAAACGCCCTGGGTTTTGACAACAAACAAGGTCAACAGAATAAGAAGCAAAAGGTGGGTGTGGCTGGATGACCACACTTCTGGTAACATAGGGGCGTGGCCTAATATGCTAATGAGCTGTGCTGTCAAGGGTGTGGCCTAATATGCTAATCAGCTCCTGCTGGGCTTTTTCTACAAAAAAGCCCTGATCGGGAAGGACGGGTAAGCACCTGGGCTTTCTTTAATTGCTATATGGTTCCATTTCTCCTCTCCCGCCCCCACACACTCCCAAGTTTCTTTCTTATTATCCTCCTTCCACCCCTGAAGATATTCCTGGGTCTCTTTTTATTCGCCTTTTGTTCTTTGAGAAACAAGATTTTCACATTTCATGGGAGGGGGAGCCCCTCTTGTAGTCGGTAGAATAAAAAATGTTTTAAAAAATGGCCATCAGGCAATGGAGTGTCATCACTCCCGCGGAACACCCAGAAGTGACATCAGTTCACGCTAGAGATTGCCCAGTTCCTAGAGTGATGTGATGTGGCGCCCGGAGGAGAACCCCTAGCTCAGAGGTTGAGCACTTGCTTGGCACACAGAAAGTGCTGTGTCCAAATTTCCAGGGAGGAAAAAGATCTCAGGTAATGGGTGGAGAGCTGCTGCCAATCAGAGGCCCAGTGGACCATGGCAAGGCTGCTCTGGTGATCCACTGTCCCCATGACTCACCCCTTCCTCTCCCTCCTGTCTCCTCTGCCCTACAGGATCTGCTACTCGGCGGCCTGGCTCCTCCACAGCCCCTTCCAAGGCTTTGGGTTTGGACTGGCCATCTTCCCCTGCCTGCTCATGATGGCCTACAATCTATACTGCCTGCACAACATGGGCTTTGGATTTCTTTTCGTGCCCGCCCCATTGGGTGACACCCAAACCACTGCTGCCCCGATGGTACCAGCTGGCAGGAATTAGCAAGAGGGAGCTAAACAAAACTGTACAGAATTTGTACAGAATGGTATAAATGTGTACAGAATTATATTATTATTATTATATTATTATTATTATTATTATTACGCTATATTGTATATTATAGAATTATATTATTATAGAATGTGTGTATTATAGAATGTCCATTATACTGTATATTATTATAGAATGTGTATAGAGTTATGTAAACAGCATCAAATAAATTCTAACAATTTAATTTAAGGAATTTATCTATAAGGAAAATTTCTCCATGTTTATTTTTCTAATTAAATACATACAAAATTCCCAAATTACAAGGCTCAATGTAAGCATATAATATACACGCTGTAATGGTATTTTGTCCACGGCGTTCACTCAGGATATGCTTCATATTTATTTATTATTTATTTATTTAACCTGTACCCCGCCCTCCCTTCAAAGCAGGCCCAGGGCAGCTTACACTGATTAATATATAAATAGCAATTAAAATCCACATAAAATCCTTTAAAACAATTATAAATAGATCATAAACCATAAACTGCTGGCGATGTTTCAGTGATTGCTTAAGATGGCATCCCTGAAAGTAGCATCCTGAAAATGCCTGCAAGGTCTAAACAATTTTTTCTGCTCAGTGCTCTTCCTAATGTGAGTGGCAACACAGGCTGGATGTCAAACCCGAGGGCCAGGGCTCTATGGTTACGATTGTTGATGGTAATAGTGGTGGTGGCGGCTCCTTAATTGAAAGCCTGGTGGAAGAGCTCCGTCTTGCAGGCCCTGCGGAACTGTAAAAGATCCTGCAGGGCCCTGATCTCTTCCAGGAGCTCATTCCACTAGTATGGAGCCACCACTGAGAAGGCCCTGGCCCTGGTGGTAGCAAGCCTGGCATCCTTCGGACCCGGGAGGGTCAGACGATTTTGCTACCCTGACCGTAGCGCTCTCTGGGGTATATATGAGGAAAGGCGGTCCCTCAGGTATGTTGGACTCTGGCTATATAGGGCTTTAAAGATAAGAACCAGCACCTTGAAGTGAATTCGGTATGCTATTGGCAGCCACCTGGGGAGGCCCATCAACAGCCTGGCCGCAGCATTCTGCACTAGCTGCAGCCTCCGAATTTGTGACAAGGGCAGCCCCATGTAGAGAGCGTTACAGTAGTCTAATCTTGAGGTGACCATCACATGGATCACTGTTGCCAGGTCATTGCGGTCGAGGAAGGAAGCCAACTGCCTAATCAGCCGAAGATGGTAAAAGGCTGATTTGGCAGTGGTTGCTACCTGGGCCTCCATTGTTAAGGAGGAGTCCAGGAGCATTCCCAAGCTCCTGACCTCTGGCGCTGGCACCAACGGTGCCCCATCATAAGAACAAAAGAGAAGTCAATGTTGAATCAGGCCAATGGCCCATCTAGTCCAACACTCTGTCACACAGCAGCCAAAATATACCAGGTGCCATCAGGGGGTCCAACTGCTGCCCCCTCCAGCACCAAGAACAGAGTGCATCACCTGCCCCATACTGAGAGTTCCCATCTATACCTTGTGGCTAATAGCCACCGATGGACTTCTGCTCCATATATTTATCTAATTCCCTCTTGAAACTGTCCATGCTTGTAGCTGCCACCACCTCCTGTGGCAGTGAATTCCATATGTTAATCACTCTTTGGGTGAAGAAGTACTTCCTTTTATCTGTTCTAACCCGACTGCTCAGCAATTTCATGGAGTGCCCAAGAGTTCTTGTACTGTGAGAAAGGGGGAAAGTACTTCTTTCTCAACCTGCTCAATCCCATTCATAATCTTATAAACCTCGATCATGTCACCCCTCAGCCGTCATTTCTCCAAGCTAAAGAGCCCCAAGCGTTTTAACCTTTCTTCATAGGGAAGGTGTTCCAACCCTTTTATCATTCTAGTTGCCCTTCTCTGCACTTTTTCCAATGCTATAATATCCTTTTTGAGATGTGGCAACCAGAACTGTACACAGTATTCCAAATGAGGTCGCGCCAATGATTTATACAGGGGCATGATGATACTGGCTGATTTGTTTTCAATTCCCTTCCTAATAATCCCCAGCATAGCATTGGCCTTCTTTATTGCAGTTACACACCGCCTAGACATTTTCATTGAGTTATGTACTACGACTCCAAGATCTCTCTCTTGGTCAGTCTCTGCCAGGTCAGACCCCATCAACGTCTATTTATATTTAGGATTTTTGGCTCCAATGTGCATCACTTTGCACTTGACCACACTGAACCCCATTTCCCACATTGGCGCCCACTCACCCATCCTCGACAGATCCCTTTGGAGTGCCTCACAATCCTCCCTGGTTTTCACCACCCTGAACAACTTGGTGTCATCTGCAAATTTAGCCACTTCACTGCTTACTCCCAATTCCAAACCGTTAATAAACAAGTTAAAAAACATCGGACCGAGTACTGATCCCTGTGGTACCCCACTGCTTACCACCCTCCACTGAGAAAGTTTCCCATTTATACTCACTCTCTGTTTCCTATTTATAAGCCAGTTTTTGATACACAAGAGGACTATTGCGCTTACTTAGGAGCCTTTGATGAGGAACTGTATCAAAAGCTTTCTGGAAGTCAAGGTAAATAATATCTATTGGGTCCCCCTTATCCACATGTTTGTTCACTCCCTCAAAAAACACTAACAGGTTAGTGAGACAAGATCTTCCCTTACAGAACCCATGCTGAGTCTGCCTCAATAGTTTTTGTTCATCAATGTGCCTACTAATTCTTTCCTTAATAACAGTTTCCACCAACTTACCCGGGATCGATGTCAGACTGACTGGCCTGTAATTTCCCGGATCTCCCCTGAAGCCCTTTTTAAAGATGGGAGTGACATTAGCTACCTTCCAGTCCTCAGGAATGGAGGCAGATCTTAAAGAAAGATTACATATTTTTGTCAGGAGATCCACAAGTTCACATTTGAGTTCTTTCCGAACTCTCGGATGAATGCCATCCAGGCCTGGTGATTTATTAGTTTTTAAATTGTCCATCAGTCGGAGGACTTCCTCTCTTGTCACCGCAATCTGATTTGGGTCTTTCAAACCCCCTCCCGAAATCGGTGCTTCTGGAGTGGGCAAGCACTTCTCCTCTTCCACAGTGAAGACAGAGGCAAAAAATGCATTCAGCTTCTCAGCCATATCCCTATCATCCTTCACTACTCCTTTTACCCCTTGGTCATCCAAGGGCCCCACTGCCTCCCTGGCTGGCTTCCTACTTCTAATGTATTTGAAGAAAGTTTTATTGTTGGCCTTTATGTTTTTTGCGATATGCTCCTCCTATTCCCTTTCTGCTTGCCTGATCACAGACATCGAAGGTTGGGATCCTTACCCCCAAACCGCCCTGTCTCAAGCACAGGATCTCCCTCTTTGTTGGATTCAGTTTCAACTGACTCAGTCTAAGCCAACCAGCCATGGCTTGTAATGCCCAGTCCAGATCTTCCGGTCTGGAGCAGTGTCTCCTCTAAGCTGAGGAAGTGTGAGCTAGCTCATAGTTTTCTAGCCTCCGGCTCACACATTTTTGTCTGTGCTCAGAAAGGAGGGCTCCAGAGCAAACTAATTTATGCAGCAGCCAAATCGCTTGCTCACAAGTTTAATGCCAGTGGCTCACAAAGTAGAATTTTTGCTCACAAGACTCCACAGCTTAGAGGGAGCATTGGCCTGAAGGTGGACCGGCCAACCAACATCAGAGCTGGGTGTCATCAGCGTACTGGAGACACCCCAGCCTGTGCCTCCGGACAATCTGGGCAAGGGGGCACATATAGATGTTGAATAGCATTGGGGAAAGCACTGCCCCTTGAGGCACTCCACAAATCAGTGGGTGTCTCCTGGACTGCTGTTCCCCTTTTCCCACCCTTTGTCCCTGACCTTGGAGAAAGGAAGCAAGCCATTGCAAGGTAAGCCCATGAATTCCTGTGTCAGCAAGGCAGTGGGTCAGTAACTGATGGTCAACTGTGTCAAACGTGGCTGACAGGTCCAACAACATCACTACCACTGATCTACTCAGATCCAGATGCCTCCAGAGGTCATCTGTGAGGGTGACCAGTGCCATCTCTGTCCCATGCCCAGGCTGAAAACTGGACTGGAAGGGGTCTAAGATAGAAGCATCATCCAAAAAGCTCTGTAGCTGAATTGCCATTGCCTCTCTATTAATTTGCCCAGGTAGGGCAGGTTGGAAACCAGCTGATAGTTGGCCAATTTGGCCAGATCCAAAGATGGTTTTTTCGAGTGGACAGACCACTGCTTCAGCCAGTTTGGTGTAGTGGTTAAGTGCGTGGACTCTAATCTGGGAGAACCAGGTTTGATTCCCCACTTCTCTACTTGCACCTGCTGATGTGACCTTGGGTCAGTCACAAGCTCTGGCACAGCTGTTCTCTCAAGGACAGTTTCTGTCAGAAGTTCTCTCAGCCCCACCTACCTCACAGGGTGTCTGTGGTGGGAATGGGAAGGGAAAGGAATTTGTAAGCCGCTCTGAGACGCCTTTGGGCAGTAAAGGGCAGTGTATTAATCCAATCTCTTCTTCTCTTCCTCCTTAAGCACCTTAGGGAACTGTCCCTCTATGACTTCTAGGTTAATGGTGACCCACTAGCGGATGTCTCCCTGCGGTTGGGGGGGCGATCATCCACCCCCCCGAGGAGCCTTTGGGTTAGGCTCCTAGCCATGAGGCTTTTGAAGGGTAGCCTCTTTGCCAGCACAATGCTGGGGAATTGAGGTGCTCTTCTGCCCTGACGGTCCGGCCGCTGTGTGTCTGTAATGGAACTCCAGCTGCCAACTAGGACAAGCATTGGGGAGTAGGCATTTTACACATACCTTTGGCGAGGTCTTCAGACCGACAACAAACAGTGAGTTGAGTTAAATGATAATACTGGGATTACAAAAGAAAGCTCCCCGAAAATGGTGAGACTAGCGAGTGGGGGAGGGGCCCCTCCATTATGCATAAACGAAGGAACATTTTTTTAAAGGGGGAGCTGAAGCATAAGCGAGGAAAACTGTTTTGGGAAATATACCAGAGCGCCAAAAAGCGCTTGGGCGAAAAGCAGAGACTTTAGCAGGCTCCTTTTAAAAGTAAACAATTTGCTAACATGGCGGGGAAAAGACCGGGGAAGGACAGACAAACAAAACTAAACCCCCTGGAAGTATGAGCCCCTGACCAGAAGATACCACTGAGTTTTCTGAAGTGCTAGCTGATTCCTTGCGCCCTCTACTGGACCAGATGATGAATATCAACCAACATTGTTGACAACATTAAATCAGAACTTTGCAGCTCAGCAGCTCCAATTGAATGAAACTAAAAAATTGGCAGAGCAAACAGAGGTAAAGGTGAAGGAAATGGACACCACATCAAAAAAGGGTGCAGTTGTTGGAAAAGAAGCAAGTTTCTTCTGAATTCCAACCTTGGCAAATGCAAATGGAGAAAGTTACTTTGTTCTTCGATTTCAAGGAGTTCCTGAGGCCAAAGACGAGAATCTAAAGCAAATTTTCAGCGAGGCGTTGGCTCCAGTAGCAGATTTAAAAGCAGAAAACCTTATAAGCGAAATGGATGTGGTCTATAGAGTCTATTCCATGTACATCAAAAAGAATAATCTGCCTGGAGAGATAGTGGTAACATTCTCAAAGAGACATGTGACGGATCAAATCCTGAAAGCAACATCAGGAGTACCCTTGAAAATCGGAGGGAATACCATCAGGATTTTAAAAGACATTCCATTTGAAATAAGGAAGAAGAGGAAGGAATATAAGGACTTGATCAAACAAACAGCATTCCTTTCAGATGGTTGGTGCCTGAAGGGCTACTTTTCAAACTCAAGGATAAAAAAGAAAAGATTGACTCTGTTTCCAAAGCGCGGGAGTTCCTGAGACTGCAACTGGGAGAGTCTGGGGAGGAAGGCAAAGAAGACAGAGACAGTAAACCTAGCGATACAGCCACTTCCTCTAACTGTTCTTCCAACGAAGACTCTGCTTCTGAGAAGGGAGCAGCAGCCCCTAGACACAGTTACCAATTGAGGGATAGAAAGAATAAAAGAAGATGAAGGCTGATGAACTTTGATGTGTGCCTTAAAAGGATTTATTAAATGGGGAAGCTCTTGTGTTTTTCCTTAAACAGTAAAATTATTAATGAGTATAAAGATAACTAATATAGTGTAGATGACTATGTTCAATGTAAAGATAGAATTATAGACTAAAACTGATACAAGCAGTTGTAATGATCTCCTATACTTGGGTTTTTGGTGGTTTTCTTTTCTTTCCTCCTTAGTTGTAGTTTTTTCCCCCTCTCTTTTTTCATTGTAGTTTATAGAAAATACAATAAAAAAGCCCCTTGGGGGGGGAAGGAACTGTCCCTCTATGAAGGACCTGATGATAATCTCTCTCAAGGTGCTTCAGAACCCATCATGGCCAGCTTTAATTAGCCAGAATGGGCACGGATCAAAGCAGCATGTGGTAAGGCAAATAGCTAGGAGCAGTTAGTCAGCTTCCTCTAGGCTGAGCAGGCTGAAATGATCCAAAACCAGAGTCGAAGACATGCATGGAGCCTTGAGTTTGCTCACTGTTTCAACTGTGGCAGTGAGGTCGCGGTGGAGTGACAAGACTTTATCTGCAAAATAGCTCGCAAATGCCTTGCAGCCTATGTCCAATTCCCTAGCATTTGGTCTGCCCTATGGCAGAACAGTTATAGACCAAATTGTTCTAAATAATTGGGCTGGACGTGAGCTCACAGACACAATCATAGCTGCACAGTACTCTCTCTTCACGGCTTTGACTGCCATCTCATAGGATCTTCTAAATGTCCTATAAGATGCTCTTGTAGCTTTGTCTTGAGCATGCTGCCACCATCTCTCTAACTGTCTCAGCTCTCACTTCATAAGCCGCAACTCCTGGCCGCAGAGATTCAGCTATGCCAGTCCCTTACAAGCTCATCTAACGAGCCACCAGGGGGCATCAGATCCCGCAGAGCCATCTAGAGCTGCACAGGGTCCATCTGGCTCCACAGGTGAGCTAAAATATGCTAGCCGCCTAAACAGAGTCCGGGTGAAACATTCAAGTGGGCCCTCAGGGCATGGTGGTCTGACCACGGGACTGCCAAAGCAGTAACCCGGTCCACTGTTACCCTCCCGCAAAGATCAAATCGAGCGTGTGCCCAGCTCAGTGTGTGGGGGCCCTCACATACTGGGAGAGTCCTAGTGTTGCCATGGACGACACCAGGTCCATTGCCTGAGTAGAGGTTGCATCATCGGCATGGGCATTGAAATCACAGGACTATCAGTCTAGGGTATTCCAATGCCCAGCCTGATACAGCCTCCATCAGGGACAGTAAGCTATTGGCTGGTTCGTTAGGCGGCTGGTACACCAGCCAAATCGCCAAACTCTCCCCAGCCTCCCACACCAGGCCAGCACACTCAATGCCCGTGATCCTTGGTGACGGGAGTACCCTGAAGGAGGAAGCCTCCCGGATGAATAGAGCCACTCCTCCCCCTGCCTCCTCATCCACAATTAGTGAAGGACCGAGAACCCGGGGGAGGGTGAGTTGGGAGAGGGCTACTGTCTCCCCTTCCCGCACCCAGGGAACAAGGTCAGAGTGAAACATTCAGGCAGGCCCTCAAGGCATGGTGGTGAATAGAGCCATTCCTCCCCCACCCCCTCATCCATGATTGGTGAAGGACCGAGAACCCAGGGTGGGTGAGTTGGGAGAGAGCTACTGTCTCCCCTTCCTGCATCCTGGTCCCGGTCATGCACGCCAGGTCTACATTCTGCTCTTGCAGAAAGTCCCTAAGGACCATGGTCTCCTTGTTTATAGACCTAGCATTACACAACACCAATGTCAGAGGGGGATTATCTTCCTAGCCCCACTGCCGACATCTCTTGGGATGGGACGCAGGCTGGAAGGGGGCCAAGCTGTTCTGTTTCTCTGCCCCCTTCCCTTAACTCCCTGCCTGGTCCCACCACTGTACTTTCCCTTCCCCAGGAAAGAATAGAAGATAAGAATCCAGTGTGACCGAAAGTTCAAATAATTTCCTCACGCAATGGCTAGTTGCAAAGTATTGCATTCTGCCCCAGTGTCCTCAAAGGGCGAACCACACAATCTGGAATTTTTTACATACAATTTACACAAATAATTTGAAATCAAGGCAAAAAACACACTCTGAAAAAATAAGCTGACATAATTTTGCTCACCACTCTCTTCAACCTGCAATTTTTAAAAAAAATAATTTTATTGGTTTTTCACTAAACCCTACCAACTACACACTACAAACTAACATCTAAAAAACAGAGTAGCAAGGATCTTATAAGGTCTACAGTTAAGTTTGAGAGTTCCGTATAAGTATGGTTACAAAATAGTCTTAATCAAATAGCTCTAGCTCGAAATACAATTTAAAATAACATATTGGTGCATTATCTCAAGTAAAAAAGACACAAAGTAGATTTCCAAGTCTTCGCTTTGATTTCTTCTTCTGGTTACGTTCCTTCTTCTTCTCAAAAGGGATTTTGACTTTAAACGATCTAGGAGCAGCCGCCCCTACTTCAGATTCAGCTTCAGAGTCTAAAAAATCACCTAAAGATACTGATGTAGATGAGGAACTGCCACTGCTTGTCCCTTCTTGTTCGCTTGTGTCCTTAGCATCTCTGTCCTTTGCTTCTCCTTTTGGTTTCGCTGGGGTTTGTTGCTGTTCCAGAAATATTTTAGCTTTAGCCAACGAGTCAATCTTTTCTTTTCTTTTTCTTTGTAATTGAAAGTCAGTCTTCTGGCATAAGCCATCGATATGGAGTTGAATTTTCTTGCAGTAGTGTTGTAACAGTTTTATATTGTTTTCTCTTTTTCTGTATTTCAAATGGAATGTCTTTCAAGGTCTTTATTTCTTCTCCTTGAATTTTTAAGGTTGTCCCGTTAGTAGCTTTCAATATCAAATCTCTTGTTGATCTTCTTAAAAATTTCACAAACATTTCCCCTGGAAGATTATTTTTCTTAATAAATTCAGGATAACTCCTATATATCATGTCTATGTCCGATGGTAGTGTTTCAAGTTCACAGTTTATCAGAGGAGCCAATGCTTCGCTTAAGATCTGTCTGAGATTTTTGTATTTCATTCCTGGGACCCCTTGGAATCTAAGGATGTAAGACGATCTTTCCACTTGAAGTTGTAGATGCTGTTTTGCCGAAATTCTTTCTTTCTCTGCTGATTCCACTTTTTGATTTAAAGTTTTTATATTACGTTCAGCTTTTTGAAGTTTTTTAGCTGTCTTGTCTGATGTGGACTTGACTTCCTTGATCTCTTCTTGGAGTGTTTCAAAATTTTGGTTGAGGTTCATCATCTGGTCCAGCAGAGGGCGTAGTACTTCGGAAATCATGTTTGCAAGTGTCTATGGTAATTTCCGGTCTATGACTAGGTGATGATGTAGTTCCTGTAGTAAGTTTCGTTTTAGTCATCATTTTTCCTGCTCGCTGAGACATTGTTTACATTAAAGGTAAAAGTTCTTTTGTTATGTCCTGAGCTTGATTTCATCCCCATTGACAGGCTGGTATCCAGAATGGCAATACCTGATTGGCTACTCTGCATAGCAGGCCAATCAGGAAACAAGGATTGTGCTGGAGGGAAGTAAACTGATTGGCCTTTATCTCATAAGAACATAAGAACATAAGAGAAGCCAATGTTGAATCAGGCCAATGGCCCATCCAGTCCAACACTCTGTCACACAGCGGCCAAAATATACCAGGTGCCATCAGGAGGTCCAGCAGTGGGGCCAGGGCACCAGAAGCCCTCCCACTGCTGCCCCCTCCAGCACCAAGAATAGAGTGCATCACCTGCCCCAGACTGAGAGTTCCCATCTATACCCTGTGGCTAATAGCCACTGGTGGACTTCTGCTCTATATGTTTATCCAATTTCCTCTTGAAACTGACCATGCTTGCAGCTGCCACGACCTCCTGTGGCAGTGAATTCCATATGTTAATCACTCTTTGGGTGAAGAAGTATTTCCTTTTATCTGTTCTAACCCGACTGCTCAGCAATTTCATAGAGTGCCCAAGAGTTCTTGTATTGTGAGAAAGGGAGTAAAGTACTTCTTTCTCAACCTGCTCAATCCCATTCATAATCTTATAAACCTCGATCATGTCACCTCTCAGCCATCGTTTCTCCAAGCTAAAGAGCCCCAAGCATTTTAACCTTTCTTCATAGGGAAGGTGTTCCAACCCTTTTATCATTCTAGTTGCCCTTCTCTGCACTTTTTCCAATGCTATAATATCCTTTTTGAGATGTGGTGACCAGAACTGTACACAGTATTCCAAATGAGGTCGCACCAATGATTTATACAGGGGCATGATGATTTCAGTTCCCTTCCTAATAATCCCCAGCATAGTGTTGGCCTTCTTTATTGCAGCTACACATTGTGTAGACATTTTCAGCGAGTTATCCACTACGACTCCAAGATCTCTCTCTTGGTCCGTCTCTGCCAGATCAGACCCCATCAACGTGTATTTATATTTAGGATTTTTGGCTCCAATGTGCATCACTTTGCACTTGGCCACATTGAACCCCATTTGCCACGTTGACGCCCACTCACCCATCCTCGACAGATCCCTTTGGAGTGCCTCACACTCCTCCCTGGTTTTCACCACCCTGAACAACTTGGTGTCATCTGCAAATTTAGCCACATCACTGTTTACTCCCAATTCCAAATCGTTAATAAACAAGTTAACAATAATAATCAATAAATAATAATCAATAAATAATAAACAATAAATAATCATTAATAAACAATCTCTGCAATGCCATTGGTTGTTACCATGAATATGGGTGTGGCTAGGCTAGCCTGCACTGTTTAAATAAGAGCCTGTCGCTCTATGTTGTCTTTTCTGTTCTGATCTGTTCTGAGCCGTTGAATTACTATCATTGAAGCTGAATCACTTGTTGGAACGCTGCCTTTAAATGTCATACTTATCATATCTGAAGATCCAAAATCTTTCTCTGGAGTGCTAAAAACGATTCCGAGCTCTCGTTGGTTCAGAAAGGTGTATACACTTAAAGTCTGTTTCCGCCTTAATCCTTTATTCAGTTGTTTAGACTAGGTAAGGGCTACTCCTCCCCCTCTGGAAGGGTCCCCCCCCTCCTTCTACAGATTTAAGGCTTAAGTTGATTTCCGCTCCCACAACGCTTCTTGTAGGTACTTCGGCACTCACATTTAATGTCAATTAACCGCTGCGTGTTAGGTCCTCTTCTTCCACTTCATTTAGATCCTTTGCTCGCTCTGGACTTGGTGTGCGCCTCTGGATGCCATTGCTGGCCCCGGTGCGGTAGAACCCTGGGGGACAAAAGGGAGCCTCAGTCCCTCAGCTACGGCTTCAGGAGCAGCTCTCTGCGCATCCCAGGCTAGAGTCCCCTATGGAAACATTAGGGGAGGCCGGAACCAGCTGGTCTCCCTTCTTGCTGCCCGGTACGGAACGCATCCATTGGAGCTCGGTGGAATGCGACCATCTAGCAAGTCGCCGAAACCCTCCAACCTGCAATTCTTAAATATCACTCGTCCAGCATACAGCTCCACCATTTCCAAAGAATTTCAGACAAATGACATCTAGTAAGTGTAGTTCAAATTTACAGCAAATACATGTCCCAATTAACCTAAAGCAGCTGTGTGTTTTATTTTTACATATCTATCAGTTTTTAAAGAGACACTCTCAGAAAAACAGCTGTAATCCAAATTCTGATTTAAACCAGAGGGTGACAGTGTTCAATTTATAAATCCATTTCACCTCTTGTTGAAGTAAAGTTTTACCAGCATCATCGTTATTATACACATGTCCTTGGAATTTGTATTGAATAAAAAACTTAAGGGAATCAAGATCATGCTTGCCATTTAAAAAATGATCACACAAACAAGACCACGGTGTATAATTAGCCAACAGAACAATCAATCACCATGTATAATTAAACAATTATTGTTTGTTCTTTTATATATACCATGTGTGAATTTCAGTTATCAGCATGATTGAAAAAATAATTCTACAAAGTAAAGTATACAACTTAGCAGTACAATCAAAATAATAATACAGCTCCTAATGGTCAACAAGGGCCAAAATTTTGACTACAAATTCTGGAATGGTGTTCCAAAATTCTCAACTTGACTGGTCTCACAGTATTCCCAATAAATAAAAGATTACATTCACAGACTATACAATATATGCATCTGTGTGTTTTACAGTTTGTAAATGTGTTCAAATCATCCTTAATGCCAGTAGTCATTTGAACAAATTCTTTAACCTCCAAAGCCATAAGGCAAGCAGCACATGAATGGCATTTATGAGGACCTCTAGGTTCCTGTGTATTCCTAGGCATATTTAAACTATCAGATCTAATGAGAACATCTTTGAGATCTCTGGTTCTTTTAAAACCTATTCTAGGTGGAAGTTGTTAACCTGGGATGTCTTGTACTACGTGCCAATATCGTTCTATAATTTTTTTAATGGCATATGCATTCTGAGAATAGTCAAAGGAACAAACTATTATCTCATAAGATTGTGATCCCTGAACTTGATTGCTAATAAATATATTCTTTCTATGTACTAGAGAAGCTCTCTTCCGTGCCTTATTAATTTAATTTAATTTATTAGATTTCTACCCCACCCTTCCATGTAACATGTAACAGATAACCTCTATCTACAAACTGTTCACTCAACCTAATACTGTCTCAAAATCCTCCTGAAAAGTGGAATCGCGTTTGAACCACAAAAACTGACCATATGGGATGTTATTTTTCATATGGGGAGGATGAAAGAATCAGTAATGCAAATATGTGTTGCAGTTCGTAAGTTTTTTTTAAAGTGTGAGCCACCAAATGATTGTCTGCAATTCTCCAGAAAGTAACCGTCTCCAAATCACTATTTGCAGCAAACTTGATGGTTTCATGTAATCCATTCAGCCAAAGACAGAAGTCAGCCAATCTCTCGACTTGTTGAATACTAAAAATAGATCATCAATAAATCTTTTAAAGAAAACAGTCTCATTACAAAAAGGATTAGTATCTTTCTTGTAAATATATTTTTCTTCAAACCATGTCATGAATAAGCACACAATACTGGGGGCAAAGGGGCTCGCCATGGCTGACTTGTGAATAGAATTGTTCCTGAAACCTAAAGCAACTTTTTTTCAAGATGAGTTCAATCAATTGTAACAAAAAAGAAGTAGGTGGAACAGATTTGGGTCTTTTATCAAGATAAATCTCCGCTAACAATCTGGCTTCTTCATGCGGGATGCTAGAATATAATGATCCCACATCAAAGGTGACCAATATTGCATCGCTAGGTATAGTAAATCCTTCAGTTTTAGAAATAAAATCCAAAGTGTCCTTAACATAACTCTGCATATTAGGAACAAAAAGTTTTAAATCAAAATCAACAAACTGAGATAATGGTTCAAGTACAGATCCCGATGCAGACACAATGGGACGACCTGGAGGGAGAAAGCCAGGTGACTGCATCCTTGGCAGTGTGTAAAAAACAGGTAAAGGTAAGGTTTCCCTTGCTTGAAAGCAGGGCTATTTTGGGGCAGGAACGGAGTTCCAGCTGGCTTCCAAGTTGGCCGTGCCTACAGCCTCCCCCCTCGGGCTCCCCAGGTGCCTCGCAAGCCGTGGCGTTCCTGGGGGAGCGAAGCTTATCCAGGGAGGGAAGGCAGTTTAAACTGCCTCCCCTCCTTGGGTTCCCCAGGCGCCCTGCAGCCGATCCAGAAACTGCCTGGGCACCCGGGGAAGCCAATCCAGAAACCGCCTTCCTTCTCTCAGGTTCCCCAGGCACCCCACAAGCCGCGGGACGCCTGGGGAAGCCGAGCCTGGGAGTGAGCTGCGCTGTCAGGAGTGTGGCCTAATATGCTAATGAGCTTCTGCTGTTGCATGTGGCCCATTATGCTAATGAGTTCCTGCTGGGCTTTTTCTACAAAAAAGCCCTGCTCGAAAGTCAGTCGAATCAGAGTCTAGGGGGTGGTGCTTATCTCCATTTCCAAGCCAAAGAGCCAGCGCTGTCTGAAGATGTTTCCATGGTCATGTGGCCAGCATGACTAAACACTGAGGCACATGGAACAGGTACACCCACATAAATTCTATGTAAAAACTTATGCTCTGTATCAGTGATGTGTCCAAATTCTCGAGCCTCATCTACCATGTTAATTAATCTAGAGATTCTTTTTGTAGGATCGAAAGAAAGAGGAATGTAATGTGCCGTGTCACTCAATTGTCTCTCCATTTCAGCAAAATAATCTTGTCTATATCAAAATAAGCAGCTGCTGAGGACCAAGCAAGAGGCGTGGGTGTTGCAGAGTGACGGAGAAAAGCAGGCATAATCCAGGACAAACAAACATTCAGATCTTGGTTTGTCATGAACTGCCTCAGGTGACACTTTCTCTCTGCCTCGGTCACCTCTCTGGAGTATACCGAGTAGAATACTGGCCTACTTTACAGGGGTATATAGTCAGGGTTTACAGTAAATTTTTAGAGTGAGGATAACAACAAAAAGAAAATGTCCTTGAAGCCATATCCAGTTGATGAGATTTATTACCACTTATGAGGACTGTTTTTTATGTTTGGGTTCCACTGTGAAATCTGAGAGTACTTCTGGGCACATACAGAGAGAGAATAGGATTTAATTTAGAATTTAGCCCTGCAGTATTTTCACTGCTGGGTAGCAGGTAATTAATCATATCAGGCAGGGCTCTTTTTGTAGAAAAAGCCCAGCAGGAACTCATTAGCATATTAGGCCACACCCTTGACAGCACAGCTCATTAGCATATTAGGCCACACCCCTATGTTACCAGCAGCACTGGAGAGGGCCTTCTTGGTCATGGCACCACAATTTTGGAACTCCCCCTATCTGTCCCCTTCCGTTGCCATCTTCTGCCACCAGGTGAAGATGGTTTCATTTTGGTATTCCCTCAGTGACCCCTCCTTCCGGACCAATGTTTTAATTGATGTTTCTATGCTTTTGTGCATATTTTAACTCTGTTTTTGTTGAAATGGTGTGTATCTTATTGCATTAAATGTAAAAATGATATATATTAATTACCTTGGAAGTACAGAAGCTACACGCCATATCCCTGATCCTTCACATTTCCGGGTTAAGGGGGAAATGCTGTTCAAACTAATTACAAAGATGATCTGACTCCAGCAGTAACAAGAGAAAGAAATTTTTACTTTCAAAAATAGAAGCACATCTTACATGACATATTCATGTTAAGTGCATTTAACTTATTGTGAACAGATTAACTTCAAAAAAGGTTAACTTGCTACAGCTCCAAGGCCGGGTGTGAGAGAGAAATGAGGTATTTGGGACTTCTCTCAGTTTCCTGGTTAAGACGAAAATGCTGTTCAAACAAATTACAAGGATGATCTGACTCCAGTAGTAACAAGAGAAAGAAATTTTTACTTTCAAAAACAGAAGCACATCTTACATGACATATTCACGCAGGGACATTTAACATATTGTGTACAGATTAACTTCAACAAAGGTCAACTTGCTAAAGTTCCAAGCCCAGGGAAGAGAGAGAAGAGAGGTCCTATACAGGAAAAAAATGAAGGCAAGCAAGGACCAAAGAGGCTCAACATCTAACTGATAAGAGGATTGGGGGCCAACTCCCAAGTGTACCCCAGTGAAAGAGAAATCTCCTAACCCTTTTCCTCCTAGATCCTCTTGCATGCAGAGTTAAAATATTCAACCTGTCTGGGGATCAATTTTAATAGTTTTAAAATGTGGTTTTTATCACGTATGTTTTAAATTGTTAGATGCCATGTGAGGGCAGAAAGGCTGGATATAAATTTTGCAAATCAAAATAAAGAGGTGCTAGTATGGCATGCCAACACAAAGAGAGCTCTGCTGTAGTGCGCATCAGCATAGCTAGGTCAGCACAGCATACTCTGTCAGCTGCCAAATGTCTGAGGTTATAAGGCCCAGGATAAATATTTTAAATAACTTACAAAGAATAATTGCAGTAATGCATGTCACAGTGCCAGTTCAGGATGACGGTGAACAAATGAGTAGGACACAAAAATAATAATGTCTGAATAGGTTGTTGATGGTGAAGCAATTGATATATTTAAAGGATTTTCTATTCCTTGGCTGCATCATCAACCAAAAGGGAGGCTGCAACCGAGAAATCAGAAGGAGATGGAGACTGGGAAGGGAAGCCATGAAAGAGCTAGAAAAGATGCTTAATTGTACGGGTGTGTCACTGGCAACCAGCATCAAGATAGTTCATTACCAGTGCTCCCTCCCTCCCTCCCTCCCATGGAGTCTTGTGGGCGAAAATTCTACTTTGTGAGCTAGTGGCATTAAAGTTGTGAGCAAGCAATTTGGCTATGGCATAAATGAGTTTGCTCTGGAGCCATCCTTCCTGAGGTGGGACAAAGATGCGTGAGCCGGAGGCTAAAAAACTGCAAGCCAACTCACACCAACTCAGCTTAGAGGGAACACTGTTCATAACATAGAGCGCTTTCACCCATGGTAAATAATGTAATTTCAGTCTACTTCGGTGGCAGTTTGCAAGTGGATTCTGCCAAAAGCAATGACGGTGTTCTCATTACTGTGTATTCATGTGAAAGGTGGACAGTGATGGCTGAGAGGAAGAAAGTTGATTCATGTTGAAAGGTGGCATCGGACGAGAGTTTCATGGATCTGTGGACTGCCAAAAGACAAATCAGTGTGTTCTAACTCTCCATAGAAACTCAGTTGACTAAACTGAGGCTATCATACTTGGGTCACATCAGGAGCACTGAAACGGGCTGTCCCACTGTAGAAACCGCAGGAGGTGCTCTGTAAAAACTAGAACATGGAAAAGAAAGAAAAATGGACCACAAAGTAGGGCTGTTTACATTAATGTATCTATTGGCATGTCGTCATCCTTAGAAGTTTGGTGGGATGTTTATAAACAGAAACTTTTGATGATTGTGAAAAGGTGAATAAGCTGCAGTAAACTTTGATAATACAAAGATACAAGTGGAGACCCACAAGAAGCTTGCGGGATGGTTATCTCATTCGTCACACCTTTGCTTCCTCTGCTTACCCGCTATCTCTCTCACACTATTCCTCCCCTCTGCCCCCCTTTTCTTACCCTATTTCTGCTCCATGCATGTGACTTCCTCTCTCTTTCTGATCTGTCATCTTTCTCTTCGTTTTTCTGCCTCCCCACTTCGTCACTCTCTCTCTCTCTTTCTGCCCCCCACCCCATCATTCTTTCTTTCTGCCCCCATCACTCTCCCAGCCTCCTGCCTGCTTCCTCCCCCACTCCGCAGAGCAGCAGTAGCAGTGGTGGCAGTGCTCTCAGCCCCCCACCTGCTGCCTCTCCCCCCACAGCAGCAGTGGCAGCACTGTGGGAATCACAATGGATCTCCCAGCTGCAGAGATCAATTCATCTTAGGGCTGCCAGCTCCAGGTTGGGAAATTCCTGGAGATTTGGGGGTGGAGCCTTGGGACAGTGAGGCTTGGGGAGGCAAGCAGCCTCAGCAGGGTATGATGCCATTGACTCAACCCTCCAAAACAGCCATTTTATCCAGGGGAACTGATCTCTGTCGCCTGGACAACAGTTCTAATTCTGGGTGATCTCCAGTCCTCACCCAGAGTCTGGCAATGGTGGTTCTTGTGGAGGAAATGGCTGGAGGGTGAAGTCTAAGGCATTACACCAGTCCAAAGTTCCTCCCCTCCTCAAATCCCACCCTCTCCAGGCTTCACCCTCAAATGTCCAGAGATTTCCCAACCTGGAGTTGGCAACACTATTTCCTTCCCAACCAACAGCCAACCTACCTTTATCTGCCTCTCTCCTGCTTTCTTTCTTTTTTTTTTAAGCGCCCCTAAAGGAGGCATTTTTATTATTTTTAAGACAATGACATAACAACAAAACAGACCAAAACACAAAATACAATCACAAACAATACAATACAATACACAATACAAAACCTTAACACTACACAACACCCACAAAATACAACATTCAGCATTCACGGGGGTAAATTTCCCAAAGCAAATCACCCAGTTAGATTCCCTCCCCCTTACCGACATAAGTGTTACCTTCTTTTACTTCTGTATCCACCAATTCTATCATTTGTGTTTCAGAAGAAGGGCAGTCAGGACCCAGCATGGGAGCCCTTCTAGAGAGCAGTGGCGTTTCTGCAGAGCTACACACACACACACACACACACACACACACCCGGCCAGTGCTTGGTAGTTACTGCCCAGGCTTCTCCACCTGGCTGCTTCTCCTGCAAGGCGTGCACTGCCGATTTGGAACAACTGAGCCTTAGGTGACAGTTCAGAGCAAAGCAGGCGGAGCAGGCAAGCTGGCTGAGTGAGTGAGGGCAGGCACAGGAGAGGGAGAGCAAGCAACAACAGTAACTTCTCGTCAGGAGGGGCGGGCAGGCAGCCGGCGCTGGACTGGGGGAGGCGGCTTCCTACCCTTTCTGCTCTTGCTCTGCATTCCTGGAGTGGAGCTGGACTGGAGTCGGGTCGCAGAGCCTGTGGGCGGTCTGAAACTGCAGGAATCAGCCCCTTCCGTCCTCCCTCCAACGCAGATTCTCTCCCCCTCCTCACCCCCTTCCACTCTTCAGGTCTGTGTTCCTCATTCCTTGCCCTGCGCACACTCACTTGCTTCCCCCTCTGCATTGACTCCTGAGCCCCTGGGTTTCTGTGATAGAGAGTCCCGTGAGGGACGGGGAGGGAAGGCTTCTTGTCTTCCGCAGGGTCTTCCGCAGGAAGATAAAGCCTCTGTCGGTCAGGTTTCTGAGATGGCGGTTTGTGCTGCGGGTGGGGGGCTGGAGCCACGAGCCCTTGTCCTCGCGGCTCCAACAGCTAGTCCTGCCGTTCTGAGTGGCGGCGTGTGCAGCCGCGCGGATTTCCTTAAAGCTCCTGAGCATTCTACTGGGGATCTGTAAGCGGAGAACACAGTTTGACTTTGGGAGGGGATTTAAGGATCTCTGTATACTTTTTTAAACATGTAAGATTTTTCTGCAACCCTGGACAGTACTCCAAGCATGCAGAAAAACCTCTTTAGCCTCCAGGTGCCCTTGTTTTGCGGAAATAAGTATCCGCACCGGGGGGGGGGGCAACTTGGGAATTAGATATATAGATCTTCTATAGAACCCGCAGGCCCCTCAACTCAAAATTTGTTTGTTTTTTTTGTCACTGGGATGGGCCAGTTGACAATGGCATCTATCTTTGCTGTAAGCAGTAGAATTTTCCCACCTCCAATTTGATGGCCCAGTTATATAATGGAAGAGTTGGCAACTTGGCATTTAGATGGTCTTATAGGCAACCTAGCACCTTGAATTCTGTGAAGCACAGCTCTCAGGTGTTGCAAATGTTCCTGCCAGCTTGAACTGATCACTGCAATGTCGTCCTGGGTATGCTACTGCATAATCCAGTCCTTGAAATACTTTGGCCATCCATCTCTGAAGTACTTTACTAGCTGACTTCACTCCAAATGGGAGAACATTAAAATGATACTGTCCCCTGAAGCAGGAGAAGGAAGTTCTTTCTTTCACTCTCTCTGTGAGTGATACCTGACAATACTCAAAAGTGGAGATGTATTTTGCACTTGTCAATCTTTCTATCGCTTCTTCAATATACAGTGAAGGGTAATTCGATCATCTTGCTTGCCTTGTTCAGTTTTCTATAATCCACACACAAACAATATTGTGTTGGGTCATCCTCATTTAATTTCTTCTTAGTGACAACAAGATTATTAGGCTATTCAGAAGTGCATGGCTCTATCACACCCATCTGTAGCATTTTCTCAATTTCCATTTTAACTATTACCCGCATAGGCCCACGCACAGGATACAGATTAGACCTAACCAGTCAATGATCTTCTGTATCTACATCATGAACAACCAAGCTGTAGTTCTCCCAGGATGGTTAGTAAACAATTCTTTAAATTTCTGCAACAACTCCCTCAGTTGTTCTTGCGTTGGTATGATAAGGGCTCATGAAACAGAGATCTAAGATATTCCAGTTGGCCTTCCAGCCTCTGCAAGAAGATCTAGAATGTCAAAGTCCTCCTCTGGCCAAACTTCAATAGACATTTGCTGTACTTGGCGGGTGAGTATTATGAACTAGTATGAGGCCTCTCCCAGGATCTCTAATCTCATCATTTCCATCTCCAAGATTCTGCATCACCTTAAAGAGCCCAGTCCAGTGTAAATCCAGCTTCCCCATCCCTTCAGGGCTCAGAAATAAGGGCCAGTCTCCAACTTGCAGGGTTCTGTATTTTTCATTTTCCCCTAGCTTCTGTAAGGGCTTGATGGGCAATCTGCCATTTTTTTTGGTAAAATTTGCTGTAGATTGGAAAACATTCTGATGCAGACTGTGGTAGTTCAGGAACCCAGAACCAGACTCCCTCCCAACTTGCCTTCAGTAGTTCCAAGGATCCCGGCAACTTCCTACCAAACACTAATTCATTTGGTGTAAAGCCCCCAGGGGATAGGTGCACAGCATCTCAATATGCAGTAAGAGTGGAACTGCTTCATCCCAGTTGCCATGACATTCTAGACAAAAGGCTTTTAACATTTGTGTCAAAGTTCCTCCCCACTTTTCTATCTGTCCACGAGACTGTAGATGATAGACGACACTGAGCTATTGGGTCACCCCTGCCAAGTCATAGAGGTTTTGCATTAAGTGGCTTATGAACACCGACGCTCCCTCATGGATCACTGCCTTGTCGTGGCGAGGGGGCTTGCGTGGTTCGATGAGGCTGTGGGCTATGCCGTGGAGGGCCACCCAGGATGGACAGGCCACAGCAGAGAACTCAGACCAAGCGTGATCCCCTGGAGAAGGAAATGGCAACCCACTCCAGTATCTTTGCCAAGAAAACCCCATGGACAGTAACAAAAGGCTAAAAGATATGACGCCGGAAGATGAGCCCCTCAGGTCGGAAGGTGTCCAATATGCTACTGAGGAAGAGCAGAGGGCAAGTACGAGTAACCCCAGAAAGAGTGAAGCGGCTGGGCCAAAGCCGAAAGGACGCTCAGTTGTGGATGTGTCTGACGGTGAAAGGAAAGTTCGATGCTGCAAAGAACAATACTGCATAGGAACCTGGAATGTAAGATCTATGAATCAAGGTAAGCTTGACGTGGTCAAAAATGAGATGGCAAGAATGAACATTGACATCTTGGGAATCAGTGAACTAAAGTGGACAGGAATGGGCGAATTTAACTCAGAAGACCATTATATCTACTACTGTGGCCAGGAATCCCGTAGAAAAAATGGTGTGGCCTTTATAGTCAACAAGAGAGTGAGAAAGGCAGTATTGGGATACAATCTCAAAAATGACAGAATGATCTCGGTCCGAATCCAAGGCAAACCATTCAATATCACAGTAATCCAAGTCTATGCCCCAACCACTGCTGCAGAAGAGGCTGAAGTGGACCAGTTCTATGAAGACCTACAACAGCTCGTAGAACTAACACCAAAAAATGATGTCCTCATCATCATAGGGGACTGGAATGCTAAAGTAGGAAATCAAAAGGTAACCGGAATAACAGACAAATTTGGCCTTGGAGAACAAAATGAAGCAGGGCAAAGGCTAACAGAGTTTTGTCAAGAGAACACGCTGGTCATAGCAAACACCCTTTTCCAACAACCTAAGAGGCGTCTCTACACATGGACATCACCAGATGGGCAACACCGAAATCAGATTGACTATATAATTTGCAGTCAAAGATGGAGAAGCTCTATCCAGTCAGTAAAAACAAGACCTGGAGCTGACTGTGGCTCAGATCATGAGCTACTCATTGCAAAATTCAGACTTAAATTGAAAAAAGTTGGGAAGACCACAAGGCCATTCAGATTTGACCTAGATCACATCCCCGATGAATATACAGTAGAGGTGAAGAATAGGTTTAAGGGACTAGATTTGATAGACAGAGTGCCTGAAGAACTATGGACAGAGGTCCGTGACATTGTAAAGGAGGCAGCACTCACCGCCATCCCAAAGAAAAAGAAATGCAAAAAAGCAAAGTGGCTGTCTGATGAGGCTTTGCACATAGCAGAGGAAAGAAGGAAAGCTAAAGGCAATGGGGATAAGGAAAAATTTGCCCAATTTAATGCAGATTTCCAGAGAACAGCAAGGAGAGATAAGGAGGCTTTCCTGAATGAACAATGCAGAGTAATAGAGGAAAACAATAGATTGGGAAGGACTAGAGATCTCTTCAAGAAAATTGGAGAAATCAAGGGAACGTTCCATGCAAAGCTGGCCATGATAAAGGACAAAACCGGTAGGGACCTAACAGAAGCAGAAGAGATTAGGAAAAGATGGCAAGAATACACAGAAGAACTATACAAGAAGGACCTCGATGTCCTTGACAACCACGATGGTATAATCACTGACCTCGAGCCAGACATCCTGGAAAGCGAAGTTAAATGGGCCTTAGAAAGCATTACTAACAACAAAGCTAGTGGAGGTGATGGTATCCCAGCTGAGTTATTCAAAGTCTTAAAAGAAGATGCTGTTAAAGTGCTGCATTCAATTTGCCAACAAATTTGGAAAACACAACAGTGGCCACAGGATTGGAAAAGGTCAGTTTACATTCCAATCCCAAAGAAGGGCAATGTCAAAGAATGTTCAAACTATCGCACAATTGCACTCATTTCACACGCTAGCAAGGTCATGCTCAAAATCCTACAAGCTAGGCTCCAACAGTACGTGGATAGAGAACTGCCAGAAGTACAAGCTGGGTTTCGAAGAGGTAGAGGAACTAGAGATCAAATTGCCAACATTCGCTGGATTATGGAGAAAGCAAGAGAGTACCAGAAAAACATCTACTTCTGCTTCATTGACTATGCTAAAGCCTTTGATTGTGTGGATCACAATAAATTATGGCAGGTTCTTAAAGAGATGGGAGTACCAGACCACCTCACCTGTCTCCTGAGAAACCTGTATAAGGGTCAAGAAGCAACAGTTAGAACCGGATATGGAACAACTGATTGGTTTAGCATAGGAAAAGGAGTACGACAAGGATGTATATTGTCACCTTGCTTATTTAATTTATATGCAGAGTACATCATGCGAAATGCTGGCCTGGATGAATCACAAGCTGGAGTTAAGATTGCTGGGGAAAAGATCAATAACCTCAGATATGCAGACGATACCACTCTGATGGCAGAAAGTGAAGAGGACCTAAAGAGCCTCTTGCTCAGGGTGAAAGAGGAGAGTGCAAAAGTGGGCTTGAAGCTCAACATCAAAAAAACTAAGATCATGGCATCTGGCCCCATCACTCCTTGGCAAATAGAAGGGGAAGTCGTAGAAGTAGTGACAGACTTCACGTTCCTAGGATCCCAGATCACTGCAGATGGTGACTGCAGCCATGAAATTAAAAGACGCCTGCTCCTTGGGAGGAAAGCGATGGCAAACCTAAACAGCATGATAAAAAGCAGAGACATCACCTTGCCAACAAAAGTCCGCATGGTCAAAGCAATGGTATTCCCCGTAGTAATGTATGGCTGCGAGAGTTGGACTATAAGGAAGGCTGAGCGCCGAAGAATAGATTCTTTTGAACTATGGTGCTGGAGAAGACTCTTGAGAGTCCCTTGGACTGCAAGGAGATCAAATCAGTCAATCCTAAAAGAAATCAACCCTGACTGTTCCCTGGAAGGCCAGATCCTGAAGCTGAAGCTCAAATACTTTGGCCACCAAATGAGAAGGGAGCATTCACTGGAGAAGACCCTGATGCTGGGAAAGATTGAAGGTCAAAGAAGAAGGGGACGGCAAAGGATGAGATGGTTAGACAGTGTCATCGATGCAACGAACATGAAATTGAGCAGACTTCAGCGGACAGCGGAAGACAGGAGGGCCTGGCGTAATCTGGTCCATGGGGTCGCGAAGAGTCGGACTCGACTGTGCGACTGAACAACAACAACAACGAACACCGACGATCTTATCACTGGTGATAACTTTTGGAAAGCCAAAATTGGCAAAGAAAAAAAAAACCCTCTAACAATGCTTATTGCAAGCAATGGCTCTTAACGGAATATGTGCTGGAAAGCAAGTTGCCCAGTCTATAATGATGAGGATAGATCTCTTTCCTGACTTGGGAGGGTCCTTGGACATCTATTTGTATTTCTGAAAATGGTACTTGCGCTATTGGAATCGTCTGCAATGGCACCTTAACATGATCAGAGGAATGTCCTACCATTTGCAAGAGTTGACATACTCCCTAGTATCTTTACTTACTCTGGGCCAATAAAACACTGTTGTAATCTTGGCAAGAGTTCTTTTGTATCCTTGGTGCCCAAACAATGGAAGGTCGGGCAAATCTTGGAAATTCTCTTCTAAAGGGAACGAGAACCACTAATTGTTTTTCTGGTTGTGGCATGGCTCCCTTTCTTTTAGATAAATATTCTGTATAGAGAAGACCATTATGCCAATGGATCTTGCTATTTCCAGTTTCTCAGCAGCCTCACGGCAAGGTTGTAAGTCTGGAGATGTCTTTAACAAGTCCCTGAAGGCTTTTAAATTAAATTTCACCATAAGCCAAGGGCTGCAAGCTTCCCCCCCCATTCCTTGCCCTTTCTCCTCCTCCTGTTGAATATCTGATGGGAGGGGCCTCTCTTCCTGCTGGACTGATGGGTGCATCTCTACAGCTCTAGCTTTACTTCTAATAATTACTGGGAACTGATTAATGTAGCCTTTTGCTTTTAACATTTTAAAATAGACATCCATACCAAGCAGAAAGACAGGATCTTCCCCCTGATGTACTAATAACGGGATGATGCCCTGACCGGGATAGCCCAGGCAAGCCCTATCTCATCACCTCTTGGAAGCTAAGCAGGGTTGACTGTGGTTAGTACGTGGATGGGAGACTTCCTTGGAATACCACATCAGGAGGATGGGGCAGGCTTTATTCAGCCACCTCTTTGAATATCCTCCACGCCCCCAGTAGGGGTCAGTCACCAGAGATCGACATGACTCCCGGGTGCAGACACACACATGCATGTGTACACACACAAATACATAGAACCCCCCCCCCCAAATAATAACGGGATGGTATCAGACCAGTTCCCTATAGTGACCTTGGCAAAGGTGATGGGTTGCTCTTTAGGCTGGGTATCATATGTCCAAATATCTAGCTTCCCATCTGCTTTTAACCCTAATTCATGGAAGGTAGTTTCATAGATAGATGACCTAGCAGCCCCACTGTCCCACGCTGCGTTAAGAAGGGCACTCTCCCGTATTTTCACATAGACTATTCTTTTTTGTCATCGCCTGCGACAGACCCTATCAAAGGTGACCTGCGTGACAGAAGAAGGAGCCGGAGGAGCACATGGCGCCCTGCAGCTCAATGCCCACTGACAGGTGTTACAAAAATTCTCCACATCTCTAGCTACTGTGGGCCAGAAAAATGAGCTAATACCCGAAGCTTTCTTTTTTACAATGTTGCTTCCCTGCTTAAACTTTATTTACAGTTTATTGGGTTTTTTAAACTAGACACAGAAGCTCTTGTAGGGTGAAAACAAATCTGCCATAGATAACAATAGCCTCGTAAGAAGTACAATTTGAATTTTGCCAATAGTTACAATCATCGCCCAAACCAAACAGTAGTCTGAGGTGTTGCACGAAGTGCATAACAGAAACTTTAATTCTAGCATAACATGTAAGAGTTGAGAGTAGTTGTCCCTGTAAATCAATGACGGACGCAAATGGACACAAACAGGTTTCTTTGAAGAAGGAGTTCATTCTTTGATGAACACTCAACACAGTTCCACACTCTGCAGTGATGTCTTCGTATTGTTGCAGAAAAACTTTTCCCACTGGCCATGCAATTCTGAACCGCATTATCTTCTGTACACTTCCCATTTAGGGCTTGTATATGTTTGATCTGCAGTGATTGGTTTTCTCTGCCAAGCTCTTGCATGGCTGCAGTAGTATCATTCAGTTTTCATTGCATCCATCAATTTGCTTTGAAGCTTTTCAGTTTGTCCACTTTTTAGGCACTTTTCTAACAACACCCTCCTCTCATCCTGATTATTTTGTACTGTGGCTTCCAGTAGTGCAGTCTCTCCACGCAGATCATCTGGTTATTTCTCTAGCTCGCCAGCTCTTCTTCGGCTGCTTTGCCGTTCTTTCTTCACAGTACCCAGGTTCTCATTCAGTGCTGTGATCTGCATGTTAAGCTTATTCTCTGACTCCTCATGACTTTTACATGGTTCCTCTTTTTCCTTGATTTCTGCTTGCAATTTTGCTTCAGGTTCAGAATATTTCTTCTTTAAAACTCTTTTCTTTTTTTTTTTTTTTAGTAAAACTCTCCTAAAGAGGAGAGAATTTTATTCTTTTTATAAGAAAAGGGTAGGGTAGACAGCTGGAGAAAGAAAAAGGATGGAGTGAAATTTTTCTGTTAATAAGGGTTAGTTTTAGTTAGTACTATTTTTAGCATCCATCGCGATTAGAAGATCTTCTTTTTAACAGTCCAAAGTCCAGAATAACTCTGTTAATAAAGTTAGTAAAGTCCTTTGGGGTTAGTTATTAAACAGCTCCTTCCAGATGTTACACGAACAGCCACTGCTCAAGGTGTCTTCTTAAGTCTCTTCAACTAAAAGTTGAGTCCTTTTAATCTTGATGACTCCCGCTCCGTCACCTCTTTCCCCTGGGCTGTTGTCTTCTTCGCTGCTTAGATTAATCCAAGTTTTGAGTGCTGCTTCCTCCATGCTGGCGTGTCTCTTCAGAAGTTTTGTTGCTTTAAGGATGGATTCCATCTTCTCTCGTTTCTCTTTTTCCTTATAATTCCGACCATCAATTTTTACGGGCCCCATACTCACTACAGATGAAATTAGATCTCTGATGTATTGCCTGCTCGGCTCGGCAACCCCTTCTCCTGGCAGAATATTTTCCTTTATAAAAGTGGAATAGGCTTTGGGAGCCATGTCCACCTCTTCTTTTAATTCATTCGCTTCACTGCCAGTTAGGGGTGCCAAGTCATTTGTCAAGGTAAAACTGAGATCCTCTTTCTCTTCTTCTTTCTCGCCCAAAAAGATTAGCATCAGATTAACCTTTCTTGTTGTTTCCGAGATTTGCTTTTGCCGACTGATGAGAACACTTTCCACTTTAATCAAAGTTTCGTTGATTTTCTGCATTTGCTCCAGCAGGGGCCGCAGTAGCTCATTTTCTTGTTGATTGACAGCAAACTCTGGGGGGGGGTTACCCGGACCGGAAGTCCCTCCCCTCTTCTCTTCTGGTTTCTGCAAGACAATTTTCAGCGTCGACATTTTCTTTTTTGCTTACTTTTTCAAAGTTCGTGCCGCATCCCCCAAGAAGCTAACAATGTCGAAATCGCCTGCCAAACCCCAACAGTACCTTCATCAACACTTTTTTCTCTTTACCCCCCTCTTCGCACTCCCTTTATAAATCTCGCTTCTCAAAGGGGGTGGGGACTCCTCCCTCCTCCCTACGCTTGCGGGGTTTTTTAATCTCGCTTCAAATTAGATCTTCAACTCACGATTCGATGCAATTCTTCTTTTTATTTTAATTCATGCCGTTTTCTTCACTCCTGGTGGAATTCGGAGGCGCTGCAAAGTCCCATTGCGGGCACGATGCAGCGGGGCCGATTGGGGCGGGGAGAAAGCCTCAATTTACCGGCTGTCTGCCGGCAAAGAGGCTACTCCCCAAGCGCCCCCGGTTCGGAGCCTTTGTCTAAGGCTCACTAGGGTCTTGCATACATGCAAAGACCCCCCAAACTGCGCGTGGGCTAACCACCTCCGGGAGCGTCCCGAAAGGTGGCCGCCATTCGCAACGCCGAAACCGAAACCTTTAAAACTCTTTTCTTTTTCAACTGATCTTTCATAATTTCTTGATTCTTTTTCTCCTGTTCAAGGGCTATATTGATGTTATCAACTTTTCTGTGAAGCTCTAGTTTTTGCTGAGTTTTGGGGTCTTTTAGGTTTGTAACTTTCTTCTTGAATCCTTCTTTGAAGGCCCTACCCTCTTCCTTCAGCTTTGTGTTCTCTTTGTTCAGTTTGTTCTTTATATGCATATCTTACAGGTTTTAGAAAAATTCTGCACATCTCTAGCTTGCATGGACCAGAAGAACTGAGATAATACCTGAAGCTTTCTTTTTTTTTTTTTTAATATAGTTTTTATATAGTTTTTGGTAAGTATTACATATTATCTTTTATCCCGTACATTTCGTAACGGTTTTTTATCCCTTCTCCCTCCCTCCTCCCCCTCTGCTTTTCCAATGCTTTAGTCCTTTGTTCCCAGCCACGGGCACAAGGTCCGAATCTTGCACTGAATGTCCTTTCTTCCTTCTGTTGGTAGCCACTCCAGGTAGGTCTTCCATTTCGTGCTGATTGCTGTAGTCCTGTCTGCCCATTTGGTCTTCCAGTTCAGTTTCTCTATTATGTCTGACTGTATGAAATCAAACAAATAATTATGCCAGATTTCTACTGTCCATTTACTCTTGTCCTTCCAACCCAGAGCAATCACTGCTTTTCCTGCTAATATCATTGCTTTGAATATAGCTTGGTTCTCTTTACTTACTCCTGGGTTCCCTATTATGCCCATTAACATTAAATTAAAGTTAATGGACAGTGAAACTTTGCATGTTCTCCTTATAATTTGCAATATTTTTGTCCAAAAGACACTGACCTCTGGGCATTCCCACCACATATGGGAAAACCATCCTTTAGCCAGTTTGCAATGCCAGCACATGGGGCTCATTCCTGGGATCATGTTTGCTATTTGCGCTGGTGTTTTGTACCATTTTGTAAAGAATTTATGCTCCATTTCATTAAATTTGATCACTTTAATTCCCTCTATTCCTTCCATTATTTTGCTTGCCAAGTTTTCTGATACCTGACCTTCTTTGGTCCAAGTGTTCTGTAGGTAAGATATTGTCGTGTCTGTATTTGATATCATTTTCCTATAGATTTTCCCTGCTAATCCTTGTTTTGATTTTTGCATCCCTTTGTATAGTTCTTCTATCGGTTCCTCTATCCATATTTTCTCTTTTTCCTTGATCTTATTAACCATACTATATAGGCCTGTTATTTTTAACCAGTGTTGGTTACCTACCTCTTCCACTATCTCGTGCACCGGTTTTAAGTTACGTCCTCTAAACATGTCTTCCAACCTATAATACCCTTTAGTTTTAAGATATTCCCACCATTTATTCTCTTTTATTTCGCTGTATATTAATTCTAGTGGTGTCCATCTTGAGTTTCTTCTTAGCCATTTCGCTTGCCACTTGCTCCAAGATTCTAATGCTGAATGTCTGGGGCCTTTAATCAATTTGAGATCTTTTTTTGTGGCTTTAGAGAAAATCCCGAATCTTCCTATATTGTTGTTTATCTCATTTTCAAATCTAACCCATTTTTGCTCCTCTCCTTCACCTATCTCTAATAGCGACTTTATTTGAAAGGCTTCATAATATCTATTCAGCTCTGGGACTCCCCAACCCAACTCCTCCTTGAGACCATGTATCAACCTTTTTTGAATTCTACACTTTTTACTGCCAAATATCCACTCTCTAATTGCCCTATTCCATTGTTCTAACCTTTTGTTATGGGCCTCTAATGGTATCGTCTGGAATAAGTATGTTAGTTTAGGTAACCAGAACATTTTAACACTCCTAATTCTAGTAGATATACCAAGAGTTTTATTTTTCCACTTTCTCATTTCATTCTTTATTTTCTTCCATATCGTGCTATAATTCACCTCCGATATTCTATCGATCTTCTTTTGTAACACTATACCTAAGTATTTGAACTTTTTGGTGCCCATTCCAATATTTGTAATTTTGTTTATTTCTTTTCTTTCCTCTTTGTTCACATTGAGGTACATGATTTCTGATTTAGCCATATTAACCTTTAACCCTGAACAGCATTCGAAGTCCTCTAAGATAATTTTTACTTCTTTTATCGCTTCTTTGGGATTTGTCATAACTACTATAATATCATCTGCAAATAAATTAATTTTTATTTCTTCCTTCTTTACCTTATAACCTTCTATCCTTACACAGTTTCTTATCCTTTCAGCTAGTTGTTCTATTGCTATAATGAATAAGACCGGTGAGAGCGGGCACCCCTGTCGGACCCCTCTCTGGATCTGAAAAGTTTGTGATTTGGCATTATTGACCTTTACCACTGCTGTTCCCTCTCTATATATCTCCTTAATTGCTCTTATATAATTATCTCCTATCTCATGCTTTTTCATAATCTGCCACAAGTATTCCTGAGATAGGGTGTCAAAGGCTTTATAGACATCCAATTTTAAAAGACCTAACTTTTTTTTTGACCGTGTTGTAATACGTTTATTATATTCCTAATAGGGTGGGCTATGTTCCTATCCTTTACAAATCCATGTTGGTCTTCTTTTATTATTTTGGGACTAAACTTCTTTAATCTATTTGCCAGCATTTTTGCGAAGATCTTGTAGTCTTGGTTAAGGAGGCTTATAGGTCTGTATGAACCTACCTCTTCAGGGTCTTTATTTGGTTTCAAAATTACTATTATTTCTGTTTGTCTCCATGAATCTGGGGCCCTTCCCCCCTCAAGATTTCGTTGAAGATCATTTGGAGTTCTGGGGCAAGAATGTCTATCATTTCCTTATAAAATTCACTTGTGAACCCATCTAGCCCAGGGGATTTTCCCTTTCTCAATTCTTTAATTACATCCTTTATCTCTTGTATTGTAATTTCCTCTTGTAATTTGGCTTGCTCATCCTCCTTCAGTGTTATGTTAACTTCCTCTACAAAGTCTGTTGTGTCCCTTTTCTTATATAATTTTTTATAGAAAGACTCGAACGCCTCCCTTATTTCAATGGGATGTTGAGATTTTTGACCATTTACCTTTATACTTTTCACCCTTTGTCTTTCCTTCCTATTTTTCAGGTAATTTGCTAGTCTTTTTGCTGAATTTATGCTATTTCTTTGGAATTCGTTTCTCACCATGGCTTCCCTTTTCCATATTGTTGCTGAGTCTAAGGCCTCCAATTGTTTTTTAATTGTTAATATTTGGTTCTGTATCATAGGATTGTATTTTTGCATTAGTTTACTTTGTAGCCTCTCCATTTCTTGGATTTTGGCCTGTCTTCCTAGATGCCACTCCTTTTTTATATTCTTCTCTTTCTTTATACAGTGCCCCCTTATGACTGCCTTTGCAGCATCCCATAGAATATTGGTGGGTACTGTTCCTCTATTTTCCTCAAAATATAGCTTTATCTGCTCAGACATGTATTGTCTATCCCTTTCTGTGGCCATTATTAAGTTATTATATCTCCATGTTCTGGTTGTTGGTTGCTGTGTGAATTCTATTTCAACGCTTATTGGAGCATGGTCAGATATCCATATTGGGTGGGTTGTAATTCCTTTGATAATCATATTACTATTTTTTTCTAAGATTATGTAGTCTATACATGATACTGTTTTATGCCTACTAGATATATGTGTGGGTTTAGGCCGGTTCCCCACAGACTCATGTGCCTCTATCAGGCCCCAATTTCCTAACTTGAATGATTTATCTTTTGTTATGTCTATATTTAGGTCACCTGTTATAATCACTTCTCCTTCGGAAAATTGTTTTGTTTTTTAAATATTTTACCCAGGAATTTCTTTTGTCCTTTATTTGGGGCATATATATTTACTATGGTATACTTCTTATCATCCATTTTAAACTTTACTAACAGATATCTACCATTCCTATCCTCTTTTTTTCCATAACCTCTAGTTTAAATTTCTTATGAATTAGTACTGCTACTCCTTTACCCTTGGCATCCCCTCTGGCCTCTGCTAGTATCTCCCAAGTCGGATCGTTTAGCAACGGCTTGCTATCTTTTTTTCTTATGTGTTTCCTGGAGGCATAAAACATCAATCTTTTGATCTTTTGCCAGCTTAGCTATCCTGTACCTTTTAAGGTTTGACGTTAATCCATTGACATTCAGTGTAAGTAATCTTATTGTTCTATCCATATTCTTTATGATTCTGGACTTTGAGTTCCCGTGGCCCTGGGATTTTTAAGCATATTCTTAAACTACCCCTCCCCCTTCCCTCCCATCCCTGTGGTAGAGTAGACTTGTGGGGATAAGAAACCTTCCCCCTCTCCACTTCATGAGGTGCACACATCCCCTCCTCCCCCTTATACTTGTAATATTAACATTAGCTCAACTTATACTTGGATACTTCCCTTTAGGTGTCTTCTTCTAGTGAGTCTGTCCTGAGGCGCTTTTCTCCTCTCTCTGCAGTTCCTTCTTCTGGGTCTGCTTCCCCCTCTGGCTCTTCTTCCATTCCCTCTTCCCTTATGTCTTCAGCGTTTATTCTGAGTTGTTTAAGGAGTTCTTTGGCCTCAAGGGCGTTCCGTGCCATGAGCCTCTTCCCTTCTTGGAATATTATGATTGAAGCAGGATAGCCCCAGGTAAATTTTACATTGTTTGCATATAGTTTTTGGGCATAGGGGCGCATTAAGTTCTTTTGCCTAAGTGTCTCCTGGCAAAAATCCTGTCTCACCCAAACTTTCCTGCCCCTGAAGCTCAAGTCCTTCCTCTTTTTTAGCTCCTTATATATTTGTTGTTGTATTTTTTCTCTGGAGAACTTGATAATAACGTCACGAGGGGCTCCTCCCTTGCCTTTTCTTTGCAGGCGGTGAGCTCTTTCAACGTCTTCTGACTGAATCCTGATTCCATTAGTTGTCAGCCATTCTGTCACTACGCATTCCAGGTTCCTGTTAGAAACCTCTTCAGAGATTCCTGTCAAAATCAAGTTTGCTCTCCTATTCCTGTCTGAGAGGTCATTTATCTGCTTTGTTAGGGAGCCAATCCTCTGTTCATTAGCCAGAGCCTTTTCCCTGGCAAAATTTGCTGTTTGCTTTATGTCGGCAATTTCTTTCCCTATCTTAGCCATATCTACTCGTACAGCCTTAATTTCTTCGCTAATTTTTTCCTGAGATGCTAGGAATATCTTCTGGAGGTTTGCTATCTGTTCTGACAGTTCCTTGATATTTTTTGCCATCCTTAGCTGTTTAATTAAGGCTTAATGAGCTAGGCTCTTGCTGTGTGAGCGTTATCTCACTGAGTGGTTGTAAATAAAGGGTTTTTTTACTTGCTGTTTCCAGACTCTGCTGCTGTTTGGATCCTTCTTATCTTCCCACCTGGTTATATGCCAGTATTTGGCTGTTTACAATCCTTTGAGCTGTAAATTCCTTAGTTTACGGGGGAGCTCGGAGTTTCAGCATCCGACTTGGTTTAGCGCATGCGTGCCTCCCATACCTGAAGCTTTCTTTCTTTTTTTCTATTACTGTTCATTTGACTCAGTGGTCTCAAACAGTCAAAGCAAAGTGCTCCTGAGTCCTGGCCCCGTGATCCCCTCCCCAGGGATGTTCATGGGCTGAGGCCAACACTTCTGAGTGATACTGCGTGGGAAACCAGGAGTTGTTGCTGCATGGATAGCTCCAAGCTGGTGTCATGCTTTATTAGAGGGCACTCTTTCTAAAATGCCACCACTGCCCCCATGTGAAGCAAGGCCCGCAGTCATTTGGGGGGTGTGTGTCTGTGTCCCTCAGTCTGGCTAGAGTTATCTTGGCAGATTGGGGTTTGGGTAATTCTTCTCCCTGTCAGCCCTGGGAGTGGACTTCTCCACCAAGGTACGATGGGGCCTGTGCCCTGGTGGGGAGGAGGTGGTGAAGCCCCCCCCCATGGTACAGGTGTCCCAGATCAGGGCCACTGAAGAAGGTGGTACCGGAGCAGCTGAGCAGCGGCACTAATCCAAGGGGCAAAGTCAAGTGTTCAGTCCTGTGGTCCTGCATGGAGAAAGGGTTGAGCTAGAGTTCAGAGTGTTTTCTGAAACCAAGTTGAGGAGTCTGAGGGTTGTTGAGGAGGTCCAAAGTCATAGTCATTGAGCGGGCCCAAGGAATAAGAACAGGAGTCAGGCAGTCCAAGAACAAGCAGGGTCCGGTGTAGTGGTCGTGGTGTCAGTGGTAATGTGACATGTTGCTCCCACACCTGACCCATCGTCTGCTCCGTCCCTTTTGTTGGGCTCACAGCTGAGTCTTTTCAAGCTCACGAGTGAGCTGTCTGCTTGGCTCATTAGCCGTAGATGGTGGTCCTGAGGTATCAGCCTCAGGTGTCACTGAGTGGCTAGGCACTCACTCCACCTCCTCTCAAGGCATTCCAACTGTACCTTCCAGTGTCTAGGGAGGGAGGGTGGGCCAATTCCTAAAGAACTGCCCAGATGGGAGGGAGCACAACGGTTAAATCAAGAGAGCCCCTCCCATCCCCAGATACCCATATGGATGGAAAACTCGACCAACAGTCTCCCTCCTTCCAAGCCAGCAAAGTAGTCCGCCCCTCAGGCTGCTGTCGGGTAGAGCCTTATTGCAGACTTAGTCGGAAGAAAGAGACATGACACAGGTATATGGTATAAACTAAGGGCAGCTTTATTTAATCGTAACTCCAAAGAACTATAACTGGCAAGGGATGCAACATAGCCCAGCAGAGGATCCCTCTCCAGACTTAACAAGGGTGAACCACCATAGCCCCCGGTGCAAGCCAACCATAACACGGCCTTTGCCAGGCGGCAGACCATAGGTGTCAACTTCAGGGGGCTTGAGGGCTGAGGCTACCCCCGAAATTTTCCAGGGGTGACTGAGCCCCCCCGGGCAACCAGGCTCACAAGCCTTGCCAACACCACCCCACACCACCCCCAACCCATTTTGAAAGTAGAATGTTTTTTCCCTCCACTTTCTGAGACTTCGGGTGGGGTGGCAGGAAAGCAGGGCTTGCTTCCTGAAAGCTAAGCCCCACCCCCAGCTCCCAGAAACCCTCAGTTGGGCCTGGTGGAGCTGGGGGCTGCACATGTTTTCAGTGATTTCAGCTTTCCCACGCAGAAAGGTAAGGCAGCGAGGGTGGGGGGGGATGTTTTCAGGGCTGGGGTGGTGGGCACTAGGCAGAGAGTGCCAAGGCTGGCTGGCTGAGGCCACCCTCGGGGTGGCTGGGTGCCCGAGCACCTTTCCTGCAGCCTTGTGCTGCTGCTGTTGTTTTCCTGCTCCCTGCAAGGCTTGCCTTGCAGAAAGCCATGCGAGGAGGTTGGGGGAGAGGCCAGTATCCTTGGAGGATTGCCAGCCTCGGGGAGGCTGGGCACCCAGCGCCCTTGTTCTTCTAGGGTTTTTTCCCCTTCTCTCCCTGTAAGGCTTGTCTTGCAGAGCCATGCAGGGATGTATTAAACTGGGATGTACTAAAAGGAATGACAGGATTGCCCATTGGAAATAATGGGAGAGGCTTGAAAGCCCGCTGGAGATAATGGGAGCCAGGAATACCAATTGACTTGCATGGGCTCTGCTGAAATACACTGCAACCCAAAAAAAGTTGCAAAGAAAATGCAGAATGGTTTTTCCAATAAGGTTTTTGGGCCCAGATAGGCTACTCTAGGACTGTAATGACAGTTCCCAGAGTGGAAAAACAGTCCCTAGCAATAGAATCTGTGCTACATTTTAAGGTGGAGTTTCTAAGCAGTGTGCTAAGAAGGCACCTGTTCCTCGGCTTAGCCCAACCCAGGGGCATTGCTAGGGGGGTTCCCAGGGGTTCCTAGGCTGCCCTAGTTTTCTGGGGAGCCCCTCCCTAAATGCCACATAGTTCCACCTCCATAGATAGTGACAATGGCTTGTCTTGCAGAGCCATTGTAAGGCTTGTCTTGCAGAGCCATGCAGGGAAGTCAGGAAGTGGGGGAAATGGGGGGGAGGCCGGTATCCATGGAGGATTGCCCCCCTTGGGGTGGCTGGACTCTTGGGCACCTTTCTTGCAGCCTCGTGCCGCTGCTGTTGTTTTCCTGCTCCTTTCAAGGCTTGCCTTGCAGAGAGCCATGCAAGGAAGTTGGGGGGAGGCTGGCATCCATGGAGGATTGCCCCCTTGGGGTGGCTGGACTCTTGGGCACCTTTCTTGCAGCCTCGTGCCGTTGCTGTTGTTTTCCTGCTCGCTGCAAGGCTTGCCTTGCAGAGAGCCATGCGAGGAGGTTGGGGGGGAGGCCAGTATCCTTAGAGTATTGCCGGCCTCGGGGAGGCTGGGCACCCTGCGCCCTTGTTCTTCTAGTTTTTTCCCCCTCTCTCCCCCATGCAGGGAGGTCAGGAGGTGGGGGAAGTTGGGGGGGAGGCCGGTCTCCATGGAGGATTGCCCACCTTGGGGCGGCTGGACTCTTGGGCACCTTTCCTGCAGCCTCGTGCCACTGCTGTTGTTTTCCCACTCCCTACAAGGCTTGCCTTGCAGAGAGCCATGCGAGGAGGTTGGGGGGAGGCTGGCATCCATGGAGGATTGCCAGCCTTGGGATGGCTAGGCGCCCTATGCCCTTGTTCTTCTGTTTCCACACACACACAAGGCTTGCCTTGCAGAGCCATGCAGGGAGGTCGGGAGGGGGGAGGCCGGCATCCTTGGAGGATCCTTGGGTGGCTGAGTGCCCGGGCACCTTTTCTGTGGCCTTGTGCTGCTGCTGTTGTTTTCTCACTCCTGAGTTCGCTACTTAACCAGAACCCTTTATTTCCTCCGAGAGGAGAATCTTCTGAGTTCTTTGTTGAGCTCCACCCCTTCCCTTGACAGAGAGAGGATATTAGGAAAGCCAGGAATCAGCAGTAAAAATAACTGAAATCGCACACACAGCCCGTTCAGGGGAGGGGGAGGAGGGCAGGTGAAACCTCGAAGAGTTTAAATGCATACATTCAAGACCAACTCTCTCCTGAACTCCTGGATAAATTATGGAGAGGGATCTCTATTTGCTTTCTTTTCATTTCTCCCCTCCTTCCCTTCCCCTTCTTTCCTTCCTTCCTTCCTTTCTCTCTTCCCATCTATTTGCTTTCTTTCCACCTCTCTCCTCCCTCTCTCCCTTGTTTAAACATCTCTAGTTAGGGTTGCCAGGTCCCCCTGTCCACCTCTGGGGGATGGGGCTGAGGGGTGGCCCAATACAGGTTGGGTAACTCCTGGAGATTTGGGGATGGAGCCTGGGGAGGACTGGGACCTCAGTGGGGTACAATGCCATAGAGTCCACTCTCCAGAACATCCATTTTCTTCAGGGAAACTAATTTTTGTAGTCTGAAAATGAACTGTAATTCCAGGGGATCCCCAGGTCCCACCTGAAGGCTGGTACCCCTAGCTCCAGTGCTGAAACTGGAAGCTCTGGTTCTTCTGTGTAAGATGGTGGATGCAGACCACTGACATTGGCTTGCATCTGCTGAATCACCCTGCTTCATGTAGGATGCACAACAGCCAGGTGGAGGAGGGGAGGGGTGTATTTTACTTAGGTCTATATATCCTTGATTGAGAATAGTTCTTGTTTTTTTCATGCTAGTGGTGGGTGAGCTGCTTCAGCCACTCCAAAGCTTTTCTTTCAATCTCCGTTTCATTTTTAAATTGTAAGCCCATCTGCGTGAACAAGATGGGGGCACATGCGGATCAGAGGCCTTCTAAAATTTCCTTTTGATTTGTGTGCAGCCCAGAAAGAACATTGGTAAGGGATGTGCATTCTATGTTCATGCTCTTCGTTTTGCTGTTTCTTAAAATGGTGTGGTAGTTTCAAAGGGGCAACCAACTGGGATGTACTAAAAGGAATGACAGGATTGCCCATAGGAAATAATGGGAGAGGCTTGAAAACCCGCTGGATATAATGGGAGCCAGGAATGCCAATTGACTTGCATGGGCTCTGCTGAAATACACTGCAGCCCAAAAAAAGTTGCAAAGAAAATGCAGAATGGTTTTTCCAATAAGGTTTTTGGGCCCAGATAGGCTACTCTAGGACTGTAATGACAGTTCCCAGAGTGGAAAAACAGTCCCTAGCAATAGAATCTGTGCTGCATTTTAAGGTGGAGTTTCTAAGCAGTGTGCTAAGAAGGCACCTGTTCCTCGGCTTAGCCCAACCCAGGGGCATTGCTAGGGGGGTTCTCAGGGGTTCCCAGGCTGCCCTAATTTTCTGGGGAGCCCCTCCCTAAATGCCACATAGTTCCACCTCCATAGATAGTGACAATGGCCTGTGATGTCACTGGCTCCTCCCTATGATGTCATTGGGTCCCAGTTCTTTTAACAACTTAGCAATACCTCTGGCCCAGCCCCAGCCCCCCTGGGAAATTGCAAAGTCTACGCCCTTGCGGCAGACATGTCAGTACCCCACCTTGAACCCACCTTCAGCCACAGAGCATGAAGGGAGGCCCAAACCTGAGGCATCTCACAGGCCACCCACAGTCCCCATCCGAAGTCCATCCCAAGGAATGGTTCGAGCGTGGTGCGCCAACCCCCGCAAAGGGGGGGTTTGTCTCATGGTGTTCCCCATAACAGGAAAACAGGCCAAATTTCTGCCACCAAAAAGGGTCAAGCCTCTGCTTTGGCCCTTGACCCCACACATTGCCCAACAATCTGCCTCAGCCCTTGCTGAAAATCTTCCAACAGTATCCTATTCCCAATGTACTACTACTGTAACTACTGTATGACTACTGTAACGCTCTCTACATGGGGCTGCGTCTGTCGCGGATCCGGAAGCTGCAGCTGGTGCAGAATGCCATGGCCAGGCTGTTGATGGGCCTCCCCAGATGGGAGCACATCCGGCCTGTGCTAAGGTCACTGCACTGGCTGCCAATAGCATACCGAGTCCGCTTCAAAGTGCTGGTTCTTACCTCTAAAGCCCTATATGGCCGGAGTCCAACATATCTATGGGACCACCTTTCCCCGTACATACCCCAGAGAGCACTACGGTCTGGGTCGCAAAATCGTTTGACCCTCCCTGGCCCAAGGGAGGCCAGGCTAGCTGCCACCAGAGCTGGAGGATTTTCGGTGGCGGCCCCTACCTGGTGGAACGAGCTCCCAGAGGAGATCAGGGCCCTGCGGGACCTTTCTCAGTTCCGCGGGGCCTGTAGGACTGAGCTCTTCTGCCAGGCATTCAATTAGGGGCCGCCACCGCTGGAGTGCCCAGCCTGTAATGCTACGACTGAGCAGCTGCCTGAATGCCGATGAGTGGACACAGACCTGGAACATCTAGTGATCATTACTGAGCAGCGGCCACCTGAGTTCAGATACTGCTGAAACATCGGTTTTAATGGTTTTAACCGCCACCAGTTTCTTGCATTTTGTATTTTGTAATTTGTATTTTATTTTTGGTATTTATAATATATTGTTTAATTGCTGTATTTTAATTATGTCTTACTCATGTATTTTATGTCGATTGGAAGCTGCCCTGAGCCCGCTTCGTGGGGAGGGCGGGGTACAAATCTCATAATGAATAAATAAATAAATGTTGGAAAGATGCACTCCGTCCTCCCAATAGAGTTCGGACCACTCCTGAACAATGCCCGGGTGTGGGATCACAAAACCCCGACCCCGCATCATGGCATCCCCTAACCCACAATTTGCTTTCTTTACGCGCCTGCTCGCATGCCGATCACAGGCCCACTTCCATTCCCATTGGGGCAAAATGGCTGACCACACCAGCCTAACGCTGGGCCACCTGGCCACCATGTCTCTCATATTGTCCTGTGCCTGCAGGATCAATGCCTTCCCCTGAATCATCCCCAGGTCATTACCCCCCAGGTGAATGATCAGGATGTCAGGAGGGGCACATACTACTGCCAAGACAAATCTCCCCCAACCTATAATTATGCATTTGATTTTCCCACCTAAATGTAGAACTTTACATTTATTTATTTTTATTCATTTATTTATCTTTCAATTTCTACCCTACTCGAACCCCTCCCATGGGTCTCTGAGCGGCTTACACAGCTTTTTGTATCATCCCTATCTATGGGCACAACGTATTAGGGGCGGGACTACCTAACAGCACCCGGTGGGATTTAGTTGACATGCCTCTGAAATTTATCCCCACTGAAATTCATTTTATTTGTTTTAGCCCAGTTTTCTAGCCTGTCAAGATCATCCTGTATCCTGACTCTGTCTTCTACTGTATTTACTACCCCTCTCAATTTAGTATAATCTGCAAATTTAATAAGCATTCCCTCTATACCTTCTATCCAGCTTCCTGTATCCTCCTCCTCTTGCAGCATCTCTTGGCTTCTCACCCTCATGCCTGAGATCCTTCTTCCTTGGCCTGCTATTGGAACCTCCTTCTATTTCCCCGTTCCTTCCACATGCCACCCTCCTCCCATTGGCCCAAGTTCCTGTTTGTCAGCACTATGGGCTGGCCGTCGATCTGCCGATGTCTGCTGCCCATGGGGCTCCGCCCTCCAGGTCAGCAGATCCCTCAGCATGGGCCAAACATGCCCAGACAGACATAATGGTGACGTTATGCTGAGCACAACTACCCAGTCTCAGATCTCGGGTATTACCATTCCAGTTGGCCCCTTCCAAGCCCCACAGGTTGCTCCAGCCTGCAGTCAGGGTGCCATTTTTCTCAGTGACCCCTCTCCCGTTATCCATCTCATCCCAGGCAAGGGGTCCAGCAAGGGTACCGACCCAGTTTCAGAGGACTGGGTTATTCTTTGCAGGACTTGGCCCTGCGGCGGGAACTACTTCCTCCATGAGGATTCTCATTCTAGACCCCGAGAATCCAGTTCTGGACAAAACCCCACAAAAATATGTAATTACTGTGGAATTCAGTTCCACAAGATGTGGAAGTTGGTCTTTGGCTTGAGTGGCTTCTAAAAAAAGAATCCCCAAAGAGGTTTATACAAATTCACTGGCTTGGAGCCCCTGAAGTTTTCTATGGGCCCATCTGGAGAGCAGGATTTGTTTGCCTCCCTCTCCAGCAGCTGCCCAGAATGCACCCCGTGCTGCTCCTGGGGGAAAGGGGGCCTTCAGGAATTGCCCTAGGTGGTATTGAAAATTTCATTTGGAAATAATACATGGGATCCAGGCCACTGAACTGATGGTTGTTAGTCATGACGCGAATGGAACCTCCGTGTTTGGCAATAGTCTAAATACCAGGTTCTGGGGTATTGCACGTTTTCTACAATTGGCAGGCTACTTTCTTTCCCAAACAGTTGGAAGAAGTAGATCTTTGGTTTCTGTCAGCCAGCAGGCAACCCATCTTTTCGATCTTTTGTTCTACCTGTGTCCAATACAGTCTGCTAGGGAGAAAGCAGAGGAGATGGCTTTACTTTCTGCATCCTGACTCTTTTGGCTTCTCTCTGGCATCTGGCTGATCTCTTTTTGGAATCAAGACCCTGAGCTAGAAGAGCGTTTGTGGTCTGAGTCCTGATCCACCAGTGCTCTTTTGAAAGAGTTAGATCAACTCAAGCCAATCAGCAGCATTTTATTTTTATACGATAAAGTTTATTGAAGTTTTCTCAAAAAAATAAATTAAAGAATTAAATTAAGAAAATAACATCTCAAATATACAAACAATGAAAAATAATCAAATATTACAAAGGTACAGTAGATTTCCAAAAGAAACTGTGCATCAGAAAGCTTAAAACACCCAAAGTGGTAAGGAGAGAAACATTAGCAATAAGGTCCCAACCATAAACTAAGAGTAGTCTTACCCTATTTCAAAGATTAACAATAGCATTAGATGCCAATGAACCGAGAACTTCACCATAACCAAAGGTCATCAATTACTTTAGGAATGTCCTGCTGGGAAGTGAGATATTCTAGGATGGGAAACCAACTGGAACAAACGAAGAGGAGGCAGGAATCTTATCAAAGCACATAAGATTATCCGAGAGTTTTGCCATAATGTATAAATTCCACAACTTTTTATGCCATTGTGAAAGTGTGGGTGCCATTGTCGTTTTCCAGTATGTGGCAATGGCCATTTTAGCTGCAAAAAGCATCAGAGAGACCCTTTCGTTGATAGCAATCAAAAACAAGTTTTCTGGCATAGGGGAAGCAGCATTTTATGAAAGGCTGTAATGAAAAATGGCACTGTGCGTGCAGGGGCAGTCTACACTGAATGACCAGAAGCTGGGAGCAAATACAAAAGGAGGGCTCTTGCTTCATGCTCCACTTTCTGAGCTTTCCTAGAAACATCTGGGCTGGCCACCGGTAGAAGCAAGATACAGCCATGTGGCCTGATCCAGCAGGACTCGCTTTATTGTTGTTGTTTCATTCATTAAAGCCAGAAAGATGCTTTCTCCTTTTAAATGAATTTGAACCTGGGTGTCCAGATCTTAGCCCCAACGCTCTAACCACTACTAACAACTACTGGCTCTGAATAAAGAAATATCTGGGCTGAACTGTAATGGTCAGTTAGTTTGGAAGCCAATTTTAGCGGAAACAGGATGAATAAATAACAGTCGGAATAATAATGATGTGTGGTTTGTGCTGACTGGGATGGCCCAAGCTAGCCTGCTGGCATCAGATCTCAGGAGCTAAGGAGGGCTGATCCTTGCCAGCGCTTGGATGGGAGACCACCAAGGAATTCCAGGGTCGCAACGCAGAGGCAGGCAATAGCAGACCACCTCTGTTCATCACCTGCCTTGAAAAATCTACACAGGGGTGTCAAACGCACAGCCTTTGGGCCAGGCAGGGCTCTTATCTTGGCCTGCAAGCAACTGGTCATTATCTCTATTGCCAGATGACAGAGGCTGTGCATTATGTCCTTGTAAATTTTATGTTTTTGTCCTTGTAAACTCTCCCAGTGCTAATGAATAACGGGTGGTGGAAGATACTGTAAAGAAATACTATAGGAATGTTAATGTTTTAAGTATGTTGTATTTTGAGTAAAAAATAATATAATTAATTGGGTTTGCCTGTGTCCTTTATAAAGTTTATATCTCCTGTACCTGGCATTATATTTTATGGCACACACGGCACGGCCAAACAAAGTGGCATTTACGTCAGATCTGGCCCGCATAACAAATGATTCCGACACCTGTGCCCTATGAGGTCTATGCAGTTCCCAGCAGCATAAGAGCTTGCTCTAAGTACTGCTACATCTTCAACGCACTTGACCACTCGTTTAGAATCAACTTTATTCAACTCTTTAAGCAGACAAAGTTTCAGTTTACTCACGTTCCCTTTCCTGGTGCTGATAAAAGCCTTAAAGTCCTGAGTCTATTGAATAGTTCATATCTTAAAAAAGTAGCTGGATCTCTCCCGTCTGCTAGCTGAGAGGATTACAAAAACACTGGAAGGGCAATAAACAGTTTTTCCCGGACAAAAGTATCTGTACCTTCACTGTTGAAAATCTGCTCTGAGGAAGAATTCAGTGGAAGAACTGAAAGAGTCTGAGTCTCAGCCTATGGTGAAAGCAGTTTTACATGGGCACAAGAACTGGGAATAAAGGCTGCAATCACACACACTAAATAATCCACTTTCAATGCACTTTCAAACTGGATTTTGCCGGTTCACGCAATAAAAATCCAGTTGTAAAGTGCATTGAAAATGGATTGAAAGTGGATTATTGAGTCTGTTGATTATTGAGACGAAGTTTGGCAAGGTGGTTGGGTAGTGAGATGAGACTCCCATTCAGACCAAAGGAGAGGGAAGATATCTTTCAGGGGAATAAGAAGAATCCCCACCCAGTTAAACAGGGAGAGTTTATCTCTAGGAGGAAGAGGCGATCCCTGGTCTGTTGTGAAAGGAAACTGTTTGAGACACCTCATGAGCGAGATAGAAATTAGGGATTAAAAGGGAGGGAGTTAAATACTGGGAAGAAGGTATCAGCCTCAAGGAAATAAGAGGAGAAATAGGAAACTCTATTAAGAAGCAGTGTAGTGTTGGGAAAAGGGGAAAAGCCCCTCAATATTAAGATCTCAATAAACTAAAAATCATAACCCTCATTTGCCTGTATGAATTACAATCTGTACAACCACTGATTTTTTGCCTCAAAGTTAACAACTGATTACACCCGACTTTCCCCCTGTCTTTTAAATAAAATCTTTTGTTCTGTTTGACTTTTATATCATCGCAAGTGCCATTTGAAGGGGTTGACCTAAGAGGACCTCTCATTCTTCCCCCAGGTTCTATGGCTGGACTAAAAACCAAATTATATCTCTGTGACAAGGTGGGACAGACAGTCTTTTGAAGACAAAAAGGAAAACCACTTGTTGCTTGGGGCGCCACAGTCACAGAAGAGAACAAAATGTTGGGGGGGGGAGAATCTACCTCTGAGGGAGGGACGTGTGAGGGGCTGCCATATGGATGCTTCTACCCAGCATCAAACTTTGTCGGTCTTTCGCCACTGGACTCAAACGTTGTCTCTGAAGAAGTGCGCATGCACAGGAAGGCTCATTCCCACCACCAAACTCTGCTGGTCCTCAAGGTTCCTCCTGGACTCCAAACTGTGCGGAATGAATGAACTCAGCCCCCCTCTCCGGTGGCTCTAGACGGACTGGGGGAGGGGCTTGGAATGCCGGGCTGAAGCCGCCGGTTGGCAGTCGAGAACGGCGATTGGCCCTTGGCAGGCGGGGGCGGGGCTGGGGGCGGGGAGCGCCCTCTCAATCCCAGCGCCCTCTGACTCCCCGGCACTTCAGGGGCGACTTTGCGGTGGCGCCGGAGGTGCGTCCCGGGGAGGGGCGGGGCGGGGCGGGGCGGGGCGTCCTGTCTGGAGCCGGGCTCAGAAAGGGGGGAGCCTCGGTGCTCTCGGCGGAGTGGGGGGGGGGTGGGGGGCAGAGGAAGAAATGGGGCTGGGAAAGGAGAGTCGCTTTGGGAAGGGGGAGGTGAGAAGCGTTGCGGGGGGTAGGGTTGCCAGCTCCAGGTCGGGGAACTCCTGGAGATTTGGGAGTGGAGCTTTGGGAACCTCAGTGGGGTCCAGTGCCATAAAGTCCACCCTCCAAAAGCATCCACGATCTCCAGGGGGACTGATCTCTCCCGTCTGGAGATGGGCTGCAATTCCGGGGGATCCCCAGGTCTCACCTGGAGGCTGGCATCCCCAGAAGCGGGGCCGGCGGGGAGGGGTCGGGTCTGTGAAAGGGGGCGCCTTTGGCCTCAGCCAAGGGGGAGTTGTTCTGGGGGCTGCAGTTCGGTGGGCAGGGTGGGACGCAGCGGAGGGTCAGTTTGGGGAGGGGGGAGCTCATGGGGAGGTCGTCTGGGGCAAGCGAGTGGGGGGAGGCGTGGGGCGGAGGCTGGAGTGGGGGGCCGAGATGGGGAAGAGGTCTACTAGAGGAGCAGAGTGGGAGCCGGGGGGGGGGGTCAGTGCTCCCTCTAAGCTGAATTGGTGTGAGTTTTTAGCCTCCGGCTCACACATTTTGGCCTTAGCCCAGGAAGGAGGGCTCCAGCGCACACTCATTTATGCAGGAGCCAAATCGCTCACTCTTAACTTTTAGTGCCAGGAGCTCATAAAGTAGAATTTTTGCTCACAAGACTCCACAGCTTAGAGGGAGCATTGGTGGTGGTCGGAGTCTAAAGGGAGGGCTGCTGCCAGGTGGAGAAGGAGGGGACAGGGCAGGTTGTTGAGTGGGGCAGATCTCGTGTGGGGCTGGAGGACAGTGCAGGGGGTGTCGCCTGGTTTCTGGCTGAGGTGGGGAGAGTTTGGGAGAGCAGGGCAACCAGGGGCGCTGGATGGAGCTGGTTGGAGACAGAGAGACTCCCTGTGGGGCTGGGAGATGAGTGAAGGAGAAGGGCAGAGGTTGGGGGGAGAAGATGGGGCTAGAGGAGGGGAGCAGGCTGTGGAGGGGGCTTTGGTGTCCTGGTTAAGTGCGCAGACTCTAATCTGGGAGAACCGGGTTTGATTCCCCACTCCTCCACTTGCACCTGCTGGATGACCTTGGGCAAGCCATCGTTCTGGCACAGCTGTTCTTGAAAAAGAGCAGTTTCTGTCAAGAGCTCTCTCAGCCCCGCCTACCTCACAGGGTGTCTGCTGTGGGGAGGGGAAGGAATCTGTAAGCCACTCAGAGACTCCCTTGGGTAGTGAAGGGCAGAGTATAAATCCAATCTCCTCCTCCTCCTCCTCCTCCTCTTCTTCTTCCTCTGCTAGGGGACATTTGTGGTATCAATTGGGAGATCTGGGGCGGGATTTGAGCGCATACCAGAAATATTTGGGGGAATGGGGGAATGGTCTGAACAGAAAGAAGACGGTTTGGGGGTGAAATGGCGAAACAGAAGGGGGCAGGACAGGTACGGGAAGATCTGGGGTTCAGACTGGGGCCAGTTGGGAGAAAATGGGAGGTTAGGTTTAATGACAGAAATCTTTGGGGGTTGGAGTCTGGGGCCAAGTGGGGCAATGTCAGATTTGGGTGCGGGGTAGGAAATGGTGGCCGAGGGACTGGTACCTGCCCACGTTTTTGCTGCCCCCCCCCAAGCCTCTACTGTCGTGCCCCAGTAGATGTGGGGAGGGGCAAAAGGTTCATTAGCATGTTTCATTTGGAGAGACTGCTCTTGAGCCATATGGGGCAGGAAGCCAACACCTGCTCTCTGATTCCTGGGGAGGGTATGTTGGGTTCTTATAAGAAATCAGAGAGGGTTTTCTGGGGAAGATTAAATAGATAGAGCAATCAGTGTGTATAGGGGGAAGGATTGTGGTGAATCTGGGGAAGCAAAAGAAAATTAGGGAGAGTGAGTCCTGGGCCAGATAGAGGGTTTAACTGAAGTCAAGACCTAGCCTCCCACCAACTTTTGGGACCCCTGATATAGAAGATGTGAAGTAATGTTTCTGAGCTCGTCAAGAGTTCCTTCCCAAATGGGCAACCAGACATGTTCTATTATGCAGGGGGTTGGACTAGATGACTCTGGAGGTCCCTTCCAGCTCTGTGATTCTCTTCTATGATTAATGGAGGCAAAGGGGAAGAAGAAGAAGAAGAAGAGGAGATTGGATTTATCTCACTCTGAGTCTCAGAGTGGCTTACAATCTCCTTTCCCTTCCCCTCCCCACAACAGACACCCTGTGAGGTAGGTGGGGCCGAGAGAACTCTCTCGAGAACTGCCCTTGGGAGAACAGCTCTGAGAGGACTTGTGACTGACCCAAGGTCACCCAGCTGGCTGCATGTGGAGGAGTGGGGAATCACCGCTCTTAACCAGGACACTGAACTGCCTCTCAACTCTAGGAACACCTGAGTTAGAGGATGGAATACGACTGACCCACAGCAACTCGTCTGTCTACCTGCCTGTCTGTATATGGCAGGCTAGAAGCAGAGCGTTATCCCTCTCCCTTCTCCTAACTGGCAGTTCGCTATTATGGAATGCTTGGGACATTCTTGGACCGCTCAGTGGGAAACTGTATGCCATAGAATGTCCTTGCAAGAATTAAATTCAAAAAAGTCCTTGAACTGTAGGATGTGATGGAGTGTCTGCCGGGCAACTTGACAGACCCCCAGTTAAAAATCCGTTTCAGTAATTTTTTTCAAGAATCATACTGGATTCAAGATTTCATAGATACTTGTAAATATCCACAAAGTATATTCAGATACAGTAATCCTCACTGATTCCCAATGGGAAATCAATCATTTCTTGGAACCTCCCTTCAAAAGTCTGAAGTGTGCCTCCACTATACCATTTTCATGTCTCCACTACACCATTAGAATCACTGAGGACTGCTGCATCTGAATGTACTTCGTGGTTACACGTATCTATGAAATCTTGAATCCAGCATGATTCTTGAAAAAATCATTGAAATGGATTTATAAGCAGGGGTCTGTCAAGCTGGCTGGCAGAGACACTATCACATCCTACAGTTCGAGGACTTTTTGAATTTAATTATTACAAAGATGTTTATGAAATAACTTTACCTGTGACTTTTTACCTGTCTGTTTAATTGCATCAGAGGAAAATTTGTTCTGAGTATTGTGTCTGTTATATTTTTAAAATCTATAAATCATTGGTTTTTTGGTGGTTCAATTTGGGCACCTGCGGTTTTTTTCTTTTTTACATATATTGCTGTGCCCCTGCTTTTTATCTTGTATCCCATTGCCATGGGATGTCGACAGAGTGCTGTTTGTGGCCCAGCAAATAAATGGTGCATTTGTCCGGGGCGGGGGGAGAGATGCCTGGGATATTTCAAATTTGTTTGCCAATATATCTGAATGCTTTTGTAGAGCTTTAAAATGTATATTTAAAATGAGGTTAAGACGTCCATCTGGGGAGGCCGGGGGAGGGCTGGGGATGGAGAATGGCAAAAGCACGGATGGCAGTGGATTGATGGCTGACTCAGCCAGATGTGTGGCCAGCAAGGCTCTAGTCCTCTTTAAAGGCTAGAGGTCCAGAAGAGTTAGCTGTCTTAGTCTGTTGCTGCACCTTGTAAGACTAACAAACTTTATTGTAGCACAAGCTTTCGAGAAACACAGCCCTCTTCGTCAGGTGCATGGAGGGTATGAAGAAACCGGCCAGAGATAGATAGGTGGTCAGGGGAGGGGGAGAGGATGCCGAAAGTGCCGTGGAAATGCCAGGCAGGTGCAAAAGTCACGAAAAAGGCTGACTGCACAATCCAGGCTGGGTGTGCTCCCTTCCGCCCCCTCCCCTGACCACCTATCTGTCTCTGGCCGGTTTCTTCATGCCCTCCATGCATCTGTCGAAGAGAGCTGTGTGTTTCTTGAAAGCTCATGCTACAATAAAGTTTGTTTGTCTTGAAGGTGCTACTGGGCTTTTCAGTCTTCTCAAGGCTGGGGTCTCCAGGCACCCTCACTGCTTTCTTGGCTCCTCCAGTTCTTTCAGGTCTCCACCACAATGGCAGCCTGTCTGCATCCGCTGAAAGAGCTTAATAGCTCCCACAGCTCTTCCACAGACATAGTTGCCCAGCTAACCGGCATCGACCCCAGCCGCCTCTCCCTCTCCTCCGTCCTCGACCTCGTCTCTGACAGCCCCACATCTTCAGTGGGAGAGCCGCCCTCCGATGAGGATGCCCAAGACATGGTGGATGATCCGGAAATGGTGGTGGTGGACCTAACAGGCCAGCCAAAGATTTCTGAGCTGCAGGAGAATCCTGGGCCACCAGAAGTGGAGGAAGGAACCACTGCTGCTATTCGAGAAGGGGTCCGGTCCGTCGCCATAACGATGCCTGAGGAGACAACCTGTCTGCATCCTGTCCAGCTGCGGTCAGGAAGCCCACAGGCATCGGTGGCACAGCGGCTACTAGATGTGCCCCAAACACCACGAGCATCATCAGCCCTTCCTGGAGGTGAAGACCGCGGACCCCGTTTCCCAGGAAGGTTTGGGGATTCATTCCCTCCCTCCTGTTGTTCTCGTGGCTGCTCCAAGGACCGCGTGAAGGCCGTGGCTTTTGCCTTCGTGGCCCTGCTTGTTGCACCTTGGCTCCTCTACGGGCTTTACCGCTACCTGCCTTTGAGAGCTCCCGCATGTCCAGATCTCGCCAGCCGCCTCGCGTTCGCCCTGCGCTCCCTCTTGATGGCCGGCGTTCCTGTCATACTCGGTAAAAGGAGGGAGGGGGGTGATGCTGGATATGGATATGTTTTCGTGCCCTCTCCACACCACCGAGAGAGAACCGATGCACACAATGTTGAGAGAGAGCACACATTTCTCACGGGGAAAATTCACTGCAAGGAAAGGCAAAAAATCAGCAGCTGGGAAAATTTGGTTTGATCGTTAATACGTTTTACCACAATTTGGGTGGACATTGCTCAGTTTTGTAACAGAGTATTGGATTAGGATCAAGAGTCCCGAGTTCAGATCCACGCCCTGCCACGAAGCTCATGAGTTTACTGTGGGCCAATCGCTCCCTCTACACCTAGTCTACTTCACAGGGTTCTTGTGAGGATAAATGGGAGGAAGACCTCTTTGGAGGAAGAGAGCCGTATAAAAACATAAGAGGTAAATTATAACTAGGGAGGGAAGGCCGCACGGTACAGTCTGGTCTCCTCAGATCTCGAAGCTAAGCAGGGTTGGTACTTGGAAGGGAGACCACCAAGGAGCACTCTGTAGAGGAAGGGGATGGCAACCACCCTCTGCTCACTCACTTGCCTTGAAAGCCCCCTTCTGGGGGCGCCAGAAGTCAGCTGCACAGCACCCCAATTAGAACTTGAACACAGAGCCCAGCTCTTATCGTTAGGGATGGCCTCACAGTTCCCATCCCTGCTATTTTGATAGAAAATCCACACTTTCTTGCTGAGAATAGAGTACAGGACTTTTAAACTTTTATGGTCCATTGTGGAATCTTGCTCCATTGGCCAGCTCACTTTTCTGCCCTCCTTGTGCCTACCCCATGCTGTCCCGCGGAGCTTTTCTGGGTGGTGAAAGAGGGCACTTTTCTCACAAGAAGAAGAAGAGATTGGATTTATACCCCCGCCCTTCACTACCCAAAGGAGTCTCAGAGTGGTTTACAAACTCCTTTCCCTTCCCCTCCCCACCACAGACACCCTGTGAGGTAGGTGGGGCTGAGAGAGCTCTGACAGAAACTGCTCTTTTTCAAGAACAGCTGTGCCAGAACTATAACTTGCCCAAGGTCATCCAGCAGGTGCAAGTGGAGGAGTGGGGAATCAAACCCACTTCTCCCAGATTAGAATCCGTACACTTAACCCACTACACCAAACCCTGTGGATGCTGCCCTGGAAAATGTGTGGGCGCACTGCGACTCTTGGGGTCAGCTTTGCCTACAAAATTGCTTGCATCAGTTACAACTTAGATGTCACATAGATGTTCAGGTCAATCTCAGGAGGCTTTTGGTATACTGGCAAAATTTGTGGCATGTTAGGAGCTTCATATTACTGGACTCTTACTCTTTTCTAGAAGTAGGGTACGTTCACTCTTCTGTGAATTCAGATCATTGAAAAAAGTATGGTTGCCAACTTTCAAACTGGCTCTTGCAGCTATGCCTTTTCACAGAAGTTTATTTATACTTCAGATTTCTGAATCTCCCAATCCCTGAGTACACAGGGATCTGGACAGTTTACATCAGTAAAAATATATGTAAATATATCCTAATCGCTGGTTAAAATGCAGTCTCTCCTTATATATATTTGAGTTTTGATGTCCCTCCTGGACACACTTCCACAGCCTTTGGCCCGCTCGGATGCCACTCTCACAGTCTCCCAATCCCGTGGCTGCACTGGCTCGGCTCCGCCCACCAAGCCGGCGGACAGCACTTCGCCCTCAGTCTGGAGGGAACCGGCGAAGGGGATGGACGCTCCGCTGAGAGAGCAGCAACCCCTCCACGGGGGGAGAAGGAGGAAGACACTTCTCTTGGCTCCTGTGTGAGAGTAGCTATGACTAACTGTCTCCTCAGTGGCTGTTGGTAGGCAACCAAACAATCAAGCTTGCTTCTGTGAGTAAAAAAACAAAGGACTTTCAGCATAACGCCCCTCTCCTCCCGCTTGGCCACTTTCCTGTCAGAATAAATTTAACACATCTCTCCTTTCTGGCTCCACCATGGCGGGCTGGCTGATGAGGTGGGCCAGGGACCATCAAACCATTCTCTTCAACCCCCTGGTGTGCGGCTGACTTTCCCCTATGGTTGCCTCATGGGGAACCATTGTTGCCAATCTCCAGGTGGGACCTGGAGATCTCCCACTGTTATAATTGATCTCCAGATGACAGAGATCAGTTCCCCTGGAGAAAATGGCTGCTTTGGAGGGTAAACACGATGGCATTATCCCCTGCTGAGTCCTTCCATCCCCCCAATGCTGCCCTCCATAGGATCCACCCCTAATTCTCCAGGTATTTCCCTAATCAGAGGTGGCAACTGTGCTTTCTCCTCAGTACCTGTTGCTAGGCAATCAGGTTCTCTCACTAAAAGGCCCTTTCCACACCTGTTTTGGCCTTTGGGAGAAACCTTATTGGGGCCACTCCCGATAGGGTTGCCAACTCCAGGTGAGAAATTTCCTGGAGATTTGAGGAATGGAGCCTGGAGAGGGTGAGGTTTGAGAAGGGGTGGGACCTCAGACAGGTACAATTTGACTCCACCTTCCAAGCCAGCCATTCCTTCGTGGGGAACCATTGTTGCCAATCTCCAGGTGGGGGCTGGAGATCACTCAGAATTACAACTGCTCTCTAGGAGGGAGGGGGAGGAGATGGAAAGCTGAAGCCAGGGGTCAGATAATGGTAGGTTGATGGTTGGCTGGGAGGGAGATCAGGTTGCCAACGCCAGGTTGGGAAATTCCTGGAGAGGGTGAGGTTTGAGGAGGAGTCGGATCTCAGACCGGTACAATGCCATGGACTCCACCCTCCAAACCAGCCATTCCCTCATGGGGAACCATTGTTGCCAGTCTCCAGGGGAGGGATGGAGATCACACAGAATTACAACTGCTCTTTCCCCTGGAGAAAATGGTGGACTCTGTGTCATTATGCCTGGCTGAGGTTGCCACAGCGAATTGGCACTAAGTGCCCAAGGCCGGGGCACTCTTCCAGAACCTCTTTCTAGATCTTATTGTATTTATTTCCATAATGGGCCTTATTCCTAGTATAAATATAATACTACAAACTTAAAATTAATCCCCAGATGGCATTAATAGTCTGCTATTGAGCAGTTCTGGCCATCGCAAGCAGGATGGGGAGAGAAAGGGGGAGCGAAGAAGAGGAAGGTGCCAGCTATGTTATTGCCTGTTGCTGCTCTCAACAAAAAGCCTGCAGAACATCTCTGCCTTGCAAGCCCTGAAGGCTGGCAACCCTAAATTCAAAACATCTAGTCTTATTTCCAAAGTTTGATCTTCAGCCATGGTCCAGTGATGCTGGCTACCTCCATGAAAGAAAGCTTCGCTGTCTGATTTAGATCTCTGGTTTGGCTGATCAGTTGACAACTCCAAGTGCAAGACATGAAATATAAGGCAGCTGCAATGAGGATGTGCCAATTAGCTCAAGCGGCCAATCCCAAAAGCTCTAGGACTTCACAGCTTGCTTTATATACTCAGAAGCTGATCTTGAGTATTTTCGACGTTCCTTAGATTGTATTCTCCCAGCCCAGGCTCACGCATGTAATTCTGATGTAAGTCCCAAACAGTTCAGTAGGCTTTAAAATGGCTTGCAGTTCCATCTTCTCTCAGAAGAAGGCCCTACTGAACTCTAGCACTTACTTTGGAGAAACACATGCATGATCCAGCTGCAGAAATCGTTTGGTTCCTGCGATCTCAACTATCTCACCGACTCCGGTAAAGCCTGGGGAGTTCCCTCTCAGTGGATTATAATGCCCTAGAGCTTCCCCTCCAAAGCAGCTGTTTCTCCAGGGAACCGATCTCTGTTGCTGGAGATCAAATTGAATCCAGGCTAATCTCCAGACCCCACCTGGAGGTTAGCAACCCAACTGGCAAAACACTGCAAAAAGAAAAGAAAAAAGCAATCCTGATGCAATAATGCTTGGCACAACCATACACAAAATAAAGAGCAGGACCCAAAGAAACTGGACAAATGTGCAAAGTCAGTGTAATACAAAAGACAGAAGACAGAAATTACATAAACGCTAAGTCTCATTATTGATACAACTTCAGTTGGTGTTTGAGTAGTGGACTCTTCCTCAATTGTTATCTATAGGAAAAGCCATTAACAAAGTATTTTAAAATACTGTTGTATGTAATTTAAACATTTTGATGACAATTGAATATATTTCATAGGTACATTGCACATTATATATTTACATGTTTTTATGAATTATATAAGGTTCAGAGGAAGTCCCGTCAAAACGATATGTCTTTCCAGAAAACATCGTTAACAACCTTGAATTGCATTTCAACTGTTGTCTAATATTGTTATTATATGGAATTGGATTCTGTCTTTTGTATTTTGTATTACACTGACTTTAGCGCATTTGTCCAGTTTCTTTGGGTCCTACTTCTTTATTTCATTTGACTGTCATCTATCTTCTGTATTATTACAAACCACACACATGCAGATCCCCGAACACGATTTGGAAATAAGAAACAGAAAAGATTGCATCGAGTTCCACTTTGGAAACAAGGTGGTAGTTTCAGAGTTCGAAATCCACAGCCGGTTTCATACAAGGAGACTTTGGGAAGTGTTCTTGCCTGGGTTCAGCAATGGAACCCCCAGTGCCACTGATGCTTTCGTTGGCGTCTTTCTCACATCCTCCCTTCTCAAAGTGAATTCTCCCCATTTCCCCTCCTCCGTTTTAATGAGACAGGTGCCATTCTTGTGTTGTTTGTCTAAATGGCACAGGGATGGGAACTCCAGAGAGCATTCCTGTCTTCATAGGACCTGTGTGAGAGCAGCTCCAGTATGAGAAGGCAAGTTTGGGCCTTGTTAATTGCAGGTTTTTGGGAACAGCACTTCATCTTGTTCATTAGATGCTGGTGTGGGGAGGGGCAAGAAACCCTTCTGGCATGTTTTATCGCAACACTGCAGAGCTTTTGCTGTCCACATATCCCAATTTCTCCCTGGGTGTAGCTGTTCTGAATAGGGCCGTCAGCTCTGGGTAGGGAAATGTGTGGAGATTTGGGGGTGGAGCCTGGGGAGCATTGCACTCTTCAGAGGACAATACCATAGAGTCAGTCCTCCACAGCAGCCATTTTCTCCAGGTGGACTGATCTCTGGGGGCTGGAGAGCAGTTGTAATAGCAGGAGAACTCCAGCCCCTGCCTGGAGGTTGGGGAAAACAAAATCAGCTCACTGGAGAGAACTACTGTTCTGTGACTTTAACCTGAGCCTTTTTTGTAGAAAAAGCCCAGCAGGAACTCATTAGCACAATAGGCAACACCCAACAGCAGAAATCTATTTGCATATGAGGCCACACCCCTGACAGGACAGGTAATTAGCATATTAGGCCACACCCCGTGTTACCCAAAGTGGGGTCATCCAGCCACACCCACCTTTTGCTATTATGCTAATGAGTTCCTACTGGCCTTGGCCAACTCGGGAGCCAGCCAGAACTCCCTTCCTGTGCGTTCCTGCCCAGAAATAGCCCTGACTTTAGCACACTTGGATGTACTTTTTATAATGCTTATAATGCACATTTCTTACATTAACGATCATCCTTATATAAAGTACCTGCCATAAACATAGACAAACCCAATAGATAATGGTGTGAGTACAATACAAAAGCTGGATGCAAATGTCCTTGACACTGTTCAGGCTTCATAGCTCTGTCAAGATGCCTTGAAGAGGAAACATTCCAGGAACAGAGCCAAGACTGCCAAGAACGTTTGCATCAAGCTTTCGTATTGTACTCACACCATTATCTGTCGCAGGGGAGTCAAACATGCGGCCCGGGGGCCAGATCAGGCCCCTGCAGGGCTTCCATCAGGCCCGAAGTAGAACTGGCCCTCTCCTGCTCCCCGTTCTGCCGCTGCTGCTGCTGCATCGTAGCTTGCTTTGCCAGGTTCTCTCAATCACTCCGCCATTCCATGTTTTCCCCTGGGTCCTGGACTCAGAACTCTGAGCATGAGATTTCTGTGGCGAACGTCAATAAATCAAAAATAGGTTTGCAGTTTACAGAGCTAATGTTTTAAGCATGGTTTCATTTTAAGTCAAAATAATAATCTTTGTGTCCTTTATAAAGTTTATATCTCCGCTGCCTGGCATTACATTCTATGACACACACGTGGCCCGGCCCAACCAGGTCTCATTTAAGTCAGAGCCGGCCCTCAAAACTTATGAGTCCAACGCCCCTGATCTATTGGTTTTGACGATATGGCATGTACTTTGCATAACGATGACTCTTGAGTAGTATAAGAAATTTGCATTGTAAACATCATTAACAGTACAACCCAGTGTGTTAAAGTCATAGAACAGTAGTGTTCTTCGGTGGGCTTATTTTGTTTTTCCCATTGTGTTCACACTGAGGGCTGTCTTGTTTTTGATACCCACCTGGAGGTTGGCAGCCCTAACTCTGAAAGACCCGGCCTTTTTTCCCAAAGTGGAACCAAATGTATTTCTAGTCAGTTCTGTTGCTACATGTGCAGCTGTTGCTTTCTTCTGTCCATTGGTGCACCTTTCTCCTAAATTGCTGATGCGCATGGTGTGCATTGATAAGACACTGATGAAAGATTGATACAATGGTGTCAAGGTGCTTTTCAGGCCGTGGCTGTTGCGTCCAACGCTTGGGAGCACTGGGGAAACACTGTCAAAAGAAAGCCATCTCGATGTGCCTTATCAAGATTCTTTTGTGCTGTTGTCTATGTGCAGGAGCATACACACATGTTGGCAAACACTCCTCAATCGTGTGCACAATTCCATTAAGATCGTGAGGCCCAGAAATTCAAATTAACTGTAGGAAAGCGTACACTATGCAATTCCAGAAGGAATTTCAAATATTCTCAGAGTTAAACCAGAATACAGGAGGATGGAGCACTTGGTTGAGCAAAAGTGTCATGTGACAAATGCCATAAATGAAGAATTGATTTTGGAACCACAGCAACAAAAAGGCTTCCGACAACAACCTCCGAAAGCTAAAAGGGACAAATAGGTCCCATTTTTATATCCCTGGCACTCGAGCAAGGAAAACCTTTACCTTTAATCAATAAAAAACCTCCACTAATTACAACCTAGCAGAAAGCCAGTAGCCCAGGAAGGGGGGGTATGCCAGAACTGTGGATGCTGAGAATCTAGGCTTGTTATCCAATTCAGCAGAGTAAAAGCAATGCAGAACATGTGTGTATTTAGCCTTAAGAAAGGTTTACTAGAAAAACAAGGGAAGGGTTACTCTTCTTTTTCAGTCTAAGAGTAGAACAAAGGAGAGAAAAGTTCCCCACAAAGTGCCCCCCCCGGTGTAGGTGCCAAACAACATGCAGCATCTTTCAATATATTGATCAGCCAATAGCTGAGCTTAATCCCATCTCATTAGGAATAGTACCTCCTTCTCTCTGGCGGGAAATACGCACCTAACACCTAATTGGTCTATGCTAACTAGCTAACCTGAACATATACAAACAGCAGTTGAACCTTTCATGACAGAAGGAATGAACTTGCAAATCCCAGCAAGGCCCCTTCCATGCACATTCTGGTGTTGCTTTTTAAAGTTAAGTTTCTAGTCCCTTGTACTTTGTCATCTGACGGCATGCGGCTGCTTTCAGTAGGGAGCTGAGAAATTTCCCAGCGAGTGATTCTTCTCTTCCCACTCTGCAGGCATCATCTTCAGGCCTATAGCTGCCTTGTGCCGGAACAGCCTTTACCCGCTGTGTGCCCGCGCACAAACCGTCCGGCCCTACCAGAAGGTTATCCCATCCCTGAAAGAACAGTTTGCAGTCTTCGGCCTGAACCTCCTGGTGATGGCCACCTTCCTCCCCAGGAACATCTGAAGCTCATCCCCATCTTGGCCGGACTCTTTGTCATCAGCAGGTAAACCACCGTCTCTCTGGGTCCCCCAGCCCGGATTCCCACCTGAAGAGCCCTGCTGGAACAGCCCAGTATCCTGCTTCCCACAGTGGCTCACCAAAGTGCTCGCAAGCCATGGAGGCCCAAATCACCTCAGTCACTTGCCTCCCTCAGCAACTGGGACCGTGAGGTACTGAGGTAGATGGACCAATGGCCTGTGTTCATTCCCGTGTGGGTGGTGGTGGTGGAGCCTAATGGACACGGGGTGTGTGTGTGTGTGTGGAGCTGATGGAAGACCCACTCATGTGGGGCAAAAAATAGCACCCCCTCCACTTATCACTGCTTCCCTCGGAAACCCAGAAGACGGTAAACGTTGCCTCCACACCTGAGGATGAACACTCATGGATATGAGCCAAAACACCTCATTAGACCAAGGCCGGGGTCCCCAAGGGCAGCTCCTGCTGAGTCTTTCAGAAAGCGTTGTTATTGGTTGCCCTCATTCAAAGGCGGCAAGGTGGGATATCAATTGAAAGTGATAAATAAATAAATAAATATATTCAAAATGAGCAGATTTCCCACAAGCTGCAATCCCAGCTGCACCCACTAGGGGGTCAGGAGGACCAGTAAGCACTGGGGGGGGGGGGGCTTTCTTTAATTGCTCTGGGGCTCCATTTCTCCTCTCCTGCCCTCCCCCAAGTTTCTTTTGCATTATCCCTCTCCTGCCCTCCCAACATTCCTTGGTTTCTTTCTATTCCCCTTCTCTGAGAAACAAGATTTCCACATTTCACAGGAAACCGTATCTTAACCCACCCCATCCCACTTATTAATATGAGAATTTTTTTGAAAACTATGGATGCATTAGATCCAAATCAAGCATGTCTGCCAGGTGGAGCTGACACAGTTCTCTTGTTAGAACAATGTTCTTACTTAACATAAGGCTCCTTTATGTGGTCACTGTGGAGTAAAATGAAGCAGAAAGGGGGTGGAGGCAGGGGTAGGGCCACCATCTTGCTGTCTGGGATGGGGGGGGGTCCCCTGCCCTTGGCTCTTGTTTCCTGCTGCCCCTCTTGTAGTCGGTAAAATAAAAAAATGGCCATCAGGCAATGGAGTGTCATCACTCCCGGGGAAAACCCGGAAGTGACTTCAATTCACGCTCATGTGGGTTAAAAAATAGCGCCCCCTCCACTTTTGACTTATGGACCTGCAATCTCTGCTTCCCTTGGAAACCCAGAAGACGGTAAACGTTGCCTCTGGACATGAGAATGAGCACTAAAGTATATGAGCCAAAATACCTCATTAGATTAAGGCCGGGGTCCCCAAGGGGGGGTCCTGCTGAGTTTTTCAGCCAGCGTCTGGGGCCGTTGTAAGGTGGGGCTTGTTATTGGTTGCCCTCATTCAAAATGGGCAGGTTTTCCACCACTGCAGTCCCAACTGCAGCCACTGGAGGGTTGGGAGCAGGGTTATTTTTGGGCGGGAACGCACAGGAACGGAGTTCCGGCTGTCTCCTCAGTTGGCCACACCCAGCAGGAACTCATTAGCATAACAGGCCACACCCAACAACAGAAACTCTTTAGGATTGGCTACATTAGGGGTGTGTGGCCTAACATGCAAAGGAGTTCCTGCTACAAAAACGCCCTGGGTTTTGACAACAAACAAGGTCAACAGAATAAGAAGCAAAAGGTGGGTGTGGCTGGATGACCACACTTCTGGCAACATGGGGGTGTGGCCTAGTATGCTAATCAGCTTCTGCTATTGGGTGTGACCTATTATGCTAATGAGCTCCTGCTGGGCTTTTTCTACAAAAAAAGCCCTGATCGGGAGGACGGGTAAGCACCTGGGCTTTCTTTAATTGCTATATGGTTCCATTTCTCCTCTCCCGCCCCCACACACTCCCAAGTTTCTTTCTTATTATCCTCCTTCCACCCCTGAAGATATTCCTGGGTCTCTTTTTATTCGCCTTTTGTTCTTTGAGAAACAAGATTTTCACATTTCATGGGAGGGGAGCCCCTCTTGTAGTCGGTAGAATAAAAAATGTTTTAAAAAATGGCCATCAGGCAATGGAGTGTCATCACTCCCGCGGAACACCCAGAAGTGACATCAGTTCACGCTAGAGATTGCCCAGTTCCTAGAGTGATGTGATGTGGCGCCCGGAGGAGAACCCCTAGCTCAGAGGTTGAGCACTTGCTTGGCACACAGAAAGTGCTGTGTCCAAATTTCCAGGGAAAAAGATCTCAGGTAATGGGTGGAGAGCTGCTGCCAATCAGAGGCCCAGTGGACCATGGCAAGGCTGCTCTGGTGATCCACTGTCCCCACGACTCACCCCTTCCTCTCCCTCCTGTCTCCTCTGCCCTACAGGATCTGCTACTCGGCGGCCTGGCTCCTCCGCAGCCCCTTCCAAGGCTTTGGGTTTGGACTGGCCATCTTCCCCTGCCTGCTCATGATGGCCTACAATCTATACTGCCTGCACAACATGGGCTTTGGATTTCTTTTCGTGCCCGCCCCATCGGGTGACACCCAAACCACTGCTGCCCCGATGTTACCAGCTGGCAGGAATTAGCAAGAGGGGCAAGGGCTAAACAAAACTGTACAGAATTTGTACAGAATGGTATAAATGTGTACAGAATTATATTATTATTATTATTATATTATTATTATTACGCTATATTGTATTATTATAGAATTATATTATTATAGAATGTGTGTATTATAGAATGTCCATTATACTGTATATTATTATAGAATGTGTATAGAGTTATGTAAACAGCGTCAAATAAATTCTAACAATTTAATTAAGGAATTTATATATAAGGAAAATTTCTCCATGTTTATTTTTCTAATTAAATACATACAAAATTCCCAAATTACAAGGCTCAATGTAAGCATATAATATACACGCTGTAATGGTATTTTGTCCACGGCGTTCACTCAGGATATGCTTCATATTTATTTATTATTTATTTATTTACCCTGTACCCCGCCCTCCCTTCAAAGCAGGCCCAGGGCAGCTTACACTGATTAATACATAAATAGCAATTAAAATCCACATAAAATCCTTTAAAACAATTATAAATAGATCATAAACCATAAACTGCTGGTGATGTTTCAGTGATTGCTTAAGATGGCATCCCTGAAAGTAGCATCCTGAAAATGCCTGCAAGGTCTAAACAATTTTTTCTGCTCAGTGCTCTTCCTAATGTGAGTGGCAACACAGGCTGGATGTCAAACCCGAGGGCCAGGGCTCTATGGTTACGATTGTTGATGGTAATAGTGGTGGTGGCGGCTCCTTAATTGAAAGCCTGGTGGAAGAGCTCCGTCTTGCAGGCCCTGCGGAACTGTAAAAGATCCTGCAGGGCCCTGATCTCTTCCGGGAGCTCATTCCACTAGTATGGAGCCACCACTGAGAAGGCCCTGGCCCTGGTGGTAGCAAGCCTGGCATCCTTCGGACCCGGGAGGGTCAGACGATTTTGCTACCCTGACCGTAGCGCTCTCTGGGGTATATATGAGGAAAGGCGGTCCCTCAGGTATGTTGGACTCTGGCTATATAGGGCTTTAAAGATAAGAACCAGCACCTTGAAGTGAATTCGGTATGCTATTGGCAGCCACCTGGGGAGGCCCATCAACAGCCTGGCCGCAGCATTCTGCACTAGCTGCAGCCTCCGAATTTGTGACAAGGGCAGCCCCATGTAGAGAGCGTTACAGTAGTCTAATCTTGAGGTGACCATCACATGGATCACTGTTGCCAGGTCATTGCGGTCGAAGAAGGAAACCAACTGCCTAATCAGCCGAAGATGGTAAAAGGCTGATTTGGCAGTGGTTGCTACCTGGGCCTCCATTGTTAAGGAGGAGTCCAGGAGCATTCCCAAGCTCCTGACCTCCGGCGCTGGCACCAACGGTGCCCCATCAGAAGAACAAAAGAGAAGTCAATGTTGAATCAGGCCAATGGCCCATCTAGTCCAACACTCTGTCACACAGCAGCCAAAATATACCAGGTGCCATCAGGGGGTCCAACAGTGGGGCCAGGACACTAGAAGCCCTCCCACTGCTGCCCCCCCCAGCACCAAGAACAGAGTGCATCACCTGCCCCAGACTGAGAGTTCCCATCTATGCCCTGTGGCTAATAGCCACCGATGGACTTCTGCTCCATATGTTTATCTAATTCCCTCTTGAAACTGTCCATGCTTGTAGCTGCCACCACCTCCTGTGGCAGTGAATTCCATACGTTAATCACTCTTTGGGTGAAGAAGTACTTCCTTTTATCTGTTCTAACCCGACTGCTCAGCAATTTCATGGAGTGCCCACGAGTTCTTGTACTGTGAGAAAGGGGGAAAAGTACTTCTTTCTCAACCTGCTCAATCCCATTCATAATCTTATAAACCTCGATCATGTCACCCCTCAGCCGTCATTTCTCCAAGCTAAAGAGCCCCAAGCGTTTTAACCTTTCTTCATAGGGAAGGTGTTCCAACCCTTTTATCATTCTAGTTGCCGTTCTCTGCACTTTTTCCAATGCTATAATATCCTTTTTGAGATGTGGCGACCAGAACTGTACACAGTATTCCAAATGAGGTCGCGCCAATGATTTATACAGGGGCATGATGATACTGGCTGATTTGTTTTCAATTCCCTTCCTAATAATCCCCAGCATAGCATTGGCCTTCTTTATTGCAGTTACACACTGCCTAGACATTTTCATTGAGTTATGTACTACGACTCCAAGATCTCTCTCTTGGTCAGTCTCTGCCAGGTCAGACCCCATCAACGTCTATTTATATTTAGGATTTTTGGCTCCAATGTGCATCACTTTGCACTTGACCACACTGAACCCCATTTCCCACATTGGCGCCCACTCACCCATCCTCGACAGATCCCTTTGGAGTGCCTCACAATCCTCCCTGGTTTTCACCACCCTGAACAACTTGGTGTCATCTGCAAATTTAGCCACTTCACTGCTTACTCCCAATTCCAAATCGTTAATAAACAAGTTAAAAAGCATCGGACCGAGTACTGATCCCTGTGGTACCCCACTGCTTACCACCCTCCACTGAGAAAGTTTCCCATTTATACTCACTCTCTGTTTCCTATTTATAAGCCAGTTTTTGATCCACAAGAGGACTTGTCCTTTTATCCTATGACTATTGCTTACTTAGGAGCCTTTGATGAGGAACTGTATCAAAAGCTTTCTGGAAGTCAAGGTAAATAATATCTATTGGGTCCCCCTTATCCACATGTTTGTTCACTCCCTCAAAAAACACTAACAGGTTAGTGAGACAAGATCTTCCCTTACAGAACCCATGCTGAGTCTGCCTCAATAGTTTTTGTTCATCAATGTGCCTACTAATTCTTTCCTTAATAACAGTTTCCACCAACTTACCCGGTATCGATGTCAGACTGACTGGCCTGTAATTTCCTGGATCTCCCCTGGAGCCCTTTTTAAAGATGGGAGTGACATTAGCTACCTTCCAGTCCTCAGGAATGGAGGCAGATCTTAAAGAAAGATTACATATTTTTGTCAGGAGATCCACAAGTTCACATTTGAGTTCTTTCAGAACTCTCGGATGAATGCCATCCGGGCCTGGTGATTTATTAGTTTTTAAATTGTCCATCAGTCGGAGGACTTCCTCTCTTGTCACCGCAATCTGATTTGGGTCTTTCAAACCCTCTCCCGAAATCGGTGCTTCTGGAGTGGGCAAGCACTTCTCCTCTTCCGCAGTGAAGACAGAGGCAAAAAATGCATTCAGCTTCTCAGCCATATCCCTATCATCCTTCACTACTCCTTTTACCCCTTGGTCATCCAAGGGCCCCACTGCCTCCCTGGCTGGCTTCCTACTTCTAATGTATTTGAAGAAAGTTTTATTGTTGGCCTTTATGTTTTTTGCGATATGCTCCTCCTATTCCCTTTCTGCTTGCCTGATCACAGACATCGAAGGTTGGGATCCTTACCCCCAAACCGCCCTGTCTCAAGCACAGGATCTCCGTCTTTGTTGGATTCAGTTTCAACTGACTCAGTCTAAGCCAACCAGCCATGGCTTGTAATGCCCAGTCCAGATCTTCCGGTCTGGAGCAGTGTTTCCTCTAAGCTGAGGAAGTGTGAGCTAGCTCATAGTTTTCTAGCCTCCGGCTCACACATTTTTGTCTGTGCTCAGAAAGGAGGGCTCCAGAGCAAACTGATTTATGCAGCAGCCAAATCGCTTGCTCACAAGTTTAATGCCAGTGGCTCACAAAGTAGAATTTTTGCTCACAAGACTCCACAGCTTAGAGGGAGCATTGGCCTGAAGGTGGACCGGCCACCCAACATCAGAGCTGGGTGTCATCAGCGTACTGGAGACACCCCAGCCTGTGCCTCCGGACAATCTGGGCAAGGGGGCACATATAGATGTTGAATAGCATTGGGGAAAGCACTGCCCCTTGAGGCACTCCACAAATCAGTGGGTGTCTCCTGGACTGCTGTTCCCCTAGTCCCACCCTTTGTCCCTGACCTTGGAGAAAGGAAGCAAGCCATTGCAAGGTAAGCCCCTGAATTCCTATGTCAGCAAGGCAGTGGGTCAGTAACTGATGGTCAACTGTGTCAAACGCGGCTGACAGGTCCAACAACATCAGTACCACTGATCCACTCAGATCCAGATGCCTCCAGAGGTCATCTGTGAGGGCGACCAGTGCCATCTCTGTCCCATGCCCAGGCTGGAAACTGGACTGGAAGGGCTCTAAGATAGAAGCATCATCCAAAAAGCTCTGTAGCTGAATTGCCATTGCCTCTCTATTAATTTGCCCAGGTAGGGCAGGTTGGAAACCAGCTGATAGTTGGCCAATTTGGCCAGGTCCAAAGATGGTTTTTTCGAGAGGACAGACCACTGCTTCAGCCAGTTTGGTGTAGTGGTTAAGTGCGTGGACTCTAATCTGGGAGAACCAGGTTTGATTCCCCACTTCTCCACTTGCACCTGCTGATGTGACCTTGGGTCAGTCACAAGCTCTGGCACAGCTGTTCTCTCAAGGACAGTTTCTGTCAGAAGTTCTCTCAGCCCCACCTACCTCACAGGGTGTCTGTGGTGGGAAGGGGAAGGGAAAGGAATTTGTAAGCCGCTCTGAGACGCCTTTGGGCAGTGAAGGGCAGGGTATTAATCCAATCTCTTCTTCTCTTCCTCCTTAAGCACCTTAGGGAACTGTCCCTCTATGACTTCTAGGTTAATGGTGACCCACTAGCGGATGTCTCCCTGCGGTTGGGGGGCGATCATCCACCCCCCGAGGAGCCTTTGGGTTAGGCTCCTAGCCATGAGGCTTTTGAAGGGTAGCCTCTTTGCCAGCACGATGCTGGGGAATTGAGGTGCTCTTCTGCCCTGACGGTCCGGCCGCTGTGTGTCCGTAATGGAACTCCAGCTGCCAACTAGGACAAGCATTGGGGAGTAGGCATTTTACACATACCTTTGGCGAGGTCTTCAGACCGACAACAAACAGTGAGTTGAGTTAAATGATAATACTGGGATTACAAAAGAAAGCTCCCCCGAAAATGGTGAGACTAGCGAGTGGGGGAGGGGCCCTCCATTATGCATAAACGAAGCAACATTTTTTTAAAGGGGGAGCTGAAGCATAAGCGAGGAAAACTGTTTTGGGAAATACACCAGAGCGCCAAAAAGCGCTTGGGCGAAAAGCAGAGACTTTAGCAGGCTCTTTTTAAAAGTAAACAATTTGCTAACATGGCGGGGAAAAGACCGGAGAAGGACAGACAAACGAAACTAAACCCCCCTGGAAGTATGAGCCCCTGACCAGAAGATACCACTGAGTTTTCTAAAGTGCTAGCTGATTCCTTGTGCCCTCTACTGGACCAGATGATGAATATCAACCAACATTGTTGACAACATTAAATCAGAACTTTGCAGCTCAGCAGCTCCAATTGAATGAAACTAAAAAATTGGCAGAGCAAACAGAGGTAAAGGTGAAGGAAATGGACACCACATCAAAAAAGGTCAAAAAAGGGTGCAGTTGTTGGAAAAGAAGCACGTTTCTTCTGAATTCCAACCTTGGCAAATGCAAATGGAGAAAGTTACTTTGTTCTTCGATTTCAAGGAGTTCCTGAGGCCAAAGACGAGAATCTAAAGCAAATATTGAGCGAGGCGTTGGCTCCAGTAGCAGATTTAAAAGCGGAAAACCTTATAAGCGAAATGGATGTGGTCTATAGAGCCTATTCCATGTACATCAAAAAGAATAATCTGCCTGGAGAGATAGTGGTAACATTCTCGAAGAGACATGTGACGGATCAAATCCTGAAAGCAACATCAGGAGTACCCTTGAAAATCGGAGGGAATACCATCAGGATTTTAAAAGACATTCCATTTGAAATAAGGAAGAAGAGGAAGGAATATAAGGACTTGATCAAACAAACAGCATTCCTTTCAGATGGTTGGTGCCTGAAGGGCTCCTTTTCAAACTCAAGGATAAAAAAGAAAAGATTGACTCTGTTTCCAAAGCGCGGGAGTTCCTGAGACTGCAACTGGGAGAGTCTGGGGAGGAAGGCAAAGAAGATAGAGACAGTAAACCTAGCGATACAGCCACTTCCTCTAACTGTTCTTCCAACGAAGACTCTGCTTCTGAGAAGGAGCAGCAGCCCCTAGACACAGTTACCAATTGAGGGATAGAAAGAATAAAAGAAGATGAAGGCTGATGAACTTTGATGTGTGCCTTGAAAGGATTTATTAAATGGGGAAGCTCTTGTGTTTTTCCTTAAACAGTAAAATTATTAATGAGTATAAAGATAACTAATATAGTGTAGATGACTATGTTCAATGTAAAGATAGAATTATAGACTAAAACTGATACAAGCAGTTGTAATGATCTCCTATACTTGGGTTTTTGGTGGTTTTCTTTTCTTTCTTCCTTAGTTGTAGTTTTTTCCCCTCTCTTTTTTCATTGTAGTTTATAGAAAATACAATTAAAAAATCCCCTTGGGGGGGAAGGAACTGTCCCTCTATGAAGGACTTGATGATAATCTCTCTCAAGGTGCTTCAGAACCCATCATGGCCAGCTTTAATTAGCCAGAATGGGCACGGATCAAAGCAGCATGTGGTAAGGCAAATAGCTAGGAGCAGTTTGTCAACTTCCTCTAGGCTGAGCAGGCTGAAATGATCCAAAACCAGAGTCGAAGACATGCATGGAGCCTTGAGTTTGCTCACTGTTTCAACTGTGGCAGTGAGGTCGCGGTGGAGTGACAAGACTTTATCTGCAAAATAGCTCGCAAATGCCTTGCAGCCTATGTCCAATTCCCTAGCATTTGGTCTGCCCTATGGCAGAACAGTTATAGACCAAATTGTTCTAAATAATTGGGCTGGACGTGAGCTCACAGACACAATCATAGCTGCACAGTAGTCTCTCTTCACGGCTTTGACTGCCATCTCATAGGATCTCATAAATGTCCTATAAGATGCTCTTGTAGCTTTGTCTTGAGCATGCTGCCACCATCTCTGTAACTGTCTCAGCTCTCACTTCATAAGCTGTAACTCCTGGCTGCAGAGATTCAGCTATGCCAGTCCCCTACAAGCTCATCTAACGAGCCACCAGGGGGCATCAGATCCCGCAGAGCCATCTAGAGCTGCACAGGGTCCATCTGGCTCCACAGGTGAGCTAAAATATGCTAGCCGCCTAAACAGAGTCCGGGTGAAACATTCAAGTGGGCCCTCAGGGCATGGTGGTCTGACCACGGGACTGCCAAAGCAGTAACCCGGTCCACTGTTACCCTCCCGCAAAGATCAAATCGAGCGTGTGCCCAGCTCAGTGTGTGGGGGCTGTCACATACTGGGAGAGTCCTAGTGTTGCCATGGACGACACCAGGTCCATTGCCTGAGCAGAGGTTGCATCATCAGCATGGGCATTGAAATCACTCAGAACTATCAGTCTAGGGTGTTCCAGTGCCCAGCCTGATACAGCCTCCATCAGGGACAGTAAGCTATTGGCTGGTTCGTTAGGTGGCTGGTACACCAGCCAAATCGCCAAACTCTCCCCTGCCTCCCACACCAGGCCAGCACACTCAATGCCCGTGATCCTTGGTGACGGGAGTACCCTGAAGGAGGAAGCCTCCCGGATGAATAGAGCCACTCCTCCCCCTGCCCCCTCATCCACAATTAGTGAAGGACCGAGAACCCGGGGGAGGGTGAGTTGGGAGAGGGCTACTGTCTCCCCTTCCCGCACTCAGGGAACAAGGTCAGAGTGAAACATTCAGGCAGGCCCTCAAGGCACGGTGGTGAATAGAGCCATTCCTCCCCCCACCCCCTCATCCATGATTGGTGAAGGACCGAGAACCCAGGGTGGGTGAGTTGGGAGAGAGCTACTGTCTCCCCTTCCTGCATCCTGGTCCCGGTCATGCACGCCAGGTCTACATTCTGCTCTTGCAGAAAGTCCCTAAGGACCATGGTCTCCTTGTTTATAGACCTAGCATTACACAACACCAATGTCAGAGGGGGGATTATCTTCCTAGCCCCACTGCCGACATCTCTTGGGATGGGACGCAGGCTGGAAGGGGGCCAAGCTGTTCTGTTTCTCCGCCCCCTTCCCTTAACTCCCTGCCTGGTCCCACCACTCTACTTTCCCTTCCCCAGGAAAGACTAGAAGATAAGAATCCAGTGTGACTGAAAGTTCAAATAATTTCCTCACGCAATGGCTAGTTGCAAAATATTGCATTCTGCCCCAGTGTCCTCAAGGGGCGAACCACACAATCTGGAATTTTTTACATACAATTTACACAAATAATTTGAAATCAAAGCAAAAAACACACTCTGAAAAAATAAGCTGACATAATTTTGCTCACCACTCTCTTCAACCTGCAATTTTTTTAAAAAATAATCTTATTGGTTTTTCACTAAACCCTACCAACTACACACTACAAACTAACATCTAAAAAACAGAGTAGCAAGGATCTTATAAGGTCTACAGTTAAGTTTGAGAGTTCCGTTTAAGTATGGTTACAAAATAGTCTTAATCAAATAGCTCTAGCTCGAAATACAATTTAAAATAACATATCTCAAGTAAAAAAGACACAAAGTAGATTTCCAAGTCTTCGCTTTGATTTCTTCTTCTGGTTACGTTCCTTCTTCTTCTCAAAAGGGATTTTGACTTTAAATGATCTAGGAGCAGCCGCCCCTAGTTCAGATTCAGATTCAGAGTCTAAAAAATCGCCTAAAGATACTGATGTAGATGAGGAACTGCCACTGCTTGTCCCTTCTTGTTCGCTTGTGTCCTTAGCATCTCTGTCCTTTGCTTCTCCTTTTGGTTTCGCTGGGGTTTGTTGCTGTTCCAGAAATATTTTAGCTTTAGCCAACGAGTCAATCTTTTCTTTTTCTTTTCTTTGTAATTGAAAGTCAGTCTTCTGGCATAAGCCATCGATATGGAGTTGAATTTTCTTGCAGTAGTGTTGTAACAGTTTTATATTGTTTTCTCTTTTTCTGTATTTCAAATGGAATGTCTTTCAAGGTCTTTATTTCTTCTCCTTGGATTTTTAAGGTTGTCCCGTTAGTAGCTTTCAATATCAAATCTCTTGTTGATCTTCTTAAAAAATTCACAAAATTTCCCCTGGAAGATTATTTTTCTTAATAAATTCAGGATAAATCCTATATATCATGTCTATGTCCGATGGTAGTGTTTCAGGTTCACAGTTTATCAGAGGAGCCAATGCTTCGCTTAAGATCTGTCTGAGATTTTTGTATTTCATTCCTGGGACCCCTTGGAATCTAAGGATGTAAGACGATCTTTCCACTTGAAGTTGTAGATGTTGTTTTGCCGAAATTCTTTCTTTCTCCGCTGATTCCACTTTTTGATTTAAAGTTTTTATATTACGTTCAGCTTTTTGAAGTTTTTTAGCTGTCTTGTCTGATGTGGACTTGACTTCCTTGATCTCTTCTTGGAGTTGAGGTTTTGGTTGAGGTTCATCATCTGGTCCAGCAGAGGGCGTAGTACTTCGGAAATCATGTTTGCAAGTGTCTATGGTAATTTCCGGTCTATGACTAGGTGATGATGTAGTTCCTGTAGTAAGTTTCGTTTTGGTCATCATTTTTCCTGCTCGCTGAGACATTGTTTACATTAAAGGTAGAAGTTCTTTTGTTATGTCCTGAGCTTGATTTCATCCCCATTGACAGGCTGGTATCGAGAATGGCAATACCTGATTGGCTACCCTGCATAGCAGGCCAATCAGGAAACAAGGATTGTGCTGGAGGGAAGTAAACTGATTGGCCTTTATCTCTGCAATGCCATTGGTTGTTACCATGAATATGGGTGTGGCTAGGCTAGCCTGCACTGTTTAAATAAGAGCCTGTCGCTCTGTGTTGTGTTTTCTGTTCTGATCTGTTCTGAGCCGTTGAATTACTATCATTAAAGCTGAATCACTTGTTGGAACGCTGCCTTTAAATGTCATACTTATCATATCTGAAGATCCAAAATCTTTCTCTGGAGTGCTAAAAACGATTCCGAGCTCTCGTGGGTTCAGAAAGGTGTATACACTTAAAGTCTGTTTCCGCCTTAATCCTTTATTCAGTTGTTTAGACTAGGTAAGGGCTACTCCTCCCCCTCTGGAAGGGCCCCCCCCTTCTACAGATTTAAGGCTTAAGTTGATTCCGCTCCCACAACGCTTCTTGTAGGTACTTCGGCACTCACATTTAATGTCAATTAACCGCTGCGTGTTAGGTCCTCTTCTTCCACTTCATTTAGATCCTTTGCTCGCTCTGGACTTGGTGTGCGCCTCTGGATGCCATTGCTGGCCCCGGTGCGGTAGAACCTTGGGGGGCAAAGGGAGCCTCAGTCCCTCAGCTGCGGCTTCAGGAGCTGCTCTCTGCGCATCCCAGGCTAGAGTCCCCTATGGAAACATTAGGGGAGGCCGGAACCGGCTGGTCTCCCTTCTTGCTGCCCGGTACGGAACGCATCCATTGGAGCTCGATGGAATGCGACCGTCTAGCAAGTCGCCGAAACCCTCCAACCTGCAATTCTTAAATATCACTCGTCCGGCATACAGCTCCACCATTTCCAAAGAATTTCAAACAAATGACATCTAGTAAGTGTAGTTCAAATTTACAGCAAATACATGTCCCAATTAACCTAAAGCAGCTGTGTGTTTTATTTTTACATATCTATCAGTTTTTAAAGAGACACTCTCAGAAAAACAGCTGTAATCCAAATTCTGATTTAAACCAGAGGGTGACAGTGTTCAATTTATAAATCCATTTCACCTCTTGTTGAAGTAAAGTTTTACCAGCATCATCGTTATTATACACATGTCCTTGGAATTTGTATAGAATAAAAAACTGAAGGGAATCAAGATCATGCTTGCCATTTAAAAAATGGTCACACAAACAAGACCACGGTGTATAATTAGCCAACAGAACAATCAATCACCATGTATAATTAAACAATTATTGTTTGTTCTTTTATATATACCATGTGTGAATTTCAGTTATCAGCATGATTGAAAAAATAATTCTACAAAGTAAAGTATACAACTGAGCAGTACAATCAAAATAATAATACAGCTCCTAATGGTCAACAGGGGCCAAAATTTTGACTACAAATTCTGGAATGGTGTTCCAAAATTCTCAACTTGACTGGTCTCACAGTATTCCCAATAAATAAAAGATTACATTCACAGACTATACAATATATGCATCTGTTTGTTTTACAGTTTGTAAATGTGTTCAAATCATCCTTAATGCCAGTAGTCATTTGAATAAATTCTTTAACCTCCAAAGCCATAAGGCAAGCAGCACATGAATGGCATTTATGAGGACCTCTAGGTTCCTGTGTATTCCTAGGCATATTTAAACTATCAGATCTAATGAGAACATCTTTGAGATCTCTGGTTCTTTTAAAACCTATTCTAGGTGGAAGTTGGTAACCTGGGATGTCTTGTACTACGTGCCAATATCGTTCTATAATTTTTTTAATGGCATATGCATTCTGAGAATAGTCAAAGGAACAAACTATTATCTCATAAGATTGTGATCCCTGAACTTGATTGCTAATAAATATATTCTTTCTATGTACTAGAGAAGCTCTCTTCCGTGCCTTATTAATTTAATTTAATTTATTAGATTTCTACCCCACCCTTCCATGTAACATGTAACAGATAACCTCTATCTACAAATTGTTCACTCAACCTAATACTGTCTCAAAATCCTCCTGAAAAGTGGAATTGCGTTTGAACCACAAAAACTGACCATATGGGATGTTATTTTTCATATGGGGAGGATGAAAGAATCAGTAATGCAAATATGTGTTGCAGTTCGTAAGTTTTTTTTAAAGTGTGAGCCACCAAATGATTGTCTGCAATTCTCCAGAAAGTAACCGTCTCCAAATCACTATTTGCAGCAAACTTGATGGTTTCATGTAATCCATTCAGCCAAAGACAGAAGTCAGCCAATCTCTCGAGTTGTTGAATACTAAAAATAGATCATCAATAAATCTTTTAAAGAAAACAGTCTCATTACAAAAAGGATTAGTATCTTTCTTGTAAATATATTTTTCTTCAAACCATGTCATGAATAAGCACACAATACTGGGGGCAAAGGGGCTCGCCATGGCTGACTTGTGAATAGAATTGTTCCTGAAACCTAAAGCAACTTTTTTTCAAGATGAGTTCAATCAATTGTAACAAAAAAGAAGTAGGTGGAACAGATTTGGGTCTTTTATCAAGATAAATCTCCGCTAACAATCTGGCTTCTTCATGCGGGATGCTAGAATATAATGATCCCACATCTAAGGTGACCAATATTGCATCGCTAGGTATAGTAAATCCTTCAGTTTTAGAAATAAAATCCAAAGTGTCCTTAACATAACTCTGCATATTAGGAACAAAAAGTTTTAAATCAAAAGCAACAAACTGAGATAATGGTTCAAGTACAGATCCCGATGCAGACACAATGGGACGACCTGGAGGAAGAAAGCCAGGTGACTGCCTCCTTGGCAATGTGTAAAAAACAGGTAAAGGTAAGGCTTCCCTTGCTTGAAAGCAGGGCTATTTTTGGGCAGGAACGGAGTTCCAGCTGGCTTCCAAGTTGGCCGTGCCTACAGCCTCCCCCCTCGGGCTCCCCAGGTGCCTCGCAAGCCATGGCGTGCCTGGGGGAGCGAAGCTTATCCAGGGAGGGAAGGCAGTTTAAACTGCCTCCCCTCCTTGGGTTCCCCAGGCACCCTGCAGCCGATCCAGAAACTGCCTGGGCACCTGGGGAAGCCGATCCAGAAACCGCCTTCCTTCTCTCAGGTTCCCCAGGCACCCCGCAAGCCGCAGAACACCTGGGGAAGCCGAGCCTGGGAGTGAGCTGCGCTGTCAGGAGTGGGGCCTAATATGCTAATGAGCTTCTGCTGTTGCATGTGGCCCATTATGCTAATGAGTCCCTGCTGGGCTTTTTCTACAAAAAAAGCCCTGCTCGAAAGTCAGTCGAATCAGAGTCTAGGGGTGGTGCTTATCTCCATTTCCAAGCCCAAGAGCCAGCGCTGTCTGAAGATGTTTCCATGGTCATGTGGCCAGCATGACTAAACACTGAGGCACATGGAACAGGTACACCCACATAAATTCTATGTAAAAACTTATGCTCTGTATCAGTGATGTGTCCAAATTCTCGAGCCTTATCTACCATGTCAATTAATCTAGAGATTCTTTTTGTAGGATTGAAAGAAAGAGGAATGTAATGTGCCGTGTCACTCAATTGTCTCTCCATTTCAGCAAAGTAATCTTGTCTATATCAAAATAAGCAGCTGCTGAGGACCAAGCAAGAGGCGTGGGTGTTGCAGAGTGACGGAGAAAAGCAGGCATAATCCAGGACAAACAAACATTCAGATCTTGGTTTGTCATGAACTGACTCCGGTGACACTTTCTCTCTGCCTCGGTCACCTCTCTGGAGTATACCGAGTAGAATACTGGCCTACTTTACAGGGGTATATAGTCAGGGTTTACAGTAAATTTTTAGAGTGAGGATAACAACAAAAAGAAAATGTCCTTGAAGCCATATCCAGTTGATGAGATTCATTACCACTTATGAGGACTGTTTTTGATGTTTGGGTTCCACTGTGAAATCTGAGAGTACTTCTGAGCACATACAGAGAGAGAATAGGATTTAATTTCTCCCAGGGGGCGCTAGAATTTAGCCCTGCAGTATTTTCACTGCTGGGTGGCAGGTAATTAATCATATCGGGCAGGGCTCTTTTTGTAGAAAAAGCCCAGCAGGAACTCATTAGCATATTAGGCCACACCCTTGACAGCACAGCTCATTAGCATATTAGGCCACACCCCTATGTTACCAGAAGTGTGGTCATCCAGCCACACCCACCTTTTGCTTCTTATTCTGTTGACCTTGTTTGTTGTCAAAACCCAGGGCTTCTTTGTAGCAGGAACTCCTTTGCATGTTAGGCCACATACCTCTAATGTAACCATCCTAATACAAATTCCACGAGGATCCGTGAGGATCCGTGCTCTCAAACAGTGTTTTTGTTGATGGTGTTGCCACGAAGCCGTGGATCCATGATTTTTGTAGTACAGGCTATTGCCTTTGACATGTTTTGTGATTTGATGGTGTGTTTGGGGCGTCCTAATGCAAAAAATCCAAGGATCTGTGAGGATCCGTGCTTCAGAACGATGTTTTTGCAGAATGGTGTTGCCACGAAGCCGTGGATCCATGGTTTTTGTAGTACAGGCTGTTGCCTTTGACATGTTTTGTGATTTGATGGTGTGTTTGGGGTGTCCTAATGCAATAACCCTGAGGATCCATGAGGATCCGTGCTTTGGAAACATGTTTTTGCAGTTTTGTGGGGCCACGAATTCGTGGGGGCATGATTTTTGTAGTACTGGCTGCTGCCTTTGACATGTCATGTGATTTGATGGTGTGTTTGGGGTGTCCTAATGCAAGAACCCTGAGGATCCATGAGGATCCGTGCTCTAGAACCATGTTCTTGCACAATGGTGTTGCCACGAAGCCGTGGATCCATGATTTTTGTAGTATAGGCTGTTGCCATGGACATGTTTTGTGATTTGATGGTGTGTTTGGGGCGTCCTAATACAAATTCCACGAGGATCCGTGAGGATCCGTGCTCTCAAACAGTGTTTTTGTTGATGGTGTTGCCACGAAGCCGTGGATCCATGATTTTTGTAGTACAGGCTATTGCCTTTGACATGTTTTGTGATTTGATGGTGTGTTTGGGGCGTCCTAATGCAAAAACCCCGAGGATCTGTGAGGATCCGTGCTTCAGAACGATGTTTTTGCAGAATGGTGTTGCCACGAAGCCGTGGATCCATGGTTTTTGTAGTACAGGCTGTTGCCTTTGACATGTTTTGTGATTTGATGGTGTGTTTGGGGTGTCCTAATGCAATAACCCTGAGGATCCATGAGGATCCGTGCTTTGGAAACATGTTTTTGCAGTTTTGTGAGGCCACGAATTCGTGGGGGCATGATTTTTGTAGTACTGGCTGCTGCCTTTGACATGTCATGTGATTTGATGGTGTGTTTGGGGCATCCTAATGCAAGAACCCTGAGGATCCATGAGGATCCGTGCTCTAGAACCGTGTTTTTGCAGAATGGTGTTGCCACGAAGCCATGGATCCATGATTTTTGTAGTACAGGCTGTTGCCGTGGACATGTTTTGTGATTTGATGGTTTGTTTGGGGCGTCCTAATGCAAAAAATCCGAGGATCCATGAGGATCCCTGCTTTGGAAACATGTTTTTGCAGTTTTGTGGTGCCACGAGTTCGTGGGGGCATGATTTTTGGAGCGCTGCTTATGGTCTAAGACATGGTCTACAGTATGATGTTGGTTTTATTTCATTTCAGCGTAAAAATCATGTGAATTCATGAGGATCCGTGCTTTGGAATCATGTTTTTGCACTGCTGTAGCGCCACGAATCCGTGGGTGCGTGATTTTTGTGGTCCCCCCTGTAGACTAACACGTGGCCTACAATATGATGGTGGTTTCATTTCATTTCAGTGAAAAAATCATATGAATTCATTAGGATCCATTTAGATCCGACTTCTACCCAGACCCACTGGACTAAAAACCAAATTATATCTCTGTGACAAGGTGGGACAGACAGTCTTTTGAAGACAAAAAGGAAAACCAGGTTGCTTGGGGCGCCGCAGTCACAGAAGAGGACAAAATGTTGGGAGGGGGGAGAATCTAGCTCTGAGGGAGGGAAGTGTGAGGGGCTGCCATATGGATGCTTATACCCAGCGTCAAACTTTGTCGGTCTTACGCCACTGGACTCAAAGTTGTCTCTGAAGAAGTGCGCATGCACGCGAAGGCTCCTACCCACCACCAAACTCTGCTGGTCTTCAAGGTTCCTCCTGGACTCCAAACTTTGCGGAATGAATGAACTCAGCCCCCCCTCTCCGGTGGCTCTAGACGGACTGGGGGAGGGGCTTGGAATGCCGGGCTGAAGCCGCCGGTTGGCAGCCGAGAACGGCGATTGGCCCTTGGCAGGCGGGGGCGGAGCTGGGGGCGGGGAGCGCCCTCTCAATCCCAGCGCCCTCTGACTCCCGAGCACTTCAGGGGCGACTTTGCGGTGGCGCCGGAGGTGCGTCCCGGGGAGGGGCGGGGCGGGGCGTCCTGTCTGGAGCCGGGCTCAGAAAGGGAGGGAGCCTCGGTGCTCTCGGCGGAGTGGGGGGGTGGGGGGCAGAGGAAGAAATGGGGCTGGGAAAGGAGAGTCGCTTTGGGAAGGGGGAGCAATCAGTGTGTATAGGGGGAAGGATTGTGGTGAATCTGGGGAAGCAAAAGAAAACCAGATAGAGGGTTTAACTGAAGTCAAGGCCTAGCCTCCCACCAACTTTTGGGACCCCTGATATAGAAGATGTGAAGTAATGTTTCTGAGCTCGTCAAGAGTTCCTTCCCAAATGGGCAACCAGACATGTTCTATTATGCAGGGGGTTGGACTAGATGACTCTGGAGGTCCCTTCCAGCTCTGTGATTCTCTTCTATGATTAATGGAGGCAAAGGGGAAGAAGAAGAGGAGGAGATTGGATTTATCTCACTCTGAGTCTCAGAGCGGCTTACAATCTCCTTTCCCTTCCCCTCCCCACAACAGACACCCTGTGAGGTAGGTGGGCGAGAGAACTCTCTCGAGAACTGCCCTTGGGAGAACAGCTCTGAGAGGACTTATGACTGGCCCAAGGTCACCCAGCTGGCTGCATGTGGAGGAGTGGGGAATCACCGCTCTTAACCAGGACACTAAACTGGCTCTCAACTCTAGGAACACCTGAGTCAGAGGATGGAATATGACTGACCCACAGCAACTCTTCTGTCTACCTGCCTGTCTGTATATGGCAGGCTAGAAGCGGAGCGTTATCACTCTCCCTTCTGCTAACTGGCAGTTCGCTATTATGGAATGCTTGGGACATTCTTGGACCGCTCAGTGGGAAACTGTATGCCATAGAATGTCCTTGCAAGAATTAAATTCAAAAAGTCCTTGAACTGTAGGATGTGATGGAGTGTCTGCCGGGCAACTTGACAGACCCCCAGTTAAAAATCCGTTTCAGTAATTTTTTTCAAGAATCATACTGGATTCAAGATTTCATAGATACTTGTAAATATCCACAAAGTATATTCAGATACAGTAATCCTCACTGATTCCCAATGGGAAATCAATCATTTCTTGGAACCTCCCTTCAAAAGTCTGAAGCATGCCTCCAGTATACCATTTTCATGTCTCCACTACACCGTTAGAATCACTGAGGACTGCTGCATCTGAATGTACTTCGTGGTTACACGTATCTATGAAATCTTGAATCCAGCATGATTCTTGAAAAAATCATTGAAATGGATTTATAAGCAGGGGTCTGTCAAGCTGGCTGGCAGAGACACTATCACATCCTACAGTTCGAGGACTTTTTTGAATTTAATTATTACAAAGATGTTTATGAAATAACTTTACCTATGAATTTCTACCCGTCTGTTTAATTGCATCAGAGGAAAATTTGTTCTGAGTATTGTGTCTGCTATATTTTTAAAATCTATAAATCATTGGTTTTTTGGTGGTTCAATTTGGGCACCTGCGTTTTTTTCTTTTTTACATATATTGCTGTGCCCCTGCTTTTTATCTTGTATCCCATTGCCATGGGATGTCGACAGAGGGCTGTTTGTGGCCCAGCAAGTAAATGGTGCATTTGTCCGGGGCGGGGGAGAGATGCCTGGGATATTTCAAATTTGTTTGCCAATATATCTGAATGCTTTTGTAGAGCTTTAAAATGGATATTTAAAATGAGGTGAAGAAGTCCATCTGGGGAGGCCGGGGGAGGGCTGGGGAGGGAGAATGGCGAAAGCACGGATGGCAGTGGATTGATGGCTGACTCAGCCAGATGTGTGGCCAGCAAGGCTCTAGTCCTCTTTAAAGGCTAGAGGTCCAGAAGAGTGAGCTGTCTTAGTCTGTTGCTGCAAAATAGTAAAAAGCTCAGCAGCACCTTGAAGACTAACAAACTTTATTGTAGCATAAGCTTTCGAGAAACACAGCCCTCTTCGTCAGGTGCATGGAGGGTATGAAGAAACCGGCCAGAGATAGATAGGTGGTCTGGGGAGGGGGAGAGGATGCCGAAAGTGCCGTGGAAATGCCAGGCAGGTGCAAAAGTCACGAAAAAGGCTGACTGCACAATCCCGGCTGGGTGTGCTCCCTTCCGCCCCCTCCCCTGACCACCTATCTGTCTCTGGCCGGTTTCTTCATACCCTCCATGCATCTGTCGAAGAGAGCTGTGTGTTTCTTGAAAGCTCATGCTACAATAAAGTTTGTTTGTCTTAAAGGTGGTACTGGGCTTTTCAGTCTTCTAAAGGCTGGGGTCTCCAGGCACCCTCACTGGTTTCTTGGCTCCTCCAGTTCTTTCAGGTCTCCACCACAATGGCAGCCTGTCTGCATCCGCTCAAAGAGCTTAATAGCTCCCACAGCTCTTCCACAGACATAGTTGCCCAGCTAACCGGCATCGACCCCAGCCGCCTCTCCCTCTCCTCCGTCCTCGACCTCGTCTCTGACAGCCCCACATCTTCAGTGGGAGAGCCGCCCTCCGATGAGGATGCCCAAGACATGGTGGATGATCCGGAAATGGTGGTGGTGGACCTAACAGGCCAGCCAAAGATTTCTGCGCTGCAGGAGAATCCTGGGCCACCAGAAGTGGAGGAAGGAACCACTGCTGCCATTCGAGAAGGGGTCCGGTCCGTCGCCATAACGATGCCTGAGGAGACAACCTGTCTGCATCCTGTCCAGCTGCTGTCAGGAAGCCCACAGGCATCGGTGGCACAGCGGCTACTAGATGTGCCCAAACACCACGAGCATCATCAGCCCTTCCTGGAGGTGAAAACCGCGGACCCCGTTTCCCAGGAAGGTTTGGGGGATTCATTTCCTCCCTCCTGTTGTTCTCGTGGCTGCTCCAAGGACCGCGTGAAGGCCGTGGCTTTTGCCTTCGTGGCCCTGCTTGTTGCACCTTGGCTCCTCTACGGGCTTTACCGCTACCTGCCTTTGGGAGCTCCTGCATGTCCAGATCTCGCCAGCCGCCTCGCGTTCGCCCTGCGCTCCCTCTTGATGGCCGGCGTTCCTGTCATACTCGGTAAAAGGAGGGAGGGGGGGATGCTGGATATGGATATGTTTTCGTGCCCTCTCCACAGCACCAAGAGAGAACCGATGCACACAATGTTGAGAGAGAGCACACATTTCTCACGGGGAAAATTCACTGCAAGGAAAGGCAAAAAATCAGCAGCTGGGAAAATTTGGTTTGATCGTTAATACGTTTTACCACAATTTGGGTGGACATTGCTCAGTTTTGTAACAGAGTATTGGATTAGGATCAAGAGTCCCGGGTTCAGATCCACGCCCTGCCACGAAGCTCATGAGTTCACTGTGGGCCAGTCGCTCCCTCTACACCTAGTCTACTTCACAGGGTTCTTGTAAGGATAAATGGGAGGAAGACCTCTTTGGAGGAAGAGAGCCGTATAAAAACATAAGAGGTAAATTATAACTAGGGAGGGAAGGCCGCACGGTACAGTCTGGTCTCCTCAGATCTCGAAGCTAAGCAGGGTTGGTACTTGGAAGGGAGACCACCAAGGAGCACTCTGTAGAGGAAGGGGATGGCAACCACCCTCTGCTCACTCACTTGCCTTGAAAGCCCCCCTTCTGGGGGCGCCAGAAGTCAGCTGCAATTTGACAGCACTTCACACACCCCAATTAGAACTTGAACACAGAGCCCAGCTCTTATCGTTAGGGATGGCCTCACAGTTCCCATCCCTGCTATTTTGATAGAAAATCCACACTTTCTTGCTGAGAATAGAGTACAGGACTTTTAAACTTTTATGGTCCATTGTGGAATCTTGCTCCATTGGCCAGCTCACTTTTCTGCCCTCCTTGTGCCTACCCCATGCTGTCCCGCGGAGCTTTTCTGGGTGGTGAAAGAGGGCACTTTTCTCACAAGAAGAAGAAGAGATTGGATTTATACCCCTGCCCTTCACTACCCAAAGGAGTCTCAGAGTGGTTTACAAATTCCTTTCCCTTCCCCTCCCCACCACAGACACCCTGTGAGGTAGGTGGGGCTGAGAGAGCTCTGACAGAAACTGCTCTTTTTCAAGAACAGCTGTGCCAGAACTATAACTTGCCCAAGGTCATCCAGCAGGTGCAAGTGGAGGAGTGGGGAATCAAACCCACTGCTCCCAGATTAGAATCCGTACACTTAACCCACTACACCAAACCCTGTGGATGCTGCCCTGGAAAATGTCCGGGCGCACCGCGACTCTTGGGGTCAGCTTTGCCGACAAAATTGCTTGCATCTGTTACAACTTAGATGTCACATAGGTGTTCAGGTCAATCTCAGGAGGCTTTTGGTATACTGGCAAAATTTGTGGCATGTTAGGAGCTTCATATTACGGGACTCTTACTCTTTTCTAGAAGTAGGGTACGTTCACTCTTCTGTGAATTCAGATCATTGAAAAAAATATGGTTGCCAACTTTCAAACTGGATCTTGCAACTATGCCTTTTCACAGAAGTTTATTTATACTCCAGATTTCTGAATCTCCCAATCCCTGAGTACACAGGGACCTGGGCAGTTTACATCAGTAAAAATATATGTAAATATATCATGATCGCTAGTTAAAATGCAGTCTCTCCTTATATATATTTGAGTTTTGATGTCCCTCCTGGACACACTTCCACAGCCTTTGGCCCGCTCGGATGCCACTCTCACAGTCTCCCAATCCCATGGCTGCACTGGCTCGGCTCCACCCACCAGAGCAGCAACCCCTCCACGGGGGGTGGGGGGTGAGAAGGAGGAAGATATTTCTCTTGGCTCCTGTGTAAGACTAACTATGACTAACTGTCTCCTCAGTGGCTGTTGGTAGGCAACCAAACAATCAAGCTTGCTTCTGTGAGTAAAAAAACAAAGGACTTTCAGCATAACACCCCTCTCCTCCCCGCTTGGCCACTTTCCTGTCAGAATAAATTTAACACATCTCTCCTTTCTGGCTCCACCATGGCGGGCTGGCTGATGAGGTGGGCCAGGGGCCATCAAACCATTCTCTTCAGCCCCCTGGTGTGCGGCTGACTTTCCCCTATGGTTGCCTCATGGGGAACCATTGTTGCCAATCTCCAGGTGGGACCTGGAGATCTCCCACTGTTATAATGATCTCCAGATGACAGAGATCAGTTCCCCTGGAGAAAATGGCTGCTTTGGAGGGTAAACACGATGGCATTATCCCCTGCTGAGTCCTTCCATCCCCCCCAATGCTGCCCTCCATAGGATCCACCCCCTAATTCTCCAGGTATTTCCCTAATCAGAGGTGGCAATTGTGCTTTCTCCTCAGTGCCTGTTGCTAGGCAATCAGGTTCTCTCACTAAAAGGCCCTTTCCACACCTGTTTTGGCCTTTGGGAGAAACCTTATTGGGGCCACTCCCGATAGGGTTGCCAACTCCAGATGGGAAATTTCCTGGAGATTTGAGGGATGGAGCCTGGAGAGGGTGAGGTTTGAGGAGGGGTGGGACCTCAGACAGGTACAATTTGACTCCACCTTCCAAGCCAGCCATTCCCTCACGGGGAGCCGTTGTTGCCAATCTCAAGGTGGGGGCTGGAGATCACTCAGAATTACAACTGCTCTTTAGGAGGGAGGGGAGGAGATGGAAAGCTGAAGCCAGGGGGCAGATAATGGTAGGTTGATGTTTGGCTGGGATGGAGATCGGGTTGCCAATGCCAGGTTGGGAAATTCCTGGAGAGGGTGAGGTTTGAGGAGGAGTCGGATCTCAGACCGGTACAATGCCATGGACTCCACCCTCCAAACCAGCCATTCCCTCATGGGGAACCATTGTTGCCAGTCTCCAGGGGAGGGATGGAGATCACGCAGAATTACAACTGCTCTTTCCCCTGGAGAAAATGGTGGACTCTGTGTCATTATGCCTGGCAGAACATCTCTGCCTTGCAAGCCCTGAAGACTGGCAACCCTAAATCCAAAAGACCTAGTCTTATTTCCAAAGTTTGATCTTCAGCCATGGTCCAGTGATGCTGGCTACCTCCATGAAAGAAAGCTTCGCTGTCTGACTTAGATCTCTGGTTTGGCTGATCAGTTGACAACTCCAAGTACAAGACATGAAATATAAGGCAGCTGCAATGAGGATGTGCCAATTAGCTCAAGCGGCCAATCCCAAAAGCTCTAGGACTTCACAGCTTGCTTTATATACTCAGAAGCTGATCTTGAGTATTTTCGACGTTCCTTAGATTGTTTTCTCCCAGCCCAGGCTCACGCATGTAATTCTGATGTAAGTCCCAAACAGTTCAGTAGGCTTTAAAATGGCTTGCAATTCCATCTTCTCTCAGAAGAAGGCCCTACTGAACTCTAGCACTTTGGAGAAACACATGCATGATCCAGCTGCAGAAATCGTTTGGTTCCTGCGATCTCAACTATCTCACCGACTCCGGTAAAGCCTGGGGAGTTCCCTCTCAGTGGATTATAATGCCCTAGAGCTTCCCCCTCCAAAGCAGCTGTTTCCCTCCAGGGGAACCGATCTCTGTTGCTGGAGATCAAATTGGAATTCCAGGCTAATCTCCAGACCCCCACCTGGAGGTTAGCAACCCAACTGGCAAAACACTGCAAAAAGAAAAAGAAAAAAGCAATCCTGATGCAATAATGCTTGGCACAAACCATACACAAAATAAAGAAGCAGGACCCAAAGAAACTGGACAAATGTGCTAAAGTCAGTGTAATACAAAAGACAGAAGACAGAAATTACGTAAACGCTAAGTCTCATTATTGATACAACTTCAGTTGGTGTTTGAGTAGTGGGCTCTTCCTCAATTGTTATCTATAGGAAAAGCCATTAACAAAGTATTTTAAAATACTGTTGCATGTAATTTAAACATTTTGATGACAATTGAATATATTTCATAGGTACATTGCAGATTATATATTGACATGTTTTTATGAATTATATAAGGTACAGGGGAAGTCCCGTCAAAACGATACGTCTTTCCAGAGAACATCGTTAACAACCTTGAATTGCATTTCAACTATTGTCTAATATTGTTATTATATGGAATTGGATTCTGTCTTTTGTATTTTGTATTACACTGACGTTAGCGCATTTGTCCAGTTTCTTTGGGTCCTACTTCTTTATTTCATTTGACTGTCATCTATCTTCTGTGTTATTACAAACCACACACATGCAGATCCCCGAACACGATTTGGAAATAAGAAACAGAAAAGATTGCATCGAGTTCCACTTTGGAAACAAGGTGGTAGTTTCAGAGTTCGAAATCCACAGCCGGTTTCATACAAGGAGACTTTGGGACGTGTTCTTGCCTGGGTTCAGCAATGTAACCCCCAGTGCCACTGATGCTTTCGTTGGCGTCTTTCTCACATCCTCCCTTCTCAAAGTGAATTCTCCCCATTTCCCCTCCTCCGTTTTAATGAGACAGGTGCCATTCTTGTGTTGTTTGTCTAAATGGCACAGGGATGGGAACTCCAGAGAGCATTCCTGTCTTCATAGGACCTGTGTGAGAGCAGCTCCAGTATGAGAAGGCAAGTTTGGGCCTTGTTAATTGCAGGTTTTTGGGAACAGCACTTCGTCTTGTTCATTAGATGCTGGTGTGGGGAGGGGCAAGAAACCCTTCTGGCATGTTTTATCGCAACACTGCAGAGCTTTTGCTGTCCACATATCCCAATTTCTCCCTGGGTGTAGCTGTTCTGAATAGGGCCGTCAGCTCTGGGTAGGGAAATGTGTGGAGATTTGGGGGTGGAGCCTGGGGAGCATTGCACTCTTCAGAGGACAATACCATAGAGTCAGTCCTCCACAGCAGCCATTTTCTCCAGGTGGACTGATCTCTGGGGGCTGGAGAGCAGTTGTAATAGCAGGAGAACTCCAGCCCCTGCCTGGAGCTTGGGGAAAACAAAATCAGCTCACTGAAGAGAACTACTGTTCTGTGACTTTAACCTGAGCCTTTTTTGTAGAAAAAGCCCAGCAGGAACTCATTAGCACAATAGGCAACACCCAACAGCAGAAATCTATTTGCATATGAGGCCACACCCCTGACAGGACAGACAATTAGCATATTAGGCCACACCCCCGTGTTACCCAAAGTGTGGTCATCCAGCCACACCCACCTTTTGCTATTATGCTAATGAGTTCCTCCTGGCCTTGGCCAACTCGGGAGCCAGCCAGAACTCCCTTCCTGTGCGTTCCTGCCCAAAAATAGCCCTGACTTTAACACACTTGGTTGTACTTTTTATAATGCTTATAATGCACATTTCTTACATTAACGATCGTCCTTATATAAAGTACATGCCATAAACACAGACAAACCCAATAGATAATGGTGTGAGTACAATACAAAAGCTGGATGCAAATGTTCTTGACACTGTTCAGGCTTCGTAGCTCTATCAAGACGCCTTGAAGAGAAAACATTCCAGGAACAGAGCCAAGACTGCCAAGAACGTTTGCATCAAGCTTTTGCATTGCACTCCCACCATTATCTGTCGCAGGGGCGTCAAACATGCGGCCCGGGGGCCAGATCAGGCCCCTGCAGGGCTTCCATCAGGCCCGAAGTAGAACTGGCCCTCTCCTGCTCCCAGTTCTGCTGCTGCTGCTGCTGCATCGTAGCTTGCTTTGCCAGGTTCTCTCAATCACTCCGCCATTTCATGTTTGCCCCTGGGTCCTAGACTCAGAACTCTGAGCATGAGATTCCTGTGGTGAAATGTCAATAAATCAAAAATAGGGTTGCAGTTTACAGAGCTAATGTTTTAAGCATGGTTTTATTTTAAGTCAAAATAATAATCTTTGTGTCCTTTATAAAGTTTATATCTCCGCTGCCTGGCATTACATTCTATGACACACACGTGGCCCGGCCCAACCAGGTCTCATTTAAGTCAGAGCCGGCCCTCAAAACTAATGAGTTCAACGCCCCTGATCTATTGGTTTTGACGATACGGCATGTACTTTGCATAACGATGACTCTTGAGTAGTATAAGAAATTTGCATTGTAAACATTCTTAACAGAACAACCCAGTGTGTTAAAGTCATAGAACAGTAGTGTTCTTCGGTGGGCTTATTTTGTTTTTCCCATTGTGTTCACGCTGAAGGCTGTCTAGTTTTTGATACCCACCTGGAGGTTGGCAGCCCTAACCCTGAAAGACCCGGCCTTTTTTTCCAAAGTGGAACCAAATGTATTTCTAGTCAGTTCTGTTGTACATGTGCAGCTGTTGCTTTCTTCTGTCCATTGGTGCACCTTTCTCCTAAATTGCTGATGCGCATGGTGTGCATTGATAAGACACTGATGAAAGATTGATACAATGGTGTCAAGGTGCTTTTCAGGCCATGGCTGTTGCGTCCAACGCTTGGGAGCACTGGGGAAACACTGTCAAAAGAAAGCCATCTCGATGTGCCTTATCAAGATTCTTTTTTGTGCTGTTGTCTATGTGCAGGAGCATACACACATGTTGGCAAAACACTCCTCAATTGTGTGCACAATTCCATTAAGATCGTGGGGGCCCAGAAATTCAAATTAACTGTAGGAAAGCGTACACTATGCAATTCCAGAAGGAATTTCAAATATTCTCAGAGTTAAACCAGAATACAGGAGGAGTGGAGCACTTGGTTGAGCAAAAGTGTCATGTGACAAATGCCATAAATGAAAGAATTGATTTTGGAACCACAGCAACAAAAAGGCTTCCGACAACAACCTCCAAAAGCTAAAAGGGACAAATAGGTCCCATTTTTATATCCCTGGCACTCGAGCAAGGAAAACCTTTATCTTTAATCAATAAAAAACCTCCACTAATTACAATCTAGCAGAAAGCCAGTAGCTCAGGAAGGGGAGGGGTATGCCAGAACTGTGGATGCTGAGAATCTTGGCTTGTTATCCAATTCAGCAGAGTAAAAGCAATGCAGGACATGTGTGTATTTAGCAAATTCTGGTGTTGCTTTTTAAAGTTAAGTTTCTAGTCCCTTGTACTTTGTCATCTGACGGCACATGGCTGCTTTCAGTAGGGAGTTGAGAAATTTCCCAGCGAGTGATTCTTCTGTTCCCACTCTGCAGGCATCATCTTCAGGCCTATAGCTGCCTTGTGCCGGAACAGCCTTTACCCGCTGTGTGCCCGCTCACAAACCGTCCGGCCCTACCAGAAGGTTATCCCATCCCTGAAAGAACAGTTTGCTGTCTTCGGCCTGAACCTCCTGGTGATGGCCACCTTCCTCCCCCAGGAACATCTCAAGATCATCCCGATCTTGGCCGGATTCTTTGTCATCTGCAGGTAAACCACCGTCTCTCTGGGTCCCCCAGCCCAGTATCCTGTTTCCCACAGTGGCTCACCAAAGTGCTCGCAAGCCATGGAGGCCCAAATCACCTCAGTCCCTTGCCTCCCTCAGCAACTGGTACCGTGAGGTACTGAGGTAGATGGACCAATGGCCTGTGTTCATACCCATGTGGGTGGTGGTGGTGGTGGAGCCTAATGGACACGGGGTGTGTGTGTGTGTGGAGGTGATAGAAGACACACTCATGTGGGGCAAAAAATAGCACCCCCTCCACTTATCACTGCTTCCCTCGGAAACCCAGAAGACGGTAAACGTTGCCTCCACCCCTGAGGATGAACACTCATGGATATGAGCCAAAACACCTCATTAGACCAAGGCCGGGGTCCCCAAGGGCAGCTCCTGCTGAGTTTTCCAGAAAGCGTTGTTATTGGTTGCCCTCATTCAAAGGCGGCAAGGTGGGATATAAATTGAAAGTAATAAATAAATAAATATATTCAAAATGAGCATATTTCCCACAAGCTGCAATCCCAGCTGCACCCACTAGGGGGTCAGGAGGACCAGTAAGCACTGGGGGGGGGGGCTTTCTTTAATTGCTCTGGGGTTCCATTTCTCCTCTCCTGCCCTCCCCCAAGTTTCTTTTGCATTATCCCTCTCCTGCCCTCCCAACATTCCTTGGTTTCTTTCCATTCCCCTTCACTGAGAAACAAGATTTCACCATTTCACAGGAAACCGTATCTTAACCCACCCCATCCCACTTATTAATATGAGAATTTTTTTTGAAAACTATGGATGTATTAGATCCAAATCAAGCATGTCTGCCAGGTGGAGCTGACACAGTTCTCTTGTTAGACCAATGTTCTTACTTAACATAAGGCTCCTTTATGTGGTCACTGTGGAGTAAAATGAAGCAGAAAGGGGGTGGAGGCAGGGGTAGGGCCACCATCTTGCTGTCTGGGATGGGGGGGGTCCCCTGCCCTTGGCTCTTGTTTCCTGCTGCCCCTCTTGTAGTCGGTAAAATAAAAAAATGGCCATCAGGCAATGGAGTGTCATCACTCCCGGGGAAAACCCAGAAGTGACTTCAATTCACGCTCATGTGGGTTAAAAAATAGCGCCCCTCCACTTTTGACTTATGGACCTGCAATCTCTGCTTCCCTTGGAATCCCAGAAGACGGTAAACATTGCCTCTGGACATGAGAATGAGCACTACAGTATATGAGCCAAAACACCTCATTAGATTAAGGCCGGGGTCCCCAAGGGGGGGGTCCTGCTGAGTTTTTCAGCCAGCGTCTGGGGCCGTTGTAAGGTGGGGCTTGTTATTGGTTGCCCTCATTCAAAATGGGCAGGTTTTCCACCACTGCAGTCCCAACTGGAGGGTTGGGAGCAGGGTTATTTTTGGGCGGGAACGCACAGGAACGGAGTTCCGGCTGTCTCCTCAGTTGGCCACACCCAGCAGGAACTCATTAGCATAACAGGCCACACCCAACAACAGAAACTCTTTAGGATTGGCTACATTAGGGGTGTGTGGCCTAACATGCAAAGGAGTTCCTGCTACAAAAAACGCCCTGGGTTTTGACAACAAACAAGGTCAACAGAATAAGAAGCAAAAGGTGGGTGTGGCTGGATGACCACACTTCTGGCAACATGGGGGTGTGGCCTAGTATGCTAATCAGCTTCTGCTATTGGGTGTGACCTATTATGCTAATCAGCTCCTGCTGGGCTTTTTCTACAAAAAAAGCCCTGATCGGGAGGACGGGTAAGCACCTGGGCTTTCTTTAATTGCTATATGGTTCCATTTCTCCTCTCCCGCCCCCACACACTCCCAAGTTTCTTTCTTATTATCCTCCTTCCACCCCTGAAGATATTCCTGGGTCTCTTTTTATTCGCCTTTTGTTCTTTGAGAAACAAGATTTTCACATTTCATGGGAGGGGGAGCCCCTCTTGTAGTCGGTAGAATAAAAAATGTTTTAAAAAATGGCCACCAGGCAATGGAGTGTCATCACTCCCGCGGAACACCCAGAAGTGACATCAGTTCACGCTAGAGATTGCCCAGTTCCTAGAGTGATGTGATGTGGCGCCCGGAGGAGAACCCCTAGCTCAGAGGTTGAGCACTTGCTTGGCACACAGAAAGTGCTGTGTCCAAATTTCCAGGGAGGGAAAAAGATCTCAGGTAATGGGTGGAGAGCTGCTGCCAATCAGAGGCCCAGTGGACCATGGCAAGGCTGCTCTGGTGATCCACTGTCCCCACGACTCACCCCTTCCTCTCCCTCCTGTCTCCTCTGCCCTACAGGATCTGCTACTCGGCGGCCTGGCTCCTCCGCAGCCCCTTCCAAGGCTTTGGGTTTGGACTGGCCATCTTCCCCTGCCTGCTCATGATGGCCTACAATCTATACTGCCTGCACAACATGGGCTTTGGATTTCTTTTCGTGCCCGCCCCATCGGGTGACACCCAAACCACTGCTGCCCCGATGTTACCAGCTGGCAGGAATTAGCAAGAGGGAGCTAAACAAAACTGTACAGAATTTGTACAGAATGGTATAAATGTGTACAGAATTATATTATTAATATTATTATTATATTATTATTATTACGCTATATTGTATATTATAGAATTATATTATTATAGAATGTGTGTATTATAGAATGTCCATTATACTGTATATTATTATAGAATGTGTATAGAGTTATGTAAACAGCGTCAAATAAATTCTAACAATTTAATTTAAGGAATTTATCTATAAGGAAAATTTCTCCATGTTTATTTTTCTAATTAAATACATACAAAATTCCCAAATTACAAGGCTCAATGTAAGCATATAATATACACGCTGTAATGGTATTTTGTCCACGGCGTTCACTCAGGATATGCTTCATATTTATTTATTATTTATTTATTTACCCTGTACCCCGCCCTCCCTTCAAAGCAGGCCCAGGGCAGCTTACACTGATTAATACATAAATAGCAATTAAAATCCACATAAAATCCTTTAAAACAATTATAAATAGATCATAAACCATAAACCGCTGGTGATGTTTCAGTGATTGCTTAAGATGGCATCCCTGAAAGTAGCATCCTGAAAATGCCTGCAAGGTCTAAACAATTTTTTCTGCTCAGTGCTCTTCCTAATGTGAGTGGCAACACAGCCTGGATGTCAAACCCGAGGGCCAGGGCTCTATGGTTACGATTGTTGATGGTAATAGTGGTGGTGGCGGCTCCTTAATTGAAAGCCTGGTGGAAGAGCTCCGTCTTGCAGGCCCTGCGGAACTGTAAAAGATCCTGCAGGGCCCTGATCTCTTCCGGGAGCTCATTCTACTAGTATGGAGCCACCACTGAGAAGGCCCTGGCCCTGGTGGTAGCAAGCCTGGCATCCTTCGGACCCGGGAGGGTCAGACGATTTTGCTACCCTGACCGTAGCGCTCTCTGGGGTATATATGAGGAAAGGCGGTCCCTCAGGTATGTTGGACTCTGGCTATATAGGGATTTAAAGATAAGAACCAGCACCTTGAAGTGAATTCGGTATGCTATTGGCAGCCACCTGGGGAGGCCCATCAACAGCCTGGCCGCAGCATTCTACACTAGCTGCAGCCTCCGAATTTGTGACAAGGGCAGCCCCATGTAGAGAGCGTTACAGTAGTCTAATCTTGAGGTGACCATCACATGGATCACTGTTGCCAGGTCATTGCGGTCGAGGAAGGAAGCCAACTGCCTAATCAGCCGAAGATGGTAAAAGGCTGATTTGGCAGTGGTTGCTACCTGGGCCTCCATTGTTAAGGAGGAGTCCAGGAGCATTCCCAAGCTCCTGACCTCTGGCGCTGGCACCAACGGTGCCCCATCCTAAGAACAAAAGAGAAGTCAATGTTGAATCAGGCCAATGGCCCATCTAGTCCAACACTCTGTCACACAGCAGCCAAAATATACCAGGTGCCATCAGGGGGTCCAACAGTGGGGCCAGAACACTAGAAGCCCTCCCACTGCTGCCCCCTCCAGCACCAAGAACAGAGTGCATCACCTGCCCCAGACTGAGAGTTCCCATCTATACCTTGTGGCTAATAGCCACCGATGGACTTCTGCTCCATATATTTATCTAATTCCCTCTTGAAACTGTCCATGCTTGTAGCTGCCACCACCTCCTGTGGCAGTGAATTCCATATGTTAATCACTCTTTGGGTGAAGAAGTACTTCCTTTTATCTGTTCTAACCCGACTGCTCAGGAATTTCATGGAGTGCCCACGAGTTCTTGTACTGTGAGAAAGGGGGGAAAGTACTTCTTTCTCAACCTGCTCAATCCCATTCATAATCTTATAAACCTCGATCATGTCACCCCTCAGCCGTCATTTCTCCAAGCTAAAGAGCCCCAAGCGTTTTAACCTTTCTTCATAGGGAAGGTGTTCCAACCCTTTTATCATTCTAGTTGCCCTTCTCTGCACTTTTCCCAATGCTATAATATCCCTTTTGAGATGTGGCGACCAGAACTGTACACAGTATTCCAAATGAGGTCGCGCCAATGATTTATACAGGGGCATGATGATACTGGCTGATTTGTTTTCAATTCCCTTCCTAATAATCCCCAGCATAGCATTGGCCTTCTTTATTGCAGTTACACACCGCCTAGACATTTTCATTGAGTTATGTACTACGACTCCAAGATCTCTCTCTTGGTCAGTCTCTGCCAGGTCAGACCCCATCAACGTCTATTTATATTTAGGATTTTTGGCTCCAATGTGCATCACTTTGCACTTGACCACACTGAACCCCATTTCCCACATTGGCGCCCACTCACCCATCCTCGACAGATCCCTTTGGAGTGCCTCACAATCCTCCCTGGTTTTCACCACCCTGAACAACTTGGTGTCATCTGCAAATTTAGCCACTTCACTGCTTACTCCCAATTCCAAATCGTTAATAAACAAGTTAAAAAACATCGGACCGAGTACTGATCCCTGTGGTACCCCACTGCTTACCACCCTCCACTGAGAAAGTTTCCCATTTATACTCACTCTCTGTTTCCTATTTATAAGCCAGTTTTTGATCCACAAGAGGACTATTGCGCTTACTTAGGAGCCTTTGATGAGGAACTGTATCAAAAGCTTTCTGGAAGTCAAGGTAAATAATATCTATTGGGTCCCCCTTATCCACATGTTTGTTCACTCCCTCAAAAAACACTAACAGGTTAGTGAGACAAGATCTTCCCTTACAGAACCCATGCTGAGTCTGCCTCAATAGTTTTTGTTCATCAATGTGCCTACTAATTCTTTCCTTAATAACAGTTTCCACCAACTTACCCGGGATCGATGTCAGACTGACTGGCCTGTAATTTCCTGGATCTCCCCTGGAGCCCTTTTAAAGATGGGAGTGACATTAGCTACCTTCCAGTCCTCAGGAATGGAGGCAGATCTTAAAGAAAGATTACATATTTTTGTCAGGAGAGCCATAAGTTCACATTTGAGTTCTTTCAGAACTCTCGGATGAATGCCATCCGGGCCTGGTGATTTATTAGTTTTTAAATTGTCCATCAGTCGGAGGACTTCCTCTCTTGTCACCGCAATCTGATTTGGGTCTTTCAAACCCACTCCCGAAATCGGTGCTTCTGGAGTGGGCAAACACTTCTCCTCTTCCGCAGTGAAGACAGAGGCAAAAAATGCATTCAGCTTCTCAGCCATATCCCTATCATCCTTCACTACTCCTTTTACCCCTTGGTCATCCAAGGGCCCCACTGCCTCCCTGGCTGGCTTCCTACTTCTAATGTATTTGAAGAAAGTTTTATTGTTGGCCTTTATGTTTTTTGCGATATGCTCCTCCTATTCCCTTTCTGCTTGCCTGATCACAGACATCGAAGGTTGGGATCCTTACCCCCAAACCGCCCTGTCTCAAGCACAGGATCTCCGTCTTTGTTGGATTCAGTTTCAACTGACTCAGTCTAAGCCAACCAGCCATGGCTTGTAATGCCCAGTCCAGATCTTCCGGTCTGGAGCAGTGTTTCCTCTAAGCTGAGGAAGTGTGAGCTAGCTCATAGTTTTCTAGCCTCCGGCTCACACATTTTTGTCTGTGCTCAGAAAGGAGGGCTCCAGAGCAAACTGATTTATGCAGCAGCCAAATCGCTTGCTCACAAGTTTAATGCCAGTGGCTCACAAAGTAGAATTTTTGCTCACAAGACTCCACAGCTTAGAGGGAGCATTGGCCTGAAGGTGGACCGGCCACCCAACATCAGAGCTGGGTGTCATCAGCGTACTGGAGACACCCCAGCCTGTGCCTCCGGACAATCTGGGCAAGGGGGCACATATAGATGTTGAATAGCATTGGGGAAAGCACTGCCCCTTGAGGCACTCCACAAATCAGTGGGTGTCTCCTGGACTGCTGTTCCCCTAGTCCCACCCTTTGTCCCTGACCTTGGAGAAAGGAAGCAAGCCATTGCAAGGTAAGCCCCTGAATTCCTATGTCAGCAAGGCAGTGGGTCAGTAACTGATGGTCAACTGTGTCAAACGCGGCTGACAGGTCCAACAACATCAGTACCACTGATCCACTCAGATCCAGATGCCTCCAGAGGTCATCTGTGAGGGCGACCAGTGCCATCTCTGTCCCATGCCCAGGCTGAAAACTGGACTGGAAGGGGTCTAAGATAGAAGCATCATCCAAAAAGCTCTGTAGCTGAATTGCCATTGCCTCTCTATTAATTTGCCCAGGTAGGGCAGGTTGGAAACCAGCCGATAGTTGGCCAATTTGGCCAGGTCCAAAGATGGTTTTTTCTAGAGGACAGACCACTGCTTCAGCCAGTTTGGTGTAGTGGTTAAGTGCGTGGACTCTAATCTGGGAGAACCAGGTTTGATTCCCCACTTCTCCACTTGCACCTGCTGATGTGACCTTGGGTCAGTCACAAGCTCTGGCACAGCTGTTCTCTCAAGGACAGTTTCTGTCAGAAGTTCTCTCAGCCCCACCTACCTCACAGGGTGTCTGTGGTGGGAAGGGGAAGGGAAAGGAATTTGTAAGCCGCTCTGAGACGCCTTTGGGCAGTGAAGGGCAGGGTATTAATCCAATCTCTTCTTCTCTTCCTCCTTAAGCACCTTAGGGAACTGTCCCTCTATGACTTCTGGTTAATGGCGACCCACTAGCAGATGTCTCCCTGCGGTTGGGGGGGGCGATCATCCACCCCCCCGAGGAGCCTTTGGGTTAGGCTCCTAGCCATGAGGCTTTTGAAGGGTAGCCTCTTTGCCAGCACGATGCTGGGGAATTGAGGTGCTCTTCTGCCCTGACGGTCCGGCCGCTGTGTGTCCGTAATGGAACTCCAGCTGCCAACTAGGACAAGCATTGGGGAGTAGGCATTTTACACATACCTTTGGCGAGGTCTTCAGACCGACAACAAACAGTGAGTTGAGTTAAATTATAATACTGGGATTACAAAAGAAAGCTCCCCCGAAAATGGTGAGACTAGCGAGTGGGGGAGGGGCCCCTCCATTATGCATAAACGAAGCAACATTTTTTTAAAGGGGGAGCTGAAGCATAAGTGAGGAAAACTGTTTTGGGAAATACACCAGAGCGCCAAAAAGCGCTTGGGCGAAAAGCAGAGACTTTAGCAGGCTCTTTTAAAAGTAAACAATTTGCTAACATGGCGGGGAAAAGACCGGAGAAGGACAGACAAACGAAACTAAACCCCCTGGAAGTATGAGCCCCTGACCAGAAGATACCACTGAGTTTTCTAAAGTGCTAGCTGATTCCTTGTGCCCTCTACTGGACCAGATGATGAATATCAACCAACATTGTTGACAACATTAAATCAGAACTTTGCAGCTCAGCAGCTCCAATTGAATGAAACTAAAAAATTGGCAGAGCAAACAGAGGTAAAGGTGAAGGAAATGGACACCACATCAAAAAAGGTCAAAAAGGGTGCAGTTGTTGGAAAAGAAGCACGTTTCTTCTGAATTCCAACCTTGGCAAATGCAAATGGAGAAAGTTACTTTGTTCTTCGTTTTCAAGGAGTTCCTGAGGCCAAAGACGAGAATCTAAAGCAAATATTGAGCGAGGCGTTGCCTCCAGTAGCAGATTTAAAAGCGGAAAACCTTATAAGCGAAATGGATGTGGTCTATAGAGCCTATTCCATGTACATCAAAAAGAATAATCTGCCTGGAGAGATAGTGGTAACATTCTCGAAGAGACATGTGACGGATCAAATCCTGAAAGCAACATCAGGAGTACCCTTGAAAATCGGAGGGAATACCATCAGGATTTTAAAAGACATTCCATTTGAAATAAAGAAGAAGAGGAAGGAATATAAGGACTTGATCAAACAAACAGCATTCCTTTCAGATGGTTGGTGCCTGAAGGGCTCCTTTTCAAACTCAAGGATAAAAAAGAAAAGACTGAATCTGTTTCCAAAGCGCGGGAGTTCCTGAGACTGCAACTGGGAGAGTCTGGGGAGGAAGGCAAAGAAGATAGAGACAGTAAACCTAGCGATACAGCCACTTCCTCTAACTGTTCTTCCAACGAAGACTCTGCTTCTGAGAAGGAGCAGCAGCCCCTAGACACAGTTACCAATTGAGGGATAGAAAGAATAAAAGAAGATGAAGGCTGATGAACTTTGATGTGTGCCTTAAAAGGATTTATTAAATGGGGAAGCTCTTGTGTTTTTCCTTAAACACTAAAATTATTAATGAGTATAAAGATAACTAATATAGTGTAGATGACTATGTTCAATGTAAAGATAGAATTATAGACTAAAACTGATACAAGCAGTTGTAATGATCTCCTATACTTGGTTTTTTGGTGGTTTTCTTTTCTTTCTTCCTTAGTTGTAGTTTTTTTCCCCTCTCTTTTTTCATTGTAGTTTATAGAAAATACAATTAAAAAATCCCCTGGGGGGGGAAGGAACTGTCCCTCTATGAAAGACTTGATGATAATCTCTCTCAAGGTGCTTCAGAACCCATCATGGCCAGCTTTAATTAGCCAGAATGGGCACGGATCAAAGCAGCATGTGGTAAGGCAAATAGCTAGGAGCAGTTTGTCAACTTCCTCTAGGCTGAGCAGGCTGAAATGATCCAAAACCAGAGTCGAAGACATGCATGGAGCCTTGAGTTTGCTCACTGTTTCAACTGTGGCAGTGAGGTCGCGGTGGAGTGACAAGACTTTATCTGCAAAATAGCTCGCAAATGCCTTGCAGCCTATGTCCAATTCCCTAGCATTTGGTCTGCCCTATGGCAGAACAGTTATAGACCAAATTGTTCTAAATAATTGTGCTGGACGTGAGCTCACAGACACAATCATAGCTGCACAGTACTCTCTCTTCACGGCTTTGACTGCCATCTCATAGGATCTCATAAATGTCCTATAAGATGCTCTTGTAGCTTTGTCTTGAGCATGCTGCCACCATCTCTCTAACTGTCTCACCTCTCACTTCATAAGCCGCAACTCCTGGCCGCAGAGATTCAGCTATGCCAGTCCCTTACAAGCTCATCTAACGAGCCACCAGGGGGCATCAGATCCCGCAGAGCCATCTAGAGCTGCACAGGGTCCATCTGGCTCCACAGGTGAGCTAAAATATGCTAGCCGCCTAAACAGCGTTGGGGTGAAACATTCAAGTGGGCCCTCAGGGCATGGTGGTCTGACCACGGGACTGCCAAAGCAGTAACCCGGTCCACTGTTACCCTCCCGCAAAGATCAAATCGAGCGTGTGCCCAGCTCAGTGTGTGGGGGCCGTCACATACTGGGAGAGTCCTAGTGTTGCCATGGACGACACCAGGTCCATTGCCTGAGTAGAGGTTGCATCATCAGCATGGGCATTGAAATCACTCAGGACTATCAGTCTAGGGTGTTCCAATGCCCAGCCTGATACAGCCTCCATCAGGGCTAGTAAGCTATTGGCTGGTTCGTTAGGCGGCTGGTACACCAGCCAAATCGCGAAACTCTCCCCAGCCTCCCACACCAGGCCAGCACACTCAATGCCGGTGATCCTTGGTGACGGGAGTACCCTGAAGGAGGAAGCCTCCCGGATGAATAGAGCCACTCCCCCCCCCTGCCCCCTCATCCACAATTAGTGAAGGACCGAGAACCCGGGGGAGGGTGAGTTGGGAGAGGGCTACTGTCTCCCCTTCCCGCACCCAGGGAACAAGGTCAGAGTGAAACATTCAGGCAGGCCCTCAAGGCATGGTGGTGAATAGAGCCATTCCTCCCCCACCCCCTCATCCATGATTGGTGAAGGACCGAGAACCCAGGGTGGGTGAGTTGGGAGAGAGCTACTGTCTCCCCTTCCTGCATCCTGGTCCCGGTCATGCACGCCAGGTCTACATTCTGCTCTTGCAGAAAGTCCCTAAGGACCATGGTCTCCATGTTTATAGACCTAGCATTACACAACACCAATGTCAGAGGGGGGTTATCTTCCTAGCCCCACTGCCGACATCTCTTGGGATGGGACGCAGGCTGGAAGGGGCCAAGCTGTTCTGTTTCTCCGCCCCCTTCCCTTAACTCCCTGCCTGGTCCCACCACTGTACTTTCCCTTCCCCAGGAAAGACTAGAAGATAAGAATCCAGTGTGACTGAAAGTTCAAATAATTTCCTCACGCAATGGCTAGTTGCAAAATATTGCATTCTGCCCCAGTGTCCTCAAGGGGCGAACCACACAACCTGGAATTTTTTACATACAATTTACACAAATAATTTGAAATCAAAGCAAAAAACACACTCTGAAAAATAAGCTGACATAATTTTGCTCACCACTCTCTTCAACCTGCAATTTTTTTAAAAAATAATCTTATTGGTTTTTCACTAAACCCTACCAACTACACACTACAAACTAACATCTAAAAAACAGAGTAGCAAGGATCTTATAAGGTCTACAGTTAAGTTTGAGAGTTCCGTTTAAGTATGGTTACAAAATAGTCTTAATCAAATAGCTCTAGCTCGAAATACAATTTAAAATAACATATTGGTGCATTATCTCAAGTAAAAAAGACACAAAGTAGATTTCCAAGTCTTCGCTTTGATTTCTTCTTCTGTTTACATTCCTTCTTCTTCTCAAAAGGGATTTTGACTTTAAATGATCTAGGAGCAGCCGCCCCTAGTTCAGATTCAGATTCAGAGTCTAAAAAATCGCCTAAAGATACTGATGTAGATGAGGAACTGCCACTGCTTGTCCCTTCTTGTTCGCTTGTGTCCTTAGCATCTCTGTCCTCTGCTTCTCCTTTTGGTTTCGCTGGGGTTTGTTGCTGTTCCAGAAATATTTTAGCTTTAGCCAACGAGTCAATCTTTTCTTTTTTTTCTTTGTAATTGAAAGTCAGTCTTCTGGCATAAGCCATCGATATGGAGTTGAATTTTCTTGCAGTAGTGTTGTAACAGTTTTATATTGTTTTCTCTTTTTCTGTATTTCAAATGGAATGTCTTTCAAGGTCTTTATTTCTTCTCCTTGGATTTTTAAGGTTGTCCCGTTAGTAGCTTTCAATATCAGATCTCTTGTTGATCTTCTTAAAAAATTCACAAAACTTTCCCCTGGAAGATTATTTTTCTTAATAAATTCAGGATAAATCCTATATATCATGTCTATGTCCGATGGTAGTGTTTCAGGTTCACAGTTTATCAGAGGAGCCAATGCTTCGCTTAAGATCTGTCTGAGATTTTTGTATTTCATTCCTGGGACCCCTTGGAATCTAAGGATGTAAGACGATCTTTCCACTTGAAGTTGTAGATGTTGTTTTGCCGAAATTCTTTCTTTCTCTGCTGATTCCACTTTTTGATTTAAAGTTTTTATATTACGTTCAGCTTTTTGAAGTTTTTTAGCTGTCTTGTCTGATGTGGACTTGACTTCCTTGATCTCTTCTTGGAGTGTTTCAAAATTTTGGTTGAGGTTCATCATCTGGTCCAGCAGAGGGCGTAGTACTTCGGAAATCATGTTTGCAAGTGTCTATGGTAATTTCCGGTCTATGACTAGGTGATGATGTAGTTCCTGTAGTAAGTTTCGTTTTAGTCATCATTTTTCCTGCTCGCTGAGACATTGTTTACATTAAAGGTAAAAGTTCTTTTGTTATGTCCTGAGCTTGATTTCATCCCCATTGACAGGCTGGTATCGAGAATGGCAATACCTGATTGGCTACTCTGCATAGCAGGCCAATCAGGAAACAAGGGTTGTGCTGGAGGGAAGTAAACTGATTGGCCTTTATCTCTGCAATGCCATTGGTTGTTACCATGAATATGGGTGTGGCTAGGCTAGCCTGCACTGTTTAAATAAGAGCCTGTCGCTCCATGTTGTGTTTTCTGTTCTGATCTGTTCTGAGCCGTTGAATTACTATCATTAAAGCTGAATCACTTGTTGGAACGCTGCCTTTAAATGTCATACTTATCATATCTGAAGATCCAAAATCTTTCTCTGGAGTGCTAAAAACGATTCCGAGCTCTCGTGGGTTCAGAAAGGTGTATACACTTAAAGTCTGTTTCCGCCTTAATCCTTTATTCAGTTGTTTAGACTAGGTAAGGGCTACTCCTCCCCTCTGGAAGGGTCCCCCCTCCTTCTACAGATTTAAGGCTTAAGTTGATTCCGCTCCCACAACGCTTCTTGTAGGTACTTCGGCACTCACATTTAATGTCAATTAACCGCTGCGTGTTAGGTCCTCTTCTTCCACTTCATTTAGATCCTTTGCTCGCTCTGGACTTGGTGTGCGCCTCTGGATGCCATTGCTGGCCCCGGTGCGGTAGAACCTTGGGGGGCAAAAGGGAGCCTCAGTCCCTCGGCTGCGGCTTCAGGAGCAGCTCTCTGCGCATCCCAGGCTAGAGTCCCCTATGGAAACATTAGGGGAGGCCGGAACCGGCTGGTCTCCCTTCTTGCTGCCCGGTACGGAACGCATCCATTGGAGCTCGATGGAATGCGACCGTCTAGCAAGTCGCCGAAACCCTCCAACCTGCAATTCTTAAATATCACTCGTCCGGCATACAGCTCCACCATTTCCAAAGAATTTCAAACAAATGACATCTAGTAAGTGTAGTTCAAATTTACAGCAAATACATGTCCCAATTAACCTAAAGCAGCTGTGTGTTTTATTTTTACATATCTATCAGTTTTTAAAGAGACACTCTCAGAAAAACAGCTGTAATCCAAATTCTGATTTAAACCAGAGGGTGACAGTGTTCAATTTATAAATCCATTTCACCTCTTGTTGAAGTAAAGTTTTACCAGCATCATCGTTATTATACACATGTCCTTGGAATCTGTATTGAATAAAAAACTGAAGGGAATCAAGATCATGCTTGCCATTTAAAAAATGGTCACACAAACAAGACCACGGTGTATAATTAGCCAACAGAACAATCAATCACCATGTATAATTAAACAATTATTGTTTGTTCTTATATATATACCATGTGTGAATTTCAGTTATCAGCATGATTGAAAAAATAATTCTACAAAGTAAAGTATACAACTGAGCAGTACAATCAAAATAATAATACAGCTCCTAATGGTCAACAAGGGCCAAAATTTTGACTACAAATTCTGGAATGGTGTTCCAAAATTCTCAACTTGACTGGTCTCACAGTATTCCCAATAAATAAAAGATTACATTCACAGACTATACAATATATGCATCTGTTTGTTTTACAGTTTGTAAATGTGTTCAAATCATCCTTAATGCCAGTAGTCATTTGAACAAATTCTTTAACCTCCAAAGCCATAAGGCAAGCAGCACATGAATGGCATTTATGAGGACCTCTAGGTTCCTGTGTATTCCTAGGCATATTTAAACTATCAGATCTAATGAGAACATCTTTGAGATCTCTGGTTCTTTTAAAACCTATTCTAGGTGGAAGTTGTTAACCTGGGATGTCTTGTGCTACGTGCCAATATCGTTCTATAATTTTTTTAATGGCATATGCATTCTGAGAATAGTCAAAGGAACAAACTATTATCTCATAAGATTGTGATCCCTGAACTTGATTGCTAATAAATATATTCTTTCTATGTACAAGAGAAGCTCTCTTCCGTGCCTTATTAATTTAATTTAATTTATTAGATTTCTACCCCACCCTTCCATGTAACATGTAACAGATAATCTCTATCTACAAATTGTTCACTCAACCTAATACTGTCTCAAAATCCTCCTGAAAAGTGGAATTGCATTTGAACCACAAAAACTGACCATATGGGATGTTATTTTTCATATGGGGAGGATGAAAGAATCAGTAATGCAAATATGTGTTGCAGTTCGTAAGTTTTTTTTAAAGTGTGAGCCACCAAATGATTGTCTGCAATTCTCCAAAAAGTAACCGTCTCCAAATCACTATTTGCAGCAAACTTGATGGTTTCATGTAATCCATTCAGCCAAAGACAGAAGTCAGCCAATCTCTCGAGTTGCTGAATACTAAAAATAGATCATCAATAAATCTTTTAAAGAAAACAGTCTCATTACAAAAAGGATTAGTATCTTTCTTGTAAATATATTTTCCTTCAAACCATGTCATGAATAAGCACACAATACTGGGGGCAAAGGGGCTCGCCATGGCTGACTTGTGAATAGAATTGTTCCTGTAACCTAAAGCAACTTTTTTTCAAGATGAGTTCAATCAATTGTAACAAAAAAAGAAGTAGGTGGAACAGATTTGGGTCTTTTATCAAGATAAATCTCCGCTAACAATCTGGCTTCTTCATGCGGGATGCTAGAATATAATGATCCCACATCAAAGGTGACCAATATTGCATCGCTAGGTATAGTAAATCCTTCAGTTTTAGAAATAAAATCCAAAGTGTCCTTAACATAACTCTGCATATTAGGAACAAAAAGTTTTAAATCAAAATCAACAAACTGAGATAATGGCTCAAGTACAGATCCCGATGCAGACACAATGGGACGACCTGGAGGGAGAAAGCCAGGTGACTGCCTCCTTGGCAGTGTGTAAGAAACAGGTAAAGGTAAGGCTTCCCTTGCTTGAAAGCAGGGCTATTTTTGGGCAGGAGCGGAGTTCCAGCTGGCTTCCAAGTTGGCCGTGCCGACAGCCTCCCCCCCCCTCGGGCTCCCCAGGTGCCTCGCAAGCCGTGGCGTGCCTGGGGGAGCGAAGCTTATCCAGGGAGGGAAGGCAGTTTAAACTGCCTCCCCTCCTTGGGTTCCCCAGGCGCCCTGCAGCCGATCCAGAAACTGCCTGGGCACCTGGGGAAGCCGATCCAGAAACCGCCTTCCTTCTCTCAGGTTCCCCAGGCACCCCGCAAGCCGCGGGACGCCTGGGGAAGCCGAGCCTGGGAGTGAGCTGCGCTGTCAGGAGTGTGGCCTAATATGCTAATGAGCTTCTGCTGTTGCATGTGGCCCATTATGCTAATGAGTTCCTGCTGGGCTTTTTCTACAAAAAAGCCCTGCTCGAAAGTCAGTCGAATCAGAGTCTAGGGGGTGGTGCTTATCTCCATTTCCAAGCCAAAGAGCCAGCGCTGTCTGAAGATGTTTCCATGGTCATGTGGCCAGCATGACTAAACACTGAGGCACATGGAACAGGTACACCCACATAAATTCTATGTAAAAACTTATGCTCTGTATCAGTGATGTGTCCAGATTCTCGAGCCTCATCTACCATGTTAATTAATCTAGAGATTCTTTTTGTAGGATTGAAAGAAAGAGGAATGTAATGTGCCGTGTCACTCAATTGTCTCTCCATTTCAGCAAAATAATCTTGTCTATATCAAAATAAGCAGCTACTGAGGACCAAGCAAGAGGCGTGGGTGTTGCAGAGTGACGGAGAAAGGCAGGCATAATCCAGGACAAACAAACATTCAGATCTTGGTTTGTCATGAACTGCCTCAGGTGACACTTTCTCTCTGCCTCGGTCACCTCTCTGGAGTATACCGAGTAGAATACTGGCCTACTTTACAGGGATATATAGTCAGGGTTTACAGTAAATTTTTAGAGTGAGGATAACAACAAAAAGAAAATGTCCTTGAAGCCATATCCAGTTGATGAGATTTATTACCACTTATGAGGACTGTTTTTGATGTTTGGGTTCCACTGTGAAATCTGAGAGTACTTCTGAGCACATACAGAGAGAAAATAGGATTTAATTTCTCCCAGGGGGCGCTAGAATTTAGCCCTGCAGTATTTTCACTGCTGGGTGGCAGGTAATTAATCATATCGGGCAGGGCTCTTTTTGTAGAAAAAGCCCAGCAGGAACTCATTAGCATATTAGGCCACACCCTTGATAGCACAGCTCATTAGCATATTAGGCCACACCCCTATGTTACCAGCAGCACTGGAGAGGGCCTTCTTGGTCATGGCACCACAATTTTGGAACTCCCTCCTATCTGTCCCCTTCCGTTGCCATCTTCTGCCACCAGGTGAAGATGGTTTCATTTTGGTATTCCTTCAGTGATCCCTCCTTCCGGACCAATGTTTTAATTGATGTTTCTATGCTTTTGTACATATTTTAACTCTGTTTTTGTTGAAATGGTGTGTATCTTATTGCATTAAATGTAAAAATGATATATATTAATTGCCTTCGAAGTACAGAAGCTTTACGCCATATCCCTGATCCTTCACATTTCCGGGTTAAGGGGAAAATGCTGTTCAAACTAATTATAAAGATGATCTGACTCCAGCAGTAACAAGAGAAAGAAATTTTTACTTTCAAAAACAGAAGCACATCTTATATGACATATTCATGTTAAATGCATTTAACTTATTGTGAACAGATTAACTTCAAAAAAGGTCAACTTGCTAAAGTTCCAAGCCCAGGGAAGAGAGAGAAGGGAGGTCCTATACAGGAAAAAAATGAAGGCAAGCAAGGACCAAAGAGGCTCAACATCTAACTGATAAGAGGATTGGGGGCCAACTCCCAAGTGTACCCCAGTGAAAGAGAAATCTCCTAACCCTTTCCCTCCTAGATCCTCTTGCATGCAGAGTTAAAATATTCAACCTGTCTGGGGATCAATTTTAATAGTTTTAAAATGTGGTTTTTATCACGTATGTTTTAAATTGTTAGATGCCATGTGAGGGCAGAAAGGCTGGATATAAATTTTGCAAATCGAAATAAAGAGGTGCTAGTATGGCATGCCAACACAAAGAGAGCTCTGCTGTAGTGCACATCAGCATAGCTAGGTCAGCACAGCATACTCTGTCAGCTGCCAAATGTCTGAGGTTATAAGGCCCAGGATAAATATTTTAAATAACTTACAAAGAATAATTGCAGTAATGCATGTCACAGTGCCAGTTCAGGATGACGGTGAACAAATGAGTAGTACACAAAAATAATAATGTCTGAAGGTTGTTGATGGTGAAGCAATTGATATTGTTAAAGGATTTTCTATTCCTTGGCTGCATCATCAACCAAAAGGGAGGCTGCAACCGAGAAATCAGAAGGAGATGGAGACTGGGAAGGGAAGCCATGAAAGAGCTAGAAAAGATGCTTAATTGTACGGGTGTGTCACTGGCAACCAGCATCAAGATAGTTCATAACCAGTGCTCCCTCCCTCCCTCCCTCCCTCCCTCCCTCCCTCCCTCCCTCCCTCCCGTGGAGTCTTGTGGACGAAAATTCTACTTTGTGAGCTAGTGGCATTAAAGTTGTGAGCAAGCAATTTGGCTATGGCATAAATGAGTTTGCTCTGGAGCCATCCTTCCTGAGGTGGGACAAAGATGTGTGAGCCGGAGGCTAAAAAACTGCAAGCCAACTCACACTAACTCAGCTTAGAGGGAACACTGTTCATAACATAGAGCGCTTTCACACATGGTAAATAATGTAATTTCAGTCTACTTCAGTGCAGGCCCGTAGCTAACAACTTTTTGCTCAGGGGGCCCATGTTTTTCTCAGGGGGCCCACCACCAATGTTCCCTCTAAGCTGTGGAGTTTTGTGAGCAAAACTTCTACTTTGTGAACTACTGCCATTAAAGTTGTGAGAGAGCAATTTGGCTGCCACATAAATTAGTTTGCTTGGAGCCATCCTTCCTGAACTAAGACAAAAATCTGCAAGCTGGAAGTTAAAAAAGTGTAAGCTAGCTCACACTAACTCAGCTTAGAGGGAACACTGCCCCCCCCCCATTGGGGAACCATGATTGCAAGGGGAAAAATATAGACCAAATTCAATCTCGTCAGACAGATTCAGTACAATTGAAAGAGAGATTTGATTTTATGTTTTTAAAACCGGACAGCACAATCACAGCAGTATTAATCTTTGTGTAACAGAACTAAGTTTTCAAAAAGTTTTCATTGAGACCTGATACTGAAAGGCATGCAAAGCAGCAACAGAAAAAAGGAAAAATATTTTATTAGAGAGCAGAGAAGACTATTAAGCCAAAACCAGAAATAGCTTCCCCCCTTAGAATTCAGTTTCATTTTACAATTAAAAAATACTGAACTTCTTCCTGCAAGGGGCTGCTACTTTGATTTGAACTTGTGGGCATTTTTTGGAATTTTAAGAAAGGGCAGTGGTCACAATCACAAAACTGATACCTTGGGAAGCAGGACCAATCACAAAATGGCTGCTAAAATATTGGGAGGTTTCAAGCAGAGCATCCACCTGTGATCAGGACAACTGTCCCCAAATGTGCATGCTCTGTAAGACCAAAAGTGATTTCCCTTGGGGTCTTCAAAAACACCTCCTGCTTTACTGAGCTGAAAGATAGTCAGAACTGGCTGTTTGCTTTGGTGAAAAAGTGCTGGGTAAGAAGCAAGTAGCCACCAGCAAACACATTGTTGGGCACCACATTGGAGTTTACCACTCTAGTCACTACGTATATATATATATATATTTCTATGCTTAAAATATAGGAACATTCTTAAAAAGAAGAGAAATGTTGATTGAAAGCCTTCCCATTTAACAATGGGAACCACAATTAAGACCTTATCGGAAGCAGGGGTCTTTTCGTAGAAAAACAGCTGCAGGAGCTCATTAGAATATGGTATGCTAATGAGCTATTAGGCTATTAGCATATGCCACACCCCCTGATATCACCGGATGTGATGTCAGAAGGGGAAGCAAAAGGGGGGAGGCATCTTCAAAAGCCTCCCCTTCCCTAGCTGGCCTGGGTGGGGGAGCTAAGAGAGAAGGGGTTTAAAGTTTAAACTCCTTCTCACTAGAGTTGGGCCACAGAAGGAGGAAAGAGGGAAGGAAAGAGAGAGAGTAGAAAGAAGGAAAGAGGGAAAGAAAGAGATGGAAAGGGGAGGGAAAGAAAGAGAGGGAAGATGGAGGGAAACAGGGAAAGGAGGAAAAAGAGAAGAGAAAAAGGTGGGAAAGAAAGAAAGAGAGAAGAGAAGAAGGAGGGAAAGAGGAAAAAGAGAGAAGGAAAGGAGGGAATGAAAGAAATTCAGTGGCATTTCGGCCCCATTATATCCTATGGGCCATTGAAGTCAATGGTGAAAACATAGGGTATATTCTGGGGGCTGGAGGGGAGGGGGTTTGAGGGAGACGCTCCAAACTCACAGGGTAGCTGGTAGAGCCTCTCTCCAAGATACCCACGAAGTTTCAAGAACATTGGACCAGGGGGTCCAATTCTATGGGCCCCCAAACAGGTTGCCCCTATTCCCTCCATTGTTCTCTATGGTGGGAAAAAAAGTTACTGACTACATAGGAAAAGCTATTTGGGGAGAGTGAGCCCCCTATTGGTGGGAATATATATACGCACATTTTGGCAATTAGAAGAAGGATAGTTATTATAACAGGGTTGTATTTTGCTGTTAAACTCCAAGTGATGCCTGGCCTCCCAGAACCACAGCTAATCTCCAGCCAGACTTACTGTACATCCGTGGTAACAGCAAGCAAAGTGATTTGTTCTATTATGATATTTGGTTTGGATCAGGGTCATATGGGGGGGCAGGTGGAATCTTTGTCCGGAGCCCATGGTAGCTCACCTCCCAATTCCTTTTCCTATTGTTGTTGTTGTTCAGTCGCACAGCCGAATCCAACTCTTCGCAACCCCATGGACCGCATCACACCAGGCCCTCCTGTCTTCTGCCGTCCTCTGGAGTTTGCTTAATTTCATGTTCATTGCATCAATGACACTGTCCAACCATCTCATCCTTTGCCGTCCCTTCTTTTTTTACCTTCAATCTTTCCCAGCATCAGGGTCTTCTCCAGTGAACACTCCACCCTTTCTCATTTGGTGGCCAAAGTATTTGAGCTTCAGCTTCAGCATTTGGCCTTCCAGGGAACAGTCAGGGTTGATTTCATTTAGGATTGACTGATTTGATTTCCTTGCAGTCCAAGGGACTCTTAAGAGTCTCCTCCAGCACTGTAATTCAAAAGCATCTATTCTTGGGTGCTCAGCCTTCCTTATGGTCCAGCTCTCACAGCTGTACATTAATACTGGGAATACCATTGCTTTGACCATATGAATTTTTCTTGGGAGGGTGATGTCTCTGCTTTTGATTATGCTGTCTAGATTTGCCATAGCTTTCCTCCCAAGGAACAGGTGTCTTTTATTTTTCTTTATTATTGTTATTATTTTCCTATTATTATTGTCCCAGAATTCCACTCCACCCAGCACCCCATTTGCTTCCAAAATGCTCCTACAGCAAATTTCTCCTGGTGTTTTAAGAGTTCCAAGAGATATCAGTTTTTCTGGAGAAAATGGCTTCTTTGGAGGGTGGAATTGAAGGCATGACCCCCCTGCTAAGGCCCTGTGGCACCCTCCTCAGGCCCTCCTGTCCCCCCAAAATCTCCAGGAACGTCCAAACCCAGAGTCGGCCAGGATCATACACACACATGTAATATTTCATGAATGGTAACATCAGTTAACAGCAATGCACACATTATAATAACTATTAATGGAGATTATAATAACTATTAATGGCATGTCAGTGATGATAAAATAAGAATGCATTAAAATATCTGGTGTGTGACCAGTGCTCCCTCTAAGCCGTGGAGTCCTGTGAGCAAAAATTCTACTTTGTGAGCTACTGGCATAAAAGTAGTGTTGCCAGCCTCCAGGTGGGGTCCTGGGTACCTCCCGCTTTTGCAACTGATCTCCAGCTGACAAGAGATCAGCTCCCCTGGAGAAAGTGGCTGCTTTGAAGGGTGGACTCTGTGGCCTTGGGCCCTGCTGAGGCCCCTCCCCTCCCCAAACCCCGCCCTCTCATGGATCCACCCCCAAAGTCTCCAGGTATTTCCCAACCCAGACCTGGCAACCCAACATAAAAGTTGTGAGCGAGCGATTTGGCTGCTGCATAAATTAGTTTGCTCTGGAGCCCTCCTTCCTGAGCGAAGACAAAAATGTGTGTGAGCCGGAGGCTAAAAATGCTGTGAGCTAGCTCACGCTGACTCAGCTTAGAGGGAACACCGTTAGTAACCCATAATTTTCGCGACTCAGGATAGGGTTAAGACAGTGGGCATCACTGCTATTAAATAAAAGTCTTCAGAACGCTCCCTCGAATTTATTATTAGTAACACATATCAACATTATTGCGCATTCTTATTATCCCTGCAAGCCCCAACACCCCTTTCAACTGTCTTGCGCTCATGGGCGATTTTGTGTGGTTCTTGGGGGGCGCCCCAGTTCCCTCTCTATTGGTTACCACTTCCGTCACTCTCACACAAAGAACCCGTCGCGTCGCTCCCCAGGCCCTCCGCCTCCCTCTCCGCCGCCTCCCCCCAGTGGGCCGCTCCGATTGGCTAAGACGGGGCACAGTGGGCGTGGCCCAGCGGGACAAGCCCAGAGGAGGCCGAGGCGAGAGCGGCGGCGGCGGCGGCGGCAGCTGGCGGAGGTGAGTAGGGGGCGCGGAGGCGAGGCGCGCATGCTCAGTGCGGCCCCGTGGCCCCCTCCTTGTCAGGGGAAGCGGGAGGCTCTGAGCTGCTCCCCCCAAAGGGGGGGGGAAGGAGGCGGAAATATTTAGAAACTCGACCTTCCCTCTGAAGGGTGGGGGCTGAAAGGCGTGATTAAAGGTTATGGGTGTCCCGTCCCCCCTTTAAAGGGAGGGGGCTGAAAGTTTCCTTTGGAAGTAAGTTGGGGGTTTGAAGGGGAATCCGCCTGCTTGCCTGTAATTGGGGTTGGGGGGACTTCAAAGGCATTGCTGCCTCTTCACTCTGGTTCCCTGGAAGGTGTCAGGCTTTTAAAAAAGAGAGAGCTAACTTCTCCCCCCCTCCAAATAAGCACACAGAAGGAGGCCAGATAAAAGCACATCAATCTCTCCCCCCATACCTGAGGGAGAGTGAAAGGTTCTTAATGCACCCTTCCAGCCCCCCCCCCAAAGAGGCACCTGAGAGGGAAGCCGAGCTGCTGTGCTTCTCTGTGCCTGGAAAGTGAAGGGTTAATTCTCCCCCCCCTTGATTTCAATGTTGGGGAGGCGAAGGGTGAATTTCCCCTGATGCCAAAGATGTAATGGCTTCTCTCTGGATTGGGGGTGTGTGTGTGTGTGTGAATAAGCTGACTCCACCCCCCTCCTTGTGCATGTGTGCGGGGGGGGGCGCAAGGTTTGTTGGCCACGTGTCTTCAGAGGGGGCAATGCTAAAGGTATTGTTTTTTTACTTTAAATGGGTGGGTGTGTATGTGGGAAATGTTCACAGCTCCCCTTCCCAACTTGCAAGGGTCTGTTCAGGAGATATAGGGGTGGGGTCATGACTTCTTCACCTCTGCTTCTAGGATTGGTGGAAAGTTTTCTTGCCAGCAGTTGCTCGAGAGGACGTGCAGCAAAGAGGGTTTAGATATGAACCAGTCGACTGTTATTCCCTTTGCAGGTGGGGGGAAGGGGCATCATGTCTTTGAGAGATAGGTTGCTTGGGGTGGGAGGAGACGAGAGAAATCGCTCGGCGCCCTTTGTGGAAGTGTGCAGGCCCCGAAGGCTTGGATTGTTATTATTCGTTAATATACTTCTCCTCCTCTGAACCTGGCTTGTTGGAGAACGGTTAACAACCACTGATATTTGAGGAGTGTCTCTTCCTCCGCGCAGCTGCTGGGTTGGGAAATTCCTAGAGGTTTAAGGGTAGAGTCAGAAAATGGGGAAGAGCTGTGGCCCTGTAGCAGAGCTTCTGTTTTGCATGGAGCAGGTTCAATCCCTGGTGCCTCCGGCTGAAAGGGCCAGGGAGCAGAGACCCCTAGAGCAGGGGTGTCAAACATGTAGCCCATGGGCTGGATCAGGCCCACAGAGGGCTTCCATCAGGCCTGCAGTGGAACGGGCCATCTCCTGCTTCCAGTTCTGCTGCTGCATCATAGCTTGCTTTCCCAGACTCTCTTAACCACTCAGCCACTTCATGTTTTCCCCTGGGTCTGAGACTCAGAACTCTGAGCATGAGATTTCTGTGGTGAATGTCCATAAATCCAAAGTGGGTTTGCAGCTTACAGAGCTAATGTTTTAAGCATGTTTTTATTTTTTTAATTTATATATCTTATTACATTTATACCCCGCCCTCCCAGCAATGGCCGGCTCCGGGTGGCTTACAGCAACATAAAAACAACAATAAATAACATAACAATCCTAAAAACCATAACAATCACAGTATTAAAAGGTGCTAGCAATAATAAAGTTACCAATTTAACATTACATCTAAGATGGCGCTCAGACTTCTGTGCCATCCTAGTGGTCGATCCCAATCCAATATTGTACAGATGGCTCAGCATTCTCCCCCGGGGCAACTCCTAATTAAACGCCTGGTGGAACAGCTCTATCTTACAGGCCCTGCGGAACTGCATAAGGTTCCGCAGGGCCCTGATCTCTTCTGGAAGCTTGTTCCACCAGATCGGAGCCGCCACCGAGAAAGTCCTGGCCCTGTTTGTAGCTAGCCTGGCATCCTTTGGCCCAGGAAGGGTGAGTCGATGTTGAGACCCTGATCGTGGTGCTCTCTGGGGAACGTGGGGAAAGGTGGCCCCTCAGGTATGTACGCCCCTGACCATAAAGGGCTTTAAAGGTAAGAACCAGCACCTTGAAGCGGATTCGGTATGCTATTGGCAGCCAGTGCAGTGCCTTCAGCACTGGCTGGATGTGCTCCCGAATTGGGAGGCCCATCAACAGCCTGGCTGCGGCATTTTGTACCAGCTGTAGCTTGCGAATTTGCGATAAGGGCAGCCCCATGTAGAGAGCATTACAGTAGTAAAAAAAGCATCCTTTGTGTTTGTGTCCTTTATAAAGTTTGTATCTCCGCCACCTGGCATTACCTTTTATGACGCACATGGCCCGGCCCAACAAGGTCTCATTTATGTCAGATCCGGCTCTTGTGACAAATGGGTTCGACACCCCTGCCCTAGAGAGCTGCTGCCAGGTGGAGTAGAGAATACTGACTTTGATGGACCATATGTGTTTGGGGATTTGGTGGTGGTGGTGGTGGTGGTGGGGAGATGTGTTTGGGGATCTGACGATAAGAGCTGTGTTTCTCAAAAGCTTATGCTACAATAAAGTTTGTTATTCCTAAAGGCGCTCCGGGGCTTTTTACTGTTTTGGATTTATCCATGAATATCGCTTCAGAGGGAAGCTGCAGGAGAGCAGTTAGATTGCAGTGCAGTAGCGCCTTACAGACTGACAAGATTTTCAGGGTAAGAAGCTTTCGAGAGGCGAAGCTCTGCTCATGGGAGCCTGTACTCTGAAAACCTTACCAGTCTCTAAGTTACTATCCAGGTCTTCATGGGCCACAACGAGAGAAAGGCTGGCTATAAATAATGTAGCTAAAATGGATGCACGGAGTTGATCAACAGGTAGCACGTAGAATACGACATAAAGTAAAAAGGGTAAACGTTTCCCTTGCTCGAAAGCTGGTCGAATCCAACTCTAGGCTTGCGGTGCTCATCTCTGTTTCCAAGCCGAAGAGCCAGCGCTGTCTGAAGACGTTTCCGTGGTCATGTGGCCTGCTTGACTAAACACCGAGGTGCACGGAACGCTGTTACCTTCCCACTGAAGTGGTGCCTATTTATCTACTTGCAATTTCTTGCTTTCAGACTGCTAGGTTGGCAGGAGCTGGGGCCAGAGATGGGAGCTCACTCCATCACGCGGCACTAGGGTCTCAAACTGCCAAACGACAGGCCTTCCAGTCTGCAGGTTGCATGAATATTTTGACATACATTTATTTATTTGTTTGTTTCGATTTATATCCCGCCTTGGATTTACTGTGCGTGTGCAAAAGGAGGGGATTGGGAATTTTTTGGCAGATAAGTTATCTTTCTGAGTATATGTGAGTCTGCTGACTGAGAATCCACTTCATAAAGCCGGCAAAGTGCGCACTGACACTCAAAGGCCATGTCTGGATGTATCTAGTAGTCTTCAAGGTCCCACAAGACTTCTTAGCGCTACTCCTTTGTAGTGTGATGAGGCTTTTTGGAGGCAGTGTTTCCTCTAAGCTGAGTACATGTGAGATAGCTCCCAGTTTTTTTACCCTCTGGCTCACACATTTTTTGTCTTAGCTCAGGAAGGATGGCTCCAGAGCAAACTAATTTATGCAGCAGCCAAATCGCTCGCTCATCACTTTAAGGCTGGTGGCTCACAAAGCAGAATTTTTTGCTCACAAGACTCTCACGGCTTAGAGGGAGCACTGGGTGCAACTCGTAGCTGACCTGCTGTTGCCTCCCCAATGCTCTGATGCATCAAATTCTCCTGGTTATGGCTGGTAAAGAATATCACTGATGTCTTGATCGAGGGTCTTAAGGTCGCCAGAGCTGCGGATGTTGCCGGCAGATGTGAAACTGGAACCAACAGCCAAGAGCCCAGGGCAATTCTGGCAGCTGAATCCCTGTGCCACGGAAACTTACTTGGTGCATCCCTGTAAAAGCACCTTTAGGTCATAGTGGGCAGCGGGGGGTGGGGGGAGCGAGGTTATTCGCTTTCTGCCTGCCCCGTCACCAGATGAATGTGTGCCGAAGTTGCAGCCAGGCTTCCTCCCAGGTTTTGCTTTTCCAGAACAAATTTCATTTTTTAAACTTTATTAAAAACATTTGTGTGTTTGCTTTTTTTGGCACAGCAGTTTACAAATGCCGGGGGTTGGGCTTGGAGTTGGCTATGCACGGATGAAAGCTGCTAGGATCTGAAACCAGTGATGTCTGTTTATTTGAGCATCTGTAATCTGCTTCCCCCTCCACACAATGTTTAGTAATAATTGATCAGATCATTCAACAGTGTAAAGCAAACCCCCCCCCCAGGCCTCCAGTGATCCTCCCAAAGGCCATATCCTGACCTCAGTTGGCAGACTCTGCTGTAAAGTTGGAGCCCGGCTTGAGAGGGCGTGGAGGCCATTCCGTCTGGGCAGCAGGTGTGTCTTTGTGTGTTTGCACACAGCATTGCTGCTGATCAGAGCTTGCTCATAGGTTGTTACTCTGAGCGGTGGTCTCTAAATTCCATGGGTCCCAATTCGTGCAACGCTTTGAAAGTTAAAAACTAGCCCCACTGGATGGAGTTTGGAAGACAAAGAAAATGTCTTGTATTGCTTTGACGTGGAGATTAACTAGCTGCGGCTGAAAGGCAAGCAGCAGTGTCCTGTTACAGTTGAGGTTTCTGGGCAGTCTTCCAGGGACAGCCCCATAGGGAGTGTTTTGCTGGAGTCAAGCCTTGAGGCTACATTCAGACGGATTGGATTTACTGTGTGCACTTTGTCCATGACAGAGTAAAAGCCATGTCTGTGTCTACTAAAATACTATCCCCCAATAAAAGACTACTCATTAGTCCAAATGTTTATTGGACAAGAGGGGTATTTGCCCCCCACCATCATCCCAACTACCGAAAGAGAAGAGGCAGGGCATGCTTCACAAGGAGGAGTTGCATTCTTGGCACCATCACCAAAAAGGCCCTGTCAGGTGTTGTTAACCTCCAGACTCTACATGCCAATATTTGGATGAGCCTTTGCTACTTACCCTGTTTTGGATAGTCCTGGCAACATTGTTAGGGTTGTCCTGGCAAGGTAGGGAGGAGGGAAGAGTGCAGGCCCATAACCAGGGTTTTGTGACTTGTAGGGCAAAAAAATTTCAGGTGGGGCTGCCATTATTTGCCATAATGAAGGGTGGGTGGCCACGTGTTCCCTGCCCGTCAGCTGAAGGGCCCTTTAAATCTCTCAGGAGGGGAGGGAGAGGGGTGCGCACCCCCCCCCACTTCTACTCAAAAGCATTTAGAGAAGGGGTGTCAAACTCCTTTGTTATGAGGGCTGGATCTGTCATAAATGAGACCTTGTTGGGCTAGGTCATGTGTGCTGTAAGATGTAATGCCAGGTAAGTGGCAATATAAACTTTATAAAGGACACAAACAAAAGGGCTTTTTTTAACTTAAAATAAAAACATGCTTAAAACATCAGCCCTCTTGCAATATTTTTTTATTTAACAGTGTCTGATAACTGACACCTCTTGCTGTGAATTATTGCACCAAAACGTCTGTGGCTGTTGCAGTCTTGAGTCTGCTGTTCAGGTGTGTGTATCTGTAAGCTGCAAAGCTACGATGATGCAGCAGCAGCAGAACTGGAAGAAGAAGCAGAGGACAGCCAGTCCCACTGCGGGCCTGAGAGAAGCACCCGGTCCACATGTTTGACACCCCTGATCCCTTTAAATTCTTTTGGGGGGAAGCAGGGGGGTGCTTTAAGAAGTGGGAGTGCATTTAAGGAAGGGGGCTGGCCCTTTAAGAAAGGGGGTGGAGTTCCCAGTAGCCCCACTGTAACCACAGGCCAGGAAGAGAGGTGCTTCGCTTCTTTGTGGCTCTGTATGCTTCACTTGGTTCAGTGTGCAGTTGGAGAGGAGATTCAAGGCCTTTGTTGGGATCTGAATATTAACCCAGAGCCCTGCTGGATGAAACTACAGTCTGTTCTGTTTCTGACATCTGGGCGTGCCTGAAATGCTCACAAACAGCTTTCCCCCCTGCAATTTTATTATTATTATTATTATTATTATTATTATTATTATTATTATTATTATTATTATTATTATTATTATTATTATTATTATTATGTATTAATCGCCCCATCCCGGCTTATGCCGGGCTCTGGGCGACGTACAGGACATGACGTCATAGAATACAAAACATTAAAATCCATATATAACTTAATAAAAAAAATTAATATAAATAAAAGAATCCCAGTGGTGGTTTTCCTGTAATATTATCTATCCCAATTCCAGACCACCAGCCCCTTTTTCTCGGCAGGGAGAGAGGGAACTCAGAACACAAAGGGGGTAGGAAAGAAGGAAGGGTGCTGGCCAATGGGTAACCGTTGCTGCCCTCAACCAAAAGCCTGGTGGGAAATCTTTGCCTTACACACAGAAATGTGTCCAGCATTCAGAGGCAGATAGACTTTTTTTTTTTTTTTTAAAGCAATTTATTATAGGATATGTTTCACATAGTTAAAATTTTATCTTATAGATATCACATACCTTTTTTCTTTTTTCCCCCACTCCCCCAGTACAAGGCTTCCCGCAATGCTCTTACCCCCTTATAAACTCTATTATCTAATCACCGCTCACAAAATATATCATTTCCATTCTCAAATTAGGTAACATTTTGGCAATCATATCATTCTTTTTCTTATTTTCTCCTTAATAACTATCAAAGCAAATCAATCCTTTGCATATTAGGCAACACACCCCTAACGTAGCCAATCCTCCCAGAGCTTAAAGAGCTCTTCTTACAGGGGCTACTGTAAGCTCTTGGAGGATTGGCAACATTAGAGGTGTGTCGCCTAATATGCAAAGGAGCTCCTGCTACAAAAAGAGTCCTGGTCCATTCCATTGGCTAATAGCTGTCGATAGATCTGTCCTTCCTGAATTTGCCTAACCCTTTCTGTTTTGCCATCAAAAGCCATTGTGCATTCTGTACCAGCATACCATGCTTCTGTTGGAGATGGCTCCTTCAGTATCACTGTATAGCAGGACCAAGCTTTTAGCGATCTGTAGTCTGAGAGTTCTGTTTCTTGGGGATGCAACTGGAAGCGTGTTAGCCCTGAAGCTTTTCAGCCTGTTGGGTAATTCTGCACTCATTTTCCGCCTGTCCCTTGCTTGCATCTCGGCCTCTGACGTGCTTGCTTTATAGTAACGTTTCCCAGCCTGTGGGTCGAGACCCCAAAGTGGGTTGCAAAGCCTCTGGAAGTGCGTCATGGGCCCAGCACTCTCTAGTGGCTACCTGTGCCCTTGCTAATGTTCTCTCTTGTGTTCTAGAAACAAGATGTGACCCTGGAAAATTAACTGATAATTTTTTCTTCACTGCATATACATGTTGATCAACTAAAAATCATAGAATCATAGAGTTGGAAGGGACCGCCAGGGTCATCTAGTCCACCTCCCTGCACAAGGCAGGAAATTCACAACTACCTCCCTCCACACCTGCAGTGACCCCTGTTCCACACCCAGAAGATGACAAAAAAAACCTCCAGGATCTGCAACCCAAACTGGCCTGGAGAAGAATTGCTTCCTGGCCCCAGAGTGGCGACCAGCATTTCCCTGGGCGTGTAAGAAAGGGCCACAAGAACTAAGCATCGAGGCAACCCTTCCTGCCCTCCCTTTTGTGATCTGCCTATGTTCACAGAATCAGCATTGATGTCAGATGGCCATCTAGCCCCTGCTTAAAAGCCTCCAAAGAAGGAGAGTCCGTCCCCTCCCGAGGAAGCTCTACCTGTCAGGAAGTTCTTCCTAATGTTTAGCCAAAAACTCTTCTGATTTAATTTCAACCTGTTGTTTCAGGTCCGACCTTTGAGGGCAACAGAATGGCGGAGAGGGTGGTCAAAGGCTGTGTATGTTGGAATCTTCAAAGGCTGTGTCTGTCGAAATGCCTCTTGCTTGGGGTTTTACTTATTTATTTATTTATAGAGATTTATATCCCTCTCCACCCCACAAATGGGCTCAAGAGCAGCTCACATCAATAATGAAGCAATTCCATAAAAACATTGCATCATTAAAACGATTAATTCCACAGCTGAAAATTTAAATACCTGACTAAAATAACCTGACAGGCAGCTTGGCAGTTAGTAATATTCTGATGAGCCCTAAGTTTATGCCACGGAAGGCGGTGGATCACCGTGATGGAATAGCTCAACTGCTCCTGGCACTCCGTGTTCATAGTTGAAGCCGCCGCCAGTGTTCCCTCTAAGCTGAGTCAGTTTTTTAGCCTGCAGCTCACATTTTTGTCTGAGCTCAGAGGAAGGAGGGCTCCAGAGCAAACTAATTTATGCAGTAGCCAAATCGCCCTTTCACAACTTTAACGCCAGTAGCTCACAAAGTAGAATTTTTGCTCACAAGACTCCACAGCTTAGAGGGAGCATTGGCCGCCGTCCGCTTGGTGCAATGTTTGTTCGTTTCTCAGTTCCACAACTTTTACACGATACGATAGGGTAACCACAAGAATTGTTAATATTGTGCCAAAATGACACTGAAAAATGAATATTATAATAAATATTCTAATAACTTGTATTGTCTTTAAGGTAATCGCAACGCACAATACTTATTCTCAAGCAACGCTGTTATCCAATAAGAGAATCACTCTATAATAGTCGTGTCACATCAAAATCTATTTAAACATGTAACAGAGAACTACATACAAATCAAGGTATCACAACTCAATTGTGTGACAGTTGAGATCCAAAATTCATTCCAAGAGACCACCGTCTTTAATCTTGATGTGTGCAGACCAGTGAAGACGCGATAAAGACTCAAGATTACTCTATATTTCATTTCGTGTAAACCTCTTCAAAACATGGACTGCTCTTGTTACAATAGGCAGCCTCACTGCAAATAGTATTATTCTTACGCTGCGCCTTTCTGCAGTTGTTACAACAACTTACAACGCTCCCAAACTCTCACTTCCTATGGAACTAATCCTTGAATTGTAATAGTTGGCTGAGCACAACAATACATTTTATTATAATATTTATTATTCAGCATCATTTTAACACAACATTACAATTCTGTTGGTTTCTCAAAGACATCTGGTTAGGCAGTGTAGAAGATGGAATGCTGAACTAGCAGGCTTCCCAAGAACTTACTGTAATTTGGCGGGGGACGGATACGTCCTGGTGGGACCATTCCTGGGGAGGAAAAGATGCGGCACACGATGCCGTTGCCAGGAAGTGACGCCGGGCGACGTTCTGGCAATGGGGCTGGAAACTCGATGGTACATCGGGTTTCCAGCCCCATTGCCAGAGCGTCACCCAGGGTCACTTCCTGGCGACGGCATTGTGCAATGTGGGTGTTCCACGGAGGAATGTTCTGACTGGGGACTGTGTGACCCCCACCAAAATACGGTAAGTACTTGGCAACCCTATGAACTAGTCAGGGGGCCAAGGTCATGCCAAAAACTTTGGGCTAGTCCCGAATGGGTCAGCACACCAAGTAATTTTGGACTTTTTGGTCACCATTACCAAAAAGGTTGGGAACCGCTGCTTCATAACAGGCCACAGCAGCCGGTGCACTCCCTGTGCCAAAAGCAACTCCGTCAGTACAAACAGTGGCCAACAAAGCGTGTGAAAGCCGCCTCCTCCCCATGCACCAGTGCCTGCTAGCTCACAGTTTTTTAGCCTCCAGCTCACACATTTTTGTCTTGGCTCAGGAAGGATGTCTCCAGAGCAAACTTATTTATGCAGTAGCCAAATCACTCGCTCACAACTTTAACACCAGTAGCTCACAAAGTTGAATTTTTGGTCACAAGACTCCACAGCTTAGAGGGAGTATTGGTGCCTGCGCTCCACACAGGCAGCAAAGACAGGAGGTGGACGGAGCTCCCGACAGGCTTCTGTTTGCAGCTACCAGGTCCACTTGGCTTTGTTAGATCTGCTCCCAAGTGTTGCTCACTTTTCCGCATTCCTTGAATTTTTCTCCTGCCATTCTTCTGTCGAAGGGAAGGTGGCACGGTACAGCTCAATCCTGTCAGATCTCGGAAGCTTATCGGGGTCAGTACTCGGAAGGGAGATTTCCGAGGAAGGCTCTGCAGAGGAAAGCAATGGCAAAACACCTCTTCGAACCCAGATCCCCCTGGGCCTAGTCCCACACGTGCGTTCCACACCTGGTGCACGGGCAGTGCAATGCTGTGATGTGTGCAGGGTTGCAGCATTAGAGATAGCAAGGGTGGGATACCTCTTGTAGCCTCCCGTATCTGTCAAAAGGAACGTTAACTCTTGAAATCTCAGATCCTGAAAATCTTGTTGGTGGTGCTACCAGACTGGAATCCAGCTTTCCAACGGCAGATCGATGCAGCCGCCCTCTGAAAGGATCCTCTTGCAGCCGGTATCAAACACTGCTTTCTGGTTTCTCTTCTGCATTTTCCTTTGCCTCAACATCCCTTAAGTTTGGCTCAATGACAGCCAGAATCATCTGTTTACAGTGAACAAGAGTCTTCTCCCAGCACCTACCCAGGGGAGGTTTTTGTAAAATAGGGGGGAGAGACAGATTTTCTACCTCCCACCCCAATTTCAAGCCACAGATTTGTCACATACACTCTGTTGGTTTCTGTACTTACTGCCTAGCAGGTTCATCACTTCTGCGGATCTGACTTGCAAAATGTTCAAGTTTGAACCCATGGCCATCATGAATGCTGTCTGTATGCCAGTTTGCTACTTAGGCACAGGTCTTACCAAATGCAGTTTGGTAAGCAGTAGTAAGAGCCAGTTTGGTGTAGTGGTTAAGTGTGCAGACTCTAATCTGGGAGAACCAGGTTTGATTCCCCACTCCTCCACTTGCACCTGCTGGATGACCTTGGGCAAGCCATAGTCCTGGCACAGCTGTTCTTGAAAAAGAGCAGTTTCTGACAGAGCTCTCTCAGCCTCACCTACCTCACAGGGTGTCTGCTGTGGGGAGGGGAAGGGAAAGGGAAAGGAGTTTGTAAGCTGCTCTGAGACTCCCTTGGGTAGTGAAGGGTGGGGTATAAATCCAATCTCTTCTTCTTCTTACCAAATGCATTATTCCAGTCTTAGCTGTATTTATTGCTCAGTTATCTTGACTCTAATTAGCCCTTCCTGGCAACTAACCGCCCCCCCCAATGTTTGAGGAAATCTGTTTCAGTGAATCTAAGAAGCGGGCATCTACACATGCGTAGTCTCTTACCCAGAATTGAACTTTGTCGGTCTTGGAGGTGCTGCTCGACTCAAATTCAGTTCTCACATCTGTTTGTTAACTCTCGTATTTGTATGCGAATTTACTGGTATTCACAGATCTTACCGACCACTTTAATCCAATCCTGGCTATAACTGCCCAGTTACGCATGCATCTTGACTCTAACTAGCCTTCCTGGCAATTAATCCCCCCCCACCCTCTCTCTACCTATAGGTAATGGTTGAGGATGTCTTGTTTCACCGTATCTGAAGAAATGCGCATGCACACAAAAGCTTATACCCTGAACAAAACTTTGTTGGTCTTAAAGGTGCTGCTGGACTCAAGTTTTGTTCTGCTAAAGACAGACGTTACCCTTTTCTGTTGCTCTGGTACTAGAATCAGTGTAATAACTCCCGAGTCAAGAAATAGATTGTTGTTTTTTTTCAAAAGTTAAATCTTTTTGAAGCCCAGTCTGTTTCCATTCAGCGTAGGCCATCTCCTTTGAGAATGCATTATCAATCGCTCTGGCCTACTCTTGTACCTGCTGGCAGTGTTCCCTCTAAGCTGAGTTAGTGTGAGCTGGCTCACAGTTTTTTAGCCTTCAGCTCACAGATTTTTGTCTTAGCTCAGGAAGTATGGCTCCAGAGCAAACTAATTTATGCAGCTGCCAAATTGCTCACTCACAACTTTAATGCCAGTAGCTCACAAAGTAGAATTTTTGCTCACAAGACTCCACAGCTTAGAGGGAACATTGCCTGCTGGCCTTTGCAGGTGTAAAATTCGCCCTCTCTGCATTGGTGTGCCCGGAGCCCTTACGTGACAGAATAAAATTAGCTGCTGTATATTTCCCGGGTTGTCAGGCCATGGTCTTGGCACTGTACGACCTGACGTTTCGCCAGTAGCTGTGACTGGCATCCTCAGAGTATAACACAGAAAGATGGAGTACGCTCTGTGTCAAGGTGAGTACTCCATCTTTCTGTGTTATACCTCTAAGGATGCCAGTCATAGCTACTGGTGAAACGTCAGGTCCTACAATGCCAAGACCACGGCCAGACAACCCAGAAAATCCACAGCAGCTAATGAATTCCAGCTGTGAAAGCCTTCGACAACATACTGACAGAATAAAAGTTCCTCCTGTTATGTCTCAGTGTGAGTCTCTGTTCTAATTTTGGTTCCTTCCATCCAGGAAGTGTGGCCATAACAGTGGAAGCCCAGTGGATTGGACTTCTCTGAAGTTGGGTAATGCTTCTCAAACACTCCCAAAGAAGCCATCCGTGGCATAACTTTGAATTCAGACGTCACAATCAGCCATGGTTTGAGCAAACCTCTGTTTATCATACAGTTTCCCATTGCTTTCCCCTTGCAGTTCAGGAAATGGGCTCGGGAACAGTTTCACTGAACCATGCTAAAGCAGTTTGGAGTTCAGTTTCTCTCTGGCTCCCAGCCAGGACTGTTTTCTTTAAATGCCCTTTTCTCTTCGCTCCCCCCTGGGGGGGCAGTTAAGCCCTCCTTGCCATTCCAGTTTGCAACCAGCTGGTTGGGTTTCCTCTGACTGAACCCGTAATCTGCTCTTTAAGCAAACTCAGTAGTAGTTAACTCTCTCCCCTGCCCTGAATTGCCTCCCGTCCAACCAAGCGTGTGGGTTTGGGATTTTGAAATGCCTTTCCCAGCTCGGCGCTGTGGGCGTGTCGCAGCTCCTGTGCTGTGAGAGGCCCCGGGAAGGCTTCCCGTGAGTCCAAAAGTTGTGTGCTGTTGTCGGAGAGCTTTGTTTTTTTTTTTGCGGATATTGTAGAGCCAAAGGGCGCTTCCACGTTGGGAGGCAAAGTGGAAAAACAGACTCACAGGAGGCAAAACAGCATCGAGACGCACACAGAGCTGAGCCAGTAGAAGCTCGGTCCCGGTATTATACCAAACTCATTTTTATCTGGCTCTTCTTCTCGAGACTCAAGTAGCATAGCTGGTTCACCCTCTTCACCATTTAATCCTCTCAACAACCCTTCGAGGTAGGCGAGGCAGAGTAACTGGCCCAAGGTAAGCCCTTTGTGGCTTAGTGGGGATTCGAACTGGGATCTTTGTTGGCAGTCTTTTCTGACACTAACACATACACCATGCTGGTTTTGCATTCTCTGGGCTGGCAAAATAGAGGGGATTTATAAAACAAGCTGCAGTGCCAAAGTGCTGGGATCCTGATGACTATCCTGCAAGGTAGGCCACATCGGGGCTGTTGCTTAGCGGAAGAGACTTTGCTTTGTAGACTGAAAGCACTGCTGCACTTCTACTAAAACAAGCTACATTGACATTGTGCTTTCAAGTGTTTCCCAGACATTGGTTTGGATTGAACCAGCTTTAATGCTGATCAAAAAGAGGAGGGCTGATAAAAAAGAGGAGTCCCATTTGACTAGAGTTGCCAGGTCCTTATCAGCTGCCAGCAGGGGGCTCCAAGGAGATGATGTCACCTGGACATGATGTCATCTCATTGGGGACATCAAGGGTGACACTCTAGCTCTTGGGCAAAACTCAATGTTCTCTCCTCCCTTCATAACCATAGCATTTGCCCCAAAACTAGAGCATCACCCCCACCCGACAGCCCCATTGCAATGACGTCACTTCCGGGTGACATCATCGTGCCGGGGAAGTCGCTGGCCGACATCCCTGTTTTGGGGTGGGGCGACCCCATCAGCCAGCTGGCCAGTGGCAGATTGAAACTCCCCAAATTGGGGGAAACCCTATGTTTGGCAAACCCAAAAAAACTGTGCTGGAATCATGGGAACTGCACAGACAGTAGCCGTGTGGGATGGCAGTTGTAGTAAAGAGGAGAATTGAGAGAGACTGGATGAAAAAGCCAGCTGGGTCCAAACCGGTGTTTTGTAACCTTTACAACAACCATGCAGAGGTGGTCGGTATGTATCAGTGGCTCGTCTGAGGTTACCTAGTGAGTTCAAGGCAGAGGTGTGATTTGCACCAGGGACCTCCCGATTTGTAATGTGTTCCTCTGAGAACCCTGCCCCTGATGCTAGAGACTCTTGTTGTGCCACAGAAGGGAAACACCGTCACTAGCTGTTGAAGGGAAGCTGAAGCAGGGTTGCCAGGTCTTATCCGTCTGCTGGTGGGGGGCTCCTGGCTTGGTCCCGGGGTCTTCTCCTGGAAGTGATGTCATTGCTCTGGGCACATTGTACAGGGTACACTCTAGCATTTGACCAAAAAAACCCTATGGTCACCATAGAGTTTTTAGCCAAATGCTAGAGTGTCCCCTGTGTGACGTGCCCAAAGAATGGTCATCGCACCAGGCGGGGATCTCTGGGGGCTGGGCTCCCCCACTGGTCAGCTGGCCAGCGGCAGATTGAGCCCTCCAAAATGAAGGGAACCCCACCCCCGCTGAGGGGCTGGCAACTCCTAAGCTTGAATGCAGCTGTGGTGTGATGGTGCTCTAGTGGGGATGGAGAGTCAAGTCGCAGCCCTCGGGAGTTTTGAGGCAAGAGACTTACGGAGTTGGTTTGCCGTCGCCTGCCTCTGTGTAGCAGTCCTGGACTTCTGTTGCTGGGCTCCCCTCCACGTCCTACCCGGGGCTGACCCTGCTTAGCTAAGACCTGATGAGATCAGGCTAGCCTGGGCCCTCCAGGTCAAGGTGCCGCTCTCTTAATTGCCTCTTTCTCCCCTTTGAGGTGGGGGGAGCTCACTGCCCTGAGGTCTTTTGTGCCTGGGCAGTTGAATCTGAAACCCTGATGGCTTCTAACGTCCCCCCTGGGACGTGCTCCCAAGATGCAGACCTGGGAGGGGCAGGGATTGAGTTAGCAAGCCTGTTTGGGTGGACTTTGCCCATTCAAGGTCCAAACTGGATATTGTGTGTCTAAGGGGGGGGGATTCTTCCCCTCCTCCAAATGGCAGTGGAAGTCAACAAAAGGGAAGGTCTCTGTCTGTTGCGGTTTGGTGCGGGGTGGGGGGTGGGGGACGACGACGGACCCCTGGGAGTCTGCAGCCAAGAATTGGCCAGTTTTGATCAAATAAGACCTTTTTTAAAAAAATCCATCTCAGAATGATATAGAACCACCAAATCACAGAATCACAGCGTTGGAAGGGGCCATACAGGCCATCTGGTTCAACCCTCTGCCAATGCTCCCTCTAAGCTGTGGAGTCTTGTGAGCGAAAATTCTACTTTGTGAGCTGCTGGCATTAAAGTTGTGAGTGAGCGATTTGGCTACTGCATAAATTAGTTTGCTCTGAAGCCGTCCTTCCTGAGCTAAGGCAAAAATGTGTGAGCCGGAGGCTAAAAAACTGTGAGCTAACTAACTCTAAATCTAAGGCATGTGTTTGAGATCCTTAGGCCTGGTGGCCCTCAGCCAAATCCTTAAGGTTAGGTTGGGTTCCTAGTTGCTGCGTGCCACTTCTGGGGGGGGGCATATGTGTCAGGCGAGGCCCTGAAGGCATAGGTCCTGCCCTGGAAGCTTGCATCCGACCAGTCACACCCTCTCAGCCATCCTCCCTCTGAGCTGTGGAGTCTGGTGAGCTAAAATTCAACTTTGTGAGCTACCGGCAATAAAGCTGTGAGGGAGCAATTTGGCTACTGCCTAAATTAGTTTGCTCTGGAGCCCTCCTTCCTGCGCCAAGACAAAAATGGGTGAGCCAGAGGCTAAAAAACTGTGAACTAGCTCACACTAACTCCGCTTAGAGGGAGCACTGTGTGAGGCTACAGTAGAGGAGAATGATGTTGTTAAACCACTTTGGGGGAGAAAGTTGGGGGTCTACACGAAATAAATGAATAAAATATGGCCCCTGTTTAAGAGTCACTGACAAAGGTGAAGATAGATTCAGATGGGTGGCCATGTTTTTCTGAAGGAGCAGAACAAATTTAGAGTCCAGGGGGGCCCTTTAAGACCAACCAAGTTTTATTCCGGGCATGAGCTTTTGTGCGCAGGGACACCAGAAGTGTGTGTGCTCACACAAAAGCATAGATCATCATCATCATCATCATCATCATCATCATCATCCCTTTATTGGCATTGCATGGTAAAAGGGGAACATTAAACGAATACATACATATTACGAGTTAAAATATCCTAAGGTTACAGTATATTGCTTCGTATAAAAATGGCGACATGTAGAAAATTTGCCACTGACTCAGTTATATTGTCACCAGTGTTGTTTTTGATTGCATAGCCTACAGTGATCTTCGTGACTCTCTCCCTTTTTCTAAGACATTGCCACTTACACATAGACAAAGACTTTGCCTTTTGAGAAGCTTCCTTTCAGACAGGCTTCCTAGGGTCACCCTCCAAATAGCTAGATTCTGGTTGGTTGGCATCAAGGATTAGAAATTTATTAGTTTCACAAACAGATGAATAAACAGGGGTTTTAAAAGGAAAAATATATATACTTTTTTAACATTTTATTGGTTTGTAGTAGCTTATTTTAGAGCTGCTTTCTTCAAAATTTTTAACTTTGTAATCCGGTTTTGTATGTATACTGGTCTATGACTGTGAATAAACAGATGTCTGTCTGTCTGTCTGTCACCAGTGTTGTTAAGTAAAAACAACAGTTTATATGCATCAGGAAAATCCATAATGCTGGATGAGATTGAAGATAAAATACTTTGTCTGATATTGTCATAATAAGGACATTCTATAACAACACTTGGGACACTGTTTCAATAGTTGCCTTTAAACAGGGGCAGTGTCTATTGATAAGTGGTATACCTTCAAATCTTCCGGTTAAAATTGCTGACGGTAAAACATTAAGCCTGGCAGGAGAGAAAATTCTGCGGATTTTTGGAGTTTGTAATTGGTAAGAATAACTGGGGAGCAGGTGGGCAGCCGTGTCGGTCTGAAGCAGCCGAACAAAGTTTGAGTCCAGTGGAACCTTTAAGGCCAACCAAGTTTAATTCTGGGTATGAGCTTTCGCGTGCAGGCATGAAAGCTCATACCTTGAATAAAACTTGGTTGGCTTTAGAAGGTGCCCCCTGGACACAGACCTTGTTCTGACAGAGGTGAGGTTTTTGATCTCCCGGTGTTTTAAACACCCATGGCCGCCCACTTCGCTCTCTCTCTTGCGAACAGAAGGAAAGAAGAGGGGGACATGCGTGTTTGTCTAATCTCCTGAGGACACAGAAACATGCCCGGGCAATCTCCTGTGTAGCTGTGCAAACTGGAAGAACGAGATTGATTCGGGTGGGTGGCCGCGTTGGTCTGAAGCAACAGAACGAAGTTTGAATCTCAGTGGCACACGAAAGCTCACGCCCAGAATAAAACTGTCTTGGTCTTAAAGGTGCCCCACTGGACTCAAACTTTGTTCTGGAGGAACAAAGACAGCTTTGTCAAAGTGTCCGACTTCACAGCGGCTTGTGGGTGCCCGGATGCTGCCAAAGACAGCTGATGGCATCAGAAGCCGGTGGTGCTGGAGGGGGGGGGCGGGCGGGAGGGAAACGCCTCCCCGGGCCGCGCTTTTGATTGGAATCGCCTCCTGGAGGTGGGACTCTGCCAACTGCGAGCATTCCTCTCTTCTATTTTGGATTTGGTTTCCCTTTTTGTGGCGTGTTTACTATGGCCAAATCTTTTGGCACACAGTGCAAAGGCCAGGGGCGGCCGGCCAAGTTTTATAAGCACCTATTTGTTTTAAAAACGGGAAAGTTGGAGGCCTGTGCTTTGACATGAGATCAGGCCTGGGGGTGGGTGGGGGGCAGCCAAACGGGAGAGCAGTGCAGTGCCAGAGATTGGGCTTATCCGGCTGCAGACAAACCCTTTGGCGCTTGGGCAGAATCAACTTTCACCCATATCTCGGGAGCTTTCTCGTTCAAAGTAAGAAATGGTTTGAAAGGGGGTGGGTGGGAGTTTGACTGACAGCCTTCGTAGACTGTCTCCCTTCATCACAGGGTCCTAAATACCGTTCCAGAGAGATCCACGTAGCAGGGTTTATGGAGGGGAAAACGGGGGCCGTGGCTCCTGGACCTCCTGTGCTTGGGACGAGAGTGGCCACGGCAGGCAAGCGCGACCTCTCTTAATGACCTGGAGGGTGACCCAGTGACATGCTTCCCTGGGAACTCTGGCGGAGAGAAGGGAAAGAGGAAAAGCCTGTTTGGGTGGTCAGCTCAGCGTACCTTAGAAGAAAGGGCAATGGACATATTTCTCCTGAGCCAAGCTTTGGAAGCTTGGAGCTGTCCTTGTTAGCTGTCTCCTTATTGGCCTGCATCCCAGCTGTTTTGTGAGCTTGACTGCAATGGCTTCCGTCTTATTCTGATACTATTTCTAATACCCTTTGGAAGTCTTGTTGATTTTTCTGTCATTGGTTACAGTGAGGGTTGCCTGGTCTGGGATGGGATGGGAACTACCTGGAGATTCTAGGGGTGGAGTCTGAGGAGGGTGGGGTTTGGGGAGGGGAGGAACCTCAGTGGGGTAGAATGCAAGAGTCTGCTTTCCAAAAATGGCTGTTTTCTCCAGGGGAACTGGGGAGCAGTTGTAACCAGTGTTCCCTCTAGGGGCTGCAGTGGCTCAGAGGTTAAGATGCGGAGCTGCAGACCGGAAGGCAGTTCGGCAGTTCAAGACCTGAGTGCCGCGTGACAGAGTGAGCTCCCGTCTCTGGTCCCAGCTCCTGCCAACCTAGCAGTTTGAAAGCAAGAAACTGCAAGTAGATAAATAGGTACCCCTTCAGCGGGAAGGTAACAGCGTTCTGTGCGCCTTGGCGTTTAGTCATGCCGGCCACATGACCACGGAAACGCCCTTCAGACAGCGCTGGCTCTTCAGCTTGGATAACAGCGGGAGATCTCCAGTTTCTACCTGGAGGTTAGCAACCCTAATTACAATCAGAGTTCCCTCTAAGCTGAGTTAGTATGAGCCCGCTCACAGTATTTTAGCCTCCGGCTTACACATTTTTGTCTTAGCTCAGGAAGGAGGGCTCCAGAGCAAACTCATTTATGCAGTAGCCGAATTTCTCACTCACAACTTTAATGCCAGTAGCTCACAAAGGAGAATTTTTGCTCACAGGACTCCATGGCTTAGAGGGAGCATTGGTTACAATGCTGATTTTCTTACTGACCAGTTTGAGCAGGGAGTCGATGTCATGTTGTCTGTGTTCCGTTAGCTGCCTCGAGTGGTTTTCCCATCGCCACTGAAATTGGACTCATGCCCTTGTGGTTTGGCCTGCCTAATCATCGTACAATCCGGGCGGAGAAATGTTGCAAGAGCATTTGCAGCCTGAGAGCACCTTCTTCCAGATGCCTCGTTTCTGGGGGAAAGAGAAGGGGGGGGGAGAAGGGTGCAAAAAGCTTAAGGCGAGGTTATTCCAGAGGGCAGCTGTATTGGCGTGGGGTAGGAGAGACAGATTCGAGTCCCGCAGCATCTTTGTGACCAACAGCTTTTCAGGATTATAAACTTTTGAGGAGTGAAGCTCCTTTGACTCGCACAAGTTTATACCTCAAAAACTTTGTTGGTCTCCAGGCAAGCCTGATCTCGCCAGATCTCAGAAGCTAAGCAGGGCCGACCCTGGTAAGTATTTGGGTGGGAGACCTCCAGAGAATACCAGGGCCGGGAGGCAGAGGAAGGCGACCAGGCCACTTCTCTGAACGTCCTCCATGCCCAAGTTGCAGTCACCAGAGGTCACCATGATTTCCAGGCACAGGTACACACACACACACACACACAAAATGCAAAAAACCTTGTTGGTCTCTAAGGTGCTGCTGGACTTGAAGAAGAAAAGGTAGAAAGCAAGCCCTTGAGAGGGAATGAATAAATAGAGATCTGCCTTTCTCTCTGATTGTATGTTTGTATTTATTGACTGCATTTTTGTGTTCTGTGTCTGTTCTATGGAGCCTCAGTTGTGAATTACGATGTTTAAAAACGGTGCAGTGAAAGCAGGATAATACCATAAACAGTGCAGGTGGATCCCAGACGCTAGCCAGGTTGGTCTGTGCAGCAGTAGAAGATCTAGGCCAGTTCTGCTTAGAGATAGGGTTGTCAGCCTCCTGGTGGTAGCTGGAGATCTGCTATTACGACTGACGGAGATCAGTTCACCTGGAGAAAATGGTCTCTTTGGAAGGTGGATGCTACGGCATCACAGTCCTTCCCTTCCCCAGATCCCTGCCCTCCTCAGGCTCCACCCCCAAAATCTCCAGGTATTTCCCAACCCGGAGCTGGCAACCCTACTTAGAGACCAACCAGATTTTCAGGGTATAAGCTTTCAGAGTATAAGCCGTGGGTGTGGAGGGGGAAGGTCTTTCTGAGTTTCTAAGTCAAAGGGAACTTCATCAGGTACCACTACAAGAGAGTGTGTGAGTGAGAAAGAGGGTTAGGGGGGTTAATCTTAATTGCAAATGAGCATCACACACCTCCATGTTGTTTCCTTGGGTTTCTGATCTGTGTTTCTCAAGTGTTTGTGTGTGTGTCTGTGTTTAAGTAAAACTATTGTTAGTCACTGTAGATCTTCTGGGTTGTCTGGCCGTGGTCTTGGCGTTGTAGGACCTGACGTTTCACCAGTAGCTGTGACTGGCATCCTCAGAGGTGTAACACGGAAAGACAGAGCACTCTCTGTGTCAAGGTTTTGTTGTTGTTGAAGCGATTCCCTCCCCCCTTTCCCTGCTACGGCCTATACGCTTGGACCTTCTTTAGCCATGGCCATTTGCTAAATGAAGAGATCTTTTGAGGCCAAGAAAGAAGGAGGCAGTGAAGAGAAATGTTCCAAACGAGATTTTGTGGCAGAGGTTGCTGCCTGTCCTGGGACTCGGGAACTGCCGGGTGGCAAAAGGCGATGCTGTTAGATAAACTGGGAGAGGCTGTCCTGTCAGCCACCTTGATTTCTGCTGTCCTGGCTACTATTCAGTTGCCTTTTTCAGGTGGCTTTGTTTTGTTGTGCAGGTTTTTCAATCTTTTTTTTATTATTATTATTATTTTAAGTAACTTGTTTTCTCCAGTGTAAGCCACCTTGAGTCTCTCTGCCAGAGCGAACCAGGGGATGCATCTTCCTGAATAAACCGAACCCTTTAAAAATAGCGTTAAATAAACAAAATCTAGCAAATCTCTGAGTAAATCATTTCCTAGCAGCTGTGGAGCGAGACCTGCTCCCCCTCCTGCTTGGAAAACAGTGGAAGAAAACTGGAGTCTCTCATTTTTCTCTCTCCCCCAGGAGGCCCAACTCTCTTCCCGGGCAGCCACCAAGCCTGGAATGGGTAATGGACGGGTGGCGGAAGTGGGTTTGACGCGGGCAGAGGCCGAGCCCAGCCTCCACGGACCTGCTTTGCCAGAGGTGAGTGCAGTGGATCCATGGGCGGACCGGAGGGGCTTCCTTGGTGGGATGGACCAAGCTACCCAGTTGGCTTGGTGGTCCGTGACCAGCTGCAGTTGTGCTAAAAAGCAAATTTGGTGTAGTGGTTAGGAGCGCAGACTCTAATCTGGGAGAACCGGGTTTGATTCCCCACTCCTCCACATGCAGCTGCTGGTGTGACCTTGGGTCAGTCACAAGTCCTTTTGGAGCTGTTCTCTCAAGGGCAGTTCTCAAAAGAGCTCTCTCAGCCCCACCTACCTTACAGGGTGTCTGTTGCGGGGAGGGGAAGGGAAAGGAGATCGTAAACCACTCTGAGACTTTTTTGGGTAGTGACGAGCAGGGTATAAATCCAATCTCTTCTTCAAATTACAAACTTCTGCCCAAGCCGCACAACAAGGAAAACTCTATTCCAGGGGTCTCCAACCTTTTTGAGCCTGTGAGCACCTTCTGATGCAGGGTGTGGGCACCAGTGTTCCTTCTAAGCTGAGTTAGAGTGAGCTAGCTTGTCGTTTTTTTAACCCCCGGCTCATATATTTTTGTCTTAGCTCAGGAAGGATGGCTCCAGAGCAAACTAATTCATGCAGAAGCCAAATCACTCACCCACAATTTTACTGCCAGCAGCTCACAAAGTAGAATTTTTGCTCACAAGACTCCACAGCTTAGAGGGAACATTGGTGGGCACAACTACAAAATGGCTGCCCCGGGGGGTGGAGCCAGCCGCTCAGAAGAAGCCCAAGTCTAGGAGAGAAGAGGGGTAATTAAAAAAAAACACTGGGAAAGTGGAGTAAGATCATCACAAACAAATGGAGAGAGAAAACAGGGCCCACGCTACAAATTTGGCAGAAGAAAACGTGGGAGCCCTTTATACTCAGCAGAATCATGAGTCAGACAGTTATACCTAATTTAGAAAACTTTCGAAAAATATCAGTGTTCCCTCTGAGTTGAGTTAGTGTGAGCTAGCTCACAGTTTTTTAGCCTCTGGCTAACACATTTTTGTCTCCACTCAGGAAGGAGGGCTTCAGAGCAAACTAATTTATGCAGTAGCCAAATCACTCGCTAACAACGTTAAGGCCAGTAGCTCACAAAGTAGAATTATTGCTCTCAAGACTCCACGGCTCAGAGGGAACATTGATTCCAAGCATTTTGGTTTCCTGTAGCGGAATATCTAGTGGAAAAGGAAATCATTCCGACGAATCCGTTTCAACGAGAATTGGTATATTTTTTATTATTGCATTCTTAATCTGTATTCGACTCGAGTTTATAGGATTATTCATTTTTGATCTTAGGGTGTGATTTGAACTGTGCGTGTATATATATTAAATAAAGAATTTAAAAGAAAAGAAAGAGGAATGAGAGGATAAAACCAACAATGTTGGGGGCTACTGCCTCTGAAACAATGTTATTTTAATCTGCACAGCCAGCCGATTGGTTCTCCAGTGGCCAATCAGAAGCCCTGCTGGGCCAGAGCCCGGTCTAGCCCCACCCACTTTCTATAAAAAGTCAGCAAGCACCAGGAAAGAAGCTGGCAGACAGCAATGGTGTCCACGGCCACCATGTTGGGGAGTCCAGCTGTGTTCATTGGCTTGGTGAAGCCACGTGAGCTACTGTGTGATGTCTCTTATTTTGTCAGGCCTGCTGTGTGTGGTTCTTTCTGCTTTGCACAACTGAGTTAGGAACAGTGTTCCCTCTAAGCTGAGTCAGTGTGAGCTAGCTCACAGCTTTTTAGCCTCCGGCTCACACATTTTTGTCTCCGCTCAGGAAGGATGGCTCCAGAGCAGAATAATTTATGCTGTAGCTAAATTGTTCGCTCACAACTTTAATGCCAGTAGCTCACCAAGTAGAATTTTCGCTCTCAGGACTCCACTGCTTAGAGGGAGCATTGGTTAGGAAGCATGCCAGAAACTGGCTTATACTGAATCGGACCACAGTTCCCTCTAGCTCAGGATTGTCTGATGGGGAGGGAGCATGGCTCAGAGGCGAAGCAGTTGTCTGGCATGCCGAAGGTCCCAGGTTCAATCCCCAGTGTCTCCAGGTAAGGGACCCAGGCAGTGGGTGATACGAAAGACCTCTGCCCAAGACCAGTGCTCCCTCTAAGCTATGGAGTCTTGTGAGCAAAAATTCTACTTTGTGAGCTGCTGGCATTCAAGTTGCGAGCGAGCAATTTGGTTACCGCATAAATCAGTTTGCTCTGGAGCCATCCTTCCTGAGCGAAGACAAAAATGGGTGAGCCGGAGGCTAAAACGTTGTGATCTCGCTCACACTAACTCAGCTTAGAGGGAACACGAGACCCTGGAGAGTGGCTGCCAGTCTGAGTCAACAATACTCTCCTTGATGGACTCACTGTTTCAACAGAAGGAAGCTTCGTGTGTCCGCTCTGGCAGGCGTAGAGATGTGAAGGCCTTTTTTTTTCCATTGGAAATTTTGGGGAGTACTTAAAAATAAAACCTCCTATGAAATATTTGCCTTAGGGATGCCAGCCTCCAGGTGGGGCCTGGGGATCCCCCGGAATTGCAGCTCATCTCCAGACTACAGAGATCAGTTCCCCTGGAGAACATGGATGCCTTGGAGGGTGGACTCGGAGGCTCTGGAGCCCATTGAGGCCCCTGTCCTCCCCGGGCTCCGTCCCCAAATCTCCAGGAGTTTCCTAACCCGGATCTGGCAACCCAACCTCCCCTGTCCCCTGCTGTTGGCCAGAGGGGACCCGGTGACTCTATTTCAGAATGAGTGAAATGCTTTTAAAGACCGGGTGGGTGTGCTGTAGGCCAGGGGGGGCCCAACTTGCTCAACGCAAGAGCCACCTAGAATAAACATCAGATGTCCGAGAGCCGCGAGACATGAACAAATATTGCACACATTTTTACTGGGAAATATGTAGATGTGCTTTTTATTAACATTAAACGAGACTGCCAAAAATAATATCAAAAGCAGTAAAAGCAGATATTGATAATGATATTTATCTGTCCAATGGTATTTGTTTGCTAATAATATCTAGCTTCCCCAGCCGCCCTGCCGGGAGCCACACAATGCGTGTGAAAGAGCCGCATGCGGCTCCCGCGACACAGTTTGGCCTCCCCTGCTGTAGACACGTGCAGCTCTTAAATACAAGATGCATTCACCTTCATGAGGGCACCGTGCAGGGCTTTTATGGTTTCTGTGGCCCTTTTGACCTGACCCTTCTCTTGTGTTTGACCTTCTCACCTCTCCCTCAAACCACGGTGCACGGGCTGGATATCAGGTGCCCTGCCTGGCTGGAGGGAGAAGAAAGATCAAGAAGGACCTGGGGCAGAAACTGCATTAAAGCCTCTGAGGAAAACTCTGAAGGTTTCATTGAGAACTGAACTCTCTCTAAGCAGGGGCCACAGAAGGAAGAAGACAGCATCTAACTAGAACTACATCTAGCTGTGCAGATATTATCCTTGGCCCTTGTATGACCCTGATTTCTGACCAGATAACAGAGCCAGTTTGGTGTAGTGGTTAGGAGCATGGACTCTAATCTGGGAGAACCGGGTTTGATTCCCCACTCCTCCACATGCAGCTGCTGGTGTGACCTTGGGTCAGTCACAAGTTCTCTCAGAGCTATTCTCTCAACAGCAGTTCTCGGAAGAACTCTCTCAGCCCCACCTACCGCACAGGGTGGCTGTTGTAGGGAGGGGAAAGGAAAGGTGATTGTAAGCCACTCTGAGTCTCCGAGTAAGATCCAGCTGGTACCTTCCCACCCTTAATTTAAACCCATTCTTGCGAGTCTTGTCCTCTGCGGCCCTCAGGAAGAGCTCCTTTCAAAGTGGCAGCCCTTCACATACTTCAAGAGAGCCATCCTGTCCTCCCTCAACCTCCTCTTTTCCAGACTGAACATTCCCAAGTCCCTCAGCCTTTCCTCGTAGGGCTTGGTCTCCAGGCCCCCCGATTCTTCGGCCACCCCTTGGCTTTAGAAGTTTTCAAACAGATGTGGGCTGTGTGTAGGTTGTCTGGGCCTCGCACACAGGTAAGGGTGAAAACAAAGGACAAGCACATTCTAAAATATAGCAAATCAGTCCACAGGATGACAGACCAGTCTGCAGGCTAACTAATCATAGTTACCGGAAGATCTTAAATCCTTGCTAAATTCTTAAAGGTGGAGTAAAATTCTGCCAGAAGGCTCAGTGAAATTAAAGTGAGTCTCAGCTGTTAACGTGGCTCTTCTGTTGTTGTGATCAAATGCCTCCTCTTCTCCAGTACTCTGGAAACCACATCCAGTTTCTTGCAGTGGTTAGGAGCATGGACTCTAATCTGGGAGAACCGGGTTTGATTCCCCATTCCTCCACCTGCAGCTGCTGGGTGACCTTGGGCCAGTCACAAGTTCTCTCAGAGCTGTTCTCTCAAGAGCAGTCCTCAAAAGAGCTCTCTCAGCCTCACCTACCTCACAGGGTATTTATTGTGTGGAGAGGAAGGGTAGGAGATTGTAAGTCACTCTGAGTGAAGGGCAGGGTATAAATCCAACTCTTCTATTTCTTCTTCTACTACTCTATGGCCTCAAATCCCCAAAGGTGACGCCCTTACAGATAAGCCCATACAAGTCACTAGCCCCACTCCACCTTTGTAAAATATAGTCTAATCTGGGGGGACCATGCTTTCTGAAGTGGTGTATAATCATGGCCTGGAAGGAGTCTGTTTCCCTCTGGCTGACAAAACTTCTCCTTGCCTGATCACCTGGAGCCAGTTCGTTACTCTCCACAGGCAAGCGGGGGGAAGAGACTGCAGGATTTTATGTAATATTTTAAATGTTCTCTGTTGTCTCTTTTCTAACATGTGGCCATCTCTTCTTCCAGGACAAGAGGAATGTGCTCAACTCCCTAATGTCTGGGGCGCTTGCTGGCGCAGTGGCCAAAACGGCTGTGGCTCCATTAGACAGGACGAAAATCATGTTCCAAGGTAATTTGGGGCGGCGAGGGTGGAGAAGCCTTATCTTTCTCTGCCCCAGTGGCCAGTCTGTTGATGATCTGCATGTTCTAAGCCCCTTCCCGGCAAGTTCTGCGCTAAGGAAGAACAGATAAAGCATCAACTGCTTTCCACTGCTGTAAAAGGCAACTTGCTTCTGGTCCTTATTGAATTTATGCTTTGTATTTACATGATTGTACTATCCTTATTCTAATAGTCAAAATGTGCGGATACCTATTCCCACCAACAGGGGGCTCACTGTCCCCCAACAGCTTTTTCTTCATAGTCAGTAGACTTTGTGGGTTTGTAGAAAAATCCAAGAAGTGAAGAAGGGGTGGGGGAAGGGCCCTTTCCAGGCCTCTTTTGGCCTTGGAGGGAGGAAGGAAGCCTTGGGACCAGGCCTCACAAGAGTTGCCAGGGCCAGGCTGGTGGATTTCTAGAGATTTTGTGGTAGACTCTAAGGAGGAGGGCTGGGTTTGGGAAGGGAGAGGCCTCAGCTGGGTATAATGCCACAGAGTCCACCCTCCAAAGCAGCCATTTTCTGCAGGGAGACAAACCTCTGCTGTCTAGAGTCCAGTTGTCATTCTAGGGGGTCTCCAGGGCCCATTTGGAGGTTGGCCACTCTAGGCCTGGCAGCAGTCTAGGGTTGCCAGGTCCCTCTTCATTTGCATGACTCACCTAGCCCCGGCTGCTTGCCAGCGTTCATCAGCAGTCACCCTATGAAAGCCAGCGAGGTGCAGCAGTTAGAGCTTCAAAGTAGGGTCTGCAAGACCCAGGTTCAGATCCCCATCTTGCAGTGGAAGGTGACTGCGTGATTTTGGACCAGTCACATATTTCAGCCTAACCAACCTCACAGGGCTGTTGTGCAGATAAAAAGAAGGAGGGAATAATGAAAGCTGCTTTGACCCTCACTGTGGAGAAAGATTGTAATTTTCCTAGTTAGAGGCTGGGGGTGGAGATGGAAAACAGGAGACAGAGAGGCAGATAAAGGTAGGTTGGCTGTTGGTTGGGAAGGAAATAGGGTTGCCAACTCCAGGTTGGGAAATCCCTGGACATTTGAGGGGTGAAGCCTGGAGAGGGTGGGATTTGAGGAGGGGAGGAACTTTGGACTGGTGTAATGCCATAGACTCCACCCTCCAGCCATTTCCTCCACGAGGACCACCATTGCCAGCCTCTGGGTGAGGACTGGAGATCACCCAGAATTACAACTGTTGTCCAGGAGACAGAAATCAGTTTCCCTGGATAAAATGGCTGTTTTGGAGGGTTGAGTCTATGGCATCATACCCTGCTGAGGCTGCTTGCCTCCCCAAGCCTCACTGTCCTAAGGCTCCACCCCCAAATCTCCAGGAATTTCCCAACCTGGAGCTGGCAGCCCTAAGGTGAATTGATCTCTGCAGCTGGGAGATCCGTTGTGATTCCCACAGTGCTGCCACTGCTGCCATGGGGGGGAGAGGAAGCAGGTGGGTGGCTGAGAGCACTGCCACCACTGCTACTGCTGCTCTGTGGAGTGGGGGAGGAAGCAGGCAGGAGGCTGGGAGAGTGATGGGGGCAGAAAGAAAGAATGATGGAGTGGGGGGCAGAAAGAGAGAGAAAGAGTGATGAAGTGGGGAGGCAGAAAAACAAAGAGAAAGATGACAGATCAGAAAGAGAGAGGAAGTCACATGCATGGAGCAGAAATAGAGTAAGAAAAGGGGAGCAGAGGGGAGAAATAATGTGAGAGAGGTAGGGGGTGAGCAGAGGAAGCAAAGGTGTGATGAATGAGATAACCATCCCGCAAGTTTCTTGCGGGTCTCCACTTGTATTTTTATAATAGCCAATATGTTCCTCACTATTGACCTCTGAGGAAGGCCTATGTAGGCCGAAACACGTCAGTTCAGATTTATATGCCCTTGTGTTTTATCGTTTGTTATTTATACATAATGTGTGATTGGGCCCTTATATAATTTTAAATTTGTGATTAATAAATACATGTATTTTTATATATTTCCTCCATTAAGTTTTTAATATTGGCCCCCTTTCTTACACAGTGGCCAGCCAGTTCCTCTGGAGGGCCAACAAAGAGGCAGAGAGGCCGAGGCCTTCCCTAGATAAGAACATCAGAAGAGCCCTGCTGGATGAGACCAATAGTCCATCAGCATCCTGTCTTGCCTAGTAGCCAACCAGTTCCTCTAGAGCAGTGTTTTTCAACCTTTTTGTGCAAAGGCACACTTTTTTCATGAAAAAAATCACGAGGCACACCACCATTAGAAAATGTTAAAAAAATTTAACTCTGTGCCTATATTGACTATATATAAAGTAATTCTCTTGAACAGGAATTTAAATAAACACAAAGAAATTATTTTATAATTACTTTATTATGAAATAATAATACTTTATTTTATAATTGTTCATATGTTACGGATGAAATTGGAATTTTCCCCACGGCACACCAGACAATATCTCACGGCACACTAGTGTGCCACGGCACAGTGGTTGAAAGACACTGCGCTAGAGGGCCAACAACAGGGCACAGAGGCCAAGGCCTTCCCCTGCTGTTGCCTCCTGGCTCTAGGATTCAGGGGATTAGTGCCTCTGAATGTGGAGGTTCCTCTCAGTCACCATGAATTATTATTATTCCATTATTAGTGTCTGAATTGGGGCGGGGACCAACTACCTGCCCAGCATTGGGCAAGGCCTCTGGAGGCGGTCACCCATCTCACATCAGGAGGGGGTTCCCTTTACAGGGCAGGGGGAGGAGAACATTCGGGGACCTGATCAGCAGAAAGTTTTTTTTTGTTCTTCAGTCGCACAGTTGAGTCCAATTCTTTGCAACTCCATGGACCACATCACGCCAGGCCCTCCTGTCTTCCTTCGTGCTCCAGAGTTTGCTTAATTTCATGTTTGTTGCACCAATAACACCGTCTAACCATCTGCACAAATAGGTCGACCCTTTCTTCTCTTTTACTCCTGTTTTCAGTTTTTTGCAAAAACAGAACCAAAATATTTGAATTATGAGTAATTTTCAGGGCAGCATAATGAAAGAAAAATCTATATGGCTGACCAATTTAACAATGGAAGGAAAACATCTGCAGATTTCACAGCAGCAGCAGAGTCCTGTCGGGAGAAAGAATCCGGGATTGAAAACTGAGACTCTTAAAATCTCTTTCACAATTGTTTGCATCATGTCCTTTTATTCGGGATGGTTTTACTGCCTCATAATCTGGAGGTTCCTGAGGCAAGGAGCTGGGAAAATCAGGCAACTGAGTACAAGTTAATTGGCCTCTTAAAAGAAGGCAACAAAAAAACCCAGAAGCCAGCAGGGCCGGTAGCAATTTTTAAAAATAACAATTGGCAGAAGATACTTTTTTAAAATGAGATAACATTAGTTTAATTAGACAGCGACTCATAACCAGCTCGATGTGGTAAAACTGTAAAACTGACAGTTGCCACAATAGAATTACTTGGCCGCAGAAAAGCTGTAAATTTTATATATAAATATACAGCTTTTCTTTGTGTGCATATGTACCCATACATAATGGATAAAATGCATTTGGTGTAATGGTTAAGTGCGTGGACTCTGATCTGGGAGAACCAGGTTTGATTCCCCAGTCCTCCACTTGCACCTGCTGGATGACCTTGGGCAAGTCATAGTTTCTGTCAGAGCTGTCCTTGAAAGGGCAGTTCTTGAAAGAGCTCTCTCAGTCCCGCCTACCTCACAGGGTGTCTGTTGTGGGGAAGGGAAGGGAAAGGAGTTTGTAAGCCGCTCTGAGACTCCTTTGGGTAGTGAAGGGCGGGGTATAAATCTGATCTCTTCTTCTTAATTCTGTACAATATAAAATGTACGAGTGCCAGCATGGTACAGTAGTTGGAGTGTTGGACTAGAGTCTGGGAGACCCGGATTCAAATCCCTACCTTGCTGTGGAAGCTTGCTGGGTAACTTTAGGCCAGTCACACACCCTCTTCCTTACCTACCTCACAGGGTTGTTGTTGGGAGGGGAGAATGGAGGAGGGGGAAAGAATACAAGTTCCTGTGGGTTCCCGTTAGGGAGAAAAGTACAGCATGAGGTGTATTGAAAGGAATCGTTTGGCAGCAGTAAAACCAGATGAGGATGAGGACCAGCTGCTGAAATCCCAGGAGAGTGGAAAGGTTTTCTCTTGGCACCTGAAACTTAACAAAGGAGGTGCCAGTAGTAATGGGAAAGGCATTCTGTTAGAAACATAAAAACAGTTGTGTGTGCCTGGCTCCCTGGCCTTCTCCAGGGAGCAACACAAAACACCCAGAAAGGAACAGTCAGTCAGGAATATCTTTTGATTGCTTTATTGCACAATAAAGAGAGTGCTGACAAACTCAAATTAACATTCCAGGCCTCCTCCATATAGTAGTTTGCACTGGCTGGTAGGCTCTGCCCCCTTATCCTTTACTGGAGGAGGAGGTTGGATTTATACCCCGCCCTTCACTACCCAAAGGGAGTCTCAGAGCGGCTTACAAACTCCTTTCCCTTCCCCTCCCCACAACAGACATCCTGTGAGGTAGGCGGGGCTGAGAGAACTTCTGACAGAAACTGTCCTTGAGAGAACAGCTGTGCCAGAGCTTGTGACTGACCCAAGGTCACATCAGCAGGTGCAAGTGGAGGAGTGGGGAATCAAACCCAGTTCTCTCAGATCCGAGTCCACGCACTTAACCACTACACCAAACTGACTCTGGATCCAGAGCTCACAGCACTTTCTGTTCCGCCATAAAACATACAACTCTTTGACATGACCCCCTCCCTCCCTCCCTCATCATGGATCATATGTGCATTTAAAATAGCTCATTAGTAAACAAGGCGGGTTAGGTAATATTCATTCGTTTATTAGGCGTGCGTGGTTGATTAGTGTTTATGTGAATCAAGGCTATCCCTTGCCGTCCAAATTCTTTACACACACACACCCCCCTTTCCATCTTATGTCTAAGTTTGTTACTCTGGCTCTGCTTCTCAGTAAGGCCCATAATCCTGCCATTGTTCTACACAGTGACAGCTTCTTGCTTCAGCTCGTGATTCTGACCATTTCCCCCCCCCAGTTCCATGGAAGAGGTGCCACCCCGAAGACAGCCCTGCCCCTGCTTAGTTTGGCCCTGTGCTTCTGCGCCCTGCTGCTCACTTACGTGGCTTCCCTCTTTCTCTTTCAGTGTCGTCGACCAGGTTTTCTGCCAAGGTAAGAGAAGATGCCGTTCTCCTCGCTTGGTGCAATCACACAATCGAGTGGGTGCAGCCCCTCTTTGGGTGGGGTAGAGTTACCAACTATGACTTGGTAAATTCCTGAAGATTTGGGGACGGTGCCTGTGGAGGAGGGAGTTTGGGGAGGGGTTTCACCTGGAATCTATGATATACCATAGAGTCAGTCCCCCAAAGCTGCCATTTTCTCCAGCATCCTGATTTCTCTTAATGGTGGCTGGGGCGTGAGGAGAGAGATTGACGGATCACCCACACTTTCTTCTTTAGCTTTAAAATCCCTTGTATCTTTTCTTCCTCCTGTGCCTTAGAGACCCCTCTGAGGATTCAACTCACGCAGGCCTTAGCTTTAGAAAAGAGCCAGAGTCCAGTAGCACCTTAAAGACCACAAAATATGTGGCAGGGGAGGAGCTTTCGTGAGCCACTGTTACCAGTATACTACAATAACACTTATCACAGTCATATAAATCACAAATCGTAACTGAGGCTTGTTGATACAGTACAATAGATTCAGTGTATAGGAATCAGCGCAACCATCCAAGAGTAAGAAGACGCCCAAGCAATGCTCCCTCTAAGCTGTGGAGTCTTGTGAGCAAAAACTCTACTTTGTGAGCTACTGGTATTAAAGTTGTGAGCGAACGATTTGGCTGCCGCATAAATGCATTTGCTCTGGAGCCATCCTTCCTGAGCTAGGACAAAAATGTGTGAGCTGGAGGCTAAAAAATTGTGAGCTAGCTCACACTAACTCAGCTTAGAGGGAACACTGCACCCAACACAGTAGCCAGCTTCTAGGTTTTACCATAGATCTAAATCATATATCACTTTAGGGATTTCTTGTTGGGAGAACAAATACTCTAGGATAGGTTAGCCAGATAGAGGAGAAGATAAAAGAAGAAGAAGAGATTGGGTTTCTACCCCACCCTTCACTTGGAGTCTCAGAGCGGCTTACAAACTCCCTTCCCTTCCCCTCCCCGCAACAGACATCCTGTGAGGTAGGTGGGGCTGAGAGAGCTCTGACAGAAACTGCTCTTTTTCAAGAACAGCTGTGCCAGAACTATGGCTTGCCCAAGGTCATCCAGCAGGTGCAAGTGGAGGAGTGGGGAATCAAACCCGGTTCTCCCAGGTTAGAGTCCGCGCACTTAACCACTACACCAAACTGGGTAGAGTGTGAAGAAGGTTTATTAAAAGTATGTCAGACTGTCCATGAGTTTGACCATAATATATACACTCGATATCTTTTGATGCCATTGTGAGTCTTGAAGGTGCTACTGGACTCTTACTACTATCTGCTGCTATAGACAGACTAACATAGCGACCCATCTTCTGTCTCCATGGAAGGCCTTCGCTTTGGTAAACATCTGGGTTTTCCCCACCCCTACTGGGCAAGGACCCATATGGGGGGGTCACGTGGTCCAGGGGCCATAAGCCCCATACTCTGTGATGAGGAAATGGGGCGGCTTTACATGAAGCCTGGACTGACAGATCAACCAGGGAGGTGCCACATCTTGCCTCAGGGAGAGGGAATGTTTGGGCCAGGGGAGAGAGAAGGCCCGGGTGTCCCCTCAGAGGTCTGGAGGCCTCAGGGAGTGTGCTGTGCCTTATTTGAACGGAGGAGACGGGAAAGGGTTGCCTCAGAGCCCCAGACCGAGTGAGGCAGCTCTAGAATCCGAGAGGCTGTTTGGGCGGAAGGAAGAGGGCGGGCCCAACAGCTGGAGCATCTCCATATGTCCCTGTAAGAGCATGATGCTCTGGTAACAAGAATCTCCCAGTGGTCCCTGGCCCAAGACTAGGGCCGGGGCCGAAAAGGTGGAACTCTGCCAAACTACATCCATGCCCTGCAGGACTTATTGCGGTTCCACAGGGCTCGCAAGGCAGAGATGTTCCACCAGGCATCTGGTTGAGGACAGCAATGTTCCGGCACCTCTCACATGCCCACCTCCCACTCCCACACTTCTGGCACTCTCATACTCCCACCTCCGGCACTTCTCACACGCCCACACGCCCACCTCCCAATTTGGTGTAGTAGTTAAGTGCACGGACTCTAATCTGGGAGAACTGGGTTTGATTCCACACTCCTCCACTTGCACCTGCTGGATGGCCTTGGGCAAGCCATAGTTCTGGCACAGCTGTCCTTGAAAAAGAGGAGTTTCTGTCAGAGCTCTCTCAGCCCCACCTACCTCACAGGGTGCGCAGTTGCGGGAAGGGGAAGGGAAGGGAGTTTGTAAGCCGCTCTGAGACGCAAAGTGAAGGGCAGGGTAGAAATCCAATCTCTTCCTCCTCTTCTTCTTCTCATCAACAAATAAACAAATCATCCTGTGGTAACATTCTGCCCTTCATGGCTGTATGTCTCTCTTCCCCTCTGCCCAGGAGGCTTACCGGCTGATCTACCGCACCTACCTCAATGAAGGCTTCTTCAGCCTGTGGCGTGGGAACTCCGCCACCATGGTCCGTGTGATCCCCTATGCTGCCATCCAGTTCTGCGCACACGAGGAATACAAGCAGCTCCTGGGCAGCTACTACGGCTTCCAGGGAAAGTAAGGCTGCAGGGAGTGGGGCCTCAGAAGGGAGGGTCAATGACTAATGGGTGGGGGAAGGAGAATTGCGGCACGGGAAAGGGCCTCGGAGAGCCTCCGTTCGGGAGCCCTGGAAGCCATCTTGCATCCCTCTGGTGTCATCTACTTTGGACGGGCAGTTTCTGTGCCACCTGGTTCTCCGGGCCCTTGGGCCTGCCGAGGCGGCATTCACATCTGGTCCCTGTCAAAATACAGACAGCTGAGCCAGTGGGCAGAAACAGAAGAGGGGAGAACTGCTTGGAGGGCAACACAAAAGCGGAGAATGGCTCTGTCAGTTCCTGCCTAACGTTGCACCTGTCGTCCTTCTGACCCACCAGGAGAGAGTCCGGCAGACCCAGGAGCAGTCCTAGGCAGGGAAGTTTTGTAATAGAACCAATTTGGTGTCGTGGTTAGGAGTGCGGACTCTAATCTGGGAGGACCGGGTCTGATTCCCCACTCCTCCACATGCGTCTGCTGGTGTGACTGCTGGCCAGTCACAAGTTCTCTTGGAGCCGTTCTCTCAAGAGCAGTCCTTGAAAGAGCTCTCTCAGCCCCACCTCCCTTACAAGGGTGTCTGTCATGGGGAGGGGAAGGGGAAGGAGATCGTAAGCCACTCTGTGACTCCGAGTGAAGGGCCGGGGTATAAATCCAATTTCCTGTCCTCCTTCCTTCCTTTCCTCTCCTCCTCCTCCTCAAAGAATTCGGCAGCCTAGCTGATCTCAAGAGGCCCCCTTCCAGTTGGTCACTCATTTGTGCCCCGAAAGGTGCCTTGGTTTTGTGGTTAAGCTTCCTTTCCTGGGTGCCTAGAAAAGGTCTGGATGCCCCAGAGGCAACGGGAAGATTGGTGATCCACGGACTTGAGGTATAGTGAGTCGGGTCTGTAGTAGCTGCCTGGTGTCAGAGTCCTTAACTTAGTCAGCAAAATACCAGGCCTTGTTCAGTGAAGCAAGAATAGTATTTATTTTAAAGCTGCAATAGTAGGTTGCTGTAACAGGTACATTGTTAAGAATAACGTGGTTACATGAAGCAAGCAGTTATACCAGAAGGGGGGAGAATGGGGACCCCCCCTCCACCAATAGAAGCATAGCGCGCGCGGGGAACCGGAGACAATAATAATTAATGTGGTTCCCACCGCCCCCATTGTCTCAGCCTAGCTGTTGCTTGTGAAAGCGATAGGAAGCGAACAGCCTGTCTCCTCCAAGGTCATTGCATGAAGTCTACAAAAGATACGGCTTGCACGGCCAGGCAGCCGAGGCAGCTCCCCGCATTCCATTCGAACACTCCAGGTGCATAAATCAACACCCCACGATCCCATCCACCCTCCCTTCACGAAACAAAGCCCATCCGCCCTCCCTTCTCCATCCATCATGGCAGGGCTACCTGACACCTGGGGAGCCCCCTTCCTCTTCCAGGTCATGGTTGGGCTTTCCCCAAGAATCTGTTCCGGCCTGTTGCCATTTGGTGGTTCCAGCTGGTACCTTGGCCTTTCCCTTGTTGGGCAAGATGTGGCGACCGTGGGGCGGGTTTAAATCTTGGGCCCTGCTGTTACCTGCCATAGCTGTGTTTCCAGTTACTGACGACCACAATCTTCACCCATGCCAGCAAGGCTCAGGGGTTTGCTGCCACCAGCAACCCCAAACTGTGGAGGGGGCTTGATGTCCATCTCTGCTGCTGTCTTCTCTGCCATGTCAGGATGGTGATCTTATGGATTGCGTAGATTCCTCAGGTCACAGATCTGCACCCTCTGAAGCCTGTAGGCACCTGTGGAATTCTGTCACAGGCCATGCTCCCCCTAAGCTGCGGAGTCTTGTGAGCAAAAATTCTCCTTTGTGAGCCCCTGGCATTAAAGTGGCGAGCGAGCGATTTGGCTGCAGCATCAATCAGTTTGCTCTGGAGCCCTCCTTCCTGAGCTAAGACAAAAATGCGTGAGCCAGAGGCTAAGAAACTGTGAGGTAGCTCACAGTAACTCGGCTTAGAGGGAACACTGGTCACAGGCGGTGGACGTAACCACAAGATGGCAACCAGAAGCGATGGGGTCGCCCATAAAATGGCAGGGAATGAGGCATGTATAACCCTAATAGTGTAACCCTAAATAGCCCGTCTGGAGCTGCGGTGGCTCAAGTGGTTAAGACGCTGAACTGCAGGCTGTAGAAGGTCAGTAGTTCAGCAGTTCGAGACCCGGGTGCCGCATGACAGGGTGAGCTCCTGTCTCTAGTTCCAGCTCCTGCCAACCTAGCAGTTCAAAAGCAAGAAATTGCAAGTAGATAAATAGGTACCACTTCAGTGGGAAGGTAACAGCGTTCCATGCACCTTGGTGTTTAGTCATGCCAGCCACATGACCACGGAAACGTCTTCGGACAGCGCTGGCTCTTCGGCTTGGAAACAGAGATGAGCACTGCACCTAGAGTCGGATTCGACTGGCTTTCGAGCAAGGGAACCTTTACCTTTACCTTTAAATAGCCTGTGCAGGAAAGGCGGGTTATAAATTGAAAATAATAAATAAATAACACTTCAGCATTTCAGGCAGAAGCTGTGTGTAACAGAATGCCTTTTAAAACAAAATGGCTTTCGTTTCAAAATATTAAAGCCACAGTGTCCCTGCACAGCCCCTGCCTTGCCTGTAGGTTTTTGTCTAAGGGTTTACTTGAAGCCTGCAGGAGCGTCGTTCTTCCCTCCGGCCATCAGCCAGCCTGGTCTTCCCCACAGTGAAAGTCTGAGGAGCAGGAAGGAACCCTCTCCCCTCACCGCTATTCTTTCCTTTTGGCTCAGGGCCTTGACGCCACTGCCCCGGTTCCTCGCCGGCTCTCTCGCAGGCACGACGGCAGCCATGTTGACGTACCCTCTGGACCTGGTCCGTGCACGGATGGCCGTGACGCCCAAGGAGATGTGAGTGAGCACCAAAGACACCTTAGGTGGGGCCCATCCAGCCTGTGGGGTTGCTAACCTCCAGGTGGCATCTGGAGATCTCCTGCTATTACAGCTGCCCTCCGGATAACCAAGATCAGTTCCCCCTGGAGAAAACGCCTGCTTCGGAGGGTGGACTCCATGGCATTCTAGCCTGATGAGGTCCTTTCCCTCCCCACTCTGAGCCCCACCCTCCCCAGGCTCCACCCCCAAAATCTCCAGGTATTTCCCAACCCGGAGCTGGCAACCCTACCAGCCTGGTACTGCTGCTTCCTGACAGGCAGACAGGCTTGGGAGGGCCCAGGAGGGGGAGGTTCCAGGTGGCCTTCTATATGCCAGTTTCTGTTTCTCTGAGAGTATGGGCTTGGTTCCAGTTTGGTGTAGCGGTTAAGTGCGCGGACTCTAATCTGGGAGAACCGGGTTTGAGTCCCCACTCCTCCACTTGCACCTGCTGGATGATCTTGGGCAAGCCATAGTTCTGACAAGAGCTGTCCTTGAAAAACAGCAGTTTTCTGTCAGAGGTCTCTCAGCCCCACCTACCTCACAGGATGTCTGTTGTGGGGAAGGGAAGGGAAAGGAGTTTGTGAGCCGCTCTGAGACTCCCTTGGGTAGTGAAGGGTGGGGTATAAATCCAATCTCCTCCTCCTCCTCCACCACCTCCTCCTCCTCCTCCCCATTGTCGTCTTCTTCTTCTGTTCTGGGGCGCAAATGGGGCAGGGGACCTTCAGAGCCCCTTCCCAGAATCCTCTGCAGTGTGCAGGAGTGGAATAAACACAGTCTGAGCTGGCAGCTACGGGACTGCCCAGGGCTTCCTTGAGTGGCAAGGAGCATGTCTTCCCTTCCCCCAAAGCACCCTTTGATCGTTTTGCCAATGCTTAAAAATAGCCCAGATCCCTCCTGGTGCCGTGCTGGGTGGCAAGGCCAAAAATAGTTACAGAGGGAGGAAAGTTGACATCGGATCCTTGGCCTGAGGCCATTGGAGGTGTCTCCTGCCCGACTGCCCCCCCCCGAGGTTGGGAAAACGAATTGTCCAGATCCTTGGCGAGCTGTATTTGCTGTCCATGTTCTAAAAGAGGGGATGTGTGTCATTTGTCCTGTCCCAAGGAGGGACGCCTTCTCTGCTTAGAAGCAGGAGGTTAGTTCTGCAGGCCTGGAAGGGAGACGGTGCTGCCCAGCAGGCCGAACCAGACAGGCCTTGGGGATCCCTCGTAGCCTCAGACTCCGCAGTAGAAGACTGTCCCCTCTAGTCTGTTGTGCAGCCAAGCAGCCACAGGAACAGGCTGCGGTCTCGGGGGCACCTGGCTGAAATCTTGCTAAGCTGGCCTTAAAAGGGGCTGCTGCTCCCTTTAGCCTTGGCATTAAAAAAAAAAAACCACCGTAAGAATACCACGAAGCAAGCTTACTAGCAATGTATCGCAGATGTTAAGGCAAAACAATTTAATCCAACACGTAGTGAATTAATAACAGGGATTCAGTAGAATTTATAAACATATAAGGTAGAAGATAACAGAACATAATCGGTGTCAACAATTTAAGGACGATCTAACGACCATCTCTGGACCCAGCTCCTGCCAACCTAGCAGTTCAAAAGCAAGAAATTGCAAGTAGATAAATAGGTACCACTTTGGTGGGAAGGTAACAGCATTGCATGCGCCTCGGGGTCTAGTCATGCTGGCCACATCATCATGGAAATGTCTTTGGGTAAATACAATTTATTATTGGATATATTTTCCACGATCATACAAATTAAACAAGTAAATACATATCCATTTCCTTTCACCCTCTCCCCCCCAAACAAGGCTTCCCGCAGTACTCCAACCCCATTGATATCTCTTATTCAGTTACATTTAACTAAACTTACTTTATCTTACTAATGGTAACAATTTAAAAATCTAGTCCCTTTCAATTTCTCCTTAGTAGTTGTCAAAGCAAATCAAACCACGTTTTACATCCCAATTTTTCAACAAATATTCTTGAAAGTCTTTCCAATCTTCAAAAAAATTTTCATCTTCTTCGTTGTTTAATTTTCTTGTTAATTTGTCCATTTCTGCCATAAACAACATCTTCTTAATCCATTCCCATGTTTCAGGTGTTTTTTCTTGCTTCCAACATTGTGCAAAAGTCATTCTGGCTGCTGTAACCAAATACCATAATAATGTTCTCTTGGTTACATTTATTTCTTCCATTTTAAGACCTAACAATAACATCTGTGGGTCTTTCTTAAAAGTACATTTCAAAATTTTTTGTATCTCATTATGAATCTCAGTCCAGTAACTTACAGCCTTATCACAAGTCCACCACATATGGTAAAAAGACCCTTCTTTTTTCTATCATGAAAATATCTTTGGACAGCGCTGGCTCTTCAGCTTGGAAACAGAGATGAGCACCTCACCCTTAGAGTCGGATTCGACTGGCTTTCGAGCAAGGGAAACCTTTACCTTAACAATGAATACATAATACGAGTATACAAAATGAAGTTTTCCTGTACATGCACAGTCTCCAGGTATATCTCCCGTGGTGCTTAGAACAGGGACTTCTATCGTCAGCTGGGCAAATCCCGACAGACAATCGATAGACCATTTCAAGAAGAGCTTTTTTCAAGTGCTGATAACCTTGTATTAATTTGGTCAGATACCACTTATCAGAAGGGCATATTGAATAACAGAACACCACTGCCTCCTGTCACTCCCAGACCGTCTGCTTTGTCATTCAAGCTGGGAGTTCTACCAGGAAATTGTGCATGTAGAGAAGGACTTCAGCTTGTATGGAGTGTATTATGTACTCATCAGTAGGGAGTCCTTAAATTGTTGACGCTGATTGCTTTTTGGATGGTTCATGCCTTGTATAATATGTTCTGGTATCTTCTACCTTAATACGTTTATAAATTCTGTTGAATCCCTATTATTAATTCGCTACATGTTGGATTAAATTGTTTTATCTGAGCATATGTGATCCATAGTTAGTTGGCTTGCTTCACAGTATTCTTACAGTGTTTGGTATCATCTAACCATGATCCCCATTTGTGCCTGCAGTGTGGGGGGCAATACTGGCCTACCCAGCAAGGGTGCTGTAAGGATCACAATGACATAATGTATGTACACTCTGATCCTTGACAGGGTTATCTTGCTTTATTTGTTTGCTGCCAAGTCACAGATGCCTGGGATCCATCAGACACTGAGTAGCATGTTTGCAGCCTGAATACTTTTGACATCAGTGCCTCTAATATGCCTTATTTTTATTGATTTTGTGTATAGCTGTTTATGAGCATGAAAGCTCTTGTACTACTTTATAGAATATGTCCGGAGGAAGATCCATTTTTTGAAATGTTATAAAATCCGGAGACAACGTTGATGCATTTTTATACAAGGATTTTCTTATGATTTGATGGAATCCCCCCCCCCCCCAATCTCAGCATCTGGGCCGCTGTCAGGGTGAGGCAGTGTTGGTGTCAGGTTCCCAGTCAAATCACTCTCCACGCACACTTTGGCAGTGAATGCTTTATTTAGAGACTAGCGGCCAGGCCCATTGTGGCCCGAGATGCAACGGGCGCTAGCTGGGTCCCTTTCCAAGGCCCCGTCTGGGTGAGGCCACCGCCGTGAAGCCCCCTCCCCCGGCTCTGTCCCTTGGCGCCCCAGCAGTGGGCAGTCACGGCGGCCCCATGCATGCCCGGCAAGGCAGTGCGCCCAAGGCTCCACCCTGCCCCCTGTGGCCGGCTGGCGACGCAAAGCCCCCACTGTCCTCGTCGGCTCCCTCCCTCGCTGGGCTGCCTCTGGGCAGTGGTGGCGGGCTCGGCCGCTGCCCCAAAGATCCTTGGCGGCCTTGCATTGTCCAGGGCAGCCGGCATCAGACGGAGCGTGGGAGGCTGCCTGCTGGTTGCGTGGGCGGCGTTGAGCCCACACAGCCAGGCACGGCAGCCAATGGCCAAGGCTCCATGTTTGAGTGGCAGCCCCCACGGCCAATTGATTCTGCCGCGCATTTTTGCCTTATATGGTCAAGCCTTATATGGTCACGCTGGCTGACCACTACTCTTTTATATATAAGGAAGGATGGGAGATGCTGTGGGTTCAAGCTCTTTGTTAGGACTGATTCGCAGATATAGATAAAACCCCAAAATGCCATGCACACCTACTTCAGCGTTACTACAGCATTACTACAGTGACTCTAAAAGATATACAGTCACTATCTAGCCAGGCACAGTCTTCTCCAAGGACATTTCTCTTGTGAAAGCTGTCTTGGGGCCCCTTAGGAAAATTACCAAGCAATCCTCCCTAGCAAACGACACACACACTCTCCCCCCCTAAGGAATTCAATGGCAAACGAGGGCAGTGATAAGGATACAAGCAGTGTAAATCAAGAATGGACAATGCAACCAATACAGCCAGCCGGTTCCGAAGTCAGGTGCCTGAGTTTGATAGTTGGGCAGTGTGACCCCCTGATCTTAATGGAGGGGCACGCTTTCGGGATTCCCTCAGGAAACGACAGCTGATCCCAGGAACCTCTGGGCCAGTCGCCTGTTTCCTGTGGGAGGAAGCCAGTGAGGCACAGGTGGGGCTTGAAGGAGCACAGGACAGTGGCGCTCCCCCACTGCCCATTTCCTGCATCTCTACTGAGAGCGGAGACCCTTCGTAAAATCGGTGGGGGTCCCAGCTACCCTGCTCCTTGCACAGAGACGTGCCCTCACAGCATCCCACGTTTACCCGGCAGGTACAGCAACATCATCCACGTCTTCATCCGGATATCCCGAGAGGAAGGGCTGAAGACCCTGTACAGAGGCTTCGCGCCCACGATCCTGGGGGTCATCCCGTATGCCGGGCTGAGCTTCTTCACATACGAGACGCTGAAGAAGTTGCACGCAGGTAAGCAACGGTGGAGGTGGTGGGCGTGTCTCCGCGGAGTCCAGAGTAGCGGTCTTCTAAATTGGGAGATCCCGGGGTCCCTCTGTGAGGAAATCAGCCAAGGTGTAACCACTCCATCTCAGAGACAGTTAACCTTCTTGTAATGATTTCCTGTTTTGGTGTATGTATTTCTTTAAATGTTTAATTTGTGTGAAGGTTAGAAGAGAGATAGAGGGAGACAAGTGTGATGTGATTGGCTAATGACTGAGAGTGTGGGAGGACGGGCTGTCTATGAGAGTGATTCGGTGTGTGAAGTTTGAAGAGAGAGAATAGTCTGTGTGAATATGAGTTTTGAGTCTATTCTGTGTGAATAAGACAAAAGAGTTCAGCCTGTATGGCTATATAGATGAGAGAGCAAGAGAGAGCAAGAGAGTGTCTATGCCTATCAGAGTGGAGTTTTGGGAGTTTGAGAGACTGTTTGTGACACCAAGCTTTGCCAGTTATATTTACAAGTTCCTTTCATCAGCAATAGTTCAAAATAACCAGAAACCTATTTTGTTCTTTATTAAATAAATCATTTTTTGTTTAAACTTGTCCCAGAAATCAGAATAGTCCTTCCTCAGGGCCCAGACCCTAGATCATTCTACTGAAAGAAAGAGATTTGGAATTTTTAATTCCTGGTGGCAGCAGAAAGCTACCAAGTTTAGATAGAGAGGGTTTTAAAGGTAAAACTGTCTCTCCAATAAGCAGGATGCTACACTTTTCCTCCTGGTGTTCCTCAAAGGCCAGGACACGTGGAAAAGACCCCAAGTCCAACCTCTGAGGCTTCTGCACTGTGTATTCTTACCTTGCCCAGCTTCCGTTTTCAGAACTCAACGTGGCTTCTCCCAGCCAAGCACTGACCACACATACCTGCCTCCCTGCAGCCACGTTTCAAGTTGCTGGCCTTCAGCTGGACCTGGAGATCTCCCATTACGGGACTGTCTCCTCTGTTACATCCCTGGGAGACCGTTATGCTCTTCAGATAACAACTTACTGGTGGTCCCCGCTCTAAGGATATCCAGCTGTCCTCAACCAGGGCCTTTTTAGTCCTCGCCCCAACCTGGTGGAAGTCTCTGCCTAATACCATCAGGGCCCTGTAGGACCTTATACAATTCTGCAAGTCCTGTAAGGCAAGAGATATTCTGCCCGGCTTTTGGTTGAGGACAGTGGTGTAGTGGTTTCCTTTTCTCATCCCCCCCCCCCCCGCTGTTTACCTTTATTTTGCCCTCTCCCCCCCGCCGCCGTCCACAAGGTAGCCGGCAGCCTGAAATCGGATTAATTAACGTTCACCATCTCTTTTCTTTGAATATGTGCTTTTAATGTTTAATGATTTTTATCTGGTTGTGTTTTATGGATACCTTGGCCGCCCAGAGCCTTGTAATAGCAGGGATTGGACGATTAATGAAGAAGAAGAGAAGAGATTGGATTTATACCCCGCCCTTCACTACCCAAAGGAGTCTCAGAACGGCTTACAGACTCCTTTCCCTTCCCCCTCCCCACAACAGACACCCTGGGAGGTAGGTGGGGCTGAGGGAGCTCTTTCCAGAAATTGCTCTTTCTTCAAGAACAGCTGTGCCAGGACTACGGCTCGCCCAAGGTCATCCAGCAGCTGCAAGTGGAGGAGTGGGGAATCAAACCCAGTTCTCCCAGATCGGAGTCCGTGCACTTAACCACAACACCAGACTGGTGTAAATAAATCCAATATATAAATAAATGTAAATAAACGATTACAATTGATCTCCAGACTACACAGATCTGTTCCCCCAGAGAAAACGGCTGCTTTGGGGGGTGGACTCTGGGGCATTCTACCCTGCTGAGGTCCCTCCCCTCCCCAAGCCTCGCCCTTCCCAGGCTCTGCCCCCCAAATCTCCGGGTATTCCCCAGCCCAGGGCTGGCCACCATAGCCAATTTGTTCCCCTTCCAGGCATTCCTGGGGAACCCGTTGCCCCTTCAAGGCTCTTGGGTTGCAGGGCTGGGAGAATCCTCCCTTTGCCTGAGCCCTCTACAGATGACAGTAAAGGGGCCCGGTGGTCTTCTCTGGCATAAGAAGTGGTCTTCTCCAGTTTCTGGAGAGCCAGTTTGGTGTAGTGGTTAAGTGCGTGGACTCTGATCTGGGAGAACCAGGTTTGATTCCCCACTCCTCCACTCGCAGCTGCTGGATGACCTTGGGCAAGCCATAGCTCTGTCAGAGCTGTTCTTGAAAAAAAGCAGTCCTCGAAAGAGCTCTGTCAGCCCCACCCACCTCCCAGGGTGTCTGTTATGGGGAGGGGAAGGGGAAGGAGTCTGTAAGCCTGTGGGTAGTGAAGTAAAGGTAAAGGTAAAGGTTCCCTTGCTCGAAAGCCAGTCGAATCCGACTCTAGGGTTGTGGTGCTCATGTCCGTTTCAAAGCCGAAGAGCCAGTGCTGTCCGAAGACATTTCCGTGGTCATGTGGCCGGCATGACTAAACACCAAGGCGCACGGAACGCTGTTACCTTCCCACTGAAGTGGTACCTATTTATCTACTTGCAATTTCTTGCTTTCGAACTGCTAGGTTGGCAGGAGCTGGAACTAGAGACGGGAGCTCACCCCATCATGCGGCACTCTCGGGTCTCGAACTGCTGGACTACTGTCCTTCCACAACCTGCAGTTCAGCGTCTTAACCACTTGAGCCACCGCAGCTCCATGGGTAGTGAAGGGCGGGGTATAAATCCAATCTCTTCTCTTCTCTCTTCTTCTTTCTCACACCGCCTTTCCTATGCTCTGCAGCACCATCTCAGCAATGGGGGCTCTCGCTAACCTGCCCCCAAAGAAAAGGCCGTTGCCCCGTCTGCTTCACTTGCACGGCTTCCGTACTGGGCCCGCATGAACACCTGAAGCTGCCTTCTTCCGAATCAGACCCTCGCTCCAGCAGAGTCCGTGTTGTCTACTCAGACCAGCAGCAGCAGATAATAAAACAGTCTGGTGTGCTGTTTAGGAGCGTGGACTCGAATCCAGGAGGACCGGGTTTGATTCCCCACTCCTCCACTTGCAGCTGCTGGTGTGACCTTGGGTCAGTCACAAGTTCTCTCAGAGCTGTTCTCTCAAGGGCAGTCCTCAAGAGAGCTCTCTCAGCCCCACCCACCTCCCAGGGTGTCTGTTGCGGGGAGGGGAAGGGAAAGGGGATTGTAAACCGCTCTGAGACTCCTTCGGGTAGTGAAGGGCGGGGTATGAATCCAATCTCTTCTTCTTTTCTACTGCCAGATCTTTTAACTGGAGACACCAGGGACTGAACCCGGGACCTTCTGCATGCCAAGCGGATGCTCTGCCACTGAGCCACAGCCCCCTCTGCCACGCATGCTGCCAATGATCTCTTTCTCCACCTCTTTGTCTCTCTTCAGATCACAGCGGGCGAATGGAGCCATATCCTGTGGAACGCCTTGTCTTCGGGGCCTGCGCCGGCCTGATCGGGCAGTCAGCCTCCTACCCGCTGGACGTGGTGCGCCGGCGGATGCAGACGGCAGGGGTGACGGGGCACTCCTACACGTCCATCCTCCGCACCATGGCGGAGATCATTCGGGAGGAGGGACTCGTCCGAGGCTTGTACAAAGGCCTCAGCATGAACTGGGTCAAGGGACCCGTCGCCGTGGGGATTAGCTTCACGACCTTTGACCTGACACAGATCCTTCTCCGCAGATGGCAGGGCAGCGTGGAGAGGTAGTGGCTGGCGTCGCTTAACTCGCTCGCAGGCAGGAGAGTGATAACGGCCGGCAAAGAGAATCTTCTGTTTGTGTTCCTGCCCCACATACATACCCACACGCATACCCCGGCAACGCTCCGAACGGCCTAGAGGGTCAATTCGGGTGAGACCCCCCCCCACATCTAACAGTGACTGGGCATTCCTCATTTTTGTGCGACGGGTCAGCATCTTGCTGGGAAGTGGTGGAGGTTAACTCCCACAGCTGGCGGAGACGGGCTTTCCCAGTTCTGTCAAAAACCCGGAGGCAGGAGCTCTCCTCTCTAGCCACTTCTCAACAACACCGCAGTGTTTTTGACCACGTCTTGCCAAATCGCAGACGGTTCCCCCGCAGTTCTGTTTCACGCCTGCCTGTTCAGTTGTTTGGGACTTTCTCCGGAATCTGAGAGACGTGTGGGCTTGCCTCTCGTGTGTTCCGGTCTCTTTTATTTTTCCTCTCTCTCACACAGCAGTCCGTTCTGTTCCCTGAATCGGAGGATGAACTGGATGGAAACTGGTCACCATTCTTGTCTTGCACGCAAACCAGCCTCTGCCTCCTGCTGGGAGGGATGCCAAATCTTGACTTGCTCTTCTCATGGCCCGGGAAGCTCCTGGTTTTGAAAACTGGATTTGAAATAAGTAGCGTTTACGGTTTTTTTTCCAGAGCAATGTTTTATTATTATTATTATCGTTCTTTTGGAAAGTACAGTGTTTGAACTGTCGGGTGCTTGTTGGGTGAGCTTTCTTGGCATGCCGTGTTCAGGAGTCCGCCTGCCCATTGGGAAAGGGGGCCCTGTTCGCTCCCCCCCACCCCCACTTCAGTATTATCGCCGTGTTCAGGCCACCGAGGAGGGAGACACAGCTTCTCCGTGGCAGGAGTGCCAAGTGCTCGGCGGTGCAAATGATTCCACTTGAGTAGCGGCAGTGTGGAACTCTGGCAGGCGTCCCAAAGAGCTTCCAGTCGGAAGAGCAGTCTGGGGCTGGAGCAGAAGGTGGCGGCTGCAGGCCATGCGCTTGTACGTGCGTAGGCTTGGATGCGTGTTCAGTTTTTGCAAGCTAGCGTTAACTTTCCCAGGCTCCCCCTGGCTTTCTGTGCCCGCCCGCCCCGCCCCCCCAATCTCAGCCTCTGGGCTGCGGTCAGGGGGCAGCAATGCTGGGTAGCTGCCAAAGGTGACATGCCACACCCCCTGATCTTAATGGAGAGGTGCATTTTTAGGAGTCCCTCAGGAAATGGTAGCTGCTCCCAGGAACCTCTGGGCCAGTTGCCCACTTCCCGTGGGAGGGGATCCCATGAAGCCCAGGTGGGGCTGAAAGGCACGCGGGACGGAGGGGCTCCCCGGCTGCCCATTTCCGGCACTTCTGCCGAGAGAGGAGACCCCTCGAAACCCAGTGGTGGTCCTGGCCAGCCTGCTTTTTGCACCCAAAGAAGGGATCACAGTTACAGGGAATTATATCAAAACAAAGAAACACTGTGATAAGATTGACAATAACATTTAGTAATTCCTATGAACATCAATTTGTATATCAACTAAGACTTTTACACTATAGCTCAGGAAATTCTACCAGTTTCGAGGAAAAGTCCAATGTTCTCAATGAGCACCCGGTTATACACTCATTTCACCAGTCTTCCTCAGGAGTAGTCCTATTATGTTAGAAGGTGTCAGCCTCTTGATACAGCTTAACTTCTTTTTTTTGCTTCCTTCAAATAGTTACAGCTTAACTTCTTTTTTTAACTTTCTTCAAATTATTGCAGCTTAACTTCTTTTTTCAATTTCCTCAAATTGTCCTGGAACAAGCATGGTTATTTAGAATGCAAAGAAATACACTTTTCCTTGAAAATGTTAGAATTTCCTGAGCTATATCGTAAAAGTTTTAGTTGATATACAAATTGATGTTCATGGGAATTATTGCCAATTTTGCCACAGTGTTTCTTTGTTTTGCTCCTTGCACCCAGCTTCTCAGCAGCAGGACCCCAAGCGCAGGTGACCTGGAGGCGGAGGGAGGGTCTGGCTCAGCTCTTGGCCTGGGACTTGACATTTCCACTGGCTGCCCTCCAGTCACTGTTCTTGGTGGCGCCCAGTAATCTGCAGTGTATGACTGCCAGCTCCTCCGGGGTTGGGTTTCCCCACACTAGCTTTGACTGACAGGCGCCGGCGTGGGGTGGGAGACCGTCTCTCTTGGCTGGGCTGCCGTTTCCAAAAGCAGCTCTGCGGTCTGCTGGAGTATCCAGGCCTCGGCATCTGCGTCTAGCCTCTTTTCAGCTCTCTGCACAGCATCAGTTCCTTCTGCCCGTCTTTTGCACCATGCCACTTTTAAAATGTTGACGGGAGGGTCGCCTTTTAAAAACAGCTGCATAACAGATGTGAGGCTCAAGTGCTTGCGACCTCCCTCCTGAGGCATGCTCCAAGAGCATGGGGATCACTGCCAGGGGTTGCGCATCCATGTGCATGCACGCTCATTGTTTGGGAAATGTGAATGGACAGGAACTCCAGGTATCGGCACTGACAGCCGCTCATCCCCCCACCCGGTTCCACTGAAGTAATATCTTGTGCAGCCTCTCTTTCCGCCGTGCACCTCTCTGATCGGCTCACCTCCCCCAGCCCTGGTCTGTCCTCTTGGTAATCTTAGGGAATCTTTATGCCATTCACAGGTGTCGTGGATTGGAAAGCCATAACCTTCTGGGCTTTTTATTCGGGGGAGGAACGGAGAGCGGCACGAGCGCCGTTCTGCAGCCACCAAAGTCTTTAGTAGACCCCTAGACGCCCTGGAGTCTGTTTTTCGAATGCACAGTTCCAGTTTTGGGCTGCATGTGGGAGGCATTGTTAGCACAAGAACAATATAGAATTGGCTTGATTGGGCAGCGCACTCCGTCAACCCCCCCCACACACACCCGGAACCATTTCCCTTGTGTGTCAGTTTTGCATGCTGCAACATCATCAAGCAGAAACACAAGAGGGTCATCTCATTGGTGCAATATTGCTAATCCCTTTGGGGAAATACCTTTTTCCGGAGGGGGGCAAGCCCATAGCTACAGTGGGGCATCTCGGGGCTGGGCCCCCTGACTTACTGTCCGGGGCCCCTGACTTACTGTCCAGGCCCCCTGACTTTTCGCAGAGCCAGGCGGAGGGGGCCGTTTCAGGCTGTGTGGCGACCCTGTGCCATGCCTCTCCCTGGGCAGCTCACACGAGAGAATGGGGGCTTCTGTGGGGCGCTCCCAGGGTTGGGTTTATGTGCAGGGGTGCCCCCCAACTTATTTGAAGGCCCCTTGAATTAAAAAATTCTGGCTTCGGGCTTGGGGGGGGGGTGTCTTGTCATCTGCACTGGACACCTGGCATGTATGTGGTGTGGGAGAGGGTGTGTAAGATGCCCCGTTTCTGTCTGGGGCTGGACTCTCCTGCAGGATCAAATGCCTTAAACATTTTTTGTAATCTAAACTTTCCCTCTTCCGGTCAGTGGCTCCCCCGTTCTCCCGCTGTCCGTAGACTGGCTCTTCAGCCCGGGGCACAGTGAGGTGGCCAAATCTTAAAAGTGGCAAAATAGACCAAAGGGTGCAGGTTTCTGAATGTAACCCCCCCCCCCCCAAGTAAAAATAATTTCCCTGCGAGCAAAATAGAGCAGTGTGTGTCGGGGGGGACGGGACGGTGGTGGAGTGATTTAGGCCAGGGGAGAAACTAAATGGTTCACACACAGACATGAAGTATGGGGCTGTTCTGTCACCTTATTCAGCCCTCCATGGTTAAATGTCGGGCCTCTTAAATTTTGGGGAAAGCAGGCTTTTGTTCCCAGGTTAATGGTGTTGGCTTTGTAAAACTGGATTTCTGAATAGGACAGAATTTTTAAAGGTGAGAGTTAGTGGTAAGATGTGATTGATTTTAGGTGGCAGCATCTCCTGTACCTTGGGATAATCTCCCCCCCCCCGGTCCCTTGAGTCAGAGAACCTCTTTGGGGAAGGGAATTGGAGGTTTTCCCCTCAGCCTAGAATATCAAAAGATGATGTTCTGCAACTGTCATTCTTGATGGGCGGTTTCCCTCCTCTTCCTCCTCAGCCGCGTGGGGGCTCCTTCCTTAGAAGGCTGCTGGCCCATAGCTACAGTCGGACTATCGGGGGCTCTGCCCCCTTCCTTAAAGGGCCTGCCCCCTTCCTTAAACGGGCCCCTGCTTCTTCCCAAAAGCATTAAGGGATTCTTTCAACGCTTTTGAGAAAAAGCGGGGAGTGGCGCTCGCCCCTCTCCATCCCCTCTTGCAAAATTTAAAGGGCCCTTTGGCTGATGGGCGGGGAGGGCGTGGCCTGACGATCAGCCGGAGGGCCCTTTAACTCTTGCAGGAGGCGGGGGGGGGGCGAGCGCCACCTCCCTTCCTTATGGTAAAGAACGGCAGCCCCACCAGAAAAAAAAATTGCGCCATCAGCCACAAAATCCTGGCCATGGGTCTGGAAGGCTGTACCAGTTTCCCCACTTCCAAGTGCAAGGGAGTCTTGGCCAATTTCCATGCTGTTCTTATGGAGCAACAGGGGGATGTGGGGGTTGCGTGGCCAAGCCATTCCCCCGTGGAGAGCAGGGGTCCCTGGGTCTGGCAAGCCCACCCTCCCCACTGTTCTAGAGGATGTCTGTTGCTGGAGGGTCCCTTCTGGGTTGGGTGATGCAGGAGAGTTGGGCAAGTTCCGGAGACGGAAGCTCGTGGGCTGGGGAGGGCCACCCCTTGTAGACCTTCCCACTAAAGAAAGCTCAGTGGAAGGCTGCGAAGTCCCCCTTCCTACTTGCCCTCCCCCACCCCGGTCAGGCCAGTAACCGTGCACAGAAAATGCTGCGGTCGTCTCCAGCTTTGCCTCGGAACAGGCGCACCACCCGCCCTGCCCTGGCCTCTCCGGTCTGATGTTTTTGTTCACAGCCGTGGGCCCTTTATATACACCAGTGTTTATAGCAATGAACTTTTGGAGACCTGTGCCAGGAGTGGGGGCGTCTATTTATTCATAATAATAAAAAAAGAATTGATGCAGTGTTGATGTTTGTGGCTTCACTCTGTCTCTTCTGGTCTGAAGCTCTCTTGCGGTCCTGCCAGTGCGTCCGGGATGAAGCTGAGGGCCACGCGAGGTTGTTCCCAAAGTTGTGTCTGGGACACGGAGGAATTTGAAGTGAACTGGAGACACATCCACTAGTCCACTGGCTGGCCCTAAAAAGCATGGAGATGGAAGGCCTCTTTTCCCCTGGGGTTTTTGGGAAATCTGAGATTCCTCTGAACAACCTTAAGGGGCTTTCCAGGACGCGGTGCAACATATTCGGGCATACAATACCTCTTAAGCGACCGTCTCGTTTAAGAACAAAGTCTGAGTCCAATGGGGACACCTTTAAGATCAACTAAGTTTTATTCAAGGTATGAGCTATTGTGTGCACGCACCCTTCCTCAGATTCAACGAAGTGGAAATTACCAGTCCATACATACAGATAGAGGGTGAGCAGCAAATCAGCATACAGCATAATGAATGGTTACCATTTGTTTGGGTGAAGGAACTCGATCTGTCAAAATTGGAGACTGATGGGCAAATGTATCCTTAATTGTGGCATGCTGAGAGTAATTAACTGAGGCTAAGTACTTGGGTCATATTATGAGAAGGCAAGAGTCACTGGGAAAGACAATAAAGCTAGGAAATGTCGAAGGCAGCAGGAAAAGAGGAAGGCCCAACACAAGATGGATGGATTCAGTCCAGGCAGCCACAAGGACCCTCAGTCTGCAAGACCTGAGCCAGGCTGTTAACGGTCGGATGCTTTCAAGGCCATTTAATTCACACCGTTGCCAGAAGTGACCCGGTAGGACTTACACACACTTTATGTATTTATTTCAGAGAGCCAGTTTGGTGTAGTGGTTAAGTGCGTGGACTCTTATCTGGGAGAACCGGGTTTGATTCCCCACTCCTCCACTTGCACCTGCTGATGTGACCTTGGGTCAGTCACAAGCTCTGGCACAGCTGTTCTCTGCAAAGGATCAGTTTGTGTCAGAGTTCTCTCAGCCCCACCTACCTCACAGGGTGTCTGTTGTGGGCAGGGGAAGGGAAAGGAGTTTGTGAGCCGCTCTGAGACGCCTTTGGGCAGTGAAGGGCGGGGTATAAATCCAATCTCTTCTCTCTCTCTTCTTCATCAGACTTCTAGCCTGCTCTCCCCGTGAACTGGCTCTGAGTGGGTAATGTCATGATAAAATACAATACACAATCGAAAACATTTACAATTCTCATATGGTGAAATGATAAAATACAACCAAAACCCACAACTAATAGATGGTGTAAAATCTCGGGGGGGGGGGGGGTAAGTATCTAAAACTGTCCGGTGTGAAGGGGAAAGGGGGGGGGTAGGCGGCCAATCAAGATGGAAAACGGTCACTGCCCTCGACTGTACACCTGGTGGAACAACTCTCGTTTTACAGGCCCTGCAGAACGGCTTCGGGTGTTCCACTAGGGCAGAGTCAGGGCCAAAAAGGCACCCCCCCAGACTGGAAGGCAAAAGGAGAGCTGGACTCGAAGCCGTTTCCCTCACCGCTTGCACGAGCTCTCCATCTCGGAGCCAAGCCTTCTTCAAGGGCCCTTCCAGAGGCACTGATTCAGAGTTCCCCGGGAGGACTCAAATTCAGGCAACGGCAGGTGCCCAGGCAAGCCTCTTGTTTCCCGGCGGGCTGCAGCCAGGCTGGAGTTCTGCTTCCTCAAGCCCTGAAGAGACGCTGGAGCTTCCAGCCTGTCCTGCGAGGCCTCTTCTCCCGCTTCAGCGAAGGGCAGGCTCTGGCAAGCGGAAGAGGCAGGGGAGGAGTCCACACAAGGGACGGCTTTCCTCTTTCCTCTGTATTTTGCACTGCGCCAGGCCCGTCTCACACCTGTCCCTGAGAAACAGGCATTAAAACTTTCCCGCCTGGCCTTTTCATGTACTCAGAGCGGGGCTGGTTCTCCCGGGTCTCCCGGATAGGGCCATAGCAGGCCCCCCTTTCCAGTGGGAACTTCTCCTCTGCTGAGCACTAAAATATATGGGGGGAGTCTTTCCGGCTTGCTCTGTTAACTGCTGTGGAATTTGGGTGCATTTTCTGCTCTCCCATGGTGTCTTGTCCATCAGTTACTAGGACCAGCAGGGATCTCTTAGCCCGGACCCTGGAGTTTGGTACCCTGACTCCCCTGCCCCACAGCAGCCCTGAGTTCAAATTCAGCCATGCACAAAGGGCTGGCTACTGTTCTTTAGCCTAGCCTACCTAACAAGGTTTGGCATGAGAGGGAAGAGGAGGGGAGATGTTCTGTGCTGTGCTCCTTCTGTGAAATACAGGGGGAAAAGCAAAAAGAACATAAAGCCGGCAGCTATGATAATACCTTAAAAAATTATGACTGGCCCAGAGAGAGAAATGGCCCCTTCAAATTCAAATTCCATGGAGCACATAAGAGAGTTATGTTCTCTACGATTTCCCTCAGGAGTGCCTGCGGGCACCTGCCAACGCTTTTCCTGGCACACACTAAGTCTTTTTATGAAGTGGCCACTGGAGAGCTTGTTGGTGTCAGGTAACCCTGCCATTGCTGCGAGTGGGGGGGGAAGACATCTTTCATTGTTCTGGAAAGCGGGAGGAACGCTGAGTCTCCAGTCTCACTGATTTAGAGCGTCTGCTCTGCTCCTTATCAGTTCGCCTGACCTTGGGTCTCACGCTTCCTTGGCATGGGGAATGTACTGGTTTGAGGCGTTCTCTTTTTATGCACAAAGTTTATTCATTGGCTTATAGGTGGGGGGGGGTAGTTTGAATGGGCTATATCTGCTATTGCTTTGTACTATCTGGCATCACTGACAAAGAACTGGTTCATGCAGCTCTATGACTGGTCTTTAATAAATACTATCTTCTTATGAAGCCTGGTGTTTGACTGACTATCTGGAGAACTTGACGGTTGGCTGCGAAGATTTTCCCAACGCTGCTTCAGCAGCAGCTGCCACCACGGCACCAGTCTCTTCCCTGTGCGAATGACGGTGTTGACGAGAAAACATTTTGAACAATATGTTCATTTTGACTAGGCATCCCGTTAAAGGCAGCTTTGGCCTGAAATGCTGACGAGTTACCATGAGAGTTACGTACGACCTCACTCCCTGAGATGCTCCTTGTGTTGGAATTCCCCAGGTGCCTGTGAGCTCGAAAAGACTGGAGAGCCATTGCTCCCTCTAAGGTGAGTTAGTGTGAGCTAGCTCACGGGGTTTCTTTAGCCTCCAGCTCACACATTTTTTGCCTTCGCTCAGGGAGGAGGGCTCCAGAGCAAACTGATTTATGCAGCAGCCCAATCGCTCGCTCACAAGTTGTCACAACTGTAACGCCAGGAGCTCACAAAGTAAGAATTTTTGCTCACAAGACTCCACGGCTTAGAGGGAGCACTGGCCGGAGAGACCCCTAAACTCCCAAGTTTTGAGCAAGCTCAGAATTGCACGCAGCCATTTCCCCAGGCACTCTGAGCCTTCTGTGATCACGGCAGGCCTCCCCCTGTACCCACGCAGTCCGATGTTTTCACACCCATAAGGACTAGTAACCCTTTGCAAAAGAAGGAAAAGGGGCAATACTCTGTTGCCGGGCTGTGGCCCCCGTGTGCACACGAAAGGGACATGCTAACAACTGTGGGCCCGCCCTGCTAATGTCTCCTGAGCCCCTTGAATCAGTCAGCTTGAAGGCAACCTGGATGAGCAGAGCAATCCTGACACCAATGTCCTGTCCACTCTCTGCCAATCCTGGCGGGGCAGCAGGCAATGCGCAGAGGAAGGGGCGTGGACGAAAGGTGTGTCCCTTCTCCGCTGGGAAGAGGCCTTGCAGAGCGGTTACTCCATCACTGGTCCCAGCTCCGCACGGACTAACTGTCCGCCCCGGCATAGCAGAGGGGGTGTGGTGTGGCCTGCCTGGTGAGGCCAAAGTCCTTGGTGCCAAGGCTGCAGTGGCACAGGGCAGGGGGCCTGCAGAAGTCCAGCTCTGCACCCAGCCGAGTTAGGAGGCAGCCAGGTATTGATGGAAATAGAGGCCAAAGAGGCTGGAGACGATCTGGCAGGCGGCTACCCACCAGGTGAGGAACGAGAGCAGCCCGCGGTAGAAGAGCGGCGTGAAGACCGTGCCCAGCGCACCCAGCACCCCTGTGATCTGCTCCACGGTGGCCTGGATGTCCTCCCCACTGGCGTCCGTCGAGAGCCCAGCTTGGAGAACGGGGGCGGCGTCCACAGCTGGCGACCTTGGCGCGGGCTCAGGATAAAGGCCCCAGGAATATTCGCCTGCAAAAGAGTGAAAGAAAGAGCATGCAAGCATCAGGCAGGTTCTAATTTTGGTATAATTTATTCTATCTGTGACAGTCTTGGGGAGGTTTTGTGGAGAACATTTTCCCCCTCTCCTGGAATACCCGAACTTGGGGCCACGCAAAAGCTGGAAGGAAAAAAACCAAAAGGAAGAATTGGGTCACAGATCCACTGGGACCAGCCGTCTGCTTCTGAGAGTGGGTGCCCCGCACAAAGGGCCACGGGTCCCTCCTCATTTGTGGTATTCAGAGGTACACTGTCTCTGAACGCAGACCTTCCACTTAGCTAACGGTGGCCAACAGCCATGGGCAATCCTTTCCTCCTCCAGAAGCCCTACACGGCCCAGGACCAGCATACCTTCAGGACCATCTCTTGCCCTATGTGCCCCGGAGAACCTTGCGCTCCACAGACGAACATCTACTAGTAGACCCTGGCCCAAAAGACATCCGCTTAGCCTTGGCCAGGGCCGGGGCCTTTTCTGCCCTGGCCCCCGACTGGTGGAACACGGTCCCAGTTGGGATCAGAGCCCTGCGGGACTTGTTACAGTTCCGCAGGGCCTGTAAAACGGGGCTGTTTCGCCAGGCCTTCGGTTGAGGCGGCGGGTGAGTGTTCCCTCTAAGCTGAGTTAGTGTGAGCTAGCTCACAGTTCTTTAGCCTCCAGCTCACAAATTTTTGTCCTCGCTCAGGAAGGACGGCGCCAGAGCAAACTCATTTATGCAGTAGCCAAGCTGCTCGCTCCCAGCTTTAATGCCAGTAGCTCACAAAGTAGAATTTTTGCTCACCAGACTCCACAGCTTAGAGGGAGCTTACTTCCCTGCTCAAATCTAACAGGAGAAGAAGAAGAAGAAGAAGAAGAAGAAGAAGAAGAAGAAGAGATTGGATTAATACCCCACCCTTCACTGCCCAAAGATGTCTCAGAGCGGGTTACAAACTCCTTTCCCTTCCCCTCCCCACAACAGACACCCTGTGAGGTAGGTGGGGCTGAGAGAACTCTGACACAAACTGCTCTTTCAGGAACAGCTGTGCCAGAGCTTGTGACTGACCCAAGGTCACATCAGCAGGTGCAAGTGGAGGAGTGGGGAATCAAACCCCGTTCTCCCAGATTAGAGTCCGCGCACCTAACCACTATCCCAGACTGGAGGCGTATCGGACTGCTCTTGAACAATGTAGGTTGGGGGTTTTTTTGCTGCCATCTTCTTTTAATTAACTGGTTTTAATTACATATTTATTGTATTGGATTTATGCCGCCCTGAGCCCACCATGGGGAGAGGGCGGGATATAAGTGCCATAAATATTGTCCAATCCAAGCTGCTGGTTACTGCTACAGCCCGCGCCCGGGAGTTCCAATCAGACTGTGGAAAGAGGCATTTTCCTCCGCCCTGTTCTCGAGTTCTGCCCCCCCCCTTCTGGGTGCTTCTAAGGCAGGAGCCCCCCCACTTTTCTAAGCCTGCGGGCACCTTTGGGATTTGGAGAGCGCCACAAAACCCAGCTCTGGGTTTGGAAATCCTTGGAGACTGAGGGTGGAGCGTGGGAGAGGAGGGGTTGAGGGAGGAGGGGGACCCCAATAGGGTATGCCTGCCTTCCAAAGCGTTCATAAGACGCAAAGCAAACTGAAAAAATGCGATAAAGTGAAGATATCTATATAGTGATAGTTTAAAATTATTCCATAGTAGTATATAATTAGGAGCTGCGGTGGCTCAAGTGGCTAAGACGCTGAGCTGCAGGCTGGAAGGTCGGTAGTTCAGCAGTTCGAGACCCGAGAGTGCTGCATGACGGAGTGAGCTCCTGTCTCTGGCCCCAGCTCCTGCCAACCTAGCAGTTCGAAAGCAAGAAACTACAAGTAGATAAATAGGTACCGCTTCGGTGGGAAGGTAACAGCGTTCTGTGCACCTTGGCGTTTAGTCATGCCAGCCACATGACCACAGAAACGTCTTCGGACAGCGCTGGCTCTTCGACTTGGAAACAGAGATGAGCACTGCAACCTTAGAGTCGGATTCGACTGGCTTTCGAGTAAGGAAAACCTTTAACTTAGTATATAATTGCAGATGTTTTGTTGATACCTCTTCTGAACAGTAACGTGGTTAATATAACTCCAGTGTTATTTCACAGAAATTCATCTTCAAGAATTCTCATACTACAGATGTCAATTTCTCTCAGTGCGTTCATGGGCAGACGGAGTGGTCGCTAGCGTTAGCATCTGCTACTAACATATTCTACTATGGAATAATTTTGAACTATCACTATATGCATATTTACTATTTTGTATAATATTCTGAATACCATTTTCACATAATATTTTCATCTTATAGTAGTATAGTGCATTTCTTTCAGTTTCCTTTGTGTCTTACTTTATGAATTATTTCAACTGAGTTCCATCAATTAGAGCCATTTCTTCTAGAACTGGAATAAATGTTCTAAATAAATAAGGGACTTATCTAGCCTGGAGAGAAGTTATAATTCCTGGAGATCTCCCCCTTCTACCTGGATAGCCCAGGCTAGCCCGATCTTGTCAGATTTCGGAAGCTAAGCAGGGCCAACCCTCCCTAGTATTTGGATGGGTGACCTCCAAGGAAGTCCAGGAGCATGGCGCAGAGGCAGCCCATGGGCAACCACCTCTGAAACATCTCTTGCCTTAAAAACAGGTCTCGCTCGCCACCTAGTGGAGTATAACACAAAGCCAGAACTTCTGCCTGCCAGACAATCTTAGGATCTCCCAGCGATGCGATGTTATAATTATTTCCTGGAGCCTGGCAACCCTACTGGTGAGCACCACCCCAAAATGGCTTCCATGGAAGGCAGGACTGAATGGACTATCCGTCTCCTCACATCTCCCAGGAAGGAGATCCTGAAAGAGTAATGGAACCACAGACTGACTAAGGAAAGCCCAAATGCCTACCAGCCCTCCTCATCCTCCAGAGGAAAACCTTTCATCTGAATGAGGGTGGGCAACCAATAACAAGCCTGGCCTTACAACAGCCCCACCCACTTCCTGAAAATCTCAGCGGGCACCAAGGGAAGTACTGGCAGGCACTATGGCTCCCAGGGGCACCACGTTGGGGAAACTTACCTAGAGTTTTGAGGAGCAGCGTACAGTGCAAGGTTAGAATGATGGGGCCCAGATATTGCAGGCTGACCACTGTTGCATAACAGTAGATTCTGGTGATCTGGAAAGAAATCGAGATACACAACACGAGAATTCAGGTTAAGTCGACTTTCCTGGGAGCCGCTGGCCTGCTCCTCAAGCACTTTTGCTGAAAACCCAACTGCCCTGAATTCCAAGGGGCGGTCGCGACATCCTGTGGCAGGGAATTCCTTGGGTTAACTCTACAATGTGGGAAGAAGCACCATTACTTGCCTTCTTACCAAGGACAGTTCGGATTGGGTCCTGAGATGGAACTGAGGCAGAAATGGGGGGAAATAACCCAGTAGCAGCCACACACAAAAAATACAGAAGTTGAAAATATGACATCTGAAAAGCTGGCTTTTGAAATGCTGTTTCGAAGGGTATTATTTAAAACCCACCTCCAGCTGTGTTCTGCCCTTACCTGGACAGGCCCAGGCTAGCCCCATCCCAGAAGCTAAGCAGGGTCGGCCTGGTCAGTATTTGGATGGGAGGCCATCAAGAAGAGGAAGAAGAAGGGGTTGGATTGGATTTATACCCCATCCTTCGCTACCCGGCATCTCAGAGTGGCTTACAAGCTCCTTCTCTTCCCTTCCCCACAACAGACACCCTTGAGAGGTAGGTGGGGCTGAGAGAGCGCTCAAGGACTGCTCGTGAGAGAATACCTGTGAAAGAACTTGTGCCTGACCCAAAGTCACACCAGCAGCTGCATGTGGAGGAGTGGGGAATCAGACCTGGTTCTCCCAAATTAGAAGAAGAGGAGGAGATTGGATTTCTACACCGCCCTTCACTTGGAGTCTCAGAGCGGCTTACAAACTCCTTTCCCTTCCCTTTCCCACAACAGACACCCTGTGAGGTAGGTGGGGCTGAGAGACCTCTTGACAGAAACTGCCCTTTCAAGGACAGCTCTTGTCAGAACTATGGCTTGCCCAAGGTCATCCAGCAGGCACATGTGGAGGAGTGGGGAATCAAACCTGGCTCTCCCAGATTAGAGTCTGTGCTCTTAACCAAAGGAAGTCCAGGGTCAGTACACAGAGGCAGGCAATTTGTTCATCTTTTGCCTTGAAAACTCTAAGTTGGCTGCGAATTGACAGCAACCCCCTCCCGAACCCCCCCCCGAACTACGTTCTGCATCTTGTAGGAATAATTCTTCCCTAATCAGGCAAAGTGCATTTGCTGGAGGCTTGTTTGGTAGGATATTTTGAACTTCTGCTGGAGAGGGTGAGCGAGAACAGGGGCTGCTCTGCGACTGCTGGAAACACTCGGCTGTGCTTCGGAGAGTTTTTGCGGGCAGTCGGCCATCGGTTGTCAAGTTCTGCTTCCTGGTGTCCATAAGGACTAGAAACAAACAAAGAAAAAGCTTTGCAAGGGGAAAATTGTGCAACGGAGAGGTGCTCTGGATAGCTGTGAATAGTAAGCATACACGAGGGGTAGATGTGCACACAGCCCTCTTGGCCATGGTAACATTCAGAGATACATCTCCCCTTCCTCGCCGCAATGCTGCCTTCCTGACTTCCTGGCCTACCCGACTACAAGCTCCCCTGTATGTTTTATTTAGGACAGTATCTCTCGGTGGACTTTCAAACCCAGGACAATTCACAACAGGCAATAAAAACAACCTGTGTGTGTACACACATACGTGTGCATGCGCAACTGCACAATCGCGTGAAGAGCTCAGTGCCCCCTGTGCAGCTGGCTGACAAAATGCGCTGTGACACGGGTTCAAATTTCCCATCCGCCAGACACCCACTCGAGTGGCTGCCACAGCGGAAGGGGAGGGATCCCTGGCTTTTGAGATTTTTGAGCTCTCTGAAATTTGCATACTGCTGATCGATTACAGATTACTGTTTCATCGCTGTGAGCTTTATCGTTACATCTTTATTCTTCACGGCTTCAGGCAAGGTTTACGGGGAAGGCCAACCCGGGCTAGCCCGGTCCCGTCAGATCTCGGAAGCTAGGCAGGGTTGGCCCTGGGTAGTACCTGAAAGGGCGACTTCCAAGGAATGCCAGGGCCATGACGCAGAGGCAGGCAATGGAAAACTACCTCTGAAATGTCTCTTGCCTTGAAAACAAGTCTCATTTGCCACCCAGTGCTGTGTAACACTAAAAGATCTAGAACTTCTGGCTATCAGACAGTCTTATGATCTCCTGGCCATACTACACACACTGAATAACAACAACAACAACAACAATAATAATAATAAAATGGGGAACTGCCTACCTGAGGGACCGCCTTTCCCCACGTTCCCCAGAGAGCACTGAGGTCGGGGTCTCAAAATCACCTGACCCTCCCTGGTCCAAACGATACCAGATTGGCCGTCACCAGGGCCAGGGCCTTCTCAGTGGTGGCTCCACACTGGTGGAAGGAGCTCCCGGAAGAGATCAGGGCCCTGCGGGACCTTCTACAGTTCCGCAGGGCCTGTAATACGGAGCTCTTCCACCAGGCTTTCGATTAGGAGCCGCCACTGGTGAATAAGCTATTAAAAATTGATCTGCTATGGCCCGCATGTTACCGGCATTATGAACAACTGGGGATACTGGTCTAGCTATACTGGTCTATCTTACGACGATTGCCATTTGCACTTAATCTGCACTTTGTATATTATTGTTTGAATTTTATCTGTGTTTTATTGTAGTTTCAACCCACTATATGCCGCCTTGAGCCTGCCTGCCAGGCAAGGCGGGATATAAAATCAAAATAAATAAATAAATAAATATTCCAAATAATTGAATACATAAACATGGACCTCCCCTTACAGGACTGTGGCGTGGCCTTCTCACTCAAAGTGCCCAACCCATGATTATTACTACACTTCCCCTCTTCCAAGAAAGTAAATGGAAACTCTGATCCTGCAGGGACTGTATGTAGGGATGCCAGGCTCCAGACGGGACCTGGGGATCCCCTGGAATTACAGCTCCTCTCCAGACAATAGAGATCAGTTCCCCTGGAGGAAATGGCTGCTTCGGAGGGTGGGCTCTATGGTGTTGTTCCCAACTGAGGTTTCTTTCCCACCCAGGCTCCACCCCCAGATCTCCAGGGTTTCCCAGGCCCGGGGGACCTGGAAACCCTAACGAAGGGAGAAGGGACAGTGGCAAGAGACTCTCATCCAGTGTTCCCTCAGGACCATCTCTCCCCGTATATGCCCCGGAGAACCTTACGCTCCACAGACCAACATCTCCTGGTAGTCCCTGGCCCAAAAGACATCCGCTTAGCCTCGGCCAGGGCCGGGGCCTTCTCTGCCCTGGCCCCTGCCTGGTGGAACATGGTCCCAGTTGGGATCAGGGCCCTGCGGGACTTGTTACCGTTCCGCAGGGCCTCTAAAATGGGGCTGTTCTGCCAGGCCTTCAGTTGAGGCGGCGGGTGAGTATTCCCTCTGAGTTAGTGTGAGCCGGCTCACAGTTCTTTAGCCTCCGGCTCACACATTTTTGTCTTTGCTCAGGAAAGACGGCTCCAGAGCAAACTAATCTATACAGCAGCCAAATCGCTCTCTCACAACTGTAATGCCAGGAGCTCACAAAGTAGAATTTTTGCTCACCAGACTCCACAGCTTAGAGGGAGTATCTCTTTTATTTATTGGAGGGGTGTGTGTGTTGTGCTACTAATCTGGCTAGAGTCTTCTGAAATGATAAAAGAGCCCGTGTGCTATAGTGATTAGAGCAAGGTGTCGGACTCATTTGTTAAGAGGGCCGGATCTGTCATAAACGAGACCTTGTGGGGCCGGGCCACGTGTGCGTCATAAAAGGTAATGGCCAGGTAGCGGAGAGATAAACTTTATAAAGGACACGAACACAAAGGGGTTTTTTTTAACTTAAAATAAAAACATGTTTAAAGCATCGGCGCTCTTGCAATATTTTGTTTATTTAACAGGGTCTGATAACTGACACCTCTTGCTCTGAATTCTTGCATCAGAATGCCTGTGCTGTTGCAATCCTGAGTCTGCTGTTCAGGTGTGTATCTGTAAGCTGCAAACCTACGATGATGCAGCAGCAGCAGAGCTGGAAGAAGAAGCAGAAGACAGCCAGTTCCACTGCGGGCCTGGTAGAAGCCCTCCAAGGGCATGATCCAGTCCCTGGGCTGCATGTTTGACACTCCTGGATCAGAGGTTTGGACTAGGATATAGGAGACCCAGGTTCGAATCTCTACTCTGCCATGGAAGCTGTCCTTGGGCCAGTCACATAACTCTCAGCCTAACCTATCTCGCAGGGCTGTTGTGAGGATAAAATGGAGGAGAGGAGAATGATGGGAGGCGCTTTGGATCCCCACTGGGTGAGAAAGGTGGGGTATAAAGGCTGTAAATGAACACATGGGGGAGCCCCAAGGTTGCCTCCCCCTGCGTTGCCAGAATCCCCCCCCCCCCCGGCCCAGCTTGTACCCTTTGCTGGATCTCCAACACGCTGATCCGGCCCACTTCCCGCTTCATCTGCTCCACCCAGCGTGGGGCGAGATTCAAGTAAGCCTGGAGGTGGTGGTGGATCATGGCCAGGCGGAGAAGGCAGAGCGCCACGATGGCCCAGAGGCGGAATGAGTTGTAGGTGGCGTCCGACATGCTGCAGGGGAGAGAGAAGCGGTGCTTGGGAAAGGGAGCGAGGGCGGGACGGCGGACTCAGCCACTTGACCTTTCCAGACCGCCTTCACGGCAGCCCTCTGCAGTGCAACCATGACAAGTCTCCCTTCCATTTTAATGCAGGGAAAAAAAGACAAGTCGCTTCCGCTGGCGGAAGTTCCAGAAACTTTTGGCTAAAGAGAGGAAAGTGAAAAAGGAGACTGTCTGCAGAGCTTCTCGGAACCAAAGAGAAATGTTTTTAAAATAAGATCCCTTACATTTGGACTGTTTCCTTGCCCATGGGGGCGTGCAAGAGGAGATCCCGGGAGATCGGTTTGACCCACAGGAGGACGGTGATCACGGGTGCGAGGAAAACTGATGTGGAGCAGCAGCCTGCCGGGCGGGGGGGGGGGAGGATAATGTGCGGGGGGGGGAGGGAAAGAAAACAGAGGACATATCAGATACTCTGGCCTTTAGAATCCAGAACTGAGTAATGGGCAAATCCAGAAGCACAGCTGAAATCCATTCTTCTAGAAGAAGAGATTGGATTTATACCCCACCCTTCACTACCCGAAGGAGTCTCAGAGCGGCTTACAAACTCCTTCCCCTTCCCCTCCCCACAACAGACACCCTGTGAGGTAGGCGGGGCTGAGAGAGCTCTTTTGAGAGCAGGCTACATCTGGACGAGTGGGGAATCAAACCCAGTTTGCCCAGATTAGAGTCCGTGCACTTAACCACTACACCAAACTGGCTCTCCCCCAACAAGCAAGGAAGAGCTTGGGGAAAAAGTGATGGCCTCCCTCAAAAGCCAATCTCCCCCCCCTTTTCTATGCCCACCTTTCTTCAAACATCTAAAACAGAATCTCCATGTTTAGAAACAATAGAAGAGGAGATTGGATTTATACCCCACCCTTCACTACCCGAGGGAGTCTCAGAGCGGCTTACAACCTCCTTTCCTTTCCCCTCCCCATAACAGACACCCTGTGAGGGAGGTGGGGCTGAGAGAGCTCTTGAGAGAACAGCTCTGAGAGAACTCGTGACTGACCCAAGGTCACACTAGCAGCTGCACGTGGAGGAGTGGGGAATCAGACCCGTTCTCCCAGATTAGAGTCTGCGCTCCTAACCACTACTCCAAACTGGCTCCCACTGTTGTGGGACCGCAACAGTGGGAGGCTCTGGCTTGCTGGTAGGTCTTCTTGAGTTGGCCACTCCAAAAAGAGGAGGCCGAGATACACGGTTCAGAGCCAGTATGGAAGAACTACCATGTGTTTGTCTTTTGCTGTCACGTCACAGCCGACTTATGGCGACCCCGGAGGGTTTTCAAGACAAGAGACTTTCAGAGGTGGTTTGGCGTTGCCTGCCTCTGCCCCGCAGCCCTGGGCTTCCTCCATGTTCTTCCATCCCAGATTAGCTTCCAAGGTCTGACAAGATCAGGCTTGCCTGGACTGTGCAGATCAGCGCACAGTGTGATTGGGTGACTTTTATTCTGGCTCCCGGCATTTTGGCAACCCAAGTTCCATGGCTAGAAGTAGCTACAGGGTTCCCTCCTCCTTTCAGCCATTCCGCCTTCCTCATAAAGGGTCAAGAGCTCCAAGGGGCAGATAATCGCCCCAAGCCAGAGGGCCAGATGACCCCGACCGCATGGCCCAGGCTACCCCGATCCCATCAGATCTTAGCACCTAAGCAGGGTCGGACCTGGTTAGTCATTATTATTGTCCTATGGCAGTGTCTGTCGTATAGCCAGGAGATCCGAAGATTGCGTGGTAGCCCGAAGCTCTAGCTCATTTACTGTTATGTATCACTAGGTGGTGAGCTAGACTTGCAGGATGACCTTGGGTCAGTCCCAGTTCTCTCACAGCTGTTCTCTCAATTCTCAAAGAGCTCTCTCAGCCCCACCTACCTCACAGGGTGCCTGTTGTGGGGGGGGGGAGGGAAAGGAGTTTCTACGCTGCTCTGAGACTCCTTTGGGTAGTGAAGGGCAGGGTATAAATCCAAAATCCAATCTCTTCTACTTCTTCTTCCACCACGAAGCTCCCTGGGTCACCTCAGGACAGCCATTCTCTCTCAGCCTAGCCCGCCTCACAAGGCTGTTGAGAAGACACAAAGGACAGGGACTGATGTATGAAGCTTGGAAGTTTACACCCCATCTGTTCCCTCCCATCTTCCCTTTAAAAACAAAAGTCAGCCTGGCTACGCAACTGGATCATCGGTCGGTCGGCCGCCAGCTTGAGAGCGTCCAGGTGAGTCTGAGCCAGCCGCAGCCCCGGGAAGGTCAGGCAGGCGCCGATGAAGGAGCAGAGGGCCACCAGGGCCAGCTTGATACTCAGCTTGGTCACCGGGATCCTGTAGGGAAGCAAGAAAGGAGGCTTCAGGAAGGCTGACGGCAACGCCCACTTCTTGGAAGTCACATAGCAGGAGCCCTGTGAGACTGATACACGAATCAGTGGCTGCGTGCTCCTGTTGCCGAATTGGAAACACACAGTCGGGTCAGATGAATATCTGTTTAATGCATTGAAAACAGGGAATTCGGGGGGGGCTGAGCGCCTTTAGCACCTCAGCAATTCCAAGGCTGTATTCTGCCGTAACCAGGAAGGGCAGGAGGTCTGATGCCCCCAAGTGACATCACGTATAGTTTACACGTTAAAGAATCTCCAATTGGGACCAAGCAGTTAACATCATACAAGCATCATTTGTCTTTAAACCTTCCTACTGGTCTCTCATGTATTGTCAGTGACTGCATTTGCTTATCTACTCTTCAGAGCAACGGGAACATTCGGGAACACTGAGAACCTTTCTGACTTTCGTGAAGCGAGTCCCTCTTTCCCTTGTTTCTGGGGAGCTGGGCGAGAGGGGTTGTGGTTCACATTCAACTTCGCTCTTGACCTCCTTGCAGCTTCTTGAATACACATCCCATTCTTATTGCATCCTAACTCTAGCCCCAGAGGCCTCTTAATAATAGTTTTCCTTAATATATATAGCTTTGTATATAAAAAGTGAAGTTATAAAATATATATTCTACTATAAGCTTCTCTGATCAGAAGATTCCAGGTTATATACCAAGATCTGGATCTATTATGATTAAAACTTTTGAAGGCACCGTGACAGCTGTCAGCATATAAACACGTCAGAGGAAATGTCAGACCCCACATTCAGAAATCACATTCATTTTTCCCCCTTGTCCTACAGGACTGGCTAGCCCAAAGCTACGGTTTCTTCCCAAAAGCATTTAAAGGGATCCTTTAAATGTTTTTGAGAAGGAGGGGGTAGCGCACGCCCTCTCCCTCCCTCCTGCAAGTTTTAAAGGGCCCTCCAGCTGATTGGCAGGGAGCACGTGCTCCCCGCCAATCAGCTGGAGGGCCCTTTAAATCTTGCAGGAGGGGAGGGAGAGGGCGTGTGCCACCCCCACCTTTATTATGGCAAATAATGGCAGCCCCGCCAGAAAAAAAAAATTGTCCAGGGCTGCTATGCAGAGGCAGGCAGTGGGCAAGCCACCTCTGAACATCTCTTGCCTTGGAAACCATAAAGCAGGGGTGTCAAACATGTGGCCCGGGGGCCAGTTGAGGCCCCCGGAGGGCTTCCGTCAGGCCCGCAGTGGAACCGGCTGCCTTCTGCTTCTCCTTCCAGTTCTGCTGCTGCTGCGTCATCGCAGGTTTGCAGCTTACAGAGACACACCTGGACAGCAGACTCAAGAGTGCAACAGCACAGACGTTTTGATGCAATCATTCGGAGCAAGAGGTGTCAGTTATAAACAAAATATTGTAAGAGTGCTGATGTTTTAAGCATGTTTTTGTTTTAAGTAAAAAACACACCTTTGTGTCTGTGTCCTTTATAAAGTTTATATCTCCGCTCCCTGGCATTCCATTTTATGACACACACGTGACCCGGCCCAACAAGGTCTCATTTATGTCAGATCGGGCCCTCGTGACCAATGAGTTCGACACCTCTGCCCTAAAGGATTGCCAAAAACCAGATACTACCCGATGGCACTTTCCGCCACCCCCGTGTGCCCCGAGCCAGAAAATATTCCAATGAAAGCCACATAAAATCGGGGGGAAAGAGCCGGAAAACGCCCACCCTAAAACCGGAGAAAACGGCAAAGTCGTTACAATAGCATTATTGTTTTCTAAAAATATAAGGAAATAAAAACAGACAAAAGAGCAGGTAAAAAACCACAACAGCATATTGGAGGTGGCGTGCTCGGAATCTGAACAAGTTCCCTGGCACAAAACCGGGTTGAGAAATGCCCCAGCAGGCCTCAGTTCAAAAAGGACACGCTGCTGGCAAACAAGAGGCGGGGAGTTCCGCCAGCCCTTGCCTGAAGATTTCCCAAAGGCCACTTACGTCCAGTCCCAAGCTTGCTCCTTTAGGAACACTTCCAGGTTGTCGTAAACGTTGGTCAGGCCTGCACAGAGAAGCAAACTGTGTGTAAGTACTGCGGGGGCCATATCTGGTCTGCAGTCCTACTACTGCCTCAGGGAATAGGAGGACACCCTTGGCTGGATGAGATCCAAACTCCCATCTAGTCCAGCATCCTCCAATGCTCACTGGCTAACCAGCTGCCCCAGAAAACTTTACAAGAGGGGGCACAGAGATCCCATCAGCCGCTGTCATGATCTGTGCAGGACTGAGACACAAGGCCTAGAGGCCTAAGACCCTAAGAGACCTATGTGGGAGTGGAAAGCAGGCAGCCTACAATCCCCACAATGCTTAGCGACAGTTATAGCCAATCAGTATTCAGGGACTGTGAGGCGATGTCTCTTAAGCCCTGTTAACTGTGTAAAACTGTGTTCTTTCTGTCTCTTCCGCGGTCTTGCCTCACACAGAGTAAAACTGAGGGGACTGGTCTGAGAGAACGATTCCTCACTTGGGACAGAGTGAGTACAGGATAAGAGGCTGTGGGCCTTGAAGTAGTAATCAGTTAGGAGAAATAGGTAGTCACGTTAGATTTGTTTAATTTTGCCTTTAAACACTGTTATATATTTTAAAGCACCTTGGCTTGTTTTCCTTGCCCCAGTACTGTAGTAATAAGCCATTTGTTTAATGTTCTCTGCCTGGTCATCACGCCTACAGTTCTTGGCTTAAAAGGGGCAATTTGGCTGGGCTTGGGAGGGTACCCTGGGCCTTCCCAAGGGACCCTCAGTCCAGAGTGGTGGCAGCTGAAGGTGGCAACCCACTGGGGTCATGACAGCCCCTCACAGAAATTCACTTTCAGTCCTGACCTGGATAGCCCAGGAAAGCCTGATCTTGGAAGCTAAGCAGGCTAGTATTTGGAAGTGCGACCACCTAGGAATACCAGGGCCAGGACGCAGAGGCAGGTGACGGCAAGCCACCTCTGAATGTCCCCTTGCCTTCAAGCCCCACTGGGGATCACCAGAAGTCAGCTTAACTTGATGGCAAAAAAATTAAGAAGCTTGCTTTCAGAGGTATACTGCTCTTGAGCATGGAGGTTTCATTTAGCCTATGGCTGATAGCTGTTGGAAGGTTTCTCTGCCACAAAGACAGGAGGAAAGGGGCCATGTCTTCGTGGAGAAGCGTCTGTTTTGCGTGCGGAAGATCCCAGGTTCAATCTGCAGCGCCTCTAATTAAAGGCATCCAGTTGGCGATGTGAAAGACTTTCACTTGAGACTCTGTAGAGCCGCTGGCCTTAGAATCGTAGAGTCGGAAGGGACCTCCAGGGTCATCTAATCCAACCCCTGCACAATGCAGGAAATTCACAAAAACCTCCCCACCCCACACACACCTGCAGTGAGCCCTGTTCCATGCCCAGAAATGACAAAAAAACCTCCAGGATCCCCGGCCAAACTGGCTTGGAGAAAAATTGCTTCCATCCTGACCCCTAAGTGGCGATCGGCATTTCCCTGGGCGTGTAAGAAAGAGCCACAAGAACTAAGCATTGAGGCAACCCTTCCTGCCCTCCCTCTCATGATCTGCCTAAGTTCACAGAAGCAGCATTGCCCTAGAAGGCGGCTTCATGTATTCGTGAATATGTCCAATCCCCATCTAAGTTACTGGGCCTCACTAAATCCTGTGCCTAGGACTTCCACCAACTAATCATGTGTGAAGGAGAGCTACCTTTTGTCTGTGCTGAATCTACTGCTCCCAAGTTCTTGCGTTTTGGAAAAGGAAAGGAAATATTCTCTCTATCCACTCCTTCCACCCTCAGACGTAACTTTAACACACGCACCCCCCAGCACCCACAGCGTTCCTCTCTATGAAACTGAAGCGCTCGCCCACCTGCGTCAAGGCCAAACTCCAAGTAATCGTCCCGGATTACGAGGACCACCATGGCGATCAGGAGGAAGAAGAATGCGAAGGACAGGCAAACAGAGCGTTCGCCCCCTCCTCCGATTTGAAATAGTGGTGCATCACCATGAAAAAGATTTTTCTGGAAGGTCTCGCTAAGGATGGAAACGTGGCTCCTTTGAATGGTTTTTTTGGGGTTTTTAGGTATTTGGAGGACGAAGTACTAGGTTTGATGTAGTGGTTAGGAGCACGGGCTCTAGAATCTGGGAGAACCAGGTTTCATTCCCCACTCCCCCACATGCAGCTCTCGGTATGACCTTGGGTCAGTTACAAGTTCTCTCAGGAACAGTCCTCCAGAGCAATGTTCCCTCTAAGCTGTAGAGTCTTGTGAGCAAAAATCCTACTTTGTGAGCTACTGGCATTAAAGTTTTGAGCGAGCCATTTGGCTACTGCATAAATTAGTTTGCTCTCGCGCCATCCTTCCTGAGCGAAGACAAAAATGTGTGAACCAGAGGCTAAAAAACTGTGAGCTAGCTCACACTAACTCAGCTTAGAGGGAACACTGCTCCAGAGAGCTCTCTCAGCCCCGCCTCCCTCACAGGGTCTCTGTTCTGGGGAGGGGAGGGGAAGGAGATTGTCAGCCGCTCTGAGACTCCTTCAGGTAGTGAATGGCGGGGTATAGATCCAATCTCTTCTTTTCTTCTTCTTTTTAATTTACATTTAATTTACATTTCTTTTGCCCAACAAGGCTTGCTGATTGGCCATTGGAGATTTGATCAGCAGAGAAGATTTTTTAAAATGTTGATTTTAAAACGTGACTGAAGGCAAACTGCAGCAGCCATTTTGTGACTGGCTCCACCTCCTGCGGCAGCCATTTTGTGCAGTGTTCCCTCTAAGTTGACTTAGTGTGAGCTAGCTCACAGTTTTTTAGCCTTTGGCTCACACACTTTTGTCTTAGCTCAGGAAGGAGGGCTCCAGAGCAAACTAATTTATGCAGTAGCCAAATCACTCGCTCACCGATTGAATGCCAGTAGCTCACAAAGTAGAATTTCAGCTCACAAGACTCCACAGCTTAGAGGGAGCATTCACCACACTGTGCCAGAATTCCCAAGGTGATTCATCATTTAATTTTTTAGGCCCCCACAATACCTTACATGGCCAACTGATACACATTCCTTCATATAATGTGCAACACTCCTTTTAAGCTGGGGAGTCCTGCGAGCAAAAATTCTGCTTTGTGAGCTCCTGCATTAAAGTTATGAGCGAGCGATTTGCCTGCTGCATACATTAGTCTGCTCTGGAGCCCTCCATCCTGAGCGAAGACGAAAATGTGAGCGGGAGGCTAAAAAACTGTGAACTAGCTCACACTAACTCAGCTTAGAGGGAACACTAATAATGTGTATGTCATCTTAACTTGGGACCACTGGAAAGGCCTTTGTATATATTTTGTTTTGTCTTTTTGATGTATGCTTGTAACCTCAACATCTTAGTTACCCACCTCTGGGATGAGTGTTGCCAGGTCTCTCCAAAGATGCCAGCAGAGGGGGGGGGGGTTGCCCTAGCCACTGGTTGTGTTGCCCCTGACTTGCCGCCGTCACCGGAAGTGAAGTTGTGTGTCACCCAGGAATGACATAGGCACATTGGGGGGGGTTGACACTCTGGTTTGGGGGCAAAACTCTATGGTATAATCGCCTCAAACATAGAGTTTTGCCCAAAAACCAGAGCGTCTCCCCACGTCACCAATGTGCCTATGTCACTCCTGGGCAACGCTGGCACATTGCCCAATGTTTCTCGGGGGGATTTTCCCCCACCGCCCAGCTGGCTGGTGGGAGGCAGGAGCCCAGAAAAACAGGGGACTCCCCCCCCACGGACTGGGGACTGGCAGCCCCGTCTGGAACTGTGACTGCTGCAAAATGGCTGCCGAAGCTTACCTTCAGTCACACAGTGAAGAGCCTTGTGCTGTGGCGGCAGCTAGTGCCGAGACGACATCTTGAAAGATCTGCACTGCCAATCAGAAGCCTTGCTGGAGAAAAGCCCTACTTGGCCCACCCATTTTCTAAGAACACTTGACGAGCGCCAGGAAAGCTGTCGGTGGGCACCGTGTTGGGGACCTCTGCTGTAGGTCATAAAAAATACCCAAATCCCAGAATTTTAATTTTCACCAAAAAAAATGCATGAGGCTTGGCAAACAGGGAAGCCCAGCTAGACACCTCCACCACCTCCTCTTCCCGTACTGCGTGAGCTTGCGCAAGACAGGGAAAAAGGTCTCCCTTCCCTTGGATGGGTGGGGGCCCTCCGGGACACACAGCAGAAGAAGGATACATGGAGAAGAAGACCGTAAGCAGGCACCAGAGTATGCCGATGTTGGCTTCTTTCTGGGGATCTACCAGACAGTAGTAGCCTTCAGTGAAGAGGTACACAAAGGTGGAATACACAGCAAAATCCACATACCACTGATACTCCAGGAAATAGCGCAGGACTGCAAAACAGAGGAACAGAGATTATTCGCTCCACCGGGATCATCTAGCGCCATTCCAGACATCCAGTCACACCAAACTCATTTATCTTCCTTGTACTCGAGCTGGAGCTGCCCTTTTGTCTAGCACCTCCTAAATATTTGCTCTTAAAATGTTTCAAGGATTATCCACAGAAGAAGGAGGCTGTGAGGCTTTTGCGAGCTATTTCACAGATAAAGTCTTGATGCTCTGACACGACCTCCCCGCCACGACTGAGACAGTGAGCGAATTTGAGGCCCCTTGCGTGCCTTCGGTTCCGGGTTTAGAGTGTTTCAGCCCGCTCAGCTTGGACGAAGTTGACAGATTGCTCGTCTCTGTGCGCCCAACCACATGCAACCTTGATCCGTGCCCCTCCTGGCTCATTAAGGTGGGCCACGAGAGGTTTCGAGGTGCTCTGCGGGAGATTATCAACAAGTCCCTTACTGAGGGACGATTCCCCGGAGCACTCAAGGAGGCGATGGTCCGCCCTCTCTTAAAAAAGCCATCTCTGGACCCGTTGTCTACATGGGGCTGCCTTTGTTGCAGATCCGGAAGCTGCAGCTAGTGCAGAATGCGGCAGCCAGGCTGTTGATGGGTCTCACTAGGCGGGACCACATCCAGCCTGTGCTGAAGGTGCTGAACTGGCTGCCAATAGCGTACCAGATCTGTTTCAAAGTGCTGGTTCTTACCTTTAAAGCCCTATATGGCCAGGGTCCGGCTTACCTGAGGGACCGCCTTTCCCCATATGTTCCCCCAAGGGCACTACAGTCAGGGAGGAACCGTAACTGTTGGTTATCCCAGCCCCCAAGGTAGTTAAATATGCCGCAATCAGGGCCAGGGCTTTTTTGGTGGCGGCCCCTACCTGGTGGAATGAGCTCCCGGAGGAGGTGAGGGCCCTGCGGGACCTTACGCAGTTCCGCAGGGCCTGTAAGACGGAGCTCTTCCGCCAGGCTTTTGAGTAGGGGCTGCCACCACTGTACCATCACTGTATGAACATCATGAGATGTGCTGGCCCTGGGATGGGGTTGATAGTTATAGTGTAATCATCAACTGAGCAGGGACAATTGTGTTCACGCGGAGTGTGTTTTTGTTATTGGTATTTTATTACAAATTGATCCGGCTTGTGGAGCACTGACTTTTTATGACTTTTAACTGTTTACTGTAATGATTGTTTACTGTTCATTGTTTATGTATGGCATGTGCCTTTATGTTCGCCGTCCTGAGCCCTTGTTAGAAGGGCGGGATATAAATCTAAGAAAGAAGGAAGGAAGGAAGGAAGGAAGGAAGGAAGGAAGGAAGGAAGGAAGGAAGGAAGGAAGGAAGGAAGGAAGAAAGAAAGAAAGAAAGAGGAAGGAAGGAAGGAAAGGAAGGAAAGGAAGGAAGGAAGGAAGGGAAGGAAGGAAGGAAGGAAGGAAGGAAGGAAGGAAGGAAGGAAGGAAGGAAGGAAGGAAGGAAGGAAAGAAAGAAAGAAAGAAAGAAAGAAAGAAAGAAAGAAAGAAAGAAAGAAAGAAAGAAAGAAAGAAAGAAAGAAAGAAAGAAAGAAAGAGGAAGGAAAGGAAGGGAAGGAAGGGAAGGAAGGGAAGGAAGGGAAGGAAGGGAAGGAAGGGAGGAAGGAAGGAAGGAAGGAAGGAAGGAAGGAAGGAAGGAAGGAAGGAAGGAAGGAAGGAAGGAAGGAAAGAAAGAAAGAAAGAAAGAAAGAAAGAAAGAAAGAAAGAAAGAAAGAAAGAAAGAAAGAAAGAAAGAAAGAAAGAAAGAGGAAGGAAGGAAGGAAAGGAAGGAAAGGAAGGAAAGGAAGGAAAGGAAGGAAGGAAGGAAGGAAGGAAGGAAGGAAGGAAGGAAGGAAGGAAGGAAGGAAAGAAAGAAAGAAAGAAAGAAAGAAAGAAAGAAAGAAAGAAGGAAGGAAAGAAAGAAAGAAAGAAAGAAAGAAAGAAAGAAAGAAAGAAAGAAAGAAAGAAAGAAAGAAAGAAAGAAAGAAAGAAAGAAAGAACTGTGAGCTAGCTCACACTAACTCAGCTTAGAGGGAACACTGGCACCAACATATTTACCCAGGGCATCCACCGCTGTGATGGGGCTGCTCTCCAGTTGCAAATCAATATCCCGGGGCACAGACAATGGCTTGTCATCTGTCACACCATTGAGCCTCCTGCAAGGCAAACACATCATAACCAATCAGGGATCCTACAGAAATACCAAACTGCCATTTTCTATCATAACTAATCAGGGATCCTACAGAAACACAATACTGCCATTTACCTGGAAAACTTTCTTTGATTTCTGGAACAAGAGAACTCTGTTTAGATTCCGCATTATTTTCAACTGTGCCACTTTTTGTAATAGAGTGTAAATGACTGTGAATTCAGTTTTACAGTATCATGATGGCAATGGCAGTGGATGGTTTGATCGTTTATAGTTCACTTGACTGTGCTGAAACGTATACTTGTTTACTGTCTGTTTATCTGACTGAAAAAGGAAAATGACAAGGGTCATGAACCCTCATTAATTTTTTCTGCGGATTTATAGAAATGTACATAAGGTCTGTGCTTTGATGTGATTGTATTTACTGAGTTGCTAGAACAAACGTCAAAATAATATGTGAATAAAGTGATTTTTTTCCTCCCTTGCTTATAATCCCAGACTCTGAGGCCACTCAACAAAAACCAAACAGCAATAGGTTGGAAAAAGACCACAAGGAAGCGCTCAGGGAACTTGCTGCCGTGCACTAGGTTTCAGCTCCTTCCATTTTGACAGCCAAGATGGCTGCCCTCCCACCAGCTCCCAGACTCACCGTTCCCGCCTGCCCTTCGGCTTCTGCTTGCCTGCCAGGGCAAATAACTCTTCTTCAGACGGATGCTTGTAGCGGTACAACCTGAGGGTGAAGGAGAAGGGAAAAAAATTAAGAAGAGAAACAAGTTGCTCAGATCAGTACCAGATCAGCTCAGATCAGCACCAGAAATGGCAAGAAAAGGCTGGGCTGAAATTGGGATCCACCTTTGCTTTGACCTTGGGCAGTATGGTCGCTTCTGAAACTGAAGGGGGAGCAGCCCCCTACCAGGCTGTTTTCCAAAACAGGAGCTAGTTAGGGGGCCAAAGGAGCTCCCACCAGACCTCTGGTCCATCGACGTCAATGTTGTCTACTCAGACTGGCAGCAGCTCTCCAGGGTTTCAGGCAAAGGTCTTTCCCATCACCTCCTGCCTGCTCCTTTTTAACTGGAGATGCTGGGGATTGAACCTGGGACCTTCAGCATGCCAAGCAGATGCTCTGCCAGTGAGCCACAGCCCTTCTCCATGGCTCTCCAATGTCTCAGGCTGAGGTCTTTCACGTCACCTATCCTTTTCCACTGGAGATGTCGAGGATTGAACCGGGAACCTTCTGCATGTCAAGGAGATGCTCTACCACTGAGCCACAGCCTCCCCCAGCTTGCCCAGGAGATCCCAGCAATGGAACCTGGAACTCGCCTTCCATGGGCACAATTATGCCACTGAACCGCAGCCCCTCACTATAGAGTACAACCAAATCCCATGCACACACTGGATACAGTGGAATTTCCTTCTAAACACCTTCTACCTTTCCTTCTGGCCGTCTCCCTTCTTGCCTTTCTCACTTTGTAACCATGTTTCTGCATGGTGGTACAGCGTGCCTTAAGCAGCTTTGTCTGTTTGTATGGTTTCCCAGTTCCGAAATCCTAGTTCCACTGCATTGTTTCTCGGATGCCTTTCACTGGAAGGGACTCTGGCTCAGTGGCAAGGCATCTGCTTGGCATGCAGAAGGTCCAGGGTTCAATCACCGGCACCTTCAGTTAAAAGCAGAATGCAGTAGGTGATGTGAAAGGCCTCTGCCCGGGACCCTGGAAGGCCACTGCCAGTCTGAGTAGACAATACTGACCTTGATGGACCAAAGGTCTGATTCGATATAAGGTAGTGTGACGTGCTTGCTTATAGGGGAAACGGTTTTACCTTTAATCACTCTCTGTGTATATAAACTTGGTAGTTTTTCTGCTGCCATCAGGAATTAAAAATTCCAAAGCTCTCTCTTTTGGTAGAATGACCTATGGTCTGGGCACTTCAGAGGACTATATGGCCCTGAGGAAGGACTGTACTGATTTCTGGGATAAGTTTAAACAACTGGGGGGGACTTAAATCCCTGGGTTCCCTGCCTGATCTTGTCCAGGTGCCCCGCAGCCGTGGGGCTACCTGGAGAACATCAGGCAGGGAAGCCAGGCATGTCTGCCTCCCTCTCTCCAGCAAGCCTACTGCAGCAGGAAGGGGAGGCGGGTTGACATGGGGGGGGATTTAAACCCCTGGGTTACCTGCTCGATGTTCTCCAGGTGCCTCCCAGCCCTTCCCTTCTCCAGCCAGCCCACCGAGGAAGGGGAGGTGGGCAGACATGGCCCCTTTTCTCCTGAGGGGGGATTTAAACTCATTTGCATATGCCTTAACTCATTTTAAACATGCCTGCCCTTTGTCGGGGGTGTGGCATATGCAAATGAGTTATGCAAATGAGCACATGCACCTCTTTTTTCTAGGAAATGACCCCTGAATAATAGTAATATAGTAATAACAATAATAATAGTAGTAGTAGTAGCAGTAGTAGTAACAATAATACCTCCCATTGCAAAGGATCCACCGTGCGAAGGAGAAGTGCGGCGCCATCTTTTGCATGATGCTGGCCATGAGCAAGGAGACCACCAACTGGACCCCCATCACCGCCTGAGGAGCAGAAAAAGAAGAAGCAATCCCATCAACTGCCTGGAACAGGAGTCCCCAATGCGGTGCCCATGGGCGTCGAGGTGGCCACCAAGTGTTCTTAGAAAATAGGTGGGACCAGGTGCCCAGCATGGCTTCTGATTGGCTGTGCAGATTTTCAAAACTGTTCTTTTGCCAGCAGCTGCCACCACAGCACAAGGCTCTTCACTGTGTGATGGAGGATAAACTGCAGGAACCATTCGGTGGCTGGCCCCACCTCCTGCAGCGCCCATTTCGTGGTTGCCCCCGCCATGCTGTGTCAGAATTCCAAAATTGCCCACAGGCTCAAAAAGGCTGGGACACCCTAGTCTGGGACCCAACCAAGAACCAATGTGCCCCATCTTTATTCATGCAAAACAAGCAGAAATTGCGCTCCTGGAGAAGTTTGCATTTACCAGGCACAGGACGCCACCTTTCCTAAACAAAGACCCTGTGGAAAATCTTTCAGTGGTTATCAAATGCCTTTTTTAAAAAATCAGGTCCCGAAACCGTGCTCACCTATGGCGAGTATGATCCAGGCGAATAAACAGGGGACCCTTTTGCAAGTTGGAGGGAAAAAACTTACAAGGCCAGTTGCAACTTACGAATTACTAATACATGTACAGGCAGATGAGTTACCCCCTTTTTAATGTGAGCAAGTGTTCCCTCTGAGCTAGCTCATGGTTTTTTTAGCCTCCAGCTCACACATTTTTGTCTCCGCTCAGGAAGGAGGGCTCCAGAGCAAACTAATTCATGCAGTAGCCAGATCGCTCGCTCACAACTTGAATGCCAGTAGCTCACAAAGTGGAATTTTTGCTCACAGGACTCCATGGCTTAGAGGGAGCATTGGTGAGGACTAGTAACTTATGCCGACTTGTTTGCAGATCCAATTTTGATACAGGAATGTTTATTTGGCAGGCTTTGATTGGGGGCTGCTGAAGACATTGTCATCCAACCAGCACTTGGCATTTGGAACCTGAAAGACCCGATTAACTCGAATCCTACATTTTAGGTTCTACACTGACAGAACTTAACAGTCTTCATTCAAGAAATTGGATTTTGTCGAAATGATTCTGCGCAATATGTGTCAACAAGATGTGACTTCCAATGTCACGGGGCTGTAATCTTCACAACTCACCCGTCACCTCTGTGCCTCTCTTTCCCCCATTACCTGCAGCTGATATTTTTAATGTCGCAAAGGCGTTTCCCTGATCTCCCATGGCAAGCTGAAGTCACTCCACTCCAGTGGTTCCCAACCTTCTTGGTATGGTGACCCACAAGTCCAAATTTAGTTGGTACAGTGATCCAGGCAGGCTGGTCCAAGGTTTTTGGTGCCCCAGGCAATAGGTCTAGTATTCCGTTTTCTACAGTGGCTAAGCAGAGGTTTTTGCAAAACCAGCACACGTTGCACAAAGGGGGCAGCTGCCTCAACTGTGAACCCCAAGCAAGTGGCATTCTGACATTCACAGCCTTTGGCCACCCTCTCCTTCTCCATTACTCCCTCTGCTCTCCCCTAAGACCCTGAGAAACTCACTCTAGTGACCATCAGGAAACATTTTACTTGATCAACACATATACGCAGTGAAGCAAAAATATAATGTATGACATGGAGGGGATTGTTTCCAGGTTCAGATCTTGGTTCCCAAAACATAAAAGAGAGCAATGGAAATAGGGTTGCCAAGTCCGCCGGGGGGGCGGGGTTTTTCCCACCCAAAGGGCCCCCAACCCGCCAGTCCAGATCCAGCCGGCGGGGGGAACCCCCAGCCCCAAAGTGCCAGATTGGGCCGACGTGCCCGAGGCAATGACGTTGCCCGGAAGTGATGTCATCGCGCTGGGCACGTCGCCAGGCAGCGCTCTAGCAATCAGCCTGAAAACTCTATGGTAAATAGAGTTTTCAGGCTGATTGCTTAGAGTGTCGCCTGGCGATGTGCCTGGCGCAATGATGTCACTTCTGGGTGACATCGCAGTGCACACACGCTACGCACAAATGTCCCGGAAAGAGACTTGAGTCTCCCCCACTTTCCCAGGTAAGCCACTTGGCAACCCTAAATGGAAAGGACAGAGGTGGCCATTAGGAAGGCCTGGCCCAGGCCACGACTCACTTTCAGAGGCTTCGCGATCCACTTTTGGGCCCCAGCCAATGCTCCCTCTAAGCTATGGAGTCTTGTGAGCAAAAATTCTACTTTGTGGGCTATGAGCATTAAAGTTTGTGAGCGAGCAATCTGGAATGTGCATAAATTAGTCTGCTCTGGAGCCGTCCTTCCTGAACTAAGACAAAAATGTGTGAGCCGGAGGCTAAAAAAATGTGAGCTAGCTCACACTAACTCAGCTTAGAGGGAACATAGAGACACTGCTCTAGGTGACCAGGAAGCATAAATTGGAGCAGAATTTGTTCTATTTCTCTTTCAGCCCTCTGTAGATGTGTCATGAACATTTCCTAACACGCCTCAGGCTGGATGATGATGCCAGAGCTCATGGGCAGTTTTATGTATCTTAGGACAACATTTTCTTCATAAGGAATTTCAAACTACCATCAAGGTATTTGCTCAATACATCTCTCAATACATTTCTCATAGCAAGCAATTTGTCGTTGATGGTAGTTTGAAATTCCTTATGAAGAAAATGCTCTTTTAAGATACAGATGAGAAAATATTGTTAAGAAAAGAACACATGCTGTTCAGAAGAACTGTCTACAATGAAACAGAACACAATTCCGGAAAGTTTCATTAACAAGTAAGGGAATATGAAGATATGAAGATTTGCTTTATTGTTATTGTCACTTGTAATTTTTTTCACATAGAGTATATTTTATAATTTCTTTAGTGCAATTCTTCCAGTTTCCTTTGGTCTCTCATACTCATATTAGTGACTGTGTTTCCATCTGTATAATTTGTATTTATGATCCTTGAAAGGGACACCCTTTTAAAACTTTTTAAGAGGGTTAGGAAGGGAAAAAAGCTAAGGCAGAGGTGAGAAGGGGGAAAGAAAAGCCAGAAGAGGTGAGAAACTCCCCAGCCCCAACCAAGAACACAGTGATCCGTTCTACCCTGCCTGGAGCTGTCACTCAAATCCGGAGACCATCTATGGCTGTCCGAAAGCAGACACCGAGCAGGGTTATGTTTTTAATTCCACCACGCTGATCTGTGCCTAGCAGAGGACAAGGGGACTGGCTCCTCTCCAGAAAGTAAGAGAAAGCTGTCCTACGCCTGCAGCCCAAGGAAGCAAAACTGGGGTTGGAGGGGGGGAAGAGGGATTCACGGGATAATTATGAACAAATCTTGGAGGCTGGGGATTTCTACCCACTTATTGTACACGTCCATGTGTCCATTGCACAGTATTCATGAGAAAAGGGCAAGATTTTGCCAGCTGTTCAATGCAGAACCTGCGTTTCCCAGATCTCTGAGGGCAGGTCATGATCATCCATTTGTCCTAGGGTTGCCGTGTATCCCTTGGCCCCAGGCGAGGGATGGGACGGTAGGGTTGCCAGATCCAGGTCGGGAGACTCCTGGAGATTTGGGGAGTGGAAGCTGGGAGGACACTGACCGGGACCTCCGCGGGGCACAAGGCCACAGAGTCCACCCTACAAAGCATCCATTTTCTCCAGGGAAAGTGAAACCTGTAGTCTGGAGATTCCGGGGTATCCCCAGGTCCCACCTGGAGGCTGGCATGCCTGATCTTGTCCAGACTTGCAAGTTAGCCACCGTCTATGAAAGTAGCCAGTCGCATGCTTCGTCCTTCTTAAGCAGCCCAGGCCGGCCCTTCTCAGCTTCCAAACGCTTCGGGGGACGGGGACGGGACACTTTAACGCAAGCTTTGAACTCACCATTTTTGCAGGGAAGAAGGAGGGAGAGTCGCAACAATCAAACCATTTCAAGAGCAGAGCAGAAAGGGAAGCCGAACTTCGGAGCCTGTGGCCAAAAGGGGGCGTCGAAGCCTAGCCTACGCCTTAGCCAATCACAGGGGGAGACTGAGAGTGACGGCCGACCCTTGAACCAATGGCACAGCACATACTTTGGAAACAGGCGGTGCTTGTGTCCCTGTTTTGAAAAAAATCACAATTTACCTGTTTCCGGTTTTTAAAAGGCAAATCCAGCTAGAGCGTTGCATCTTGGGGCTTGTAGTTTGCTGTAGCTAATTGCCCGTCGAGCGGAAGAAAGAAAAACTGCCAAACTTAAAACAAAGATTGCCCGTTTCCCTCTGCGCGAGGTTCATCTTTAGGCGCTTCGTATGCCGTGATTTAAAGCAGGAGGAGCCTTTTGTATATATCGCCATTAGCATTAATATTATTAATAATATGTTGCATTAATTATATTTAATTATATCAATGATAATAATTATAATACTATTGTCATAAACACAACATGACAGGAAAGAACTGATTAATGAAATTATGCGGGCAAAACCAATGAATGTGTGTATTGGGGTTGCCAACCCTCACGTGGGAACTGGAGATCTCTTGGAATTACAGCTGATGGATCTCTGGGCCACAGAGATCCGCTCCCCTGGAGAAAAATGGCTGCTTTGGAGGGTGGACTCTATGGGGTTGTATTGCCCGCTGAGGTCCCTCCCCTCCCCAAATCTCACTCTCTCCCCAGGAGATCTCCAGCTGCAACCTGGAGACTGGCAACCCTATCCACTCATTTATGCATTTAGTTATTTATTTAAAATATTTATATCCCACCTTCCCCCCAGTGGACTCAAGGTGACTTGCAATAGTGGCATCCATAGTTGCAGAGAAGGGCAACTAGAATGATAAAAGGGTTGGACCACTTTCCCTATGAAGAAAGGTTAAAACGCTTGGGGCTCTTTAGCTTGGAGAAACTACCTCTGAGGGGTGACATGATTGAGGTTTACAAGATTATGCATGGGACAGAGCAGGTTGAGAAAGAAGTACTTTTCTCCCTTTCTCACAATACAAGAACTCGTGGGCACTCAATGAAATTGCTGAGCAGTCGGGTTAGAACAGATAAAAAGAAGTACTTCTTCACCCAAAGAGTGATTAACACATGGAATTCACTGCCACAGGAGGTGGTGGCAGCTACAAGCATAGACAGTTTCAAGAGGGAATTAGATAAACATATGGAGCAGAGGTCCATCAGCAGCTATTAGCCACAAGGTATAGATAGGAACTCTCAGTCTGGGGCAGGTGATGCACTCTATTCTTGGTGCTGGAGGGGGCAGCAGTGGGAGGGCTGCCGGACCTCCTGATGGCACCTGGTATTTTTGGCCCGTTGTGTGACAGAGTGTTGGACTAGATGGCCCATTGGCCTGATTCAACATTGGCTTCTCTTATGTTCTTATACAAAGAGAGCGTTTATCTCGAGTGCGCGTATATATAATTTGCACATTCAAGAGAAAATGCAAACACTCCCCCTCCAGGCAATTTCAACTTCATTTGAAAATGTATCTCCGTATGCCCTGGGCATTACTTGTTCAAGGGAAAATGTGTGTGTGTATATATCTATATCTATTGATCTATACGCCCTGCTGAATACGTGCTGAATGCCTGAAATAGAGTGTCACAAGACGGAGTGAGCTCCCGTCTCTGGTCCCAGCTCCTGCCAGCCCAGCAGTTCGAAAGCAAGAAATTGCAAGTAGATAAATAGGTACCACTTTGGTGGGAAGGTAGCAGCGTTCTATGTGCCTCGGTGTTTAGTCATGACCAAAGAAACATCTTCGGACAGCGCTGGCTCTTCAGCTTGGAAACGAAGATGAGCACTGCAGTCCTAGAGTTGGATTCGACTGGCTTTCAAGCAAGAGAAACTTTTACCTTTACCTATTTCTTAGTCTACTTCCTTTATAGCTAAGGTCGCCAGCTCTTGGGTAGGAAATTCTTGGAGATCTGGGGTCTGGGGAGGGTGGGGTTTGGGGAGGGGAGGGACTTCAGTAGGATAGGAAGCCGATATCACCCATCCTCCAAAGCAGCTAATTTCTCCAGTGAAAACTGATCTCTGTCATCTGGAGATCAGTTGAAATCCAGGAGATCTCCAACCACTACCTGGAGGTTGACTAGAAGATGAGTGACGCACACTCATCAAATCCACTAGGAGATATGACTAGAGTGCCTGCCAAATGGATTACTATAATATTTATTTTTGTATCAGATATATATAATATAATATATATAGATATGTATTTCAACGCCACCTACTTTGATAAAGTTATACATGAAACGAGATATAATATGCATGGTTCGTTGGTGTTGATGGCGTTTGAATTGCTTCAAGTAAACTGAATTTTGGAAAAAGAATCTTATAGTCTTATAGTTTTTGGCACAATATATCATGGTCATTTGTTTCCTTTCTACCTCCATCCCATGATCTTTCTCTTTGGTTTGCAACCACTTGGAGGTTGGCAACCCTATTTGTAGCTCAGCTTTCTTGCTGGGACTCAAGGAGGACTCAAGGAGGATATATGCACAGGTGTATCTATGCACATAAAATGTATCTGGTGTATCTTTTAAACTCCTGCCCCACCTCATACAGTCCTGCAGGGCTCCATTTCAAAAAGGGCCCTCTTCCACCATTTTGTTTCTTGGTGTCAAACTTCCTTTCCCGTGACGCATTCTGGGGAACTCACAAACTTGCACTCGCTTATTCAGGACAATTTGGTGTGGCCTTATGGGGGGAGGGGAGGAAAGACGCTGAAACTTGCTTTTCAAACCCTCTAAATCAGGAATGTCAGACATGCAGCCCGTGGGCCGGATCAGGCCCTCGGAGGGCTCCAATCTGGCCTGCAAGGACCTGGATGTTTTCTGCTTCCTTTTCCAGTTCTTCTGCTGCTACCACATTGCACCTTGCTTTACCAGACTCTCTCAATCACCCAGGAGAGAGATAGGCAAGCCTCTCCTGGGTGATTGAGAGAGTCTGGTAAAGCACTGACTGAGGCTCCTCCCCCTCCCCCTCCCAGGGGAAGGGAGGAAACAAGCCAGAGCTTGCTTCCAGGTCAGGCTGCCTCAGTCCTACAAGAGACAATGGAGAGCCTTTCTTCCCTTCCACTGGCTGAGGCTCCTCCCTGAAGGGAGGGAGGGAATGAGGGAGAGCTTGCTTTGCTGGGCTGCCTAAATCTCACAGGAGAAATACCAGGCACCTTTCAAGACCAACAAAGTTTTGTTCAAGGAATGAGCTTTTGTGTGCCTTGCTACAGTGTGTGTGTGTTTTGTTGGGCTCTTTATGCTCTGTGTGTGTTTTCAAATTTTAGATCTTTTATTGAAGAAAGAAGTGCGTGTGTGTTTTGTTGGGCTCTCTTGGGTGCAACTGGGTTCCCTCCCCCTTTTGACTGTATTCATGCCCTCATGATCCAGTCTTTCTCAGAAAGAAAGTAATGTGAATTACTTTAGAGGAGGAATAACAACAAGCCAGTGAGGTGGATTAGGCTGAGAGTTTGTGTCCAGACCAAGTTCACCCAGTACATTTCCTTTGTAGGAAGTTGTAGTTATTTCTCTGGGGAAGACTATAGTTTCGTAGACAAACACATGGCCCTCAATCTGTGTCAGGATGCCTTCTCATGTTCCTGACCAGCACATGAAGCAACTTATGTACAAAACCTCGCAATGCCCAGCCATGTCATGTTTTCCCCAGGTCCTAGGTTCAGAACATTGAGCATGAGATTTCTGTAATGAATGTCAATAAATCAAAAGTAAGTTTGCCACTTACAGATACACACCTGAACAGCATACTCAAGACTGCTTACAGCAGAGGCATTTTGATGCAATAATTCAGAGCAAGAGGTGTCAGTTATTAGACACTGTTAAATAGACAAAATATTGCAGGAGTGCTAGTGTTTTAAGCATGTTTTGTTTAAAGTTTAAAACTCTTTAACTGTGTTTGTCTGTGTCCTTCATAAAGTTTATATCTCCACTACCTGGCATTACATTTTATGACACACATGGTCTGGCCCAATAAGATCTCATTTATGTCACATCTGACCCTCTTAAAAATGAGTTTGACACCCCTGTTCTAAATCAATGTCATTTTTCCTTTTTCCTGCATGCTTCTACCAGTCTCTTGGTTGTAGGTTGACTTCATGGTGGTCAGCTTTACACTTAAAGCTCCTATTTGTAGTATTGTGTAAACCAGGGCTTTTTCCCTGGAGGAATGCAGCGGAATGGAGTTCCAGAACCTCTTCAACAAAATTCTTTTAAAAATGTTTAAAAGTTCATGAGTTTTCAGTATGCAGACTGAAAACTTAATTTCTCTCTTTAGCGTTCCTAAAAAAAAAAAAAAAGCCCTGGAGTGAACTAATAACAATTAGGGCTCTTGCCCAGTTTAGCTGATTAATCATACATATTAGCTGATTCGTCAGTTGCATACATTTGGATATGACGAAAGCTATTGTAATAAAAGAATGGAAAGAAGAAGAAGAAGACAAGATTGGATTTATACCCCACTCTTCACTCGGAGTCTCAGAGTGCCTTACGAACTCCTTTCCCTTCCCCTCCCCACAACAGACACCCTGTGAGGTAGGTGGGGCTGAGAGAGCTCTGAGAGACCTGTCCTTGAGGGAACAGCTCTGCCAGAACTATGGCTTGCCCAAGGTCATCCAGCAACCGCAAGTGGAGGAATGGGGAATCAAAGTCCATGCACTTAGAGAGTCAGTTTGGTGTAGGGCTCTTTTTGTAGCAGGAACTCCTTTACATATTAGGCGACACACCCCTAATGTAACCAATCCTCCAAGAGCTTACAGAGCTCTTCTTACAGGGGCTACTGTAAGCGCTTGGAAGACTGGCTACATTAGGGGGGGTGTCGCCTAATATGCAAAGGAGTTCCTGCTACAAAAAGAGCCCTGTTTGCATGGACTCTAATCTGGGAGAACCGGGTTTGATTCCCACTCCTCCACTTGCACCTGCTGGGATAACCTTGGGCAATCCATAGTTCTGTCAGAGCTGTCCTTGAAAAAAAGAGCAGTTTCTGTCAGAGCTCTCTCAGCCCCACCTACCTCACAGGGTGTCTGCTGTGGGGAGGGGAAGGGAAAGGAGTTTGTGAGCCGCTCTGAGACTCCTTTGGGTAGTGAAGGGCAGGGTATAAATCCAATCTCTTCTTCTTCTTCTCCTCTTCTTCTTAACCACTACACCAGTCTTCTAGCAAATCTATCCACTGAGGCATTCCTTTAGTCTCTCACACCTAGGAAGGGAAGCCTTATTTTAGGGGACCTTTTGTATTAAAAAAATAATAAAAGTTTAAGAAACTGCTACCTGATGATTCAGAGGTTTGTAGACACTCAGAAAGTTTTAAACTGATGAACCTACTCTGTTGAATGCTGCAGCCCTAGAAGCAATGAATGCTTAGGGATTCGAGAGCGCATTCAGTGTTCAAAGTATTATTGTGTAAACTTCACAGCAATCTTATGAGGTGGCTGATAGGATGTTGCTTTCCTGAGGCTAATTGCATGTCTTGTCTAAGGCTGCCTAGTAAGTGCTGCCGGCAAAGCAGCATTCCAACTGGGAACTTCTGGATTCAGTGTTCTGCTACTTTGGCAGTATGCTCTTCCAGACAATAACAACAACAACAACAACAACAACAACAATAATAATAGTAGTAGTAGTTCACCATCAAGTGACAGCCAACTCATGCTGCTATTAATCAATTGTTACTATTATTATAATTATTAACAATAATAACTGATTAATAACTGACAGTTATTGCTCATTAATAATAGAAGAAGAGGAAGAAGAGTTGGATTTATACCCCGCCCTTCACTCAGAGTCTCAGAGCAGCTTACAATCTCTTTTCCCTTCCCCCTCCCCACAACAGACACCCTGTGAGGTAGGTGGGGCTGAGAGAGCTCTTTCGAGGACTGCTCCTGAGGGAACAGCTCTGAGAGAACTTGTGACTGACCCAAGGTCACACCAGCAGCTGCAATGTGGAGGCATTCTCCCGGATTAGAGTCTGCACTCCTAAGCACTACACCAAATCCTCTCTGGAAGAAGACAAACCCAGAATGAATAGTAGCTGGAAAAAGAACAAAGAAAGGAAGCTGGTGGAAAGAAGAACTGGAAATTAGAAGGGGAAAAGACAAGAAGGAAGAAGAAGAAGAAGAAGAAGAAGAAGAAGAAGAAGAAGAAGAAGAAGAAGAAGAAGAAGAAGAAGAAGAAGAAGAAGAAGAAGAAGAAGAGGAGGAGGAGATTGGATTTATACCCTGCCCTTCACTACCCAAAGGAGTCTCAGAGCGGCTCACAAACTCCTTTCCCTTCCCCTCCCCACAACAGACACCCTGTGAGGTAGGTGGGGCTGAGAGAGCTCTGACAGAAACTGCTCTTTTTTTCAAGAACAGCTCTGACAGAACTACGGCTTGCCCAAGGTCATCCAGCAGGTGCAAGTGGAGGAGTGGGGAACCAAACCCGGTTCTCTCAGATTAGAGTCTGCACAATTAAACACTACATCAAACTATTCAACTTTCTTTTTTATTCCTCTTTAGTTGTCTTTTTCCTCATCCATTTGTGTTTTTTTTTCAAAAACAAATTTGCTCCTTTGCAAGGTTCCACTGCTCATCTGCACACACAAAAAGTATTTTTATTTTGTTCTCATTGTACAAAACAAACAAAAAAAAGGTCAGAATAAATTGTGGAGGGGTTCCAGCTGTAGCGCTGAGGCTGACCTGGCTGCTGGAGTTCCTCCCTCCTCAGTGACCACGATCTGAATCTTGCCTCAGCATCCCATGCCGGTCCCCTGGGTTCTGATTGGCTGGCAGGGATGCTGCGTTGCCCTGGATGAGTGGCCCTGACTTGGCGTCTCCCCTGGATGGCACTCCAGTGCTTCCTTTGCTGTGAGCTTGAAGCGCTGTGAATAACTTCCTTTTTTTCAAAAGCAGAGTGTGAAATATCGAGCGCTCCAATCTGAACTAAACATCGTCAGAGATCATGTGAGGAACTGAACGGCGACGCAAGAAAGCTCATTTTGAAATCCATGCTGTTAGTCTTTAAGGAAGAAAAGAGCCAGAGTCCAGGAGCGCCTTGAAGACTAACAAAATCTGTGGCAGGGGGGGAGCTCTCCTGAGTCACGGCAGCCACTTCTTCAGGTACAGACAGAACGGGAGTCCGTCTGTCCCATTTATTGGAAAGTGGAGAGATTTCAGGTGCCGAATGACATCAGCAGGCAAATGGCCATAGCAGGTGAATGACAATCTGACGAAGTGAGCAGGCTGGACTCCGGCTCTTTTCCACTGCGACAGACTAACACGGGGACCCATCTTTAAGGTGCAGCTGGATGTCTGTTTTATTTTATAACACTGAAGATTAAAAATCTGGTGTGATTAAAAATCTGGCTCTTGATTGTTGTGCCGACAGAATTTATTTGAGTTTTGGTACATCAGTGTAAGCTTGAACTCTGTTTCCTCTGGGTTCTGTGGCCCCCATCAATGCCCAAATCCACAATGGCATCCACCGCTATGCTGCCTCTGAGCCTGGAGGTTCCACGTGGCCATCATGGCCTTGGGTGTGCCTCTCTTCCACAACAACTTTATCTAGCACCCTTTTAAAGCCATCCCAAGGTACTGACATCTCTACACCCTCTGGCACCGAGTTCCACTAACTGCCCCCAGGGGATCTCAGATCTCTTTAATGCTTACTTTCCCTTTTTGTGCCTCTTCTCTTAGATTGTAAAATCGTGGGGGCACAGCTGAGGTATTTTTTTTTTAACCTAGTTTTATGCAAAGTGCCTACGTTAGATGGGATCTCTAGAAATCAATAGCCATTATCATAAATGGAAGTCTGCAAGAAATGCAGATTTTTGTGGAGAGAGGGTAAGGGGAGAATGAAAGAATTCTCCCCTCCCCCCCATCGCCAACCACCATCAATATATCTGTTTCTCAAGCAGGGCCCCTATCTGCAAATACCTAAATTGGCAGATCAGGGCTAAAAAGGTAAAGGTTTCCCTTGTTTGAAAGTCAGTCAAATCCGACTCAAGGGGATGGTGCTCATCTCCATTTCCAAGCCAAAGAGCCAGCGCTGTCCGATTTCTCCGTGGTCATGTGGCCGGCATGACTAAACGCTGTTATCTCACCATTGAAGTGGTACTATTTATCTACTTACAATTTCTTGCTTTCAAACTGCTGGGCTGGCAGGAGCTGGGGCCAGAAAGGGAACTCACTCCGTCACGTAGCACTCAAGTCTCGAACTGCTGAACGCTCAGCATCTTAACCTCTGAGCCACCCCAATCAGGGCCACACTTCCCCAAAACCCATCGAGGATGGGTGAGTGGGCGTCAACGTGGCAAATGGGGTTCAATGTGGCCAAGTGCAAAGTGATGCACATTGGAGCCAAAAATCCTAAATATAAATACACGTTGATGGGGCCTGAACTGGCAGAGACGGACCAAGAGAGAGATCTTGGAGTCATAGTAGATAACTCAATGAAAATGTCTAGACAGTGTGTAGCTGCAATAAAGAAGGCCAACGCTATGCTGGGGATTATTAGGAAGGGAATTGAAAACAAATCAGCCAGTATCATCATGCCCCTGTATAAATCATTGGTGCGACCTCATTTGGAATACTGTGTACAGTTCTGGTCACCACATCTCAAAAAGGATATTATAGCATTGGGTTGGATTGGAACACTTTCCCTATGAAGAAAGGTTAAAATGCTTGGGGCTCTTTAGCTTGGAGAAACGACGGCTGAGGGGTGACATGATCAAGGTTTATAAGATTATGAATAGGATTGAGCAGGTGGAGAGAGAAGTACTTTCCCCCTTTCTCAGAATACAAGAACTCGTGGGCACTCCATGAAAATGCTGAGCAGTCAGGTTAGAACAGATAAAAGGAGATACTTCTTCACCCAAAGAGTGATTAACATATGGAATTCACTGCCACAGGAGGTGGTGGCAGCTACAAGCATGGACAGTTTCAAGAGGAAATTAGATAAACATATGGAGCAGAAGTCCATCAGTGGCTATTAGCCCAACAACGAAGTAAGCTCAACAAGTGATTCAGCTTTATTCAACAGCAAACTCCAACTCAGGAACACACAACACAGACAGTGGAGCACAGCTCCTTTTTAAACTCTCCCGGCTGTCAAAGCCACACCCAGAAATAGTTAATGGACCAATGGCAGTGCAGAGTTAAGGTCCAATCACAACTGTTCCCGCTTTGCAACATTGTCACACAGTGATTGGCTATTTACACTGGTTTCGCAGAAACCGACCAATACGAATGCGACAGCTTAGAATCCACATTCCAGAATCAAGCTTAACATAGGAAAAGATAGGCTTGATTCACCTTTCAATACACAACAAATTCCTCCCCCTAAGATGGAGCATTTCCCTTCCAAACATAATCTTTCAGGTAGGGAGGGGCACCTCGGCTTCGGTTTGACCGGCGCAGCGGTCTCTGCTCCGATGGCGGTGGAGCGGCACACTCTTCGGGGACTCCGATGGTCTCTCTCGCAGGAGAGTCAGGGGACATTAATACAGGGGTCTCAGGCACTGGAGTTGGGGACTGCCCAGACTCCGAATCCCGTTCTGCAGCACTCACCTCCTCGGCGGGAGGCCCCTCCTGCTCGGGGACCAGCTCAGGCTCGGGCACTGACTCAGCGCTTGAGTCTGCCCAGCGCTCCCTGAGCTGGTCTACGTGGCGGCGTATCTCCCGTCCGCTGGGAAGCCGGACCACGTACAACCTGGACCCTGCCACCTTTGTGACCACGGCTGGTAGCCATCTGTGACCTTCCGCATAATTGCGGGCAAACACCTTGTCCCCAACCAAGAACACTCTCCCCTGCTCTGGGGTCTCTGACCGCTGCTTGGACCTGTCAAGGTCAGGGTGCAGTCGGTCCAGTAGGGTAGCCAACTTACGGCCCATTAAAAGTTCAGCTGGGCTCCTCCCCGTTGTTGAACAGGGGGTGATGTGTTGCCTCAGGAGGAAAGAGGCAATCTTCTGGCTCCAGTCCCCACACGTCAGGCGCCCAAGTGACTCCTTCGCCGTCCGTACCATCCGTTCGGCCTGACCGTTGGAGGCCGGATGGAACGGCGCAGAAGTCACATGGCGGATGAGGTTGTCTTTAAGGAATTTTTCAAATTCCGCTGACACGAACTGTGGCCCGTTGTCCGAGACCAAACAGTCCGGCAGCCCGTGGGTCGAAAACAACCTCCGGAGGGCGTTGATGACTGCCCCGGACCCTGTTGACCTCATGGGTATCACCTCTAACCATTTAGAGTAGCTGTCAACACAGATAAAAAACATTTGCCCATGGTATGGTCCCGCAAAATCAATATGGAGGCGTGACCAGGGCCTCCTCGTTTTCTCCCAGGGCTGAATGGGAGCCTGTGGTGGTTCTGGACGGGACTGTTGACACTCCATACACTGCCTTACCCAGGCCTCAATGTCCTCGTCCAGCTTCGGCCACCACACATATCCTCTGGCGAGGGCTTTCATGTGAACCATGCCAGGGTGGCCCACATGTAACGCCTCCAAAACATCCTCCCTCAGCTTGGCGGGAATCACCACCCGACTCCCCCAAAGCAAACAGCCCTTCGTTACCGATAGTTCGTTCTGGCGCGAAACGAACGGTTTAAATTCAGGCGCCATTTTCCCTACCGGCCACCCCCTCCATGCCCAATTAAGGACACGGGCAAGCACAGGGTCCTTAGCCGTCGCAGCGGCAATGTCTGAGGAGGTTACTGGTGCCTCCGGGAGCTCTTCGAGCGCCAGAATGTCCAACTCCGGCTCGAGTTCTTTGTTGTCCAGTGGTGCGGGGCAACGGCTCAGGGCGTCGGCATGCCCGATAGCCTTCCCCGGGCGGTGCTCAAGTTCAAAGTCATATGCCGACATGAATACTGCCCACCTCAACATCCTGGGGGACAGTATGTTCGGCGTCTGCCGGTCCGGGGAGAAGATGCCCAGAAGCGGCTTGTGATCTGTTACAAGGAGGAACCTCCGCCCATAAACAAAGTCATGGAATTTTTTAATTCCGGCGATTAAGGCGAGGCCCTCCTTGTCGATCTGGGCATAGTTCTTCTCCGCCGCTGTAAGTGATCGCGAGTAGAAAGCGATCGGTGCTTCCGACCCATCCGGCATGAGGTGGCTGAGAACGGTGCCCACCCCGTAGGGTGACGCGTCAGCCGCAAGTACCAAGAGTTTGTTCTCGTCAAAGTGGGTCAGCACCGCACTAGACGAGAGGAGTTCTTTAACGCCCGTGAACGCTCGTTCCTGCCGCTCTCCCCACTCCCACTTTGCGTTCTTGTGGAGCAGAGCATGCAGGGGTTCTGCAACCGATGCCTTGTGGGGCAGGAAGGCATGATAAAAGTTTAGGATCCCCAGGAACGACTGGAGATCCTTCTTTGACCGTGGCGGGGGCGCGTTCTTGATGGCGGATACCTTGTCCGGTGTAGGATGGACTCCATCCGCGTCAATCAGGAATCCCAAGAACTCCACTCTGTCTGCTCCAACCACACATTTAGAGCGTTTGACCCTCAGCCCGGCTTCTTTAAACCGGCCTAGTACTGCTCTGAGCCGAGCCATGAGTTCGCACTCGTCAGAGCCTGCCACCAGAACGTCGTCAAAATAGGGCACGACTCCAGGTAGCCCACGCAGGAGCCCCTCCATCAAGCCCTGGAAAATGCCCGGGGCTACGTTAACCCCAAATTGTAGTCTCTTGACCCGAAATGCCCCCTTGTGGGTCACTATGGTCTAGGCGTCAGCAGTTGCATCGTCTACGGGCAACTGCTGATAGGCTTGGGCTAAGTCAAGTTTGGCGAAAACTTTTCCTCCTCCCAGCGAAGCCAACACATGGCTGATGACCGGCACTGGGTAGGAGTGCTGCTGGAGCGCTTTGTTCACTGTACACTTATAATCAGCGCATATGCATATCGACCCGTCTGCCTTTACGGGCGTTACGATGGGAGTCTCCCACCGACCATAGGGCACCGGCTCCAGGATACCCTGATCAACTAGCTTGTCCAGCTCTGCCTCGATCTTCGCTTTAAGAGCGAGGGGTACCTTCCTGTACTTCAGTCGTATGGGACGCACTGAAGGGTCTAAATCAAAAGAAACCGGGGGCCCAGTATACAACCCAAGCCCTTCCCCAAAAACTTCAGGGAACTCTTGATACAAGGACTCCCTTTTATTGTCGCAAATGCTGTTAATGCCAGAGATGGCAATACCCAGAGCCTGGAACCAATCAAGGCCCAACAAACTGACCCTCTCACCCTCTGCAACCAGGAGGGACAGCTCAGCCTTCCGGTCCTTGAACTCTACCTGGAAGGTAGCTCGTCCCGCCAACGGAATGCGTCGTCCCTGGAAGTCAGTGAGACGCGTTGTTACTGGAGACAGGCGACGACGGCTCCTCCTCGGAAATAAGCGCTGCCACGTCTCGGTGGAGATGACGGTGACGGATGAACCGGAGTCCACCTCCATCGTACACGGAACGCCGTCCAGCCGAAGTGTGACGTGAATTTTCCGAGTGGCCTTGTCACCGGTCGCCAGGACGGTCGAAGGGCAGGTGTCAGTCTGGTGGCAATCGGACGTCCTGCTGTCATCTGGAGGCCGAACCTTGGGGTCTGTTCTTCGCGAAGACGGTGGCGATTTCCTCGCAGCTCGGCAAACTCGAGCCAGATGACCTCGCTTCCCGCAGGAGTGGCAGATGAGCTCTCTAGCCCGACAGAGGTCTCTGTTGTGGTTACCGCCGCAGCCTGCGCAGGGACGGGTCGTCGAAGTTCTCGGTCTGGTCCGCGGTGGGCGTGTCTCCCGGGTTCGGCACACGCCGTCGGCGTCGCTGTCAGACTCGCCAGCGGACTGCCGGTGAACTGCAGGCTCCTTGCTGACCTGGGTCTGCCGCTGTCGAACCTCTCGCGTCGACTTGTCCGCGGCCTCTGCTGCGATGGCCTCGGCGTAGGCAACCGCATACGTCAGTTGGGTGCGGGCGAAAAGACGCTGTTGAAGGCGCTCGTCTCGAAGGCCGCACACCAAACGGTCGAGGAGGGCGTCTTCCAGATCTGTGAACTCACATGGCCTTGCCGCTTTCCGCAAGGCAGTGACGTACTCAGCGATAGACTCGGAAGGCCCTTGGCACCGCTTGTAAAAGGTGTGCCAGCACGCTATCCGAGACGGTTGTGGCGAGAAATGGCCTTTGAGCTTGGCCGTGATCTCAGCCCACGTCGCTGCACTCAGCTCAGTCGGAGCGACCAGGGATCGGGCGATGTCGAAGGCGGCCTTGCCGCACGAGCTCAGGAGCGTCGCCTTCTTTCTCGCCTCATCTGTTATCTGATTCGCCTGGAGGTGGAACTCGAACCGTGCCAGGTAAGAGTCCCAGTCCTCCGTCGCCGGGTCGAACGCTTCGAACGCCGGGTTGACGGCCATCGGGGCTGTCGGTGCTGCCACTTCTACTCGTGGAGCCTCAGCCGGCTCGGCCGGGTGTGTGTCCTCGTCTGCCGTTGCGATCTCGGTTCAGCGGGGCTGCCTACCCGCTCTAGCATCCCATCCTCGTCGCCAATTGTTAAGTATGAGACTCAACAACGAAGTAAGCTCAACAAGTGATTCAGCTTTATTCAACAGCAAACTCCAACTCAGGAACACACAACACAGACAGTGGAGCACAGCTCCTTTTTAAACTCTCCCGGCTGTCAAAGCCACACCCAGAAATAGTTAATGGACCAATGGCAGTGCAGAGTTAAGGTCCAATCACAACTGTTCCCGCTTTGCAACATTGTCACACAGTGATTGGCTATTTACACTGGTTTCGCAGAAACCGACCAATACGAATGCGACAGCTTAGAATCCACATTCCAGAATCAAGCTTAACATAGGAAAAGATAGGCTTGATTCACCTTTCAATACACAACAGATGGGAACTCTCAGTCTGGGGCAGGTGATGCACTCTATTCTTGGTGCTGGAGGGGGCAGCAGTGGGAGGGCTTCTAGTGCCCTGGCCCCACTGCTGGACCTCCTGATGGGACCTGGTATATTTTGGCTGCTGTGTGACAGAGTGTTGGACGAGATGGGCCATTGGCCTGATTCAACATTGGCTTCTCTTATGTTCTTACGTTAAAACAAATTTTCCTGCAAACCTGGGTTCCCCCCAAGTTAGCAGAAAAATCTGAAATCTTAAAAAAAAAAAAAAAACCCACAAGGGGGGTTAATTCCCCCAAAGTAAAATACAGTTCTCTGCATAAGCACAGAGAATACACCCACCTCTGGTGGTTGTTGGAGGAGCCCAGGAGCCACACTGGACCCCCTGGTGACGGCAGCTCAGCCCAGGAGAAACTGGGCTGGTGAGAAAGGGGTTATTATGGGCCCACACTTGTAGTCTTAGAATCTGGAATCAAGTGAGGAAGCCATTTGTCTCTAGGTAGGTTCCAAAGGGACAGGAAAAGCAAGTTCTTTAGGCAATGTGTGATTAATTTTCAGAACCGTCAGCAAGATGTGATCAGCAAATTCAGGAAGGGTGGGCTTAATTGAGACTCTTAGCAATAATAGCTCCATGTTCAGTAGTAGTATAATTTTGAGCGCCAGGTGGCTAATAAGGGAAAGCCTTTCTGCCTTGAATGTGAGCTTCCTGGGGCGTCTTTGAGCCTTCTGTGGTATTTTCTTTCTGCAGTCCATATGATTGTTTTTACAAATGTCCTACAAAGTAGGCTATATTACAGGGGATAAACTGATAGTATTGCTAACTCCAGGTTGGGAAATTCGTGGAGGTTTGAGGAAGGTAGAGTTTGGGGAGGAGAGGAAACTCAGCAGACACATGAGAGCATAAACTCCTCCAAGGGAACCAATGTCTATATTCTGGAGATTGTAATTCTGGGAGAACTCAAGGCCCGACCTGGAGGCTGGTAACCCTAGAGACTGCGCTAGGTTCAGCTCACAACTGTTGTATGCACAGTTTATGAAACACTTTATACTCCGCCACTGACTAACAGGTTTGACTTGGACTTAGCACTTCCATGGTACATATGTTAAGTGCCATTTATGATTCTAACATCATGAATGTATTCCGGTATTAACTTTGGTTCATTTGTGACTGTTGTTAGGATGCATGATGGGAGGGTAAAATGCTGAAAGAACAAAATGTTAACTTGCAATTTTTGCTGAAGCTTGCGGCCTTGACAGCCCGGCCTAACTGTGCATGTCTGCCTAGCTGAATAGAGAACAATAATACCCTGTACCTATATGGATGCTTTTGGAGCTGCATAGCCGAAGAAGAAAAAAACGCCTATTGTTTAACTAAAGAAAAAAACCCTTTTCTTGGAAAAGTCTAGCCCAAAGGGTTTTCCACCAATCAGAGATCTGTAAGGTCAGAGTGCTGATGTCTGATGGCACCAATAATCTTGTTTCATTTGTGTGCATCATCCTGAGTATAAGATCCTATGTCACCTTTTGTAACACTTAAAGAGTCTGTTGGGTATTCCGGGTTCCAAAACCTTGAGATCTGTACTCTTCCTTTATTAATTAATAAGTATTCTAGTGAATTCTTCTCCACAGGACTATGTATGTGTGTTTCTCAAATTGGTTGGGCAAACACGCTCAGAGGCACCATTTGTGTCTTACAGTAATATCAGGAGATCACTAGGTGGCAACTTTATCTGGAGAACTGTTGTGCTTCTGGGGGACCTCCAGGCCCTGCCTGGAGGTTGGCAACCATGTAAGAGTGACCCAAGACCTCGACAGCCACTGCCGCCCACAGGAGACCATACTTGCCAGGCACTGTTCACAATAGAAGCTCGCCCACAGATCTGAGAAGCAGGCGGGAAAACACACACTGTAATAAATCTACCGCTGACCCCTTTCCGTGAGCCCCAGAAGCACTGTCCTCACCCCAGCGCGGCCCTCTCTGTCCCACGTCCACATCTTTCCCCTTTGCACCTGCCGGCCGGAGAGGCACCCGCTCACCCGCCCACTCGGAGCTGATGTGGGCCTCTGTTCAGGCATTACGAAATCCGCCATTGTCTATGGCCTTGTGACATGCCTTCGGTTGGGGCGGCGGGGTGGGTGGGGGAGAGGGTCTGGGCGCCCCCGGCAGAAGTGGCCGGCATTTCATGCTCTGGCAAGCAGCTGGCCGCATATCCATACACGGTGATATTTGTGTGTGTGCATGGAGGCATTTAGCATGACAAAGGGAGAGGGCCTGTGAATTCCTTGCTCTTCCAGACCTCTCTGCCAAGTCTTGAATGGAAATTTTGTTTGGGGGGGGATGGATTTAGCATAACTAACTGACACACGCCCTCCCCCCTTCCTTCCTCCCAACCACGCAGAGGGCTGATTTTGGACATAATTCAGCCCCCGTTTGTTTGAGATGTCACTTTATTCCCTCACTTTATGAGGGGAAAGTTCCCACTAAGTAGGCGACTGGGTTTTTGCCGTTGCAACCTGAGGGGTGGGGGAGAGACTTTCGCCCCTGGAAACAACCCACAAGGATTTATTTTCAGGCGGTTTCCCGCGGGGTGCCAAGGCCTTCCTCTTAAATCTAGGCCATTTAAAAATATTATTCTTTCACCAAAGGCACACAGATGACATGAAAATGGCTGGGGGGAATGAATGGATGAGGCACACCGGACACACACAAAAAAGGGTGAAGTGGAAAGGCGGGCTTTGAAGACGAAAAGAAGACGCAGAAGAGGGCGCTTAAAAAATGTGACACAAAGACTGCCTGTGCTTAATATTGTTCTTTCAGTTTATTTCTTGATTCAGTTTACCTGTTCAGTTTCAACCCCGGCCCCTTGCAAAATTATTTATTATTTTATCTCCAGGGACCCCTACAGGGTTCTTCCCAACATAAAACAATACAATAAAACCATGAAGCCAACTGCATCAAAACAAACCACAAAAAGCATAAAAGAAATATTCAGCAGCTGAAAATCACATTCATAAAAGAGCCATCACACTGGAAGTGAACCATAAAAATGGCTAGAAAGGGATAAAGTCTCTCAGTTAAAATCCTGGTTTTTTAAAAAAAGATTTTGGGGCCTCGTGTTGTTATAAGTTGAGAGGGCATTCCAAATTTCCCTCTAGGTGACCTACACAAAATATTCCAGGAGCAGTTAAAAACTTCCAGCCAGTTAAAAACAATATGGCCTGAAACAGGACTCTTCAGAATGGGGTTACTAACATTGTTCTTCCTTGCAAGGCTGTTGTACCGACTGGAACAACAATCTCAGAGGTAGTATTTAAATGGTAAGTATCAAGTTAACCATAGTGACCAGGTCCTCTTTCTAACTTAGGGTTGCCAACTCTGGGTTGGGAATTTCTGGAGATTTGGTGGTGGATAGGGTCGTCTGCTTCAGGTTGGGAAATACCTGGAGATTTGGGGGGATGGATCCAGGAGAGGGAGGGGTTTGGGGAGGGGCGGGGACTCCGCATGGTACAGTGCCATAGAGTCCACCTTCCAAAGGGGCCATTTTCTCCAGGTGAACTGATGTCTGTTGCCTGGAGGTCAGTTGTAATCCCAGGAGTTCTCCAGCAACTCTACTAATCTGGGGAGGGGAGGGGGTTATGAGGGCGAGAGACCTCAGCAGGGTATTAGTCATTTATTTATTTAGGCTTTTAGCCCACCCTCCCCTGCATAGCAAGGCTCAGGGCGGGTAACAAGAAGTTAAAACCAATATTGTGGCTGCGATCACAAGCAGAATTAGCCGCGCCATAGGCGCAAATGCCAGGGGGATTTTAAGAGTGCACTCACACGAGAACATCTGCCAAGCGTCCCGCACCTGTCGGCGACCCGTTTTGCTCTGTCACAGAAGACACTAGAGAAAGTCCAGTAGCAAATGGGTTGCTGCAGGCCAGGAACAGACTTTCCCCTGTGTGATTGCTCCAGCGCACTCCCATGGTGTCAGGATGGTCTGATTAGGCCATCCTGACTCCGTGCCATTGTTTTTTCCTCCATTTCGGTATGCACATCGTCGCACACTGCATAGGGAGCACTCAGTGAGGAGATGTGAATCACCGATCCCTCGTTGAAGCGCACCGGAAACACACAGAAAAAAAAAACCCGATTCACCCGTGGTTGCGTCTGATCATGCAGTGGCGGGCTGCCCCCACAGCTCCCAGGGACTGTGTGATCAAGCAAATGCGAGTCAAATTCCTACAGAGCAAATAGCCTCGCTTCCCCCCACCGCGTTATCTCGCACGTGTGACCGCAACCCGTGTTAAGTATTAAAAACAGATTAACATGACAGCACAGCAAGTTGAGAATAAAATCAATTCAGATGGCGACTTAGGGCACTAATAGCCTAGATTGTCCAGGTGAGGTTGTGCCACCTGTGTATTAGTGGAAGGTGGTACAGGGGCGTCAAAGATGGAAGGCAGGGGGGCTGGGGGAGGCCAGTTTGAGTGGAAACTTTGCTTGCAAAACATTTCTGTTTTCCAGGCCTTGGGGAACTGGATCAGATTCTGCAGGGCTCAGATCTCATCTGGAATGTGTTAAAGCAAGCCAGGGCCAGAGCTGAGAAGGCTCTGGCCTGGGTTGAGGCGAGACGAATACTTTTTGGTCTGTGGACCACAAGAAGATTGTTATTCACAGAGGGCAATGCTCTCTGGCAGACATACCAGGAGAGACGGTCCCTAAGATATGCTGGTCCCAGACCGTGTAGGGCTCTGAAGGCTAGGATCAAAACCTTGAATCTTATCTGGTATTCAGCTTGGAGCCCGTGCAGCTGACGGAGCACTGGATGTGTGCGGGGTCTAGATGGAGTGCTAGTGAGCTCATCCGCCACCACATTCTGGATCAGGTGAAGTTTCCAGGTCAGTCTCTAAGGTTGCCCAGTGAATAACGTCACAGAGTCGACCCTCCACAACAGCCACTTTCTACTGTTATTTCCCATAGAACATTTGGAGAATCGTATAAAAAATAATCCACAAATTATATTTACTTCAAACATTTCTGTGCCACCTTTCCACCCCGATACGGCCCCCAAGGCGGTGTTCTGGGATGGAATTCTATCTTTCAAGCAGGAGACATCCCTCCATTCCCTTCACTGCAAAGAGGGGGAAAAGGAAAATGTCAATAGATGATCATCATCAGCATGTCTTGAAGACTGAGAGATCAGACTGAGAATCGCTGCATACATTCCAGGACGACACCTTTCCACATTTGCATATCTGAACTCCAATTTGAACCCTTGTCCCTGTATTTGGGGGGGGGGAGAAAGAGAGACGGAAAGGTGCAACATCACATTCAATTGGCAAAGCACAACTCCAGAAGAGGACAAGGCCGTCCACTGCCACGGTTATTGATTTCATTGTCAATCCCACTTTCCCGCCAAAATTGGCAAAACTTGCGTGTGGGGGGGGGAATACAAATGGCACTAACATTCAATAGAAATGCTCTGTGGGGATAGTGGACAGTTTTACATTCAGTTTTTAATGCTCTCCCCCCTCAGCATCTTTTAAGGGCAGCCGGGGTGTGTGTGTGTAAACTCCATTTCAGTGCCTTGTGATATCTAAAGAGAGGCCTACGAAAGGGTGGATGTGCCAGTTTCTGCATACTGGTTAAGTGGATTTTCAGTAATAAAGTGAGAGGCCAGCTTGCGACCTTTCAAAACGTTTGGCACTGGCATCTGCCCAAGAAGACATCAGAAGGGCTTAGCCACATCAGAGTCCTTGTGTTGCCAGGTGGAGCCTGGAGATTTCCCAGAAACATAACTGATCTCCAGACAAGAGAGATCAGTTACCCTGGAGAAAACCTCTGTTTCTGAGGGTGGATTCTCTGGCATTCTACCTGGCTTTGATGCATCCTGCCCTCCACCCCCAAATCTTACAGGAATTTTCCAACCTAGAGATGGCAACCCAAATTCAGACCTAAGGCTCCTTTAGTGCAACTCCCTGCTACCCACATTGGTCAGGCAGACGCCCAACAGTAGGAGATGAAAGATTCCACCTCAATAACTGGCAGTTTTTATTTAATTTACTTAATGTATTTTATAGAAGACTTTTGTAGAATACTTAGATAATGTTTAAGCTTGAGCCAGTTCCCTGGCAAGGCGGGATACAAATCGAAAATAATAAATAAATAATAAGTAAACAGAAGAAATATATATTGTTAATCTTTTGTTGTTGTTCAGTCGCACAGTCGAGTCCGACTCTTCGCGACCCCATGGACCAGATTACGCCAGGCCCTCCTGTCTTCCGCTGTCCGCTGAAGTTTGCTCAATTTCATGTTCGTTGCATCGATGACACTGTCTAACCATCTCATCCTTTGCCGTCCCCTTCTTCTTTGACCTTCAGTCTTTCCCAGCATCAGGGTCTTCTCCAGTGAATGCTCCCTTCTCATTTGGTGGCCAAAGTATTTGAGCTTCAGCTTCAGGATCTGGCCTTCCAAGGAACAATCAGGGTTGATTTCTTTTAGGATTGACTGATTTGATCTCCTTGCAGTCCAAGGGACTCTCAAGAGTCTTCTCCAGCACCATAGTTCAAAAGAATCTATCCTTCGGCGCTCGGCCTTCCTTATAGTCCAACTCTCGCAGCCATACATTACTACGGGGAATACCATTGCTTTGACCATGCGGACTTTTGTTGGCAAGGTGATGTCTCTGCTTTTTATCATACTGTTTAGGTTTGCCATCGCTTTCCTCCCAAGGAACAGGCGTCTTTTAATTTCATGGCTGCAGTCACCATCTGCAGTGATCTGGGATCCTAGGAACGTGAAGTCTGTCACTACTTCTACGACTTCCCCTTCTATTTGCCAAGGAGTGATGGGCCCAGATGCCATGATCTTAGTTTTTTTTGATGTTGAGCTTCAAGCCCACTTTTGCGCTCTCCTCTTTCACCCTGAGCAAGAGGCTCTTTAGGTCCTCTTCACTTTCTGCCATCAGAGTGGTATCGTCTGCATATCTGAGGTTATTGATCTTTTCCCCAGCAATCTTAACTCCAGCTTGTGATTCATCCAGGCCAGCATTTCGCATGATGCACATAAGTCTATGCTTTTTGCAACTCTATTGTTAATCTATAGAGTTGTAAAAAGCATAGACTTATGTGCTTATGAAGCTTTAAGATATACTTAAATCTAGAATTATAGAAAATGGTAATGAAATGTTTTTGACAGTGCTTAAATATTAAAAAAATGGGTAGTGTTTAACATAGGCTTGCAAAAGTTATTAGCTGGTTATTAGGAGGATATATGATTGAAAGATTGGCAATTAGATATATATGTATGAGGCAGTTTAAGAGATATAATGTTGCTATTATTACTCTCATGTATGTGTTTGCTTGTTTTGTTTAAAACAATAAAAATTATCATAAAAAACAATTGGCAGTCAAGGTGCACTGTCTTTGCACGTGGAGGTTCCATTTAGCTGCCATCCCACTCTGAAGGGGGAAGGCTGCTTTCTCTTTGCATGTTTTATGTAAATATACTAAGATCAAGTTCCAACCAACTTTCATTTCTAAACCAGATCCTGGTGTGGGAAGAAGGGCGAAACCAGAATTCCCACGGCTCAATTTGCCACATTCCAAAGTCTGAAGAGGTCTCCAGCCACCACCTGGAGGCTGGCAACCCTAAAGCTGGGGAAGGAATGTGTACCCATTCTTAGCAGTCACAGAAGTCCTTAAACCGCTTGGCCCTCTGCTTGTGTGTTTATAAATTGCAGGGATGAATGCTACTGAGTGGCTCAGACACACCAGAGTGAGTCTATTGGGGAGACGGGTGGTGGCAGCAAAGAAGGATTGGAGCGAGACGAGGTTTGGGCTACCACCCCTGAAAGTCTGCCTAAATTCTTTAAATCTCTTGTAAGGCTCTTGCTTGTATTTTCTCCTAGATTAGAGATACACGGCTATGGCTGGTTGCGCTCTCGGTGGGTGGTCTCGCCGACCAGAGTTAAAGAGGGATTAACTCCTGGAAAGGGGCAGCTGTGGATCTGGCCAGTCGGCCAAAGGAGAAGAAGCTGTAACTCTCCCTCCCTCCCTCCTCCCTCCCAAATTACTTTCTTGGGAAATAATTCCAATTTATTTAAAAATGGTTTTATTTGCAATATTCACCAAATGGTTCAGATGCCTGAGCTGATGTTTGCTAAAACTGGGGCAGAATCCAGCCAGGTGGTGGCCAGCAAGACACCCCCAAAGGCCTCGCGAGCTGGACAGAAACTTATTGCCCCTCAAAAACTGTTCTTCAGGGGTCACCTGCCCCCATTTATTAGTCGTTCTGGCCACTGACAGGCTCTTTCTCCTCCATGCACTCTGCTTCAGCAAGAGTCTGCCTCCATATTTTGCTGCTGCAAATCTCTGGCTGCGGTCATGCACACACTTTCAGTCCACTTCCAATGCACTTCCCAACTGGGTTTTGCCAGTCCACACAGTAAAACCCAGTTGGAAAGTGCACTGAAAGTGGATTGAAAGTGGGTTATTATTTTGTGTGACCACAGCCTCTATTCCTTTCTCCAAGGAGCCCAGGGTAGTAGACACCATTTCCCCATTTTATCCTAACAACGACGTTTAACCTAACATTTCGATCCAGGGAATGAGTGTTTGCAAACATGGATGCAATCAGTTTCACCCAATATCCATAACTTGATAAACACCAACGAGAGGCCCACAGGATTTGACTTGCCACATAAAGTATGGAAGATGGATGATAGAATACAAACAGGCTTTGGCAGTTGTGCAGACCTGTTGTTTAAACGGGGCAAAATGCCAGCACTCAAATGCAATTGTGGAACAGCCCACCGAACTGTTTTCCATCTGTCGCAGCAATGTGAGCATCGTGCTTCCCAGGGAGATGTGATGAAGCTCTTTGAACTCTCCCCAGCTGAAATGGAGTGGATCGAAAATTTAGATATTCATTTTTAGGGGGCTTGTCCAATCGGTCTGTATACCCATTGTATCAACTTGGTTATGTATTTTTTTAATTATTATAAGCTTCCTGTGTGTAATTCTGCCATACGGTAAATAATAATAATAAATAATCAATAGATAATCCTAACAACTAACAAGTGAGGTAGGTTAGGCCGAGAGGGAGAGACTGAATCATAGTAATTCATTGAACCTTCTGGCCAAGTGGAAAGTGGAAAGCTGGAGCCAAGTGGGTTTGTGTGGTCCTAGTTTGATAGCTGCTACCCGTACTCTGATAGCGGATACTCCATAATTTCAGGAATTAATCACGTTAAAGTCACTTCCTCTCGCTTCATTCTGATGACTGGAACTCCAAGGCTTGACTGCCTCTACCCATACAAACTTCATTTAACTATCATGGCTCTTCTCCCCCCCCTAACCCTAACCCTAACCCCCGGTCAAGTTGTAACTGAATTATGGTGACACTATAAGGTTTGCAAAGCAAAGCAAGAGACTTTCAGAGGTGGTTTGCCATGGCCTACCTCTGGATCATGATCCTGATATTCCTTGGAGGTCTCCCATCCAAATACTAACCAGGACCAACCTGGCTTATCTTCAGAGATCGGGGCATCTTAGCTGTTATCTGTTGTTAAACTTTCTATTTGCCACAATAGCTAAAAGGAGCCTCCATATTGAGGGACTGTCTACCTCTGAGTTTCATGTGCTGGGGGACCAAACCACAATGGAAGGGAAATCACCTTTGTGAAAGTTGGAAATGATGACGTATTGCACATTGAGCATCAGATAGCAGGTAAGTGAACAATCCACAGGTGTAGGTGAGCCTTCTTAATTCCATCACTGGAAAGATTCTTTATCCTTGGTTTTCTCTAACAGAGGCAAGATTTAAAAAAAACCAAACCCACCTTCTGATATTGGGAGGGCATTTGAAATTGTGGCATACATATTGGGGAAACATGAAAAACAATGCCAGGGGATGCCAGTTTCAGAGGGCGGGCCATGTTTGGTCTGCAGGAACAGGGCCGGCCCCAGGGTTTTTTGCACACTAGGCGAGGCTACCTTGTGGTGTGGTGTGGTGCCCCCCCCCCCGTGCCGGCCCTGTGTGCAATACTGCAAAAGAAATGAAATGAGACCTTTTAAGGCAAGATCCGCGGGTGGCATTTGTGAGGGGGAAGGTGTTTGCAGAGCGATAGGGGCGGGAGATGAATTATATTAGATGGGATTAGTTACCTGCTTGCTTCCTAGGCTTGAGTGGACACTTTTAAGGTGGGAGGGAGGCCTCTCCTTTTTTTAAGGTAGCCTCTCGAGATGGGAAAACCACCCACCTGCACAGGAAGAGTTTGGGCTTTAGCAGAAACGAAAGGTACGAAATCTGGAGAGGTTGGTTAAGTCCCAGGCCCGCCCCACATAAAGCCGACGGCGCATCCATGACTGCAAAGGCAGGCCGCAGCAGCAGCGCCAGCAGCGCCAGCAGCGCCAGCAGCGCCAGCAGCGCCAGCAGCGCCAGCAGCGCCAGCAGCGCCAGCAGCGCCAGCAGCGCCAGCAGCGCCAGCAGCGCCAGCAGCGCCAGCAGCGCCAGCAGCGCCAGCAGCAGCAAAAGGGGCCGCTGGAGCCCCAGACAGGCGAGGTGGAGCGGGGCGGCTGAGACCCCCTCCTCAGCGCGCTCACCCCCTCCTCAGCGAAGACGAGGAAGCGTCAGAGCAGCCAATCCCCGCCCTGCGGGAGCAGGCCCAGCCCAGGGGCACCAAGACCGGCCGGTCGTTGCCACAAAGCAGGGCTTGGGGCGGGGGCGGGGCAGCAGGCCAGGCGGAGCCCTTCCAGGAGGGGGCGGCGCGGCGCCCCCTAGGCAAATGTCTAAATTTTCCTGTGGGTGAGCCGGCCCTGTGCAGGAAAAGTGTTAGATTCAAATCCAGTAGTCTTAGAGACCAACAAAAGATTCAGGGAAGAATCTCTGGCGTTTTGACTCTTGAAAGTCTGAAACTCTTGTTTGTCTGTAAGTTGCTATTGGACTCTAATGGAAACGCCATGGATAACTATTTCTTCAAATAAAAGTGTTATGTACTGGGATTGAATCACCCCAATTGAATCACCCTAGAGACTGGCTGAGCTTGGCGCACAAGCACAATAGCCGACCGGAACTCTAGAATAAAGCAATCAAGTAGTAAGGTAAAGGTAAAGGTTCCCTTACTCGAAAGCCAGTCGAATTCGACTCTAGGGTTGCGGTGCTCGTCTCCGTTTCAAAGCCGAAGAGCCAGCGCTGTCCGAAGATGTTTCCGTGGTCATGTGGCCGGCATGACTAAACACCAAGGCGCGTGGAACACTGTTAATCAAGTAGTAATGCTTTGTAAATAGCCCATCACGAGGAGTGGGTGTGTGTAAGGTGTGGCGTTTGCATGCATATAAGCAAAGTTCTGACCCTGCTAGAGTTGTCTTAGAGTTAAGCTGAAATCACTAATAAACTATGAGCTGATCACTCTAGGTGTCTAGAACCCAGTATATTTCAGAAAGGAAACAGAATTTCCTCAAGCCCTACATACAGGAAGATGGAGAAGGGCAGCCATCAGGAAGGACCAGTCAGAATCAAGATGCATAAGTAAAGTAAGTAATTTGCATTGATCTTACTGGCCAACTTGATACAATCTCAGCTTTACTTATGCATCTTGGCTCTGACTGGCCCTTCCTGACACCTGCACCCCCCATCTTCCTGTATGTAGGTCTTGAGGAAATTCTGTTTCACTGTATCTGAGGAAGTGTGCTTGCACGTGAAAGCTTATACTTTGAGTAAAACTTTGTTGGTCTTAAAGGTGCCCCACTGGACTCAGACTTTGTTCTTCAGATCAACACAGCTACCCACCTTAAAATAAAAGGCTCTGGCTTGGTAGGTGGGGCCTCATGGGAGAGAATTCCATAGGACAGGGGCCAGGTAAGAGAAGGCCCTGCTCTGTCTCACCGTAAGCATCTTGTTGGCCAGCAGAATATCATCACAATTCCCTGAATTCCCTTAAGGGAGGCTTTCAACCTCCTAAGGGTGATGACAGATGTAATATTTCAAGACTAGCGGAAGGGACTAAATAGCACAACTACTGCTCTGTAAGCAGACTTTCTTTTTACTCTGCACAAACGGTGGGCGGGGGGGAGAGAATGGTCTGGGCATCTTTTCAGATCGGTTCGGCATCCCCACAGGAAAAACTAGCTGCAGCAGAAGGGTTGTCAACTTTGGGCTGGGAAATACCTGGAGATTTTGGGGGTGGAGCCTGGGGAGAGAGAGAGGGGTTTGGGGAGGGGAGGCACCTCAGTGGGGTACAATGCCACAGAGTCCCCCCTCCAAAGCGGCCATTTCCTCCAAGGGAACTGATCTCTGTTGCCTGGAGATCAATTGTAATTCTGGGAGATATCCAGGCTCCACCTGGAGGTTGGCAATCCTGAGTAGCAGGCACTGTTTGGCAAGCACTTCTGAATCATTACCAGATTATTTTGAAGTTGTTTCTGGACTCTTGGGGGCGGGCAAGTTGAACTACGAACACAAATCCAAATTAACTGCCGGCACAAACATCTGTCGTGTAAACAGGGAAATCAAGGGACTTGGATCAAGGGAGAAGAATGGGCTGTGATTGTTTGTCCCATGGCTGCCTTCACCCCAAAATCAGCAACAGGCTTTGTTTAGCAATCCCAGTCCAGAAAGGTGGTATCTTGCTGCCGGATCCTGGGAAGAGACTCCCGGTCTAGTTTCTCTGTGATTTCTGGTCACAGCACCTGCTGATGAGAAAGGAGATAGGTTAGTGGTGCTAGGTAGGATGGCTGAATGCTTGATTTGCATCTGGTGCCCAAGCTGGGGGGGGGGGCAAGTGCCCCCCCTCCACGAGGGCACTGTCACACAAGGGCCCTCCAAAATCATGGTGTCAGCAGTGGGTTGGCTATTCCAAGCACGTTTCCTACTAACAGAAGCATCCACCTACTTGCCTTCCTGCTAGAGACTAAGGTGGTGTGAGGAGGGTTGCCAACTCCAAGTTGGGAACTTCCTGGAGGTTTGGGTGTGGAGTCTGGGGATGTTGGGATTTGGGGAGGGGAGGGACCTCAGCCGGATGTAATGCTAAAGAGTCCACCCTCTAAAGCAGCCATTTTCTCCAGGGGGACAGATACCACTGAAGTTTGGGGATTAGTTGTAATTCTGGGAGGTCTCTAAGCCCTGCCTGGAGGCTCAGCAACAAACACATGGGAAACACGGCAAGGTTGAGCAAACACAGAAAAACACCGTGTTAGAACAAAACACACAATACTGTTATACTACTATATCTTCATGTATTGCGTGTTTGTAGTTTAGTTCCAGGAAAAATAACTGTACCTGAAGAAAACTCTCGAAACACGCAATTTTTGCCTGGGAGGCATGTCACTTTGATGCTTGCTGTATCTCTTTTTGGAAAGCATAACAGCCTGCTGCATCTTTTCATCACTTACGACAGCTGCGTCTCTCATCAGAAGCAAGATAGCCTACAACACTGAAACCTGTCTTTGTAGCTGTGGACTTTTCTATTAGATATATAATGTTCTTTAGGGTTTTGTAGTACAATGAATAAGATACACTAGGGTCTCTATTGTATTCAAATATATTATTTACATCAATACATGAAGATATAATAGTATAACAACATTGTGTGTTTTGTTCTAACACAGTGTTCTTCTACGTTTGCCCTGCCTGGAGTCTGGCAACCCAAGGTGTAGGGGACAGAGTAGAAGCTGAGGAAGAGGTTAGCCATGTACTCGATGGATTGATTTAATAAGAAAACGAATACGTTGTTTCCCCAGAGACATGCTCAAGGGAGGCTCAGAAAGTTTAAAAAAAATGCATGTAAAATCATAAAAACAAGAATTGTCAACCAAAATACAAGCCAGCGTCACAAAAAATGTTGGACTAGGATCTGGGAGACTCAGGGTTGAATCCCCACTCTGCCATGGAAGCTGTCTAGGTGATGTTGGGCCAGTCATGCCAGTCTCTGCCTGACCTACCTCGCAGGGTTGTTATGAGGACACAATGGAGGAGAGAGGGACAAAGTAAGCCGCTTTGGGTCCCCATGGGGGAGAAACGCAGGATATAAATAAAGTAAATCAAAATACTGTAAAACAACATTCAGCAGCCTAAATAGGATGCTAATAAAATGCACCTCCAACTAGAAGCAGACCATAAAAACATAAAACAGCATAAAAAGGTGAAACCTCGGAGTTAAAAACCTGGGTAAAAAGAAAGTTTTGCCTGACAGCTGACAAGAAAATAGGTTTGAGGCAAGGCTCAAAGGGGGGCGGGCATTCCAAAGGTGAGGTGCCACCACTGAAAATGCCCTGCCATTGGTCATTACCCACCTCATCTCTGAAGGCAAGGGGCACAGAGAGATCTCCTGGACTTCAGAAAGTAGTCTTTAAATAGGGAGGCTGCACAATATGGAGGAGGAGCTGGCAGTTCCACTGGTACCCTGGGCCCCAAGCCCACCTCAGGCCTTAAAGGCAAGATCCAGCCCTTGGACTTGTGCCCAGAAACCAGGCGGGTAACCAATGTAGACTTTTCAGCCCAAGGGTGATGCGATCCCTATAACCAACCCCTGACAGTAGCCTGGCTGGTTGCTGCAGTTTGGACCAGTTGAAGTTTCCAAACCTTTCAGAGGAAGACCGCATAGAGCACGTTACAGTAATCTAACTCACGTGTGGGCACAGATCACTATGGCCAGATCACACTTTCTGAGGAAGAAGTTATAGCTCATGAACCAGCTGAAGCTGAGGAAAGGTGCAACATGCCACAGAAGAGACTTTGAGCCTCCATAGGTAGGCTGGGATCCAGCGGCACCCTCAAGCGACAAACCTGCTCCTTCCAGGGGGGTGCCACCCCTCTGGGACAGGCCGACTCTTCAGTCCTCAACAGCCTTTCGTAGTTGACCAGAAGTTTGTGTCTGGACCGAGTGTCAGTCTGTTGGCCCTCATTCGTCCCATTATTTATTTTATTTATTGACCTTTCTGCCTCACAGAACTTGAGGTAGTTTATAGTATTAATAAAACAGCAATGATTTTTTTAAAAAAACACCAATTCAGAATCTCAATTATGACTGTCAATAAAAATCAGATTAATCAAACACAGTCCTAAAAGAAACTGTCTTCGTCTGCCTCCTGAAGACCAAAAGTTGAGGAGGCCATGTGGACCTTCCTGAGGAGATTGTTTCATAATCTGTGCGTTCTCCAGGCACCTGCTCAGGACTTCAACAGACTCAACTGACTCAGCTGTTGAAGAACAGAATCGTAGAGTTGGGAGGGACCTCCAGGCTCATCTAGTCCAGCCCCCTGCACAATGCAGGAAATTCACAAACACCTCCCCCTCCACACCCCCAGTGACCCACATCCAGAAGATGACAAAAGATCTCCAGGATCTCTGGCCAACCTAGCCTGGAGAAAAATTGCCCCAAAGTGGCAACCAGCATGTAAGAAGGGAGTGTAAGAAAGGGCCACGAGAACTAAGCACTGAGACAACCCTTCCTGCCCTCCCTCCCATGATCTGCCTAAGTTCACAGAATCAGCATTGCTGTCAGAGGGCCATCTAGCCTCTGTTTGAAACCCTCCAAAGAGGGAGAGCCCACCACCTCCTGAGGAAGCCCGTTCCACTGAGGAACCGCTCTGTAAGGAAGTCCTTCCTTAACGTTTAGCCGAAAACTCTTCTGATTTAATTTCAACCCATTGGTTCTGGTCCGACCTTCTGGGGCAACAGGAAACCACTCCGCCCCATCCTCTAGATGACAGCCCTTCAAGGACTTGAAGATGGTTATCCTATCACCTCTCAGTCCTCTCCTCCCCAGGCTAAACAGACCCAGCCCCTTCAACCTTTCCTCACAGAAATACAGTTGGGTGTTAGTCTTCCTGTGGTGGCACCACACTCCCCATCCTTGGACAACCTCTTCCAGTAGTTTTGTGTTAACAGCAGGGGGGCAAAACGGACCCCTTCAGGACCCATAACATGAGGCCGAGTACCATTCCTCACACACCACCTTCTGGAATCATCCGGTTGAGTAAGTCTGGAGTCAGCAGAGCGTTGTCCCCCTTACATTCAACCTGTGTAGGCTGTCCAAAAGAATTACATGGCTGACGGTGTCAAAAGAGAGGAGAGGACCCAGAGAATCAGCAGGGATATACACTGTCCCATCACTCTCCTGGTGAAGATCAGTCAGGATAACCAAAGCTGCTCCTGTCCAAAACCCAAGCATGAATCCAGACTGAAACCAGTTTAGATAGATGAGGGTGGATGGTAGTGAATCAGGGTTCACATCCTACCTTGAGAAATTACAGAATTAACACGAGCTAAAAATAATGTAGCAAAGTTTCTCAAATTACGCGAGTTATCTGAGGATCTCAAGGAAAGGGTCGTGGCTCAGTGGCCGGGCACTTTGTAAGCTCTGACTCTTGGCCAGGTTCATATTCAGTTAGGAAGTGGTTGATGTGAAAGGCCTGAGACTACGGTTGCCAATTCTGGGTTGGGAAATTCCTGGAGATTTGCGGGTGGAGCCTGTGTAAACTGGGGTTTGGGGAGGGGAGGGACCTCAATGGCCCATAATGCCATAGAGTCCAACCTCCAAAGCAGCCATTTTCTCCAGGGGAACAGGTCTCTGTCGCCTGGAGATCAGTTGTTATTCCAGGAGATCTCCAGGCCCCACCTGAAGACTGGCAAACTTCCATGTGACCCTGGAGAACTGTGGACAGTCAGAGGCGACAAGACTGACCTACCTTGACTGACCAAGGCAGCTTCTTGTCTCCCTGTCTTTCAAAATAAACCAAGCCAGCTTGCAAAATGCCATGGATTTAGCCCCAGTTGCTGCTAGATTTTAAGAAGACAAAGAAGAGGTTGGATTTATACCCCGCCCTTCACTTAGAGTCTCAGAGGAGTTTACAATCTCCTTCCCTTCCTTTCCCCACAACAAGACACCCTGTCAGGGAGGTGGGGCTGAGAGAGCTCTGAGAGAATTTCTTGTGAGAGAACAGTTCTGAGAGAACTTGTGACTGACCCAAGGTTGCACCAGCAGCTGCATGTGGAGGAGTGAGTGCTTCCAGTGCTGCCACAGGAGGCTACAAGCATGGACAGCTTCAAGAGGTAATTAGATCTATTGATAAAAGGGGTGAATAATAGATTAGATGGTTGGAAAATGATTAATACTTTGTATTATTGTTCACTATAGAAAATAATAAACTGTGAATGAAAAAAGAGGGAATTAGATAGCCATATGAAGCAGAGGTCCATCAGTGGCTATTAGCCACAAGGTATAGGTAGAAACTCTCAGGCTGGGGCAAGGGATGCTCTGTATTCTTGGTGCTTGGGAGGGGGGCAACAGTGGGAGGGCTTCTAGTGCCCTGGCCCCACTGCTGGACCTCCTGATGGCACCTGGTGTTTTTGGCCACTGTGTGACACAGAGTGTTGGACTGGATGGGCCTTTGGCCTGATCCAGCTTTGGCTTCTCTTATGTTCTTAGGTTCTCTTCTGGGCATAGCAGGGGTCACTGAAGGTGGGGGAGGGAGAGGACCCTGGAGGACCCTTCCAACTCTATGACTCTATGAATAACATCCAAGCCGAGGCCGACTACTCCTGATCATCCTTACTAGCTGCCTGTTGTATCTCTGTGTGAGTCACTGCAGTTGCCTTGTCCCCTTCTGCAAACAAGCATCGCCAGAACACTGACTCATGCAGGAATACCTGGATTCCCCAAGAGCACCTGAACCACTGTAAAACAAAATCTTTGGTGTTTGTAAGACAGAAGTCCCCCTGTAATATGAGCCACCCCCAGCTGCTGTCAGGGTTTTGAGAAATTCTGGCGCACCAGGAGATTGTTACAGTAATACTGCCCCCCCCAGCCCCCATCACAGTACTGACCTGCACTGCCATGCGGAAATTAGCAAGTGCACCCCCACCTCCCAAGAGTCACCCCCCCAGCGAGCAAATGATAACGACAGCGTTTTATGCCCACCTATGAACCTTTGGGCCAGTGACGGAAAAAGCTCCTTTCCCCTTAATTTGCTGATGGGAAATCGTCACTTATGAAATGGGATTTGCCTGGCTGAGGGGTCCAAGGGTCAGCTGGGCTAAAAGGAATCCCTTGCGAGAGTGCACAGAAGAAAAGCTTGGCTGGCAAAACGTGGGGGTGTCCCCCTTCGCCACAGGCGCATGTGACAATATGCTGGAAGCAGAGGTGGCCTCATATATCTGGGTCCTGAGTCCCAACTCCCTGCAGCAGAACAGCAGAAGATATCCTACTGGCTGACAACCAGTGGGAGAAAAGAAGCTACAGGCACCAATGCTCCCTCTAAGCTGGGTGAGCAAAAATTCAACTTCATGAGCTACTGGCATTAAAGCTGTGAGTGAGTGATTTGGCTACTGCCTAAATTAGTTTGCTCTGGAGCCATCCTTCCTGAGCCGAGACAAAAATGTGTAAGCTGGAGGCCAAAAAATTGTGAGCTAGCTCACACTAACTCAGCTTAGAGGGGACACTGACAGGCACCCCAAAACTGATCCCAGCTCCAGCGGACATCCTCTTGTCCGGCACCCAACCGCCATGGGTTTTTCCCCATATTTGGTGGGAATGTATACTAACTTCTAACTATCGGAAATCAGTGGTAAAAGCTATCTCAATAGAGTTAGAAGCACAAATCCCCCATAGACTTTATTGTTGAATTGCTTCTCTGACGCTTCTGAAGATGAAGAGAAGAGATTGGATTTACACGTTGGCCTTCATTTGGAGTCTCAGAGCAGCTTACAATCCCCTTTCCCTTCCCCTCACCACAACAGACACCCTGTGAGGTAGGTGGGTCTGAGAGAGCTCTTTTGAGAACTGCCCTTTCAAGGACAGCTCTGAGAGAACTTATGACTGGCCCAAGGTTGCACCAACAGCTGCATGTGAAGGAGTGGGGAATCAAACCCGATTCTCCCAGATTAGAGTCCGGGTGCTTGTACCCACTACACCAAACTGGCTGAACAAATTGTTGTTTTACATGTGATTACTGCTCCCCGGCTGGTTTTCGCCAGGCAACGGAAACAAAAAAAAAACCCCCACTCCTAAATTACATGATTGGTTGGAAAAGATAAAGGAGATATATACTTTAGTTAAATTAACTGCTTATCTGAATAACAGAGATATATGTAGAATAGCTCTTCTGTGGTCAAGAGTGATACAAAGAATGGAGATGATAATGGTATAAGTGAAATAGTAGTGATACTGACAGTCGCTGATGAAAAGTTCTGTTTATTGAAATGGGGTTCAGATAGTTCTATTCAGGTAGGCACTGCATTTTTAGACATATTCTATATTTTCTGTATATTCATATGCATTTTTTATGGTATGAATTATTTTATTAAAAACAATTTAAAAACTTCGCTCACAAAAATGAAAGGGGGGAGGCAGCATCAAGGTACCCCCTCCGTTATGTCTGGATGGGACTCCTCTCCAGCTTCCAAGAACTGTCTATGGGGCGTATCAGCGGGAAGAAAACAGCAGTCAGGCATCCCTCGATCATACCTGGACCCTGCTGCCTTTAGCTTCTAGCTCTGAGCCAGGGGACCATCATCAGAAGAGGGGATGAAGCAGTCAGGCCTTTAGGGATGCCAGTTCCAGGTTGGGAAATTCTTGGAGATTTGGGAGTGGAGCTGGGGGAGGGCGGGGTTTGAGAAGGGGAGGAACCTCAGCAGGGTATCATGCTGCAGAGTCTGTTGGAAGTGAAGGGCTTCGAGCTGCCTCTTCGCCTCAGACTTCAGAGGGGACCATAGAGAGTAAGAGAGATAGAAAGGCCAGGACCATTCTGCTGCTCTGATACTATCCATTTGATGTGTAGCTTGTTACTGTCGGGGAATCTTCCTTCTGGCCTAGCACCTCCTCTCCACCCTATGCTTCTCTTCTCCATCTTGGCACTATGAGGTTAGGACTTGCTTCCTGCATCTTTATCCATCCTAGCCGGTTAGAGTAGATTATAATCCTATCCCTATCCTGTCTAGAACAGAGTTCCTTACAATAAAGGACTCATATTAGTGTTGCACACACAAACCAGATAGGCTCTGCTGTGTTTTGTGCCTGGAGCACTCTACTAACCCAAATAATCCTTCGAAGTCCTCCCTCTAAAGTAGCCGTTTTCTACAGGAGAATTGATCTCTGTCATTGGGAGGGGCTGTGGCTCAGTGGCAGAATCTCCACTTGGCACGCGGGAGGTCCCTGATTCAATCCCTAGCATCTCCAGTTAAAAAAGACCTGGCAGTAGGTGATGTGTAAGACCTATGCCTGAGATCCTGGAGAGCTGCCACCAGTCTGAGTAGGCAATACTGACTTTGATGAACCAAGGGTCTGGTTCAGTATAAGGCAGCTTTATATGTTCAGGTGTCTAGAAATCTGCTGTAATTCTGGGAGATTTCCAGGCCCCACCTGGCTGTGGACAACCCCACAGTCATGTTTAAATCCAGATCACGTGACACGCAGACCCCCCTGAACACCTTTCCTGCTGCTGGTGGAAAGTGCCGTCAAGTCGCGGCCAATTTATGGCAACCCTGTAGGGTTTTCAAGACAAGAGACATTCAGAAGTGTTTGGCCATCGCCTGCCTCTGCATAGCAACCCTGGCCTTCCTTAGCAGTCTCCCCTCCAGATACTGACTAGGCCCCACCCTGCTTAGTTTCTGAGATTGGAAAAGATCAGGCTAGCCTGGGCCTTCCAGGTCAGAGCGACACCTTTGCTGCGATGTGATAATTGACTGGAGCATTTATTACTGTAAGCTGCTTTGGTCTGATCCAGCAGGGCTTGTACAGTGCTCTTAGAAAAGAAGCCTTGATGTTGATTTCAAAGAAGGTGGTAAAGTCTGGAGCCGTTTTCTTTTTGCCTTGCCAGGACACTCTGTTCTTTTATATGCACGACAAGCAAAACATTTGTCTCTTGAAGCTTCCTTCTTCCTCCTCCTCCTTCCTGTATCTGAGGAGAGTTCCTCTTCATTTGCCTGAACTGAAATTTGGTGGCAGTGCCCTACCAAGAGTGTATTGAGGGGTTGGGGGGGGCAGCCCTGGAACAATCTGGACAGGGCAGAACAATCAAGCAATGCATATAAAAATAAATTATAACGAGGAACAACATTTTCTTTGGGGGATAGGATAACTGGATAAGTTGTAAAGGTGGCTGGCTGCTGAGAATGCTGGGCGGTAGCATTCTTTGAGGCTTAGTAAGGGCAATGGGCCAGGTGGATAGTTCCTCTGCAGCTCTTCATTGGCTCTGTGCCTGCAGCCGCATGGATGAGGTCAAAATTGGAAGCACCAAACTCTGGATGGCTACAGCCAGCGACATTTTCCTTTCTGCAACACCCTGGTGCAGGAACAGTCTATCTGAGCAGCAAGGACTTGGAATTCCAGCAGCAGGATCTGGAAAGGTCTATGGATATTTTTAACTTGCCCCTGATGCCAGTTTCTGGGGAGGAGGTTGGGAGAATTGGGGGTGCTGCTATGGGTGCAGAAAGAACTATTATTTGTGATGTTTTTGCAGCATCGCTCTATGTTTGCCTGCACAGATGCAAAGGCAAAATTTCATTATATTTCCATACGTTTTGTATAATTTAAGAGTGCAAGAATTAAAGATCAGATTTAATTTGCTTCAGAAAAACAACAAAATAATTTAAAAAAATCAGTGTGAGATTCATTTGGTAACAAAACAGACTTGGAACCTCTGAATGGAAATTAATGGAATGACTCCAACACTTTGCAATGGAAAAGCATTGCCAAGAGATTGCATTTGAGTAGCCAGATATTCTGAAATGCAGCTACCAAACATACAGGCTGGCATAAAATCAGACTGTTATCTGACACTGGAAGCAATTTTTTTTAAAAAGGTTAAAATTAGGTTTGCTTTCTGTGTTTATACACATACATTTCTTCAGTTGCTCTGGCAAAACAGTTCCAGTGGGCTTTGCAGCGGACCAAAAACCTACAAATCTGATTAAGTGCAGTGAGGAATGAGCTACTCATTCAAACTGCCTTCAGCTTTCTCTAAAAACTAAGCCAGCTGCCATCTTTCTCCAGACTTATGATAAAGACTTGCTTTCAAACGCAGGATGTTGAGAGAGACTCCAACTTTTGCATTTGGAGACTTTGAAGCCAGGGCTTCCCTCCTGGTTCATCTTGGAAGGCCCTACATAGACCAAGTCCTATGAGGGGTTTTGGCTGTGTTCCTGTACGGGTTTCGGCTGTGTTCCTGCAGAGTGCAGGGGGTTGGACTAGATGGCCTGCAAGGTCCCTTCCAACTCTAACATTCTATGATTCTATGATTCTGTGATTCTATGAGGAAAAGCTGAAAGAGCTGTGTGTGTGTTTAGCCTGGAGAGGAGATGACTGAGAGGAGACATGATAACCATCTTCAAGTCCTTGAAGGGCTCTCATATAGAGATGATGGTGCAGATTTTTTTTCTGTTGCCCCAAAAGGTCAGACCAGAACCAATGGGCTGAAATTAAATCAGAAGAGTTTTCAGCTAAACATTAGGAAGAACTTCCTGACACAGCAGTTCCACAGGGGAACAGGCTTCCTTGGGAAGTGATGGGCTCTCCTTTTGGGGAGGTTTTAAACAGAAGCTAGATGACCATCTGACAGCAATGCTGATTCTGTGAACTTAGGCAGATCATGAGAGGGAGGGCAGGGAGGGTTGCCTCAGTGCTTGGATTTATATCCCACCCTTCACTACCCGAAGGAGTCTCAGAGCAGCTTGCAATCTCCTTTCCCTTCCCCTCCCCACAACAGACACCATGTGAAGTTGATGGGGCTGAGAGAGCTCTTTCAAGAACTGCCCTTGGGAGAACAGCTCTGAGAGAACTTGTAACTGACCCAAGGTCACACCAGCAGCTGCATGTGGAGGAGTGGGGAATCAGACCTGGTTCTCCCAGATTAGAGTCCGTGCTCTTCACCACCACACCAAACTGGCTATGGCAAATCACCTCTGCTTACTCACTTGCCTTGAAAACCCCTTGCTGGGATCACCATAAGTTGCCTGTGACTGAGTGGCCCTTTAGACACACCAGATAGCCAGCCCTGGCCTGGATGGCCCAGGCTCTCCCAACCTTGTCGGATCTTGGAAGCTAAGCAGGGTCAGCCCTGGTTAGTATTTGGATGGGAGATGTCCAGAGTCGCTACTCAGAGGCAGGCCATGGTGAACCACCTCAGAACGCCTCTTGCCTTGGAAACCCTAAAAAGTTATAATAAGTTGTCTGCAACTTCCCCACACTGTCTACCACCAAGACAGCCAAAGCCATCCTTTTGGCCAACTGCAACAGGCATAGCAATAGACTTGTGTCGCCCTGTCATGCCTAGCAAGAAATCCTTGTAAGCTGTTGTAAGATTTTCCAGGTTGTATGGCTGTGGTCTTGATATTGTAGGACCTGACGTTTCACCAGTAACTGTGACTAGCATCCTCAGAGGTATAACACAGAAAGATGGAGTACTCTCTGTCTCAAGGTGAAAAGAAAAATGGTAGGCAGGTAATCTGTATCTACTCAGGAAGGTGGGGTAGGGCTGAGTCATTATCTTGTAGGAGTTCCCCAGGCTGTGAAACACGCTAATGGAAGTGCTTTCATGAGGAGGTTCTTTTGTATATGGATTGGCTGTTTCCTGAGGAGGTTCTTTTGCATATGGATTGTTTCCCAAGGAGGTTTCCTGCCTACCATTTTTCTTTTCACCTTGAGACAGAGAGTACTCCATCTTTCTGTGTTATACCTCTGAGGATGCCAGTCACAGCTACTGGCGAAATGTCAGGTCCTACAATGCCAAGACAGCCCGGAAAATCTACAGCAGCTAATGAACTCCGGCCGTGAAAGCCTTTGACAACATATTAAATCCTTGTAACATTGCAGCAAACTTGGGTTGCTGGTTTTGTCTTCCAGTCCCGTCCCCCCCACCCAGTGTCCCCACTCTGGCCCTTCAGACAAGAGCTGTGCCCCAGACTTCATTTGCATCTCTGCAGCAGGTGGAGACCCATCTGCCTGCAGGCGCCGGCAGTCAAGTTAGCCCCCTCCCTGGTGAGATGTTCATTTATTGTGGGGGGAGGGAGAAAGACCCAGACTGTGTTCGGGTTACCCTTGTGTGTCCATGTGTGTTCTCCCACAATTTATGCCAAGCTGGGAGAAAGATGTCTGGACCGACCAATCCCCAGGGCCACATTGCCCAGAGAGCAAGGGGCAGACGCAAAGCAGACATGAGGATGCTTTGGCTGGGATATCAGGCCTGCCTTTGGGTGGGCGGTAAAGCTTGCATCGGGTACCGTCCAGCTGATATCTTTCTTTTTGCTGTCAAATCACAGTGGACATCAGTGCTCCCTCTAAGCTGTGTGGTCTTGTGAGCAAAAATTCTTCTTTGTGAGCTACTGGGAGAGAGCGATTTACTGCATGAATTGATTTGCTCTGGAGCCAACCTTCCTGAGCTAGGACAAAAATACATGAGCCGGAGGCTAATGAGCCAGAGGCTAAGAACTGTGAGCTAGCTCACATTTACTCAGCTTAGGGGGAACACTACAGTGGATTTATGGCAATCCAGTAGAACTTTCAAGGCAAGAGACTTTCAGAGGTCATTTGCCATCGACTGCCTCTGTATAGCGACCCCGGACTTCCTTGGTGGTCTCCCATCCAGAGCTTTCTTGCTGGGGAAATGCGCCGGAATGGAGTTCTGGAACCTCTTCGAAGACATTCTTTTTAAAACGTTTAAAAGTTTGTGAGTTTTCAGTATAGAGACTGAAAACTTCATTTCCCTCTTGAGAGTTCCTGCACCTCTTTTCAGAAAGAAAGAAAGAAAGAAAGAAAGAAAGAAAGAAAGAAAGAAAGAAAGAAAGAAAGAAAGAAAGAAAGAAAGAAAGAAAGAAAGAAAGATAGAGAGAGAGAGAGAGAGAGAGAGAGAGAGGAAGGAAGGAAGGAAGGAAGGAAGGAAGGAAGGAAGGAAGGAAGGAAGGAAGGAAGGAAGGAAGGAAGGAAGAAAGAAAGAAAGAAAGAAAGAAAGAAAGAAAGAAAGAAAGAAAGAAAGAAAGAAAGAAAGAAAGAAAGAAAGAAAGAAAGAAAGAAAGACCCTGCTCCCAGCCAAATACTAACTGGTACCGAGCCTAATTAGCTTCCAGGATCTGACGAGATTGGGCTAGATGAGGTCAATGGCATTTTTACACAATCCTCAGATTCAGAGAAGCCACCAAAAGAAAGAAGATGGGGGAATAATATACCAAAATTCCATTCGTTCTGCCTTCCTTCTGTTTGGAATTTTTCTTCCTTTCCTCTGTTTCTTGATAGTCCCCTCCCCCCCAGAAAAGAAAAATAAGCCCTGTAGGAACAGACCACAGGTCTGTGGGTTGGATCCTGCCAGCTTTTTTCCTTCTGGCTTCTGGCAAAAAAGGGCTTTTGGGAATCACAAGCCCAGCAAGGACAAATGCTCCAAGGGGATGCGAAAGCTGGGGGCAGGGGGGTGGGGACTGGGCAAGATCCAAGGGAAAGGCTGGCAGGAGCCCTTCCCATCTAGCCAGTTCCCAACTAGGGTTCCCAACTCCAGTTCGGGAAATTCCTGGAGATTCACAGGGGAAACCTGGTAAGGGCAAAGTTTGAGAAGGGAAGGAACATCTGCAGGGTCTAAGGCCATAGAGTCCACCCTCCAAAGCAGCCATTTTCTCCAGGGGAACTGATCTCTGTTCTCTGGAGATGAGCTGGATTTCCAGGAACTTTCCCAGCCCCACCTGGGAGTCAGCAGGCCTACTTCCAACAGTAGGTAGCTTGTCCGGAAGCCTCTTCCAAGCCAAGCCCAATGACCTGTTCACCAGCATCTGGTTATTCAGAGTGAAATCGCTCCTGAACCCAAAGCCCCCATTTTGCTTTCACAAGTAATTGAAAGTCCTCCTTTAGGACAATAGAAAAGAAAGAGGATTGGTTGGCATTAAAGTTATAAGTCACCAATCATGTTTTTAATTTTTGATTTGGCAATAAGTGATTCTATGTGGTCTTGTCACTGAGAGATATTTGAAATATTTGAAATCTTGGGGATATGTTTCTTCGGTTCTTCTCTTTTTTCCTTCCATTTCTTTCTCCTCTAATTTCTTTTCCTTTTAGCTTTTTTCTTTCCCTATTTATTTTATATATGAAAAATTTCAATAAAAAGTTTATTTTTAAAAAAGAAAGACCTCCATTAGGAGGCCCACAGCTGGATCGGGCCAAAGGTCCATCCAGCCTTTGGTTCCAGAGGCCAAGCCGGTACTTCCAAAAAGCTCACAGGAAGGGTAGGAAAGCTACAGCTAGCCCTTTGGCTTCTCTGTAGGACATGGTACTCAAATGCAGACTGCCCTTATACACGAAGGTTCCAGTTACCAAACAGCCCTTGAATCAACCCTGTGCTTTTAAAAAACAAACAAATAAACAATGTTCCCTCTAAGCTGTGCAGTCTTGTGAGCAAAAATTCTACTTTGTAAGCTACTAGCATTAAAGTAGTGAGCGAGCGATTTGGCTGCTGCATAATTCAGTTGGCTCTGGAGCCATCCTTCCTGAGCAAAGACAAAAATCTGTGAGCCAGTGGCTACAAAACTGTGAGCTAGCTCACACTAGCTCAGCTTAGAGGGAACACTGCCAACAGGAGAAGTTTGTCCAACTAGGAAAATGTCAAACCAGGTAAAGAAGCTCCGACAAGAAGTGGGTTTCCTGAACCAGCCATTTAGGGTTGCTGACTTCCACTGTCACAGTTGCTCTTCCGACGACCAAGATCAGTTCCCCTGGAGCAAATGGCTGGTTTGGAGGGTAGACTCTATGGCCTTATACCCCTGCTGAGTTCCCTCCTTTCCCAAACCCTGCACTGCCCAGGATCCACCAGCACATCTCTGGGTATTTCCCAACCCAGAGGTTGCCAGCTCCAGGTTGGGAAACACCTGGAGGTTTTTGGGGCAGAGCCTGAGAAGGGCAAGGTTTGGAGAGGGGGAGGGACTTCAATGGGGTATCAGGCCAGAGAGTCCACCACCTTCCAAAGTCACCATTTTATCCAGGGGAACTGATCTCTGTCACCTGGAGATCCATTGTAAACCCAAGAGATATCCAGCCACCAGCTGGAAGTTGGCAGCCCCAACCCAATGGCCATTGTAGCCCTTTGCTGTAGTCTTGTAGCCTCCCCTTCTTCATGTGCGGCCCAAGAGACAGCATGGGCCCAAGCCAGACATGCGGGGGGGGGGAGGCAGACGGAGGATCCATAAATACTAGACTGAACCTTCTCGGCATTTTCAACCGGTTCCCGTTCATGGCGGGGCCAAGACAAAAGGCTGCATTGAACTGTCAGGCAGAGGCTAGACGGGCCAGCTGGTCTCAATGGCTGCACGGCGGCCAGGAAGAGGGGAAAAGGGGACTCGGCGTTCAAGGTCAGAGGTAAAACCCTCCCCTCCCTTCCCTCCCATGAATTATTCAAGCCAGCCCCTTTCTCTCTTTGGGCCATAAAACAAATCGAGTGAGCTGGCCAAGGACTGGCGTGAAAATTGGGCCAGCAGACTCTTCCTAGGCTTGAGACTGTGGGCTCCATCTGGCCGGGGGCTCCCCGGGGGAGGAGGGGTCTTTCCCACGCAGGATCGGACCCAGGACCTTCTGCCTGCAAAGCTCTCACCTGTGCATCCTCCACTCTGGCTGGCAGAGGGTCTCCCGGCCTAGGGGTGCCAGCCTCCAGATGGGACCTGGGGATCCCCCGGAATCACAGCTCATCTCCAGACTACAGAGATCGGTTCCCCTGGAGGAAATGGAAGCATTGGAGGATGGACTCTATATGGCAGTGTGCCCCCCTGAGGTCCCTGTCCTCTCCAGGCTCCATCCCCAAATCTCCAGGAGTTTTTTAACCTGGATCTGGCAACCCTACCCCCACCCCGCAGGTGGCCAGAGAACACTGGACAACTCTATCAGGGCCTTGGAGGTTGGCCAGTGTGCATGGTTGTCAATCCTGGGTTGGGAAATATCTGGAGATTTGGGGGTGGAGCCTAGGGAGGGAGGGGTTTGGGGAAGAGAGGGACCTCGGTGGGGTACAATGCAATAGAGTCCACCCTCCAAAGCGGTCTCCAGGGGGACTGATCTGTGTCAGCTGGCATCCTGGAGCTGTGTCACAATACAGCTGTGTCAGCTGTATTTCCAGGAGATCTCCAGGAGCCCCCTGGAGGCTGGCAACCCTACTGCATGGCCTAGTTGAGCCCCTGCTGGTAAAGTGGTTGCTCAGCCACAAGGCTATGTCCCCTTCCTGGGAGCCAGGAGTGGGGGAGCGAACTCCGGCTCTCCAGATTAGAGTCGCGCCGCTCCAAACTACGGCACCAAACTGGCAAAACCTGGGAATCAAATCTGTTTTCAGATTACTTGCATCTTGGAGATGAAGTCCTCAGCAGCGTTGGGGGTGGGAAGTGCCGTCAAGTCCCAGCCAACTTATCGCGACTCCACAGGGTTTTCAAGACAAAAGACGGACAGGGGTGGTTCTGCCATCGCCTCCCTCTGCGTAGTGACTCTGGACTCCCGGGGTGGTCTCCCACCCAAATACTAACCAGGGCCGACCCTGCTTAGCTTCTCAGCCCGGATGAGGTCAGGCTAGCCTGGGGCCCCCAGGTCAGGAAGGATGGTGGCAGAAAGGGCTGTCAGGTCGCATGGCAACTCCACAGGGTTTTCAAGGCAAGAGATGGACATGGGTAGGTTTGCCTTTGCCTGCCTCTGTAGCAACCCTGGGCTTCCCTGGTAGTCTCCCTTCCAAGGACTAACCCAGGGGTGTCAAACATGTGGCCTAGGGGCCACATCCGGCCCCCGGAGGTCTTCCATCAGGCCCGCAGTGGAACTGATCAAGAGAAAACAAAAAATAACAACTGTGCACTGCAGAAACCCGCGCCAAAGCTTACAATAAGAGACTTCAATACATTAAGTAATTCGACACATGTAATCAATCATAGGAAAATATACAAGTCCCACTTTCCCAAAGGGAAAGAACAAAGTCCAGAATAGAAATCTCTCAGAAGGAAGCAATGAAGTCTGGAATAGATGTCCAACACTTTTCCTAGGTATTGATCAGTGTTTCGGACTTCAGGTCCTTCTGCAGGAACTAGAAGCCGTTATAGGAAGTCTTATTGCAATTTCTTAACAAGGTCGACATTATTCAGTTTCAATATGGGCCAGGTCTCCTAAGCTCTTAAAAAGCACCTGCAAAGGTTGCTACTATGTAAGTTGGACCAAACATGCCTCAGTCATGTGGACGTATATTTTCCTATGATTGATTACATGTGTTGAATTACTTATTGTATTGAAGTCCCTTATTGTAAGCTTTGGTGTGGGTTTCTGCAGTGCACAGTTGTTATTTTTTGTTTTCTCTTGACCGCAGTGGAACTGGCCATCTCCTGCTTCCAGTTCTGCTGCTGCTGCTGCATCATAGTTTGCTTCGTCAGACTCTCTCAATCACTCAGCCATTACATGTTTCACCTGGGGCCTAGACTCAGAACTCTGAGCGTGAGATTCCTGTGGTGAAATGTCAATAAATCAAAAGTAGGTTTGTAGCTGACAGAGCTAATGTTTTAAGTATGTTTTTATTTTAAATAATAAAAAAAAATCTTTGTGTTTGTGTCTTTTATAAAGTTTATATCTCTGCTACCTGGCATTACGTTTTATGACGCACATGGCCCGGCCCAACAAGGGGGAATTTCAGACAGATGATATAATCCGGAAGAGGAACGGTTCCCAAACGGTTTCTGGTCTGGCATTTCAGACAGAACCGTTTTAGAACCAGTTCCCTACCAGAATATATTTGTAATTTCACATAGAATTGCTTCTGTCCCGTTCAGGAAACGGGGCTGAAACGTTTTACTTGTCAACCGCTTCCAGGTAGTCGTCAGTTTCTTCTCCCGGATCTGATACGCTTTTTTCCCGCCTTTTTTCGCCCTCGCGGGCGATCTCCGCCTTTTTTTTTTTTTTGGAACGTTCGCTTTAGAGCGCTATAACGCTATAGCGCTATAGCATCATAGCAACCCCATTGGAATGCCTGCAGTGTTTTTTATAGCACTATAGTGCTATAGCGCTCTAAAGCGAACATTAAAAAAAAAGGCATGGCGGGAAATGGTGGGAAAACAAAGCGGTGCAGTCTGAATTGCCAAAACGCTTCTGATTCGGCTCTTTTCCGGTCAGGGAAAGCCATGTGTGAAATGGCAGCCCTGTACCGGTTTACTTCAAGACGAATCAGAAACAGCTTCAATCCGGCAGAATCTCAGTAATGTGAAATTCCCTAAGGTCTCATTTATGTCAGATCCGGCCCTCGTGACAAATGGGTTCGACACCCCTGGACCAACCTCATCTTGCTTAGCTTCTGAGACCTCACAAGGTCAGGCCAGCCTGGGCCAGCCAGGTTATACCCTCCTAAACCAAAGGGCTTAGAAGGGTGTGAGGCTCAGTTTGGGATGGCAGTCTAACGTGCCCAGCAATGCCAAGCAAACATCTGTCCTCCTTCTGTTAGAGAGGAGCGAGGGAAGGGGACGCATTGGGGCAGAGGGATGCCGTGAGAAGAAGACCGTCCTGTAACTCCTCTGCCATGTTTTGGCAGCCTTCTTGTCCTGTATTCAAATCTAATGCCTTCCTATTTGCACTTCGGAGCTGCGGTGGCTCAAGTGGTTAAGACGCTGAACTGCAGGCTGTGGAAGGTCAGTAGTTCAGCAGTTCGAGACCCGGGTGCTGCATGACGGGGTGAGCTCCTGTCTCTAGTTCCAGCTCCTGCCAACCTAGCAGTTGGAAAGCTAGAAATTGCAAGTAGATAAATAGGTACCACTTCGGTGGGAAGGTAACAGCGTTCCGTGCACCTTGGTGTTTAGTCATGCCGGCCACATGACCACGGAAACGTCTTTGGACAGCGCTGGCTCTTCGGCTTGGAAACGGAGATGAGCACCGCAACCCTAGAGTCGGATTCGACTGGCTTTCAAGCAAGGGAACCTTTACCTTTACCTATTTGCACTTCAAAACAGGGCATGGGAGGAGGGGCTGTCACAGAGGGGCTGTCACACGGAGCAGCACCATGGGAAGGGGTGTGCGGGAACAGCCTCTGCAACTGGAAGAAGGCTGCTTGTGTTGTGAGAACTGGTTGGACATGAGGAGAGGAGAGGAGAGGAGAGGAGAAGAGATTGGGTTTATGCCCAGCCCTTCACTACCCAAAGGAGTCTCAGAGCAGTTTACAATCTCCTTTCCCTTCCCCTCCCCTCCCCACAACAGACACCCTGTGAGGTAAGTGGGGCTGAGAGAACTCTGACAGAAACTGCTCCTTTTTCAAGAACAGCTCTGACAGAACTATGGCTTGCCCAAGGTCATCCAGCAGGTGCAAGTGGAGGAGTGGGGAATCAAACCCAGTTCTCCCAGATTAGAGTCCATGCACTTAACCACTACACCAAACTGGCTCTCATTTCTGGATAACCAACAATTGATACCAGGCAGGGCTGTATTAATCCATGGCCAAGCCCCTGGGCTTTCAGGTATTCTGCGGCCCCTTGGGCACTTCTTCCACCCCACTACAGCTGACAGCCTGACCCTGGTATGGTAGGTACTAGACCACAGGAATCCTGAATCCATTTTGAGGGTCTCCTGAAGAATTCTGTTCACAATTTTAAAATATATTTTAATTGGGCGAATAAAACCCTCCAGGAAAGCCTACTTTGGAGGCATAATTGTTCAATGCTGTAATATTTTGAAGTGAATAAAATGTGTATTATTTATTAAGAATATATATTAAAACAATGGGTAATTCTTTTAATATAGGAGACATTTTGTTTCACTGCAATAAGAAAGCAGTTAATTATCTTATTAACAGAGGTTATATATTACAGGCTGTCTATGAAGAGAAAATAAGAGTGCCTCGGCAAAAAATATTGATGGGCTGGGCTCCGACTAGTCCCTGCGGGGCCCCTAGGCTTCGGCCTAGTCAGACTTGTGGATAATACAGCTCTGATACCAGGGGTGGGGGGTGAAGCACCTCTTCCCATATATGCCCCGAAGAGCATTAAACTCTATGGACCAACACCGCCTGGTTGTCCCTTGCCCAAAGGATGTCCATCTTGCCTCGACCAGGGCCAGGGCTTTTTCTGCCCTGGCCCCTGCCTGATGGAACATGCTCCCAGTCCAGATTAGGGCCCTGTGCAGGGCCGGCTCGCCCACTAGGTGAGCTAGGCGCTTGCCTAGGGCGCCGGCCCTGCAGGGGCGCCAAAATGCCCCCTGCCCCCCCCCCATGAAAAGCCCCCTTCCCGCCCAGCGCTGGCAGCCCCGGCTTTCCTGGGCACCTAGCGCCCAGCACCGCCGCTGGGAGGGAAGGGGCGGGCGTTCTAAGCCCGTCCCTTCCTGGCTCTCCTGGGTGCCTTGCAGCTGGGAGGCGCCCAGGACAACGGCACTGGACCATCTCCAGGGCCCACCAGGAGGTTGGCATCCCCGGTGGGGTGGGCGCCCCAGGCTATCTCCTTCAATTCCGCAGGGCCTGTAAGACGGAGCTGTTCCACCAGGCCTTTGGTTGAGGCAGTGGACATCTTTATATGGCCTCCCTGAGGTGGCTGTCACCCATCCATCTATTAACTCAAATGATATGCTAAAGAACCGTACAACCAGTGACTGGACTGTCAGAAGTGTGATGGAGTTTTAATGTTTATTATTGTTTGAATTCCTAACTTGTTTAATTTTAATTGTATTCATTGTACTGTTTTTATGATGTTACCCGCCTTGAGCCCACTTACGGGATGGGCGGGCTATAAATACAAATAATAAATACTGCTCTAGGGGAGATATTGCCAAATTTTGTGGCCCTGCAGTTTCCATTCGAAACCCCCAGTCCATGCCATGGTTTCTCCCTTTTCAGAACAAAATGGCAATCCTCTCTTCCCTGCTGGCCCCAGGAATGCAATTTGCTGGGACGTTATTTCCCCGTTGCAATGGATGTCTGATGAAATGGTGGAATCACTGATGATGAAAAACGAGCCAAAGGAAAAGGCTTGCAATGACAGTGTGCAGAGACGGGGAGAGAGGGTCATCTCTCTGGTCTTTTCAGGATTTGAAAACTACAAAACTCGGTGGCTTAAGTAGGAGGGGAGGTCACATCCTTCTGGGTCTGCAGGCAAGAAACAAACCGCAGGATATGAAAGCACCAGGTCTGGAGGCTGGGATGCCAGCCTCCAGGTGGGACCTGGGGATCCCCCGAAATCACAGCTCATCTCCAGACTGCAGAGATCAGTTCCCTTGGAGAAAATGGATGCTTTGGAAGGGGGACTGTATGGCATTGTGCCCCACTGAGGTCCCTGTCTTCCCCAGGATCCATCCCCAAATCTCTAGGCATATTCCCAACCTGGATCTGGCAAGTGGCAACCCTACTGCCATCCTCCACCAGAGGCCCGGGGGACCTGCAACTTTATCTGGATGCTGGACTTACTTGGACAAGAGGAGTCCTCATTTTCTCATCTTTTCTGGAGGTGAGAAAAGTCACTGAAGGGCATTTCATTCCTTTCACCCCTTTGAGAGCATCCAGGTTATTAAACCCCTTCATTCGCTTTTTGGTGGCCAGAGATGGCTAACAAATCTATGGAGAAAGCACCCGCTCCTGGCCTCTGTTTTTTTGTCTGGGCTTTTTGCTTCCCTGAGCACACAAGATTCGTACAGGGCGGGTCACAGAACAAAATCTCTACTCTGGTCCATTCAGCTTTTTGTTCCAGACTTGTAATTCTGTTCCAGTTCCTCTGATCCCAAAAATGCACCACAAGAGAAAATATTTCATAGAATCATAGAATTGGAAGGGACCTCCAGGGTAATCTAGTCCAACCCCCTGCACAATGCAGGAAATTCACAAATACCTCCCCCCTCCACACCCCCAGTGACCACTGTTCCATGCCCAGAAGATGACAAAAAACCTCCAGGATTATTTCCTGACCCCAAAGTGGCAATCAGCATTTCCCTGGGCATGTAAAGAAGGGCTACAAGAACTAAGCACTGAGGCAACCCTCCCTGCCCTCCCTCTTGTGATCTGTCCAGGTTCATAGAATCAGCAGTGCTATAAATGTCCATCTATCCTCTGTTTGAAAACCTCCAAAGAAGGAGAGCCCACCACCTCCCGAGGAAGCCTGTTCCACTGAGGAACCGCTCTAACTGTCAGGAAGTTCTTCCTAAAGTTTAGCCAAAAACTCCTTCTGATTTAATTTCAACCCAGTTGTTCTGGTCCAACCTTCTGGGGCCATAGAAAACAACTCCGCCCCATCCTCTAGATGACAGCCCTTCAAGGACTTGAAGATGGTGATCGTATCACCTCTCAGTCGTCTCCTCTCCAGGCTAAACATACCCAGCTCCTTCAACCTTTCCTCATAGGAATACATTGCCCAGTCTTTCTTTCTGCAATGTATTATTGTTTTATTTATCAAAATATTTATACCCTGCCCTTTCCCCAGGGCTCAAGGCAGCCTACAAATCCCAATGTGGAAATGACAAAATATAATGAAGCCCCCCATTACCCCTCCCTAAAAAGGCATACAGCCTCTGCCCCCATTAAAACCTCTAGCGAATAAAATGCAGAGGACTGTGCCCCACTCAGGAGGAGCTAAGATAAACAGAGGCTCTAGTCCAGGGGTCCAAAAGCCCAACACGAGAGCCAGTTTAGTGTAGTGGTTAAGTGCACGGGCTCTAAACTGGGAGAACCGGGTTTGATTCCCCACTCCTCCACTCGCAGCTGCTGGATGACCTTGGGCAAGCCATAGTTCTGGCACAGCTGTTCTTGAAAAAGAGCAGTTTCTGTCAGAGCTCTCTCAGCCCCACCTACCTCACAGGGTGTCTGTTGTGGGGAGGGGAAGGGAAAGGGAGTTTGTAAGCCGCTCTGAGACTCCTTGGGTAGTGAAGGGCTGGGTATAAATCCAATCTCTTCTGCCCGTGGGCATTACGTTGCCTGGTAACACCTCTTCTGGGGCCCGCCAAGTGTTTTTAGAAGTTGAGTGGGGCCAGGCTGGGCTTTTGCCCAGCAAGGATTCTGATTGGCCACCGGAGATCTGATTGGCTGCGCAGATTTTTGAAACTGTTGCTTTGGCGGCAGCTGCCACCACAGCACAAGGACCTGCACTGTGTAAATGAAGTTACTGAAGCTGAGCTGTTGAGCAATCGTTTTTTGGCTGGCTCCGCCTCCTTGCCCAGCAATTTTGTGGCAGCCATTTTGTTGCTGCGCCCAACATGCCGTATCAGAATTCCAACTGTAGCTGCAGGCTCAAAAAGGTTGGGGACCCCTGCTCTAGTCGGTTCTGGGGTGTGTGTGAGGAACAACCGGAAGGCCCCTAGTTGGCTGAGCTGGGGAGAGTTGAGAAGAGATGGTCCTTAGGATGCGAGGGTCCTCCTAGGCCATGATGGAAACAAAACCGGCCACCCGTTTCAAAGACCCTGAGAATAATTGTGCTGCTACGTTCTACCTTTGCATCCTGGTTCCAACTGGCCCTTGTTGGTAACACCTTTCCCACCATCTGACCTGCGTACTTATTTTTCAGACTTACATATGTTAGTTATAGTCCACCTTTTAGAACATGAGAACACAAGAGAAGCCAATGTCGGATCAGGCCAATGGCCCATCCAGTCCAACACTCTGTGCCACACAGTGGCCAAAAATACCAGGTGACATCAGGAGGTCCAGCAGTGGGGCCAGGACACCAGAAGCCCTCCCACTGTGTGTTGACCTCCCCCAAGCACCAAGAATACGGAGCATCACTTGCCCCAGAGTCCCTATCTATACCTTGTGGCTAATAGCCACTGATGGACCTCTGCTCCAGATGTTTATCTCCATATTTTTATCCATATGTTATGTTGCCAGCTCCAGGTTGGGAAATACCTGGAGATTTGGGGGGTGGAGCCTAAGGAGGGCAGGGTTTGGGGAAGTGAGGGACTTTACGTTGGAAGTCCACCTTCCAAAGTGGCCATTTCCTCCAGGTAAACTGACCTCCCTTGCCTGGAGATCAGGTGTAATCCCAGGAGATCGCCAGCCATCACCTGGGGGTTATGCGAACGTGAGATCACGGAATAGGTTGTGCGTAAACCAAAAAACAACCATGATTGTTAAATAGTGGGTCAACCTAGTCAGACAAGACCCCAGAGCCTCAGCTCTGTTAAATAGTATGCAATTGCCACACCCGAACACACACCCCACTCCCAGTGATAGGCTATTTAGATAACGTTACCACTAGATTGGTTACTTCCAGAGTCCTGGCAGGCTATTGTTCTTTTGCTCCAAGCTCAACCAGTCTCTGGGGTGATTCAATTAGGAATGATTCCATCCCAGTACATAACAGTGATATTATTATGCAATCTATTCAATAATTGTTACCAAGCATTTATATTACGGAGCAAATATCAAAACACATTCCAGTGCAAAATATACAAATATTTAAAGGGTCCTTGTGAACCAAAGTGTGCGTGCTCAAAGTCCCTCTGAATCATCCAGCTCAAAGTAGCTTAACACAGTCCTTCCTTGACATAGAGGTAAATTGTTCCAAATATCTGATCAACTGTTGTGGCTTCTGTGGCTCCGACGGGCCAGCTCTGCACTCGTGTTCAGTCCTTCATCAAGGCACCGCGGCAGTTTAAAAAGTTTTTTCTTCTCTACTTATTCAGGGCGATTCTACATCTGATGTTCGCTCCACATTTCCCCAACATGGAGGAAAAGGTGCAGCTCCAAATCACATTCAACTACCCCGGGGGGCAACGCCGTCCTGACTGCAAAGTCACCCCTGAGTGGCCATAGATCTATGCAGAAGGCGCCATAAAACCTGGAGATCAAAAAAAGTGAAAGCAACATGCAATGCAGAGGGGAATTTCTGTTCCGAGGTGGGTTTTGCAAAATGACAGAGGGAAACGCCAATGCAGAAACGCCCTCAGTCTGTTTTGAAGAGTGTTTTACGCTACAGACCTTGAAATCTATGTTTACATTCAGCTTAATGCAGTGTGTAATGCACCTGGAGGTGCATTATATGTCAACCCTATATATCACCATGTTGGAACATGAAAACATGAAACTGCTTCATACTGGTCCATCAAAGTCCAGTACTCAGACTGGCAGTAGCCAGTGGTCTTTCCCATCACCTCATGAGCTCCCTCTAAGTTGTGGAGTCTTGTGAGCAAAAATTCTACTTTGTGAGTTACTGGCCTTAACGTTGTGAGGAAGTGATTTGGCTACTGCATAAATTAGTTCGCTCTGGAGCCCTCCTTCCTGAGCGGAGACAAAAATGTGTGAGCCAGAGGCTAAAAAACTGTGAGCTAGCTCACACTAACTCAGCTTAGAGGGAACACTGCTCCTGACTGATCTTTTAATGGCAGACACTGGGGATTGAACCTGGGACCATGCCAAGCAGCTGTTCTACTACTGAGCCACAGCCCCTCCTCAGCCCCTTCAGTTAAAAGGATGAGGCAGCAGGTGATGTGAAAGACCTCCACCTGAGACACTGCAGAGACGCTCTCAGTCTGAGTAGACAATCCCGACCTTAGTGGACCAATGGTCTGCTTAAATATAAGGGACCGTCATGTATCCGAGTGGTGCCAAGCCAATGGAGGTCTCTATTTATTAGTTTAGGGAGGGGGCATGACTCTGCTTAGCATGCAGAAGGTCCCGGTTTCAATCCCCAGCACCTCCACTTTAAAAGGACCAGGCAGTAGGTGATGTGGAAGATCTCTGCCTGACACCCTGAGGAGCTGCTGCCAGTCTGAGTAGACAATACTGACCTTGATGGGCCAGTGGTCTGATGCAGGATAAGGCAGGTCCATGTGTCCCCGTACACTGCTGATTGGATGCCCCATCCTATTGATTGTGTTGGCTTAGACTGTATATACCTCCCAGTCTCAGTGACTGCCACAGGAGGTGGTGGCGGCTACAAGCATGGACGGCTTCAAGAGGGAATTAGACAAGCATCTGGAGCAGAGGTCCATCAGTGGCTATTAGCCACAAGGTGTACATAGGAACTCTCGGTCTGGGGCGAGTGATGCTCTGTATTCTTGGTGCTTGGCGGGCGCAACAGTGGGAGGGCTTCTAATGTCCTGGCCCCACTGGTGGACCTCCTGATGGCACCTGGTCTTTTTGGCCACTGTGTGACCCAGAGCGTTCTTGAAAGAGCTCTCTCAGCCCCACCTACCTCACAGGCAATGCTCCCTCTAAGCTGTGGAGTCTTGTGAGCAAAAATTCTACTTTGTGAGCTACTGGCATTAAAGTTGTGAGCAAGCAATTTGGCTGCTGCATCAATTAGTTTGCCCAGGAGCCATCCTGCCTGAGCTAAGATAAAAACGTGTGAGCTAGATGATGATGATGATAAGCCCTTGGAGCAGTGCCTGGAAGTCTCAAGAAATACCTGGACATTGAGCAAATAACACCAGCTCGGCTCTAGAGGACAGTGTTGCTTGGAACAGCAGGAATCCAGCGAGGACACGTCTGCAATTCCCAAGAACTTGGCTAGATCCCAAATTGCAGAACACCATCTACCAGTTGAATATTTGACTGTGACAATTTGCAATGACGATGACGATGACAGGCGGGACATGACACTAGCAAAAATGGGGGAAATCATTTGCAAGGCCTCTGAACTTGAAGAACAAACACACGCACCCCTGATACTGTACGAACCAACCCAGAAGAGATCCTTCTATCAACGGATACTAGTATTGGGGTTTTGTTTTTTTCAATATTCAAGCCACACGCTCCCCAATCGTAATCCTGCAACGTTATCTAGTAATTGCCACCGTTATTTATTAATAATAAATGATTATATGGGGACAGCGGATCAGGCCGCCCCCCCAATCAAAAAGATGGGGGGGGGCTGGGGACTGGCTTGAACGCAGAGAAGATGGACAGCTCAGACACAATGATCTCATTCTCCAAGGCCTAGACGTGGGGCTTCAGCCCCTTCCCAGCCAGACACAATACGGGACTCCCTCCGCCGCCACGGCTGTGCATTGTCCGGCAGTCTCTGCCTTTTCTTTCCCGCCCTCCCCTCAGGATAATGGATACATTAATGCGTGCCTCCCAGTGCAAACACTTTGTCCAAAGAGAAAAAAGAGAACTTTGTCACGCAAGAAAGGGAGAGTGGGGGCCGTTGCCTCCCCCACCCCACCCCCGTCTTCCTTGACCCAAACTTGGGACTTACCCCTAACACAGCGATAAATATTCAAAGCACACTCAGAGAAAGAAAACATTGCTTGGGAACTCGGGGCCTTTCTGGCTAGGCAGACCCACATACCACCACAAACGCTTGTTGGTTCAGTTATTTAAAATTCTAGGAGGGCTTCTCTGTGAATAAGCCCCCTCAATCCATTTGTTCTTGTTTAGTACGTTGACACGATAGAAGCCATCAGGACACAGTGGGTTCAAAAATACCATTTAAAACCCCACACATTTAAGGGGGGGAGAATGACAGAAAATGGTGTGAAATTCCTGGGATTGAATTGTGTGAGGGAGAAGAGGAGGAAAGAATGTTTCAGTCAGTCACCTTTATTGGCATGTACAAATACTACAAATGGCAGTTGAACGGGGGGGGGTGGGATAAGCCAACTATATAAAAGTTTATGTGGTATTTAAAAGAGAAAATTAATCAAAACAGTGACGTTAGGTTTACTCTGGGAATGTGAAAAACAAACCAATAACAGAGGAGCCAACCTACTCTTCCTATCTTTTGGCATGGAAACACTGGTTTTATTCATCTCCAAAATGGAAAGAGGCACAACCCAGAACAGTGACTCATGCAGAGCCATCACTGGCAGCCTCCTCTGAAAAGAGGTAGTTCTGCAGTGCTTCTTCATCAGTTCACAGAACTGACAGAGCAACATTCCCTGATGGTGGTGATGCTAGTTGCGAGGAGACAAGGCCGTGGGCCCTGACTCAGGCATATGCACAACGGGCAGCCTCTAAAGCACCTCAGTGAACGGGCACTTTGGGTTCCCAGGAACCTGGGTCACGCACCACACAACATATCTTTGCAACACGAAGTACCATTCAAGAATTCCCACCACCATCAGCTCATGGGCGTTGCTACTGTTCACGAGGTATGTTTTCGTGAACATAAGAACATGAGAACATAAGAAGAGTCCTGCTGGACCAGACTGTTGAGGGATTCTGGGGGCCAGGTCCTTTTACTGGGACCCCCCAGTTCTTTCGTTGGTTGGGTGGAGACTTGCAAGGGATTGAATCTAGAATAGAGACAATGGTTCTTAAACAAAGCTCAATTTATTCCTAATTCCATTCACAGACCAGTGGTCCCTCGAGTCCAGCATCCTGTCTCACACCATGGCCAACCAGTTCCTCTGGAGGGCCAACAACTGGGCAGAGAGGCCGAGGCTTTCCCTGATAAGAACATAAGAAGAGCCCAGCTGGATCAGACCAGTGGTCCCTCGAGTCCAGCATCCCGTCTCACACAGTTCCTCTGGAGGGCCAGCAACAGGGCATAGAGGCCGAGGCTTTCCTCTGATGTTGCCTCCTGGCTCTGGGATTCAGAGGTTTACTGCTTCTGAAGGTGGAGGTTCCCTTTTGTAGCCACTGGTAGACCTGTCCCCCATGAACCTAATCCTTTTAAAGCCATTTATGCACATGGCCGTCCTGATGTGGCTCTCCCAGGCTTGCCTGTTCTTGGAAGCTAAGCAGGGCTGGCCCTAGTTAGTACTTGGCTGGGAAACGGCCAAGGAAGTTCAGCATGGCCACCCAGAGGAAGGCAACAGCAAACCACCTCTGACCATCTCTCATCTTGCAAACCCCGTGGGGTTGGCTGTGACTGGATGGCAAAAAAAAAGAAAATCATAGAATCATGGAGCTGGAAGGGACCCCTGCACAATGCAGGAAATTCACAAACACCTCCCCCTCCACACTCATAGTGACTGCAGTTCCAGGCCCAGAAGATGATGGAAAACCTCCAGGATTGCTTCCTGACCCCAAAGTGGCGATCAGCATTTCCCTGGGTGTGTAAAAAAGGGCCACAAGAACTGAGCACTGAAGCAACCCTTCCTGCCCTCCCTCTCGTGATATGCCCAAGTTCACAGGATCAGCATTGCTGTCAGATGCCCATCTAGCCTCTGCTTGAAAACCTCCACAGAAGGAAAGCCCACCACCTCTCGAGGAAGCCTGTTCCACTGAGGAACCACTCTGTCAGGAAGTCCTTCCTTAATGTTTAGCCAAAAACTCTTCCGATTTAAGCCCGTGGCCATTCCTATACCCTCTGGCAGCAAGTTCCACGTTTCTATCACTCATTGTGTAAAGAAGTATCTCCTTTTATTTGTCCTGAATCTACTGCCCATCGGCTTCAGTGGATACCTCCAAGTTCCAGTATTTTGGGAGAGGGAGGAAAAGTTCTATCTCTGTCAGCTTTCTTGACCCCAGGCATAATTTTATAAACATCTATCCCTTGTCTCTTTTTTAATGCTGAAAAATCCCAGACTTTTCGGCCTTTCCTCCTACGAAAGGTGCTCTAAGCCGCAAGAACCTTGCTTGCCTTTTCTGTACTTTTTCCAGCTCTGCAATGTCCTTTTGAGACATGAGGGAATTTCAGACAGATGATATAATCCGGAAGAGGAACAGTTCCCAAACGGTTTCTGGTCTGGCATTTCAGACAGAACCGTTTTATAACTGGTTCCCTACCGGAATATATTTGTAATTTCACACAGAATCGCTTCTGTCCCGTTCAGGAAACGGGGCTGAAGCGTTTTACCTGTCAACCGCTTCCAAGTAGTCGTCAGTTTCTTCTCCCAGATCTGATACGCTTTTTCCCCACCTTTTTTCGCCCGCGCAGGCGATCTCCGGCTTTTTTTTTTTTTTTGAACGTTCGCTTTAGAGCGCTATAACGCTATAGCGCTATAGCATCATAGCAACCCCATTGGAATGCCTGCAGTGTTGTTTTATAGCACTATGGTGCTATAGTGCTCTAAAGCGAACATTTTTTTAAAAAAAAAAGGCGCGGCGGGAAACGGCGGGAAAACAAAGCGGTGCAGTCTGAATTGCCAAACCGCTTCTGATTCGGCTCTTTTCCGGTCAGAGAAAGCCATGTGTGAAATGGCAGCTCTGTACCGGTTTACTTCAAGACGAATCAGAAACGGCTTCAATCCGGCAGAATCTCGGTAAAGTGAAATTCCCTATGGTCATCAGAACTGTGCACAATATTCCAAACGATGCCTACCGGCTCTCCTGGTTTAAATGTTGCCGCGCTGTGCCCTCCAGTTAGTACAGGGTTGAGGCCCTCCCTGGTTGCCTATCTTCAATGCAGTGCAGAGTGACCCGTGATCAGTGTTCCCTCTAAGCTGACTTCGTGTGAGGCAGCTCACAGTTTTTTAGCCTCTGGGTCACACATTTTTGTCTCCGCTCAGGAAGGAGGGCTCCAGAGCAAACTAATTTTTTGTTACTGCTCACTCGCAACTTTAATGCCAGGAGCTCACAAAGGAGAATTCTTGAAGACCACAGCTCAGATCAGGAGTGTCAAACATGTAGCCCCGGGGGCCCGATCAGGCTTCTGTCAGGTCCTCAGTGGGACTGGCTGCCTTCTGCTGCTTCTTCCAGTTCTGCTGCTGCTGCATCATCGTTTGCAGCTTACAGATACACACCTGAACAGCAGACTCAAGATTGCAACAGCGCAGACGTTTTGGTGCAATAATTCACAGCAAGAGGTGTCAGTTGTCAGACACCGTTAAATAAACGAAATATTGCAGGAGTGCTAGTGTTTTAAGCATGCTTTTATTTTAATTAAAAAAACCCTTTGTGTTATGTCCTCAGAGACATAATGGTAAGCATAGTGAGCAGGTGCTCATTATGCGGATCGTAAAGCTGCACAAGTATTGCCCAATCAGAGGGCTTATGGTGGGAACAACTGTGATTGGTCATAAGGTACAAAGATGATTGGTCCTTATACCTGAACTGTAATTGGTTATAATATTCAAATGTTATTGGCGCGTTTTGCTTCTGTGGGCGTGGCTACCTCAGCCAGGATTGTATATAAACTGCTGTTTTGGAACTGTATTTTGTCTAGCTGGTCTAGTCCTTAGCTGGTCTAACTTGGAGCTGAGTAAAGCTGAAATCACTTTGAACTTACCTCCGGTGTGTTGTCTCGTACTTATCAACTGGCGACGAGGATGGGATACGAACCCACGCGTGCAAAGCACAATGGATTTGTGTCCCTTATATAAAATTTATATCTCAGCTACCGGGCATTACATTTTATGACACACATGGCCCGGCCCAATAAGGCCTCATTTATGTCAGATCTGGCCCTCGTAACAAATGAGTTCGACACCCCTGGCTTAGAGGGAGCGTTGCCCATGACCAGTCTCTGGGGCAATCTCATAGCATTACCTGCCGAACAGCCTCCGTGTTCCCAGTAGTGCAAAGAAATCATTCCCGCCCTTCGTCTCTGCAAATCAGAGTCGTTGCTTTGGAATCCATAATCAGAGAAGCAAAAAAGCCACAGAAGCAAAACTTTTCCTACTTAAAAGAAAATGCCACCCATTCAGGGCACAAACACCCACTTTATGCTTACTTTTCTGGAGCATGTGAACGCATGAAACTGCCTGATATCGAATCAGGCCGTTGGTACATCAGGCTTAGTGTTGTCTCCTCAGACTGCCCTGCCTGCCTCTCTCCTCTCTCGTTGCACTTTTTAAAAAACCTTTTGCTCTCTCGTCGTTCCTGACGCAGCGTGGGTAAGTGTGTGTGGGTGCCCCCCAACTGATTTAAATGCCCCCCCCAGAAGTAAAAAGTCCTGGCTATACAGCCCTGGTCTCCAGGGCTTCCAGCAGAAGATCTTTCACATCAGCTCCTATTTAGTCCTTTAACTGGAGATGTCAGGGATTGAACCTGGGACCTTCTGCATGCCAAGCAGATGCTCTACCACTGAGCCATGGCCCTGCTGGTAGACCTCCTGATGGCCCCTGGGTTTGGGCCAATGTGTGACACAGAGTGTTGGGCTGGGTGGGCCACTGGTCTGGTCCAGCACGGCTTCTCTTATCTTCCCCAAAGCGAAGAAGTCCGGATCCAGACCATCCATACTCGTATCTCCCTCCCTGCCAATCCTCTGGAATCCTGCACCTGTGAATAGTCATCTTGAGAGGTGCCACGGACATTGCTGCAAACATATTTGGCAGGTGACTGTACCGTTCTGGACAGCAGCAACAGTCCATGAAGCCAGCTGTGGGCCCAAGTATCTCAGCACCCACTCAAGTGCCATGCCAAGCAGCTTTGCGGCTGCTGAAATACATAAATGGTTGGCGTTTCCCCAGATTCAAGATCTACCTGCTTCTGTGCTTCAACAAGGGAGACCCGGTTCGAATCATTGCTCAGCTGTAAAGTTCAGCGAGTGACTTTGGCTCAGTCACACTAATTAACCTCACAGGGTTGTTGTGAAGAAATGGAGAAGGGGGGAATGAATGACTCCTTGGAGGAAGAACAAAGTTCCAAGTCCAGTGGCACCTTTCAGACCAACAAAGTTTTATTCAAGGTATAAGCTTTCTTGTGCAAGCACACTTCTTCAGATACAGCGAAACAGAATTTTCTCAACCACCACATATGGAGGGGGGGGGTTAGTTGCCCGGAAGGGCCAATTGGAGTCAAGACAGAGACAGAAAGAAAATTGGAAATTATCAGTCCATACATATAGGTAGAGGATGAGCAGTAAATTATACAGCATAATAAAGATGTTTAGCGGATACAAGGATCAAACATGAATAATGAGCTTAGTTTATATGGTAACCATTTGTTTGGGTTCAATTCTGGGGCAAAAACCGTGAAGGAAATAAATATGTCAAAACTGGAGATTGTTGTATCCGTAATTGAAGAATGCTGATAGTAATTAATTGAGAAATTTCCAGTTGTGTTTTTGTCTCTGTCTTGACTCTAATTGGCTCTTCTGGGCAACTAACCCCCCCCTTTCTATATGTAATGGTTGAGGAAATTCTGTTTCCCTGTATCTGAGGAAGTGTGCTAGAACACAGAAGCTTACACCTTGAGCAAATCTTTGGCAGTCTCAAAGGTGCCCCACTGGACTCAATCTTTGTTCTGCTGCTTCAGACCAACATGGCTGACCACCTGGATCTATCCCTGGAAGAAGGACAAGATCAAAACGTGACAGATTCTTATATGGGGATCATTTTTTCCCTCAGCCTCTCCCCTTCCTGCATCACATGACATGTGCAGTGTTCCCTCTAAGCTGAGTGAATGTGAGCTAGCTCACAGTTTTTTAGCCTCCGGCTCACACATTTTTTTTTCAGCTCAGGAAGGAGGGCTCCAGAGCAAACTAATTTATGCAGTAGCCAAATCACTCACTCACAACTTTAATGCCTGTAGCTCACAAAGTAGAATCTTTGCTTACAAGACTCCACAGCTTAGAGGGAGCATTGGACGTGTGTAAAGCCCTTGGGGCAAAGACCTCTCTTGTTCCTCATCCTTAATGAAAAACTGGATCTCACCTCTGCTTTGCTCATTTAGGCACCCTTGACTCCATGGCATGGCTGTCCAGGGTGGCATGGGCAGAACAGAAGCTCAGTGCTCCCTTTTTGTGCTTCTAGGTGCAAGAACCCAGGAGAACCCACGTTCCCCCTCCAACTTAAGAGATTCAGTTTCTACAACCCCGAGGCAGAAATCAGACCTGGCAATCTCCAGGGCTCACAAAAGCATTCTGACACAATGGACTTTGACATCACTGGCCCAAGTTAAAATGGGTTCCACTGAAGCACGTCTTATCCTTCTCGTGGGTTTAGAGATCAGGCAGGCGGCCCATCTCTGTTTTGGCCATCCTTCTCAGAGCACAGGCAACGGCCCACCTGATGGAGCGCTACTCCAGATTTAAGAAACGAAACCCTGCATATAGAAATCTAGCATTTCAGTGAAGGTTTTGTTCCTGAAGTGCTAGATTTCTAAGTGCAGGGAGATTTTGGAGCACCTGACCCCCTGTCTGAAGAGGTACACCTCAGATACAGGTTGCCCACATCGACTGTGAACTAGGCCCTTACTGATGGAAGTTGACTGATGGAGGCCTCTGCCTGGTTTCTCTCCTTCTCAGAGGAGGGGGATGAGCCCCATCCCATATAAAAACTTCCACATCATCTTCTGGTCCAGATCCAGATCCAGCACCAACACCTTGCTCTTACCTCTCAGGTCTTACCCCACCTCAACTCTCTGTTTTCGACTCCCTGGCCATTTCTGCTTTGACCCTTCCACTCTACCACTTTTAGTCCCCTGAAGGTTTCCTCCTTCCTCAATGGGCCATTTTTTCCCTTCCTCAGTGACTTTTATTCAGTGACCCTTATTCACGGACCTGCCCCCTTCCAGAGCCCCACAATTTTCCTGTTCCTTTAAATAGCTCTTCCCTTTCTCCCTCCCTGCCTTCTGTTCCTGGAACCCCTACCCAGAGCCCACAGATCTCAAGCTCCCGCACACCCTCCCAGTCAGCCTCTGTTGAGAATAGATCATTCCATTGCCCCCCTGCACGAGTCTCAGATGCTTCCTTCAGATTACATCCTGATGCACCGTAAAAGTCAACCTTATATTGACCAAGTCCTAGGTGGTCAGCTGTGTTGCTCTGAAGCAGTAGAACAAATTTAGAGTCCAGTGGCACCTTTAAGACCAACCAAATACATTCCAGTATATTTGGGAAAGTGTGCCTTGCACACGAAAGCTCATACCTTGAATAAACCTTTGTTGGTCTTAAAGGTGCCCCTGGAGTCTAAATTTGTTATTTTGACCAAGAGAGTGAGGCATGGCTCTGATTTTAAAAATATTGATTATATGGACAGAGATATTTTGAAACAGTATTACAAACAATGTCAGGGTCTGTAAAGCAACTTGCAAGGACTAGATTTCTTGTCCTGTTTTGCTCACAGATGTTTCTTGCATAAACCAAAGGAGTTTTGCATCCTACAGGAAATTTTTTCAGAGAAATCGGACTCATGAAGGTCCATCAAAACCACCTTCCCACTTCCATCAGTGGCTGGTCAGTGCCTGGAAGGCACAGAAGCCAGGTATGAAAGCCATAGCCACTCCCTACTGTTCTGTCCCAGCAACTGGCATTCAAAGACAGACTGCCTCTGTCCACGAAGGTTTCATTTATCCATCGGGGCCAATTGACATTGAAAGGAGATTAATTGGTCTCATGGTCATTAAAGACATCAGAGATAAAGGCCAAGATGCACAGCCATGCTTGTCTGTCTGTAGGACAGGGACTCGCGAAAGCTCATAACCCACCCACAAATTTTGTTTAGCCTTTAAGGTGCTCCTGGATTCTTTAGCTCTTTTCTGGAGCTAAAGGCCATCACTGCATCCCATGGCAGGGAGTTCCACAGACTGTCTGTTATGTGAAGGAAACGCTTCTTCAGACAGACAACAAATCCTCCCTCTCTAGCCTTTGGTAGGAAGCCTTTCTTGCAGCAGAGTCCAAAATCACTCTGGGGACAATGAAAATGAAAATAAATTTATAAAATCTACTGGGGGGGCAGGCTTGAAAGAAGATACCCCCCCCAGCAGGTAGAACCCCGTGCCCAGGAGGAGGAGGTGTGCTGGGGAGGGCCGAATGGATACAAAATGGGTGTTCAAACCATCCCTGAACAGCTGCAAGAGATGGCACAGTGGTACCCAGGCAAAGGAGCTCCAGGTTGCTGGGGGTTACAAAGCTGGATGGGGGGGAGGCTTGCCTGGAGACCCCCCCCCGGTCCACTGCCCTTCGATAGGAAATTTAGCAGGAAACAAGGCCCCAAAGGGGCATCAGGAGGCTGGAGGTGCAGATCTGATATCTGTGGAAGGCAGATGCTGGTTCCCACAGGTTCTAAGAGCCAACTTGAAGAAAACACCACTCTCTTTAGAAGAATTTAGAAGAATTTAGAAGAATTTAGAAGAATTTAGAAGAATTTTGAAGAATTTTGAAGAATTTTGAAGAATTTAGAAGAATTTTGAAGAATTTTGAAGAATTTTGAAGAATTTTGACATTTGGGTTTGGAATTCTGAATGATTTCTATGTTTTTGATTGGGGGGCCATAGAAGCAGCCCTGCTGGATCAGGCCAAGGGTCTGTCTAGCCCAGCATCCTGTTTCCCACAGAGGCCAGCCAAAAGCCACAGAGAAGCTCAGGAGCAGGGGAGGGGGAGGGGAGGTGTACCTGCCAGTTTGGTGTGGTGGTGAAGAGCACAGACTCTAATCTGGGAGAACCGGGTTTGATTCCCCACTCCTCCACATGCAGCTGCTGGTGTGGCCTTGGGTCAGACACAAGTTCTCTCTGAGCTGTTCTCTCAAGGGCAGTCCTCGAAAGAACTCTCTCAGCCCCATCTACCTCATGGAGTGTGTGTTATGGGGAAGGGAAGGGAGATTGTAAGCCGCTCTGAGACTCCTTCGGGTAGTGAAGGGAGGGGTATGAATCCAGTCTCTTCTCTCTCTCTCTCTCTCTCTCTCTCTCTCTCTCTCTCTCTCTCTCTCTCTCTCTCTCTCTCTCTCTCTCTCTCTCTGCCCAATTCCAGTCTGTACTCTTTGCTCCATTCACTTATATGGATCTGGGAGAAAGGGGTTGGAACTGGGAGATCCTTGAAAAAGAACTCCAGTTGATATCCCCTCCTGGCCCTTCTATCCCAGAGGGTGGCCCAAGGGAGACAGAGAAGGAAGGGTCAGGTGTGGTACCAACTGACCAGAAACAGCAGTTTCATGCACAGAAATCAGCAATGGCAGCAATCTCACCCAAATCTGCCATTCAAGCTGCCCTTGAATGGCACAGGAACAGGAGCTGGTAGAAACTTTGGCAGCCCAAGGAGAAAGACCAAACCCCTTGCAGACTCCCAGCTTAACTTGGCTGATGCGTGCTTTCATGCACCTTTCAGAAATGCTTCCATGATTTTTCTGACCAACGAAGGAGTAAAAAACAGATTTCAAGAAAAGTCTTACTTTTCGGGAGGGGGAGGGGAAGGTTCATATTTTCCTTTCAAGAATCAGGCTTGAAGACCCTTGCCACCATAGCTTCGGTGATAAAGAGGGATGCCAGCCTCCAGGCGGGACCTGGGGACTGCCCGGAATTATGGCTCATCTACAGACTACAGAGATCCGTTCCCCTGGAGAAAATGGCTGCTTTGAAGGGTGGACTCTGTGGCCTTGCACCCCACTGAGGTCCCTGTCCTCCCCAGGCTCTGTCCCCAAATCTCCAGAGTTTCCCAACCAGTGTTCCCTCTAAGCTAGGTTAGTGTGAGCTAGCTCACAGCTTTTTAGCCTCTGGCTCACGCATTTTTGTCTTAGCTCAGGAAGGACGGCTCCAGAGCAAACTAATTTCTGCAGTAGCCAAATCGCTCACTCACAACTGTAATGCCAGCAGCTCGCAAAGTAGAATTTCTGCCCCCAAGTCTACACAGCTTAGAGGGAACATTGTTCCCAACCTGGATCTGGCGACCCTACTCCCTCCCTGCCGGCGGCCAGAGGAAACTGGCAACGCTAGTCGTAAACACAGTCTCTGGGTCACTTCAGGACATCCCATGAGTCTGGCTGGAATGTTCCCTGGAAGTCTCACTCCATCTCATCTTCCGGAACCCTGTGAGGTAGGTTAGGCTGTGAGACTTCTTGGCTAAGAGCCACGAATCTCCCTTTGACACCCACCCACGCCAGTGACCCACGGCCACCACAACCTTGCGGCAGGCAGTTCAACAGGGGAGTCAGGCATGGCCCGAAGTCGGCACTTTTTCTTGGTCTGCCCCGTTTGGTGTTAGTGGTTAAGGGTGTGGACTCTAATCTGGGAGAACCGGGTTTGATCCCCCACTCTTCCACTTGCAGCTGCTGGATGACCATAGCTCTGCCAGAGCTGTTCTCCCAAGGACAGTTCTGTCAGAGCTCTCTCAGCCCCACAGGGTGTCTGTTGTGGGGAAGGGGAGGGGAAGGGAAAAGAGTCTGTAGGCTGCTCTGAGACTCTGAGTGAAGGGCAGGGTATAAATCCAATCTCTCCTTCTTCTTTTTCTTCTTCTCCTGGGAGAGGGAGAACAAGTCCGCTCAGCCTCCCTTTCCCGATCATGTTCTGAACCCCACTCATGCCCCCCCCCAGCTAGGGGTGCCAACTCCGGGCCTGAAAACAGCTGGAGATTTGAAGTTGCAGCCTGGATGAGTCGGGTTTAGGGAGGGGAGCGACCCCCTTGTGGCATAATGCCAGGCAGTCCGCCTTCCAAAGCGGTGGAATGAATGCTTCAAATCAAGAAGTGACGGCTGTAGCCTGGAGATCCGGGAGTTCTCCGGCCCCCCTGCCTGGATGTTGGCAACCCTCCCTCCCAGCCCTTCCTCCGCGCCTGGGCTCCGGAGCCCAAGGGCGCGCCTCCGCCACCCACCCCGGGCGAAGGGGGGGGGGCCTGGTCCCTGCGGCCTGCCGCGGCGTGGCTGCGTGTGTGCGGGGGGGGGGGGGGTCTCTCTCTCTCTCTCTCTCTCTCTCTCTCTCTCCCTGCCGCAGCCCCGGGCGGCGGGAGCGGGGCGCGGGCGCGGCGCTTGGGGCGCTGACCCCGCGGCGGCCGCCCGCGCGGGCGCCATTCTTGCGGGCCGTGGGAACTGGCGAGGCCGCGTCTTCACAGCTGCGCCGCTCCATTCAGGCCGGCCAGGCGCGCTCTTTGTCCCGGCCATTGTTGGCGGCCGGCCCGTCTGGCATTGAAAGGCCGCGAGCCGCGGTCGCCTAGCGAGGGAAGGAGGCGAGGGGCGGCCGCCGGGGACCGCCTCGGCCCCCATCAATCTCCCTCGCCCCGCAGCGGCAGCCCAGCGCCGCCGGGAGGGAGGGAGGGAGGGAGGGGGGCAGGCGTGCCGGAGGGCAAAGGAAGGAGCGGCCGGGGAGGCGCAAAGCGGCCGGGCCGCGACGGAGATTGCCTGTTCTCTCTCTGAGAGAGCTAGGCAGCAGGCAGAGGCTGCCTGTTGTGTCTCTGAGAGAGCTAAGGAGCGGATGGAGACTGCCTGTTGTGCCTCTGAGAGTTAGACAGCAGGGCAGATGTTGCCTGTTGTGTCCCTGAGAGAGCTAGGCAGCAGGCGGAGGCTGCCTGTTCTGTCTCTGAAAGAGCTAAGGAGCAGATGGAGACCACCTGTTGTGTTTCTGATAGTCAGCAGGGGAGATGTTGCCTGTTATGTCTCTGAGAGAGCTAGGCAGCAGGCGGAGGCTGCCTGTTGTGTCTCTGAGAGAGCTAGGCAGCAGGTGGAGGCTGCCTGTTGTGCCTCTGAGAGTTAGACAGCAGGGCAGATGTTGCCTGTTGTGTCCCTGAGAGAGCTAGGCAGCAGGCGGAGGCTGCCTGTTCTGTCTCTGAGAGAGCTAAGGAGCAGATGGAGACCACCTGTTGTGTTTCTGATAGTCAGCAGGGGAGATGTTGCCTGTTATGTCTCTGAGAGAGCTAGGCAGCAGGCGGAGGCTGCCTGTTGTGTCTCTGAGAGAGCTAGGCAGCAGGCGGAGGCTGCCTGTTGTGTCTCTGAGAGAGCTAAGGAGCGGATGGAGACTGCCTGTTGTGTCTCTGAGAGTTAGACAGCAGGGCAGATGTTGCCTGTTGTGTCCCTGAGAGAGTTAGGCAGCAGGCGGAGGCTGCCTGTTCTGTCTCTGAGAGAGCTAAGGAGCAGATGGAGACCACCTGTTGTGTTTCTGATAGTCAGCAGGGGAGATGTTGCCTGTTATGTCTCTGAGAGAGCTAGGCAGCAGGCAGAGGCTGCCTGTTGTGTCTCTGAGAGAGCTAGGCAGCAGGCAGAGGCTGCCTGTTGTGTCTCTGAGAGCTGGGCAGCTGGCAGAGGCTGCTTGTTGTGTCTCTGAGAGAGCTAAGGCTGCAGGTGGAAGACTGCCTGTTGTGTCTCTGAGAGCTAGGCTGCAGGTGGAGGCTGCCTGTTGTCTCTCTGAGAGAGCAAGGCAGCAGGTGGAGGCTGCCGGTTGTGTTCCTAAGGAGCAGGCAGAGGCTGCCCGTTTTCTCAGAGCAAGGCAGCAGATGGAGGCTGTCTGTTGTGTCTCTGAGAGAGCTAAGGAGCAGGTGGAGGCCGCCTGTTGTCTCTCAGAGAGGAGGCACTCTGGGCTGGACTCGAGTCCTTCCCTCCTAGGGTTGCCAGCTTCCAGGTGGGGCTTGGAGATCTGGAGTTACAGTTGATCTCCAAGACTACAGAGATCAGTTCCCCTGAAAAAGGACTATTGTGGAGGATGGACTCTATGGCGTCCTACCTGGCTGAGCTCCCTGCCCTCCCCAGGCTCCACCCCCAAACTTCCAGAAATTTCCCAATCTACAACTCACCCAAGTTTGGGAAGCCCAGTGCCCTTCAACAGGGGGAAACATGGATGGGCAAACTTGGGTTTTGGAGCCCAGTATTGTGGGGTGGGTGTCATGCTTTTTTCTTTTTCTTTTGCATTTCATCCTGACCTGCCCCCATGGTCAAGGTAGGAAGCCCCCATGGTCCCCCGGTCTGCCCCAATTTGATCCTCCACAACAACCCTGTGAGGTAGGTCATGCACAGAGATAGACTGTGTGTGTGTGAAAGAGAGAGAGAGATATCTGTGTAAATCTTTAATTTGGGATGGGAAGAATTCGTTCCCCTGGCCCGGTGAGCTTGTTCCTCAAGGGATGGGGCAGAGGCAGATCGAGCCGTACACAGGCCAACTGCTCCTCGCCTCCGTCGCGCCTCGTACCCTGCTTGGTTGAACAGGCTGCCATCGCTGCTCGGAGGGGAAGCCGCCCTCCCTTGCCCTCCCTTTTCTTCTGCTTGGCAGTGGCCCTTGCTTCTCCTTGCTGGCTCAGGCAAAACGAGGGAACCCGAGGCCAGGGGCACGCAGTCGAGGAGGAGCAAAGGAGGAGGAAGGTGGGATGCCAGTCCAGGAGGGCAGATTCGTTGGCAGAGGCCCTCGGCAGGCGCCCACCGACTGAGCCCGGAATCTTTGTCCCTATTAATACAAATCAGATCAGGTTTCTGTGCCTGTCCTGCACCCAGAAAGCCTGAACTGTGGGAATCCGTGAGGCAAATTTGACAATATTGGCCCTGTTTGTTGTAGGAGTTTCCTCTCACCAGCCCCACCCCCAAGCCAGGTTTAAAGTTTAGAGAAGAAGAAGAAGAAGAAGAGATTGGATTTATACCCCACCCTTCACTTGGCGTCTCAGAGCAGCTTACAAACTCCCTGTGAGGGAGGTGGAGCTGAGAGAGCTCTTGACAGAAACTGCTCTTTTTCAAGAACAGCTCTGAGAGAACTATGGCTTGCCCAAGGTCATCCAGCAGGTGCAAGTGGAGGAGTGAGGAATCAAACCCGGTTCTCCCAGATTAGAGTCCGCACACTTAACCACTACACCAAACTGGCTCACTTTGTTTAGGAAAGTTTAGGGAAACTCCCTTCAGGCTACATTCTGCCTTTTGAACATTTCCAGGCCTGTCTTTGGGAACCTCGAGGGCTAGAAGTTATTTTTTTTTTTTGTATTTTTGTTTTTTTAATATGCTTCAAAAGGCAGAATTATGCATCTGGCAACCAGTTCTGCGATTGCAGCTGCCGAATGGCCATAGAAAACCTCAGCCAGGATGGCAAAACCATGAAGGAGGATTTTTCCTCCTACTGAAAATCATCTGCTGTGACTCCTGAGGCCTACCTGATCTGATTGCAGTGTCAGGTTTTAGAAACTGGAAAGGGATCGCTGCCAATCCCATGTTAGCTACGAGTTTCTGAGGGCGGATGCAGGCTGGCTTTGTGGGGCGGGGGGGGGGAGGTACAGACTGCAGCCCCCATTGGGAAAAGGCAAAAGGTAATGTCTGTCAAGCAGTACTGAGCCCCAGGGCACCTCTTGCTAGAAATTTAGCACTTCTTGAAAGATTGCTTCACCCTGGCACATAAGGAGAGCCCTGCTGGATCAGACCAGTGGTCCCTCCAATCCAGCATCCTATGTCACACAGCAGCCAACCAGTTATCCTGGAGGGTCAAACAAACAAGGCCCAGAGGCCAAGGCCGTCCCACGCTGCTGCCTCCCAGCAGTGGTATTCCAAGGTTTACTGTTTCTGAACATGGAGGTTCCCTTTACTCACTGTGGCTTAGTAGCCATTGATGGTGCTGTCCTCCCATTAATCTGTCTAGCTGAGAGAGAAGAGACTGGATTTATACCCCGCCTTTCACTACTCGAAGGAGTCTCAGAGTGGCTTACAATCTCCTTTCCCTTCCCCTCCCCACCACAGACGCCCTTTGAGGTGGGTGGGGCTGAGAGAGCTCACCGGAGAGCTGTTCTCTCAAGAACTTGTGACTGACCCAAAGTCATACCAGCAGTTGCATGTGGAGGAGGGGGGGGGAATCAAACCTGGTTTTCCCAGATTAGAGTCCTCTCTCCTAACCACTACACCAAACTGGCTCTCTTTTCACTGACAGTGAATCCCACAGTTTAATTAATTGTTCAGTAAGAAAGTACTTCCTCTTGTCCGTTCTGAATCTCCTGCCCATCAACTTCATCGGGTCCCCCTGAGTTCAAATCTAATGGGAAAGGGAGAAAAGGCTCTCTATCCACTTTCTCCTCTCTATCCTGTGTATAATTTTATTGACCCTCTATCATGTCCTGCCCCCCGCCATCTTTTTCCTAAGCCGATTTCCCAGAAGTGCTGCTCCGCGCTCGCCTTCCCTTTTACCCCATGGTAGGTGTCTATTTCACACAAGCTGCAGCAGGGCGCATTTGTGCAGCAGCTTGTGTGAAATTGACACCTACCATGGGGCAAAAGGGAAGGGCGAGCGCGTAGCAGTGCTTGTGGGAAGTCAGCCCTAGACTCTTCAGTCTGTTCCTCATTGGAAAAGTGCCCAGCCCCTTAATCATCTCAGTTGCCCTCTTCTGTACCTTTTCCAACTTTGCAGTGTTCTTTTAGAGATAGCTCAACCAGAACTGCATTCAGTAGTTTAAATAAGACCACACCACAGCTCTCTATAAGAGAATGACAGTATTGCCTGTTCTACTTTCAGTCCCTTTCCTAATAATCCCCAGTGTGGAGTTTGCCTTTTTCACAACTGCGGCACACAGGGTTGACATTTTTATTGAAGGTGGAGGAGGAGGATATTGGATTTATACCCTGCCCTTCACTTGGCGTCTCAGAACGGCTTACAATCTCCTTCCCTTCCTCTCCCCACAACAGACACCCTGTGAGGTTTGGGGGGGGGCTGAGAGAGCTCTTTTGAGAACTGCCCTTGAGAGAACAGCTCTGAGAGAATTTATGACTGGCCCAAGGTCACACCAGCAGCTGCACGTGGAGGAGTGGGGACTCAAACCTGTTTCTCCCAGATTAGCGTCTGCGCTCCTAACCATGACACCAAACTGGCTCTCTATCCACTTTCCGCTATCCACCACAACCCCAAGATCTCTTTTAGTCTCAGGCTCAGCTAGTTCAGACTTTGTCAGCATATATTTTAAGATCAGGATTTTCTTTTTGGTCCAGTGTGCATCACTGTACCCTTACCCACACTCACCCAGTTTGTGGAGATCCTCCAGAACTCTTCACAGCCAGCCTTGCTTTTCAAGGATCCTGAATAATTGTGTGTCATTTGCAAACTTGGCTACTACACTGTTCCAAATTAAATAGCATTGGTCCCGATCCCTATGGACCACCCCTGCTCACTTCCCTCCATCATGACAACTGTCCATTTATTCCTGCTCTCTGCTTCTTGTTGTTTAACCAGTTTTTAATCCATAAAAGGAACTGTTCTCCTATCCCATAACTGTTAAGCTTATTCAAAAGTCTTTGGTAGAGTACCTTATACCTTTTGTAAGTCCACGTATATAATGTCTATGAGATCTCTCTTAACAACATGCTTGTTCACTTTCTTCACTCCAAAAGGTTGGTGAGGTAGGACTTCACTTTGCTGAAGCCATGCTGATTTTCCCCTCCGCAGGCTTTGTCCCTCTCTATGCTTCATAATTCTAGCTTTAATAACAGGTTCTACTAATTTACCTTGTACAGATGTTAGGCAAAGTGGCTTGTAATTCCCTGGATCCCCTCCCGGACCTCTTTTTTAAAAAATGGGGTTACATTTGTTCTTGTGATGCCAGGAGCTTTATCTTCTCATTTGGGGCCTTTCCAAGCGACTTCCTTCCCTCTTGGCTCTGAGTTGCCCTTTCTGGGTGGCTCTAGAGTCTTTCATTCAGACCTGGCCACAAACAGGCCTCAGATATCTTTTTGTTTTCTGTCAATTTGCTGCCGACTTATGATGACCTTGGAGGGCTTTCAAGGCAAGAAGCGTTTGGGGGTGGTTCGCCACCTTCTTCTGTGTAGCAGCCCTGGAAGTCCGTGGTGGTCTCCCATCCAAGTACTTCATTAATTATCGTGTGGCCTTGTGTGTGGAATAGCCAGGAGATCCTAAGATTGTCTGGCAGCCAAAGCTCTAGCTCTTTTGGTGTTAACGCAACACTAGGGGGCGAGATAGACTTGTTTTAAGGCAAGAGACATCTCAGAGGTGGTTTGCCATTGCCTGCCTCTGCATCACAGCCCTGGTATTCCTTGGAGGTTGCCAACCAAGGCCAACCATGCTTAGCTTCCAAGATCTCACCGGATTGGGCTAGCCTGGAGCGTCCAAGTCAGGGCTATCTTTGGTGCCCTGGGAATAGGAATCAGGGGAGGCATACATCCAGCCAGTTACAGGGAAGAGGGGAGGCAAATGCCCATTCATGCCTTTATTTTAGTTCCCCCCCCCCCATGTTTCCAGTGACTTCAAAGATGGAATGATTCGTGTTTATTTATGGGGTGGGGGTGGTAATAGAGGGCCATCTTTCAGCCCCTGGTAGGCAGCAGCAGTAGCATACCTGGAGTTTCACACAACAGCTCAAACCAAAAGACAGAGAAGTGCAGAGACCACAGATAGATAACACAGATCAAAGAAGAAGAGATTGGATTTATACCCCACCCTTCACTACCCAGAGGAGTCTCAGAGCAGCTTACATACAATCTCCTTTCCCTTCCCCTCCCCATAACAGACACCCTGTGAGGTAGGTGGGGCTGAGAGAGCTCTGACAGAAACTGCTCTTTTTCAAGAACAGCTGTGCCAGAACTATGGCTTGCCCAAGGTGCAAGTGGAGGAGTGGGGAATCAAACCAGGTTCTCCCAGATTAGAGTCCACGCACTTAACCACTACACCAAACTGGCTCTTCTCCTTCCCCAGCATCCGGCTACCAATAGTGGCCAGCTAAGTGTTTGCCAGAAGCCCAGAAACAGGACGTGTGAGCAGTAACCCTCTCCTGACGTTCATCCCCGGTATTTGGCAATCAAGAGGTAGACTGCCCCTCTATAAAGGAGGTCCATTGCAGCTAATGGGGACTCAGAGGCCTGGCTGGGAACATCAGGAATCACCTTGTGGGAGCCAAACCGACCACCGGACACTGTGCTGTCTCCCTAGAAATGCAGACTTTATGACCAACCCCTGCTATTTATTTTGCTTTCACTGAACTGACCCTGCACATAAGTTTGCTTCCACTGGGAAAGAGCCATGGCTTAGTGGTAGATATCTGCTTTGTGTGCAGAAGGTCCCAAGTTCAATTCCCGGCATCTTCGGGTTAGCTGGTGATGGGGAAAACCTTGACCTGAGATTTTGGGACAGCTGCTGCCCATTAGGGGAGATCAAGACTGACCTGGATTGACCCCTGTGGTCTGACTCAATAGAGGACAGTTTCATGTGTATACCAGCTAGCTGCCCTTGAGAGTCCTCCTCGACAAATTGGCCTTATCCCTTTCCTAAAAAGCCAGGATCCATAAGCGTCAGCATACCTTGTGGCAGTGAGTTCCACAAGTCAGTTCTTCCTTTTGTCCTGCCTGAAACTTCTCCCCTGTTGGCATCATTAGCAATGCTCCCTCTAAGCCAGGGGTGTCAAACATGGAGCCTGGGAGCTGGATCAGGCCCCCAGAGGGCTTCCATCAGCCCCTCAGTGGAACCGGCCGTCTCCTGCTTCCAGTTCTGCTGCTGCTGCTGCATCATCATAGCTTCCTTCCCCAGACTCTCTTAATCACTCAGCCATTCCATGTTTTCCCCTGGGTCCTAGACTCAGAACTCTGAGCATGAGATTTCTGTGGTGAATGTCCATAAATCAAAAGTAGGTTTGCCGCTAATGTTTTAAGCATGCTTTTAAGTAAAAAAATATATATTTGTGTTTGTGTCCTTTATAAAGTTTATACCTCTGTTCCTGGCATTACCTTTTATGACACACACGTGACCCGGCCCAACAAGGTCTCATTTATGTCAGATCTGCCCCCCGTAACCAATGAGTTCGACACCGCTGCTCTAAGCCGTTGAGTCTTGTGAGCAACAATTATACTCTCTGAGCACCTGGCATTAAAGTTGTGAGCAAGTCATTTGGCTACTGCATAAATTAGTTTGCTCTGGAGCCGTCGTTCCTGAGTGGAGACAGAAATGGGTGCGTCGGAGGCTAAAAAACCGTGAGGTAGCTCACACTAACTCAGCTTAGAGGGAACACTAGGTACCACCCTCCCAGTTCTAGTATTATGGGGAAGCTCCACTTTCTCTGCCTTGCGGATCAATCCCACGAACTATCGTTTCCCCTTGGTTATCTCCCCTCCCTGGAAACCACAAAGGCCCCCCCCCCGTTCATCACAACAAGCTAGGAAAAGCAACGGAGGAATGAGAAATTGTGGAGAAGGGGCTAGGGAGCCAGGATCCCTGGTACAACTTATTCTCAGCTGGAGGAAGGGAAAGGGGTTGTGTCCCCGCTCACCCGGTTGGCACCTTGGAAGAGAAACAGGGTCATCCTGTTCTCTTGCTCTCTGCTGGCCATGGGTGGTTAAGGAGGAAGGCAGGAAACAAAGTGGGCCTCATTAGGACAAAGAAGGCTCTTTGGAAACAGGAAAACATCCTAGAACGGACTTGGTTGCCAAATGAACCCCATTCAGAAGGCACCTGAATGGTGCCAGCCATCTCGTGCCAGGGTTTGACAGCCAGTGGGATGGATCACTACCAGCAACAATCCGAAATTCTCTCTCCCTTTCTCAGTGCCAGTTTCCGGCTTTATGTCACATTGCAATGTGACCGAGGAACAGGATGTAGGGTGGGGTGACGCAGATAGAAGAAGAGGAGATTGGATTCATACCCGGCCTTTTACTCGGAGTCTCAGAGTGGCTTGCAATCTCCTTCTCTTCCCCTCCCCACAACAGACACCCCGAGAGGTAGGTGGGGTTGAGAGAGCTTTTTCCAGAACTGCCCGTGAGAGAACAGCTCTGAGAGAACTTGTGACTGACCCAAGGTCACACCAGCAGGAGTGGGGGATTGAACCTGGTTCTCCCAGATTAGAATCCGTGCTTTGTCCTAACCACTACACCAAACTGGCTCCTGGAGTTTTAATGGACAAGATTGCTGCAGGAGGAAGGCAACCTTTCTGCAGATGGAGAATCTTACAGCAAAACATCCAGTACTCAAATGTGAACCCAATCCCAGGACAAACTCAGGAATATCTGGAGAGTCCCCTTGCCCCCTCCATGGGTAGCCCAAACATCTTTTCCTGACTGTGGCTCTCTGCCATGCAAGGACCATCCCCCAAAGTGGGGTGGCTGCTTTGAATGCAGAAGAAGAAGAGATTGGATTTACACCCCGCCCTTCACTACCCAAAGGAGTCTCAGAGCGGCGTACAAACTCCTTTCCCTTCCCCTCCCCACAACAGACACCCTGTGTGGTGGGTGGGGCTGAGAGAGCTCTTGACAGAAACTGCTCTTTTCCAAGAACAGCTGTGTCAGAACTATGGCTTGCCCAAGGTCATCCAGCCAGGTGCAAGTGGAGGAGTGGGGAATCAAACCCGGCTCTCCCAGATTAGAGTCCGCGCACTTAACCACTACACCAAACTGGCTCTCTGGTTGGGGGGGGGCTTCATAGTCTTCATGTATATTGCCAGTTTAAAATGTTCGTTTTATGAGGGGGAAATTAGTGTGAGGAAACTGAAAATGCCACAAAAATGAAGACTTGTGAGTTTGAGTTGCACAACAGAGAAACAAGAATTGGGCCAAGCAGGGGACTGAAACAGGAGGGACGAGAAATCCAACCTCATTTCCTAGACAGACTGTCATTAGCAGCAGGTGTGGGGTGGTAGGGTCGCCAGATCCAGGTTGGGAAACTCCTAGAGATTTGGGGGTGCAGCCTGGGGAGGACAGGGGCCTCAGTGGGGTATGACGCCATACAGTCCACCCTCCAAAACATCCATTTTCTCCAGGGGAACTGATCTTTGTAGAGATGAGCTGTGACTATGGGGGATGTCCAGGCCCCACCTGGAGGCTGGCATCCCTAATTGAACCTCTCCCCACAGGCCCCCAAAGGAAACAAAAGCAAGCTTGGTGAAAAGACAGCCTGCGGTTTTGGAGAGCTCTTGGCTACCTGGCCTCACTCCAACAACCCCTTCTTGCTCAGTATGCACTAGGCCAGGGGGTCAAACATGTGGCCCTAGAGCCAGATCAGGCCCCCGGAGGGCTTCCCTCAGGCCTGCAGTGGAACCGGCCATCTCCGGCTTCCAGTTCTGCTGCTGCATCACCGCTTGCTTCGTCAGATTCTCTTAATCTCCTAGACATTCCATGTTTTCACCTGGGTCCTGGACTCAGAACTCTGAGCACGAGATTTCTGTGGTGAAATGTCCATAAATCAAAAGTAGGTTTGTAGCTGACAGAGCTCATGTTTTAAGCATGTTTTTATTTTAAGTAAAAAAACCAACCCTTTGTGTTGGTGTCCTTTATAAAGTTTATCTCTCCGCTACCTGGCATTACATTTTATGACACACATGGCCGGGCCCAACAAGGCCTCATTTATGCCAGATCCGGCCCGCATGACAAATGAGTTTGACACCCCTGCCATAGGCCCTCTTGGAAGGCCATCCCGATGCCTGGAGACTGGGGGGTGGAGCCTGGGGAGGGGAGGGACCTTAGTGGGGCGGAATGCCATAGAGCCCACCCTCCGAAGCAGCCATCTCCTCCAGGGCAGCTGATCTCTTGTCGTCTGCAGATCAGTCGTCATTCCAGGAGATCTCCGGACCCCGCCTGGAGGACGGCAATCCTAGCCACCCCTTGCACAGGGAACAGAAGATCGTCCAGGGACCCCACAACTTCTCCAAAAGCTAGCAAGGGAAAAATTCCTCCAACCTTAGAGCAGGCTTGAATGACTTATTGGGCCAACTGGCCAATCTCTCTCTCTCTCTCTCTCTCTCTCTCTCTCTCTCTCTCTCTCTCTCTCTCTCTCTCTCTCTCTCTCTCTCTCTCTCTCTCAAAAAAAAAAAATAAAATAAAAATTAATCACCCCCTCTAAATGTTCAGAGCCAGTTTGGTGAAGTGGTTAGGAGGGCGGACTCTAATCTGGGAGAACCGGGTTCAATTCCCCACTCCTCCACATGCAGCTGCTGGTGTGGTTACAAGTCTTTTCAGAGCTGTTCTTTCAAGGGCAGTTCTCGAAAGAGCTCTCTCAGCCCCACCTGCCTCACAGGGTCTGTTGTGGGGAGGAGAAGGGAAAGGAGATCGTAAGCTGCTCTGAGACTCCTTCAGGGACTGAAGGGTGGGGTATAAATCAAATTTCTTCTTCTTCCCAAATAGGGTTGTCAGCTGTGGGTAGGGAAATACCTGGAGATTTTGGGGGTGGAGCCTGGTGGATTTGAGGAGGGGAGAGAGCTGAACAACATACAATGTCCTGGAGTCCACCTTCCAAAAACAGCCATTTTCTCCAGGCAAACTGATCTCTGTCATCTGGAGATCAGTTGTAACAGTGGGAAATCTCCAGGGCCCACCTGGAGGTTGGTAACCCTGTTTACCATCGTTGGTCCCTTTGAGAACATCCACCACACCTGAAGGAATCTTTGCCCAGCCGTGCCAGTAGCAGCTGCAATAGCTATTCCCTCACCACCGCCTCCGTCTTCCCGGGTGTGGCCCGGAAACCTCAGGGAAACCAGAACGCTTTCTCTTGAAAGATACTGAACCCTAAAGAGTTGGGGGCTTTTTTTTTTTCTTTTTGGCTTCTTAAGAAACCGCCTGCGAGAAATGTTAGCTAACAGCAATTGGCTGCCATTCCCTGGAATAGATTCTGTTGCTAGGATACCAAGTTTACTTTTCACAGAAGTGAGCAAAATGAAGGGCATTCAACAGACATCGGGGAAGGGGGAACAGGCTTTCGAGACGGTCTTTCTGATTCGCTGGGTGCTACTCGGCAGCAAAGGAGAAGCTGAGTTCCCTCCTGCTTCTTCCCGAAATTTTTTCTTGGCTGCTTTTTGTATCTGTGGTAGGGATGTCAACCTCCAGGTAGGGCCTGGGAGTCCCCCGGAATCAGGGCTCTTTTTGTAGCAGGAACTCCTTTGCATATTAGGCGACACATCCCTAATGTAACCAGTCCTCCAAGAGCTTACAGAGCTCTTCTTACAGGGGCTACTGTAAGCTCTTGGAGGATTGGCTACATTAGGGGTGTGTTGCCCAATATGCAAAGGAGCTCCTGCCACAAAAAGAGCCCTTCCCGGAATCACAGCTCTTCTCCAGACTACAGAGATAGGGTCCCCTGGAGAGAATGGATGCTTTGGAGGGTGACTCTGTGGCCTCCTACCCCACTGAGGTCCCTGTTCTCGCCAGGATCCACCCCCAAATCTCAGGGAGTTTACCAACCTGGAGCTGGCATCCCTAGATGAAAAGGGCAGGCAAGTCACAGCTGAATTAAGGTGGCCTTGTAGGGTTTTCAAGGCATTCCGAGGTGGCTGGTCATCGCCTGCCTCTGCGTAGCAACGTTGGACTTCCTTGGTGGGCTCCCATCCAGTGTTCCCTCTAAACTGAGTTAGTGTGAGCTAGCTCACAGTTTTTTAGCCTCCAGCTCACAGATGTTTGTCTTAGCTCAGGAAGGAGGGCTCCAGAGCAAGCTAATTCATGCAGCAGCCAAATCGCCCACTCACAACTTTAACGCCAGTAGCTCACAAAGTGGAATTTTTGCTCTCAAGACTCCACAGCTTAGAGGGAGCATTGCGTCCCATTCAAGTACTAACCAGGGCCGATCCTGCCTAGCTTCTGGGGTCAGATGAGATCAGGCTAGCCTGGGCCCATCCAGGTCAGGGCAATGACAAACGGAGGTGGTTGGCCATCGCCTGCCTCTGCGTAGCAACCTTGAACTTCCTTTGTGATCTCCCATCCAAGTACTAACCAGGGCCGACCCTGCTGGGCTTCTGAAATCAGACAAGATCAGGCTAGCCTGGCCCATCCAGATCAGGGCTGCACCTGCTCCTTAGGAAAATAACATTCTTGGGCAAGCCATAGTTCTGTCAGAGCTGTTGTCTCAAGAGCAGTTCTCTCAAGAGCTCTCTCAGCCCCACCTCCCTCACAGGGTGTCTGTTGTGGGGAGGGGAAGGGAAAGGAGTTTGTAAGCCACTCTGAGACTCCGAGTGAAGGGCGGGGTAGAAATCCAATCTCCTCCTCCTCCTTCTCACAAGATCTCAGAGCCACGTGGGTATTTGGAAAGAGAGAACACCTTCACAGCGTTGGCTCTAGCCAATGTCCTACTTTGGTCTCTTCCCGCCCCTGGAATACATTAAGAATAACTGGGACCGTAAGGGCAAAGGTTGGCAGGGGAAGGCCAGGCACGAAGAGTCAACAAGGAAACAGAACAGGAATCTGGGTTCCTTAACTAACCTCACAAAAGCTCAGAGGCGAGGCAATCAAATTGCTCCCTTTGTCTACAAAAAGCTACCTTTTTGCAACTTCAGGTGCCACTGGTTTTTGAGGTGGATTCTGATTCGTGTGAAGGACCAGGAGGAGGAAGAAGAGGAGGAGACTGGAGTCATACCCCGCCCTTCACTCGGAGTCTCAGAGCGGCTTACAATCTCCTTTCCCTTCCCCTCCCCACAACAGACACCCCGAGAGGTAGGTGGGGATGAGAGAGCTCTGAGAGAAACTGCTCTTGAGAGAACAGCTCTGAGAGAACTTGTGACTGACCCCAAGGTCACCCAGCTGGCTGCATGTGAAGAAGTGGGGAATCAAACCCGGTTCTCCCAGATTAGAGTCTGCTTCTCTGAACCACTACACCAAACTGGAATAAACAGAGAGGAAGGTGGTAGAAAACAGGACTATGGGCCATCTAGTTCGGTAAGACTGTCCTCCATACATTTGAACTTCATAACCATATAGGGTTGCCAACCTCCAGGTGGTGGCTGGAGATCCCGGTACTATAAGGACAGAACGAGAGCCCTGCAGGATCAGTGGTCCCTCTAGTCTCACACCCGGTCTTACACACCGAGGCCTTCCCCTGACATTGCCTCCCGACTCTGGGACTCAGAAGCTTAGTACCTCTGAATGAGGAGGTTCTCCCACTATTACAATTGATCACCAGAGATCAGTTTACCTGGAGACAACGGCCACATTAGAAGGTGGACTCTGTAGCATCATTTGTTGTTGTTCAGTCGCACAGTCGAGTCCGACTCTTCGTGACCCCATGGACCAGATTACGCCAGGCCCTCCTGTCTTCCGCTGTCCGCTGAAGTCTGCTCAATTTCATGTTCGTTGCATCGATGACACTGTCTAACCATCTCATCCTTTGCCATCCCCTTCTTCTTTGACCTTCAATCTTTCCCAGCATCAGGGTCTTCTCCAGTGAATGCTCCCTTCTCATTGGGTGGCCCAAGTATTTGAGCTTCAGCTTCAGGATCTGGCCTTCAAGGGAACAGTCAGGGTTGATTTCTTTTAGGATTGACTGATTTGATCTCCTTGCAGTCCAAGGGACTCTCAAGAGTCTTCTCCAGCACCATAGTTCAAAAGAATCTATTCTTCGGCGCTCAGCCTGTGGCATCATACCTCTCCCCAAACCCCGCCCTCCGGACTCCACTCCCAAAATCTCCTGGTGTTTCCCAACCCAGAGCCGGCAGCCGTAGTGGAACCAGACTTGCTGCTTAAATGCCTGGATGCTGAATTCTAGGACCAATTCTAGGACCGACAACTCCTCCCACAATGTCACAATGCAACTGCAGAAATTTGACCTAGGTGCAAGACTTGGACTCCGAAAGCTGCCAGTTTTCTCTGTGTTGGTTGGGGTTGCCAGCTCTGGGTTGAGAAATACCTGGAGATTTCAGGGGCAGAGCCTGGGGAGGGCGGGGTTTGGGAAGGGAGGGACCTCAGCAGGGTACAACGCCACAGAGTCCTCCCTCCAAAGCAGCCATTTCCCCCATGGGAACTGATCTCTGTCACCTGGAGACCTGTTGTAGTACTGGAAGATCTCCAGGCACCACCAGAGCCGGTTTGGTGCACTGGTTAAGTGCGCGGACTCTAATCTGGGAGAACCGGGTTTGATTCCCCACTCCTCCACTTGCAGCTGCTGGATGACCTTGGGCAAGCCATAGTTCTCTCAGCCCCACCTACCTCACAGGGTATCTGTTGTGGGGAGAGGAAGGGAAAGGGGATTGTAAGCCGCTCTGAGACTCCGATTGGGTATAAATCCAATCTCCTCCTCCTCCTCCTCCTCCTCCTCCTCCTCCTCTTCTTCTTCTTCTTCTTCTTCTTCTTATTCTTCTTATTCTTCTTATTATTATTATTATTCTTATTCTTCTTATTCTTCTTCTTCTGACTGGCGACAGACCTTGGAAAAAAAGCCGCACCTCAGTGCAGTGTGACTCTCTTGGGAAGTGCTACATGCCCAGGTGGAAAAAGCAAGGGACGCCTTCTGTGTTGGATGGGGTGGGACTCAACAATGAACAATGGAGGGAAGGCAATGGCATGGGGTGGCAGGGGCAGAGCCAGCAGATGGAAAGGGCACCCAAAGGAACACGTGCCCACAGGCCTCCCCAGACGTATTCACAACCTTCTAAGTACTGTGTCACCATTCTACCTTCGTTGCTACCCTTTAGATCTCACCCAACAGTCAATGTGCCCTGGGTTGTGCCATTTCAGGTTGCCCCGAGTGAATGCTTTTAGTCTGTACCAAAATCCCTGCACATAGAAAGCTAGAGTGTCAGGGAGAAGAATGTTATCCTTGGCTTACTCTCTGATATGCTAGTTTTTTTAAAGTGTGTCAAGGGAAAGATGTTGTTTTCTGTCACACAAACCCTTATTGCCAGCCTGTGTCCAAAATTACTCTTGTGCGCCTATAAAACTACCACACCAGAGGGAAAGCCGGATCAAAACCCTGACACACTAGTTTTTCTGTGTAGGATTTTTCAAAAAATCTAAGACTGTCTAATCATGTGAGAACGGCATTTGCTACATCCATGCAAATATAACCCCAATCTGCCCATGGATTTCACTCTTTCACATTCCCTGATGCCCTAGTTTTCTATGGGCAGAGAGTCAATTAAGTGAAGCCCCAGACCCTTCCTGCACTCCCCTTTTAATCCATGTTCACCGCAGTGTCCTCCAAGCAATTCTGTGCTAAAATCGAATTCAACCTTCTTTTTATTCCGGGGTTTCCCTCCCATTCTGCATTACATTCCCTCCCTTCAGTGGTCAATCCGGTTTCATCCTGCTGCTTCCCCGGGTTATTTGGATGCTGTTTTGCCCATGGATTTAAATTGCCTCAACTCAAACACTGAGAAAATCTGGAGTGGCAGGCAAATGCGGAAAGCGCCCAAATCTGCATGCAACCCCCCCCCAAAAAAACCCTGAACACAGAAAAGTAGCTCATCAAGGAAACAGGTAGACTACAATGCTTCCCCCGGTATGCTAGCTAGCTAATCTTGAGGGATTATTTTCTTTTGAAGACCCTTCAGCCATGCAAAGCCCTCCTCCCACAACCTGAATTGGTACAACATAGCTGCAAGTTGACCACTATGAGCTGTTCCCTGCCCGATGGAACAGCAAGTCTTATTCTTGCAAGTGACTGTAGAGAGTTAAAAAGTGAGTACAGAACATGATGCGAGATTCTGTTGTCTAGCTTTTCTTTATCATTTATTAAAATATGTGTATCCCATTAAAATATGTGTAAAATATGTATATCCCACTCCCACCCCCCAGCACAGCTTCCAGGACTTCTTCAATGATACCAGTCCTACCCTGCCACTCTCAGGAGCTGGGGATGTACCCCATGCCAAAAGCACACCCCATATTTCCAGGAATCAACCAAGTTCCACAATCCCCGTCCAGGGCTCTTTTTGTAGCAGGAACTCCTTTGCATATTAGGCGACACACCCCTGATATAGCCAATCCTCCAAGAGCTTACAGAGATCTTCTTACAGGGGTGACTGCAAGGTCTTGGAGGATTGGCTACATCAGGGGTGTGTGGCCTAATATGCAAAGGAGTTCCTGTTACAAAAAGAGCCCTGCACCATCTCTATGGAATCGGAAGAGGGGGAAAGCAGAGGTCCTGGGCTTCCCATCTAGATCTGGGTCGTTGTGATGGTCTTTCACATCACAGGGGGAGACACCAATGTTATTTTGAGCATAGCTTCAAAACTATGAGGTCTAGCATCCTGCTTCTGGAAGCTAAAATTCCACTCCAGCCCCCAAACAAGGCTCCCTCTAAGCTGTGAGTGAAAATTCTACTTTATGAGCTACTGGCATTAGAGCTGTGAGCGAGCAATTTGAGCTGCTGCATGAATTAGTTTGCTCTGGAGCTGTCCTTCCTGAGCTAAGACAAAAATGCATGAGCCGGAGGCTGAAAAACTGTGAGCTAGCTCACAGTAACTCAGCGTAGAGGGAACACGGCCCCCAAGCCAATGATCGCCTAGGTTCTGACGACGGTCAAGCCATGCCTCCCCCTTCTCTGAAAGAGTGAAGAGAAACTGATTGGCTTCCAATTAAGACAGAGAGAGGGTGTGTTGACTCTTGAAAGCTCATGCTCCGAAAATCTTGTTGGGTCTCCAAGGTCCTTTCTGCACTTGGACCTCATCCCTGGTTTTATCAGAGTTCAACTTGTGACACCATACTTTTCATTTATCCCTGGTAAAAATAGCATCCCTTTATCCCGGGACAAGTGTGGGGCGAAACCGGGGTGACCTTAGTGTAATGTGGAAGTAAAAAATACCCTGAGATAATTACAGGGGTGAAGTCGCGTGTAGTGCAGAATGTAAGTTCGGGGACAGGGTTGAACCAGGATTTAAGGTCTAGTGCGGAAAGGGCCCAAGGTGTTACTGGGTTCAGATATAGCTGTACTATTGCAGGCTAATATGGTTTCCTTCTAAAACCATCTTCACGAAAAACTTCCAAGCTTACCAGACAACATCTAAAAAAACCTCTTGACAAATGTTAATAAAGTGATGATAATGATGTGAATGGCCATTTATTTTACTTATTCCACTGGAATGATTATCTCTCCCAACAGAGCAAGTCCCTATAAAGAAAGGTTAAAGTGCTCGGGGCTCTTTAGCTTGGAGAAACAATGACTGAGGGGTGACATGATAGAGGTTTGCAAGATTAAGCATGGGATAGAGCAGCTCAAGAAAGAAGGGTAGAGCAGGTAGCAAAAGAAATACTTTTCTCCTTTTCTCACAATTCAAGAACTTGTGGGCACTCAATGAAATTGCTGAGCAGTTGGGTTAGAGCGGAGAAAAGAAAGTCCTTCTTCACCCAAAGAGTGATTAACACATGGAATTCACTGCCACAGGAGGTGGTGGCGGCTACAAGCATGGACGGCTTCAAGAGGGAATTAGATAAACATATGGAGCAGAGGTCCATCAGTGGCTATTTGGTGTAATTGTTAAGTGTGCAGACTCTAATCTGGGAGAACCGGATTCCCCACTTCTCCACATGCAGCTGCTGGAGGACCTTGGGCAAGCCATAGTTCTGTCAGAACTGTTCTTGAAAGAGCAGTTTCTGTCAGAGCTCTCTCAGCCCCACCTACTTCACAGGGTGTCTGTTGTGGGAAGGGGAAGAGAAAGGAGTTTGTAAGCCTCTCTGAGACACCTTTGGGTAGTGAAGGGTGGGATATAAATCCAATCTCCTCCTCCTCCTCCTCCTCCTCCTCCTCCTCCTCCTCCTCCTCCTCTTCTTGCCATAAAGTATAGATCGGAACTCTTGGTCTGGGGCAAGTGATGCTCTGTATTCTTGGTGCTTGGGGGGCAACAGTGGGAGGGCTTCTAGTGTCCTGGCCCCACTGCTGGACCTCCTGATGGTACCTGGTGTTTTTGGCCACTGTGTGACAGAGCGTTGGACAGGATGGGCCATTGGCCTGATCCAGCATTGGATTCTCTTGTGTTCTTATGATATGGGACTATATGAGTCTCAGGTGTGACCCAGCATGGCTGCTCTTATGTCAGGAAAAACTGATTACTCCCAAAGCCCTTGGCATTGGCACCCAAACTGGTTTAAACTGGTTTAAACCAGACTATTCAAAATGATCTAGATAGGCTGGAACAGTGGGCTGAGGCAAATAAAATGAAATTCAACAGAGATAAATGAAAAGTCCTACACCTAGGCACAAAAAATCAAAGGCACAGATATAGAATGGGAGGGACTTGTCTTGACAGCAGCATATGTGAAAGGGATCTAGGTGTTCTGGTTGATCACAAGCTCAACATGAGCCTGCAGCGCAATGTGGCTGTGAAGAAAGCTAATGCAATCTTAGGATGCATTCACAGAAGCATTGTGTCCAGATCATGGGAGGTGGTAGTTCCGCTCTATGCTGCTATGGTCAGGCCTCACCTGGAGTACTGTGTCCAGTTTTGGGCACCACACTTTAGGAAGGATGTTGACAAGCTTGAGCGTGTCCAGAAGAGGGCAACCAGGATGGTGAGAGGGCTGGAATCCAAGTCTTATGAGGAAAGGCTGAAAGAGTTAGGCATGTTTAGCCTGGGAAAGAGAAGACTTAGAGGGGACATGATTGCAGTCTTCAAGTATTTGAAGGGCTGTCATGTAAAAGATGGAGCAGATCTATTCTCTCTTGCTCCGGATTGCAAGACAACATCTAATGGGTGGAAATTATGAGGGAGTCGATACCGGCTAGATATCAGGAGAAACTTCCTAACTGTAAGAGTGGTTGAACAGTATAACAGTCTGCCTTGGGAGGTGGTGGATGCTCCTTCCCTGGATGTTTTCAAGAGGAGGCTGGATGACCATCTTTTGGTTATGCTGTAGGTATGTAGGGCTATCTTTCGGCTATGCGCCTCCAGAGTGCAGGGGGTTGGACTAGATGACCTGCAAGGTCCCTTCCAACTCTAACGTTCTATGATTCTATGAAACCGATTTTTCCTCCCATCGCTTCCAGACACCAGATTCTATGAGTGGGGAATCAAACCTGGTTCTCACAGATTAAAGTCCATGTTCCTAACCACTACAACCAAACTGGTGTAGACTATGTCAGTGTTCCCGGGGAGAGAAGGGGTGGGAAGAAATAGGGGACAGTATATAAATAACGATTCCCTGATTTCACTCATAAGCCTGGTGATAACAGTTCCGTTTTACAGACCCTGCGGAACTGAGCTAAGTCCTGCAGGGCCTGGATCTCACTTGGAAGTGGATTCCACCCCAAAAGAACCACAGGGCTTGAGTTCTATTTGGTACCAGGCGAATGGTCCTTGGCGCCAGGACCATCAGTTGCATTGTTGTTTGAGGAGCGTAACACTCGGGGGGGGGGGTGCCAGGAGAGGCAGTCCCAAGAACAGGCCAGGCACTGGATAGCCCCTCTGGCCGCAAGTGGCCCTCCAAGGTCCCCGACAGAGAAAGGTCATTACCGTGAGGGTTGCCAGCTCTGGGTGGGGAAATACCTGTAGATTTGGGGGGTGGCGTCTGGTGAGGGAGACATCTGGGAGGCAGGGGACAATGCTTCAGAGGCCCACCCTCCAAAGCAGCCATTTTCTCCAGGGGAGCTGATCTCCGTTGCCTGGAGATCAATTGTAATAGCAGGAAAACTCCAGATACCTCTTGGAGGTGGGTTTTTTTTAAAAAAAACAAACAAACAAAACCTTTTTATTGAAAATTTCCACGTATGTATAAATATAGAACTTAAGAAAAATAAGACAGGAAAATAGAAAGAGAAAGAGAAAAAGAAAGAGAAAAAGAAAAAATGAAGGAACATATCCTTAAAACTTCCAAATTTTCTTGATGCCAAAGCCCAACACAATCGCTTACTGCTACATGCGAAAATTTAAACATATTTAAACAGCAGGGTACGCTGCCACAGAGTCCCACCCTCCTGGGCTTTTTAAAAATCTTTTTGAGAAAAGAGGTGTTGGAACTCTCAAGAGGGAAATGAAGTTTTCAGTCAGTATACTGAAAACTCATGAATTTTTAAAACATTTGTGAAAAGAATTGTGTCAAAGAGGTTCCTGGACTCAGTTCCAGCACATTCCCCCAGAAAGAAAGCCCTGCCCTCCTCCAAAGCAGCCATTTTCTCCTGGGGAACTGATCTCCCTAGTCTGAAGATCACTTCTAACAGCAGGAAATCTCCAGGTGCCACTTGGCGGTCTAACTCTGTTCTCAGTCCTGCTATCTCAGACCCTTTCCAGACTTGGGGATTTGCTTGTGCAAAGCAGGAGATCTTCCCAGTAGGCAACGATCTTCCCTACGACTCCTTGAGCCCATCCAGAGAGATCCAGGGCACACAGAAGTTAACCCAGCACCCACCATCTCCAACTCCTGTATGTTTTGAGCACATCTCAACCAGTGTTCCCTCTAAGCTGAGTTAGTGTGAGCTAGCTCACAGTTCTTTAGCTTCCGGCTCACACATTTTTGTCTTAGCTCAGGAAGGAGGGCTCCAGAGCAAACTAATTTACACAGCAGCCAAATCACTCGCTCACAACTTGAATGCCAGGAGCTCACAAAGGAGAATTTTTGCTCACAAGACTCCACAGCTTAGAGGGAGCATTGCTTCAGAGCAAGCTAACTGATGCAGCAGCCAAATCGCTTGGTCACAGCTTTAATGCCGGTAGCCCACAAAGTAGAATTTTTCCTCACAAGATTCTACAGCTTAGAGGGAGCATCAACGCCTTCAAGGTCTAGAAGCGTACCTCGGGAAGTTAAAAAATATCTTACCCTGCTCCAGCTCCTCGTCCCATTCTCTGTTTATTTATTTATTTATATATCTTAAAATGTTTGAATGCTGCCTTCCCCCTCCCCCGGCAGGGTCCCCAGGGCAGTGAACATAACACGATCAAAACATTTGAACCACTTATAAGACGGCATTGAAAACAATAAAAATAATTTGACGAACGCAGGCAAACTAACGAAGCCGAGGAGGGCCAGTAAACTGGGCTTTCTTTCTGGGAGTACGTGCCGGAATGGAGTTCCGGAACCTCTTCAATAAAATTATTTTAAAATTGTTTAAAAGTACATGAGTTTTCAGTACCCAGATTGAAAATTTCATTTCCCTCTTGAGAGTTCCGGCACCTCTTTAAGAAGGGGGGGGGAAAGCCCTGCCAGTAACAATTCTTGGGGGTATGCCAAAGGAACCAAAAACATCTTCGCCCACTGGCGGAAGACACTGATAGACAGAGAGAGTTCCAGTGTTTGGGAACCATGACCAAGAAAGCCCTATCTTCGGTTGTCACCCGTCTAGCCTCAGAGGGCAGGGGCGACCGAAGCGGGGCACCCGAAGGGGACCGGAGCACATGAGTAGGTTTAAAAGCGTCTTTCCAGAATGCCAGTGAAACAGTCATTGGATGTTAGCTGCTGTATATTTCCCGAGTTGTCTGGCCATGGTCTTGGCATTGTAGGACCTGAGGTTTCGTCAGTAGGTGTGACTGGCCTCCTCAGAGGTATAACACATAAAGATGGAGTACTCTCTGTGTCAAGGTCAGATACTTCATCTTTCTGTGTTATACCTCTGAGGATGCCAGCCACAGCTACTGGCAAAACGTCAGGTCCTACAATGCCAAGATCACGGCCGTACTACCTGGAAAATCTACAACAGCTGGTGAACTCCGGCCGTGAAAGCCTTCGGCAACATATTAGTCATTGGATGGTCTGGCATGCCACTGCAGAAATTTAAAGTAAAGCAAGCAAACAAAACAAAGCCTTTATTCTAACAAGACTCTCCAGGGCTGATGGGGATTATTTGTGGAATGACGTATTGCCTGACCAATTCAGCAAGGATCTTGAGTTTAGGGTTATCAGGTCCTCCCTGGCCACTGGCAGGTAATGGTGTGTGTGTGTGTAGAGTGGGCAGATCTGGGTTGGGAAACTCCTGTAGGTTCGGGGATGGAGCCTGGGGGAGACAGGGACCTCTGTGGGATACAGTGCCATGGAGCCCACCAATGCTCCCTCTAAGCTGTGGAGTCTTGTGAGCAAAACTTCTACATTGTGAGCGACTGGCATTAAAGTTGTGAGGGAGCGACTTGGCTACTGCAGAAATTTAGTTTGCTCTGGAGCCAGAGGCTAAGAAACGGCGAGCCAGCCGCTAACCCAACCTCTAAAGCCTCCATTTTCTCCAGGGGGGGAGCTGATCTCTGTAGTCTGGAGACGAGCTGTGATTCCAGGGCATCCCCAGGCCCCGCCTGAAGGCCGGCACTTGACTTTCAGCCACACACACAGGAGAGGAACCAGAGAGAATACCTCACCTTTGGAGGGAAGCACTCGCTTCTCCACAGATTTCTACGCACCTTTTTTCCAGGCCTGCGCCCCAGAAAAAACAACCCACCTGGTCATTTCACAAACATCACCCTTAAAAAAAAATTAAATTGTTTTGCGGTGCATGCCATGTTCAGCTGTTTGGGGAAGAGGACACCCCTCTGACGGAGCACGTTCTTTGGTTCATTCATCGCACCATGATTGTTCATTCATCATCCCTTTGCCAGAATATGCAAAAAAAACCTGGCCCGGGACACTCCGTCGAGTGACAGATGGGTTTGTACATTCGGTTCGCTAGCTTTATGATATCATAGACACTCATACAGCTAGATAACCAAAGAGAAAAACCCACCGAGGTCTTCCGGCCATATCCAAACACCCAGGCATGTACAAACGTTGGCGCTCAGAGACACACCATGTGAGACGTGGGCTAAGGGACCTGTTCGCAGGCATCCCAGTCGCCAGTTCTCAGAAAGCCGAAAAGCAAAGCAGTGAGTTTGGGGAGAGGGCAGAGGAAGACATTTCGTACGCCACTGATTCTGTTTGGTGGCCCGAAGTGGCGGTGGACAGTCTGGAAGGCGGCATTTTGACAGATGCCAACCCAAACTGAGTGTTAGTCTCTTGCAGGGTAGTTCATCCGCCCGTTGGTGTTTCACTGATCGGATTATTATTTTCAATATTATCGTTATCATTATAATTTTCTGGCTCCCTGTCCCCACACATCACACTTCAATGCCTGAGTTTTGCTCACCTTTCCAGCAATGCCTTTGCTTCCTCAAAAATTACTGACATGAGAGCCACTGAGCCATGAAGCCAGAAAGGAGAGGAAAACTGAATATTCACCGCCAAGGGACCATTCAAGATTCCATCTCTCCTTTTCCATCCATTTAGTTTTTTCCCCTTCTTTACAAACTTTTGGGGGTCGCTTGGAAATCTAATTCTTGAAGCTTGCAGACCTTAAGAGGGGCAGATATTTGCTTTCTTTAGTTTTTCTTCCTTCTTTCTTAAGTTTATGTATACTTTGCTAGCTTCTTTCGCCTCCTCCTCCTTCTGTCAAGCCTTTCTTCCTCTCTCGGTAATATTTCTGTGCAAAGCTGATTTGCCATCACAGGGGGAAGTGGCAAAACTTCCTTCCTTCCAACATGTTCCCCGCTCTCTCCCTCTCTCCCCCCTCCTGACCCCTCCGCCGCCCGCCCGTCGAACTCCCAGCCCAGAGGCAGCGCTCTTCACTAACTAGAGCCCACCCAGGTTCCTTCCCTGAGGAAACTCCTCAACTCCCTCCCATCCCCAAATTCATAAATAGAAAAAGTGTCAGCGTTTCCAGGGATTGCAGATCTTCTGATTAACTAGAAATGTTCTCCAGAAGCAAAAATCGCTCATAGGACAAAATAAAAACAAACAAACCAGGAAGCAGCATTTAAGAAATGCCTGATGCTTAAAAACGTAATGACCATCACAGCACGGGTTAACACAACCTTGACACAACTGAGATTCACTTTTCTTTTATAATGAATGGGTGGGGTGGGGGCCTTATTTGGATTTTATCTACTTAAAAAGTAACTTTTTAAAAAATCCCAGACAATTCTTTGAAGCTTCAAATATAATGCAAAGAGGAATTTTGGGGGGAAAGTTTATGTACTTACTTATCTTCTGCTCCTCATCTGCTTTCTCGAGAAGATGATTTACTGTGTTAATTCTTTTTTTTTTTATGTATACATGCCTTCTTTCCTCCTAGACTTTCTCCTTTCCCAAACTTGGCATGCAAACAAACAAAAACCACTATAGAACATTAAAAAAAAAAATCTCGCATCTACTCCTCTCTTTTCGCCTCTAAATCCTTTCGATTCTAAGTGGCCAGGTCCCGCGGCCAAGGACTTCAGATACTCCGCAGCCCGTTCTCTAAACTTGATTGATTCAAAACAGCATCTTTTGGGGCTGGCAGAAAGACCGAGGGGGGGGGGGATGGAGGATCTCGCCTGGGAAAAAAGGGAGGTGGGGGGGGGAGGGTGGGATAAAACTGGAGGGACAATGCCAGACGGGGACAAGACGGCAGTCCTTCTGTGCGGGACAGCCAGACAGGGTCAGAGGTCAGCCACCAAAGCCAGTGATGTCACCAGATCCATTGGGGGGGCGCCGATTGTGACACGGGTGAACAATCTCCCATTGAGCGGGGCCCAAGGGAGAGAGTGCTCCTCTCTGGCACCCACAGCCCCCTCCCCTCCTGGCTCAGTTTCCCCCTTTTCTACCAACCCACTTGCTTCTAAACTGTCTATCACTCCTCAGTTTGTGTGTGTGGGGTGTGTGTGTGTGTGTGTGTGTGTGTGCAATGTTATTTCATGGGAGCAAATAGCTCTGGATCGGAGCTGACTCGCTGGCAGACGGGACTCTCCGCTGAAGGCAATGCCTTTCAAGGTCACCCTTGCTGGCTTAGGCCAAACGGAACAGCCAGCCCTATGTCCTGTTTCCGACAGATATGCCCGGCTAACGGGGGAGCCTAAAGCCACCCCTTCCCCTCCTATTCAAGGTAGACTGACTCAAGACATGGGGGTTCCATCATGGTTTGGCCTAAAATGTAAAACCCCCTCCTGCAATGCCCTTCCTGAATCTAAAGCAGCAGAAAATGCAGCATTGAAGATTTCAAACAGATCAGCCACTTAAAAAAAATGTTTGGAACATTCCCATTTCGAGGAACGTTAGTGGGATGAAGGGATGTGAAAACAGAGAGGGGAGGTGGAAACAGAGAGGGAAGGCATGAGAAAAGGAAGAAAGGCGGGCGGGCGGGCAGACACAGAGGCCCCTGAAAGGAAACTGAGGCAGAGAGAATAATGATTTTGAGAGAAGACAGCAGGATTTACTTCTGAGTAAATGTGCTTGGTAATGGGCTGTAAGAAACCCTTTTTATTTCTTGGCCTGGTCCCCTCCTGAGAAGACTCACTCCTTCTTCCCAATAATTTCTTTCAGTTCTACGTTATCTTTGTACCACCTCCCTGTCCTTCCCTCATGTCAACTTATTAGATCAGTGAAATTGTTTACGTAAAGCGGAGGGGGGAAATCACATTTTCTATTCTTAACTGGAAACTCTCCTCTGGCCCTATATTCTGTTTTAAAGTTTAGGACTGAGGAATAGAAGGTTGCTTTTAAAGTGCATCGCCCCCTCTCCAATCTGTTCTTTAAAAACAACAACAGTAAGATATTAGTTTTTAGACAAGAAGAGAGCTTTTGGGATAAACCTGGCCAGTTAGTTGTTTTCCGCAAGCTCCTGACTCCAGAGTAGCTCCATTCATATCAATAGGGTAGGACACAAAGCAGGTGGCGAATTTAAAGCCAGCAGACGTTTTGCATGGGGAGGGGGGAATAATGCAGACAGATAGGAAATTGGCGACCAAAGGACAGATGGGTGACTAGACAGGAAGGGGTTCGTTTGAGGACATGCAGCATGGAAAGAAAAATTTTGCTCCTTGGCTAGATGGAGGCATCCATTGTGTCTTGCAAAAACAAGATGAATCACAGGGAGAGAAGGAACCCTTTCCAATATTGGTAGGCAATCGAATCACTTGAAATTGTCTTTTTTTTCTAAAGAAGTGCTCTTCCCTATTGGCCTTAATAGATCTTATTGTGGGGAGGGGGGCGCTGAATTTCAGAGGGAGAGGGAGAGAGAAATCCACAAGTCTTACACGGTGGCAGGGACAGAAAGATGTGTTTCTATCAATGAAAGTACTACAATCTAAGACATGAGAGAAAACAATCTGCAATCGAGGCATTTAAACTATATAAAAAAAACCCAACCTCAATTATCAGCCTGTAAGAAATGCGACTGCTTTTGAAAGAGCAGGGAGAATTTGCAAAGAACCTTGAAGTCTAGAAAGATGAAAGATGCAAAGACAGTGGCTGGGAGGGCCCAATGCACTCATCCCCCACCCATGCCCAGTTCTCAGTCTGGTCTGAAGAAGGTCTGTCATGATAATACACATTGAGTAACCAGTCCTGCCCCCCCCACACACACACACCATGGCCTTAAAACAAAAATCAACTCTTCATGAGAGACAGCGTTTATTCTTCTGCAGGAACCTGCACCCTACTTTCGGTTAAATGCACCAAATACTTTACAGCCCCCTCCCCTGAATATTTAGAATTACAAAATGCAATAATTGCAACCGAGGCAGCAGGCAGAAGGGGAAAATGAGGCAAAGATAAGGAGCAGGGGTATGTGTGTCTTTGTACGGTGCCGTCTCATCGCAGCCAACCCCCGTAGGGTTTCCAAGGCAAAAGACAGCATCGCCTGCCTCAGTGTGGCAACACTGGACTTCCTTGGTGGTCTCTCATCTAAATGCTAAACAGGCTTGACCCTGCTGCACAAACCAAAACCCAAGACCAGCAGAAACCAGACATCCCCAGAAATCAATCACCCCAACTCATTCAAACCAAAAGGGGTGGGGCCAAACACACTTCATGTGGAGGGAAGTTCCAAAGTCTTGGTGACACTACCGAGGAGGCCCTGTCACGTAGAACAACCACCAAAGGAGCATGGGCCAAGACCTCTCCAGCTCACCTAAACATCTAAAGAGATTCACGTTGGAGGAGGCAATCCCTGGAGGTTCCCCAATCCCAAACTGTTGAGGGCTTTGAAAAGTCAAAATCAGTGCCCCAAATTGTCCCAGAAACACACTGGAAAATAGTGAATCTCTATTGAACCTGGAGATGTACATTCAGAGCAGTTTCCCCCACCAGCTGTACAGAAAGCACACTTCCAAATTCCAGCCAAGAGGTCTCCACGGCCTCCGTAACCGTGGCCGAGTCAGAAAAAGAGAAAGAGGGAAACCGAGGCACAAGGAAGGGAATGAAAAAGGAGAAGAGGAACAGAAAGACAAAGGAAGCGGCAAAATAGAGGAGAAGAACAGAAAAAGAGAGTTACCATCTCTGATCGACGCCTGCCAAGGAATCGGAAGTGCCGCCACATCTTTGCATCGGTTGCGAATGAGTCATTCAGTCACTCGCAGCACAGAGCTACAACAAAAGCACTTGTTCCTTGAAGGAAGAGGCTTGCCACTGTCTCTCTGCATGAGTTGCTGCTCTGGAGCTTGTTTCCTTCCTATCAGTCTCTGACAGAGGCACATATTTCTGTCACCTCTCTGCATAGGACCCAATAGCGTGATCCAGACACTCTACACGCAACATGTTTTCCTGTCCTCCAAGAAGACTCCGCTGCATCGGTCACTACCCTGGGCTTTCTGAGAGCTGGTCATTCTTATTCTTTCCTACTCTCAAGGCAAACCTTTCTGAGGGGTATGAGGGAGGGGGGATAGTTCTCCCAATTATAATTCAGAAAAATTGAGCCCGTTCTAGCAGAAGTTTCAGAAATACTGATCAAACCCGGGGCCCCTTCATTGGGCTTTGATGTCCTGTTTACTGAGAAGATTGTGCGAAGTGCTTTGAACACAAAGAGGGGAAGCACACGTCCACCCCTTGACTTTATTTCATTTAGAACTTTCATGTCCCATTTTTTCCCCTGTCATAACATGCAAAGAAACTGGGGGGGGGGGGTTTGGCTATCAAGTCACAGCTGACATAAGGCAGCCCAGCAGGGTTTCCAAGGCAAGAGACACTCAGAGGTTGTTTGCCATGGCCTGTCTCTTTGTAGCAACCCTGGACTTCTTTGGTGGTCTCCCATCCAAAGACTGACCAGGGCTGACCCTGCTGAGTTTCTGAGATCTGATGAGGTCAGGCTAGCCTGGGCCATCCAGGTCAAGGTGCAAAGCAACATTAACACTGTAACACCACATCAACAACCCCAAAGCAAGAAAACAAGTCAACTTTGACCCTTTCCGCACGAGACATAAAATCCTGGTTCAACCCTGTCCCCGAACTTACATTCTGTACTAAACACAAGTTCACCCCTGTAATTGTCTCAGGGTATTTTTTGTTTCTACATTACATTGAGGTCACCCTGGTTTCACTCCACACTTGTCCTGGGATAAACGGATGCTGTTATAGCCAGGAATAAATGCAAGGTATTGTGTCCCAAGCTGAACTCTGATAAAACCGGGGATGAGATCCAAGCATGGAAAGGACCAAAAGAAACAGGTGTGAAAACAGCAGCCACAACCAAAACCCCCCAAAAAAAGAATTTTTCAAAGAAGCATTTTAAAATCAGCAGTCCCTCAGCGTCGGTGACAAAGCAGAGGAAACAAAAAAGAAAAAAACAACCAGACTAGGGAAAAAGAAAACATTAAGAAATCCCTTCAGAACAATGACAAGATCTTAACTGCTTTCCAGAAAGCTAAAGCCAAGGGAGCAAAGCAGAGTTCCTGGGTTTCTGGCGTCCAGGGACCACCACTGAAAAAGACCTGCTCTTCAGGCCCCCATCCTCTGCTCCATCCCTGAAGGCACAGAGAGCAGGGTGTCAGCAGATGGTGCCAGCCCAGCCACCTGTTTCCAAGGGTGGGCAAGCATTGCGCTGAAACAAAACTATTGAAGCAACAGCCCTTCCCTTCCGTGCCCATGGTATTTATGTACTTCATTCTTAATCCCCCCTTTCTCCCCCAATGGCAACTCAAAACAGCTTACATCATATTCATCGTCACAATAACCTTGTGAGGTAGGTTAGGCTGAGAGAGTGGGACTGGCCCCAGGTCACCCAGTAACCTTCCACAGCAGAGTGGCAATTCCAGCCTGGGCTTCCCAGATCCTGGTTCGGCATTCTAATCACGACACCACACTGCCTCTGATCATGGAGGTTCTATTTAACCGTCATGGCTATTTGCCATCGATGGACTTCTCCTTTGTAAGTTCACCTAGTTTTTTTAAAGCGCTCTAGGGAGTGGCCATGAGTACACCTCAGGCATTGCGGTCTCTAAGTTACATATGCATGGTGTGAAGAAATACTTCCTTTTCTGAATCCACTGCTCTTCAACAGTCTATTCAGTATTCCGTTTATTTCTACAGTCCTTAGACCAGTCATACAAAAAGAAGTACACCTTTACAATATTCCAAGGTTTTAAAATACACCAATCAAACATTAAAAGCAGATTAAAATTTAGTCTAATATCGAACTGCTATATCTAACTAGGTACATTAGAATTTCCGTGATCTGAGTGTCACCATACAGAAACTGGCTACTTAGTAGGTAATCTTGGGATTTCTATCAGACAGAAGAAACTCGAGTCTAACTTTTTTGGAAAGGCCTGCAATTTGTTCAGTCAGCAGAGTCTCTTCAGCAGTGTTCCCTCTAAGCTGAGTTAGTGTGAGCTAGCTCACAGCTTTTTAGCCTCTGGCTCACACAATTTTGTCTCAGCTCAGGAAGGAGGGCTCCAGAGCTAACTAATTGATGCAGCAGCCAAATTGCTCGCCTACAACTTTAATGCTCACAAAGCAGAATTTTTGCTCGCAAGACTCCACAGCTTAGAGGGAGCATTGCTCTTCATTTTCGTTGTGTTGCCTCAGAACACCAGGATTATGGGAGAGGGGGAGCAGTTTCCTTCTCCACACCAAATATAATTTTATAAATTTCTGTCATGTCCCCCACAGTCATTCCCCCCCCTTTAATTGAACACGATATCCCCAGCTGCACTATTTCCAGCTCTCCTGTCTCCTCTGTGAGGTGAGACCAGGACTGCACCGATTCTCCCCAAGGTGGTGTCTACCCACAGCCCACCCCCCTGGGTTTTCTCCTGCCTCTACAGGGCGGCGGCGGGGGGGGGGAAACCCTCCCAGAACAACAGAGCGGTAAGAAAAGACTAAACCGTGAAGCCAAAAAGTCGAATTGCGGGACTGTCATCTGCTCTCCAGCCCTTCTCTCTTTGCGGAGCGGGTCCTCCTCTCCAAAAGGAAATCCTCCCTGCCGAGGCCAGATTCAAAATGCAGATATCTGGCGTGAGAAGCTGGAGTACGACGACGCTGCCAGGGAAACGGGACTGGGGAAGAGAGAATCCAGCCAGGTCGTGTAGACGCGAAGCGGGCCCCCCCCCGCCCACAAGGAAAGAGAGGTCCTGTCCATGGTGCTGAAGTCCACCTCTGATAACTCTTACAGCTGATCACAGCACAATCCTAATTCCCCACCACCACCATCAACTGATGACTAAGACGGCCTTATTTTTCTGCTGGCTGGTTTGGAATACACAGTTCCATGCAATAAAGAGGAGAAGCAGCAGCCAGAACCCCCCCCCCCCAACAGTCCACTTAGCTCTCTGTTGTCTGCTGCTATGCCCCTGCTATTTCTCAGTTGTGGACCCCCACCTTATTTATTTATTTATTTATTTATTTTATTGTATTGTATTTATATCCCGCCCATTCCCACCTTGGCAGGCTCAGGGCGGCTAACAACATGGATATATTTGTATACACTAAAACTCCGATATATCTACTAAAACCAGCATAAATTAAGATTACAATATAAAACCGTAGGTGCACAGCACATCGCTATAATGCGAGATGGTGACACTCTGTCATCGCTTGAATGGCCGCCTCCAGATCCTCGTGCCAGGCTGTTAGTCGTCCGGCTGGTGGTAATATTGATGTTAAGGCCCGGTCGGTGGGGTGTTGATCAATGCTCCCTCTAAGCTATGGAGTCTTGTGAGCAGAAATTCTACTTTGTGCACTACTGGCATTAAAGTTGTGAATGAGTGATTTGGCTACAGCATAAATTAGTTTACTCTGGACTCCTGGAGGCATCTTTCCTGAGCTAAGACAAAAATGTGTGAGCTGGAACCTAAAAAATTGTAAGCTAGCTCACACTAACTCAGCTTGGAGGGAACACTGGTGTTGATATTAGGGACAGGGTCATGGTGTTAAGGCAGCACCCTGCTTAAAAGCCTGGTGGAAGAGCTCAGTTTTACAGGCCCTGTGGAAGTGCAAAAGGTCTTGCAGGGCCCTGATATCATCTGGGGGGCTCATTCCACCTTGTGAAACAGGCCTGCCCGGGGAGTTCAGGAAAGCCCCCCCCCAGCTTTCCCCAAACTATGCAAAACCGAACTATTCAAGAGGGCTTTTCTGAGCAGGTAATAATGTTTACTTATTTTACAAACTTGCTTGGATAAACGATTCAGGACTGTGGTCTATACTGCTGCATTTAGCTTGGTGTAAGTAGGGTCCTGTTGTATGATTTCTGTTCCACTTAATGGGTCCTGTTATGACTTATTTGCTATGCATCGGTTCTTTCTGGGGGGTCCAGACTGCTGAAATCCTAATGCCTTGGTTATTGAGTGTCCCGTTTTATTGACTGTACTGACCCATTTTGTGTAATCTGCCTTGATTCCCTGGGAGAAAGACAGACTATAAATAACTGAATAAATAACTGAATAAAAGAAGGAGGAGGAGGAGACTGAATTTATACCTCGCCCTTCACTACCTGAAGGAGTCTCAGAGCAGCTTACAGTCTTCTTTCCCTTCCCCTCCCCACAAGAGACACCCTGTGAGGTAGGTGGGGCTGAGAGAGCTCTCCCAAGAACCGCCCTTGAGAGAACAGCTCTGAAAGAACTTGTGACTGACCCAAGGTCACACCAGCAGCTTCATGTGGAGGAGTGGGGAATCAAACCCGGTTCTCCCAGATTAGCATCCACGCTCCTAACCAAAAGAGGCCAGGCTTGCTACTACCAGGGCCAGGGCTTTCTCAGTGGCAGCCCCATCCTGGTGGAACAAGCTCCCAGAGAAGATTAGGGCCCTGAGGGACCTTCTACAGTTCTGCAGGGCCTGCAAGACAGAGCTCTTCCACCAGACTTTCAGCTAGGGCGCCGCCACCATTATAGAGCCCTGGCTCTTGGTTTTAACATCCAGCCTGAGCCTCAGGAAGATCCTGAGCAGAAGGATTTTTAGAGACTACACTGAAATAAGCCATCTTGAGCAACTATTTTCAGCACTTTTTGAAACTGTATTAATAATGGAATTGTTTTATATGGTTTTATGTGGTTTTAACTGTATTTTATGTACTGACTGTGAGCCGCCCTGAGCCTGCATTGCAGGGAGGACAGGGTAGAAATGTGATTAGTAAATAAATAAATACACCAAACTGGCTCTCAGAACTGAAACAAAGCATGTGTATTCATATGACACATTAAACGATGCCAGATTTACATATTAGGCTCCTAGCATCAGCAAGCTATACACAGTAGTACAGTGGGACTGTGTTGCCTGTGTAGAAAAGCCCTCTTGAGTAATTCAGTTTTGCATAGTTTGCAGAAAGCCAGAAGCCGGCTGTTCCGTAAGGTGGGAGGCCCAGAACGGGAAGGCGCAAAAGGAGCATTCTCTGTCACAGGCCACTCTGCCTGCATTCTGAAATGGTCTGCATGTTTTCTGCTTCCCCATAAATATCAGAGTCACTTCCAGGTCACTGTGAACTGCCCGCAACCGAAGGAGGGACTACAATATCTGCGTCTTCCAGGTCTTCCAGTTTTCCCTACTCCCATGGAAACGGGGGGGATGTTTCACACCTTTACTTCAGGTTATTTGCAGACTTTGTGTGGGTGTAAAGTGCCGTTAAGTCTCAGCCCCATATGGCGACCCCAGCAAGGGGCTTTCAGAGCAAGCGAGAAGCAGAGGCGGTTTGCAATTCCTCTGCAGAGGAATTGGTCTCCCTTCTAAGTACTGACTCTGCTTAGCTCCCAAGACCTGATGAGATTGGGCTACACTGTGCCACCTTCCCTCCCATTTGCACACATAAGAACATAATGCTGGACCAGGCCAATGGCTCATCTAGTCCAACACTCTGTCACACAGTGGTCAAAAATACCGGGTGCCATCAGGAGGTCCAGCAATGGGGCCAGGACACTAGAAGCCCTCCCACTGTTGCCCACCCCCAAGCACCAAGAATACAGAACATCCCTTGCCCCAGCCCGAGAGTTCCTCTCTATACCTTGTGGCTAATAGCCACTGATGGACCTCTGCTCCATATGTTTATCCAATTCCCTCTTGAAGCCACCCATGTTTGTAGCCGCCACCTCCTGTGGCAGTGAATTCCATATGTTAATCACTCTTTGGGTGAAGAAGGACTTCCTTTTATCCGTTCTAACCCAACCGCTCAGCAATTTCATTGAGTGCCCAAGAGTTCTTGTATTGTGAGAAAGGAGGAGGAGGAGGAGGAGGAGAGGAGATTGGAATTATACCTGCCCTTCACTTGGAGTCTCAGAGCGGCTTACAAACTCCTTTCCTTTCCCCTCCCCACAACAGATACCCTGTGAGGTAGGCGGGGCCGAGAGAACTCTAACACAACCTGCTCTTTCAGGAACAGCTGTGCCAGAGATTGTGACTGACCCAAGGTCACATCAGCAGGTGCAAGTGGAGGAGTGGGGAATCAAATCCGGTTCTCCCAGATTAGAGTCCACACACTTAACCACTACACCAAACTGGCTCCCAGGGAGAGAAAAGGAGGGAGAAAAGGACTTCTTTCTCGATCTGCTCTATCCCATGCATAATCTTATAAACCTCGATCATGTCACCCCTCAGCCGTTGTTTCACTTTGGATGACTGGAAAAAGAGCGGGGAAATTGTAGACTCAGACTTGGAGCACAGGTTCTGGAGTACCCTCCCCGTGATAATGTGTTTTGACTGCCGAGCTTCAGGTGTTGGCTTAGGCCCAGAAAGTTCTTTTTTGGGGGGGAGAGATCAAGAAATAACTCATCAGTGCTGCTGGTTATTTTGAAACTGACAGCCCATGATATTATTTCTACATACAGTTATTCCTTGCTGTGATGTTAATGTTTGTTGTTAACTCCCTTGCAGACCCATAAAACAGACAGATTAAAAATAATATACTCAAGCATTCAGGAGTCCAGATTGTGACCTTCAGAGTCCTCCTTGCTGTTGGTCTGAACAAATTCATGGGGGACGAGGCTATGGAGGAGAGTGAAAATGGAACCTCCACAATGAGGTGCAGTGTACCTCTGATTGACAAGATCCTGGGGAAATGGCCGTTTCTAGCACAACCTACTGGGAGAGTTCCCAGAAGCATGTGGCTAGAGATCTTCCTGGTAGATTGTGCTCTAACCAAGACAAGTAAATGGAAAAGGGAAAAGGTTGTGCTCACTTTCTGCTTGTGGTATGTGTGTGTGCGTGTGCTTTTTTCCTTAGCCTAGAAGATCATTCAGAATTTTGATTTCCGACTGGCAGCTGAAGTGGCACTGCCCATTTCACCTCTACCCACCCTCTTCTGCTCTGGGTGCAGAGCTGACACAGAGTCAGCAGAAACAAATTCCAGCCACACTACTGGAACAAATAGCTAATCTTAAACATATGAACACTCAAAACTGCTTTAGACTGAGTCAGACCATGAAGGCAGCTCAGACTGACAATGGCTCTCCAGGGTCTCAGGCGGAGGTCTTTCTCATCACCTACTGCCTTGTCCAGGTAGAGGTCTTTCACATCACCTACTGCCAAGTCCTTAAACTGGAGATGCCGGGGATTGAACCTGTGACCTTCTGCATGCCAAGCAGATGTTCTACCCCTGAGCCACTTATTATACCTCCGCATATACCTGTTGACACAGACCTTTCTTTCAAACAGTGTTTTAGAATTACGAACCCTTTATGTGCAGACTTCTGCATGACATTACATCGGTCATACTGTGTCCCAAAAGGCTTACTCACAAGTAAATGGGAATAGGATGACAGTCTTCCAGTGCAATCTTAAACAGTTATACCCTTCTAAGTCCATTGACTTCAGGGTGCTTAAAATGTTTAGGAATACACTGTCCAAACTCAGTCAGACCACAACACCAGAATTCTTGTGTGCATGTATTATGTCTGTCCCATGTAGCAAGCAGACACAGATTTTGTGGATTTTGAAAAACTCTAGGTGAAGGAGGAACACCATGTGATTTTTAGACAGTTACTTGGATTCTCTCTTTGGCATTCGATCACATTATTTCTGTCTCCAAGGAATTGCATTATGTTTCAAGAGTATCCCGACCACTTTAAGTCACAAGAGAAAGATGGTTTTAAGATGTTATTTAGCAAGGGTCTAAACAGAGCTTTTTTTAAGTGGTTTGGGATCCAGAGAGACGTTTATCCCTTCTCTTGAAATGAGAGTGAACAACTAAGATTCATTCCCATACACACATACTGTGGTTTACATCCTGGGCTTGCTGGTTGACTTATAAATCAACTTGGGTTCTTTCACTGTTAAAACACACTTTTTAATTGGGGGGGGGTGGACTTAATTAGAATTGCATCAGAAGCCAGGTTCAGTTGCCCATTTTCAGTGCAAATGCAAAATACTACTCCTATAATGTAATTTGCCATTTCATTTGGGGGCGGAGCCTAAGCTATTTGCGTATTGCAAACTATGGGGAATGTAATAATATATTTAAAATGTCACAGCATTCAAACATAGAAACATAGAGCTAGAAGGGAATCCAAGGGTCATCTAGTCCAACCCCCTGGGTAACACAGGAAATTGACAACTGCCTCCCCCAGTGAACCCTCCAGGATCCCTGGGCCAATCTGACTTGGAGGAAAATTAATTCCTGACCCCAAAGTGGTGAGTTGACATCCTGGGCATGTAAGAAAGGCCCACAAAAGCCAAGCACTGGCTCATCCCTTCCTGCCCACCCTCTCAAGATCTGCCCAAGTTCACAGGATCAGCATTGCTGTCAGATGGCCATCTAGCCTCTGCTTAAAAACCTCCACAGAAGGAGAGCCCGCCACCTCCCAAGGAAGCCCGTTCCACTGAGGAACCGCTCTGTCAGGAAGTTCTTCCTAACCTTTAGCCAAAAACTCTCTTGAGTTTTCCTTCGATATTTCTTCAATAACATTTCATTTCTGGAATTACCATCATGCACACGTGCACACAAATCTCTCACGGATGAGATCAATGCAATCATCATAGAATAACATTTAAAACAGGCAAAACTCAAATTTAACCAAACGGGGAGATTTAGAGATTAAAATTACCTTTTCGTTCAGATTTGTAATCCTGGGTGTTTCCTCTCCATGCCATCTTGCCCTGCAAAGGGCGAAATAATAATGATGATGATGGTGATGGTGCTGTTTACTCTCCATTTTGCAACCAACAAGTTAGACCTTTTTTTTAAAAAAAAATGCAAAATCTGAAAATAAGTTGCACAAAAATTTTTTGTTCAGGGCCACGGAATGCCCAACAATGATTTAAAAAACAAACATAAGGGAAGAGGTAAAAAATTGAAAACAATTATTTATTTGTTTGTTTGTTTGTTCAAATTTATACCCCTCTCTCCCAGCCTAGGCCGGCTCAGGGCAGCTCACGTAAAATCAGCAAAAACGTTTAATAATATGATAAGACATTTAAAACAAGATCAAAAACAATTACAATCCCCCTTCTGTGGAATTCTAATCTGATCGCCGTTCCGATTTCTTGTAGACATTTGGAAGGATGATTTTAATTGTCATTTGCTTTTTAGCCATTTAAAAGGGTGTTGCAATCATTGGTTCAAATGGGAAATTAACTTTAAAATATGTTTACACAAATAGAGAAAGGGGAAGACCCGGGGGGTAGGTGTGCATCTCCCCTGTGACAGAGGCTGGGGGAAAGGATTGGTTGGCTCTTATGTGTGTTTTACCAGTAGCATCTTCGCCTGGGCTGGGATTCCGGGGGATGGGGAAGTGGAAGAGAAAGCGAAACAGGAACCTGACACTGAAAACCGATGCACCCCCCCACCCCACCCGAGAACACCTGGGTGAGTCTCACTAGCCAAGGGAGGCCATTCACGGATATTTGGATCCCTTGGCTAGGAAGCTGATCTCCGGTGGGGCTGAAAAAGAGTCTGCTCAGATTTTTTGCTCTGGAAATTCCAGCTGCTCTGCCTCTGGTAATGGCAAGAGAGCACCGCGACGCCCGTCTGTTTGCGGAGGGTTTCCTTTGCGTTCTTTTTCAATGCTCTGGTTTAAACGGGGGAGCGACCCCGGCCCAAGGATTCAGTCAGATCTCAGACCAAGGCGCCCCCCGGCATCGGCGGGATCCCTTCTGAACGCTCCCGAAACACCTACGCCTTTTTTTTTAAAAAAAAACCCAGCCCTGATTTTACAGCCCCAAAGAGAGACTCGTCGTGGGAAAGGTGAGATTGCTAAATGCCAGTAAAAACGGGAGGGATGCAAACGCTGGTAAAACAGAACAACATTCTAAAAAGAGGAGGAGGAGGAGAAGGAGGAAGGGAAAACAAATTTGCAGGGAATGAAGCAAGCCAGGCCGATGCTGCAAATAGCTTTCGCAAGCAGGCGTGACCCTAAGGGGCGCAGGCTCGCTCAGGAGCAGGTTCCTCCCGCGCTGGTTCCGAGCAGTGCTCCGTCAAAGCTGTGAGCAAAAATTCCACTCCGTGAGCTCCTGGCATTCAAGTGGTGAGCGGGGGATCTGGCTGCTGCATCAACTAGTTTGCTCTGGAGCCCTCCTCCCTGAGCGGAGACAAAAACGTGTGAGCCGGAAGCCAAAAAACCGTGAGCCAGCTCGCCCCAACTCAGCTTAGAGGGAACTCGGCTCCCAAGTAAAGGCGCATCTCTGATCATCCCGCCCAGTAGAAAAGAGTAGAAAGACGCTCTCTCTGAGCGGTGGAGTCTTGTGAGCAACAATTCTCCTTTGTGAGCTCCTGGCATTAGAGCTGTGAGCGAGCGATTTGGCTGCTGCATAAACGAGTTCTCCCTGGAGCCCTCCTTCCTGGACGAGGACAGAAATGTGTGAGCCGGAGGCTAAATCCCTGCGAGCTAGCTCACGCTAACTCAGCTTAGAGGGAACACTGCCAGAGAGTCCAGGAGCAGCACCTTCAAGACTCACAACATCTGGGGCAGGGCAGGAGCTTTCCTGCGGTCATCGCTCCCTTCTTCAGAGACCGCTAGACGGGGAGGAGTCCCTTTGGCCTGCGCACACTGTCCAATACCACGCCCGCTTCCAAGAGATGGAGTGTCCGAAGAAGGGAGCAGGGACGCAGGAAAGCTCCTGCCCTGCCCTGCCCTGCCCTGCCACAGATTTTGTGAGTCTTGAAGGTGCTGCTCCTGGACTCTCTGGCAGTGTTCCCTCTAAGCCGAGTTAGCGTGAGCTAGCTCGCAGGGATTTGGCCTCCGGCTCACACATTTTTGTCTTCGCTCAGGATAGATGGCTCCAGAGCAAACTAATGTCTCCAGTAGCCAAATCTCTCGCTCACAACATGTTTTGGGAGTCTTTAATGTGCTGCGGTGGCTCAAGTGGTTAAGACGCTAAACTGCGGGCTGTGGAAGGTCAGTAATCCAGCAGTTCGAGACCCGAGAGTGCCGCATGACGGGGTGAGCTCCCGTCTCTAGTTCCAGCTCCTGCCAACCTAGCAGTTCGAAAGCAAGAAATTGCGAGTAGATAAATAGGGACCACTTTGGTGGGAAGGTAACAGCGTTCCGTGCATCTCGGTGTTTAGTCATGCCGGCCACATGACCACGGAAACGTCTTCGGACAGCGCTGGCTCTTCAGCTTTGAAACGGAGATGAGCACCGCAACCCTAGAGTCGGATTCGACTGGCTTTCGAGCAAGGGAACCTTTACCTTTAATGTGCTCCCGGTGGACTCTCTGAACCTTTTCTCCTGCCACAGACGGACTAACACGGCTGCCCATCTTTCAAAATCAGCTGGGAGTGAAGACCGTCGAACCAAAGGCGATGGGAACCCCAAGTAGGAAATGCCCCCGGATAAACCTTCTCCGACCGAGCTCGCCTTTAGTTAGGCTGCAAAAAGGGTTTTGCAAAAACGACACCCCCAAATTCAGGGAAACTCGCTTTTAAAAAAAGGGGTCCCCCCAAATTAAAAAAAAAGGGGGGGGGGAGATCCTGGCATCTCAACATCGATTCTTTATAGATTTGTCTACTTGGAAATCTAAGGAAGGTGTGATGGGGAGGGGCGTAGCTTGAAAAGGGTTGGCGGAGCTGAAGGGAAACCGGGTTTTGGGTTTTTGTCTTTTTGCAAAAACGTGGGGTTGGGGGCAGTGTTCCCTCTAAGCTGAGTGAGTGTGAGGCTAGCTCACAGTTTTTTAGCCTCCAGCTCACACAGTTTTGTCTTGGCTCGGGAAGGATGGCTGCAGAGCAAACTAATTTATGCAGAAGCCAAATCGCTCCCTCACAGCTTTAATGCCAGGAGCTCACAAAGTGGAATTTTTGCTCACAAGACTCCACAGCTTAGAGGGAGCATTACTCTTTTTTACTGGACGGGATGATCAGAGATGCGCGTTTAAGTTGGAAGCAGTGTTCCCTCTATGCTGAGTTAGCGTGAGCTAGCTCTCGTTTTTTTAGCCTCCGGCTCACACATTTTTGTCCTCCAGAGCAAACTAATCGATGCAGTAGCCAAATCGTTCGTTCACAGCTTTAATGCCAGGAGCTCACAAAGTAGAATTTTTGCTCACAGGACTCCCCAGCTTAGAGGGAGCATTGCTTGGGGGGGGGGACACCCCGTTTGGAGTCATACGACACCCCTCCCCCCCGCCCACCATCGTGGCGAACGGATTGGTCTGAAAGGGGTCGGATTTGCCTGCAGATTGTCTTGCGGGACTTTCAAAAGACGGAGGAGTCGTCCGCCCCTTAACAAAGTTAGCCAAACGTCGATGGATGAGAAAGGAAGAAAACGTCGCGATGGGCTCGGGGTTTCTAAAAGAAGCCAAGAGGGGTCTCTTGGGAGGATAGACGATACATTCCAAGCAAGAGGCGCCTTAAAATAATCCCTAAAATGAACTCTTCAGGTTTTTTTCCTTTCTTTTTTTGCAGGAGAAAAAAGAATGTTCCTTTTTAAAAAATAATATATATAATAGAAATAATAGAAATGATGATGATGATGATGATGATGATGATGATGATGATGATGATGATGATGATGATGATGATGATGATGATGATGATAATAATAATAATAATAATAATAATAATAATGGGAAAGCAAAGGGCAGCGAGTGTCCCCCCAATCCCCCCCCAGAGACCCAGACTGCCTTTTCTCCCGTTGCAGGGAGCAGAGAGCCGGACGCTGCTCGCTCCCCCCCCCATCCTCCGGTCCCGGCTCGGTCGGTCAGTTGCAGTTCCAGGTGGCATCAGAGCAGGGGGGGGCGGGCGGATTTCCCTTTTTTTTTGGGGGGGGGAGCGTTGATTTCTCGGCAGCAGGAGAAATGAGGCCGGGTTTGGCGACGGCCCTCCGCCCCCGGCCTGCACCGACTTCTCTGGTGGCGCGTTTATTTCCCCCGCCCCCGAATCTTCTCCCCCAAAGGACGTCGAGTTTGCAAGGCAGAGGCAGACCCTCTTCTTCTCTGCCCACCGCCCCCCCCGGCCCCCGCCGCTTGCCGCCTAGATGAAGCCCCGGCCCATGCGAATGTCCCGGCCCGGGCAGACTGGGGAGGGGGCTCTCCCTCTCCCTCTCCCTCTCCCTCCCCGCTCCCCCCCGCCCAAAGCAGCCAGGGGCTTCCACCCCACCAGACGGCCTCAAGTTCAACAGCGCATTTCCATGAGAATGGGGTCTGGGCCGGAGACGGGCCGCTTCCCAGGCGGGGGGAGGGAGGGGAGGGGGAGGGGGAGGGGGTGGTCTCCTGCCAGCGGCCGTCCGGCCAAGCCGGGGGTGTCTCTCCGTCCCCTCCCCAGCCACGCCAGGGCTCCGACGGCGGCGGCGACCCTGGTCCGCTCTGCCAAGGCTTGCTTGGGCCTTTGCTGGGGAACCCCCCCCCCCCCGGTTGGCATCTCCAAGCAAGCACACGTCTAAAGGGCGGCACGAAATGGGCCTGGGGGGGTGGGCGAGTTTCAAAAGCGCAGGACTCGGAGATCCACCGTGAGCCTCCCCTCCCCTTCCCCCAGCCCCTCTCCACGGCGGAGAGAGAGCCCGGGCGGCCCAGCGGGGAAGAGCGCCGAACGAGGATCTGGCCGCCCCGGGTTCGAGTCCCCATTGGTGCCACGGAAGCCCTCGCGGGGGGTCTCGGGCCACTCACGCTCTCTCGGCCTCGCCTACCTCGCAGGGTCGTGGCGGGGATGTCCGCAATGCTCCCTCTAGTCTAAGCGGTGGAGTCCTGTGAGCAACAATTCTACTTTGTGAGCTCCTGGGATTAAAAGTTGCGAGCCAGCAATAGAGCCGCTGCCTCTTTGCTCTGGAGCCCCCCTGCCTGAGCTGAGACAGAAATGCGGGAGCCGGAGGCAAAAAGACTGTGAGCTGGCCTGGCTCACACTAACTCAGCTTAGAGGGAACACTGGAGGCCTCCCCCCCCCCCCCACGGACATTAAGTACATTCCAGAAAGCCATCCTGTGCGGTTGGGCCAAATGTGCTGCTCGGGGTCTGAAAGGCCGCGATCCGGCTTCATTCGAGTCAAGGAGAGGCCCTGGATTGGGAACGGACCGGGCTGGCGAATCCGGCCCACGCAATGGAAGGGGGGCGGGCGGGTCTGGGAGCGCAGCGATGCCAAGTTCATGCCCAACTCAACCCGGCACAAGATTCCACGACGATCGAACGCCGCTTGCCTTTCGGGAGCCCGCGGAACCTCCGGCCACTAGAAAGCGCTCGGTCTCTCTCTCTCGCTCTCTCTCTCCCGAGCGCCTCCCAATTCCGCTGCCGGAGGTGGGTGAGGTGGGGAATCGCTCCAACGCGTGTCCCAAGTCTCTCGCGCCGAGATCCCAAGGGGTGGAAAGGCGCTGCAACTTTGCCCCCCCCCCACCCCCGGGCAGCAAACCTCTTTACCCCCTTCCGCCCACCCCCACCCCCGCCATATGCTGCTGCGCGCCTCCAGGTAAGGTAAGGACAACCTGGTCACTTACCTGCTGGTTTCCTCTTTCATCCCCGGGCCGCTTTGGAAAGCCCGCAGTTCGATCTAGAAGCCAGAGAAACTTTGCTGCTCGGGAAGGGGGGTTGTTGTAAAGCCTTTAAAATGCTCTTTGGAGTTGGAGGGGGGGGGAAGAGAGAACTTTCCCAAAGGTAAAAGAAGAGGAGAATTCCTCGCAAGCGCCGGGCGGTCGTGCGTCCGCGCTGTCATCCAGAGCTTTCTTTCTTTCTTTCTTTCTTTCTTTCTTTCTTTCTTTCTTTCTTTCTTTCTTTCTTTCTTTCTTTCTTTCTTTCTTTCTTTCTTTCTTTCTTTCTTTCTTTCTTTCTTTCTTTCTTTCTTTCTTTCTTTCTTTCTTTCTTTCTTTCTTTCTTTCTTAAAAAAGAAATCTTCAAAAAATAATAAATGCGGTTACTTTTGCTTGGCTGAGCTGGAAAGGGGGGGGAGGAGAGGGAGGGCGACAGGAGGGGGAAAGGGCCCACCGCCCCTCTCCCCCCCCCGAACCACTCAGGCACATTTTCTCACAGATCCAAGACAGAGGGAAGGTGGGGGGGGGCGTGTGCGGGTTACTCACTCGCCGCTCCTAGCTCTCCCCCCCCACACACAAGCGGCTCCCGGACGTGTCTCGCAACCCAAGCAGCGGAGTCGGCCCGAGCGGGGCATTGTTTGAGGTCGGGGGGGGGGGCGGGCGGGGGGCGGCGGCTTGGCAATTGTCCATCTGCGGCACGGAGTCGGAAAGGGGGGGGGAGAGGCGGGGGGAGGGCCACAGTGAGAGCCGTCCTCTTTAAAATATATATATTTAAATCATAAAAATAAAAACCCAGAGTTGTAAAAAACAAGCCAGAAGTGCAGATTTGGAAGAAGCAGAGGGGGGGGAGAGCGAGAGCCCGAGCACGGCGGCGGACCGGCGGCGGGATGTGGGTGGGAGGCAGGCAGGCAGCGTTCCCGCTCAGCCGAGATATGTGTCAGCCAGCTCGCCGTTCTTTAGCCTCCAGCGCACAGATACTTGTCTCGGCTCGGGAAGGAGGGCTCCAGAGCGAACTAACCGATGGCGGCAGCAGCCAAGTCGCTCGCTCGCAGCTTTAATGCCAGGAGCTCACGGAGTGGGATTTGTGCTCCCGGGACTCCCCAGCTTAGAGGGAGCGTTGGTGGGGGGGGGAGGGGGATTCCGAGAGGACGCGCGGTTTACAAGACCCGCGCATCAGCTGAGTTCGACCAAGGCCAAAAGGACGGCAGCAGCCAGGGCCGGCTCACTCACTAGGCGAACTAGGCATTCGCCTAGGGCAGCCCAGCCCTAGGGGCCCCAAACTGAGAAAAACACTGAGAAAAATCTTCCTCTTGGGGGGGGGGTGCCAGAAGGTAGCCTCGCCTAGTGTGCAAAAAACCCTGGAGCCAGCCCTGGCAGCAGCTGCAGCAGCAGCAACAACATCATTTCGATCGTTTCCAAGAAACCGAATAGACGCCGGATCGAGAGCCCCGGCCGGGAGAAGCCTTCGAGCCCAACGCAGCCGGGGGCCTGGCCGCGGAGACACGCGGGGCCCGGGGCGACCCTCCTGGCCTGGCAGAGGGGAGGCGCCTGCCGGAGGGCGGGGCCGGGCGGGGCGGGGCGGGGGTTCCTGGGGGAGTGTCGGATGCCAACTTTGGGGGGGGGTGGCCCTGCCGCGACCGATCTGCAGGCCCGGAGAACCCGCCCCGGCACGGAAGGATGTCCCCCTTCGCACACGCCGGCCAGCCGAGGGGGGAGAAGGGCCGCCAGGCCAGCTCCGGGACCGCCGCCCCCCCTTCCCCGGCCGCCCCGCTGGGAACCACTTTGGGGGTGGGGGGAGACCACGTGGCCAGCAGGAGATGCTGCCGCTGCTGCTGCTGCTGGGCCGGGGGGGGGAGAGGGAGGGGGGGCACAGCTGTATTCTCACCCCCGCCGGGTTTTTCCAGCTCCCCGGGTTCAGGGGAGGGGGAGGGAGTTGCAGGGCATTCTCTCCCCCCCCCCCGCTTGAAAAATAGACACACGCAAGAGATCCACCCAGGAGCAGAGAGGCAGAGAGGGAAGAGGCAGAAGGAGCAGATCCAAGGAAAGACTGAAATGCAGCCCGTGACAGAGATGTCGAGGCTACCCTCGCCGGAATTTTACGTAGGGTTAGCTATTAGGTCTGAAATCTTTGAGGGGGGGGGGAGAGGGAGAGAGAGGATAGATAGGTAATTGATAGATAGATAGATGATGGATAGACAGACAGACAGACGGATGATGTAGAGAGAGAGATGATAGGTAAACGGATGACAGATGATAGAGAGAAATGATGGAGGGAGGGAGGGAGGGAGGGAGGGAGGGATCACCCACCCCTCTAGGCTAGTCCATTATGTCCGGGGGATGGGTTAACAGCGAGACCCCCCCCCGGGGCTTCCAAAAAGAAATGCCCCCCCAACCCCATGAATGCATCTTAGACCGGGGGGGAGGACATGGGTCGCGAGGTGTCTCCCCCTTCTTCCACTGCGACTGGGCGCTGGCAGAGGAGGATAGGCTCGGTTTCCTCCCCCCCCGAAGATACCGGCGAAAAATGCCTCTTCGCGGGCGGGCGGGCGGGGGGGGCCCCGGGAAGGCGGCGATCCTCTCCCAAAAAGTGGGAGGCCCTTTTAAGGAGGGGAGGGAACCGCGGCGGCCTCTCCCGGCCCCCAAACCTTCCTCTGGGGCCGCTGGGATCCAGGCTGTCGCCCCCCAGGCAGCGAGAGAGAGTTGCCGTCCTCCAGGCGGGACCCGGAGTCCTCCCGGAATTACAACCAATCTCCAGCCCACAGAGATCAGCTCCCCTGGAGGAAATGGCTGCTTTGGGGGGGGGTGGGCTCTGTGTCATCGCACCCAGCTGAGCTCCCTCCTCTCCCTAAACCCCGACCTCCCCAGGTTCCAACGCCCCCAAATCCCCAGGAACTTCCCAACCCAAAGGTGGCAACCCTACATCCCAAGCAGCCCGCTTCCTCTGAAAGCGCGGATTCCCCTCAGTCCCCCTGGGGAGGCAGCTCTTTTTTCCACACCGGCTGGCCTCTTCCAGCGTTCCCGTGATCAGTTTACAGAGGTCTCCCCACCCAAAAAATAACAAGAAAGCACCTCTCTCTGCTGGGGAACCAAAGTGGCTCATCTCATTCTCCTCGCCTCTGTTTTAGCCTCACAACAACCCTGTGAGGTAGGTTAGACTGAGAGGGTGTGGCTGGCATCAAGATCTCCCAGCGAGCTTCCACGGCACGAGTGGGGATTCGACCCTGGGTTTCCTAGATCCTAGTCCAACACTTTAACCACTACCCACCAAGCTGCCACCGAAGATTCCCCTATTCACCAGTGTTCCCTCTAAGCTGCGTTAGTGTGAGCTAGCTCACAGTTTTCCCTTTCTTGGAAACTGAGACCCTTTTCTCCCCTGTCATGCCACGGGGCGGGGGTAAGGGTTGCCAGCTCTGAGTTGGGAAATCCCTGGAGACCTGGAGGGGGAGCATTGGAAAGGTGGGATTTGGGAAGAGGGGGATCTCCTCAGTGGGGCACAATGCCATAGACGTCACCCTCCAAAGCAGCCCTTTTCTCCAGGGAACTGATCTCTGTAAGTCTGGTGAGGAGCTGTAATCCCCAGAGCTCTCCAGCCACCACTTGGAGATTGGCAACTCTACTAAAGAACATGCAGTCTGCTCATTCATGAGTGCGTGTTTGGGAGGGGGGGAGCAGAGGAGGGTATATATGTAAAGTAGTTTGGATTCAGCCCCAATGATTTTACAAGAAGCCTACATATTATTTGGTGATCTCCCCCCCCCCGGGAGAAAATAGGAAGGAGGAAAGAGGGTGTGGAAATTAACCAGAGCAGGTTATAATGCTGGGATGGGGGGTTATATTTGGAGGCCAGCCATTGTTTTACTTGTACAACTTAAGGAGGGGGGCTTAACTTTCCCAGAAGAAGAAGAAGAAGAGGAGGAGGAGGAAGAGGAGAGAATGGATTTATACCCCGTCCTTCACTACCTGAAGGAGTCTCAAAGCAGCTTACTATCTCCTTTCCCTTCCCCTCCTCACAACAGACACTCTGTGAGGTAGGTGGGGCTGAGAGAGCTCTTTTGAGGACTGCTCCTGAGAGAACAGCTCTGAGAGAACTTGTGACTGACCCAAGGTTCAAACCCAGTTCTCCCAGATTAGAGTCTGCGATCTTAACCACTACACCAAACTGCCTCCCCCACCCTGCCCAAATATCCAAACCCAGACCAGAAGATCTCTGGAAGAGCCAGGGCTTTCAAGGACTAGTATGGAAGGGTGCCTGTGTCCGTCTGTGCATGGGGGAGATTCTACAATGCACCTCCAACGATTCCCACTTTTTTTCAGAAAGCAGGAATTTGATTGAGATTCTCTAACGGTGGGAAAGGAGAGATGATGGGGGCTTTATCTATTTAGAAATGCATGCCTTTCTCTGCTCCCCGAAGCTCCTTACAATGTCTTTCTCCTGGTCATAAGAACATCAGAGAAGCCAACATTGGATCAGGCCAATGGCCCATCCAGTCCAACACTCTGTGTCACACAGTGGCCAAAAATACCAGGTGCCATCAGGAGGCCCAGCAGTGGGGCCAGGACACTAGAAAGCCCTCCCACTGTTGCCCCCCAAAAAACGAATACAGAGCATCTCTTGCCCCAGAGTTCCTGTCTATACCTTGTGGCTAGTAGCTACTGATGGACCTCTGCTCCATATGTTTATCCAATTCCCTCTTGAAGCCATCCATGCTTGTAGCTGCCGCCTCCCGTGGCAGTGAATTCCATGTGTTAATCACTCTTTGGGTGAAGAAGGACTTCCTTCTATCCATTCTAACCCGACTGCTCAGCAACTTCATTGAGTGTCCAGTTTTATCCTCCCCATTTTATCCTCATGACCACCCTGTGCGATGGGTTAGGCTGAGAGTTGGTGACGCCCGAGGTCACTCAGCAAAGCTTCCATGGCACGAGTGGAGATTTGAACCTGGGTCTCCCTACTTGAATGGTCTGACCCACGGCTTTTTTTGTAGAAAAAGCCCAGCAGGAACTCATTAGCATAATAGGGCACACCCAACAGCAGAAACTCATTAGCATATTAGGCCACACCCCTTTAAAATTTTATTTTCATTTTTCAAAACAAATATTACATTCCATCTTTCATTATTTTTAAACATATAAAATAGAGTCCTATACATTCTTAACATTGTCTATCCATTTGTACACCCTTGCCCATCTTTTACTATGTACCTTTCCGTTTTTGTTTGATAGTTTGAGATTTAAATCGTCCATTTGCGCTACATCTAATATCTTGATTATTAACTCTTCTCTGGAGGGTATTACATCAGACTTCCAATTCTGGGCCAACAATAAATGTGCAGCAGTTATTATGTACGACATTATATATATTTCTTGTAATTTGTGTTCCTTCGGAATCATATTTTGTAAATACACCTCTGGCTTCAGTATTAGGTCTTTGTCCCAAATTTCCCAAATTATCCTACTCACCATTTCCCAATATCCTTGTATCTTACTACATGTCCACCACATGTGGTAAAAAGTCCATATATTTGCTTTACATGTCCAACACTGACTAGATGTACCGGGGTAGCATCTTGCACCTTTGTCCGGAGACCAGCACCATCTGTGGAACACCCTCATAAATATGTTCTTTGTCTGCAATAGCTCTCATATATTGAATGGATTTCCAAATTCTACACCACTGATCATATTCTATTGTTTTCCCTAAATCCTTCATCCAGGTAATCATAACATTTTTGACAGACTCATCTTGCTCATACTCATCCAATAACAACTTATATATTTTCTGTATCAGTTTATCATTTGAGGACAACTGGATCTTGTCCAACTCATTATTCTGGATCAGTGCCTGGGGAACCCCCAGTTTTAACTGCCTTCCCTCCCTGGGTCAGCTTGGCTTCCCCAGGCACCCTGCGGCTTGTGAGGCGCCCGAGGAACCCGGGGGGGGGAGGCTGTAGGCATGGCCAACTGGGAAGCCAGCCAGAACTCCATTCCTGTGCGTTCCTGCTCAAAAATAGCCCTGCTCTGACTACTAAACACACTGGCTGTATCAATTTCTTCCCCCCACAAAAAAGTTGGCTCATAGCCAGTACTCGCTCTAAGCTGTGGCGTCCTGTGAGCAGAAATTCTCCTTTGTGAGCTCCGGGCATCAAAGCTGTTGAGTGAGCAATTTGGCTTCTGCATAAGTTAGTTTGCTCTGGAGCCACCCTTCCTGAGTTGAGACAAAGATGTGTGAGCCGGAGACTAAAAAACTGTGGGCTAGCTCACACTAACTCAGCTTAGAGGGAACACTGCTCATTGCCTAGAAAGTACCTAAGGGACATACAAAGGACTGACATACCTAAGGGACCTCTTCTCCTCATATGTGCCCCGGAGAGCCTGACACTGCTGATCATGATCTGCTGGTTATCCCCGGCCCAACGGATGTTTTGACCAGGACCAGGGCTTTCTCTACCCTGGCCCCCGACCTGGTGGGACATGCTCCTGCTTGTGATCAGGGCCCTGTAGGACCTTCTATTGTTCCGCAGGGCCTGTAAAACAAAGCTGTCCTGCCAGGCCTTTGGTTGAGACGGCGGGTGTCCAGTGAAACAGTCACCCTCCCCTGCTGAAGGCACCATTTCTACGCAGCCCAGATGAAATAAATTTAGAATCCAGTGGCACCAGAATTGGAGACTGTGTGATATGTGGGGCAACCCGTTTTTAGATTTCTTGTTTTAATGTTTTCATGAACTACCTATTCTTGTGCTTTTCTGATGCCGAATGGCCGAATTATTTGTCGTGACCCGCCCTGAGCCTGTTCACAGGGAGGGTGCAATAAAATCTGAAAAAACAAGTAAGTAAATAAAAGTAAAGTTTTTTAAAAATCCAGCAAGGCAGAAAGAGGCCCCTCCTGGGAAACTGAGGCACCAGGAATTCCAGGGAGGAAGACTAGGCTGAAATTCGTTCCCAGTCTCTTCTTTGCAGTTTAGAGTTCCTTAAGTACCAGTCTGACCATAAATATCAACGTTGCTTAAAAAGGTCTCGACCCCTGAATAAACTTTGCATTAACGCTAATCATTCATTCCCCAGCAGGGGTGCCAACCTCCAGGGTGATGCCTGGAGATCTCCTGAGATTACAACTGACCTCCAGACTACGGAGATCAGTTTCCCTGGAGAAATGGATGCCTGGGCAGGCGGATTCCACGGCCTTGTGCCAGAATGAAGGTTAAAGCAGAAGGCGCTAAGCCAGGATCACAGCTGAACTTCAACGAATCACAGAGCTGGAAGGGACCTCCGGGGTCATCTAGTCCAGCCCCCTGCATAATGCAGGAAATTCACACATACCTCCCCACCCCAGTGACCCTGCTCAGAAGAGGGCAACCCCCCCCCCAACCCCCCAGAATCCCTGGCTAAACGGGCCTGGAGAAAAATTGCTTCCTGACCCCAAAGTGGCTAACATTGGCATTTCCTTGGGCATGTAAGAAAGGGCCATAAGATGCCCTCCCTCTCGTGATCTGCCCAAGTTCACAGAATCAGCATTGCTGTCAGATGGCCATCTAGTCTCTGTCTGAAAACCTCCACAGAAGGAGAGCCCACCACCTCCCGAGGAAGCCCGTTCCACTTCCTAATGTTTAGCTGAAAACTCTTCTGATTTAATCTCAACCCGCTGGTTCTGGCCCGACCTTCTGGGGCCACAGAAAACAACTCTGCCCCACCCTCTAGATGGCAGCCCTTCAAGGACTTGAAGATGGTAATCCTGTCTCCTCTCAGCGGTCTCCTCTCCAGGCTAAACAGACCCAGCCCCTTCAGCCTTTCCTCACAGGACCTGGTCTCCATCTTTGTTGCCCTCCGCTGGGCATGTTCAGGAAGACAAAAAGGAATGACTACTGAAATTCGTACTGGAGAATTACACAGCTTTAAGCCTGACAGTGAAGGAATGGAAATTGTTCCAGATTTTCCATTCCTTAGCTCCATCACCAAACAAAAGGGAAATTGGCCACAACCATGAAATCAGTAGCAGACTGGGAAGGAAAGCCATGAAGGATCCAGAAAAGGTCCTTGAATGTAAGGATGTGCCACTGGTGACCAAGATCAAGATAATTCATGCCATAGTATTCCCCATGACTATGTCTGGGTATGAAAGTTGGACAATAAAGAAAGCGGACAGGAAGAAAGCGGATTCATTTGAAATGTGGTGTTGGAGGCGAGTTTGATGGATACCATGAGCCTCCAAGAAGATAAAGAGGTAATTTATAAGTAATAAGAAAGCAATTCCTTGTGAAGCGGGTGTTTTTATCATTGACTCTCAAGTTAAGGGTACGGACAGCCCCTTCAGCTGAATCCAGACCTTTGGTCTGGGCCATCATTCTCTCTGAGGCCCTGCGGAACTAAAGGGCTTTGTCTCTGGATCCCTCACCAAGCCTATGATCACCTCTGGCACCTCCGATGGGGCCTCTCCACTGAAGATGGAGGCAGGCACGCTTTAGTGCAGCGGTGTTGAACTCATTTGTTATTAGGGCCGGATCTGACATAGAATCATAGAATTGGAAGGGACCTTGCAGGTAATCTAGTCCAACCCCTGCACTCTGCAGGAACATAGCCGAAAGATAGGCCTACAACATACCTGAAAGATGGTCGTCCAGCCTTTGCTTGAAAACGTCCAGCGAAAGAGCATCCACCACCTCCGGAGGCAGTCTGTTCCACTGCTCAACCACTTTTACGGTTAAGAAGTTTCTCCTAATATTTAGTCGGTAATGACTCCCTTGTAATTTCCACCCATTAGATCTAGTCTTGCAATCCAGAGCAAGAGAGAATAGATCTGCTCCATCTTCTACATGTTGTTGTTGTTGTTGTTCAGTTGCACAGTTGAGTCCGACTCTTCGCGATCCCATGGACCAGATTACGCCAGGCCCTCCAGTCTCTCTTCTACATGTAAAGGTAAGTCTTCTTCTACATGACAGCCCTTCAAATATTTGAAGACTGCCATCATGTCCCCTCTAAGCCTTCTCTTTCCCAGGCTAAACATACCCAACTCTTTCAGCCTTTCCTCGTACCCTCTCACCATTCTAGTGAGTCCTTGTTGGACCGGGCCATGTGTGTCATAAAATGTAATGCCAGGTAGAAAAGATATAAACTTTATAAAGGACACAAACACAAAGATTTTTCTTTATTTACTTAAAATAAAAACATGCTTAAAACATTAGCTCTGTGAGCTGCAAACCTATTTTTGATTTATGGACATTCACCACAGAAATCTCGTGCTCAGAGTTCTGAGTCCAGGACCCAGGGGAAAACATGGAATGGCTGGGCGATTAAGAGAGTCTGGTGAAGCAAGCCATGATGCAGCAGCAGCAGCAGAACTGGAAGCAGGAGAACTGGAAGCAGGAGTTCCACTGCGGGCCTGATGGAAGCCCTCTGGGGGCCTGATCTGGCCCCCGGGGCCGCATGTTTGACAACCCTGCTTTAGTGTTTCTGCAAACTAGCCAGGATTGGAGTGGGGAGTAGGTAAGGTGAAAAGGGGTGAAGTGGTTGAAAGAAACACCCCCCCCTCCCGCATTAACATGATTTTTTTTTCTGATTAAGGCAAAATTTAGTAGATTTTAGTAGGCCCTAAAATCTCATATTTTTCTGATGTGGGAAAAAAACACACCCCTGTTCTCCTCACAGGAGACTAGATCCCCTGGAGAAAATGGTGGGGCTGAGGGAGCTCTGAGAGAACTGCTCCTGAAAGACCAGCTCTGAGAGAACTGTGACTGACCCAAGATCATGCCGATGGCTGGATGTGGAAGAGTGGGGAATTGAACCCTGCTCTCCCAGCGTAGATTCTGCTGCTCTTAATCACTACACCAAACTGGCTCTTTTATGGTGCTCCTGGACTTGACTCCTGCTGTTCTAGGAAATGACTGACTCTCATTTTATTTATGGTTAAATCCAACTGCCAAACCACACTGTCATTCTGGACCACTCTGAAGAAGAGAAGAAGAAGAGCTGGCTTTTGTACCTCACCTTTCTACTACCCAAAGGAACCTCAGAGCAGTTTACAATCCCCTTCCCTTCCCCTCCCCACAAGAGACACCCCTGTGAGGCAGGTGGGGCTGAGAGAGCTCCTTCGAGGACTGCTCCTGAGAGAACAGCTCTGAGGGAACTTGTGACTGACTCACAGCAGCTGGCAGGGCGGAAGCTGCCATAAGGCGGGGTTAGGCAGTTGCCTCAGGGCGCCACCTGAAACCCTCCCCCTGCTCCGGCCAAAAGGTGCGCCGCAGCCCGCAGCCACTTTACGGGGCAGGGAGCGGCCTCGAGGGCCTAAGCACGTGGCCTTTCGTCGCGGGGGAGAGAAGAGGGCGCCGCAGTCGACGAAGCAAGCAGCGCAGCTGACTCGGCTGGGTTTCCCCACGTGGGGAGGGGCGGTAGGTGCCCAAAGTCGCTTTGCAGTTCCGGGGAAGAGCCCGTCCCCCCCCGCCGCGGCCTGTTTCCCTGCGCGCGAGGGCGGCGTGCGCCAGACGCAAAGCCTCGTTCACACGCGCTGCCGCGACCCGTGAGTCTCCAGAAAGCAGCGGCGGCGGCGGCCATTCAGGAGCCCCCCCAGCCCCGTAGCTATGGAATTCTTTGGGAGGGGGCCTCGGTGGGGCCCGCCAGCTAATTAAATGAAACTACAGTGCAGGTGGTAAGTTGGAGCACTTTGGGGGCAGCCCAGGAGGGAGGGGGCCCAGAGGAAACACGAGGGGGCCAGGCCCCATGGGTCCCATGTTAGCTACAGGCCAGGGCCCCCCCCCTCCGCGCCGTCTCCCGCCGGGCCCCTCCCAGTGCAGCCCCAAACTCGCCAAGGGGCGGGGGTTAGTCGCTGCCCCCCCCCTCCCACCCCCCGGGAGGAGGAGGAGGAGGAGGAGGCACGCCAGCCAGCCAGCGAGAGCCGGAGCCCAGCAGCCAGCCAGCCAGCCAGCAAGGAAGGAGCCACGCCGGGAGGGGCAGCTGCCGTAGGAGCCGCTTGGTCCGCGCCTGGAGGGCGCTGCTGCTGCTGCTGCTGCTGCTGCTGCTGCTGATCGCTTGGCGCGGGGGCGGGAGGAAGCTCGCCGGCAGCCGCCTCCTCCTCCTTGCCCAGTAACTTTCGGCGCGAGCTAAGCGGCCTCGCCGCCGCCGCCGCCGCCGCCAGGAGAGCGCAGGAAGTGCAGGAGGCGACGACGGGCGCTGCTAAGCTCCGGCGCGGCCCTGCACCGGCCAGCCGCTCCCTCTTCCGCTCTGCCCGTGCGTGGAGCGGGGCGGCAGGAGGGGCCCGCGGGCGGTGGCTGGCAGGGGCGCGCTTGGCTTCCACCCACCGGGGCACCGGCAGGCACCCTCACACACACACACGCCCCCTCCCGCCAGGGCACCCGGGCACGCCCTCCCTGACAGGCGGGACCTTTCCGGCCCCTCCCACCACCCTCTGGCCCTGCTGTGTGCCCCCTTGCTGAGGATTGCGAAGCCAGGACACACCCAGGTAAAGGACAGGGAGGTTTTATTTGCCCAATCCCCTGTTCCCCACCAGGCTACTGTCCTAGATGTTCTTATGAAGTCCACCAGTGGCTATTAGCCACAGGGTATAGAATGAGAACTCTCAGTCTGGGGCAGGTGATGCACTCTATTCTTGGCGCTGGAGGGGGCAGCAGTGGGAGGGCTTCTGGTGCCCTGGCCCCACTGCTGGACCTCCTGATGGCACCTGGTATATTTTGGCCGCTGTGTGACAGAGTGTTGGACTAGATGGGCCATTGGCCTGATTCAACATTGGCTTCTCTTATGTTCTTATATCAGTGTTTTTCAACCACTGTGCTGTGGCACACTAGTGTGCCGTGAGATATTGTCTGGTGTGCCGTGGGAAGAATTCCAATTTCATCGGTAACATATGAACAATTATAAAATAAAGTGTTATTATTTCATAATAAAGTAATTATAAAATAATTTCTTTGTGTTTATTTGATTCCTATTCAAGAGAACTGACTTTATATATAGTCAATATAGGCACAGAGTTAAATTTTTTTAACATTTTCTAATGGTGGTGTGCCTCGTGATTTTTTCCATGAAAAAAGTGTGCCTTTGCACAAAAAGGTTGAAAAGCACTGTCCTAGATACACGAGCAGGGACAGCACAAAGTTTCTGCCTCTCTTATTTAGAAATTATACACTGCTTAATTTCCCTGTAGTAAAATCAGCCTCACCTTCTTAGTTGCTGTAGGGTCTCCGTTAAATTGGCTACTGACTTCTGAATGTTTTTGTTTATACCTGCTTGCATCAGGTATACCTACAGGGTCACCGTAAATTGGCTGTGACTTGACCAATGCTTGCAAAAATTAAAAGGTCTTAACTGATTTCTGGAGCCAGCCTGGTGGTTTTCCTGGGGATAATTTTCAAAGAGAAGATGCTACTGCTCAGAAAAATCTACTTCTCTTCTCCACCAGTCTGGATTTCATGAAGAAGGCCACTAGCAGCAGGGTTTCTTTACAGGGGGTGGTAAGGGAGAAGACCACATGTGCTGCTTCCACACAAGAGACATTTCCTGCTATGAATGTTAAAGCCTTTTGCTTTAACTGTGGGTGCGCGTGAGTGTGAAGTGCCTTCAAATTGCTCCCAACCCTATGAATTAATATCCTCCAAGACATCCTATTGCTGACAGTCTTGCCTAGTGTGCAAAACTAGTCTTGCAAACTGAGGAGGATGGCTTCCTTGATTGAGTCAATCGATCTCATGTTGAGTCTTCCTCTTTTCCTGCTCCCTCCAACTTTTCCTAGCGTTATTGTCTTTTCCAGTGACTCTGGAAAAGTCAGCATGGTGTAGTGGTTAAGAGCTGTGGGTTCTAATCTGGAGAACCAGGTTTGATTCCCCACTCCTCCACATGAAAGCTTACCTTGGACCAGTCAGCGTTCTCTCTGAACTCTCTCAGCCCCGCCTACCTCACAAGTTGCCAGTTGTGGGGAGAGGAAGGGAAGGTGGTTGTAAGCCACTTTGAGACTCTTTAGGGCAGGCGCGGGGGGGGGGTGCGGTGCGCCAGAGGGTAGCCTCGCCTAGTGTGCAAAAAACCCTGGCACCGGCCCTGCCAGCTGGCTGCATGTGGAGGAGGAGTGGGGACTCGAGCCCGGTTCTCCCAGTGTAGTGTCTGTGCTCTCAACCACTCCCCCAAACTGGCTGTCCTCTAGTAGGCTCCATGGCATTATAGCTCCCCAAACTCCCTCCCCTCTGCAAGTCCTGCACTCCCCAGGCTGAACCCCCCAAATCGACAGGAACTTCCCCACCCAGAGTTGGCAACCCGAGCACATGTTCTACGCCTTCGGGTTTAACTGGGGCTGTTTCCTCTCCAAAAGCTCAAGGTGGGCATGGGGACGGACAGCCCCTTAACTGTGGCCTTAGAAAGCATTTTAAAACGTTCTGTTGACTTTTTATTGAAATAGTTTTCATATTTTTTTGTGTGTGTCTGCCGAATCAGACCCAGGGGCCGCCAATTCCAGTGCCGACTTGGTTCAAAGACGCCGGCTCAGTTGCCTCCCCCGTGTCTGACTGACTCTAAGGGGTGGGAAAATTTCAGCTGCTGTTTTGCATGCATGTAAATTTTATTTACCAGAAAAGATCGTTTTCTGCTCCCCTTCCCTGACCAAAGAGCTTTTGTTTTACCCGCCCCTCCTCTTTCACACACACACACACACACACACACACACAAAAACACACACCCCGTCTGTTACGCTCTTTTCTCTTCAACAGCCCTCAGTCTGGACTCCGCGGCAGCTGCACAAAAAACAAGAAAGCCTTCCATTACTCAACCAACAAAGGAGGAGGGTGTGGGAAAGGCATATTAGCATATATTCAAATGAGGCATGCAAATCCCACACTCCATAAATCAGGCATTCAATCAGTGTCAAGTGGATTGGTTGCCAGGATTGGGGGGGGCATCAGTCAGGAGGATCAAACAGAAAGCCAGACAGGAGGGTTTCTCATAAGCATCTTCTCCTCCCCCCATGCAAATAAGGCCAGCTGCCCAGCCGCCAGTCACAACTGGGGGTGGCGCTGCCCCCCATACGCCCCCATACACCCCCCCCCGTGTGCCGTGATCCATTCTTGGGAATGCACTTCAGGAATCCACGGCTGGTTAGGGTAAGGGGAGGCGGGCAAGAAATTCACAGAAAGGTTTAAAGGCCTGCTGTTGGATAGGGTGTCCTGTGCGATGCTCCCTCTAAGCTGTGGAGTCCTGCAAGCAAAAACTCTACTTTGTGAGCTACGGGCATTTAAGTTGTGAGCGAGCGATTTGGCTACTGCATAAAGGGGTTTGCTCTGGAGCCCTCCTTCTTGAGCCAAGACAAAAATGGGTGAGCCGGAGGCTAAAAACCTGCGAGCTAGCTCACACTCAGCTTAGAGGGAACACTGGTCCTGAGTATGTTTGAAAGGCTGTTGATTTGTAGGTTGCAAGGCTTGGGCAGACTTTCCTGATCAGAACATTAGAAGAGCCCTGCTGGATCAGACCAGTGAGGGTCCCTCTAGTCCAACATCCTGTCTCACACAGTGGCCAACCGGTTCCTCTGGAGGGCCAGCAACAGGGCAGAGAGGCCGAGGCTGTCCCCTGATAAGAAAATCAGAAGAGCCCTGCTGGATCAGACCAGACTTGTTGAGTAAAGAATTATTTCCTTTTGTCTGGCCCATGAACTTCGCTGGATGCTCTTGAGGTTTAGTATTCTGGGAGAAGGAGAAAAAGTCATCTCTTTCCACTCTTTCTACCCCAAGTATAATGTTATAAACCTCTATCCTGTCCTGTCCTTAGTTGTCCCTTTTCTATACTGAAAAGCCCCTGCCTCATCAGCCTCTCCTCGTAGGGAAGGTGCTCCAAGAACATCATCCTGGTTGCCTTCCACTGTATTTTTTCCAACTCTGCAACGTCTATTTGCGTGCAGTATTCCAAATGAGGTCACACCGTAGACCTGTCCGGGGACATTATAATATTGGCCATTTCATTTTCAGTCCCTTTCCTACTCCAGCATAGAGTTTGCCTTTTTCACTGCTGCGGCGCACTGGGTTGTCGCGGGTTCGAACAGCAAAAGTGGCAGGCACGGAGTGGGCCAGAAGAGAGTGCGAGTATCCAAATAAATACTGGAGGCTTCAGCTAGGTGCAAACTATACATTTATTTACACACCACAGCCACCATCAAACAGAGTGTCAAAGTGCTCTGCTGCAATCATACAAATGAGGAGGAGAAACTGTACATCACTCACTGTACATTTATACAAACACCAGCCAATCAGGCTTCAGTGCTTGAGTCACTGTGATAGCAGTGGCAAGACTGCCCTGAACCGGTTATAGCCAGCTCTTACAGAGATTCCTGGCTGACAGCTACTTGTCACTAGATCAAATCCATCTAGCCAGACTTACAGAACATGTGGATCTCAATCCTCTATAATCCCAGGGTCTCTTTCTCTCTCAGTATCAGCAAATTCAGACTCAGCATATATTTGAATTTTATCACATCAAATTTATGAAATCAAAATATTCATTAAATTTGATAAATAAAATTTGATAAATTTGGGATTTTCTTTGTTCCAGTGAGCATTACCTTACATTTCCATTTGTCTCCCTCTCCCAAAAAACTAGAGCTTAAAGGCATCCATTGAAACTGATGGGCAGTAGGGTCAGGACAGACAAAAGGAAAGACTGCTTTACACAGAGAGTGATTAAAATGTGGAATTGGCTGCCAGACAATGTAGTGATAGCCAAGGGAAAAAAACAGCTGTAAAATGGGAATAGATAGATTCATGGAGGATATAAATCAAAATAATGATGATGGTGATGATGATGTCTATCAGTGGCTACTAGTCATGGCAATCTAGGATTCACATCCTCTGAATCCTAGAGTCAGGAGGCCAATATCTAGGGAAGGCCTCTGTGACCTGTTGTTGGCCCTCCAGAGGAACTGGTTGGCCCCTGTGTGAGACAGAATGCTGATGGACTAATGGTCTGATCCTGCAGGGCTCTTCTTGTGTTCTTGTGTTCTTACTTATGTTAAGTTTCATTTGCCACATTGTCGCACACTCACCCAATTCGTTCACCATCCTGAATAATCCTGAATAATTTTGTGCCATCTTCATCTTCAGTTCCAGATCGTTTATGAACTAATAGCATCAGCCCCCAATAGTAGTTCTTGGGGAACCGCACTGTTTTCTTTCCTTCATCGAGAGAACTGTCCATTGGTTCCCACACTCTACTTCCCACCATTTAACCGATTTTTAATCCATAAGAGAACCTGTCTTCTTGTCTTACTTGGGACTCTTTGGTGAGGTACCTTGTCAAAAGCCCTCAGGAAATCCAAGTACATAATGTCTTATCAGGTCATCGCTATCTACCTGCTTGTTCACATTCTCAAAAACTCCAAAAGGTTGGTGAGGCAGGACTTCCGTTTGCAGAAGCCATGCTGATTTTCCCTCAGCAGGCTTTGTCCTTCTATGTGCCTAACAACTCTAGCTTTGATTACAGTTTCTACTAATTTGGCTGGGGACAAACATTAGACTGACTGGCCTGTAATTTTGTGTTTCCCCTCTGGACCCCTTTTAAAAAATCAGTGTAACGTTTGCTTCATGGCTTTCAACCCTCAGATCTGTGAAACCGCCTTTCCCCCATGGCCCGGTACAACAGCTCTGCCAGTTTGGTATAGTGGTTAAGAGTGGCGGACTCTAACCTGGAGAACCAGGTTTGATTCCCCACTCCTCCACATGAAGCCAGCTGGGTGACCTTGGGTCAGTCACAGGTCGCTCAAAGCTCTCTCAGCCCCACCTACCTCACAAGGTGTCTGTTGTGGGGAGAGGAAGGGAAGGTGATTGTCTCCGAGTCTCCTTCAGGAGGTTTTTAAAAAGAGGCTAGATGACCGTCTGACAGCAATGCTGATTCTGTGAACCTGGGCAGATCGTGAGAGGGAGGGCAGGGAGGGTTGCCTCTGCTTAATTCTTGTGGCCCTTTCTTCACATGCCCAGGGAAATGCTGATCGCCACTTTGGGGGTCAGGAAACAATTTTTCTCCAGGTCAGTTTGGTTGGGGATCCTGGAGGGTTTTTTGTCATCTTTTGGGCATGGAACAGGGGTCACTGCAAGTGTGTGTGTGTGTGGGGGAGATATTTGTGAATTTCTTGCATTGTGCAGGGGGCTGGACTAGATGAGCTTGGAGGTCCCTTCCAACGTTCTCTCTAAGCTGAGTTGGAGTGAGCTAGCTCGCAGTTTTTTAGCCTCCAGCTCACAGATTTGTTTTTTGTCTTGGCTCAGGAAGGAGGGCTCCAGAGCAAACTCATTTAGGCAATAGCCAAATGGCTCGCTCACAACTTGAATGCCAGGAGCTCACAAAGCAGAATTTCTGTTCACTGGACTCCACAACTTACAGGGAGCATTGCTTCCAACTCTATAATTGGTAGTGAAGGGTGGGGTATAAAACAAACTCCCCCGCCTGCTCCTCCGAGTACACTGGTAGGTTTGCCGACTGCCAGGTGGGACCTGCTCTCTGGACTACAGAGATCAGCTGCACAACATCTCTTCCCTGAGAAGCTACCTCCCCTTCCCAAACTCTGCTCTTCCCGTACTCCGGTAATCAGATCTCCAGGCATTTCCCAGCCTGGAGCTGACAACCCTAGAGCAGGGCCTTCTACGGGGCCACCCTGCAAATGGACAAGATCAATGACTGCCCATACATGTGCTTTTTCTTTTGTCCCCCCCCCCCTTTACGGAATGGCCTGCCCGGGGAGGTCAGGAAGGCTCCCACCACATTCCTGGCATTTTGCAAACAGAATTTTTCAGGAGGGCATTTTAATAAAGGAGATAGGAGCTACAGTGCTGACGGAAGAGGAGATTGGATTTCTACCTGAAGGAGTCTCCGAGTGGCTTACAATCTCCTTTCCCTTCCTCTCCCCACAACAGACACCCTGGGAGCTAGGTGGGGCTGAGAGAGCTTTGAGAGAACTTATGACTGACCCATGGTCACCCAGCTGGCTGCATGTGAAAGAAAAGTGGGGATTCACATGTGGTTCTCTTAGAGTCCATGCTCCAAACCAACTACACCAAACTGGCTCAGGAAAGGGCACTGTGTTTCCATTGATGCTGTAACCACGTTCTGCATTGCTTAACATGCCATTATTTAATAGTTGCATTTAGCTCAGACAACGGCCTAATTCCAGGCTTCTGCAATTCCTAGTCCTCTTACATTACTCATTAGACGCATCATTCCTATAAATTGCATTGACTTCCATTGTGTAGTCAGCCTTGTGTCTTGGTGAGAAAGGGGGACTTATAAGTAAGGTGAACTCACCATTCCCCCTTTTAAGAACCCTCTCTGGCAGGAATCATAATCATGACTTAAGCCAACAGTGATCTTGAGAAATTCAGTCTTAGTGGGGGTCCAATGTTAGTTGCCAACTTCCAGGGGGATTAGTCGGGTTAGAACAGATAAAAGGAAGTGCTTCTTCACCCAAAGAGTGATTAACATATGGAATTCACTGCCACAGGAGGTGGTGGCAGCTGCAAGCATGGACAGTTTCAAGAGGAAATTAGATAAACATATGGAGCAGAAGTCCACCAGTGGCTATTAGCCACAGGGTATAGATGGAACTCTCAGTCTGGGGCAGGTGATGCACTCTATTCTTGGTGCTGAGGGGGCAGCAGTGGAGGCTTCTGGTGTCCTGGCCCACTGCTGACCTCCTGATGGCACCTGGTATATTTTGGCCGCTGTGTGACAGAGTGTTGGACTAGATGGGCCATTGGCCTGATTCAACATTGGCTTCTCTTATGTTCTTATGAGATCTCCTGGAATTGCAACTGATCTGCAGGCTACAGCGATCAGTTCTCCTACAGGAAATGGCTCCTTTGGAGGGTGGACTCCATGACATTATATACCCTGCTGAGGTCCCTCCCTGCCCCAAACCCCGCCCTCTCTAGGCTCCACCCCCAAATGTCCGGGAATTTCCCAACCCTGAGCTGGCGACTGTTTATGGGTTTATCGAATTAAGATAGGGTAGAGGAGGGGCACAACATTAGGAAGGACTTCCTGACAGTCAGAGGGGGTTCCTCCGTGGAAGGGCCTTCCTCGGGAGGGGGCGGGCTCCCCTTCCGTGGAGGTTTTCAGACAGAGGCCTGACAGCAATGCTGAACTTGGGCAGATCATGACAAGGGAGGGCAGGAAAGGCTGCCTCAGTGCCTAGTTCTTGTGGCCCTTTCTTAAGAGCCCAGGGAAACGCTGATCGCCACATTGGGGTCAGGAAGCCATTTTTCTCCAGGCCAGTTTGGCTGGAGATCCTGGAGGTTTTTTGTCGTCTTCTGGACATGGAGCAAGGGTCACTGGGAGTGGGGGGGAGGTATTTGTGAATTTCCTGCATTAGGCAGGGGGTTGGACTAGATGACCCTGGAGGTCCCTTCCAATTCTATGATTAAACTGCCACTGATTACTTTTTTTTAAAAAAACAGAGGTTTTCTTGCTGTAAAACCAAATGGCAGTCACACAAATTTAAAATCCTGTTTAAAAGTGGTTAAGAGACTCAGACTAGTATCTGGGAGACCCAGGATCGATTCCCCACTCCTGCCATGGAAGCTGGCGGGGATAATTAATTATCGTACTATAGTGGGTGTAGTCTAGCCAAGAGACTCCTTTCCCTTCCCCTCCCCACAACAAACACCCTGTGAGGTAAGTGGGGCTGAGAGAACTCTTTTGAGAACTGCTTGTGAGAGAACAGCTCTGAAAGAACTTGTGACTGACCCAAGGTCACACCAGCATGTGAATGAGTGGGGAATCAAGCCCAGTTCTCCCAAATGAGAGCCCATGCTCCTGACCACTACACCAAACTGAGTACAAACAAATTAAATAAATTTGTGGTGAATTTTTAGGGGAGGGCAGTCTGCTCTCTAGTCCAGTTCTAAGTCAGCATCTGTAAAGGTGTCGAGTTCTGAAAGCCATTTTAAAAAATACACAGCTGAGGGGGCCATCTGGTGGCAGGAAAGTGGAATTGGCAATCCACGGCAAAGACATTTGGCTTCACGTCACCAAAATCTGGAGTCTCTATTACAGAGAGAGCAAGGAACATTAGGAGTCTACCAGCAACTACACACTGTCCCCAAATCGCAGAAGAAATAAAGGAATCTGGAAATGAAAGTCACATCATAAAAGCCAAGTGCTCCCAAAATGGTTAAAAAAAAATCTTTATTTTCGACCTTCTCCTTGGATTGTATACATGGTGAATCAGAACTGGTCACGGACACAAAGGGGTGACAGAGGGAATTCTGGTGCTTTTATATAGGTTGTCACTGGAATAATGTTAGTTGCATTTGGAGGGCAGGACATGTTTCAGTCAGAGAAAAAACTCAAAGGGAAAGTATAAACTCTTCCTTGCGTTAATTTTGATTCAGCTCAGGAAATCCACACAGAGAGAATAATAAAAGTGCCAGGAAGGCATCCAGAAATGGCTCAAGGGGTTTGTGGACCCTCAAACAGTGTAACTATCAGCCCACTTTTAAAGCTTAGACATACAAAAAAAGAAATGCCCCTGAGCCTGTGCAGAGAGCTTCCTCTAGCTGCTGCATGGCCACAGCCCACCTCAAAATAGGCTGAGATCGGGTGAACACATCATCCCCCCTTTCTTTTAACTGTGAATCCACGTGGTGTTGGGGCTCCCAACTATGCCCCACCAAAGGCATGCCCCACTCACCCACAGCTAGTCAAATTTGGTCAGAAACATCAGTCAGAAATTGAACTTATAGTAGGCCCTGAACCTGTGGAACGTCATGCAAGGGTTCAAGCTTTGGCACCCCCCCACAATTCTGGCCAAGACGGGAACTGCATGGTAATAAGCCAGAGATATGAAGAAGCCTGCTGGACAACTATAGGCCAGGGCAAGTCATGTGGTAAGGCCTGATTTCACCTCCCCTCCCATTACAGCTTCTGGTCTCCTCTTGCAGAGATGGGGATGGTGGGAATCAGTGATAGGCCCAGAGATGTAATCCAACACAGGCCCGTAGCTAACGCAGGGCCTGCAGAACATGGCCCCCTAGTGTTTCTTCTGGGCCCCCTCCCTCCCAGGCTGGCCCCAAATTAAATTAATGTAATTAACTTTGGTTTAATTAGCTGTCCCCCCTGAGGCCCCCTCCCCGAGAAATCCCTGGCAATGGGGCTGATCCAACCCCAGTGTGGCAGAGTAGCTAGAAGAATGGCATAGGAATGAGGAGACATGAGTTCGAATTCTGGCTCAGCCACACAGCTCTCCAGGGTAATTGCCTCCCCTACGCCTAGAATTCTTCATGAGGCTGCTGTGAGGACGGAATGGAAGAAGACAGAACTAGGGGTGATTCTGCATTGGCTTTACCCTCTATGGTTTTACCAAACCCACGTCAGAAAAGAAATTCCCCTCTGCATCGAATGCTGCTTTCACTTCCTTTGATCATCGGTTTTTATGGTAGCCTCCACACTACGTGCCACTTTCACTTCCTTTGAACATCGGATCTTATGGTACCTTCTGCACAGATTTATGGCCATTCAGGGTTGACTTTGCAAGTCAGTACTGCATTGGCCCCAGGGTATCTGAATGTGGTTTTGAGCTGCACCTTTTCCTCAGTGTTGAGGAAATGAGCGAATGCCAGGTGCAGAATTGCCCTATGCTGACAATCCTTTGGAAAAAAAAAAAAACCAGACTCCACGCTTGGAACTTTCTGGAAGAAGGGAGCACCTGCTTGGGAGATGGGGGTGGCTGGGTGACCAGGTGGACCAGTGCCCAATTTACTTGCAGATGTAAGGAACCAAAAGGGGTCTAGGGTCACTCAAAGGGAGGGAGCCTCCTCCCAGAGAAATATTTACCTGTCTTCTCAACACTCTCTTGGGCTTCCAGAAAAATAACTCTGAAGATCTGCCAGTCTCTCTCAAGCAAGTTTCACAGTCCACTTTCAGGGAAATTTCAGAGGCCCCACGCCCCTACCCTCTCTTCACCGGGGCGAGGGCACTTTCTTTTTAAACCACCAATTAAATTTAACACAAAGCTTCTTTTGAGAGGACAGTTGTCACCCTGCATCTCTGGAACTCCATGACACTTGTTATTTCCCACATTTTTAAGAGTCTGGCTTATTTTAAGAGACCGTGAAGACCTTCCTTGTGTAAAATTTCCACATGTGACAAAGCTTCATTATTTGTATGATTTCTTTCAGCTATTAAGATAAGACGATTGATTTAAAGACATTTCTTTGAATGTTTCCACATACACCGGGGGTCCTCAACATAGTACTCAAGGCACCCACCGAGGGTTTTTCGAACATGGGCAGAGCCAGACCCAGGTCATGGGCCGCTGGAGACTTGATTGGCTGCGCAGATCTTTAAAAACATGGCTCCGGCAGCAGCTGCCACCAGAGCCACCAGAGCTGTGACCGAAGGCCGGCGGCAGCAGCCATTCTGTGGTTGTCTCCACCCTGCTGTGTCAGAATTCCAAAGGAGCCCTCAGGCTCAAAAAAGGTTGAGGATCCCTGACAGAAACTCTGTTTTTCCTTTTACAAAAATTGTTCTTTTTGAGAATAACTCATTGCAGGCGAAAAGTCGATTGCAAACCCTCAGAGTCAAAAAAGGTAACAATCAGGGCTTCTCGTCTGGGGGAATGCCCCGGAACAGACTTCCAGAACCTCTTCAACCAAATTAATGACTGAAAACTTCATTTCCATCTTGAGAGTTCCAGCACTCCCTCCCCCCCAAAAAAACCCCTGGTAATAATTTTTTTTTAAACAAAATCACTCAAAAGATCACCAAATCGATTGCAGGTCAGAAGCCCCCCTTTCCTTTCTCAGTTCATGACAAAAGGCCCAAAGGCAAACAGCCTTCCTCCAGGGTGTGACTATACCACCCCCCTAGCTAGGGATTTTGGGGGGAGGGGGCCTTGGGGGGGCCCACCAGCTAATTCAATCAAAGGCTCCTGGGCAAGGGGGGGGTCTGCTTGGCACACACCCACGCAGCCCCCACTAGAGCAAGCCTCTGAGGCAAGCCAGAATCCCAGTGTTAATGGACGCTAAAAGGCTCCTCAGAGGTCTAGGAAAGCTGCCCTGTTTTTTTTTTTTTTAAAAGGAGACCGGGGATCAGGCTCTCCCTCCCTCCCTCCTCCTCCCTGAGCCCCGAAGATCTTTTTCGAAGCCCGGTGCAGAAAATTCAGCAGGAGGAGCGAACCGCTGCAAACCAACCAATGTGTGTGTGACTCGGTCAACCACCGATTGCTGCCGGTTCCTAAAGAGACTCAGCTCATCGCAGATGAGCTCAAAGAGGGAGATGCCGGCTCATATTCATGAGGATCCATCAGGGGGTGAGGGGGCCGGAGGAGGGAGGGAGGGAGGGGGGAGCTGAGGATCAGGGGAGGGGCCCGCAAAAACAGTGGGGGTGGGTGGGCCCCGTGGGCCCCACGTTAGCTACGGGCCTGGACTATACCATATTCTACTCAGAGGCAGACTGCCTCTGTCACAGGTGATTTCCTTTGGCCATCAGGGATCATATTTATCAATAAATCCTCCTCCATAAACTTGTCTAATCCATTTTTACAAAGCAAAACTTGTGGAACTCCCTGCCACCACATTTCGTGGCGATGAATGCCTTAAAACGCATTTTTGCCCTGGGTGAAGGAAGTAGTTTTTCCCAAACCATGTCTTGTTCAGTATTATTATGACCCCCACACAGCAATCTTCTTTCTCCTACCCCACCCTGTGGAGTCCCTGCCCAAAGTCTGACTCAGAACGCGTATATACGCACACACCCCTCCCCATATACCACCCCCCATTTACGTCGCACAGCCAATTTCACCCCTTTATCTTTGCCAGTCCTCGACGGCAGTCTGCAAACGGCGTGTGGGAACGCTGGGGTGCCTCTGTTCTTCAGCCAGGGGCCGGGAGAAGAGCAGGGAGTAGTGGTACGCTTTGACGTAGTCGTCCACGGGGGCCTCCCCAAGGGACGGGCGGACACAGAGAGGGGGCTGTGGGGTGGCTGAGAGACAGCTGGCTGTGGGGGAGGCCCGCTCGGACTTGATGCTGACTGGCGGGTGCGAGGGAGGGGCGACGGAAGTCAGGGGAGGCTGGTCAGCCGCTCGACTGCTTGCCCTGTCAGAAAAGAAAAAGCCAGAAGACCATCAGAAGAGCCCCACGACCCTTCCGGCCAAGCATCCCCCATTGCCACAGTGCTCAATCACGCCCCCTAGCAGCTGTGGGGAGAAGGGCTCGGAACACAAAGGAGCTAGGGAATTGGGCTGCCAATCTCCGGGCAGTCACAGTAGCCAGGGAGACCACGGAATCAGTAAATGGAAAATAAACAATGACAGGTAAAGGTAAAGGTTTCCCTTGCTCAAAAGCCAGTTGAATCCGACTCTAGGGATGCAGTGCTCATCCCCATTTCCAAACCGAAGAGCCAGCGCTGTCTGAAGACGTTTCTGTGGTCATGTGGCTGGCATGACTAGGGGCATGGAACGCTGTTACCTTTCCACCAAAGTGGTACCCCTATTTACCTACTTGCAATTTCTTGCTTTCAAACTGCTAGGTTGGCAGGGGCTGGGGCCAGAGACGGGAGCTCACCCCGTCATGCGGCACTCGTGTCTCAAACTGCTGAACTACCAACCTTCTGGTCTGCAGTTCTGCGTCTTAACCACTTGACCAATGACAGCCAGCCATGATATAATTGTGAAAAGTCAGTTTAATTTTTTTTTTTTTAAGATGCAATAAATTGCCCTTTTTTTTTGACAAGACAAGATGGTAAGTTCCATAACACTCTTATGAATTATTCAAGTGTTTGATAAATATTAACACATTTCTGTGAAATCGCATGGACATACATTGTCCCGGTTCCCCAGTCCTGGGCCGAGTCCCACACCCCCCTGGAGGGCTGGGACCCCACCCCCTCGCCCATGGAGCCACCCCATTTACTGGCAAGACTGCCCAATCTGGGACCGCCCCAAGATGATGGGAGGCAGTGAGGCCCTGGGCCTGCCTATGAGGAGACACCACCGGCCGAGACGCTGCCTGGTCGTGCCCAGCCGAACCCCGAAAGACCTCGCGACCGCAGCTAGACATGCTGGCGAGGAAAAGAGGCGCGCCCGGGACAATGGAGGACAAGCCAATTGGGCAGCGGGGGCCATGCTCGCCCCGTGACACGGCCCCCGGCCCTGGAGGGGGCACACCCGGAACCTGGCCACACCTGGAACACCGAAAGGGCATCCCAGGCTCTTAAGCGGGGGGAGTGGCCAATGGGGGAGGGAGGAGGATACGGCCGGAGATTGGTGCTGGGAACGGGGGGGAGTAATAAAGAGTGGCACAGGAGGAGAGGGCGGGGAGGAAGCCACCACGTGAAGGCTAGAGGGGGCACGTCACTGGCAACGAGAGAGGGGCACGGCCAGCCTCTCCCTCTCTGATAGTCAACGCTGAGTGGGCAGAGGGACGACTGGGGTGACGTCTAACCCTGTCCCCTGCTATTCTGAGCCCTCTCCAGCCAGAGCCCTCTTGGCGACCTCCCGGCTTCTAGGACCATCTGAGGGGTGTGGCCGCCAGGCCCCGGGGACACGGAGGGGCCCCACATACATATCCTTCATTATAAGAATAACCCAACAACATAACCCTCCTCTCTCCTGCAGGACACCTGGTCCTCTTCACCTCAAGCGCCATCCAATGCAAATACAGTGCAATAGCCAATAAAATGTCCTCAGTGTCTTTCTTATTCTTATGTGTGGCAATCATGAGTTTAAAGCTGTTCATGCCTATGAGAGAGAAGATGCAGCCAGGAAACGGAGTAAGAAGAGAATCTGTAAAGTCTACACGTATTCTGCACTGAGGAAGCTTATTGAGACAGGTGTCTGAGCAAGCCCGTCTGCAGAATCGTGACTTTTCATGCTACTTAGATGTAAGAATGAGACAGACACCAAGAACATCTTATTATTGGCCGTGGCGCTTTATCTGCATTGGATGGCGCCTAGAGCAGAAGACGACCGGGCCGCCTCCCACAACAGAGGCTTATGGCACTGGGTTATTCTTATTGTGAAAGATGTGTACGTCCATGGGATTTCACAGAGCTGTATTAACATTGATCAAAGTCAATCCAATTTTCCCGTTCGTAATTATATCACGGTTGTTATTGTTTATTTTCCCTGCAACCTCCCGGCAGTGGCTGGAGATCTCCCAGGATCACAACCGATCTCGAGGAGACTGTTGGAAGTGAAGGACTTTGGGCTGCCTCTCAGCCCTCAGACTCCAGGGGGGGACTGCAAGAGAGAGGCAGAGAGGCCAGGACCCTGACCACCCTTCCCTTCTACAGCTCTGATACTATCCACTTGATGTGTAGCTTGCTACTCTCAGGGACACTTCCTTCCTCCCTTCCCGCCTGACACCTCCTCTCCACACTTCGCCAGCCTTCTCCATCTTGGCAAGATGAGGGCAGGGCACGCTTCCCGCCTCGCCATCCATCCTAGCTAGTCAGACTAGATTAGAATCTTATTTCTGCTCTATCCTGTCTAGAATGGAGGACTCATATTAGTTAAGCAAAGATAAAAGAGGCTCTGTGTGTAACTTTGTTTCTTGCCAGCACATACAACCCAGATAGCTGGCCCATAGCTACGGTGGGGCTTTGGGGGGCTGTGCCCCCCTTTTAAAAGACACAGCTCCACAAGAATTTCTCCTGCAAATGCTTTTCCCAATCATTTTAAAACATTGTTTTAAAAGGCATGCACTCCTTTAAGCAGAGTGGGGTGCTGTAGTTGACTAATTCCCGCATTGAGCAAGGGGATTGGAGTCGGTGACCTCTAGGACCCCTTCTAACTCTGTGTCAAGAAACTGGTCTCCTTTAAGAGAGCTTTTCTGCCCAGGTGTTTGCTTTCTTGACTACAGAAGTCATCCCCCCCACCAGCAACTGTTGCTTAGGCTGGCAGAAGTGATTAACTTGCGGCAGCTGAGAACTGTCATCTAAAGTGATTGACAGCTTGTAATTTAGAGCTCTATCCTGGTAACTGTTTTCTGTTGGCTAAATGACTTTTCTTCCTGCACTGAGAACTTCAGCCCCACCAGAAAAAAACTGCCCCCAAAGCCATAAAATCCTGGCTACGGGCATGCCAGACAGGCTCTGCTGCTCTTATGTGCCTTCTTCAGAGACAGAGATCAGTTCACCTGGAGAAAATGGCTGCTTTGGAAGCCAGGCTCTATGGCATTGTGCCCCAGTGAAGCCCCTCCCCTCCTCAAACCCTCCTCACACCCTCCTCTCCTCTCCTCAAGCTCCACCACCCCCCTCCCAAATCTCCAGGTATTTCCCACCATGGAGCTGGCAGCCCTACTATTTAAGCATCCTGGCTAATGAGTCACAGAGAGACCTGGGCTCTGCCTTAAAGCCACCTCAGCTAGTGGTCAACACTACAGGGGTGACATGATCGAGGTTTATAAGATTATGCGTGAGATAGAGCAGGTGGAGAAAGAAGCCCTTTTCTCCCTTTCTCACGAGAACTCGTGGGCACTCCATGAAATTGCTGTGTGGTGGGGCTTAGAGAACGGATAAAAGGAAGTCCTTCTTCACCCAAAGAGTCATTAAAACACAGAATTCACTGCCACAGGAGGTGGTGGCGGCTACAAGCATGGACGGCTTCAAGAGGGAATTGGATAAACATATGGAGCAGAGGTCCATCAGGGGCTATTTGCCACAGGGTATAGATAGGAGCTGCGGTGGCTCAAGTGGTTAAGACGCTGAACTGCAGGCTGTGGAAGGTCAGTAGTTCAGCAGTTCAAGACCCGTGAGTGCCGCATGACGGGGTGAGCTCCCGTCTCTAGTTCCAGCTCCTGCCAACCTAGCAGTTCGAAAGCAAGAAATTGCAAGTAGATCAATAGGTACCACTTCGGTGGGAAGGTAACAGCGTTCCGTGCGCCTCGGTGTTTAGTCATGCCGGCCATATGACCACGGAAACGTCTTCGGACAGCACTGGCTCTTCGGCTTTGAAACGGAGATGAGCACCGCAACCCTAGAGTCGGATTCGACTGGCTTTCGAGGAAGGGAACCTTTACCTTTACTATAGATAGGAACTCTCGGTCTGGGTCAAGGGATACTCTAAATTCTTGGTGCTTGGTGGGGGGGCAACAGTGGGAGGGCTTCTAGTGTCCTGGCCCCACTGCTGGACCCCTGATGGCACCTGGTCTTTCTGGCCACTGTGTGACAGAGTGTTGGACTGGATGGGCCATTGGCCTGATCCAGCATTGGCTTCTCTCTTATGTGGCAGTGAGTCCCACATGTCAGTGATGCATTAAGGGACGAAGCACTTTTCTTTTAGCAGTGCAGAGGAAGAGGAGGAGACTCAGGTTTAAATCCCCACTTGTGGCGTGGAAGCTCCCCGGGTGACCTTGGGGCCGTCGCACACTCTCAGCCTAGCCGACCTCCTGGGGCTGTTGTGAGGATAGAAGGAGGAGAGGAGAATGACGATGGAAGGTGCTTCATGGCCCCACGGGGGAGAAAGGCGGCGTATAAATGAGGCAAATAAGGAAAAATGAAAGAAACCTTTCCCTATGAAGACATGTTAAAGTGCTCGGGGCTCTTTAGCTTGGAGAAACGACGGCTGAGGGGTGACATGATCGAGGTTTACAAGATTATGCATGGGATAGAGCAGGTCGAGAAAGAGGTCCTTTTCTCCCTTTCTCACAAGACAAGAACTCGTGGGCACTCCATGAAATTGCTGAGCAGTCGGGCTTAGAGAACGGATAAAAGGAAGTGCTTCTTCACCCAAGAAGTGATTATCACATGGGATTCACTGCCACATAAGAGAGGTGGTGGCAGCTACAAGCATGGAGGGCTTCGAGAGGGAGTTAGATAAACATCTGGAGCAGAGGTCCACCAGTGGCTATTAGCCACAAGGGACTCTGGGGCAAGGGATGCTCTGTATTCTTGGTGCTTGGTGGGGGGGCAACAGTGGGAGGGCTTCTGGAGTTCTGGCCCCACTGCTGGACCTCCTGATGGCACCTGGTATTTTTGGCCACTGTGTGACTGAGCGTTGGACTGGATGGGCCATTGGGCTGATCCAACATTGACTTCTCTTATGTTCTTATGAAATAGAAATGCTTGCTTTGGCAGCCCTGAGCTGAGCCTTACGAACCTCTGTCACATTTTCTCCTTCCCGATCTTTTCTCTAAGTTGGGAGGGCCGGATTTGAAACCCCCTGGCTGACCTTCCCTCCGTCCCTCTTTCTCTCGCTCAGCCTCATCCGGCTTACGGGGTGGGGGTGGTCAGGACAAAATGGCGGAGGGGAGGATGAGATTGTGAGCTGCTTTTGGGAGAAAAGAACGGCAGGAGCACATAAGCCCCAAGAGTTCCATCTGTCCCTTGCAGGGAACACACTCTGATCCCTTGACTGATTGGGTCATCGATTCCCGTTCCTTCTCCAGCTCTACAATAACCCTTTTGTGATATTTATTTACATTCTTGATGCCCTGCTGCTCTCCAGAGCCAGCTGTGGTGCAGTGGTTAAGAGCGGCGTACTCTAATCGGGGAGAACTGGATTTGAGTCCTCACTCCTCCACATGCAGCCCGCTGGGTGACCTTGGACCAGTCACAAGTTCTCCCAGAGCTCTCGCTCAGCCTCACATGCCTCACAACGTGCTTGTTGTAGGGAGAGGAAGGGAAAGTGATTGTACACACCGAGGCTCCTTCAGGTGGGGAAGGGTGGGATATAAAACCATCTCTTCTTCTTCTTCTTCCTCTTCCCCAATGAAAACCGAAAGCAGCTGACCTCATTGTCCTCTGTTTTACCCTCACAACAACTCTGTGAGGCCTGTTAGGCTGAGAGCGTGTGCCTGGCCAAAGGTCACCCGATGAGCTTCTGTAGAAGAGTGGGGATTCAAACCTGAGTCTCCCAGGTCCGACTCAAACACTCTAACCACTACACTGCCCCGGGGCTCGGGGGAACTGAAGTGCACACGGTACTTCAAGCCCAGCTGCACCATCCCAATACCAGCCATCCCGGTTTCAGTTCCTTTCCTAACCACCGCTAGGGTCAAATTTGCCTTCCCCAACCCCGGTTATGTACTGGGATTGAATCATTCCTGATTGAATCACCCCAGAGACTAGCTGAGCTTGCAGCAAAAGAACAACAGCCTGCCCGGATTCTGGAACAGCATGCAGGGACCACACCCAATCTAGTGGTAAAGGTAAAGGTTCCTTGCTCGAAAGCCAGTCGAATCCGACTCTAGGGTTGCGGTGCTCATCTCCGTTTCCAAGCCGAAGAGCCAGCGCTGTCCGAAGACGTTTCCGTGGTCATGTGGCCGGCATGACTAAACACCAAGGCGCACGGGACGCTGTTACCTTCCCACCGAAGTGGTACCTATTTATCTACTTGCAATTTCTAGCTTTCGAACTGCTAGGTTGGCAGGAGCTGGAACTAGAGACAGGAGCTCACCCTGTCATGCGGCACCCGGGTCTCGAACTGCTGAACTACTGACCTTCCAGAGCCTGCAGTTCAGCGTCTTAACCACTTGAGCCACCGCAGCTCCAATCTAGTGGTAATGCCATGTAAATGGCCTATCACGGGGAGTGGGGGGTGTTTGGGCGTGGTCACTGCATGCTATTCAACAGAGCCGAGGATCTGGGGTCTTGTCCTTGCCGAAATCACTAATAAAGTAGAAGTGATCACTAGGCTTGTGGTCTGTTCATCCATGGAACCCACTATTTAACACCCCCAGTTCTTCCACAGGCTTATTTGGCTTGTAAGCTCCTGTAGGCAGGGCCCTTTCTTTCGGTGTATGTAAAAGCCCCTAAACAGCCCACTTGCCCAGTTCCTGGGCTTCAACTGGGCCATCACGTGCCTGGATCCTGCACTTCCACTCCGCTAAGCTGGGGGATTTGGCCAAAGGCCCTCCCATAAACACAACTTAGAAGAGAAGAAGAAGAAGAGATTGGATTTATACCCCGCCCTTCACAAGGGAGTCTCAGAGCGGCGTACAGACTCCTTCCCCCTCCCCTCCCCACAACACATACCCTGGGAGGTAGGTGGGGCTGAGAGAACAGCTCTTGTCAAAACTACGACTTGCCCATGGTCACACCAGCAGGTGCAAGTGGAGGGGTGGGGAATCAAACCCGGTTCTCCCAGATTAGAGTCTGCACACTGAACCACTACACCAAACTTACCATGTTAATAAAAGGGAAGTTTTGCCAGCCTGTGCCCATTCCTCCCCCCATCCCCGAAATACTCCGTTTCCTTTTCACTTCTCCTCCACACAAACAGAACTTTAACTTATTTGTACTCCCATCTTTCTCCCCAGTGGGGGAGTCAAAGTGGCTTACATCCTTCTCCAATTTACCCTCACAACAACCCTGTGAGGTAAGTTAGTCCGAGAAAGCTTGACTGGCCCCAAGGCCACCCAGAGAGCTTCCAGGGCACAAGTGGGGATTCGAACCTGGGTCTCCCAGCCCCTGCTCCAACACTCCTGACCACGGCGCTCAGTGTGCAGCTTTATCTTTGCGCCCCTTTTCTGTTTCTTTGTGCTGTATTATTTTCTCTTTAACCAACACAGAGTTTTTATTTGTCTCCTGCTCGCCAGGCATAAACATGGCAGACCAGCAACGGATTGGGAACACCAATCCCCAAAAAGGGTAAGAACACAAAGCCTCCAATTGTCCACCCGCAGAAAGAAAAAGAAATGATGTCTTTCGAAGAACAGAATCATAGAATCATAGAGTTGGAAGGGATCTCCAAGGTCATCTAGTCCAACCCCATGCACAATGCAGGAAATTCACAAATACCTCCCCCCCGACATCCCCAGTGACCCCTGCTCCATGCCCAGAAGATGACAAAAACCTCCAGGATCTCCGGCCAAACTGGCCCGGAAAAAAATTGCTTCCTGACCCCCAAAGTGGCGATCGGCATTTCCCTGGGCATGTAAGAAAGGGCCACGAGAACTAAGCCCTGAGGCAACCCTTCCTGCCCTCCCTTCTCATAGTCTGCCTAAGTTCACAGAATCAGCATTGCTGTCAGATGGCCATTGAGCCTCTGCTTAAAAACCTCCAAAGAGCAGCCTCTGCTTAAAAACCCACCACCTCCTGAGGAAGCCTGTTCCACTCAGAAACCGCTCTGTCAGGAAGTTAAAAACATAAGAACATAAGAGAAGCCAATGTTGGATCAGGCCAATGGCCCATCTAGTCCAACACTCTGTCACACAGTGGCCAAAAATAACAGGTGCCATCAGGAGGTCCAGCAATGGGGCCAGGACACCAGAAGCCCTCCCACTGTTGCACCCCCCAAGCACCAAGAATACAGAGCATCCCTTGCCCCAGCCTGAGAGTTCCTCTCTATACCTTGTGGCTAATAGCCACTGATGGACCTCTGCTCCAGATGTTTATCTAATTCCCTCTTGAAGCTGTCCATGCTTGTAGCTGCTGCCACCTCCTGTGGCAGTGAATCCCATGTGTTAATCACTCTTTGGGTGAAGAAGGACGTCCTTTTATCCGTTCTAACCCGACCGCTCAGCAGTTTCATGGAGTGCCCGCGAGTTCTTGTATTGTGAGAAACGGAGAAAAGTACCTCTTTCTCTACCTGCTCTATCCCATGCATAATCTTGTAAATCTCGATCATGTCACCCCTCAGCCGTCGTTTCTCCAAGCTAAAGAGCCCCAAGCGTTTTAAACTTTCTTCATAGGGAAAGTGTTCCAACCCTTTTATCATTCTAGTTGCCCTTTCCTGCACTTTTTCCAATGCTATAATATCCTTTCTGAGGTGTGGTGATCAGAACTGTACACAGTACTCCAAATGTGGTCGCACCATTGATTTATACAGGGGCATTACAATACTGGCTGATTTGTTTTCAGTTCCCTTCCTAATAATCCCCAGCATAGTGTTGGCCTTTTTTATTGCAGTTTTATTGCAGTTCTTCCTAATGTTTAGCTGAAAACTCTTCTGACTTAATTTCAACCCGTTGGTTCTGGTCAGACCTTCTGGGGCCACAGAAAACAACTCCACCCCGCCCTCTAGATGACAGCCCTTCAAGGACTTGAAGATGGGGATCACATCACCTCTCAGTCGTCTCAGTCAAAGACTGGCCAGCTGCATTCTTGGATTTGTTCAAGAAATTGGGAAGAAACAGAAAGCATCTGAGCAGCTAACCAATGCAGCAAGGTAAAAGGTAAAGGTAAAGGTTCCCTTGCTCGAAAGCCAGTCGAATCCAACTCTAGGGTTGCGGTGCTCATCTCCGTTTCAAAGCTGAAGAGCCAGCGCTGTCCGAAGACGTTTCCGTGGTCATGTGGCCGGCATGACTAAACACCAAGGCACACAGAACGCTGTTACCTTCCCACCGAAGTGGTACCTATTTATCTACTTGCAATGTCTTGCTTTTAACTGCTAGGTTGGCAGGAGCTGGAACTAGAGACGGGAGCTCACTCCGTCTTGCGGCACTCTCGGGTCTTGAACTGCTGAACTACTGACCTTCCACAGCCTGCAGTTCAGCGTCTTAACCACTTGAGCCACCGCAGCTCAATGCAGCAAGGATGGCCCCAAAACCACCAAGACCTCCCTGGTGCAAAGCACACTGTAGGCCACAAGGTGGCGCAAGATACCGGAGCTCATCACTGGCCTCCGGTCCAACTTTGCTGCATCAGCCTTGGGACCATTCTTAAGAAAAACTTTTGCAGTCAAAATACCAATCAGCAAAATCCCCCCCCCCCCTTCTTGCAGTCATTTCTAACTGAAGAAAAAATTAATTTGGGCTAGGATTTCAGTTCTCTGCTTTTGCCGATGTTTTTGACGCACCCCTGCGTTTTTAAAAATGCAGTTTATACTCTCTTTGTACCTTCAACCTATGCCCTTAGAGCGGGTCAGATCAGATATCAGAATGCCAGTCGACTGGCACACGCGGATTGTTGAAAAACATGAACTTTTTACAGGAAGCAGTACAAAAATAAACAATTGCTGATTTGATTTGCAAATTGCAATGGGAATTTTTTTTTGGGGGGGGGGTGTCAAACGAGCTGGGGCAAGAAATTCATCATCGTTACATGTCATGGGTTTCTTGTGAGCAATGCAGGCGTGCAGTTGCCGCCCCCCCCCCCAGCCCTGCCACTTGGGGCTGTGCAGTTTGCATGGCGCGGAAACGAGGGGACAGCTGCAAGGCCTCCTGGGAAAGAAACCACCTTTCACTCTCCCTTGCTAAACTCACTCCCATCTGCTGCCTGATTTCTGCCGAGCACACTGGCAGCCAGAAAATGATGAACCAGACAGATGAGGTTGGCCCGTAGCTAGGATTTTTTAAAGTCAGGGGGCATTTAAATTTCTTAGGGGGCACTGGCTAATCGAATTAAAGGTAATTTAATTCAGTTTCTGGGGGAAAGAGAGAGGTGCTGTCTGGCTCCACATGGCCACTGTAGCTGGCCCTTCATGCCAGACAGTTGTGCAGGAATACTCGAGTCCTTCCCCGCACCTGCCACTGCTCAGAGGCCCTGGGCTGGATGGGATGTGGGGGGGGGGCCTTGCCAGTAAGTTGCAGGGCCTAGCCCCGAGATGCCCCATTGGAGCTACAGGCCTGTGGCAGCCCATCAGCCGGGCGGAGAGTGCGTAGCCCGCCAGACCACAGCTGTATTCTGTTACAGAGGGATCCATCTTCTTGGTCTTGATGGCCCAGGCCGGCCCCATCTCATCAGAATTCGGGAGCTAAGCAGGGTTGGCCACGGTTAGTATTTATTTATTTATTTATTGTTAGATTTATACCCCGTCCTCCCCGCAAAGCAGGCTCAGGGTGGCTTCCAAATTGCATAAAATCCAAGTAAAAGATACATGGTTAAAACACAACAATTAAAATACTGATAGTACTTGGGTGAGAGACCACCAAGGAGGTCCAGGGTTGCTACCCAGGGGCAGGCAGTGGCCAACCCAACTCTGTTTGTCTCTGCCCTGCCCTGACCTGGCTGGCTCAGGCTAGCCCGATCTCATCAGATCTCAGAAGCTAAGCAGGGTCGGCCCCGGTTAGTACCTGGATGGGAGACCACCAGGGAAGACTCAGGGTTGCTACCCAGGGGCAGGCAATGGCCAAGCCACCTCTCTTCGTCTCTCAAACAGCTTGAGGACCCTACGGGGTCGCCGTAGACCAGCTGTGACTTGATGACCCTTTCCACCCCCACTGTCTTCTCAACTGGGATGTGAGACCAGCAGCCCCGGTGGGACTTCCACTCCCACCAAAGGCCGCTCGAGCTCTTCTCTCCCAGTGTGGTCAGCACTGCCGCTCCTCGTTAGTGGCTTTGGCTCGCGGCTGGGAATGAGCGACTGAGGCACAGGAGGAAGGAAGAGAAAGCTCTGCCCGAGCCACTCTCGGCTCCCACCAGGACAGGGAGGCACTCCACCGTCTTCCGCTACCGCTCTGCTGGGGAGAGAGGGGCTGAGGGACCGAACAGCACATGTCCCTGTACAGTGGCCCTGGGATCGGAGACAAATGGGAAACTTTAGAGCAGGGGTGTCGAATTCAGGAGGGCCGGATCTGACATAAATGAGGCCTTGTTTGGGCCGGGCCACGCGTGCCATAAAATGTAATGCCGGGTAGCGGAGAGATAAACTTTATAAAGGACACAAAACACAAGGGTGTTTTTTTTAACTTAAAATAAAAACATGCTTTTAAAACATGAGCTCTGTAAGCTGCAAACCTACTTTTGATTTATTCACACTCACCAGAGGAATCTCATGCTCAGAGTTCCGAGTCTCGGACCCAGGGGGAAACATGGAATGGCTGAGTGATGAAGAGAGTCTGGTGAAGGAAGCTATGATGCAGCAGCAGCAGCAGAACTGGAAGCAGGAGATGGCCAGTTCTGCTGCGGGCCTGATGGAAGCCCTCCGGGGGCCTGATCCGGACCCCCCGGCAGCATGTTTGACAACCCTGCTTAATAGAGGCAGGGCTGGTTGCAAATTTTGGGAGGCCCTGGGTAGAGAGGGCCCCCTCCTCTCCTCTGCCTACCACCAGGGCCACCCATCCCTCCCTACCCACCTGCTGATCCACATATGCCTGCACCGCCTTCCCCCACCGTCTCGCGAGTCCTCTCACCACCTGGACTCAAGGATGCCCGCTCTGCCTGCACGCCTGCTCTCTGATGGTGCTAGGCAGTGCTTACAGCAGACAGGAGGCATGGCCAAGGGGGTGTAAGCAAGCAGGTGGGCAGCAGGGAAGGCCCCTGGTCAACGACAGCAGGCCATGCCAGAAACCCTGGGCCCTGTGTTGGGTTTTGCAAGTGTCATCTCTTCAGTCAGAAAAGGGTTAATCTGAAGTTTCTGTAAGCTGATTAGTAGCAAGTGCAGCACAGAACCAATTAGGTGTCGAGTAGATTCTTCCCACCAAAAAGGGGGAGGTTTTATTTTTAATGAGATGACCTTGTTTATTCATTCATTTATTTGGTTCTACTTCTGTCCTGCCCTTCCTGCAAGCAGGCTCAGGGCGGGTAACAACATTAATATAAAACGATACAATTCAAGATTAGAAAAATCAAGATTAGAACTATGAACTTAGCCCTTAAACGATGGCGATCATAATGCCCCTATATAAATCAATGGTGCAACCTCATTTGGAATACTGTGTACAGTTCTGGATATTATAGCTGTGGAAAAAATGCAGAAAAGTGCAGATAAAACGGTTGGAACACTTTCCCTATGAAGAAAGGTTAAAGTGCTTGGGGCTCTTGGGGAAGTGCTTGGGGAGTAGCTTGGAGAAACAAAAACTCATGGGCACACCATGAAATTGCTGCGCGGTCGGGTTAGAACAGAGAGGGGCTTAGAGAACGGATAAAAGGAAGTCCTTCTTCACCCAAAGAGTGATTTAACACATGGAATTCACTGCCACAGGAGGTGGTGGCAGCTACAAGCATGGAGGGCTTCAAGAGGGAATTGGATAAACACATGGGGCAAAGGTTCATCAGTGGCTATTAGCCACAAGGTATAGATGGGAACTCTCAGTCTGGGGCAAGTAATGGTCTGTATTCTTGGTGCTTGGGGGGGGCAGCAGTGGGAGGGCTTCTAGTGTCCTGGCCCCACTGCTGGACCTCCTGATGGCACCTGGTATTTTTGGCCACTGTGTGACACAGAATGTTGGACTGGATGGGCCATTGGCCTGATCCAACATTGGCTTCTCTTATGTTCTTAAGAGTGTGCCAAACAGCTGCCCCCCTCCCACATGGCTGTCATGGCCCCAAAGAGAGGAGGAGGAGGAGGAGGAGGAGATTGGATTTATACCCCACCCTTCACTACCCAACGGAGTCTCAGAGCAGCTTACAAACTCCTTTCCCTTCCCTTCCCCTCCCCTCCCCGCAACGGACACCCTGTGAGGTAGGTGGGCCTGAGAGAGCTCTGTCCAGGACTGCTCTTGAGAGAACAGCTCTGAGAGAACTATGGCTTGCCAAAACCATCCAGCAGCTGCAAGTGGAGGAGCGGGGAATCAAACCCAGTTCTCCCAGATTAGAGTCCACACACTTAACCACTACACCAAACGGGCTTTCCTGATCCACCCAGAGCGGCCATTCCTGTGGAGCACTGCCGCTCCAAGGCCTTCTGGGCATGCGGGGGTAATGGTGGGTCGGGGCCTGGGAGAGTTGGTCATGCCGCCCCCTCCACATCTTACCCCAGAGATGGGTGTCCAACAACTGCCATGTCTCGCTGCCACGGAGCCACGGTGCCAGCCTGGAGGCTGAAAGGATGCAAGGTGCCCTCTCCAGAGGGATACTCTGCAATGCCATTTTGTGGATATCAGAGAAAGAGGGGAGAAAAGGAAACGGTACTTTACACAGAAGGTGATTCCAATGTGGGATTCGCTGCCAAGGGATGTTGTGACGGCCGCGGGAATAAACAGCTTTCAAAGGGGGCTGGAGGGACTCATGGCGGAGAAGTCTATCAACGGCTACTTAGCCATGGTGGCTGAAGGGAACCTCCATATTCAGAGGCACTAAATCCTCTGAATCCCAGAGCCAGGAGGCAACCTCAGGGGAAGGCCTTAGCCTCTATGTTCAGTTGTTGGCCCTCCAGAGGAACTGGTTGGCCACTGTGTGAGACAGGATGCTGATGGACTATTGGTCTCATCCAGCAGGGCTCTTCTGATGTTCTTATCAAGGGAAGGCCTCGGCCCCTCTGCCCTGTTTTTGACCCTCCGGAGGAACTGGCTGGCCACTGTGTCAGACAGGATGCTGGACTAGATGGACCACTGGTCTGATCCAGCAGGGCTCTTCTGATGTTCCTATCAGGAGAAGGCCTTGGCCTCTCTCCCCTGTTGTTGGCCCTCGAGAGGAACTGGTTGGCTACTGTGTAAGACAGGATGCTGGACTAGATGGACCACTGGTCTGATCCAGCAGGGCTCTTCTGATGTTCCTATCAGGAGAAGGCCTTGGCCTCTCTCCCCTGTTGTTGGCCCTCGAGAGGAACTGGTTGGCTACTGTGTAAGACAGGATGCTGGACTAGATGGATCACTGGTCTGATCCAGCAGGCCTCTTCCTATGCTCTTATGGAAAGGAAGAAGACAGCAGAAGAAGACGGGTATGATGGTGGTCCACCCAACAGGGAAACGACAACCAGAGAGGACTGTTGTCCCAGTAAGCACGGAAGGGTACACCAGGCCCGGCCAACCCAGAGACTTCATACCATCTGCCAGTGACAGGGAACTGGAAACCCCCCCCCCCATTTCCTCCCCCCATCTGAAGACAGCTTCTCAGTAGCTCCCAAGAGTCAGGCCCGATTTATGGCCACATCAGCATCCCCGAAGGTGACCTTACCTGCTTGGCTGCAGGGGAGAAAAGGATAACCCGGGAGACCGTGACCGGGGAGAGAGCTACTTCCGGAGGGCAACACGGGGCTCATGGTCTGGAAGCTGGGATACAAGGAACGCTGCTGGGAAAATAATTGGGGGGGGGAATCACAGATGTTTGGCAACATTGCCCCCCACCCCATCCTGACCACAAGAGCTACCTGCGTGCAAAAGAAGAATGGTGAATCCCAATTAGATAGGGTCCCTTTCCTGTTCTTGCCCACCCTGCCAGTGCTGGATCATTCTACCTTCCAGACCTGGATCCATGACCAGCACAAGATTGCCAACCTCCAGGTGGGGTCTGGAGATTGCCCAGATGACAACTGAATGCTTGTGGGTCTCTAAGGTGCTATGGACTAGAACCGAACTGTACTACTGCAGACGAACACAGCTACTCAGTTAGGGACGGGCTGTGGCTCAGTGGCAGAGCATCTGCTTGGCATGCAGAAGGTCCCCGGTTCAATCCCCTGCATCTCCAGTTGAAAGGATGGGAAAGACCTCCACTTGAGACCTTGGAGAGCTGCTGCCAGTCTGAGTAGACAATACTGAGTTTGATGGACCGAGGGCCTGACTCAGTAGAAGGCAGTCAATGGTTCCTCTAGGCTCAGTTCAGTTCAGTTACCTTTACTGGCATTGACATTGGAGAAAATACACAGACAGATAAATAAACAAAACATAAGGCACATATACCAACTAGGGGGGAAGGAAAAAACAACAACACCCTGTTCTAAAATAATCTAAATCCATATAAATAAGTCTCACCTTCATATCTCCCCAAAACAAATTTTGTGTTACAATACTGTGGTACATATAAAAAGAGCAGCCTGAAAGAACTTTGCCACCGAGTCAGTGATATTTTCATTGACACTGTTTAGTAGATACAAGTGGAGACCCGCAAGAAACTTGCGGGATGGTTATCTCATTTGTCACACCTTTGCTTCCTCTGCTTACCCGCTACCTCTCTCACACTATTTCTCCCCTCTGCCCCCCTTTTCTTACTCTATTTCTGCTCCATGCATGTGACTGCCTCTCTCTTTCTGACCTGTCATCTTTCTCTTCGTTTTTCTGCCTCCCCACTTCGTCACTCTTTCTCTCTCTTTCTGCCCCCCACCCCATCATTCTTTCTTTCTGCCCCCATCATTCTCCCAGCCTCCTACCTGCTTCCTCCCCCACTCCGCAGAGCAGCAGCAACAGTGGTGGCAGTGCTCTCAGTCACCCACCTGCTTCCTCTCCCCCCCACAACAGCAGTGGCAGCACTCTGGGAATCACAATGGATCTCCCAGCTGCAGAGATCAATTCACCTTAGGGCTGCCAGCTCCAGGTTGGGAAATTCCTGGAGATTTGGGGGTGGAGCCTTGGGACAGTGAGGCTTGGGGAGGCAAGCAGCCTCAGCAGGGTATGATGCCATAGACTCAACCCTCCAAAACAGCCATTTTATCCAGGGGAACTGATCTCTGTCGCCTGGACAACAGTTGTAATTCTGGGTGATCTCCAGTCCTCACCCAGAGGCTGGCAATGGTGGTCCTCGTGGAGGAAATGGCTGGAGGGTGGAATCTATGGCATTACACCAGTCCAAAGTTCCTCCCCTCCTCAAATCCCACCCTCTCCAGGCTTCACCCCTCAAATGTCCAGGGATTTCCCAACCTGGAGTTGGCAACCCTATTTCCTTCCTAACCAACAGCCAACCTACCTTTATCTGCCTCTCTGTCTCCTGTTTTCCATCTCCACCCCCCAGCCTCTACCTAGGAAAATAACAGTCTTTCTCCACAGTGAGGGCCAAAGCAGCTTTCATTATTCCCTCCTCCTTTTGATCTGCACAACAACCCTGTGAGGTTGGTTGGGCTGAAATATGTGACTGGTCCAAAATCACGCAGTCACCTTCCACTGCAAGAGCATCATGAAACCGCGGGGAAAATCGGGCGAAGCCACGGGTCCAAATGCGGCCCTGCGGCTTCAAGTGGGAAACTGACCAATGGAAACGGAGCAAAGGGAGGTGTGATGACGGTGCAGCTCTTGTGCGAAATCAGTCACTGTTTCAATAGACCCACTAGCACAGGGGCACAGTCTGTTAACGAAAGGGTATTATAAAACCTCCCAGTTAAAATCGCTGAAGGGAGAGCACTGAACCTAGCAAGTGAAAAGGTTCTACGTAATGCTGGGGTCTGAAGTTGGTAAAGATAGCCAGCAGGATGACCCACAATGGGCAACATCCCATGACTCGCTCCCTCTAAGCTGTGGAGCCTTGTGAGCAGAAACTCTACTTTGTGAGCTCCTAGCAATAAAGTCGTGAGTGGCTGCTAAAATGAGTCTGCTCTGGAGCCGTCCTTCCTGAGCCGAGACAAAAATGTGTGAGCCGGGGGCTAAAAAACTGTGAGCTAGCTCACATTCACTCAGCTTAGAGGGGACAGTGATGTGCACCCACCTGAGACCGACCTCCAGACGACAGAGGTCAGCTCCCCTGGAGGAAATGGCAGTTCTGGAGAGTGGGCTCGGGGGTACTATACCCCGCTGGGGTCCCCCCCGCAAACCCCGGCACCATCTCCAAACAGCCAGCCCAGAGCCAGACCCAGCCCAGGGCCAGCAACCCTAAGATGTACGAACATCGGCCCTTCGGCCCATTCCCAGAGAAGGGAGGGAAGTGGCACTCACCGCCGATGCCACGTTGTTCCTGCCACTGGAATGGTGCCCTTCACTCCGACGGGCATCAGCCCCCAGGTACAGCGGGGGTGAAGTTCTGTTGGACAGTGCGCGACTCAGGTTGCCATGCGAGAAGATTGGGTAGCCGACACCTGCCGGGAGAGAGCCAGGGAAGACATCAGTCCGAGGTCCCTGCAGAGGGACACAACCCAGAAACGGCAGACTTCGCCCTGAGCCGTGCCAGCGCAGCAGACACAGAACTGCTGAACCCTGCGTGAGTGTTAGGAGTGGCGGACTCTAATCTGGAGAACCGGGGCTGATTCCCCACTCCTCCTCCACATGAAGCCAGCTGGGTAACCCTGGGCCAGTCACAGCTCTCTCAGCCCCACACACCTCGCAGGGTGTCTGTTGTGGGGAGGGGAAGGGAAAGGAGATTGTCAGCCGCCCTGAGACTCCTTCGGGTAGTGAAGGGCAGGGTATAAAAACCAATCTCTTCTTCTTCTTCTTAAGTGCCTTCAAGTCCCTTCTGACTTAAGGTGACCCTGTAGACTGATGTCCCCCCCCCAAACATCCTATTACTAACAGCCTGGCTCAGGTCTTGCAAACGGAGGGTCCTCGTGGCTTCCTTGACTGAATCGATCCATCTCATGTGGGGTTTTCCTCTTCTCCTGCCGCCTTCAGCTTGCCCTGGCATTATTATGGAACCCTGCCTGCTGTATATATTAGGCAAAACAAATCTTGTTTGCATGTTTTAGTCTGCACTGAAAATTTACTTTGGCCCTTTCTGCTCTCTCCTTCTAATCCATGCTCACCGTGGTGTCCTCCAAGCCATTCTGCACTAAAACTGAATTCAACTTTCTTTTTAATCCGGGGTTTTCTTCCCATTCTGCACTAAAATCGAGGTCAACCTTCTTCTTATTCCGGGTTTCTTTCCCCATTCTGCATCACATTCAGCCAGTCTGGTGTAGTGTTACGTGCGCGGACTCTAATCTGGGAGAACCGGGTTTGATTCCCCACTCCTTCAGTCGCAGCTGCTGGATGACCTTGGGCAAGCCATAGTTCTGTCAGAGCTGTTCTTGAAAAAGAGCAGTTTCTTTCAGAGCTCTCTCTGCCCCACCTACCTCACAGGCAGTGTTCCCTCTAAGCTGAGTTGGTGTGAGCTAGCTCACAGTTTTTTAGCCTCCAGTTCACACAGTTTTGTCTTGGCTCAGGTAGGATGGCTCCAGAGCAAACTAAATTATGCAGTAGCCAAATTGCTCGCTCACATCTTTAATGCCCGTAGCTCACAAAGTAGAATTTTTGCTCACAAGATTTCACAGCTTAGAGGGTGCATTGCTCACAGGGTGTCTGTTGTGGGGAGGGGAAGGGCAAGCCGCTCTGAGACTCCCTTCGATAGTGAAGGGCAGGGTATAAATCCTCCTCCTCCTCTCCTCCTCCTGAGTGGCTCAGAACATTTTCGACGTCTACATTTTACCCTCACAACAACCCTGGGAGGTAGGTTAGGTTGCGACTGTGTGACGGGCCCAAGCTCACCCAGCAGGCTTCCATGGCAGCACGGGGGATCGAACCTGGGTTTCCCGGATCCTAGTCTGACACTATTATCTCTACACTACACTGGCTCATCATTCCATTTCTTTTTAAATTATTATTTATTTTTCCAAGTAGCCATAATCCATAATATATGCTAAAACATTTCTTGCCTACAAAAGAATCGTCCAACTGTTAAAACAGTCATATACCTTAATTTGTACTGAGTTACTTACACATTTTTGCTATTTTACCAATCCACTTATATACCTTCGCCCAAGTTTTTTCAAATTCTTCTTCCCCTTTCCCTGTAACAACATTGTTAACTTATCCACTTCAGCTATCTCTAGCAATTTCTGTACGAATTCTTCCCTTAATGGGATTTTTTTCTGATTTCCAATATTTAGCAAACAGAACTCTGGTGGTCGTTATAACGTGTAAGATCGAATACATTCCATTTCTTCTTGACCAAGGAGCAAATGCCTCTCACAGCTCTCAAAGGGGAAAGACCGTGGCAAAAACACTCTCAGAAAAGCCGGGGAAACGGCAAACGGAAAGCGTACGGAGAGCTGAAGGGACAGAAATCAATGCAGAACTAAAAAAAACCCCCAACCCAACATAAATGCAAGGTGAAAGTAGGTGGAAACGTAGAACAGAAAAGATACTGCGACGGAGAGGCGCAGTGAAAGCGGGGGGAAAGACTGGCACAGAAAGGGCCTGGGAGAGATGTCTTTGGTGGAGAAAAGAGTCCCAGAGGATCCACCCTAGAATCATAGAATGTCAGAGTGGGAAGGGACCTTGCAGGCCACCTAGTCCAACCTCCTGCACTCTGCAGGAGCATAGCCGAAAGACAGCCCTACAGCATACCCGAAAGATGGTCGTCCAGCCTCCGTTTTTACATATGTGGTTGTGCTATTATTGAAAATGCACAGAGAAGGGGGGAAAAAATCTCCCATCTCTATTAAAGGTTCCAGAGCATCAGTCTAACCTGCAGCAATAAAGCTCTGGTGCCAAGCAATGTGGGATATATTTTAATTACATTCATGGTTATCTGGGTAACTGGGTTTCTGCGCCATGATCCGGCTATGCAAGGATCCTTTGCAGGTTTTGTTCCCTCCAGTAACGTCAAAGAAGAAGGGGACAGCAAAGGATGAGATGGTTAGACAGTGTCATCGATGCAACAAACATGAAATTGAGCAAACTTCAGAGGACAGCGGAAGACAGGAGGGCCTGGCGTGATCTGGTCCGTGGGGTCGTGAAGAGTCGGACTCGACTGTGTGACTGAACAACAAAAGTAATGTTTTGAGTATCTTCCTCAGTGTGCACAGACCTTGTTTGCCTGTAAGGTTGCAAACAATATGCTTACTATCGAAAGGGAATTACAAATGACTTAAGGAACCCTGGTGTTTTTAGAGGATTGTTGCGTGCTGTGGAGAAGCTCTTCACGACCGATGATTTCACGCCAGCGTTTACAAAGGGAAAGCTGAAAATCTCAGACTGCCGGACCAGGCAGCTGTTCTATGCAGGAGCACGGCATACATGCAGTGCTTACAACTGCTCTAAACTTTACGGCTTAAGACGTTTAAAAAGGTTTTGGCAGGAAAAGGGGAAATTGTCACTGGGCTGAACTGACTTGGCCCTATCGGCTCAGCCCAAACTAACTTCTTTTTGGCTTTCAGTCTACGTCGTTTTCATTGCCAGTGACGATTCCTTTAACGTCATGGACAGATGCAAATAATGTTGGAGAGACGTACTTTTTCCCCCAGGAAAAGATTGGTGCCAGGAAACAGAAATTAGGGCAATGATAAAGACGCACAAGTTTGTTTTTCAGAAGGGAGCTGATGGGAAAAGGGGATGTTTGTATCATGTGGGCAAAATTTTGTCTCACACGAAGAAGGTGGAATGTTGAAGAGGTGGACTCTGGAGGCCAAAAATGTGGCCGCATTTGACGTCTCCCCTCCACTCCACAGAAGAGACTTCCTCTAAATTTAGGTTCCAGCTGCCCCATAACTACAGTGGGGCTCTTGGGGGCTCAGCCCCCTCCCTTAAAGGGACAGGCCCACAAGATTTCCCTCCTCCCTTGCCGGCGGAGTCTTCTCCCTGCTTGCTAGCAGGAAGAAGACTCTGTGGAAGGCAGCGGAGGCCACGCAGCTGCCCTCTCCCCCACCAGCCAGCTGAGCAAGGAGGGAGTTTAAAGTTTAAATCCCCTCTCTGGGCAGCTGGCTGGCAGGGGGAAGAGAGGGGAGGTGCATTTAAACCCTCATGGGGGTTTAAATTTTTATTTTAAATTCAGCCTCCCCACACCAGCAGCCCCCCCCTCGAACCCCTGCAGAGCCAGTTCGGTGTAGTGGTTAAGGGCGTGGACTATAATCTGGGAGAACCGGGTTTGATTCCCCACTCCTCCACTTGCACCTGCTGGATTAATTATTTATTTACTTATTTATTCAATTTATACCCCGCCCTCCCTGCAAGCAGGCTCAGGGCGGCTGACCTTGGGTCAGTCACAAGTTCTCTCAGAGCTGTTCTTGAAAAACAGCAGTTTCTGTCAGAGCTCTCTCAGCCCCACCTACCTCATGGGCAATGCTCCCTCTAAGCAGTGGAGTCTTGTGAGCAAAAATTCTACTTTGTGACCTACTGGCATTCAAGTGGTGAGGGAGCGATTTGGCTGCTGCATAAATTAGTTTGCTCTGGAGCCATCCTTCCTGAGCTAAGACAAAAATGTGTGAGCTGGAGGCTAAAAAACTGTGAGCCAGCTCACACCAACTCAGCTTGGAGGGAACCCTGCTCATGGGGTGTCTATTGTGGGGAGGGGAAGGGAAAGGAGTTTGTAAGCCACTCTGAGAGACTCCTTTGGGTAGTGAAGGGCAGAGTATAAATCCAATCTCTTCTCCTCTTCTTCTGCAAGTTAAAAAATTCCTAGCTATGGGCCTGGGTGCCAGCCAGAAGTTTGTGGGCCCTGCAAAAGTTTGGAACTCCCTCCCCAGGGAGACGTGTCTGCCTTTCTGTACTGTTGTTTCCCAGTGGTAAGTGAAGATTTTTTTTGTTCTTTTCGGTTTACATGTTTCTATCGAACTACAGCATGTATCTTTTCTCAGCACTTTCAATGCTGAAATGTTTAATGCTCGCCCGCCTGGGGGACCCCTTTTTGTGTGGAAAGGTGGCGGAGAAATGTTTTAAATAAAGAAAAAATGAATCGGAGCATCTTATATTAAATACATAGATTTTGGAGACTAATTCCAATAGCATTAGTAAGAGAGTGGCTATTTTACTATTGGCGGCTAAAAATGCTATTGCATTAAAATCGAAAGATATAGTAAAGGTAAAGGTTTCTCTTGCTCAAAAGCCAGTCAAGTCTGACTCTAGGGATGCGGTGCTCATCTCTGTTTCCAAGCCAAAGAGCCAACGCTGTCCAAAGACTTCTCCGTGGTCATGTGACCGGCATGACTAGATGACGAGGCGCACAGAACACTGCTCCCTTCCCACCAAAGTGGTACCTATTTATCTACTTGCAATTTCTTGCTTTTGAACTGCTAGGTTGGCAGGAGCTGGGACCAGAGATGGGAGCTCATTCCGTCTTGTGGCACTCGGGTCTCGAACTGCTGAACTACCGACCTTCCAATCTGGAGTTCAGCATCTTAACCACTTGAGGCACCGCAGTCCCTGGAAAAATATACAAGGTCCTAATAGAAAAAGGTCAGTATACATGCCAAGGAATGTTCAAACTATTGCACAATTGCACTCATTTCACATGCTAGTAAGATCATGCTCAAGATCCTACAAGCTAGGTTCCAACAGTACATGGATAGAGAACTGCCAGAAGTACAAGCTGGGTTTCGAAGAGGTAGAGGAACTAGAGATCAAATTGCCAACATTCACTGGATTATGGAGAAAGCAAGAGAGTACCAGAAAAACATCTACTTCTGCTTCATTGACTATGCTAAAGCCTTTGATTGTGTGGATCACAATAAACTATGGCAGGTTCTTAAAAAGATGGGAATACCAGACCACCTCACATGTCTTCTGAGAAACCTGTATAAGGGTCAAGAAGCAACAGTTAGAACCGGATATGGAACAACTGATTGGTTTAGCATAGAAAAAGGAGTATGACAAGGATGTATATTGTCACCTTGCTTAATTTATACGCAGAGTACACAGGCCCGTAGCCAGGATTTTTTAAGTCAGGGGGCATTTAAATTTCTTAGGGGGCACTGGCTATTCAATTTAATCTGGGGGAGAAGGCCATGGCACCCTGGGCTAGATGGGAAGCCAGGGGGCCTTGCCAGCAAGTCAGGGGGCCTAGCCCCGAAATGCCCCACTGTAGCTACAGGCCTGAGAGTACATCATGCGAAATGCTGACCTGGATGAATCACAAGCTGGAGTTAAGATTGCTGGAGAAAAGATCAATAACCTCAGATATGCAGACGATACCACTCTGATGGCAGAAAGTGAAGAGGACCTAAAGAGCCTCTTGCTCAGGGTGAAAGAGGAGAGCGCAAAAGTGGGCTTGAAGCTCAACATCAAAAAAACTAAGATCATGGCATCCGGCCCCATCAGTCCTTGGCAAATAGAAGGGGAAATCATAGAAGTAGTGACAGACTTCATGTTCCTGGGATCCCAGATCACTGCAGATGGTGACTGCAGCCATGAAATTAAAATATGCCTGCTCCTTGGGAGGAAAGCAATGGCAAACCAAAACAGCATGATAAAAAACAGAGATATCACCCTGCCAACAAAAGTCTGTATGGTCAAAGCAATGGTATTCCCAGTAGTAATGTATGGCTGCGAGAGTCGGACTATAAGGAAGGCCGAGCGCCAAAGAATAGATTCTTTTGAACTGTGGTGCTGGAGAAGACTCTTGAGAGTCCCTTGGACTGCAAGGAGATCAAATCAGTCAATCCTAAAAGAAAATCAACCCTGACTGTTCCCTGGAAGGCCAGATCCTGAAGTTGAAGCTCAAATACTTTGGCCACCAAATGAGAAGGGAGCACTCTCTGGAGAAGATCCTGATATTGGGAAAGATTGAAGGTCAAAGAAGAAGGGGACGGCAAAGGATGAGATGGTTAGACAGTGTCATCGATGCAACGAACATGAAATTGAGCAAACTTCAGAGGACAGAGGAAGACAGGAGGGCCTGGCGTGATCTGGTCCATGGGGTCGCGAAGAGTCGGACTCGACTGTGCAACTGAACAACAACAACAACAACAACAACAATAGAAAAGTTTGGCATTCTAAACTTTGGAATATATATTCCAAAGGTAACTGAGGGTCTCACAGAAACATACTAGCAGTCATCATATTCTGATTTTAATATAACTTGGTTTCCTATTCTACAATATTTGATGCAAGAAGAGGAAATTCCTGTCATAATAGATTTATTACACTTATGGTAAAATGGTAGACCTGTTGTTTTTTGCTTGTTATTTACAACTACAAAGTATTAATTACATATTAAAAATATAGGCTGTTATAGGAGTACAATGAGCTGCGGTGGCTCAAGTGGTTAAGACGCTGAACTGCAGGCTGTGGAAGGTCCATAGTTCAGCAGTTCGAGACCCGGGTGCCGCATGACAGGGTGAGCTCCTGTCTCTAGTTCCAGCTCCTGCCAACCTAGCAGTTCGAAAGCAAGAAATTGCAAGTAGATAAATAGGTACCACTTCGGTGGGAAGGTAACAGCGTTCCGTGCACCTTGGTGTTTAGTCATGCCGGCCACATGACCACGGAAACGTCTTCGGACAGCGCTGGCTCTTCGGCTTTGAAACGGAGATGAGCACCGCAACCCTAGAGTTGGATTCGACTGGCTTTCGAGCAAGGGAACCTTTACCTTTACCTTAGGAGTACAATGTAGCTAAGGTCAGCAATCTAAGTAATATATGTACTATATTATGTTACTTACCTGTATATTGATGTTTAACGATTGTATTTGGTTATGTTTTAATAAAAAATTCTTATTTTAAAAAAAGAAAAAAGAAAAAATGAACCCATCTAAGCTGAATCACCAAATGAAACCCCCACTGCAGCCGAGTCCGCTTGCGCCGGCCAAGCCTAGGGGAGAATTCCATACCTGAGGGAAGGGGACCTGGAGAGGGCCTGGAAGAAACCCCGTGCTTGGGGAGAGCCGGCTTGAACGGCGGCAGACGACTCGGTTGAAGGGGCGAACCTCCTGCACTGCTCGGCCCCCCCTCACTTCCAGAGGGGGGAGTCCCTGCCGACGCCCCCTCCAGACTGCACAAGGAAGCAGCCGACTGCTAAGAAAGGCAAACAGAGAAAAATGTTACGCTGGGGCGGGGTGGAGGGGAGAGAGGCTCACCTAGACTCAGGAAGTGATTACTCACGCTCAGTTTTGGCCGCGACGCACTCAGGTCCACACCCTCGCCAAGACGCCTCAGTTTCCCCACGGGGGCCAAAGCCTCTTCAAGATCCAGTTCCGGGCTCTCCACACCCAGGCCTTTTCGTTTCAGAGTCTAGGGAACATGGATAAGGCAGCGTAGATCCGGGGTCCCCAACATGGGGCTCGTGGGTGCCAGCTAACATCTTATCTGGATCCCACCAAGTCTTTTTCGGAAGTGGGCAGTGCCAGATAAGGGTTTTGCCCAGCAAGGCAACATTTTTTTAAACGTGCAGATTTTTTTTAAAAAGGTTGCTTTGGCAGCAGCTGCCATCACAGTACAAGGATCTGCACTATGTGACTGAAGTTAAGCTGTGGCAGCCATTTTGTGGCTGGCTCCACCTCCTAAGACAGCCATTTTGCGGCAGCCATTTTGATGCTGCGCCCACCATGCTGTGTCAGAATCCCCAATGTGCCCATAGGCTCAAAAAGGTTGGGGGCCCCTGGCATAGGTTCTGAGGCTTATAGAAATCAATGCTCCCTCTAAGCTGTGGAGTCATGTGAACAAAAATTCTACTTTGTGAGCTACTGGCATTAATGTTGTGAGAGAGCAATTTGGCTGCTGCATAAATGAGTTTGCTCTGGAGCCCTCCTTCCTGAGCGAAGACAAAAATGTGTGAGCCGGAGGCTAAAAAACTGTGAGCTAGCTCACACTAACTCAGCTTAGAGGGAACACTGGAAATGACGGGCATGTTTTTAAACACACGGACGCATATAAATAATTCCTCTGTGGAACTCACTGCAACAAGATGGAATGGCAGCTGCTCGCTTAGAGGGGCTTTAAAAACAGATTGAACACAGCGGGAGAGAATGGTTCTTTCAATGGCTATTTTGCAATGGCTCTAAATTGAATCTCCATTGTTCCAAGACAATAAGTGCGAATATCAGTCACTGGAGAACAATAACAGAAGGAGACTATGGACACATGTGGCTCTTTCACAGATATTGTGCGGCCCCCGGCACGGCAGCCGGGGAAGCAAAGAGCAGGCAAGTTTTCCCTTCCTTCCCCCCGTCCTCCTATTTGCTTTCTTTGTTTCTCTCTCTTTCTTTCCACCTCTTCCCTTCTTTCTTTCCACCTCTCTCTGTCTCTCTCCCTCTCTGACAAATAAATATAATTAGCAAACAAATATCATTGGACAAATAAATATCATTATCCATATCTGTTTTTACCCCTTTTGCTTTTATTTTGGCAGCCTCATTTAATGTTAATAAAAAGCAAATTTGCATATTTCTAAATGAAAACGTGTTTGTAGTATCGGTTCGTGTCTTGCGGCTCTCAGACATCTGATGTTTATTCTGTGTGGCTCAAGTTTGGCCACCCCTGCTATGGACCATTGGTTTGATCCAGCAGGGGTCTTCTCTACAGGCTTATATTTTAAGTTGAGATGTAAAGCAATCCCAACCTCAATGAACTCAACATACAATATACATGTGAGGAAAAAAAATACCTACTTGGAACACTCTGGAAATTGAGGAAGTGTGTGGTATAGCACACCTCTGATGTCCCCAAGAAAAGACAGCGCCCACCCACCCCCAAAGTTTCAGCGCACTTTACAAAAAATTCTTCTTTTCAGCAACACAAGAAAAGCCATTCTTCTGTCAGTTACGGACAATTTTAATTATGAATCTTTGCACACGTGAAACCCGTTTTCCATACAGACAGTAAAAAATAAAGGAAATGAATGTGCAGGAGAGCCCAGGCGAAGGAGGGGAAAGTCCAACGGCTAAACCAGAGCTTGACTCCCTGGTATCCGTGTCTGTCATTTTATTCACTAAGCTAGGAGGAAGCAGGGGCCTTCTTAATTAACAAAAATAGACACTAAAATTATATACTACTGGTAAATTTCCACACTGTCAAAAAGGTGCGTAGGTTTTGTAGCCCACCAGACGCCTCTGAGAAGCACGCAAGCAGTTTGTGGCTTGTCCCACAGCATCTAGTGCTAAAAGATAGAGTGCATCTATACACAGAAGCTCCATCTAGCTATTGTGGCTAATTGCCTTGGATACATACGATTTAGGATAGACAGAATGGGGTTTAGGATAGATAGAATGTGGTTTCCTGAAGTGCCATGGCTTCCTCCATTGAGTCAATGCATCTCATGTTGCATCTTCCTCTTTTCCTACTTGCCTTCAACTTTCCCTGGCAATATTGTCATTTTCAGTGCGTCCTGTCTTCTCATGCCTTCTCCAACAGTTCATCACCCCTTAAAAGCTTTTCTAAGCTAGGAGCCTGTCATGCTACCCAGTGGGCTGCCACCTTCCTCTGCCACCACTCTGGACTTAGGGTCCCTTGGAAAGGCTCAGGGTACCCTCCCAAGCCCAACCAAAAATACTCCTGTTCAGCTGAGAAAATATAGGCGTGATGACCAGGCAGAGAACATAAAAATGGTTTATTATTACAGTAATGGGCAAGTAAACAAGACAAGGTGCTTAGAATATATATATATATATATATATATATATATATATATATATAACAGTATCTAAAGGTAAATAAAACAAATCTAAGGCAGCTACCTATTTCTCTTAACTGGTTATTATTCAAGGCCCACAGCCTTTTATACCTGGCCTGTGCCTGTACTCACTCTGTCCCGAGTGAGGGATCTTTCTCTCAAACCAGACTATCCTCTCAGCTTAGCTCTGTGAGAGAAAAGAACGCAGTTCCACAGTCCACAGAGATTTTAGTAACAGTCTCCTCATACAATCCCTGGACACTGATTGGTTACAAACAGCACCAAGCATTATGGGGATTGTAGGCAGTGTCTGCTTTCCGCTCCCACACAGGTCTCCTGGGCCTAGGCCTCACTAGGCCTATACAGATCATGACAGAGCCATTGTCATGTCTGGTGGCAGTGAGTTCCACAAGTTAAAGAGGCATAGTGTGAAGAAGGGACTGAACTTCCTAAGGGCCAGCCAACTTCCTGCCCTCCCCCAGGTGCATCTGGCACTTACCTCCAGGATATCTGAATTGGTCCGGCTCTCGTGCGGCTCACTGTATTCTGTGTATTTCAGGAGCACCTTGTCCATGTCCGTGCTGGCGTATTGGAAGAGCCGGTTGGTGCTGTTGAATATGATGAGGGCGATCTCGCAGTCACACAGAACACTCAGCTCATAAGCCTTCTTCATCAGCCCAAACTTCCTCTTGGTGAAGGTGACCTGGCAAAGAGGTAATGTGGTGGAATAGTTGGCGCGGGGCCCCCAAACTTTATGAGGCTGTGGGCGCTTTTGGAATCCTGACACAAAATGGCTGTCACAAAACGGTTGAAGCACAGAGTCACCGGTTCCTTACCTCGGCCAGCAGGGGGCTTTGGGGGCGTTCTGGGAGTTGGGGGGGATGTCACGCGACATCCCCGACACAATGATATCATCTGGAAGTGACATCATCACACTGGAAATGGCGTGTGGGGACACTCTGGTATTTGGGTGAGACTCTATGGAGTTTGCCCAAATACCAGAGCACCCCCTACACAACATTTCTGGCGCAGCAACGTTACTCCTGGGTGACGTCATCGTGTTGGGGGCAGTACTTCTGGTTTTACTAGAAGTGGCCCAAAGATTTTATTTGGAGGTGGGGAAGCCCACTCCAAATCCGGGGAACCCTCTCCCGGACCGGGGGGGCTGGGATCCCTATTGAAACAGGAGGCAGAACTAGTCACAAAATGGCGGCCAGAGCTTGCTTTCAGCCATAGAACATTGTGCTGTGATGGCAGGTCCTGCCAAAGCGATGTTTTAAAAAATCTGCACACACCGTCAAACCTCCAATGGCCAGTCAGAAGCCCTGCTGGACAAAAAGCCCCACGGTGGGCTCTGGGAAAGCTGCCAGCAGGTGCCATGGAGACCCCTGAATAGAGTGTCAGATCAGGTTCCAGGAGACCTGAATTCAACTCCCAATGTAGCCATAAGAACATAACATTATAAGAAGAGCCCTGCTGGATCAGACCAAAGGCTCTGCTCACGGCAGCACAACCCGTCTGGGAATAAGGCTCACCTGCCGGTTCCTTTGGTCCAAAATCCGGCTGATCTGGATTTTCTTCCGCCCCATTGCAGATTGGCAGGGACAGAGACAGCTCTGTAGAGAAGAAAGGGATCATTAAACACTGACAGAAAGGCAATGTCCAGAAGGGAGAGGTGGGACACATCCAGGCCACGAATTTCAACCAGTTTCAAACCAGATTAACTGTATCTCTCCTGAAGTTTATTTGTAAGGTGGCCAACTCTTAGTTGGGAAATACCTGGAGATTTTGGAGGTGGAGCCTGAGGAGGGCGGGGCTTGGGGAGGGGAGGGACTTCAACGGGATACAACAGTAGAGAGTCCCACTTCCCAAGCGGCCATCCTTTCCGGGGGGAGCCGATCTCTGCCACCCAGAGTTCAGCTGGAACCCCAGGAGACCTCCAGCTACCACGTGAATGCTGGCAACCCAATTTATTTGCCTTTTGTTTAACTGAGACGCTTGTGCGGCGCCTTCTCCATTAAAAGTGTCTAATAATTAACAAAAGAAGTCCATCTCTCCTCCAACGCAGCCAGCTTGGTGTAGCAGTTGCGAGCAGTGGCCTCTGATCTGGAGAAGCAGGTTTGATTCTCCACTCCTCCTCCACGTGAAGCCAGCTGGGTTACCTTGGGTCAGTCACAGTTCTCCCAGAGTTCTCTCAGCCCCACCTACCTCACAGGGTGTCTGTTGTGTGGAAAGGAGGGGAAAGGAGATTGTAAGCCGCTCCGAGACTCCTTCAGGTAGTGAAGAGCAGGGTATGAAAGCAACTCTTCTTCTTCTGCCCCATTTTATCGTCATAGCAACAACCTTGTGAAGCAGCTGTGGCAGTAGGGTTGCCAGCTCTGGGTTGGGAAATACTTGGAGATTTTGGGGGTGGAGCCTATAGAAGGTGGGGTTTTTGGAGGGGAGGGACCTCAGCAGGGTATAATGCCACAGAAACCACTCTCCAAAGGAGCTATTTCCTCCAGGGGAAGTGATTTTGGTCATCTGGAGATCAATTACAATAACAGAAGATCTCCAGATGTCACCTGGAGGTTGGCAACCCTATGTGTCAGAGAGCAAATGACTGGCCAAGTGAGCTCCACAGCCAAGCAGAATTTGAACCTCGGTCTTCTAGGCCCTAGCCTGACACTCTAAACCACATTCTACACTCCCACTCAATGCAAACCACACAATAGAACATTTAATACAGATAAAGTATGAAAGGCTAACAGCAAGATAAAACAAAACCCATATAAAATAGAGGGGGTTCATTACATCAACTAAATCACAACATGGACATAAGCGTTCCCAGTTTCATTTCTTGCAAAAGTTTTTTTCAACAAGGTTTTCTGGTTTTGTAGATTGGTTTGTGTTGTACTTTAAAAAAATATAACACATACAACGTATCTGGCTTTAATATGTGCAACGCATGTCATTTGTCAATTTATGGGTGCCCAAATCAGGGTGGAAAAAAGCATACCTTTTACAGGAAAAACTCAGCATGGAAAAAACCAAGAAATGGTGCAGAAATCAAGATAACCATCTGGCTACTGTGTGAGACAGGATGCTGGACTAGATGGACCGCTGGTTGGATCCAGCAAGGCCCTCTTATGTTCTTAACCATGCCTGGTTTTGGCACAAACAAAATCAAAATGGGGATTTTTAGGCTGGAACAGCAAGGAAGAATTATTCAAAACCACCCCAAAGGCAGAGGAGGATCGCAGGTCCCCAGGTCAGGGGACAAAACCTTGGGACTCTCCAGATCTGCATCGTCACCCCAAGAGTTCATCTCTGGTTTTCTGCATCCCTCCACGCCCCGTCTTCTTCAATTGCCTCGACTTCTGGCCATCAAGCATCACGGTCTAAATTTAGCAGGTCAGAACTAAATTTAAAAGCTGGCAGGAAACTCTGACAGAGTTCCCATGACCCACGGCCGTGCCAGTCCTCGCCCACGCAGGGCACTGAAAGGTACACGGCCAGACATTTGCACAGGAACTATGGTCGACAGGAGGGGGAAATTGTAGAATATTCCCTGGGGGAAGCCCCCTTCCTAGCCCAGAGCATCACCAAGTGACTGCAGTGAACTCACAAATAGTCTTGTCTCAGTTGATCAGGGGGCAGGGGCCGTGGCACGCAGAGGGTCCCAGGTTCAATCCCAGGCGTCTCCAGTTCAAAGAACCAGGTCGTAGGCAACACTCCCTCTAAGTTGTGGAGTCTTGTGAGCAAAAATTCTACTTTGTGAGCTACTGGCATTAAAGCTGTGAGTGAGCGATTTGGCTGCTGCATAAATGAGTTTGCTCTGGAGCCCTCCTCCCTGAGCGAAGACAGAAATGTGTGAGCCGGAGGCTAAAACAACTGTGAGCTAGCTCAGCTTAGAGGGAACACTGGTCGTAGGTGACGTGGAAGATTTGGAAAACGGCTACCCATCTGAGCAGACAATACTGACCTTGATGGACCAAGGGCCTGATTTAGTATAAGGCAGCTTGGGGTGCTCAGACCCCGGACTCAAAAAGTATGGTTGCTGTCGGAGGCAAGCATGCACCTGTGCCCCCAGGACTTGACATCCATGCCCATGGATCAACTGCATTTGTCCTGAGTGCAGAAACAGTGCAGACTCTGCAAATGGACATTTAAAATTAGCTCTCCGAAGTTTCTCGTTCTTACGGTGTGCTCAGAAAGCTTATGCAAGCAACAAGGGGTTGCCAATCTCCAGAAAGGACCTGGAGTTCTCCTGGCATTCCACCTGATCTCCAGACAACAGAGAGCAGTTCCCCTGGAGACAACGGCTGCTTTGGAGGGAGGACTCTACAGCACGGTGCCCTGTTGAGGTCCTTCCCTTCCTCAGGCTCTGCCCTCTGCAGACTCTAACCCCAAATCTCCAGGAATTTCTCAGCCTGGAGCTGGCAACCATAGCAGCACAGTTAAAGTCTTTGGACCCAAAGGAGGGGTAGGAAATTGTAATGGCCTGCATGAGAACCCCCTTGCTGGATCAGACCCCAAATCCATTTAGTCCAGCATCCTGTTTTCTGAGTGGTCAACGTGAAGCCCCTACGGCAAAATGGCCATCCAAGCTTCAATAACCCAGAATGATAAGCAATCAAGCACAACGGAGGTGCTGCAAATTCTGAACTGCTGGAAATGGGTTCCCAGGAGGGTTCGTTCCCCACATTTCTGTGCCACCCTTTTTCCAAGAAACTCAGAGTTGAGATATGGGGGGGCTGATGGGAGGGAATATTGATCCCCCCACCTCACAACAATGCCGGTGTGGGGGGGAGATCTCCCAGTCTCTCCAGAGCCAGGTCAATGCTCTCACCAGTATACTATACCACACTGGCTCTGACCAGCCGTGAATTTGCCGCTATCGAGGCTGAGATTTTTCATGTTTTAAAACCGGCTTCGTACACTGCTTTAAAACAATGCCAGCAGCCAGACAGACAAAACTTTTAAAATATATGTTAACTGCAGCAAGGGTAGTAATTCCAGCAAAGTGGAAAATCAAAGACTGTCGAACTCTTGAGAATGGGATGGGTAAAGTGCAGAAATATACTGTTACGGCAAAACTGACAAACTTCATTAATCAGACACTGACAGACTAAATTGAAAATAGCTGGTGAGTTTTCTATGATTACTCTAACCAGTCTTTTTAGTCATGCAGTTGAATGGTTTATCTTACAGGACGGTTTCAGTATGAAATATTTAAAGATGTTCTCTTTCGTATGATTCTTACCACAACAAATTGTGATTCATTGTTTATTATGTAAGTGATAAAGAGAGACAAGATAGGATAAAAAAGTTAATATATTATGAGAAAATGGTAGAATGTTGAATAGGTTGTTATAGTGGTTTTTAAAATTATAATGTTATATAACTGTCCTAAATATTCTAGTATTTGAATTTGCAAAAAATGCCCTTTATACTACGTTCCGGTAATTTTACCTTTTATTCTTTCCCCTTATCCCCTTTTTAAATTCTAGATTCCCTCAAAAAGTTCAAAATAATAAAAATTATATTTAAAAAACCCTTTTAAAATAAACTTGTTTCATTCATTGGAAAGCAGGCAGGGGACGTTCCAACAGCAAAACTGAGGAGATGAGCGAGAAATTCATCGAACAGAGACCTGCAAAGGATGGCAAGAGAGGTGTAAATAACAGTGTAAATAAAGGAGAACCTGGCCAGTTGTAAATGGGTGCTTTCTGTACTATTCTCTGCCTGAATTCTGGCTTGGCTCTACCGGGTATATGCTCGATAACGCAGGGAGGCCGATCTTATGTAAGGAAGGGCCTGGTTTCATCAGCCCCTTCCTCCCGGGAAACTCATTAGAGAAGACAGGAAAGGAAAGAGACTCAAGGAAGTGTATGTGTGCGTGTGTGTTTTGTGCTGTGTGGGTTCATTCTCCAGTGCTGTTTTTCCACCAGGATCAATTCATTCCTTTCTCATTCTACTTCCTATAATGCACAAGGTGTTTGCCGTTAATACTAACTGAATGAGTAGGCGAGAATGGCCTTTGCGCAACAGTGGAAAGCGGAGAAGGTGCCAGATGTACAAGACTGGTTAAGGAAACTGTTGTTTTTAGCCGAAATGGACAAAATGACGAAAAAAACTAAATGGACAAAATGGCAGAACGATATCTAAAAGGCTGGGAAGGCCTGAAATTGTATATGGAAACTGAATATAGAATGAAAGGGAAAATGTACAATCTTGATTTGTATTGAAACTGAATGAGAAATGAAATGAACACTTGATTGTACTGTACCTTTATTGGAAACTATGTTTGACATAGTAACAGCGTTCCGTGCACCTTGGTGTTTAGTCATGCCGGCCACATGACCACGGAAACGTCTTCGGACAGCGCTGGCTCTTCGGCTTTGAAACGGAGATGAGCACCGCAACCCTAGAGTCAGACTCGACTGGCTTTCGAGCAAGGGAAACCTTTATCTTTACCTTTACTATGTTTGAAAAAGTCAGGTTTTTATGTATCAGAATTGTGTTACCTGGTTTGTCGATTGTTATAAGTCTAAACTCGATTACCTTTTAACTTTTTCTTTTTTGTTATTAGCAGTGTTGGAAGCCTATTAGGGGGGTGGGGGGATGGGATGCAATTTTTAAATTGTATTGGTAACGATGTTTAACAATTTTGAATATATTCCAATAAAATTTTGTTTCCAAAAAAAAAACAAAAAACACTAACTGAATGAGAATACACTCAAATATTACAGCCAACACGAAAAAGCCCACCAAGGCTACAACCAGGGCTGCAAAGCTGCTTATTAGAACACCTGTCCCAAATGTTTAAAAAGTGGCAGCTCGAGAAGAAAAAAACCCATATTATCCAAAAACATCCATCCCAAGACAACACGTTAAGACAGGATTCTCTCAGAATGTCAAAAAAAGTGTAGAATGTAGCACTGGTTGAGGAACTCAGTTCCCCGAGAATCTTAGCTGAATTTTTCATTTCCATTAGGCAAGGTTCTAGACCTCTTGAGCAGAAAGATATGACTGGTTGTGTGCTGGGGTGTGTCTGTGTGTCCCATCCTGTGACAAGGAACCGTTGAGATAAATTCTGCAAATCTGCTATGTTTGCAAAATTAGCCGTAAAACCCAGCTGAACTTGGAGAACAATATGGATTCCTTGGCTGCAGAACCAATGGCATAAACACATCGACCAAGACTGTCCCTTTTGGTTCCAGTCACTTACACAGAAAGTGGGCATTTTCACTTTTTAAAAAGTATACATATTTCCAGGGCTCTTCTTGTAGCAGGAACTCCTTTGCATATTAGGTGACACACCCCTAATGTAGCCAATCCTCCAAGAGCTTACAGAGCTCTTCTTACAGGGGCTACTGTAAGATTTTCTCTCCGTAGCTTGGAAATTGACTGTAATTCCGGGAGACCTTCAGGCCCCACCTAGAGGTTGTAGCAACCCAAGCTGCAGTGTTAGGAGAGTCAAGTAGCGAATAAATGTACACTGCAAGAAACTTTTGTAAACATGTTAATTTACAAAAGTTTCTTGCAGTGTATATTTATTCATTACTTGACCCACCTAGAGGCTGGCAGCTCTTCTTCTGCTACTCCAGACTCTGCCCGACATTAAAGGTACACTTCTTTCCAAGACATTGTTAGCAGCCATGGGGGTTCCAAAGTAAAATCCAAAAATCTGAGAAATCTCAACTTCTTTCTCCCTTCCATTGTGAGGTAGCAGAAGAAGAGTTCGTTTTTATACCCTGCCTTTCACTACCCAAAGGAATCTCAGAGCAGTTTCCCTTCCTCTCTCCACAACAGACACCCTGTGAGGTAGGTGGGGCTGAGAAAGCTCTTTCGAGAACTGCTCTTGAGAGAACAGCTCTGAGAGAACTTGTGACTTGCCCAAGATCACCAAGCTGGCTTCATGTGGAGGAAGAGTGGAGAATCGAACCCAGTTCTCCCAATTAGAGTCCCCCGCTCTTGACCACTACACCAAACTGGCGCTCAAACTATCTGGTGACTCAGTGTTGATTCTTCTGGATCCGATATAAGAAAGTTCAGACAGAGACACATAAATATCTTCTAAGAAACTTGTCATCTCAAATGGTCTCAGAAAGTATTACCTTTAGTAGACATTTGCTGGTGGGTAAGATCAAAATGTATAAGCCGCTGTGAGAAAAGACCTCTTTGCCAAGTCCATGCGCTGTTACCGGGAGCTAGATGGAGCATGCACATTACTCCCATTCTACAGTCACTCCACTGGCTGCCCATCAGTTAGATAAAGGTTGCCCTTGCTTGAAAGCCAGTCATATCTGGCTCTAGGGTTGCGGTACTCATCTCCATTTCCAAGCCGAAGAACCAGCGCTGTCCAAAGACTTCTCTGTGGTCAAGTGGCCGGCATGACTAGACGCCAAGGCGCATCAGTCACCAGGCTCAATTTAAGGTATTGGCTGCCACATACAAAGCCCTTCATGGCCTCGGTCCCCCATGTCTGCGAGACCGCCTCTCCCATTAAGCTCCACCAGGACAGTTTCACTCATCAGAGCAGGATCCTCTGCAGGAGCCAACCAGCAAATGGGCAAAGCCGACAACTGCTTGTACACGTGGCCTTCTCCGTTGTGGCCCCCGCCCTTGTGGAACGGCCTGCTTGAGGAGGTCAGGCAGGATCCCGCTCTCCTGGCTTTCCACAAACTATGCAAAACTGAATTATTCAAGAGGGCTTCTCTACGCAGGCAATAGAGTCGCACTGTACAAAAGGCTTTGCAAAGTTACTTGGATCAAATATTGGGGACGGTGGTCTGTTCTACCGTGTATAGCCTGCTGAAACTAGGGGCCTGCTATGTAAATTTTGCATCACTTCATGTGTCAGGTTAATATTGATACTTTGCTTCTTTCCTGTTGTTAGACTTCCGGTTGGTTCTACAACCCTAATTCCTATTGCATCGTCTCTTGGATGTCCCGCCCTGTCAATCGTATTGACTTGCTCTGTCTAATCCACCTTGAGTCCAAGTGAGAAAGATGGACTATAAATAACGTAAATGAAATGAAATAGATAGAACTTCTGTGGAAGGAGCAGGTTACCTCTTAATACTAGATGCCTGTGAACAAAGAACTGGGGATTGTCTCTCCACTTCATGCCACTGTTGGAAAGGGAATGCGGGACTCCATAAACACCTTAGCTTGGAGTAGCCAGTTTGGTGTCATGGTTAAGAGCGCGGACTCTAATCTGGGAGAATCAGGTTTGATTCCCCACTCCTCTGCTTGCAGCTGCTGGTGTGACCTTGGGTTAGTCATAAGTTCTGTCAGAGCTGATCTCTCAACAGCAATTCTCTCAAGAGCTCTCTCAGCCCCACCTACCTCACAGAGTGTCTGTTGTGGGGAAGGGAAGGGAAAGGAGATTCTATGCTGCTCAAAGACTCCTTTGGGTAGTGAAAGGTGGGGTATAAATCCAATCTCTTCTTCTTCCTCCTCTTTCTCTTCCTCCTCCTCTTTGGCAAAATTTAAAATGTTCTTTTGCCTTTTTATGATATATTTTTAAAAACACCCTAGTGTGGCTTGCAAAAAAGTAGGTATTTACTGGACAGAGACACATGAAGAAATACAAAAGATACTAAAACTTAAGTTTGCAATGGAGCTGAAAAGTATGCCATTAAATGTCTTCCCAAGCAATATTTAAACCAGGGGTGTCGAACTCATTTGTTACGAGGGTTGGATCTGACATAGATGAGACCTTATCGGACCAGGCCATGTGTGTCATGAAATGTAATGCCAGGTACCAGAAATATAAACTTTATAAAGGACACAAACATAAAGGGTTTTTTTAAATAAAAAAAACTTAAAATAAAAACATGCTTAAAATATTAGTACTCTTGCAATATTTTGTTTATTTAACAGGGTCTGATAACTGACACCTCTTGCTCTGAATGATGGCATCAAAACGTCTGTGCTGTTGCAATCCTGAGTCTGCTCTTCAGGTGAGTATCTGTAAGCTGCAAACCTGCGATGACGCAGCAGCAGCAGAACTGGAAGAAGAAGCAAAAGACAGCCAGTTCCACTATGGACCTGATAGAAGCCCTCCAGGGGCCTGATCCGTCCCCTGGGCTGCATGTTTGACACCTCTGGTTTAAACAGTTCACAGTGAGTTATATAAGTATATGGAGGCAGTGGAAAGAGTAATATTCACAGCAAAATGGAAGGCAGTGAAATGACCAGACTTGATGGAATGGAGAAATAAACTGAATGAACAGGTGACAAGGGCAAAGTTAACATCTCTCATACATAATATAGTGTCCAGATCACGAGATGTGATGGTACCACTTTGATCTGCTCTGGTTAGACCTCACCTGGAGTATTGTGTTCAGTTTTGGGCACCATAATTTAACACAAGATGGAACATGTCCAGAGGAGGGCAACGAAGATGGTGAGGGGTCTGGAGACCCAGTCCTACAAGGAAAGGCTGAAGGAGCTGGGTATATTTAGCCTGGAGAGGAGATGGCTGAGAGGTGATAGGATAACCATCTTCAAGTCCTTGAAAGGCTGTCATCTAAAGGATGGGGCAGAGTGGTTTTCTGTTGCCCCAGAAGGTTGGACCAGAACCAATGGATTGAAATTAAATCAGAAGAGTTTTAGGCTAAACATTAGGAAGAACTTTCTGACAGTTAGAGCAGTTCCTCAGCAGAACAGGCTTCCTCGGGAGGCGGTGAGCTCTCCTTCTTTGGAGGTTTTCAGACAGAAGCTAGATGGCCATCTGACAGCAATGCAGATTCTGTGAACTTGGGCAGATCACGAGAGGGAGGGCAGAAAGGGTTGCCTCGGTGCTTAGTTCTTGTGGCCCTTTCTTACACGCCCAGGGAAATGCTGATTGCTGCTTTGGGGTCAGGAAGCAATCCTGGAGGCTTTCTGTCATCTTCTGGGCGTGGAGCAGGGGTCATTGCAGGCGTGTGGAGGGGGAGGTATTTGTGAATTTCCTGCATTGTGCAGGGGGTTGGACTAGATGACCCTGGAGGTCCCTCCAACTCTATGATTCTATAATAGACCAACTTCAGAATTTCAAGAAAAATTGAGAAATTTTTTTCAATTACATAGCTGAAAAGCAAGAATCAAATGATATAAAAACAGGGAACAATAGAAAGAAAGATTTAGGTAAGACGTGATCTACAATGAAAATGTTATTAGATATGAAGATAGATGGAAAAGATAGAAAAGGTATTTAAATAGACATGAAATATTAAAATTTTATTTAATTTTATTTTATTTGTCTTCTGTCCTGCCCTCCGCACCGCAGCATGCTCCGGGCAGCTCACAACATAATTACTCATAAAACAGTTTCTCACTTAGAATTACAATAAATTAAATCTCAAAACAATACATAAAGTGCTAATGATGGCATACAACATGGTGGGAGTCCACCATCAATGAGCGCCTGGTCTGGGTCATGTCAGCAAGGCACAGGCTATTCAATGATGTTAATGCTATTATTGGTGTTATTAAGATATTGATGGTATTGGTGAATTTAAGCAAGTTCTACATAATGCATAGGGCTGTGGTGGCTCGGAAGTTAAGACGCTGAGCTGCAGATCGGAAGGCCTGTAGTTCGGCAGTTCGACACAAGAGTGCTGCGGGACGGAGTGAGCTCCCATCTCTGGCCCCAGCTCCTGCCAACCTAGCAGTTCAAAAGCAAGAAATTGCAAGTAGATAAATAGGTACTGCTTCGGTGGGAAGGTAACAGCATTCCGTGCGCCTTGGCGTTTAGTTGTGCCAGCCACATGACCACGGAGAAGTCTTTGGACAACGCTGACTCTTCAGCTTGGAAACGGAGATGAGCACCGCATCCCTAGAGTCAGATTCAACTAGCTTTTGAGCAAGAGAAACCTTTACCTTACATAATGTATGCAAATGTATGATTTTTAAGTAGAAATGAATATAGTTTATATTTTGTGTCTCATTGAAATAAAAAAAAATTAATTTAAAGACAAACCAAAAAATAAGTATTTGCAAACTGCCACGAAGAACATATCATTCATGGTGATGCTTCTAGCCCCTTCGTACTCCATGCCAAACTTCCTACTTGGGCCATAATGAGAGGAGAAATCCCACAAGGACACACACTGATTTTCTCATCTGCTGTTACACTGTTTTCAGCAAGACAAGCTTCAGATGGACAGGGGGCGACTCTGCATCTAGCATTCGCTCCCCATCTTCTCTACTGGGAGGAAGACGTGCAGTTCAAAACCACATGCAAATACCCCAGGCCAACGCCATACTGGCTGCAAAGTCACCACTGAACAGCCATAAAACGGCCACAAATCTATGCAGAAGGTACCATAAAATCCGACGATCAAAGGAAGTGAAACCGGCGTGCAATGTAGAGGGGAATTTCTGTTCCAGCCTGGGTTTGCTAAAACAGTGGAGGGAAAAGCCAATGCAGAATCAGCCAGTGTTAAACTGAGTCAGCTGAGCTAAGGCAAGGAGTGGAGAGCACCTGTTGAGTTACTGATAGAACGTAAGGGATTTTTTTTCCTCCCTTTGCCTTCCTAGCTGCTGTGTGGGAGCTGAGAGAGAGTTGGGTTGGTAGTAGCCTGATAGAGAGTGGTTCTGTTTAAGTCTGTCTGGGGCTGTTTGTGCTTTGGGGGTTGTTGGAGGCTGAGTGAGTTGCTGTGGAGCAGTGTTTTTCAACTTTTTTGTGCAAAGGCACACTTTTTCATGAAAAAAATCACGAGGCACACCACCATTAGAAAATGTTAAAAAATTTAACTCTGTGAGCCGAAGCCGCATGTTACGGATGAAATTGGAATTTTTCCCATGGCACACCAGACAATATCTCACGGCACACTAGTGTGCCACGGCACAGTGGTTGAAAAACGCTGCTGTGGAGTGCTGTTGATTGCAAGCCCTGCCCCCTATTGTGCTGGGCTCTGCTGTGCTGAGCAGGAAGGGGCCTTTTGAAACAAAGGGCTGCTCCTCGCCAGAGGTGCGAGCCGAAGAGCGAGAACCAAAGGGCTCTTGCCCTGTGGCTCGTAGCCTGTGGGTCTTACTTGGAGAGGGAACTGTTGGCAAGGTAGCCATTTGGTCAGTCTCAAAGATTTCAGGGTACATCACGCAACAAGAGTTTACATCGGAGTTTGACTAAAGTTCCTAAGGCTGTAGAAGATAGCATTGCTCCTAGGAAGATGGATAACAAAGGATCTATTCCAGTGACCTGCCTGGGTGGCGCCATGATCATTTTTCTGCCATGCCATGAAATGCGTTATACATGCTGCAAGTGCAGGCTTATAAGAATGCTTGAGGAGAAGGTGGGAGAACTCGAGGCACAAATCTGTACACTGAGGAACATCAGGGAGACAGAAAGCTTTTTAGATGTGAAGGAAGAGGGGCTCCTGAGAGAACGGCAAGAGCTAGCAAATCCTATGCAAGAGGACGGATGTGACAAGGAACAGGTGGGTGAGTGGAAGACTGTGACCTTGAGGAGTAAGATAATCAGGAAACACTCACAGCCAGTGGAGCTGCAAAATCGATATCAGCCGCTTCTGATGATGGAAGATCAGAATAGCATACACCGGGATCAAAAGGATGAGACTGACACACAAGCACATTTTATTTATTTATTTATTTTTAGATTTATATCCCGCCCTCCCCAAGGCTCAGGGCGGCTAACAGAGGGGCATAAATGCCACAGTTAAAACAGATAAAAACACAATAAAACAAAGCAGTAAAACAATACAGTACTATTCGCTAGAATAGAACAATACAGAAAACAATACAGTGCTAGATGTTACAGAAAACAATACAGTGCTAGATGTTACAGTCATTAAGTGCAAGATGGGGGGAACCCAACCATCACTGTCTTCTTATCCAGGTACACATAAGCAGAGAAGGAACCAAGCTATCCCACAGAGGAAGAGACAACTAGTGGTGGTTGGCGACTCCCTACTGAGAGGGATGGAAGAAGGTGTATGCAGACCGGATAAGGAATCTCAAGAGGTTTGTTGTCTTCCTGGAGCATGTATCCAAGATGTGACTAAGAGAATTCCAAGACTGGTCAAGACCTCTGATTGCTACCCACTCCTGCTGATCCATGTGGGAACAAACGATATGGCCTGAAGAAACCTTGAATGGATCTCCAAAGACTACGAGGCTCTGGGCAAGAAGGTGAAAGATCTGGGGGCACAGGTGGTGTTCTCCTCCATGTTACCTGTTGAGGGTCATGGAGCTGGAAGGGAGAACAGGATACTGGAGGTGAATGGCTGGTTACATAGATGGTGCTGTCGAGAGGGATTTGGCTTCCTGGACCATGGTATGTACCTCCAAGATGAAGGACTGTTGGCGATGGATGGGGTGCACCTTACAAAGAATGGGATGAATGTCTTTGCTGCAAGACTTGCGAACCTGATCAGGAGGGCTTTAAACTGAAGACATCAGGGGTGGAAAGAAAAAGCCTGATGTTGTGCAGCATCCCCAACACTAAGTTTAAGAAGGGGAGTGACCAGAGAATAAATGAACGGGAAAGAGGTAAGTTCAGTAATTTTCAGGTAAAATTGAAGGGACCTACTGTAGGAAAGAACGTCTGTAATCTGAAATGTCTTTATACTAATGCACAGAGTATGAGAAATAAACAGGAGGAACTTGAACTTCAAATATTGGAAAGTAATTATGATCTGACTGGTATCACTGAGACTTGGTGGGATGAGTCTCATATATGAAGCACAGCGATTGAAGGTTATACCTTGTTCAAACGGAACAGAATAAACAAAAAAGGCAGTGGGGTGGCACTATATGTCAAGAATGAATACACTTGCACTGAAACTCAGGATTTTGAGAGTTGCCCTGTTGAAAGTGTGTGGGTAAGGATAGAGCAGGGAGGGAAAGAAGGGGATATTGTTGTGGGGGTATACTACAGACATCTGAACCAACCGGAGGAACGGGATGTTGCATTCGTACAACAGCTTGTGAAACTTTCACAGAGATAGGATGTAGTGGTTATGGGAGATTTCAACTATCCAGATATTTGCTGGAAATCTAACTCTGCTAGACATGGGGCATCCCGCAGAGTCTTGAATAGTCTTGTGGACAACTTCATCTCTCAGAAGGTGGAGGTGGGAACCAGAGGATCTGCTATCCTAAATTTAATTCTGACTAACAGGGAAGAACTGATTGATGAGGTGAATGTTGTAGGATCCTTGGGGAATAGTGACCATGTCAGCTTGGAATGTGACATAGTGAGGGATGTGAAACCAAGACATAGTAGAACTCGCATCCTGGACTTCAAGAAGGCTGATTTCAAAAAACAGAGAGAAATATTCGGTAGGATACCGTGGCTGGAAATGCTGAGGGGGAAATCTACACAGGAAGAATGGGAGATGTTGAAAAATGAAGTGCTTAAGGCACAATCCCAAACTGTTCCAATAGGAAAGAAAGGTGGGAGACGGGTAATGAAGCCAAGGTGGCTGAACAAGGAACTCTCTGAAGAGCTGAGACTAAAAAGGAAAATGTACAGGAAATTACTGAGGGTGAGTACAAGAAGCAGGCTCAAATCTGTAGGGATGGTGTCAGAAAGGCTAAAGCGCAGATGGAGCTGAGGCTTGCGAGGGATAGCTAAAAATAACAAGAAAAATTTCTATGCCTATGTTTGGAGCAAAAAGAAGAACAGGGATGGGGTAAGCTCATTGCTAGGGGAAGATGGTCAAGTCTTAACAAGGGATGAAGACAAAGTGGAATTACTCAACTCTCACTTTGCATCAGTCTTTAACCATAAGGCGAGCTGTGTACAAACTGAAGAATGCAGGGCATATGAAGGAAGGACGAACTGCCAGTCCAAAGTAAGTAAGGAAATGGTTAGAGAGCATCTAGCTGCCTTAAATACTTTCAAATCTCCAGGGCCGGATGGCTTGCATCCGAGGGTGCTAAAAGAAATTGCAGACGTTATTTCAGAACCTCTCACTCTAATCTTTGAGATGTCCTGGAGTACTGGTGTTGTGCCGGAAGACTGGAGAAGAGCGAATGTTGTCCCAATCTTCAAGAAGGGGAAAAAGACAGACCCGGGAAATTACAGGCCCTGTCAGCTTGACATCAATACTTGGAAAAATTCTAGAGCAGATTATCAAACGCTCTGTCTGTGAGCACCTTGAACAGAATGAGTTAACTGGTAGTAGCCAGCATGGGTTTATCAAGAATAAGTCATGCCAGACCAACCTTATCTCCTTTTTTGACAGAGTTACTAAAATGGTTGACTCTGACAATGCTTTGGATATAGTGTATCTAGATTTCAGTAAAGCATTTGACAAAGTATCTCATGATATCCTTGAGGATAAGCTGGTTATGTGTGGGCTGGATGGTGCAACCATTGGATGGATTCATGGTTGGTTGAAAAATTGTACCCAACGAGTCCTCGTAAATGGCTCTGCATCTATGTGAAGGGAAGTCTTGAGTGGAGTACCAAAAGGCTCAGTCCTGGGCCCGGTATTGTTCAATGTTTTTATAAATGACCTGGAGTAAGACATAGAGGGGATGCTTATCAGATTTGCAGATGACACAAAGCTAGGTGGGATTGCTAATTCTAAAGAAGACAGAGTCAGGATTCAAAGTGATCTAGATAGGCTGGAACAGTGGGCTGAGGCAAATAAAATGAAATTCAACAGAAATAAGTGCAAAGTCCTATACCTAGGCACAAAAAATCAAAGGCACAGATAAAGAATGGGAGGGATTTGGCTTGACAGCAGCACATGTGAAAGGGATCGAGGTGTCATGGTTGATCATAAGCTCAACATGAGCCTGCAGTGCGATGTGGCTGTGAAGAAAGCTAATGCAATCTTAGGATGCATTAACAGAAGCATTGTGTCCAGATCATGGGGGGTGGTAGTTCCGCTCTATTCTGCTATGGTCAGGCCTCACCTGGAGTCCTGTGTCCAGTTTTGGGCACCTCATTTTAGGAAGGATGTTGACAAGCTTGAGCGTGTCCAAAAGAGGGCAACCAGGATGGTGAGAGGGTTTGAATCCAAGTCTTATGAGCAAAGGCTGAAAGAGTTGGGTATGTTTAGCCTGGGAAAGAGAAGGCTTAGAGGGGACATGATTGCAGTCTTCAAGTATTTGAATGCCTGTCATGTAAAAGATGAAGCAGATCTAGTCTCTCTTGCTCCGGATTGCAAGACTAGATCTAATGGGTAGAAATTACGAGGGAGTCTTTGCCGGCTAGATATCAGGAGAAACTTCCTAACTGTAAGAGTGGTTGAGCAGTGGAACAGTCTGCCTCGGGAGGTGGTGGATGCTCCTTCGCTGGACATTTTCAAGTGGAGGCTGGATGACCATCTTTTGGGTATGTTGTATGTATGTAGGGCTATCTTTCGGCTATGCTCCTGCAGAGTGCAGAGGGTTGGGACTACATGACCTGCAAGGTCCCTTCCAACTCTAACATTCTATGAAACTTCAGGCTGGACAGCTTCAGACTGTGATGTGTTCACTCACGTGTTCTTGCGTGGAAAAGCCCCTCGCAGATAGAAAGCTAACAGGTCAAGGCTCTGTCAAGTTCTCTTTCAATCCTGCAATCCATGCTGCCCCCACCCACCCCCGGTGAGCAGAGTGATCGAGGCCAAAACATGGGTCAAATGTCTCAGCACGAACTCGAAACTCCATTGGATCAGGTCCAAGGCTAAACTGTTCCAGATTCTGCTTTCTAAAAGTCAGCAAACAAGAGGCCCGTGAGAAGCACACTAGCAGCTGTTTGCCTTTCGCTCACTGGGACCCACAGACATACTGCCCTGGAACACGGAGGCTCTATTGAGCTAACCTGGCTATTGGCCAATGATAGCTAAGAGGAGGAAGTAGAGGAGGAAGAAGAGGAAGAAGAGGAAGCAGCGACTTTATTGTTGAATTACTTGTCTGACACTTCTGAAGATGAAGAGAAGAGATTGGATTTATACCCCACCCTTCATTCGGAGTCTCAGAGTGGCTTACAAACTCCCTTCCTCTCCCCACAACAGACACCCTGCGAGGTGGGGCTGAGAGAGCTCTGAGAGAACTGTCTTTGAGAGAACAGCTCTGAGAGAACCGTGACTGACCCAAGGACACCCAGCAGCTGCAAGTGGAGGGGTGGGGAATCAAACCCAATTCTCCCAGATTAGAGTCCGCACACTTGACCACTACACCAAACTAGAGAAGGGTCCTCCTGGACCAGACCAAAGGTCCATCGAGTCCAGCCTCCCACGCCCAAGGGGGCAGACACTTCCGAGAAACCCACAAGTCATGTAAGAAGCCAAGACCAGCCCTCCCAGCTGTTTCCCCTGCAGTAGCTTGCATTTAATGGTAGACCGCCTCTTGACACAGAGGCTCCATCCAATGTTCCCTCTAAGCTGTGAAGTCTTGTGAGCAAAAATTCTACTCTGTGAGCTACTGGCATTAAAGTTGTGAGTGAGCAATTTGGCTGCTGCATAAATTAGTTTGCTCTGGAGCCATCCTTCCTCTGAGCTAAGACAAAAGTCTGTGAGCTGGAGGCTAAAAAACTGTGAGCTAGCTCACACTAACTTAGCTTAGAGGGAACACTGGCTCCATCCAATTATCACGGCTAACAGCAGCTGGAAAGAACCAGTTCAGCATGGATTCATTCAGCGCCAACTGCCCTGGGGAATTTACTCCCAAGTAAGCATGCACCCTATCGGAGCTGCAAAACTGGCTTCAGGCCAGCACGAAATGACTACATACATTTCTAGGATTTGGGGAACAACGTATTTTTAAAAAATCTGCCTCCCTCTTCTCTACACACCCAGATAGAGTATAATCTCCCCCACCCCGTTTTCTGCATCTGTAATCCCTGAGTCCGCTCTTGGGGCACATCCAAGGACACCCATTCCCAGCAGGCCGCTCTGGAGTTTTTCAGACTGGAACCATGGGAAGCGAAAGTCAGAAACAAACAAACAAACAAAGGCTGAAAATAAGAACTCTAAACCAAGCCAGGAACCAAAATTAAACGGGTGGCAGGAAATGGACGGCCCTGCACTGTCGCGACCACAAGAACGGGCAGCCAGGAAGGGGCACGTGTTCCTGGCAAGGGATGGGAGGGAGCAGGAGAAGAAGAAGAAGAAGAGATTAGATTTATACCTCACCCTTCACTGCCCAAAGGTGTCTCAGAGTGGCTTACAAACTCCTTTCCCTTCCCCTCCCCACAACAGACACCCTGTGAGGGAGGTGGGGCTGAGAGAACTCTTGACAGAAACTGTCCTTGAGAGAACAGCTGTGCCAGAGCTTGTGACTGACCCAAGGTCACATCAGCAGGGGCAAGTGGAGGAGTGGGGAATCAAACCCAGTTCTTCCAGATTAGAGTCTGCACACTTAACCCCTACACCAAACTGGAGCAACAGGGCGGTGGATGCCCGGGGTTTTAACAACCACAAAGCAGGCAGCATTTCAACAGGTGGAGCGGCTCCAATGCGGGGAGAGCAAGCAACTTGGCAGCAGCTGAAATTTCATGTGCAATTCTTAAAGCAGAGAACCCCACATTGGGAGCATGACAGTGCCAGAAGAATCTAGATATATTTATTAAATAGTTGGGGGCTTGTTTCAAACACCCTGCCCCCCTGCCCCCCCCCCCGGCACACAGATGCAGGGTCAAAGGCTGCTGCCTCTGTTGTGTCTGTAGGGCAGGGCATATAGAGCCTTCCCTTTTAACTCCCCATTAACTGGTATTGTGAGGTACACCGTCTCGGAAGTTGAAGGTTCCATTGAGACACTGGGCCACGGAGAGCCCTCTCCTCCCCAAATTTGTCAGGCCTCCCGCAGTTCCACGCCAATCAATATGTCATGGCAGTGAGTTCCACAGATTAATCAGGCACTGCATGAAGGGCTTCCTTTCATCTCCTGCCCATCAGTCTCCCCATGTTGTAGAACTACAGGAAGAAGGAGGAAGCTCTCTCTTTCCACCGTCTCCACACCTAATTTCGTAAACCTCTACCAAACACGCACCCCTCCTTAATTCTCTTTTATCGAAACTAAAAAGCCCCCAGAAAGTAGTCACTTCTAGCAGGAAAAGTGTTCCGACCTCCAGGTCATTTTCCTTCACCTTTTTCTGCACGCCCCCCCTCCCCTTCTAGCTCTAATGCAGACAACGGTGCAGGGTTGCCAACTCCAGATTGGGAAATTTCTGGGGATGTGGGGGTGGAGCCTGTAGAAGGACCTCAGTGCAGCATAATGCCATACAGTCCAACCTCCAGAGCCGCCATTTCCTCGGGTCCTCGTTCTCATCGCTCACTAAACAAATCACTGGAAAGAGGGTGTTGTTAAGAGCAAGTTTGTTCAAGAGTCTGACACTGAACATAGGCGCAGACTATGGGGGGGGGGCGGGCTCAGGGGCTGGCTTCCCCAAAATTTTCCAGGGAGGACTGAGCCTCCCTCAGATGAAAAGGAGCTCTGAAAAGGGAGCCCAGCCTTTAAAGCCTGCAGCCGGCAGATGGACCCGCCAGCTGCTGGCTTTAAAGGGCGGGAAACCCTTGCAGGGCTCTCCTTGCTTCCCCCTGTTTAGAAGCGAGGGGAAGCGAAAGGGAGCTCTGAAAAGGGAGCCTAGCCCCAGCCCCCCTGGGAAATTGGAAAGTCTACGCCCTTGACACTGATCTCTGTTAGCGGGAGATTCTAAGAGATCCCCAGGCCAGTTTTAATTCTCCAGCTGCAATTCTGGGAGGGGGAACACTGAACCTGGGCACCCTGGGGCAAGTCCTGGTGTAAACAACAACAAAGAGGTCATTTACCCCACCTATCTCCAGTGCTCCCACTCTTGTGAGCAAAAATTCTACTTTGTGAGCTCCTGACATTAAAGTTGTTAGTGAGCGATTTGGGTACTGCATAAATTAGTTTGCTCTGGAGCCATCCTTCCTGAGCTAAGACAAAAATGTGTGAACTGGAGGCTAAAAAAACCTGTGAGCTGGCTCACATTCACTCAGCTTAGAGGGAACACTGCCTGTCTCCCCTACAGGGACCCAACATGGCTTTCCACACCACTCTGCCCACCTCCATTTTATCTTCCCAACAAACCTATGAGGTAATTTCAGCTGAGAGAGAATGGCGGGCCCAAGGTCACCCAGCAAGTTCCCATGGCAGAGTGGGAACTCGAACCCAGGTCTCCCAGATCCGAGTCCAGCACTGTAACAGCTATACCATGCTGGATGTCAGAGGAAAGAGAGAGAACTTGTTCTGCACTGCACAATTTGTATTCGGCAAGAGGGGCTTAGGACAGGCCTTGCCAACGGCCCGCACAATTTATATAAGCAAAGTTTAATCAAGAAAAAACCCTGAAGCTAGCGACCCAACTTTATCCTCAGATAGGGCTGCCAACCTCCAGGTGGTTGCTGGAGATCTTCTGGGGCTGCAACTGAGCTCCAGGCAACCGAGATCAGTTCCCCGGAAGAAATGGCTGCTTTGGAAAGTGGGTCTTATGGCATTAAACCCCCACTGAAGTCCCCGCGCTCCCCAAACCCTGCTCTCCTCAGGCTCCAACCCCAAAATCTCCAGGTCTTTCCCAAAACGGGGGCTGGGAACCCCACCTCCAGAGGAGGCTGTCTGTTGTGAGTCCAGGCACAGGCAGGTGGGTGGCTCATGCAGAAACAGAAAGTGGGTTCCTCCAAGGATAAAAATCATAGAATCACGGCGCCAGAAGGGGCCACACGGGCCATCAGCTTCAATCCCCTGCTCAATGCAGGTCCAGCCTAGAGCATCCCTGGCAAGCGTTCATCCAGCCAACTGCTTAAAGACTAGCAATGAAGGGGGCTCAACACCTCCCTATGCAGCTGATCCCACTGTTGCCCAACTCTTCCTGTAAAAAAAGTTTTCCTTAATATCCAGCCGGGACACTCAAGCCCTGAATTTAACCGCATTGTTGAAGAAGAGATTGGATTTATACCCTGCCCTTCACTACCCGAAGAAATCTCAGAGTGGCTCACAATCTCCTTTCCTTTCCCCTCCCCTCAACAGACACCCTGGGAGGTAGATGGGGCTGAGAGAGCTCTTTCATTTTGAGAACTGCCCTTGAGAGAACAGCTCTGAAAGAACTTGTGACTGACCCAAGGTCACACCAGCAGTTGCACGTGGAGGAGTGAGGAATCAAACCTGGTTCTCCCGAGAAATAAATGTAACCAAGAGAACATTGTTATGGTATTTGGTTACAGCAGCCAGAATGACTTTTGCACAATGTTGGAAGCAAGAAAAAACACCTGAAACATGGGAATGGATTAAGAAGATGCTGTTCATGGCAGAAATGGATAAATTAACAAGAAAATTAAACAACGAAGAAGATGAAAATTTTTTTGAAGATTGGAAAGACTTTCAAGAATATTTGTTGAAAAATTGGGATGTAAAACGTGGTTTGATTTGTTTTGACAACTATTAAGGAGAAATTGAAAGGGATTAGATTTTTAAATTGTTACCATTAGTAAGACAAAGTAAGTTTAGTTTAAATGTAACTGAATAAGAGATATCAATGGGGTTGGAGCACTGCGGGAAGCCTTGTTTGGGGGGGAGAGGGTAAAAGGAAATGGATATGTATTTACCTGTTTAATTTGTATGATTGTGGAAAATATATCCAATAATAAATTGTATTTACCAACCAAACCTGGTTCTCCCGGATTAGAGTCCATGTTCCGGACCACTACATCAAAATGGCTCTATTGCAAGTCCCGTCTGCTGGTGCCAACAGGGACAGATCCCTGCCCTCCCCCAAGTGGCAGCCCTTCTTCAAATCCTTCAAGAGAGCGCCATCCTGTCCCCCTCAGCCTCCTCTTCTCCAGACTGAACATCCCCAAGTCCCTCAGCTTTTCCTCACAGGGCTTGGTCTCCAATGCGGATCATGCATCCACAATTTCAAAGCCAGCCATTTAATTTTAAAAATGATTTGGTGAGGGATTATTTAAGCAACCATGCCTTAAGAGAAGGAGGAAGAGGAGGGAGTAGATAAATGACAGCATTAATACAATATATTATACGCTCACTGAATCTTTTCCACGGCCTAGAAGTTTGCACACAAAGGATCCAGGGTGCGAGTGACGCCCATCCTCCCCGCCACTCCCCTCGCGCCTTGTCAAACGTCCCCCAGCTCCCCACCACCAGCACTGGCCAGCACGCAGACTTTTCCAAGTAGCCCACAGGGCCACCTGCGTCCTTCGAGTGTGGCTGAGGGTGACAGAGAGCGAAAGTTGCAGTTTATTTTGGGGGTGTAGCAGTTCCCCCTTTGTGTTTTCGGCCACACAGGCCTCCTTTGCAAAGCAAGCATGGGGGGTGGGGGTGGAGATGCCAGGGACAAACAACAGCAAGGAGGCTGCCATTTCCGGGTTGGGAAATTCCTGCAGATTTAGGGGTGGAGCCTGGGGCAGTGGAGGGACCTCAGTAGGGTACGATGATGCCATGGAGCCCGCCCTCCAAAACAGCCGTTTCCTCCTGGAAATGAATCCCAATAGCCTGGAGATCAGTTGTAACTCTGGGAGATCTCCAGGCCCCCACCTGTGGGTTGGTAACCCTAGGGGAGGTGTTAGCCCCCTGCCTCTTCTTGGGGGGAACCAGGATACTGGACGACAGTGAAGAAGAAGGAAGGCAGAGGAGGAGAAGAGATTGGATTTATACCCCACCATTCACTACCAGAAGGAGTCTCAGAGCGGCTGACAATTTCCTTTCCTTTCCCTTCCCCTCCCCACAACAGACACCCTGGGAGCAGTGTTCCCTCTAAACTGAGTTAGTGTGAGCTAGCTCACAGTTTTTTAGCCTCCGGCTCACACATTTTTGTCTTAGCTCGGGAAGGAGGGCTCCAGAGCAAGCTAATTTATGCAGTAGCCACATTGCTCACTCACAATTTTAATGCCAGTAGCTCACAAAGTAGAATTTTTGCTCACAAGACCCCACAGTTTAGAGGGAGCATTGCCTGGGAGGTAGGTGGGGCTGAGAGAGCTCTTTCGGGAATGGCTCCTGAGGGAACAGCTCTGAGAGAACTTGTGACTGACCCAAGGTCACACCAGCAGCTGCACGGGAAGGAGTGGGGAACCAAACCCAGTTCTCCCAGATTAGAGTCTGCACTCCTAACCACTACACCAAACTGGCTCTCTGCCAGCAGGGCCCTCCTGGTATTTGAGGTAAGAAGAGGTTTTTTTGCTGTCAAGCATGGATGCCAGCCTCCAGGCCAGACCTGGGGATCACCTGGAATTAGGGCCCATCTCCGGACTACAGAGATCAGATTCCCTGGAGAACAGGGATACTTTGGAGGGCGGACTCTATGGCACTGTGCCCCACTGAGGTCCCTGTCCTCCCCAGGCTCCATCCCCACATCTCCAGGAGTTTCCCAACCTGGATCTGGCATCTCCACCCCTCCCCCCAATCCCCGGCCAGTGGCCGGGGGACCTGGCGACCCTCCCGTCAAGTCACAACTGACTCATGGCGACCCCGTGGAGTTTTCAAGGCAAGAGATATTCAGAGGTGGTTGGCCATCGCCTGCCTCTGCGTAGCAATCTTGGTATTCCTTGGTGGTCTCCCATCCAAGTTCTGACAAAGGCTGACCCTGCTTCGCTTCAAGATCTGACGAGAACGGGCCAGCCTGCACGAAACACAGTGATGTAAATACAGTTGCAGTGCTCTTACTGTGAGAAGGATGCCATGCATTTTAGAAAGAAACTGAAATCTCTAATAGCAGCTCAGCGGATCCTCCATAATTAGAGGCAGTCAACCTCTGAATGCCAGATGCTAGGGATAAAAAGCCTGAGAATACCCTCATGTTCAGACCCTGCTGACATGTTTCCCCACGGGAACTGTCATGGGAATGATGGATCAGGTCGATCTTCAATGTGACTCAGGAAGGGAACATTTAGGTCTTTATATGATGTGACAATGGCTGATAAATTACAGGGTTTTTTTAAAAGAAGAGTGGGGCGATTTTTAGTAGCTAAGAAGAAGAAGAGATTGGATTTATACCCCACCCTTCACTACTGAAAGGCGTCTCAGAGCAGCTTACAGTGGGGCTGAGAGAGCTCTTTCAAGAACTGCTCCTGAGAGAACAGCTCTGAGAGAACTTGTGACTGACCCAAGGTCACACCAGCAGCTGCATTTATTTATTTATTTATTTTATTCCATTTTTATACCTCCTTCCCCACAAACAGGCTCAGGGCAGCATGTGGAGGAATGGGGAATCAAACCCAGTCCTCCCAGATTAGAGTCTGCCTTCCTAACCACTACATCAAACTGGCTCTGAGCCCTGATCCCTCAGTTTACTTCTAACTTCAGGAACAGTTTCTCTCTGCTAGCAACCCAAGAAGACGACAGTAATAGGGACAGTAATTTACCAGGGAAAGCTAATGACAACATGGCCACCTTTGGCAAATACAGGACTTCTAGAGCTCACGGAAATATATAACAAGATCCTGAATAAAATTTAATTCAGACACCTTAAGGAAGATAGATGAAATAGCTGTGAAATTGTAATGAGAAGATATCCATGCAGAATGTTAAACTGGAACCTGAATATTTTTACATTCCTTTTTTCCCCTTCCTTTCCCGTTCCCTACTTTCTTTATATAAACTAACAAAATTCTTTATTAAAAAAAAAAAAGGAAGAGACCATCCGGCAAACTCAAAGAGAATTAGAAAGTCCAAAAGAGTTTGTAGAACTGGAAAAGATGCAGAAAAGGACAGACAGAATGACTGAGGTAGTGGTGGCCGAAGCAGCTTTTTCCCCAAGGAAAGACTAAAGAATCTGGGGTTTTCAGTTTAGAAAAAAAGGTGAATGGGGTGGGGGTGAAGTACAGCTTTATAAAATTTGGCCAGGGGGCCGAATTTTTTTTCCTCTCTCTCCCAAAATTCTAGAACTCAGGGGCAATCGCTGAACTTGATGGGCAGTAGGTTCAGGACAGGGGGGAAAGAGACCATTGTCGCGCTCTATCCTGGATGGCCCAGGCTGACGTGACGTTATCAGATCTCAGAAGATTTATTTATTCATTTTCATTTATTAAATTGAATTTGCTAGGCCTTCCTTGCAGAGCAGGGCTCAGGGCGGCTTCCAACAGAGCAAAATACAATAAGTAATTTGATTTAAAATCAACCTTAAAATGACCTAAAAACGTCAATAAATAAAACAATATACAGTCCAAGATGGTGGGGAAAAAGAAGAAACCGGAAGATGGTGAAAGATGGTGGAAGAAAGCAGGGTCAGCCCTGGTCAGTACTTGGTTGGGAGACCAGCAAGGAAGCCCAGGGTTGCTATGCAGAGGCAGGCAATGGCCAACCACCTCTCTTTGTCTCTTGCCTTGAAAACCCGACGGGGGTCCCCACAAGTTGTCTGCAACTTGATGGCACTTTCTGCTGCCACCACTATAGCCTGGCACAAAGAACTCCCCGCCACAGCATGCAATGTGGTGTCTACCTTTACATGGGATTAAACAAACCCATACAGGAGGAGACGTCCACCAGTGGATATTCGCTATAGAAGCTAAATGGCACCTCCATGTTCAGAGGCAGTCTACCTCTGAAAGCCAGGTGCTGGCTGGAGTGACATCAGGGCTTTGGCCTTCGTGCCCAATATATGAACCTTCAAAGAGCCTTAAAAAGGGCCCTGTGAGTGACAGTCTGGATGCTCCGATGCAGTCGGTTGTGATCTTCTGTTCCTTTTACCAATCACTTCCCCCAACTGATGGGGCGGAAGGGGGACAGAAACTGGGGTACATTAACCAGGCCTAAGCCTGGCAAGGTTCACACATCTCATTAGCCAACTTTCAAAGGCAGACACGGGGAAACCTCCGAGTTCATTCTCACTGAAGCACCAGGATCACTAGTTAGTAGACTGGGCAGTTTTCCATCCCCAGGAGAACTGAATTCCCGAAGGCAAGGCTTTGCTGGAAATTAATTTCAGAACTGAAAGGGGGGGGAATTCAACAGAGAGTTTGCTTATAACTCTCTCCCTCCCAGGGGAAGGCTGGAGTCATGGAGCCCTGCTCATGCCCTGAAAGCGCTGAATCCGGATGACGCCTTGCATTTTGAAAGGCTTAAGGGGATGGCCAATTTAGCGCATGGATAAGACACAAGATCTAGTTAGCTCCTTCATAGATCTGTTAAGTAAAGGTAAAGGTTCCCTTGCTCGAAAGCCAGTCGAATCCGACTCTAGGGGTGTGGTGCTCATCTCCGTTTCCAAGCCGAAGAGCCAGCACTGTCCGAAGACGTTTCCATCGTCATGTGGCCGGCATGACTAGATGCCGAGGCGCACGGAACGCTGTCACCTTCCCACCGACATGGTACCTATTTATCTATTTGCCATTTCTTGCTTTCAAACTGCTAGGTTGGCAGGAGCTGGGACCAGAGACGGGAGCTCACGCCGTCATGTGGCAGTCGGGTCTCGAACTGCTGAACTACTGAACTTCCAATCTGCAGTTCAGAGTCTTAACCACTTGAGCCATCGCAGCCCCATAGATCTATTAGGAAAGGGAACAAAATGGCCAAGACTGTAATGCCCCTGTAATAGAGCTATGGTGCAGCCTCATTTGGAATACCTCATCTGGGCACCATATCTTCAAAAGGACACGGCAGAGCAGGAAAAAGCGCAGAGGGGGGGAAACCAAGAGGATGAAGGAGTTGTAGCACCTTCCCTATGAGGAAAGGCTGAAGAGTCCGGGACTTTTCTATTTAGAAAAGAGACGACTGAGCCAGGGGGACATAAGAGAGGTTTATAAAATTATATATGGCATGGAGAGAGTTGGCAAAGAGAACTTTTTCCCCCTCTCCCCAAATACTAGAACTCGAGGGCATCCAGTGAAGCTGATGGGTAGTAGGTTCAGGGCGGACAAAAGGAAATACTTCTTTACACAGAGAGTGATTAAAATGTGGAATTCGCTGCCAGAGGATGTTGTGATAGCCCCAGGAATAAACAGCTTTACAAGGGGATTAAATAACTAGTAGCCATGGGGACCGAGGGGAACCTCCAGATTCAGAGGCACTAGTCTTCTGAATCCCAGTGCCAGGAGGGAACATCAAGGGAAGGCCTCGGCCTCTCTGCCCTGTTGGCCAAGGGAAGAGACAAGATGCTGGACTAGAGGGACCACTGGTCTGATCCAGCAGGGCTCTTCATCTAACGCCCTGTGTGTTCACGCTGTCCCCATCGCCCATAGTTCCCTACGACAACGTCATCTCAGGAAATTGGATGCTGAGGCATGACCGAGACAGGATGTGGTGATGACCACTGTTTTGTTTTGTTTTTAAAGTGACACCAAACCTGAAACTACCTCTATCGACAGACATTATAGCTAAATGGAAATTCCATGTTCAGAGGCAGCATAGCTGATGGGGGAAACAAACAACAAAAGAGGGCTGTCCGTCTAATCCGGGGGGCCCCAACCTTTTTGAGCCTGTGGGGATCTTTGGAATTCTGACGTAGCACCACAAAATGGCTGCTGCAGGAGGCAGAGCCAGCCACAAAATGGTCACCGCAGCTTACCGTCCGTCGCACCGTGAAGATCCTTGGGCTGTGGTGGCAGCAGCTGCCAAAGCAACATCTTTATATATCTGCACAGCCAAACAAGTTTCCGATGGCCAATCAGAAGCCTTGCTAGGCATAAGCCCCACCCCCACTGCCCGCTTTCTAAAAGCACCAGGAAAAGTATTAGTGGGTGTCATGCCTCTCACGGGCGCTGCATTGGGGACCCCCTGATCTCATCCAACATCCTGCTTCTCACAGGGGCAAACCAGATGCCTCTGAAAAGCCCACCAGGAGGGGACAGGGGCTGCAGTTTGTCTCTACGGCTGCTCTCCCAGAACATGATATTCGGAGCTATGCTGCCTCTGAACACGGGGGCTCCATTTCACCATCAGGGCTGACGGCTCTTGATGGGCATCTCTCCTTCTCCATGGATTTCTTTAAATCCTTTTCAAAGCCACCTCAGTGAGTAGCCGCCACTGCATCTTGTGGCAGGGAGTTCCCCAAGTCAAATGACATCTTGTTGTCAATTTCCTCGGTTTATTTTAAACCGAAAGCTCCGGGGTTGACTATTGCCTTCAATACTCTGTGGGCAACCGGGCCCCTTGTCGCGGCTAGCAATTTTCATTGGACACCAGGCCAGACCGAAACAAGCCCCAGGACCTCTCGGTTCAGAAAGCAGCCACTGAGGAGCACACGCTCCCCTACTGCTTGGGTTTCACCTTCATATTTAGTGGTGAGAAAACTTTTCTTCATCCTGTCACAACGGCAAGAGAAACAGCCAGCAGGGCAAGAACTCCAGACAGCAGGAACGCCAACCATGCAAAGCTCAGAAAGAGTTTTGTTTCTAATTCCCCCCCCCCCCAGGGATTAACACTGAAGATTTGGGGAGACAGCTTCTTTTGGAGCCCTGGCCTGGCCACCATATCTCAAAAAAGGGAGGCAGGGTGGCTGGGAAACAAGCCCATAGCTAACGCGGGTCCCCGCGGGTCCCAGCCCCCTGGCATTTCTTCTGGGCCCCCTCCCTCCCAGGCTGCCCCCAAATGGAATTAATGTAATTAACTTTGATTTAATTAGCTGTGCCCCCCTGAGGCCCCCTCCCAAACTGAAGGACCTGGGGTATGTGTGACAGCACCTTCCCTCTGAGGAATGACTAAAGAACTTGGGGCTTTCCAGCTGAAAGAAAATATTTCTTAAGAAGGGGGGGACGGGACACGACAGAGGTTTATAAAATTAGGCATGAGGTAAAGAAAGCGGTGGGAGATAACTTTTTCTCTCTGCTGGAGACCCCTTTTACTGGGGAGGAGGCCTTCCCCAGAGGCACCTGGGCTGTCCTCTGAAGGGAATGGGACACTGGGACAATATGGACCTTGGTCTTCTTGTGGAAAGGAGACCTTCTCGAGAACTGGTAGCAAACAAGCCTGAAATGGAACCTCAACACTGAGAGGCGGTTCGCCTCAGAAAAACCAGCCACGGGGCAAAAAGGCTGCTGTTCATTTCTAGAAGCTTCCCAGAGTCTTCTGAGTCGTGGTCTGACTAACAGCAGGGGCCTTCTTATTTCTCTCTTACAAACATGACTGGTGGATAAAATGAAAATTCTTCTCCACACAACATTTTTTCTCGAGAGTCAGCTGAGTTCTAGAGAGGGTGCTCGTATTCTCATGGTGGGCATTTTGCCCATCCCAATAATCATTGGCTCTTTTTAAGGCTAAGAACCCCCCACACGCAAACACCTATTTTGTCTTCCCTTAGTAGGAAAGGTGCTCTACCCCTCGGCCCTTTTATATGTCCCTTTTCCTGCTCTTCGAAAGCAAGAAATTGCAAGTAGATAAATAGGTACCACTTCGGTGGGAAGGTAACAGCGTTCCGTGCACCTTGGTGTTTAGTCATGCCGGCCACATGACCACGGAAACGTCTTCGGACAGCGCTGGCTCTTCGGCTTTGAAACGGAGATGAGCACCGCAACCCTAGAGTCGGATTCGACTGGCTTTCGAGCAAGGGAACCTTTACCTTTACCTGCTCTAAGATCTCCAAAGGGGGGTGGTGCCCGCCTCCACTGACTAGACTCTCCACTCCACCACCTGTGTCAATCCCCTGCCAGCAGAAGTCGGGAAGGAGCTGGCCTTGAGCAGACTCAGACCTGGAGTCCACTGAGGCCCAGGCAGCCTGTTCTGACTAATGGTGCCTCTCCAGGGTCTCAATGAGCACTTGCAACCCAAGATCTTACAACTGGAGACATTGGTGATTGAACCCAGGATGTTCTGCATCCAAGTTCATGCTGGAACCTCTCCAGAAATTCCAGGCCTATATTCTCCTAGAAGGAACTGGTAGATGGAATCGACAGGAAGACTTGGAAGGAGGATGATTGCACTGTTTGGATCGTGGTCCCTGCAATACTGGGCCATGTTCAAGGGGGAAATGATCCAAAAGAACCGGGATCCAAATTGGTTGGGGTGGGGGGTGACTGCAAGGTGAAATGCTGGCTTCTAGAGTGCTTGCATAGAGCTTCTGGGGCCATCTGGCAGGTCACTGTGGGAAACCAGTCGCTGGCCTAGATGGACCCACGGTGTGATCCAGCAGGGTTGCTCTTCGGCTGTCCCTAACCTTGTCTGAATCACACCATTTCAAACTGTGGACAACTCACTTCTAGTTGCTCAGGGGTCACTGTATTTTATAAACACTAGCCCAGGGACCAGAACTCTCCAACGTCAAACTCCGATCAGATTTACATTTCAGAGCTACAAGATTCCCTGGTAAAGATGCTCAAGGCCCTAACCTCCATGGCTTTAAAGCAGGAGGAGGTTATTTGATGACTGTCAGCCACGGTAACTACATGGAGCATCCATGTTCCAAAGCAGTGTACCTCAGAATATCAGAGGATGGGGACAGGCAATGGGGTGGGAGGTGGCCTTTGAGGAGGAGGAGGAGGAGGGGATTGGATTTATATCTGCCCCTCATTACCTGAAGGAGTCTCAGAGCAGTTTACAATCTCCTTCCCTTCCCCTCCCTACAACAGACACCCTGTGAGGTAGGTGGGACTGAGAGAGCTCTTTCAAGGATTGCTAGTGAGAGAACAGCTCTGAGAGAACTTGTGATTGATCCAAGATCACACCAGCAGCTGCATGTGGAGAAGTGGGGAATCAAACCTGGTTCTCCCAGATTAGAGTACGCACTCTTAACCACTACACCAAACTGGTTCCAGAAACATCTAACTGGGATGAGCGGGGGACGCTTGCTTACATTCAGGAAGGCAAGTCAAGCTGTTTACAGTCGTGCCGGTCCAATAGTAAAATCCAAAAAGCCAAGAACACCATCTCCATAATACCTTCATTAGGGCCAACCCAACGATGCGTTAACAGTGTGCTAATTTTTGCATTCCTCAGAACTGTTCATCAGGCCAGATGTTACAAAATAAAAGAGAGAGGGGACCCCTCCCAAATTTTTAAGCAAATTTTCAGGGCAAGGTGTTAAAAAAAACCCTCATGGGGCCAGTGATCTGCTGACAGACAAAGAAGAATAAGCTTCCAGGTGGCTGCTCTGAAAGCAAGAGGTAATAAAATAATTGCCCTGACCTGGATAGCCCAGGCTAGCCTGATCCTTCCCACTGTTAAAAAGCCAGGCCACGCCAGTTCTGGTGAGTATTTGGACCGGAGACTCCCGAGGAAGTCCAGGGGTGCGATGCGGAGGGCAGACAATGGCCAACCTCCGCTGAGCGTCTCCTGTTTTGAAAAGGGGTCCCCATAAGGCCCCTGCCATTTGAGGTGACTTTCTACCACCAATAAAATAAAATACACTCCAGAGCAAGAATTCTCCCTGATATTCTTAAGCAGCCATCAGTGGGAAAGACGGGCTTAGAAATAAACATAATTCCTAAGAGATATCCCTAAGAGTTACAATTTGAAATGCCCTCCTCTCATTATTACATTTTACCCTGCTTTTCTGGCAAGGTGTTCGAGATAGCTTTATTCACAAGTCATTTTATCCTCACAAGCCCACAAAGAAGGCTGGGGTTAGAGAAAGGGGTCAGCCTGAGATCATCCCGTTTGTCACTCTCTCACCAATACCTCTTCAGATTCTAGGTGGCTCACAAGGCCAGGACACCGAAACGTAACTGATCAATTAACAGGACTTTTTAAAATGCTGAAAACTAAAAAAAAAAAACCCAACACACGGAATCCACCAGTACGGATTTAGAACGCCATGCGGAACTGAAAAGGCACAGCCAAACCTGTCAAAACAGTTGGCTGGTGGAAGGGACGGCTTTCCACAGCCAACCTGCGGCGACCCCGAAGGGTCTTCAAGGCAAAAGACATTCAGAGATGGTTCTGCCCTTGCCTGCCTCTGCATAGCAACCCCGGACTTCCCTGATGGCCTCCCATCCAAGCCCTAACCAACTGTGTAGCTTACGAGATCTGCTGAGATTAAGCCAGCCTGGGCCTTCCACGTGAGGGGAACAAACAGTTTAGTCTCCACCAAATGGCCACTGAATCGAAGCCATCTTACACGGCTTTCTAAATACAGTAAGTGAAGGAACCCTGCCGCTCTGACAGGCCGTTCCAAAGGACTCGACCCGTGAGGGGGGGGTAACTCTAAGCTGAGTTAGTGTGAGCTAGCTCACAGTTTTTTAGCCTCCGGCTCACACATTTTTGGCTTGGCTCAGGAAGGACGGCTCCAGAGCAAATTAACTTATGCAGTAGCCAAATTGCTTGCTCACAGCTTTAGTGTCAGTAGCTCACAAAGCAGAATTTTTGCTCACAAGACTCTACAGCTTAGAGGGAGGATTGGATATCAACCCCGTTGTTGCCAGATGGATAGTCCTAAAGGAGGGCACCACAAAGAGAAGGTCAGCTGAGGAACTGAGCTGGCACCTGGGAGCAGTGTTCCCTCTCAGCTGTGCGTGTGAGCGGCCGCTCATTAACACAGGAAGCCTCGCTCAGCAGCAATCTGGGGGTGTACTGGGTCTTGCACTGCCCAAAGCCCATTTCAAGATTGCAGCAGTTAGATTCTGCTCAGGATGGGAGCTGCTCTGCCCAGGAAGGGGAGAAAATTAGAGGGAACATTGCTCAGGAGTATACTGGGAAATGTGGTTGGATAACACAAAAGGTCCCAAGCTGTGAAGGGCTTGAAAGGTTAATACTTTGAATTGGGGCCGGAGCAAACTGGCAACCAGCGCAGTTGACTCAACCACCAGAGTTATCTGTCCTAAGCGGCTGACCCTAGAGAGGAGTCTCACAACCTTGTTTGCATGACTGAAGCTTCCAAGGCAGCCCCATGCAGAGTATATTACAGTAGTCTAATCAGGAAGTGACGATTGAGTGGGTCGGCATGGCTTGGTCAGCAGGGTCTAAATTCGGGGCCAGCTGATGACAAGAAAGAAGGGGCTGCAGGCCACAGTACCTACCAGGCTGTCCATCAACAAGGCCAAATCCAGGAGCACCCTCCCCTTCCTCACTAAACCAACTGGGTACTTGAATCCATGCAGTCTAAGTCTGGCATTCTAACCACCAGATCACCCCACAAGCAAAAGTTTTGCTGCAAAATTTGGTTGAGGAATTCCTTTCTTTCCATTTGGCTTGAGGGGTTCTGGGTTTGAGTCCCCTGCCCCCCCCAACCATAAAGGTCGATGGGATGACCTCGGTTCAGGCCCTTGCTCTCCGCCAACTTACCTCACAGGGCTGCTGAGGGGATTTATTTTATTTAATGCACTTGTACTTCACCTTCCTCCCCCATGGGGAGCCAAGCAGCTTATGTTGTTCTCCTCTCCTCTGTTTTATCCTCACAACAACCCTGTGAGGTAGCTTAGGCTGAGAGGGCGTGGCTGGCCCAAAGGTCACCCAGCAAGCTTCTGTGGCATTAGTTTCCAGATGAGAGGACAATGTTTCAAGACAGACCTGACCCTGGCATGTTTCTAGAATGTAAGCACTGAATATGCTTATCTCAAACATAATGCTAAAATCAGTTCAGACAAAGGGACTGGATAGAAAGATGGAGCAGAGGTCCATCAGTGGCTATTAGCCACAAGGTCTAGATGGAGCATTCTGGGGCAGTGACGCTCGGGATTCTTGGTGCTTGGGGGTGGGGCAAGAGTGGGAGAGCTTCTGGAGTTCTGGCCCCACTGGCGGACTGCATGATGGCACCTGTTGGACTGGATGGGCCACTGGCCTGATCCAACATGGCTTCTCTTATTTTCTCCTCTTTTCTGGGCCCCCAAACTCCTAAATCCAAAAAAAAAAAATCAATCCTAACAGTTCCCTGGAAGGCCAGATACTGAAGCTGAAGTTCAAATCCTGTGGCCACCCAATGAGAAGGGAGCACTCACTGGAGAAGACCCTGATGCTGGGAAAGACTGAAGGTCAAAGAAGAAGAAGGGGACGGCAAAGGATGAGATGGTTAGACAGTGTTATCGATGCAACGAACATGAAATTAAGCAAACTCTGTATCATGACGGAAGACAGGAGGGCCTGATGTGAGGTGGTCCATGGGGCCGCAAAGAATCGGACTCAACTGTACGACTAAACAACAACAAACTCCACACCCCATTGTTAAAGCCTCTGGGAACAAAACCACAGCCAATGATTCCTGGATCTTCCTTGCTCTGCAAAGGCCAAATCCTTTCATTCAAAAGTGCAAACCAAAGTCTCTTGGACACAGCAGATCCTACCTGGTCTAAGAAGCTACTAAAATATCCTAAAGAGGAAGGCAAAACCCAGACATCTTGGAAGCTGAATCTGTCACATCTCTGGAGCTCAGGGACTGTTGCAGGGGTGGCCAAACTGTGGCTCAGGAGCCACATGTGGCTCTTTCACAGATATTGTGCGGCTCCCGGCACGGCGGCTGGGGAAGCAAAGAGCAGGCATGTTTTTCCTTCCCTCCTTCCTCCTATTTGCTTTCTTTGTTTCTCTCTCTTTCTTTCTTTCCACCTCTTCCCTTCTTTCTTTCCACCTCTCGCGCTCTCTCTCCCTCTCTGACAAATAAATATCATTAGCAAACAAATAAATATCATTGGACAAAAAAATATCATTATCCATATCTGTTTTTAACCCCTTTTGCTTTTATTTTTGGCAGTCTCATTTAATGTTAATAAAAAGCAAATTTGCATATTTCTAAATAAAAACGTGTTTGTAATATCGGTTCGTGTCTTGCGGCTCTCGGACATCTGAGGTTTATTCTATGTGGCTCTTATGTTGAGCAAGTTTGGCTACCCCTGGACTACTGGGTTCCCAAGAAACACAAACCTGCATCCCGTTGATCCTGGGTATCTTTTTTCTTTACCACAAACCCCAAAACACCTCACTCTGGAACCTCTCTGTGCACTTTGGACCACCAGGAGCCGAAGACCTCTCAGTCAGAACCTGGAGTATAATTTGGGACCCTGCATCACTCCAATCCCAACTGGATTCAATCACACACCAGATTCTTTAGAACCAAAACCTCTCTGTGTCATATGGATCCAGAGACCCAGATCCAACCCCAGCAACTGAAATCCAAACCTTCTGCGGCACTATCTAGACCCCAGACTCAAATCGGAATGTCACACTGCAGCCTTCGAACAGAGCAGAATACATCCAGAGAACATCTGAATTAATATTCTTACTTTATTAGATTAGAAAGCAACAGCTGTGCAGAGATCCCATTGGCAGGACAAGAGAGGGATCTTGACAGGGCTTAGTTTAATCATAACAGATCCATGGGTTTTGAGTCATTCACATACAATCCATCTTTATGGTAATCTTTACAACATTCCTGTAAAGTGGGGCAGCATTATTTTTCCAGTATTGCAGATAGGGCGGCAGATTCCACTAGGGACTACACTAAGACAGTTTGGTGTAGTGCTTAAGTGTGTGGACTCTAATCTGGGAGAACTGGGTTCAATTCCCCAGTCCTCCACTTGCACCTGCTGGTGTGACCTTGGGTCAGTCACAAGTTCTCTCAGAGCTGTCCTTGAAAAAGAGCAGTTTCTGTCAGAGCTCTCTCAGCTCCACTTACCTCTGTTGTGGGGAGGGGGAGGGAAAGAAGTTTGTAAACTGCTCTGAGACTTCTTTGGGTGGCGAAGGGTGGGGTATAAATCCAATCTCTTCTTCTAAATCCAGCCACTGAACCTATTTCAGATATGAAGAAGAGACTGGATTTATACCCCACCCTTCACTCCCCAAAGGAGTCTCAGAGAGGTTCACCATCTCCTTTCCCTATGAGGTAGGTGGGGCTGAGAGAGCTCTTTCAAGAACTGCCCTTGAGAGAACAGCTCTGAAAAGACTTGTCACTGACCTAAGGTCACACCAGCAGCTACATGTGAAGGAGTGGGGATCAGAGTCCGCGCTCCTAACCACTACTGGCTCCCACATGCAGAAATCCACTCCTTGCTTTGGCCCTGGGTTGGAAAGGTTTTCGATCAACCTGACTCCGCCAAAAAGGGCCAGATGCAGAGGGCATCAGGCTCCCACCACTGAGTTTCACAGGCCTTCCCTACAAAATTACAGGAAGAGGTTCAAAACAACTCGGCTCCATCCTCCGTAGTGTCTCCTCGTGAACGGCTGTCTCTACTCACCGGTAAGGTTCACTCCTTTCCGAGCCCATTCATCCTCTAGCTTCAGCCTCCCTGGCGGCTTACCTGACACACCTGCGCGCAGGTGAGCGGCTCGTCCTCACTTTCCTCCTCCTCCTCCTCCTCCTCCTCCGGGCTACGGGTGCGCCGTCAAAACACCGATCTCCAGCGGAATCCTTCTACGGCCAGAAACATCGCCTTGATCCCGAGCGAACGCGACGATTAGGAATCCGGTTTCCCCAAAGGCCGCTGCGTTCAGCTACCCGCCTCGCGTCGACCTGAGCCGGGAGACTTTGCCGGCTTCGTCTGAACGGCGGCGCTTTCGCCGGAACCGCGCCCACGCTTCTTTCTGATTGGGCCAGCCTTCCGAGGTCGTTTGCATATGCGGGCTGATTGGCTCAAAGGAACAGCGGGCGCACCCCCCCCTTCCTTCTACGTTCTTGCTGTCTCCGCCCAAGAGGTGGCTGTGTTACCTTTTCCCGACTCTCATGAAACCTGGAATGAGTCCGGTTCACACGTGTACTGGGGGTCAGCTCTTTGAAATCCTTTTAAAAAGCACATGATATATGTTCTTTTTATTTCTCTTTCACGATCTGCCCGCTCCCCCCCCCCACTTTTCGCACTTTGTCGCCCCATTTCTTCTTCTTTTTTCGCGCAAAGTCATTTTCTTCTGCACGTTTTCCCTTCAGCTTGCTTGCGTTCTGCCCTGGAAACATTTCATTTATTCCTGCCTCGGTTTCCTTCCAAGTTTCAGTCTGTTTCTCTCTCTTTCTCTTTTCTCCCAGATCATCTGCTTTTCCTCTCTGCCTCAGTTTCATCCATTCTTTCCTGTTTAAAATTCTTTCCTGCAAAATCACCAAAAGCAAACGAAACCCCTCTTACATCACAATTACAGTGTGCGTTCGTGTAGTGTGTGTGTGAGAGTTATAAACTGGGTAAATGGATAAAGGCTTTGTTTTTCGAGCTATCAAACAAACAAACAAAATTCTCCATGAATTGCAAGACATTCCGCACATACTGAGAAAGGTGCCGCTTAAAGTTGCCAAACCCCAGGTGGTGCCTGGAGATCTCCGGGTATCACAATGGATCTCCAGATGACAAAGATCAGAGTGCAGAGCGCCAGTCTACAGGCTGCCAACCTCCAGGTAGCACAGGGAAATTCCCTACTATTACAACTGATCTCCAGTCAGACAACTGAGATCAGTTTCCCTAGAGAAAATGGCTGCTTTGGAGAGCGGGCTCCAATGTTCCCTCTAAGTTGTGTTAGTTTGAGCTAGCTCACAGGTTTTTAGCCTCCAGCTCACACATTTTTGTCTTAGCTCAGGAAGGAGGGCTCCAGAGCAAACTAATTTATGCAGTAGCCAAATAGGTCACTCACAACTTTAATGCCAGTCGCTCACAAAGATTTTTTGCTCACAAGACTCCACAGCTTAGAGGGAGCACTGGTGGGCTCTAAGGCATTATACCCTGCTGATGTGTCCCTCCCCTCCCCAAACCCCACCTTTCCAGGCTCCACCCCCAAAACCTCCAGGTATTTCCCAGCTCAGAGCTGGCAGTTCCCCTGGAGATAAATGGCTGCTTTGGAGGCTGGACTTTATGGTGTTATACTCTGCTGAGCTCCCGCCCCTTCCTAAATCCCACCCTCCCCAGGCTCCGCCCCCCCCCCCAAAATCTCCTGGAATTTCCCAACCTGGAGATGGCAATCCTAGTGCCACTTAGGGCACTACAGACTTTGAAAATAATCATCAGTTTTGGTGTAGTGGTTAGGTGCATGGACTCTAATCTGGGAGAACCGGGTTTGATTCCCTACTCCTCCACTTGCACTTGCTGATGTGACCTTGGGTCAGCCACAAGCTCTGGCACAGCTGTTCCTGAAAGAGCAGTTTGTGTTAGAGTTCTCTTGGCCCCACCAACCTCACCGGGTGTCTGTTGTGGGGAGGGGAAGGGAAAGGAGTTTGTAAGCCGCTCTGAGACTCCAAGTGAAGGGCACGGTAGAAATCCAATTTCTCCTCTCTCCTCCTCTCTTGTATAAATTGCCTGCCCCGGATATATATATCCTTCCATTTTAGATACCACCAGCTTGACAGAGAGAGTGATTAAAATGTAGAGTCGGCTGCTGGAGGATGTCGTGACGGCCACAGGAATAAACACCTTTCAAAGGGGATTGGATCGATTTATGGAGGATCAGTCTTTCAATGGCTTCGGGTCACGGTGACTGAGGGGAACCTCCACATTCAGAGGCACTGAATCCCAGAGCCAGGAGGCCGCCTTCCAAAGTGGCATTTTCTCCAGGTCAACTGACCTCTGTCCAGGCCTGTGACTACAGTGGGGCACCTTGGGGCCGCCCCCCCCCACTGACTACCAGGGCCCCCTGATTTCCCATCCAATCCAGGCCCCCCGACTTCCAGTTTTTTATTTGTGGCACTCCCTCAGGTGTGTGGGGGGGTTGTGGGGGTGTCTGTGCAGGGCGCCCCCTGAATTAAAAAAAATCCTGGCTACGGGCCTGTCTCTGTCACCTGGAGATCAGTCATAATCCTGGGAGATCTCCAGCTGCCACCTGGAGGTTGGCAATCCTACCATGCCTTCAGTTTGCAATGCTCTTTAAAGCTTTTAAAAAATAATTAAAGGCATGCTACCACCCACATTTTAAGAGCCCCTTTGATTTCTGGGGAAAGGGGACTGAAAACTGCTTGATTACAGCTTGGATCAGGCCTCAGAGCTTTAGTAGCAGAGCACTCCTTGTGTGTAGCGCGCCAGGGCCGTCTTCTGGGCTGTCCCCTTTAAAGAATCCCCCACCCAGATGGAGGCACCGGCAAAGACACTTCTGCCTACTCCAGGCAGTTCGTTTTCTCCCTCAGAACGGTGGCGGGCAGCTCATTTTTTCAAAATGAATCTTGCCGAAGTCACTTCCTGCTTGAGCAAAGTCTTCAGGTCCAACTTTGTCGGTCTTAGAAGGTGTCCCCACTGGGCTCCAGCTTTGTTCTGCTGCTTCAGACCAGCACGGCTGGCCACCTGAATCTAACTTCCTGCCTGGTGACCGCAGGAAAAGGAAACCCACAAGGGCCCTGAGCCAGGCCTCCCCCCCACACACGCAGGCTCCATAGAGAAAGACCAAAAAAACAGCTGCCTGGTAGATCAGGTCTTCCTTTTAGTCACCTAGGCCGGTGCCCCCTGTTTGACACTTCTGGGGGGGCAGGATAAGAAACCGGCAGTCTTCTCGTGTTGTTGACCCCCAAGTATGAAGGCATATGGAGAAACCACCAGTCTTTCCCTGTTGTTTACCTCCAGTATCTGGTAATTCAAGGCATACTGCTTCTGATCTTGGAGGTTCCATTTAGTGTACAAGGCTTGCATAAGAATTGTGCTAAAAATGGCAGTTGGGGCGTGTCAGGAAAGATAGTTTGGGGCACTGGTTCGCAGTGTGGGCGCTGGAACGATCCAGGTGGGGCGGTAGGAGCCTTGGGTGCAATTGGGGGGCGTTGAATAAAAATAAGGGGGCGGTGGAAGCATAAAGAAAGAAGAGTCCAGAACCTATCTAAAGCAGCCTTTTGCTGCCTTCTCCTGTTCTTCCCTGGGATCAGGGAGGGAGGGGGAGGGGGAGAGGGGTCCCCACAGCCAGTCACAGCCATGCATTTGCAAACTGCAAATGTAAATTGCAAATGCATGTGCACCCTTGTAAGACCGGTGCTGCTGCTGGGCTGTTGTGTGGTGGCTGCTGCTGGCCTCTGGCTTCAGGCCAACCACATCTTTCTTTACTTACCTCTTTCTTTACTATGTGCAAATTTGTCACTGCATCTTTTTGTCCACTTCTTGAAGCTAGATTTCCAGGGGGCGCTGAGTAATTTTTTTTTCTGAAAAGGGGGCGGTAGGCCAAATAAGTTTCGGGACCACTGGTTTGGAGCAACCTTTCTTTTCTCAAGAGCAGCATCAAATGCCCTGTTGGATGAACGAAGGGGGGGGGAATAATTTTTGTTTGAAGTCATACGTCTCACCGTCAGAATCCTGCTAAGCTATCTAAGGGCCGCTGTCCTTCTTTTCACACTTTCAGGGCTCTGCAGACTACCACTAGATCTGTCCAATCAGGGTGTGTGGTTGGTAGTGGAGATTGTTATAGAAAGGGTTCCCAACTTCCAGGTGACACCTGGAGATCTCCCTCGATTACAATTGATCTCCAGGCGGCCAAGGTCAGTTCCCCCGGAGAAAACAGCTGTTTTGGAGGGTTGACTGTATCACATTATACCCTTCTTCTTTTTTAACAGAGTTTTATTAGTTTATATACAGAAAGGGGGAAAGGGAAAAGAAGGGAAGAAGGAAGAGTACAGAGTTATATATAAAAATCCAGATTAATATTCTGCATGCAAATCTGAAAGTTTCACAACTATTATAACCATCTTTCTTATTGTTCTTCATTTAGTCTTAGTTTCTTAGTACTTATGTTTTAACCAGTCATAAAATGCCCTCCATGATCCCATAAATTCTTCTTCCATTTGTCCTTTTAGAATATTTGTCAGTCTGTCCATTTCAGCACATTCCATAATCTCCGTTATCAACTCATGAATCATTGGGATTTTCAGTGTCCTCCATGTCATTGCGAATAAGATTCTGGCTGTTGTTATAACATGTAAAATAAAATATCTCTGGTTCTTATCTAAGTCATCTGGTAGACAAGAATATTTCTGGTTTAAAAATAAAAAATTAAAAAAGCATTATACCCTGCGGAGGCCCCTCCCCAGGCTCCACCCCCCAAATCTCCAGGTATTTCCCAACCCAGAGCTGGCAACCCTAGTTACAGACATTACTGAAGAATGAATAAAACTGCTCCAGTATAATAGAAGGGATGGACAATGTGCCATTAAAGGGGGAAAGAAACACATTTATACAAATCCAAATGATGTGTAGGCTTGCAAACAACATTCAGAAAATGTTCGACACTTCTCTTGAAACCTTTTGTCGGAATCTCGTGGTTTAACTCTTGGCTGCAGACACGTGAGGCTGCAGATTTACTGCTAATTCAGCTTTAGCTCTACAATATCAGAATATCAGAATCCTGCTGGATCAGACCAGTGGCCCGCCTAGTCCAGCATATCTGCGCTGCCTTCTCCATCATGACACCTTCGCTCACTCTGTAGGGGCCACCCTGCAAATGGGCAAGATCAACAACGGCAACATACACGTGGCCTTCTCCACCGTGGCCCCCACCTTATGGAACGGCCTGCCTGAAGAAGTCCGGAAGGCTTCCTGTTTCCCCTCCTTTCCACAAACTATACAAAACTGAATAATTCAGGAAGGTTTGGTTTGTTTTTTTACACAGTTCAGAAAGATGCTTGGGCAAAGGGCTAGAGACTGTAGATTATCTGACCGTGTACTGTTTGTTGCTGTAAGTCTGCTCCTACTATGTACTTTCTGCATCATTTTAACACGTTATGTTTAAATGCTCATGTGTCTTTCCCAGCTTTCTTTAAAGCGCTGCTTCAGGTTTCTGTAATCCAAACCCTACTGCACTGTTCATTGCCAGTTTGGTGTTGTGGTTAGGAACGCGGACTCTAATCCAGGAGAACCGGGTTTGATTCCCCACTCCTCCTCTTGCACCTGCTGGATGACCTTGGGCAAATGGTAGTTCTTGAAAAAGAGCAGTTTCTGTCAGAGCTCTCTCAGACCCACCTCCCTCACGGGGTGTCCATTGTGGGGAGGGGTAGGGAAAGGAGTTTGTAAGCCGCTCTGAGACGGCTTTGGGCAGTGAAGGGCGGGGTATAAATCCAATCTCTTCCTTCTTCTTCTTCTTTTTCAAGGGCAGTCCTCGAAAGAGCTCTCCCAGCCCCACCTACCCTACAGGCAATGCTCCCTCTAAGCTGTGGAGCCTTGTGAGCAAAAATTCTACTTTGTGAGCTGCTGGCATTAAAGTTGTGAGTGAGCAATTTGGCTACTGCATAAATTAGTCTGCTCTGGAGCCCTCCTTCCTGAGCTCAGACTCTTCGCGACCCCATGGACCACATCACGCCAGGCCCTCCTGTCTTCTGTCGTGCTCCAAAGTTTGCTTAATTTCATGTGTGTTGCATCGATAACACTATCTGACCATCTCATCCTTTGCTGTCCCCTTCATCTTTGACCTTCAGTCTTTCCCAGCATCAGGGTCTTCTCTAGGGAGTGCTCCCCTCTCATTGGATGGCCCAAGCTTCAGCTTCAGCATCTGGCCTTCCAGGGAACAGCCAGGGTTGATTTCCTTTAGGATTGACTGATTTGATCTCCTTGCAGTCCAAGGGACTCTCAAGAGTCTTCTCCAGCACCATAGTTCAAAAGAATCTCTTCTTCAGTGTTCGGCCTTCCTTATATTCCAACTCTCGCAGCCATACAGTACTACTGGGAATACTATTGCTTTGACCATACTAGACCACACTGGATCTCTGATGGGGGAAATGTATGGGGAAACCACTTCTCTTTGGCAGAAAGATGGGTTGGACACTCTAAGCATGACACCATGCTGCCTTTAACATAAAGGACAGACAGACAGACAGACAGACAGACAGACAGACAGACAGACAGACAGACAGACAGAGAAAGAGAGAGAGAGAGAGAGAGAGAGAGAGAGAGAGAGAGAGAGAGAGAGAGAGAAAGAAAGAAAGAAAGAAAGAAAGAAAGAAAGAAAGAAAGAAAGAAAGAAAGAAAGAAAGAAAGAAAGAAAGAAAGAAAGAAAGAAAGAAAGAAAGAAAGAAAGAAATATTTTGTATTCTCCTCAGGGACAGGGACCTTTCCCCTTAACTCTGCAAAACTGTTGGAGCACTAATGATGCTACATGAATATATTATTATTAATAAGAGTAATGTCATAGAGGGGCTTACTCTTCTTCTCTCAGACACACACCTGCACGAACGCACGCATTTACACGCCAGCATCTCAGGTAGCAGTCTGAGTGGTTGCTGGATCCACCATCCTTAGAGAACGAGATCCCCTGGAGAAAGCTTGTGTTTACGGGAGCTGATGAGGAAACTGATGCAATTTGGAGGCACCGGTTACATGATCACACCAAATGGGCCGGAGACAAATTAGCCGGCATTTCTCATTTGCTCACCGTAACGTGTCACCGAGAATTCCCCCCCCACACACCTTCTTCCTTGCACCCTAATTTGGATCTGAATTTTTTAATGTTTAGGAAATAAAGCAGTGCTAATGACATAGTAACGGTCATCTCCCTCGGCTGTAAATGGCTGTAATCTTTTGGAGTGACAATATGATAAGGTGAAAAGTATATGTTTTTTAAAATTTATAGATCACGTTCATTATAAGAAGACGAAGGTTTGGGAAGGTCAGTTCTCCTCACTTGGCTTCTATAGCTGGGACCCTGCCCATTCCTAGATGCCCCGTCTGCATAGAGATTTGAGTGTGGTGAAAGGATAACAGATCCTTTTCTGCTCCTTTTTCAATGAAACTGGGATTTCCCATGACTTTGTTTGAAACAGCGTCTGGAATTACAACCCGGTCCAGCACAGCCCTCATTCGACATGCTTTTCAGAGGTATACTTTGGCTCGTCGGCCTCCAGGTCGCAGTGGGAGATCTCCCGGGATGACAACTGATCTCCAGACAACGGAGGTCAGTTCCCCTGGATAAAAATGGTCGCTTTGGAAGGCGGACTCCGTGGCATTCGACCCCACTGAAGCCCCTCCCCTCCCTCAGCCCAGCTCTCCTCAGGCTCCACACCCCAAACCTCCAGGCATTTCCCATCCCAGAGCTGGCAACCCAAGGTAGACTGCTTCTGAACAGAGAGGATCCCTTGTTCGTTACTATGGCATATTCCGGGGTTGCCAACTCCACATTTGGAAATACCTGGAGATTGGAGGGTGGAGCCCCGGAGAGTTGGATTTAGGGAGAGAAGGGGCCTCTGTAGGGTATAATGCCCATGCAGCCCACCTTATGAGGCAGCCCTTCTCTCCAGGATAAGTGAAACAAATGTTTTAAGCAAATAAATAAATAAGGGATTTATGTAGCCTGGAGATCAATTGTAATTCCAGATCTCCACCCCCACCCTCCACCTGGAGGTTGGCAAATCTACATCTCTTTGGCAAGCCTACATCTCTTTGGTGTAGTGGTTAAGAGTGGTGGACTCTGCTCTGGGAGAACCGGGTTTGATTCCCCACTCCTCCACATGCAGCTGCTGGTGTGACCTTGGATCAGTCACAAGTTCTCTCAGAGCTGTTCGGGAAAGAGCAGTTCTGGAAAAGAGCTCTCTCAGCCCCGCCCCCACCTCACAGGGTGTCTGTTGTGGGGAGGGGGAGGGAAAGGTGATTGTAAGCTGCTCTGGGACTCTGAGTGTAGGGTGGGGTATAAATCCAATCTCTTCCTCTTCTCCTTCTTCTTCCAGCAGCCCTTTTCGAACTTGGGAGCATCCCAAAACAAGGTTATGATGAAGACAACAGCCCTCCCCTTTTCTCCAGCATTCGGTCATCCAGAAGCAGACTGCCTTTGAACATGGAGGTTCTGTTTGGATTGTCACAGCTAATTTCCCACAGATCTTCTTCCTCTTTTGCAACTAATTAGTTTTCATCACCGGCTTTTCTAAATCATTCTGATGAACTGTTCCTCCCTCCCTAGTTTCCCTATAGAAACAGCCCCTTATTAAGCTGGGAGAGTGTGTTCACATCACATCTTTCCAGGGACTACAACGAAAGTTCAATCTTCTGATGTAGAGAGATGGCGTGTGCAATTAGCAGGGCGTTAATTAAGGAATCCTAATTGCTTAATTGCTAATAATAATTGCTCCTGGAGAAGGTGGGGTGGGGTGGGGGAATCAAAAACATCTTGTCCGCATTTGTCCTCTGTGGCCCACGATTGAGAGAGGGGAAGAATCCCGGGCTTGGCCTCAGTTTCCGGGGGAAGTTCCAGTAGAGGGTAATTTGCATTGCCCCAGAGGCTAGCCACAAGGCTAGTGGTCACTGCTTTTAAACATGGTATTTAATAGGCTTATAAACAGGAAACAGAGAGTGAGTATAAATGGGAAACTTTCTCAGTGGAGGGTGGTAAGCAGTAGGTACCACAGGGATCGGTACTCGGTCCGATGCTTTTTAACTTGTTTATTAACGATATGGAATTGGGAGTAAACAGTGAAGTGGCTAAGTTTGCAGATGACACAGAGTTGTTCAGGGTGGTGAAAACCAGGGAGGATGGGTGAGTGGGTGTCAACGTGGCAAATGGGGTTCAATGTGGCCAAGTGCAAAGTGATGCACATTGGAGCCAAAAGTCCTAAATATAAATACACGTTGATGGGGTCTGAACTGGCAGAGATGGACCAAGACAGAGATCTTGGAGTCGTAGTAGATAACTCAATGAAAATGTCTAGACAGTGTGTAACTGCAATAAAGAAGGCCAACGCTATGCTGGGGATTATTAGGAAGGGAATTGAAATCAAAGCAGCCAGTATCATAATGCCCCTGTATAAATCATTGGTGCGACCTCATTTGGAATACTGTGTACAGCTCTGGTCGCCACACCTCAAAAAGGATATTATAGCATTGGAAGAAGTGCAGAGAAGGGCAACTAGAATGATAAAAGGGTTGGATTGGAACACTTTCCCTATGAAGGAAGGTTAAAACGCTTGGGGCTCTTTAGCTTGGAGGAACGACGGCTGAGGGGTGACATGATCGAGGTTTATAAGATTATGCATGGGATAGAGCAGGTGGAGAAAGAGGTACTTTTCTCCCTTTCTCACACTACAAGAACTTGTGGGCACTCCATGAAATTGCTGAGCAGTTGGGTTAGAAAAGATAAAAGGAAGTACTTCTTCACCCAAAGAGTGATTAACATATGGAGTTCACTGCCACAGGAGGTGGTGGCAGCTACAAGCATGGACAGTTTCAAGAGGGAATTAGATAAACACAAGAGGCGGGACCCGCGATAGCTCGCGGGGGGAGGGAGTATTCCGGCCGCCAAGCTTCCCCCTCCCTCCCCCCCCCAGCAGCGGCGGCGGCAGCAGCGGCGGGGCCAGTCGGCCCGCCGAGATTCCCCCTCCCCAGCAGCAGCGGAGGGGCGGTGAGGCTGGCCGGCCCGTCAAGCCTCCCCTCCCTCCCCCTCCCTCCCCCCCAGCAACGGCGGCAGCAAGGCCAGCCGGCCCGCCGAGATTCCCCCTCCCCAGCAGCAGCAGACGGGCGGCGAGGCTGGCCGGCCCGTCAAGCCTCCCCCTCCCCCCCCCCAGCAACGGCGGCGGCAAGGCCAGCCGGCCCGCCGAGATTCCCCCTCCCCAGCAGCAGCAGAGGGCGGCGAGGCTGGCCGGCCCGTCAAGCCTCTCCCTCCTCCCACCCACCCACCCACGCAACAGGGCGGCAGTGGCGGGGGGGGAGGCCAGCCGGCCGGCTGGCCCGCCAAGCCTCCCCTCCCTCCCTTTCAAGCAGCAGAGCGGCAGCGGCGACAGCGGCGGGGGGGGGGGGGAGGCCGGCCGGCTGGCCCGCCAAGCCTTCTCCCGCCCTCCCATCCCTTGACGGCGCGGTGGCAACGACCAGTTTGTAGAGCGTTCCCTGCGCATGCGCAGGGAATGCTCTTACTTTTGGGGGGATTTAGATATTCCCCTTACATTTTAAAAAACTTTTTAGATTTTTCTGCACACGTGGGGACTGCCCCACGTGAGCAGGAAAATCTCCCTGCCCCCAGGTGCCCCCAATGTGCGGATTTAGATATCCGCACACAGGGAGCCACTTGGGAATTAGATATATAGATATGGAGCAGAAGTCCATCAGTGGCTATTAGCCACAGGGTATAGATGGGAACTCTCCGTCTGGGGCAGGTGATGCACTCTATTCTTGGTGCTGGAGGGGGCAGCAGTGGGAGGGCTTCTAGTGTCCTGGCCCCACTGCTGGACCTCCTGATGGCACCTGGTATATTTTGGCCACTGTGTGACAGAGTGTTGGACTAGATGGGCCATTGGCCTGATCCAACATTGGCTTCTCTTATGTTCTTATGTACTCTTATGGTACAAAGATGGAAGGAAAAATCTTCAGGTACTGTTGGATCCTGACCTTGTAGCCCAGCCCACTCTTCCTTTAAACATCCCTTCCATCACCTTCCTGTCCACTATGGACAACTATGAAGGCATACTATATAGCAGGGGCCCCCAGTGTTTCTTTTTCTTTTTCTGTATTTTTTATGTGTTTGCGTGCGAGTGTCAGGCCTGTAGTTACATCGGGGCCCGGCCCCCCGACTTACTGCCCAAGGCCCCCTGACTCCCCATCCACCCTGGCCCCCTGACTTTAAATTTTTTACTTTATTTATGGTGCTCATTTGGGTGTGTGCAGAGGTCTGGGGGTGCCCCCAACTTATTTAAAGCCCCCCCATTAAAAAAAACCCCCTGGATATAGGCCTGGTGAGTGTGTGTGCACTTGGTAGTCATGGCGACCTCTGGGGACTGACCCCTACTGAGGGCCTAGAGGATATTCAGAGAGGTGGCTGAGTCAAGCCTGCCCCCGCCTCCTGACTGCTGGTATTCCAAGGAGGTCTCCCATCCAAGGACTTGCCAGAGTTGACCCTGCTTAGCTTCCGAGACCGGATGAGATCGGGCTTGCCTGGGCTATCCAGATCAGGGTGGCCCTCCCGTTTTCCTGAGCCTGTGGGCAACTTCGGAATTCTCAATCAAGGTGGTGGGCAGCCACCAAATGGCTGCCCCGGGAGGTGGGGCCAGCCACAAAATGGCTGCCGTGGGAGGCATAGCCACAAACACACAGAGGAAGCCCAAGTGCAGGGGGACAAGAGGAGTGATTTTAACACCGAGAAAGGATTTTAACGCTGAGGAAAAGGACTGCTAGAGGGGGGTAAAACCAACACTGTACTGGCAGATGAAGCAAACATTTTAAAAACGTGCACAGCCAATCAGAGCTCTGATGGTCAATCAGAAGGTCTGCTGGGGTAGGACCCCCACCTGGTTCACCCTCATGGGTGCCATGTTGGGGAACCCACATATAGTATGTGTGTGTGGGGGGAACTCCTGAGAACACATGCAGAGTGCTTTGCCTACACACTGGGCCAGAGAGCATAAAAAGGGCCCTGCTGGACCAGTCCAGACATGACAATGCTTCTCCGTTTGTCCCAGCATCTGAGGCTGTGGTCACACGATCATTTTGATTGGGTTTCACCACTGTTCCCTCTCGCATTTAAAATTGCTGATCAGATGCCCACATCCGTCACCCGCACCGAAGTGGGCTCACTCACACGATCCTCCCGGTTCCCTAGAGAGTTTTCCGACTCCGGGAAAATCAAGTGCTTTCCGGGTATTTGTGCTTTGAACCCACGATTTTGCCTATCTGGACAGCCATCTCTCACAATGATTGCAATCAGGTCATCTGAACGTCCCTCTTCCGGTAGTTTTTTTTTTTTTTGTGACCTTCACCATTATGTGCATAGGCATGTGCATATGCACAAAGAATTTTTTTAAAAAAAATTGTGCCGTGCCGCCACTTGGGCAGTGTGGCTGTCTGGACAGTGCCTGGAGCATAGTCGCACAAAGCAAGCTGTTGGCCAAGGGATGTGTGATCATCTGAACCCGCTTAAAAATATCCCCAATCAAATCTACAGCAGGAACAAATTGCGGTACACTTGCGTGTGACCACTGATTCACAGTAGACCGGCCTTGTACATGGAGGTCGCATTTTGCCATCACAGTTTATAGCCACTGAAACACCCCTCTCCACATTGGTGAATCTGCCCAGTCCCGTTCTCAAGCGGTCTGTACCTGCAGTGGTTGCTCCCTCTAAACTGCAGAGTCTTGTGAGCAAAAATTCTAATTTGTGAGCTACTAGCATTAAATTTGTGGGTGAGCAATTTGGCTGCTGCATAAATCAGTTTGCTCTGGAGCCATCCTTCCTAAGCTAAGACAAATATATGTGAGCTGGAGGCTGGAAAACTGTGAGCTAGCTCACACTAATGCAGCTTAGAGGGAACACTGTTGCATCTTGTGGCAGTGAGTTCCACATGCCAATCCTGTCCCCTGTGAAGAAGGGACAGTGACTTGCCTGTCTTGAATCTATGGCTGATCAGTTTCAAAGTCTAAACTCACCCCTTGGTACACACAGGAGCTGAGGTTGATGAACTGGGAGCTTAGACGGCTAGAGAGACAGTTATGAGATCCAATGAGATGGCAGTCAAGGCTGCGAGAAGAGAATTTTACGCAGCCACGACTGCGTCTGTGAGCTCTCGCCCAGCCCAATTATTTAGAACAATTCCGTCTCTTACTACTCTGCCACAGGGCAGATCAAATGATAAGGAATTGGAGATTGGCTGTGAGGCTTTTGTGAGTTATTTCGCGGATAAAGTCTTGTTGCTTCGCCACGACCTCCCTGCCACAGTTGAGACAGTTACGGAACTCGAGGCTCCACGCACGTCTTCTGGTCAGGTTCTGGATTATTTTAGTCCACTCATCCTAGAGGAAGTTGACAAATTGTTCTCATCTGTTTGCTCGACCACCTACAGCCTCGATCTCTGCCCATCATGGCTAATTAAAGGGGGCTGCGATGGGTTGCAAGGAGCACTAAGGGAGATCATCAACAAGTCTCTCAGTGACAAGTCCCTCGTGCCCTGAAGGAGGCAGTGGTCCGCCCTCTCTTGAAAAAACCATCTTTGAATCCAGACGAATTAGTTCACTACTGGCCGGTATCCAATTTGCCCTACTTGGGCAAATAGACTGAGAGGGCAGTGGCGATTCAGCTGCAAGGTTTTTTGGATGACACCTCCATATTGGACCCCTTCCAGTCCAGGTTTCCGACCAGGCCACAGGACAGAGATGGTCCCGGTCGCCCTTACAGATGATCTCTGGAGGCATCTGGATCAAGGAGGTACGGCAGTGTTGTTGTTGTTAGCAGCGTTTGATACGGTCGACACGGTCGACCATCAACTACAGATCCACCGCCTCACCGACACCAGGATTCAGGGTTAGCCTTGCAGTGGCTCTCCTTGTTCCTTCAGGGTTGGGGACAAAGGGTGGCAGCAGTGGGGGAGGCAGCTATCCAGAAGGCACCTGCTAATTTGTGGGGTTCCCCAAGGAGCGATGCTTTCCCCAATGCTATTTAATATCTATATGTGCCCCCTTGCCCAGATTGCCCAGAGTCACGGACTGGGATGTCACCAATATGCAGGGCCGGCCCAAGGTGTTTTTCTGCCCTACACAAAGCTACCTTCTGGTACCCCCCCGCCGCCGCTGCCGCCGGGGCTCCCCAGGGCAAGGGAGGGCTCCCCTCCTCCTCCTCCTTCCCCCTCTCGCCCACCCCCGGGGCACGCCGGCAAGCCAGGGAAGGGGTTGGGGGTTTAAATCCCGTCCCTTCCGTCAGAGCGCCGACTTGTTGGCCGCCTCACAGCTGCGGGGCGCACCAGCAAGCCGGGGGAAGGGGCAGGGGGTTTTGGCGGGGGGCGGGGGCCTTTTGGCACCCCTAAGGGCCGGTACGCTCTAGGCGAATGCCTAGTTCGCCTAGTGAGTGAGCCGGCCCTGCCAATATGCAAATGACACCCAGTTCTTTCTGTTGTTGGATAGCCAGTCAGACTCCAGTCTGGGAGATCTGGACCTGGCGTTGAAAGCTGGGGCTGGTTGGCTTAGACTGAGTTGACGGAAATTGAATCCGATGAAGACGGAGCAGACCAAGGTTAGGGATCCCTCTCCTGATCTTTGATGGGGCACCATTGATGCCAGCGACGGAGGTTAGGAGTTTGGGAGTGCTCCTAGATGCCTCCTTAACGATGGAGGCCCAGGTAGCAGCCACTGCGAAGTCTGCCTTTTACCATCTACTTGGAGAAACACCATCAGAAATTGCCAAAATATAAACTGTATTTAACAAATATAAAGTTGGTGGTGTCACAACCACAAAATTAAGTGCAAAACTAATAAGGCATAAAGTCCATGTAATCAGTTGAACTTGATAGGAGAAGTCCACATAGTCATAACATTCTCCAAACAGCCTTTGCAAAGACGCCCATTCTAGATACTTAAAAGATGTGTTTCCTTCAACTGCTTCAGTTTGCTGGCTGTGTAGGTGGAACCAGGGCTATTTTGGGGCAAGAATGCACAGGAACAGAGTTCCGGCTGGCTTCAGAGTTAGCCACGCCCACTACAGCCAAAACCTCTGTGTCTGTGGCTACAGAGGGAAGGCCTGGAGAGCGATTCCCCCCGGTGACTCCGAGGCAGGTGGGCCGGGGGGTACCCTGGAAGGATCTGGGAGGCATTTAAATACCTTCCCGTGCCTTCCCCGGCTTGCCCGGGCTCCCTGCAGCCACGGGTTGCCCGGGCAAGCAAGGGAAGGTAGTTTAAACTGCCTTCCCTTCTCTCCAAGGGCTGGCTTCCCTCCACGGGGTGCCTGGGCAAGCCGAGGGACGGTATGGGGGAGTGGCCTAATATGCTAATGAGCTGTACTGTCAGGGGCATGGCTTAATATGCTAATGAGTTCCTGCTGTTTGGTGTGGTCTATTATGCTAATGAGTTCCTGCTGGGCTTTTTCTACAAAAATAGCCCTGGGTGGAACTGTAAAGAAATTTACACAAAAATGCCTAACAGGAAAATAGATATAAAGAGCAATTTTTTAAAAACATTCACCCTGATTTCAACAATTTCAACAGACCACAAGGTTCATAGTGTAAAGAGCGAATCATAGGTTCTCAAAGATACAGACAGAGATGCATGCCAATGTAAAGCCCAACAGGGGAAAAAAGAACAGGTGTACTCAATTTAGATTAGTCCCGTTTAAATGGCTCTACTCTTCTTAAATGAACGTTTAATAGGATTCTAGTATCTAGAATGGGCGTCTTTGCAAAGGCTGTTTGGAAAATGTTATGACCAGGGCTCCTCTTTTAGCAGGAACTCCTTTGCATATTAGGCGACACGCCCCTAATGTAGCCAATCCTCCAAGAGCTTATAGTGCTCTTCTTACAGGGGCTACTGTAAGCTCTTGGGAGGATTAGCTACATTAGGGGCATGTCGCCACATATGCAAAGGAGTTCCTGCTACAAAAAGAGCCCAGTTATGACTATGCAGACTCCTCCTATCAAGTTGAACTGATTACATGGACTTTATGTCTTATCTTCTGAGGAGGAAACAGTGTATCTTATGCCTTATTAGAGATGTAGTATGCACTTAATTTTGTTGTGACACCACCAACCTTATATTTGTTAAATACAGTTTATATTTTGGCAATTTCTGATGTTGTTTCTCATAGTGGAATTTGTATATCTGGGACCTCTGTGATGCTAGTTTCTCCTGTTTGTGATTTTACCATCTATGGCTGATTAACCAGTTGGTTCCCTTCCTTGAACACAATGACCTGGCAACAGTGATCCATGCAATGGTCACCTCGAGACTGGATTCCTGTAATGCTCTCTGCATGGGGCTGCCCTTGTCCCAAATCTGGAAGCTGCAGCTGGTGCAGAATACAGCGGTGAGGCTGTTGTTGTGTCTCCCAGTGCGGGAGCACATCCAGCCTGCCCTAAAAGAACTGCACTGGCTGCCTATAGCATACCGGATTCGGTTCAAGGTCCTGGTTCTTACCTTTAAAGCCCTATATGGCCAGGGACCTATCTACCTAAGGGACCGCCTTTCCCCACATGTTTTCTAGAGAGAGCACTAAGATTGGGGTCCCAAAACCGTCTGACCCTCCCAGGTCCTAAAGAAGCCAGGCGAGCTGTCACGAGGGCCAGGGCCTTTTCTGTGGTGGCCCCGTACTGGTGGAATGAGCTCCAGGATGACATCAGGGCTCTGCGGGACCTTTTACAGTTCCGCAGGACCTGCAAAACAGAGCTCTCTTCCACTAGGCCTTTGATTAGGGGCCGCCTTCTAACATTGAGGCCCTGCCCCCCCCCCCAATATCAGTAACAACTTAACATCTAACAGCCTGGCAAGAACTCAGATGGTAGTTTGACCATCTAGATGCTGAGAGAACACTGCCATCATTTATCAGTACTATGTTTGCTGGCACTTGTTTGTACATGTTGCGGTTTTAACTTTATTATTGTTTTAATGTATCTCGCTGTTTTAATATATTTATAAATATTTTGTAAGCCGCCCTGAGCCTGCCTGGCAGGGAGGGTGGGATACAAATTAAACAAACAAACCAACAAAAGCAACTGTGGCTGAACATCTCTATTTAGAAAGGAAGTCTCTCCCTTGGCAGCAGGGTTTGGAAGAAGGGCTTTAAATGAGGAAACCATTTTTGAAACTTATTCTTTTCTTCAAGGTTATGGGTTGCATTCCAGAAGCCCGGCTACACCTCACGCTTGGATTCTGATCACTGGCGGACAGAAGTTAGAAATGGCAAGGTGCTAGGGTTGCCAGCTGCAGGTTGGGAAATAGCCGGAGATTTTGGGGGCGGAGCCTAGAGAGGGCGGGGTTTGGGGAGGGGAGGGACCTCAGCAGGGTACAATGCCACAGAGTTCCCCCTCCAAAGCAGCCATTTCCTCCAGAGGAAAACTAATCTTGGTCATCTGGAGATCAACTGTAATAACAGGAGGTCTCCAGATGCCACCTGGAGGTTGGCAACCTTACAAGGTGTTTCTTTCCGAACCAGAAAGTACATTTTCGGCTTCCTGTGGCCCTGGTTTGCATGGGCAGGGGGGGGGGCGGCCTCTGCCCTGGGCCTGGGCGCCGACATTCATAACCCTCTTGCCAACAGGTTAGGAAATGAATCTGGTGCCCTCTGGAGGCCTCTCTGGCTATGTGTCGCTGCGGACCACTCCAGCGCATCCGAGAAAAACCTCCTGAAGGTGCCCCCCCCAAAAGAAACCAAAGGATTACTGTGTAAAACGCAAACCAGAATCACAATATAGCACAGCACAGTCAGGGTTGGCTTTCGCTACAAGCGTGCTCCTATCTGTTATCAAGTCTTTATAAATGGTTTGACTGTGGGGTTGTCAACCTCCAGGTGGTGGCTGGAGATCTCCTGGGATCCCCCGGCAATAGAGACACCAGTCCCCCCCTGGAGAAAATGGCTGCTTTGGAAGGCGGACTCTATGGCATCACACCCCGTTGAAGTCGATCCTCTGTGATTGATTGAACTGGTTTCTGTATGTGCTGCTACTGAGATTGGGTCTCGCTGCAACCTGTTGGCTTTGAAAAAGAATTATTTGAAACGTGGCAGCTTGCATTGCTTTTTGGATTTCAAGATTATATGGATCCTTCTGGAACTATGAGAGTCGACTTCATGATGAATGCATGTCAAGTTGGACTATGGAATTATAATACAACAGGAGAGGGGCACATTGAAATGTTTGGGACTTTACTTCTCTGTACTACTGATCTTTACTTTTCTGTACTACTGTTGGTTTTTGTAAGATTAGCTTGGCTTCATAGAGTTATATGGTTATTGTGTTAGTGAACTCGGCATTAAATAATATTTTTTCTTACGGTCCATTGCCAACTGGGAGCAGCCAGAAATTGCCAGGACGCAGGGTGGGCATTTGGAGGTATCCTGCACCTGAACACGAACAGCTGCCGAGAGACTGAACTTCCTCTCCTTCTGGTGCACTCTGAACTGCTGCCCAAGCCTGTACCCAGTTCTGTAAGCTGGTTCTGTGTGGAGATGATTCAGGAACACTCAGTGAAATTGGTCTGCTCTGAGTCTACCGTTAACCAGTTTCACTGGGTGTCCATGACTCACTGCGCTACGAGAAAAGAGGTGGATAAAGAATGCCTTCAGTCTGTTAATCGTGTTTGTTAAACCATGAAAGGAAGCTGCATTTGACCACTGGGCCCACTCGCCTGAAATGGACCCATCTTTCCGTCAAAGAGAAGTCATTTCCCCATACATATCCCCCCCATAGGAGAGACAGTGTGGTATAGTGGTTAAAAGTGTCAGACTAGTATCTGGGAGGCCTGGGTTCAAATTCCTCACTTGTGCCATGGAGTGTTGCTGTGGTGACCTGGGGCAGACATACTTTTTCAGCCCAACCTACCTCACAGGGTTCAAATTCCTCACTTATGCTATGGAATCTTGCTTGGGTGACCTGGGCCAGTCATGCTCTCTCAGCCTAACCTACCTCTCAGGGTCGTTGCGAGGAATAAAATGGAGGCAAGGAGAACCAGTTTGGTGTAGCGGTTAGGAGCGCGAACTCTAACCTGGAAGAACCAGGTTTGATTCCCCACTTCTTCTCCAAATGCAGCTGCTGGCGTGACCTTGGGTCAGTCACAAGTTCTCTCAGAGCTGTTCTCTCAAGAGCAGTTCTCAGAGCATCTCTGAGCCCCACCTACCTCATAGGGTGTCTGTTGTGGGGAGGGGAAGGGGATTGTGAGCTGCTCTAAGACTCCAAGTGAAGGGAAAACAGGTCACATGAGAACACCTCCACTGACCCTCGTGAAGCAAACTCACCTACTTGCTGGGCTCTGATCCAACAGGCTTTCCAGGTTTCACCTTTCATAAACCTCCAGCACCTGTTTGACAACCAAGGGCAGCAGAAACGTGTGTGTAAACGGAAGGCCAAACTGTCTTGCCCGTGCTGCATCAGAACCCGGCTGGGAACCACATCCTGGCAGCCTGAAAGTGGAAAATCCCATGAGGCTGGATGGCATCGGAACCCAAACAGCCCCGTCTGCCAAAGACAACCATCTTTCAAAATTAGCCCTGTTTTTTCCTGAGCAGCAGCGGAAGAAAAACTGTGTGATACCTCCCACGTAAATGACAGAGCGGGCACCTCCTCCCCTCTCTCGTCTGGACTCAGAAAGATCGTGGCTAAATTCCCAGGCCTGGGGAGAAGGCAGTTTGAGACAGACGTTTCCGGGGAGCCGACTAGCAGTATGCGAGGGAGACAGCCCCCTCTCACAACATGGCACACTGTTCGGGTATTCAGAAGCCACAGAGAGTTTCTTTGGAGAAAGATGACACTTCTGCTACATCTCTGCGTGGCACTGGGAATGATCAAACCTGATCCCCAATGCAGAAGCTGACAGGAAGGAAAGGACGGTCCACACCAGTTACTCAGAGAGGGGCAAAACAGACAGCCTTCTTCACCCAAAGAGTGATTAACACGTGGAATTCACTGCCACAGGAGGTGGTGGCAGCTACAAGCATAGACAGTTTCAAGAGGGGATTAGATAAACATATGGAGCAGAGGTCCATCAGTGGCTATTAGCCACAAGGTATAGATAGGGACTCTGGGGCAAGTGATGCTCTTTATTCTTGGTGTTGGGGGGGCAACAGTGGAAGGGCTTCTAGTGTCCTGGCCCCACTGGTGGACCTCCTGATGGCACCTGGTATTTTTGGCCACTGTGTGACATAGAGTGTTGGACTGGATGGGCCACTGGCCTGATCCAGCATTGGCTTCTCTTATGTTCTTATGCCTCCTCTCATGAATTCAGGACACCGACAGGCTCCCTCGGCACAACTGCTAGCCCACAGTAGAGGAGATGTTCAGGACACAAGGTCAGAACACTGAACTGAGACCCAGCGTGGTGTAGTGGTTAAGAGTGGCAAACTCTCATCTGGAGAACTGGGTTTGGGTCCCCACTGCTCCCCATGACATCTCTGTTGGCAGAGTAATTAACACGGCAACAGTGCACGACCTGATTAAAGAGCAGATAAAGGTTTATTTAGGAATTAAGAACATAAGAGAAGCCAATGTTGGATCAGGACAGTGGCCCATCCAGTCCAACGCTCTGTCACACAGTGGCCAAAAATACCAGGTGCCATCAGGAGGTCCAGCAGTGGGGCCAGGACACCTGAAGCCCTCCCACTGTTGGTCCCTCCCCCAGCACCAAGAATACAGAGCATCACTTGCCCGAGAGACCAAGAGTTCCTGCCAATACTCTGTGGCTAATAGCCACTGATGGACCTCTGCTCCAGATGTTTATCCAGTCCCCTCTTGAAGCCGTCCATGCTTGTAGCCGCCACCACCTCCTGTGGCAGTGAATTCCATGTGTTGATCACTCTTTGGGTGATGAAGTACTTCCTTTTATCCTTTCTACCTGACTGCTCAGCAATTTCATTGAGTGCCAACAAGTTCTTGTATTGTGAGAAAGGGAGAAAAGTACTTCTCTCTCCACCTGCTCTATCCCATGCATAATCTTTATAGACCTCGATCATGTCACCCCTCAGCCGTCGTTTCTCCAAGCTAAAGAGCCCCAAGCGCCTCAACCTTTCCTCATAGGGAAAGTGTTCCAACCCTTTGATCATTCTAGTTGCCCTTTTCTGCACCTTTCCCAATGCTATAATATCCTTTTTGAGGTGTGGCGACCAGAACTGTACACAGTACTCCAAATGAGGTCGCACCATCGATTTATACAGGGGCATTATGATACTGGCTGATTTGTTTTCAATTTCCATCCTAATAATCCCCAGCATAGCCTTTTTTATTGCAGTTGTACACTGCCTAGAATTAACATACTTGATAGGAAAGAGGTGAGACAGGCAGAGAGAAAGAGATTCCTAACTACATATCTAGCTGAGAGGGTAAGGCTGAGTGTGGCACTTCTGAGAAGGAGGGGGAAATTGCCCTAAGAATAGCAATCTGGAGACAGACAAGGAATGGCCTCACTTAACAGGAGAGAAGGTCTTGACCTCACTATCCTGTCTGTCTTCTTGCTGCCCCCAGCAGGATCTTCGTCTCTCCTTCTTTGTACACAGGACATTGCCTTTTCCAACAGCCTGCTGGGTGACCTTGGGCCAGTCACGGTTCTCTCAGAGCTCCCTCAGCCCCACTTACCTCACAAGGTGCCTGTCATGGAGAGGGGAAGGGAATTGTAAGCCACTTTGAGGCTCCTTAGGGTAGAGAAAAGCGGAGTGTCAAAACTTCTTCTTCTTCAGGTTGGTACCTTAGGCCTGTGATTAATCTCCCCCGCCCTGGCAGTATGCTAACTCACACTTCTCCTGGCACTTCTGTGCCCTTGAGTACAGAGACTGAGCGTGAATGAGGCGTGCCCAGTTCCAAACGCTGCATTAAAGGGTTGACAGAAGAGCTATTTTTCTCCCCACCATTGGGGATGTCATAGGTTGGCCTGATCACCATGGAAACCAGAGGGAGAAGACTATGGAGGGCATCGAACTTCCAGGGTCATCTGCAAGGTAGAGCAATGTGCTAAACCCACAGCGGCCACTTGAGAAGTCGGCATCGATGCACTTCCGTAAGGCAGGCTCAGGCAAGATGGGTGGGAAGCAGCCAGGAGGCAGGGAACAACTTCTTGTTGTTAAACAGTTCAGCTCTAATGTCTTCATTTTCTTGCACTGAACATTTCCCAGAAAATGCATGGCTTTTTTCAGCGCTGTGTATCAAACCAATCAGGACCGTAGGTTACTGCTTATAAACGAGGTGCACATAAATGTATTACTTACTTTGTTTCTTTGGTTTATATGCCACCATTCTGCCCAACTGGGTCTACCGAGGCCAAAGACTGGAAACGGAGCAGGATAAAAACCTATTCAAAAACCATTAGTTGCTGTAAATTTTCTGGGTTGTGCGGCCGTGGTCTTGGCATTGTAGCATCCAAAAAACAGCTGAAAAAACAGAAATAAAACACGCACACGTGCACAGACGAAGAGGCGATTAAAAATACAATGCAGGGAGGACAGATTATTGAGGGAACGCCAGACAAAGCGAACAAGAAAAGCCTTCACCCGCTGCTGGCACATGGTGATAAAAGGGTCGGTTTGTATGGGATCTGGCAGTCCTTCAGGTTTGCTGGCCCAAGACCGTACAGGGCCTTTAACAGAGGTCAACACCAGCACCTTGAATGGGGCCTGGAAACCAATTGGGCCCGGAAGCCAGCCCGGACAGGCCGAGTCTGGAAGTGATATGGTCCCCGCGGCCAGCTCCAGTCAATATCCTGGCTGCAGTGTTGTGCACCGCGTGAAGTTTCCGAACACTTCTCAAGGACAGCCCCATTGTGGTGATCTAATATAGGGGTAACCAGGGCATGCACTGTGGCGGGGGCCAAAGGCTGCAGCTGGCTAAAGGGCAGTCTCGGCCATTGCGGGCCCCTGCTTATCCAGCAGTAGCCCTGTGTCTAAGGGCACCCCCAGACAACAGACCTGTTCTGTCCCGGGGAGTGCAATCCCATCCAAAATGGGTAACACCTTAAATCCCAGGCCGAATGCGAGGGCGATCTGGCTGCGGCATCTGTCACCCCACTGATTGCCAGGGATGATTCGGTTGACCTGGCTGGCTAGGCGGGTGCCCCCTACCTCCTTCACCGCCAGGGATTTTTTTGGGAAGGGGCCGGGGAGGCGGCTGCTGACCCAGCCTAGGGCATCTCGCGATCCACGGTGGAAGAAGGCGCAGGCGCCGGATCATGCCCTCCTTGGGTCTCCTCTCCTCTTCCAAGCCCGACTTCCAGGTCACTTGGCTGCGATGCACGTGTGTGCGCAGGGAGGTTGGGGGAGATGTTCTGCATGCTCTCTTTTCCACACCCATGCATGTTGGGGAGGGGGCACATCTGCACGGGCGTGCGCGGCAGTGGCTCCCTAACAAAGGCAGAAGGACTCCCCCACGGCTGGCGCCTCCACCCACTCTGCTCCCGCCCGGCTTTCCCCGGAGGGGTCATGCTTTCTCAAGGGCCTAGCAGTCTGAGCGCGTCCCAGAGGGGTATCCTAACGAGCCAGTGCGGCTGGGCTCCATTGTCCGGGCGGGAGGGGGTGTGACGGGCCAGACTTGCGGAGCTCCCAAGGGGGTGCCCAGAACCACCAGGAGAGCTCTGTGCCCCGGAACCCAAACACCTCCCCAGGAGGGAGGTGGTCCAGGAAAAAACGCAAGGGGGCTGGGCCCCGCATTAGCGCTCCACGTGCGTCCCTCCTGAAGCTGTGTGGTCGGTCGAAGAGGAGGACCATTCCAGACAGAAGGAGCGCACCGTTCTTCAGTCAAGGGCATACGATAGCCGCGCTCCCCTGCTAGAACCTCCAGACAAGCTCAAATCCCAGGTCAGGCCTTCCACTTACCAGGAGACAACGCTCCCTCTAAGCTGTGGAGTCTGGTGAGCAAAAATTCTACTTTCTGGGCTCCTGGCATTCAAGTTGTGAGCGCACGATTCGGCCGCTGCAGAAGTTAGTTTGTTCTGGGGCCACCCTTCCTGGGTGAAGTCAAAAAGGTGTGAGCTGGAGGCCAAAAAGCTGTCAGCTAGCTCACACTGACTCAGCTTAGAGGGAACACTGCCAGGAGCACGACTGTCTTGTAAGGATTAAGTTTCATTTTGTTAGCCCTCCAAACTGCCTCCATGCCCCGGTTCAGGGTTTCTGCATTTTCTCTGGGACCGGCTGGAAGCATGAGACAGACTGTGGAACAGCCACCCACTTCCATCCTGGCTCCACCTCCCACCTTCAAGAATCTTCCAAGCTCCACTTCTTCTCCACCAGCTTCTGTTCTGGGGAAAGCCAGTTTGGAGTAGTGGTTAAGAGCGCAGACTCGAATCAGGAAGAACTGGGTTTGATTCTCCACTCCTTCACTTGTGGCCAGCTGGTGTGACCTTGGGTCAGTCACAAGTTCTCTCGGAGCTGTTCACTCAAGGGCAGTCATCGAAAGAGCTCTCTCAGCCCCATCTACCTCACAGGGTGTCTGTTGTGGGGAGGGGAAGGGAAACGGAGTTTGTAAGCCACTCTGAGGCTCCGAATGAATGGTGGGGTATAAATCCAATCTCTTCTTCTTCTTCGTGCCCCGTTTTTACAGTACCTCCGGACACACTGGAGGGAGGCAGCATTTTGAAAACTAAGCATTGGGAGACTTTATTCATGGCCTAGCATAAAATGTTCTTTTTATGCATTAAGTGCTAGTATTAGTACAGGCTGGGCCCCTCCTAAATAAACCTTTATCCACTCTTTAATCAGGTTGTGCAACGTTGCCGCGTTAATTACTCTGCCAACAGAGATGTCATGGGGAGCAGTGGGGACCTCGATCACATCACCCCTCAGCCGTCGTTTCTCCAAGCTAAAGGGCCCCAAACGCTTTAACCTTTCTTCATAGAGAGAGTGTTCCACCCCTTTTTATCATTCCAGTTGCCTTTTTCTGCTTAGGTACAAGGGCTCACCCATTAGATGCACCCATTACAGAGTGTTTTCCTTTGCACTGAGAAAATGCAAAGATGCCCTGATGAAGACTAGATTTGCCAGGGCCTCCACCTCTGTGGGCAAGAGCCCGCCTCACTGGATGCATGAAGTGAATTCTCAGTCAGACGCTATAAAGATGTACACCCAGAGATGGAGGAAACAGTGGGATGAGGATGTGCTGCCAGAGCACGGTCTGTTTTACTTCTGTACAGGTGTGAAAGTTGGACAGGGAAAAAAGCTGACAGTAAGAAGGTTGATTTGTTTGGAGTGCGGGGTCGGAGGAGAGTTTTGCAGACACCACGGACCACCCCAAAAGACCAATGGGTGGGTTCTCGATCTAATCAAGCCTGAATTCTCCCTAGAAGCTGAAGTGGCCAAATTGAGGCTGTCGTACTTCGGTCACATTATGAGACGGCAAAGAGGGACTGGAAAAGACAACCGTGCCAGGAAAAGTCGGAGGCAGCCGAAAGAGAGGAAGACCCAACATGAGACGGAGCGACCCAGCAAAGGCAGCCGGGGGCCCTTGATTTGGGGAGCAAGAGAGGAGCCAGGCTGCGTAGGACAAGGACGTTTTGGGAGACCTTCATTCAAAGGGTTGCCATAAGCGGGAAGTGACTTCAGGGCACCTCAAACACCCACCCACCCACCCAAAAGGCCAACCTGAGAATTTTCTCCAGGGCAATGCTCCCTCTAAGCCAGGGGTGGCCAAAGTGTGGTTTGGGAGCCACACGCGGCTCTTTCACACATATTGTGCGGCTCCCGGCAGGGTGGCTGGGGACGTGAAGGGGAGGCATGCCTCCACAATCGGTCTTCCCTTCCCCAGCCAGTGTTCCCCTCCCTGGATAGGCTTGAGATGGAGAGAGCAGAGAAAGAAAGCAACTTTTAACTTCAAATGTGTTCTTAAAGACACCCCCCCCCCCGCTGGTCAGCTTGGAGAAGGCATTTGTCTCTTTAAACCCTTTCTCCAAGCCAATCCAGCTGGTGTGGGGGCCTGGGCAGGGCCAGCTCATCATTGACAAATTTTAGACCGTCACCTAGGACGCCGGCTCCAGGAGGGCACCACTCTGGCCCCTTCCTTCCCTCGCCTCGTGCCCTGAGTCTCCTTCACTCTGGAACGCAAGGGAGCTGGAGGGGGGCCACCGAAGGTCTGCGCACCAAGCTGCGAAGAAGCGCCCGGCCGGGCGCCACCCAAGTGCCGGAGGATCCTCTGGTGGTTGTCTCTTCCCCGCACCCCTTGAGGTCGACGCCCACTCCTACTGACTGAGCATGGCACGCTCTCCCCTTGGACTGACGGAGGGACCCCGAAAGAAACCCGGAGGGGTGGGAGAAGAAACAGGTGCCTCCAGGCGGCCTCCTCTCGCAGGCAGCGCCCTCCTCGCCCGAACTTGGCTCATCGGAGGGCCCCTGGCAGGATCCAGGGGGATTGTGCCCATTTTGCCACTCTGAGGAATTCTTTCTTTTGCCCTCTGCTGCAGAGAGGAGGCGGGCTGAGGCAGAAGGGAGGAGGAGAAGGGGGCCCCACGCAAAGTCTCCTGGAGTGGCAAAGGCTGCGTTCCTGCCAGTGGAGGTGGCAGGCGGGTGCTGCACACAGGGCCGGCACTGGGGGGGGGGGCACAAGGCAGCCTCGCTTGGGGGGGCGCCACAAGGTAGCCTTGCCTAGTGTGTAAAAAAACCTGGGGCCGGCCCTGGTGTGGGAGTCTTGGAAGATGCATTTAAAGTTCCTTTCTTTCCATCTCTCCCTCCCATCTATTTGCTTTATTTCCACTCCACCTTCCTTCCTTCCTTCCTCTCTCTCTCCCCTCCCTCCCCATTTCGTCATTATCAATATCTATTTTTACCACTTTTGTTTTTATTTTTTGGCAATCTCATTTAATATTTTTCTTTAAAAACTTGTGGGTTATATTTGTTCAGGCCTTGTGGCTCTCAAACATCTGACGTTTATTCTCTGCGGCTCTTACCTTAAGCAAGTTTGGCCACCCCTGCTCTAAGCTGTGGAGTCTTGTGAGCAAAAATTCCACTTTGTGAGCTCCTGGCATTCAAGTGGTGAGTGAGCAATTTGGCTGCTGCATAAATTAGTTTGCTCTGGAGCCCTCCTTCCCGAGCTGAGACAAAATTTGTGAGCTGGAGGCTAAAAAACTGTGAGCTAGCTCACGCTAACTCAGCTTAGAGGGAACACTGCAGGAGTCAAAAGCGATCCATGACTCTCCCCACGCATCAAGAAGAGTGGATCAAGAGGCCAAACTCACCCCTCCCCCATTCTGCCTGACCCCACAGCTGAATTAAACCCACAAAAGCCCACCTTGGGGGAGAGGGTTAAATCAGTTGCAGAGTTGCAATCCCGAGACAGGGCCTTGCTAATCGGCTAATCGCATTTTCTACCGAAACGAGGCTCACTAAACTTCATGCATCTTTACTCGGGAGGAAACATGTGCAGGTGGTGGCAACAGCATAGTGCAATCCAGATTGCCAACTCCAGACTTTGAAATTCCTGGCAGTCTGGGGGTGGAACTTCAAGAAGGCAGGGGTTGGTATGTTATTTTTGCCGAAGTGAGTTTTGGCACATGCTGTGCACCTATAGAATTATACATTGAGCCTAATGGCACTCCTATACTTGGCAGGGATTTGTTTGCTGCATTAAAGCTGATGGTAGCAGAGGGATGTATTACAGCTCCACAATTGGATGCTGAGAACCCTCTACGTGTAGGGGCGCTTCGGTACAGGAAGGCTATAACACAGTGGGGCACCAAAGGCCACAGAGTGCACCCTTCAAAGCTGCCGTTTCCTTCGGGGAAGTGATCTGTCTTCCGGAGATCTGTTGTCGTTCCGGGAGATCTCCAGGCCCCACCTGGAAGTTGGCAAGCCGAGGTAAAACTGTCCCCGGTAGGTAGCCAACCCCGCCGACTCGACTGGCGCTTCCTCTCCAGCAAACCCGCATCCTAGCGGCCCCCGCTCTGGGCGGCCTTTGGCGAGTTTGCAACCGTCGAGGGGGCGGGAAGCGGGGAACGCGAGAAGTCCCCTCCGCGGACGGCCTGCAACGTGGGCGGCGGCCAGACCAGACCAGACCAGGGCCGAGCTGGTTGGGACTCGCCGCGTCATCCAGAAGGAGAGCAGCGCCTCCCCATCAGTGTTCCCTCTAAGCTGAGTGAGTGTGAGCTAGCTCGCAGGTTTTTTAGCCTCCAGCTCACCCATTTTCGCCTTAGCTCAGGAAAGAGGGCTCCAGAGCAAACTCATTTATGCAGCAGCCAAACGGCTCGCTCACAAGTTTAATGCCAGCAGCTCGCAAAGTAGACTCCACGGCTTAGAGGGAGCAGTGCCTCCCCATCCCCGACGCCCTTTGCGCCAAAGCCAGACGGCTGGAGACCAGACACCCCCCGCTGGGCCGTCTGGCTTGGCCGGGGGAGGGGGGGGCCAGCCGGCTGCAAGCCCGTCCTGCAAAATTGGGGGGGGGGGCGAAGCTCTCCCGTCCCTCCCCTCCCTCCGCCCCCATCGCCAAGGCGGCGCCCTCCTCCTCCTCCTCCGGGAGAAACTTTGGCTGGAGTTCGCGGCGCTGCTCGCCCTTCCCCACCATGCCCGCCTCTTACGGGCAGCGCGCGTTGGGCGCCCTGGTGCTCCTGGGCACGGCGGGCGGCTTGATGGCCGTGCTGGCCTCCATGCTCATCTTCCAGATCCAGGCGGGGAGCCGGGCCGGGGACGGCGGGGGAGGCCTGCCCGAGGGGGCCGGCCGGGTGCTGCTCCCCGTCTCGGCCGTGCTGGCTTCCCTTTGCTTGGTGCTCAGCCTGAGCGGCCTCCTCGTCAGCCTCTTGCACGGCTACTGCGGCGCGGAGCGGGGCGCGTCGCCAGGGGGCGCCCTGGGGCCCGACAGGTGCGTATTTGGCGGCGGCGGCGGCGGCGGCGGGGAGTTTGCAGGGCGCCAGGCGCGGAGGACCCCCGACAGAGGCTGCGATCACACACGCTACATCCATGCTCCCTCTAAGACGCGGGGTCTTGTGAGCCAAGATATTCCCGTCAATGTTATGTTTTATTAAATTATGCAAATAGCCTTCTGATTTTATGTAAGCCGCCCTGAGCCGGCCTTGGGCTGGGAGGGCGGGGTATAAATTGGAATAAATAAATAAATAAATAAAATTCTACTTTATGAGTTCCTGGCATTGAAGTTGTGAGCAGTGAGCAGGAGATTTGGCTACTGCATACGTTAGTTTGCTTTGGACTCCAGAGCCTCCTTCCTGAGCGAAGAAAAAAAATGGTGCAAGCCTGAAGCTAAAAAACTGGGAGCTAGCTCACACTTAACTCAGCTTAGAGGGGACACTGCAGTAAATAATCCACTTTCAGTGCACTTTCCAACTGGATTTTGAACTGGCAGAATCCGGTTGGAAAGTACATTAAAAGTGGGTTGAACGTGGATCATTTAGGGTGTGTGATTGCAGCCTGGGAGAGATGGAAGGGAAACCTTCTTTGTTGCTGTTACATTTAATTAACCCCACTGTAATCCACCATGAGCCTGTTTATCAGAGAAAGGCAGACTGCAAAAACGGCTGAAATAAACAGCCCACACCAGGGGTTCACCAGGGGTTGGAATTTCCCAGCAGGGCTCTCTCCCATCCAGACATGGGCCAGATGCACACCTGCTTTGGATGAGAAGGGGTTAACCATCCCAGGCCTCCTTTAAAGTGGCAGGACAAGATATAGGGGCCTGTGGCTCAGTGGCAGACGGGATTGCCAACCTCCAGGTGGTCAAAAACAAGACAGGCTTTGTTGTGAATACAATAGAAAAAATAAGCTCACCAAAGAAAATCACTCTTCTATAATTTTAACACACTTAGCTTTGGGAAGACATTAGAAAGAGGTTGCATTGAGCCACGTTATTGTCATTCCTGCTAGTGCTACCTCAAGAGATTGGTGACAAACACCAACAGAGAGAGAGAGTTGAAAAAGACTCAGGTCTTGTAAACTGTGAAAAATTACTTCCCTGATGGAGTTGATCCATCTCATGTTGGTTCTTCCTCTTTCCCTGCTGCCTTCCACTTTTCATAGCATGATTGTCCTTTCCAGTAATAATAATAATTGATAATTATCATACGGCATTGTGTGTAGAATAGCCAGGAGATCTTAAGATTGTCTGGGCCGCCTGAAGTTCTAGCTCTTTTAGTGTTATGCACCACTAGGTGGCAAGCGAGACTTATTTTTGGGGCTGAGAGAGTTCTGAATGAGCTGTGACTGACCTAAGGTCACCCAGCTGGCTTCATGCAGAGGAGTGCAGAACTGAACCCGGTTCTCCAGATTAGAGTCCATCACTCTTAGCCACTCCACCACGCTGGCTCTCGTGTCTACTCCAGCGACTCTTGTATTCTCAGAATGTCACCAAAGGATGATAGCCTCAGTTTAGTCATTTCAGCTTCTAGGCAGAGTTCAGGCTTGACTTACTCTGGAAACCACTGATTTGTCTTTTGTGGTGGTCCACAGAGTCGGACATGACTGAATGGCTAACAACAACAACAATAACACGCTGTCTGTAAAACTCTCCTCCAACACCACATTTCAAATGAATCGACTTTCTTTCTGGATGCCTTCTTCATTGTCCAACTTTCATACTCATACCTGGTAATGGGAAATATTATGGTATGAATTATTTTGACCTTGGTCACCAGTGACACATCCTTATTCTTAAGAATACAAAGCGATAGTTTTTTTAAAAACAGCCAGATATAGTTGCAGACTAAAATAAGAGACCAGCAGTATGACTTCAGACTGAATTTAGACAACACCATACGTAGGAAGAAATGGGTCCCAGACGCCCAAGGTGGGTTACAAGCAAGGCTCCCTCTAAGCTGTGGTGAGCAAAGACTTTACTTGGTGAGCTGCTGGCATTAAAGTGGTGAGCGGGTGATTTGGCTGCTGCATCAATTAGGTTGCTCTGGAGCCCTCCTTCCTGAGCGAAGGCAAAAACGTGTCAGCCGGAGGCTAAAAAACTGTGAGCTAGCTCACGCTAACTCAGCTTAGAGGGAACACTGGTTACAAGCTACATTTAATATCCAAATTCTCAAACATTGCAATAGTTAAAAATTAAAAGGACATGAACACTTGCCTTAGTGTTAAAGTAGGCCCTGGCATTCTATGCTCAAATTATTGGGGAAGGACTTTTTTAAAAATATTTTTTAAAAAATCAGCCATAAGAACCTCCCACTTGATTAGGCCAAGGGTCGGACTAGGCAGGCATCTTTCCACAGTGGCCAGGCTGGAAGGCTCAAAAGCAGGGTACGGAGACCAGCGTCTGCCCTTGCCATTGTCTCCCAGACACTGAGGTACACTGCCTCTGAACATGGAGGCTCCACTTTACCATCTCAATCAACAGCTGTTGCTGGGCCTCTTCTCTAGGAATTCAGTGAATCCTCTTATTGGCTGTCTGAACTTGTGGCCATCACCGTGTTATCTCTGTGTTGCCACTGCCTTGATTTAGACACGGAACTTCTCTAGGGACTTGCTGAGATCCCTCCAGGAAAGAACAAAGACGTGGATTGACCATCACGTTAGGAGAAAATACCATCTGTTGACTAGCAAACATCTGGCCCATTCATTGGGGCCTTCTTGCTTGTGTGTGGTGTTATGCACCATCAGGTTGCTTCCAACTTATGGCGACCCTATCATTGGTGGACCTCCAAAATGTCCTGTTGTTAAAAGTCTTGCTCAGGTCTTGCAAAGTGAAGGCTATGGCATAGAATCAAGAATCATAGAGTTGGTAGGGACCTCCAGGGTCATCTAGTTTACCCCATCCCATGTTGAATCTTCCCCTCTGTCTGTTGCCTTCCACTGTTTCTGGCAGGATTGTCTTTCCAGTGAGTCTCACCTTCTTGCTTTTGCCTTGAACAATACTGACCTGCCCTCCGCCATGCCAGGGAGCAAAACTGTGAAGGCTTCCTCCAGCGTAAGGAGTTTTCTTCCAGCTTAAATGGCTCTTCCTCCGACACTCATCAGTGGAAGTGTCATTGGTCCAGATGCTTGCCAATAATTCACCATGTGCAATCTAACCAAAACCGCCTGATTCTGGAGACTTGATAGATTCGAGGGATCCCATGGGCATGCGGAAAAATATGATTCTGTCCATTAACCAAAAAGAATGTTTTAAAAAACTCACCGAAACGGTCTAATGAGGACTGAGCAGACTCCAGGAGGCACGGCCCGTTAAGAGCAGCTGGAAATCAATACAGGGACAAAGATGAGAGAGAACTCAGCCAGCACAAGCTCCTGAGACACCACGGAATCGGGTCTGGGGTCTCCAGCTCGTTCCCTTGGCCTGCGATTCTTTCTGCGCTTCTAGCTTTTAATTAGAGCAATAACAATATTTTATTTATTTATTTATTTATTTATTTATTTATTAGATTTTTATCCCGCCCTCCCGGCCTAGGCTGGCTCAGGGCGGCTTACAAACAGAGTAAAATTCCAACAATTGTTGTTGTTGTTGTTGTTCAGTCGCACAGTCGAGTCCGACTCTTCGCGACCCCATGGACCAGATTACGCCAGGCCCTCCTGTCTTCCGCTGTCCGCTGAAGTTTGCTCAATTTCATGTTCGTTGCATCGATGACACTGTCTAACCATCTCATCCTTTGCCGTCCCCTTCTTCTTTGATCTTCAATCTTTCCCAGCATCAGGGTCTTCTCCAGTGAATGCTCCCTTCTCATTTGGTGGCCAAAGTATTTGAGCTTCAGCTTCAGTCTCTGGCCTTCCAGGGAGCAATCAGGGTTGATTTCTTTTAGGATTGACTGATTTGATCTCCTGGCAGTCCAAGGGACTCTCAAGAGTCTTCTCCAGCACCACAGTTCAAAAGAATCTATTCTTCGGCGCTCGGCCTTCCTTATAGTCCAACTCTCGCAGCCATACATTACTACGGGGAATGCAGTAACATAAAATCACATAAATTAATATAAACACAATGTTAAAAACCTCAGACATAATAAAGTGCTAGCAACATTCCTCATTTTACAGTCAGCTTTTCGGCCTTCTTCGGCTGTCTCGGGTAATTGGCTCGGGCAGTATTTAAGGGGCCAGTGAGTCGGTGTTCCTCCAGGGTTTTCCCCCCAACACCAAGCATTCCGATTCCCTGATTAACCTTGGACACTTCTAGCATTTGTAGATAAACACCTATAAGTTCCCATACATGTTAAGCCCGCGACCTTCCTCTTGCTACCTCAAGACCTTGCCAGGCAGTCCATATCATTACCCACAGTCTCAGTGGACAATTCTAATCCATTTCCTTGTAGAAAAGTAATAGCTACCCCTTCATCTCTTTGAGATGAGCCATCCCGAACCAGAGACTTTTAATCTCCTGTCGGCTTTCCCCCAATATTCAGTTTAAAAACTGCTCTGCCACCTTTTTGATTTTAAGCGCCAGCCGCCTGGTTCCTTCTCAGGACAAATGGAGACCGTCCCTTTTGTACTGTTGTTTGCTGGCAAATTTGACTTTCCCACACGTGACATAGAAGAGAACCACTCGCCCCTGGTGAGTAGGAATTGCCTCCAGGTAACCAGCGAGGGAAACTGTATAAACTCTGCTCTTTTCTTCTTCTAGGCCATGTCTGGAGGTAAGCGGGTGGGCTGCTGAAGACTTGTGCAGACTTCTGCAAAACCAGCCATTGTCCGTTTTGTCCTTATTTCGTTTCAGATGCTCTCCAGGTTGGGTATCCAGCTTCAGCCAGGAATGACTTTGACAAATCATTAACAGAAATACATTTGTCCCTAGTAGGAAAGACACCCATTACATGCAGGGACACGACTTGAGAACGCGGCATTCGCACACCCAAGGTCAGGGCTAGCATGTTTGAACAATGGAAACACTAAATGCTATGAGGGATAAGAACGTCTCAGACTGGCCACCTAAAAGACAGTAACGTAGTAGTGACAAAGTGGGGCGCCACCAGAGAAAAGGCCCTGTCCCTAGTTTTGATGCTTCACTAGATCTGCTTCGCACATAAGAACATAAGAGAAGCCAATGTTGGATCAGGCCAATGGCCCATCTAGTCCAACGCTCTGTCACACAGTGGCCAAAAATACCAGGTGCCATCAGGAGGTCCAGCAGTAGGGCCAGGACACTAGAAGCCCTCCCACTGTTGCCCACCCCCAAGCACTAAGAATACAGAGCATCCCTTGCCCCAGCCTGAGAGTTCCTCTCTATACCTTGTGGCTAATAGCCATTGATGGACCTCTGCTCCACATGCTTATCCAATTCCCTCTTGAAGCTGTCCATGCTTGTAGCTGCCGCCACCTCCTGTGACAGTGAATCCCATGTGTTAATCACTCTTTGGGTGAAGAAGGACTTCCTTTTATCCATTCTCTAACCCGACTGCTCAGCAATTTCATGGAGTGCCCACGAGTTCTTGTATTGTGAGAAAGGGAGAAAAGTACCTCTTTCTCTACCTGCTCTATCCCATGCATAATCTTGTAAACCTCGATCATGTCACCCCTCAGCCATCATTTCTCCAAGCTAAGGAGCCCCAAGCGTTTTAACCTTTCTTCATGGGACTAGCATTCTAGTCGCCCTCTTCTGCACTTTTTCCAATGCTATAATATCCTTTTTGAGGTGTGGTGACCAGAACTGTACGCAGTATTCCAAATGAGGTCACACCATCGATTTATACGGGGGCATGATGATACTGGAAAGAAGAAGCCTTTTAACAGCTATCAACCATGATGCCTAACAGAACTCCCATTCTCGGGAGCAGTATGCCTCTGAACAAAAAATACAGATTGCAGAGAACACAAGGGTTTCCTGTTTGGGTCGTCAGTTTCCGGGACTAGACCAGAGAGATCTTAATCCAGCCCAGGAGGGAGGCTTTTACGTCCTCCAGAGTCCTGCACAGAAGTACCACCGGAAGAAGCTGCGGTTTTGGCGTTCAATCCAGCAGGGCCCATCTTTTGCTCTTGGGGAAAAAGTAGATTTGGGACCCAGAGGGGATCTGGAGCAGAGGCAGGGTTTCCATTGCCAGCTTCCAGGTGGGTCTGCTACCAAGTAAACATACACTGCAAGAAGATTATATACCAATGTGTTCAATTTGTAATGCATTCCTAAAAGTACATAAAGTGCTATAAGTCTTCCAAGGAGGGGGAAAGTTTTCAATTATATTGATGCTTATAACTTGTCCTACAAAAGGCGCAGTGTGCAGCTAAGATTCATAGACTCACAGTGCCCCTGTCCTTTACAAAGGCCTTCATGCAAGTAGAAGCGGGCTTGCAATTCCGGAAACTCCTGTCGGGGCTTGACTTTTTACAAAACTGATGCAAATTGGCTGCTGGTTATTATACTAAACGACTGGAAAAATGTATGTGATAAGGAAATTCAAATAGCACTTTATGTACTTTTAGGAATGCATCACAAATAGAACACATTAGTATATAATCTTCTTGCAGTGTATGTTTACTTGGTAGCAGACTTCCCTAATACTGCAGCTCGGGTTGCCACAACTTCCAGGTGGGGCCTGGAGATCTCCTGGAATTACAGCTGATTTCCAGTCTACAGAGATCAGTTCCTCTGGAGAAAATGGCTGCTTTGGAGGGTGGACTCTTTCTGAGGTCCCGCTCCGGTCCAAAGCCCGTCTCCCCCAGGCTCCTCCTGAAAACTCTCCAAGTATTTCCCAACACAAAGCAGAGGTTTAAGGAGGGGCTCTGACTGCCAACTCTTTATAAGCCACTTACCAAAATGGAAGAAACGCCTTCTACTAGACTGTTCACTAACAGAAGCAGTCAAAAAAGAATAAAGCATTCCTGTAGTTTGTACTTTTGGCTTCCTTTCGATCCACAGGGAGAGAGAGAACGGGCTCCAAATGGTTCAAGTCAGACTGTAAGCTCCTCGCGACCTGCTTCCCACCCCCCCTTACTCTAGAGCTATGAATTTTCTGAACTTCTTTCGTCCCTCAGATAATATCACAGTTCTGTTCCCAACAGGGGGTCAGATTCTCCTCCAAGACAAAACCAAATCCAGAAGTCTGTCGCTCAGAATTTCAAAGGTGATCCTGTTTTGCAGAATACAGTCTGCACATGGTTACTGCTTGGTATAATTTTTTTTCCTGGTTTTGGGACAGGAATGACTTGAGAGTTAAGGAGGGCCTGACAACCAAGCCCCTGATGAGTGTGAGCAATGCAATGAGGACTAGAACTACACCAGTTTGGTGTAGTGGTTGAATGTGCGGACTCTAATCTGGGAGAACTGGGTTTGATTCCCCACTCCTCCACTTGCACCTGCCGGATGACCTTGGGCAAGCCGTAGTTCCGGCACAGCTGTTCTTGAAAAAGAGCAGTTTTCTGTCAGAGCTCTCTCAGCCCCGCCTCCCTCGCAGGGTGTCTGTTGTGGGGAGGGGAAGGGAAAGGAGTTTGCAAGCCACTCTGAGACTCCTTTGGGTAGTGAAGGGCGGGGTATAAATCCAATCCTCTTCTCTTCTCTTCTCTTCTCTTCTCTTCTCTTCTCTTCTCTCTCTTCTCTTCTCTTTCTCTCTCTCTTCTCTTCTCTCTCTCTCTTCTCTCTCTCTCTTCTCTTCTCTCTTCTTCTTCTCTTCTCTCTTCTCTTCTCTTCTTAAAAAGCACCAAACTTCAGAAGCCGATTTGAGCACACAGAGCCACATTTCATGAAAAATAGGGCACGCGGAAGCCTTCCTGCTTCGCTGTAATAGGACTGCCAACTTCAGGTTCGGAAATCCCTGGAGATTTGGGGGGCGGAGCCTGGGGAGGGCAGGATTTGGAGAGGAGAGACTTTAACTGGGCATCATGTCACAGAGCCCACCCCCCAAAACAGCCATGTTCTCTAGGGGAACTGATCTCTGTTGTCTGGAGAGCGATTATAATTCTGGGAGATCTCGAGACCCCACATTGAGACAACTACACAGTGTCACACTCTAGGGTTGTCAGGTCCTCCAGGTCAGGAAAATCCTGATGAGTGTGAGTGTGCCAACTCCAGGTCAGGAAAATCCTGGAGATTTGGGGTTGGAGCTTGGGGAAGACAGGGATCTCAGTGGGGTACAAGGCCATAGAGTCCACCTTCCAGAGCAGCCATTTTCTCCAGGGGAACTGATGTCTGTAGTTTGGAGATGAGCTTTTATTTCCAGGGGATCCCCAGGTCCCAGCTGGAGGCTGGCATGCCTACCACACTCCCTGATAGTGACCCTTCAACATTAGAAACATAGAATCATATAGATGGAAGGGACCTCCAGGGTCGTCTAGTCCAGCCCTCCGTACAATGCAGGAAATTCACAAATACCTCCCCCCTCCACACTCCCAGTGACCCCTATTCCATGCCCAGAAGATGACAAAAAACCTCCAGGATCCTCGACCAACCTGGCCTGGAGAAAAATTTCTTTCAGCCCCCAAAGTGGCGATCAGCATTTCCCTGGCTGTGTAAGAAAGGGCCACGAGAATGAAGCCCTGAGGCAGCCCTTCCTGCCCTCCCTCTCATGTTCACAGAATTTGCACTGCTGTCAGAAGGCCATCCAGCCTCTGTCTGAAAACCTCCCAAGAAGGAGAGCCCACCACCGCCTGAGGAAGCCCGTTCCACTGAGGAACCGCTCTTAACTGTCAGGAAGTTCTTCCTAAAGTTTAGCCAAAAACTCTTCTGATTTAATTTCAACCCATTGGTTCTGGTCCGACCTTCTGGGGCAACAGAAAACAACTCCGCCCCATCCTCTAGATGACAGCCCTTCAAGGACTTGAAGATGGTTACCCTATCACCTCTCAGTCGTCTCCTCTCCAGGCTAAACACACCCAGCTCCTTCAACCTTTCCTTGTAGGACTTGGTCTCCAGACCCCTCATCATCTTCATTGCCCCCCTCTGGACATGTTCCAGCTTGTCTATATCCTTAAATTTGGGTGCCCAAAACGGAACACAGGACTTCAGGTGAGGTCTAACCAGAGCAAAGCAAAGTGACACCATCACTTTACGTCATCTGGACAGTATACCTCTGTTAATAACAGGCCAAAATCACCTTGGCCTTTTTAGCTGCTGCATCCCAAATTATGAGTATGCTTGCATACATCAAAAATGCTTGCACAGTGACCACCACTGGACTCAATCGTATTGGGGGGCTGAGACCGGCGAGGGCTCATTAGGGCCTCCGCTCACGTCCGGCATCTCTCCCACACTGTTGCTGTCAGACCAAATTACCACTTCAGCTTTTCTGAGTTTTTCCCCTCCCCCCATCCTGACGCTTGGGACTTTTGCAAACAAAGTCTGAGCTCACCCACTTTAATCCCCCTCCCCTCCCCCTTTATGCAACTGTCGAAACAAAGCCCCATCTATTCTCAGAGAGAATGAAGGGGGGAGGAATCAGGCAGCGTTGCCAAAATTTCCCTGTGCGGCTCCCTGAAAAGATGAATTTTCAAAACACGGTTAAGCCAGAAACCAGCTGCCCCCTCCCGCTCCAAGTCCTCATACCCCCATCTGACCACTTTCTGACTGGGATGTGGCATTGGCGTGTTTGAAATGCCAAGCAGGGGGGAAATGACAGTTTAGTAACATGATGTTATTTTAACAACAAACTGACATCGATCGATCCCCTTTTAGCGGTCTGCAGTTTGTTAAGTACCATGCTTTACAGAGTAAGTTTCTTTCCCAAGAGCTTCATCTGCATCATGTAGAATAGGTAAAGAAGGGGGGGGGGCGGATAGAAAAATGCATATTTTACTATGGGGAAAATTTGGCGTGAAGAAACGGGAAATAGCACAACTGCACAGATGGGTTTCAGAGAGTAGTGATGTTGAGTCAGCAGTAGTAGTCCTAGACACCAAGGAGATTTGGGCAGGTCAGGGCTCTTTTTGGGCAGGAACGCACAGGAACGGAGTTCCGGCCGGCTCCCGAGTTGGCCACGCCCAGCAGGAACTCATTAGCATAATAGGCCACACCCAACAGCAGAAACTCATTACGATTGGCCGCATTAAGGGTGTGTGGACTAACATGCAAAGCAGTTCCTGCTACAAAAAAAGCCCTGGGTTTTGACAACAAACTAGGTAAACAGAATAAGAAGCAAAAGGTGGGCGTGGCTGGATGACCACACTTCTGGTAACACGGGGTGTGGCCTAATATGCTAATGAGCGGTGCTGTCAGGGTGTGGCCTAATATGCTAATAAGTCCCTGCTGGGCTTTTTCTACAAAAAAAGCCCTGGGGCAGGATATAAGCTCTCCAGAATCAATGCTCCCTTCATCAGATACAAGCAGGAATGGAGATCCCCAGGTCCTCATCTCCCTTCCTCTCCATTCCTACTTGTATCTGATGAGCTTTGGCTCTTGAAAGCCTATACCCCCACCCCCCAAAAAACTTGTTGGTCTCTAAAGCAGGGATGTCGAACTCTTTTGTTGTGAGGGCCAGATCTGACATAAACAAAATCTTGTTGTAATGCCAGGGAGTGGAGATATAAACTTTATAAAGGACGCGAACACAAAGGGTTTTTCTTTACTTGAAATAAAACATGCTTAAAACATTAGCACTGTTGCAATATTTTGTTTATTTAACAGTGTCTGACAACTGACACCCCTTGTTCTGAATTATTGCATCAAAATGTCTGCGCTGTTGACATCTTGACTCTGCTGTTCAGGTTTATATCTGTAAATTCCAAACCTATGATGATGCAGCAGCAGCAGAACTGGAAGCAGAAGCTGAAGACAGCCAGTTCCACTGTGGGCCTGATGGAAGCCCTCCGGGGGCCTGAACTGGCCCCTGGGCTGCATGTTTGATACCCCTACTCTAAAGTATTGTTGGACTCCATTTTAGCCTAAAGATGGGTTTATTTCACACAAGGAAGAAGGGGAAACGCAAAGAAGCTTTGAGTGGCACTAACAGGCTCATGAGATTTGGCTTCAGCTGCAAAAAATCGCAGGTCTTTCCCACGCAGGGACGGAGGCCTTTGTTGGGGATCTCTTTGTTGCTGCTTCAGCCGCCGACCCAGGGCAGCAACGGCAGGGTTTCCATGTTGCAGGTTTGCCCACCTTTCCCCTGGTCAAGTCTGCTGCAGTGGCCATCAGCTTTTCCTTTTTTAAAGAATAATTGAGAGCAGAAAGCCAGCGTGGTGTCATGGTTAAGAGCGATGGACCTGCACTCCTCCACACGTGACCTTGGGTCAGTCACAGCTCTTTCAGAGCTTTCTCAGTCTCCAAAGTAAATCTAGCTCGCCACCTAGTGGTGCATAATACTAAAAGAGCTGGAACTTCAGGTTGCCAGACAATCTTAGGATCTCCTGGCTGTACTACACACAAAGCCATATGATTATTATTATCACTGAGAGCCAGCATGGTTTCATGGTTAAAGTGTTGGACTAGGATCTGGGAGGCCCCGGTTCACACAAACACACCAAGTGGCCTTATACTGAATCGGACTGTTTGGTCCATCAAGGTCAGTATTGTCCACTCAGGCTGGCAGCAGCTCTCCAGGGCCTCAGGCCGAGGTCTTTCACATCACCTACTTTGATCCTTTTAATTGGAGATGCCAGGGATTGAACCTGGGACCTTCTGTGTGCCAAGCAGATGCTCAACCACTAAGCCCCACCTACCCCAGTTCGAATTCCCAGCTCTGCCATGGAAGCTGCTGGGTATCCTTGAGTCAGTCACTCTCAGCCTAGCCTACCTCACAGGGATGTTGTGAAGATAAAAAAGGAGGCAAGGAGAACAATGTAAGCTGTCTTGGGTCCCCACTGGGGACAAGCGTGGGGATAAATGAAGTAAATAACAAGGAATAATAATATCTGCCTATCAGGTTCTCAGAATCCTTAAAAAAAAAGTAAGTCTGTAGCTCTTTTTGTTGCTGAGATATAAAGGGAAAAAGAATATCTGCAAAGAAAGAGGCTAGCAATGTGGTTTTTTAAAAAAATAAAGCTGGGATAGATCGTTATACCACTGTAGCAATGCATAGATTGCCAGTTTTTTAAAAAAGTGATCCTGTGGCAGGGGAATGGCTGCCGGGGGTGCTGGTGCATAGAATATGGTACTGATGTGGGCAGGTTCCCCCCACCTCTGGCAGGAATGGGATGATCCAGACTTTCCCATCCAGCCAAAGGTCCTTTCCGCACTAGACTTTAAATCCCGGTTCAACCCTGCCCCTGGACTTACATTCTACACTACACACGACTTCACCCCTGTAATTATCTTGGGGTATTTTTTGTTTCCACATTACATTGAGATCACCCCAGTTTCACCCCACACTTGTCCTGGGATAAATGGAGGCTGTTATAACCAGGGATAAATGCAAGGTATTGTGTCCCAAGTTGAACTCTGATAAAATCCGAGATGAGATCCAAGTGTGGAAAGGATCAAGATTTCCTGCAATCACTTCTAAGATATTGCCGCAAAGCAGGTTTGAGGGAGATTGCTGGGGCTGGGGGGGGCAACCCAGGAAAGTGCACTGAAGCACCCTGCCATTTCCCAAAATCATCCAAGGCAGGGCGTGCCCCATGAGTCAGCAGCCACAGCCAACGAAATTCAGCGACAGGAAAAAAAATGGATAATCCTAATTTCTATTCTTGGCTGTCCCACAGGGCTGACTGGTTCCTGCTGGACACCCGCATGGTCCGCCATGTTGCCGTGGGTCTGTTCTGCTGTGGAGTCTGTGTCTACCTCGCAGGCAAGTTGGGTTTTGCTTTGCCTGTCAGGGCCAACCCTGCCGTATCACCCCAGAGCCAAAGTAGAGTGTTTTCCTCAAGGGCTCAAACCAAATGAGACACTTGGGGAGAAGGCAGGGTTTGATTTCTCCTGGGTAAGCGGCACTTAGAGGAGGTCCCCGTGATTTGCATCATGGCCACAGTGCAGGAAGTGAGGTTAACTCCTCCACACGCAGAGAGACAGTGTGTAGGGTTGCCAGTGCGAGGCTGGGAAATACCTGGAGATTTGGGGGTGGAGCCTGGAGAGAATGGAGTTTGGAAGGAGGGACCTCAGCTGGGTATAATGCCATAGAGTCCTTCCTCCAAAGCAGCCATTTTATCCAGGGGAACTGACCTCTGTCCTCTGGAGATCAAATGTAATACCAGCAGGGCTGGCCCGAGGTTTTTTTGCGCCCTAGGTGGGGCTACCTTCTGGTGCCCCACCCCATGCACCAACCAATTACAGGGTTGCCAACCTCCAGGCGGGGCCTTCCTCATGCCCCCCCCCCCGTTAAAGAAACGAAAACCTTGACACGCCACCCTGCCAATCCGGGGAGAGCTTCACCCCCCAAATCCAAGGCAGACTCGACCCCCCCCCGGTGCTGCTTACTGGCCTCAGCAGCTGGCAAACGAGGAGAGTGGACTGGATCGGGTGGGCCACCCCCTGCAGCCGTGCCCAGCTCGCCCGCTGAAGCCAGGCCAGTGCCACGCAGGAAGCCAGGAAGGCAGGCAGGGAGCTGACGACTGGACACTCCTCGTGGCAGGGACCGGCCATTTGCACCTCCGGGCAGGCGGAGGAGGAGGCTGTAGGTTTTGGTGGGGGGGCCGGGTCCAGTTTGGTGCCCTAAGGGTCGGCCCGCGCTCTAGGCGAATGCCTATTTCGCCTAGCAGATGAGCCAGCCCTGAATACCAGGAGATTTGTAGGGCCTACCTGAAGGTTAGCAACCCTAATATACTACCCTACATGACCACTTTCCTCCATAAACAGCAGCTAGTTGGGAGCGGTCAAGAAAAAGATGGGGGACAAAAGGCTTAAATCCCCTTTCCCCTGCTTTGTGGCCATGATCCAAACTGGCCCCACCCAAGCTGCTACTTGTTAATTAAAGCCACTCACAGATTTCTGAGCACTTGCTTGACCCCTCAGTTGTAAGAAAACACTTGATTCCCCCCACAAAAAAACAAACAAACCTATCTTTTCGTTTGAATTAGCTCTCGTCCTTTGCATTTGCTTAAGTTGACTAGACCAGGCGTCCCCAAGCTTTTTGACCCTTGGGCACCTTTGGGCTTCTGAAACAGTGTGGTGGACACAGCCACAAAATGGCTGCTGCAGAAGGCGGAGCTGGCCACAAAATGGATACCGTAGCTCACCTTCAGTCACACAGTGAAGAGCCTTATGCTGTGGTGGCACAGCCAATCAAATCTCCAGTGGCCAATGAGAAGCCTTGCTGGGCAAAAGCCCCAACTGGCCCCAATCACTTTCTGGTAGGATTGCCAGGTCGCCCCTAGCAACCAGCAGGAGATGGAGGGGGCAGGGTTCCCAGATCCAGATTGAGAAACTCCTGGAGATTTGGGGGTGGAGCCTTGGGAGGACGGGGACCTCAGTGCCATAGAGTCTACCCTCCAAGGCATCCATTTTCTCCATGGGAACTGATTGCTGGAGATGAGGTATAATTCTGCAGGATCCCCAGGTCCCACCTGGAGGCTGGTACCCCTACTTTCTAGAAACTCTTGGCGAGCACCGGGAAAGGAGTCAACAGGAGCCATGGTGCTCGCCAAGTTGGGGACCCCGTGACTAGTCTGTTTAGAAAATCCAAGTTCATGAATTTATTGGTTCGGGGGCAGAGAGTCAGGCAGAGAAAGTCTCATTACTCATTGAGCAATATTTAAAATTGCATTTTTTATAGGGTGGCAAGAGAAATCTTCAAATTGCTACCATGTTTTTTAAATGCTGAGATTTAAAACCAAACAGTTTTATTTATTTACTGTACTTACCACCCACTTTGACCTGTTGGGGCCTAAATCTTTGCAAAGGGGTGGGGTGAATATACACTTTTTGGGATGCAAAACAGCTGTTGGCAAGGTACAGAGTTATGCTGTTTATTACTCTCTCTCCCAGCCAGTTTGGTGTAGTGGTTAAGTGTGTGGACTCTAATCTGAGAGAACCGGGTTTGATTCCCCACTCCTCCATTTGCAGCTGCTGGATGACCTTTGGCAAGGTATATTTCTGACAAGAGCTGTCCTTGAAAGGGCAGTCCTCGAAAGAGCTCTCTCAGCCCCACCTATCTCACAAGGTGTCTGTTGTGGGCAGGGGAAAGGAGTTTGTAAGCCGCTCTGAGACTTCAAGTGAAGGACAGAGTATAAATCCAACCTCCTCCTCCTCCTCCTCCTCCTCCTCCTCCTCCTCCTCCTCCTCCTCCTCCTTCTTCTTCTTCTTCTTCTTCTTCTTCTTCTTCTTCTTCTTCTTCTTCTTCTTCTTCCGTATGCTCTTTACTTTTCTCTTGTAGCAGTTCCATGACAGCAAGTATCTGTGTGTTGGTTGGGGGGGGAGTGAAGATCCAGCCCTCCTCTTTAGGCCCCTTTCTGAAATTTTCCATTTCCATTTTTAACATGGATACAAAGAAAAAATCACGCAGCGTAATCCCACCCAGTTGCTTACTAAGTACGAAATCCCCCTCCACCCCGTTCCACTGTCCTAATCCACACACTGGAATCGCTGACAATCGTTAGCCCCTGTTTAAATTTTACAGATATATTTTATTACATATTTAATACACTGAAATTGCTTCAGACATATCATGCCAACACTGTTTAGTTTCGGGCTATCTTGCATGGCGCTTCAGCACCTGATACACAGAGGGACACCACCTTTGGGCACGAAGCTTCCATGGCGCTGTCCCGGAATAACCACTGATGGACGTTTCCTTCCATAAATTTGCCTGAGTCCATTTAAAAACCATATTGACTAGCAGCTACTATCATATCCTGTGGCAGTGAGTTCTGCAAGCTAACAACTGCATTAACATCACACTGCTAGAACAGCAAAATTCTCCTCGAGTTCTTATTATTATAGAATCATATAATGTTAGAGTTGGAAGGGACCTTGCAGGTCATCTAGTCCAACCCCCTGCACTCAGCAGGAGCATAGCCGAAAGATAGCCCTACATACCTACAACATACCTGAAATATGGTTGTCCAACCTCTGCTTGAAAACGTCCAGCAAAGGAGCATCCACCACCTCCCGAGGCAGTCTGTTCCACTGCTCAGCCACTCTTACAGTCAGGAAGTTTCTCCTGATATCTAGCTGGTAACAACTCCCTTGTAATTTCCACCCATTAGATCTAGTCTTGCAATCTGGAGCAAGAGCGAATAGATTCTGCTCCATCTTCTACATGACAGCCCTTCAGATATTTAAAGACTGCAATCGTGTCCTCTCTAAGTCTTCTCTTTCCCAGGCTAAACATACTCAACTCTTTCAGCCTTTCCTCACAAGACTTTGATTCCAACCCTCTCACCATCCTGGTTGCCCTCTTCTGGACACGCTCGAGCTTGTCAACATCCTTCCTAAAATGTAGTGACCCAAACTGGACACGGCACTCCAGGTGAGGCCTGACCATAGCAGAATAGAGCGGAACTCCCACCTCCCATGATCTGGACACAAGGCTTTTGTTAATGCATCCTAAGGTTCTTTCTACTCTTTCTCCCAGCTCTCTCCATGTACATGCTTGTCTCCTTCGAGGTCGAAACTGGGATCACCAGCGCCTGCATCCTGTCCTCGGGCATTCTCGTGCTGCTGATCACGGGAACCCACGTGCTGATCCGAGCGTCCAGAGCTGCGTGGCGCGCTCAAGGGGAGGGATCCCACACCCTCTATGAGAACGACTCAGCCCGGGGTGGCGACGCCCCCAGTGCTCATCTCAACAATGCCAAGAATGTCATCACGCCGAGGCCGAGGCCAGAGATTCACCGCGAGTTTTCATACCCACCGTACGTAGAGCAGAAGTCCCACCTTTCCACCCCAGCGAGCAGCAACGTTACCTCTTCAGGGAGTCCCGGCGCAACCCCTGAGAAGGAGAGCTATACCGTCCCCAGAATGCACCGGACGCTGTCGGCCGAGTCGGGCCTTCTGCAGGCGCATGGGAAGCCGTGGAATGGAGTCACGCAAGAAATGAGGAATGTCTTATCCCGGAAGCTGGCTGGATCTGGAAAGGATTCAACTCTAGTGTAGGCTACCAAGCAAGGAGTGTACATCATGGCACAAAGTAGACAACCCCTTGTAGGAACTCCAAGGATTATGCCCTGAGATCAGGAGTAGAGATGTAAAATTTCCGGAAATTGTGAAGCTCAGAAAAAAAACCAGGTTTTTTTCTGTTTTTTTTTCAGGGGAAAAACGGATTTTTTTGAAAAATTGGAAGAAAATGCTACATTAGCACTTCTCTTTTCTTTTCCGGATTGAAAGTCATTCTGTTACTTGAGGAACATAAAATATGACTGTGGACACTTTTACTTGGCAGGAAATTATCACAACTAGAATATTAAAAATATAGTGCATCCAAACAATTATTACAAACAGAATTTACTTTTTAAATAATATTTATTTGCAATTGTAACAAGTGGAGCAACAGTCTCCTGAACTGTCGACTAGTTTATGTGGAACAGATAAAAAAAAACCTCCACAAAACAATTTTTAAAAATCCAGAAGTAACAATTATTCATATTTCCTCTCCACAGTGTTAGATAAAAATAAAAAACCATTCTCAGAAAAAAAAATTGAAGAGGGGGGAAGTGTATAGAAGGGAGTGTTTCAATGAATGGGCATGAAATTTAATCAGAATCGTTTTCTGAGCTGGAATAATCAATATCCGTTTCAGCCTCTGATTCTGCAGCTACTCTGTTGTGTCTGTCATTATCACGTTCCATCATCAATTTCTTTTCTTCTCTTTTTTCAATTTTTCCCAGTTTGTCAGAAAAAAACAACAAAGGCTTCAGGGGAAAAAACGAAGGGGAAAAAAAAAACCGGTTTCCCCCCCAATTTTCCCAGTGTTTTTCCGGGCCTTCACATCTCTAATCAGGAGCATCCTTGCCTCACTAGGGCCTACTATGCACTGGTGTTTTTCCCTCGCTTTCATTGTGCATATCCATTGGGTTTTCTTTCTTGTTCCGCACTGATTTTCCTCCCTCGAGAGCTCAGTTTGCCTTCTGGTTGCCGTTTCCTTGGGTTTGTCTGAGCATGCTTTTGTGCCGATCTTCCCCTTGTTTCGCTTCCACGCTGAAGATAATTCAAAAGTGTACAGATTCCCTTGGATTCCCCCCACACCCTTTTGCTGCTCCTTGAAGGTCACTCTGCCCACTCTGGACCCACATCAAGGTCATTCTGCCCAGTCTTTACCTTCCGCCATCCTCCCCCCTTCATCGGTGCACAAGCTCCATTTCCCCCTTGGTTTATAATTTTTAATTTTTTTTGACAAGTGGCATGAGTGTAGTGATATGAGACTCCTCCCCCATACAAATTGCGGCCCTGTGCAAAGCATGGTGGAGTTGCAGCTGACTTTGCACAAGTGCACATGCCCGCGCACAGACACGTTGCCAGCGATCACAGCTTGCAATGCCAGTGTCAGTAGGTCCTGCTGTGCATTTCTGTACACTCAAGATATTCCCCCTTATTATGAGATTGTGGCTCTTTTCCCCATTTTTTTCACAGTTGGCCAATAACACTGAGTGTGCTTTGCAGTATGGAAAATGCAATATGGAAAATGAGGCTTCCTAGCCACTTGTCAGTTTCAGAAAAAGTGTGGTCAGTTTCAACAATGGGCTTTCCCCCTTTGCCTTCCTTCCTTCCTTTTCCCTTTCATTCAATGAACTAACTGAAATGCATGCGCAAAACCTGAACCACAAGGATTTAAATGGAAGGTGTGTGCTGGATGCTACCGTGCAACCTCGATAGGGAAATTGTGTAAATCAAAAAATACTTTGGACACCCCCCCACATGTCACAAATGATGTTCCACCCTGATTTAGAAAATTGTGTTTTTAATTGTAGCTGCAGAATAAATACTCCAGAGGAAAAAGAATGGTGCATAAGGCGGGCATAGAATCCAAAGTCAAGATTAAAGGCTTCCTGCTCTGAAAATCCGCAGTAAGATATGCATGCGTAATGGGCCTAGATGAGACCAACTGTCTCTTTCGATAGCCAGTCACATCATCCCTGGGCATTTCCATAAAGGAAAGAGGAGACTGTCTGTCTGTCAGTCTACACCACAGGTCCCTGACCTTTTCAAGCCTGTGGTCACTTTTGGGAATTTTAACACAGGGTAGTGGGCACAACCAAAAAACAGCTGCCACGGGATGCAGAGCCAGCCACAAAATGGCTGCTTGCAGGAGGTGGAGCCAACTGCACAGATAGGGATGCCAGACTCCAAGTGGGATCTGGGGATCCCCTGGGATTACAACTCGTCTTCAGACTACAGAGATCAGTGGATGCTTTGGAGGGTGGACTCTCTGCCATTTTACCCCGCTGAGATCCCTGTCCTCCTCAGGCTACACTCCAAAATCTCTAAGAATTTCCCAGTCTGGAGCTAGCAACCCTATACCAACCAGTCCCCTCGCCAGTGGCCGGGGAGACCTGGCAGTCCTACACACAGAAGAAGCTTCAGTGCCAAGAAGAGAAGCAAGTTCAAAAATTCACTGGGAAAGAGGAATGAGAGAGAATAAAACCAACGGCCACTGAAGCAATGTTACTTTAATGTGGCCAGCCAGTCGGCTCTCTGGTGGCTCATCACAAGCCGTGCTGGGCGGGAGCCCCACCTGCTTTTGAAAAACACTCGGTGGGCACCCGGAAAGGTGTTGGCAGGTGCCACGGCACCCGTGGGCACTGCATTGGGGACCCCTGGTCTACACATTTACATCCCGCCCTTCCCCCAAAGAGCTCATGGTAGCATACAGGTTTGTCCCTTCCTTCATTTTACCCTCACAACTCTGAGGGAAGGGGAGGTTGAAAGTCTGGACTAAGGTCACCCAGTGAGTTTCATGTCAGAGCAGGAATGTGAACCTGGCTGAAAGCTGGCGACATCTCTGGCTCCCCTGGGGTTGTCCCCACCACCACATATATTTGGTGTAGTGGTTAAGTGCGTGGACTCTAATCTGGGAGAGCCGGGTTTGAGTTCCCACTCTTCCACTTGCAGCTGCTAGATGACCTTGGGCAAGCCATAGTTCTGGCACAGCTGTTCTCTCAAGGGCAGTTCTGTCAGAGCTCTCTCAGCCCCACCTCCCTCACAGGGTGTCTGTTGCAGGGAGGGGAAGGGAAAGGAGTTCGTAAGCCACTTTGAGACTCTGAGTGAAGGGCGGAGTATAAATCCAATCTTGTCTCTTCTTCTCTAAATAAATAGTCCCAGCTCCCGGGTAGTTATATAAAGGTAAAGGTTCCCTTGCTCAAAAGCCAGTCGAATCCCACTCTAGGGTTGCGGTGCTCATCTCCGTTTCAAAGCCGAAGAGCCAGCGCTGTCCGAAGATGTTTCCGTGGTCATGTGGCCGGCATGACTAAACACCAAGGTGCCCGGAACACTGTTACCTTCCCACCGACATGGTACCTATTTATCTACTTGCAATTTCTTGCTTTCGAACTGCTAGGTTGGCAGGAGCTGGAACTAGAGACAGGAGCTCACTCCGTCTTGCGGCACCCGGGTCTCGAACTGCTGAACTACTGACCTTCCACAGCCTGCAGTTCAGCGTCTTAACCACTTGAGCCACCGCAGCTCCCGGGTAGTTATGAGAGCTCTTTTTTTGAGCCATCGCCACTAACGGTCCAAAACACATACAGCTGTGCTGCAAGAACACCTCTTGCCCCTCCTCCTGCCCTTCAGCCAGATTTGGAAACTTTTTTTTAAAAAAAAAGTCCATTTTTTTTTTGTTTTTTTTAACTAAGAGTCAGTGTGCCAAATCCTTCGCACCAGCATTCACTCTTTAAGCAGAGAGAAAGAGATTATTTCAGTCAGGGCCAAGTAGGCCTTGCCCTGTGTGAGAAACTTTCTCTGAGAAGATGATGTTTTGCTGGGACAGAAGTCATGAGGGAGCCACACATGAAGTTGACTTCAGCCTCCGTCTTGCTTCCTTTGACTGGGGGCAGCTCTGTGGGGTCCCCAGCCGAGAGTGGTCTTCTTTGCCAACACCGGGGGGGGGATCCTTTTAACAAGGGATCGAACCCCAGACTTTGTGAATCATTAAATAAAATCAATTCAGTGCTCAGTTCTGTGTCATTGATTCAACAGAAGTGTGTTTTCCTGGCACATGTGACTGTTTGTACCCCACAGCTCTGAGGAAACAGATCCCGAGCAAAACACTTGCCGGGGTTGAGAACCTAAGAAGAGCTCTGCTAGATCAGAGTAAAGATTCATCTTCTCCAGAGGACCCAATGCCAAACAGTGGCCAGGGTGATGTTTTGGGAAGCCCACGAAACAGGACAACAGGATTCCCACTCCTCCACTTGCATCTGCTGGATGACCTTGGGCAAGCAAAAGTTCTGGCAAAGCTGTTCTTGAATAAGAGCAGTTTCTGTCAGAGCTCTCTCAGCCCCACCTCCCTCACAGGGTGTCTGTTGTGGGGAGGGGAGGGGAAAAGAGTTTGTAAACCGCTCTGAGATTCCTTTGGGTAGTGAAGGGTGGGGTATAAATCCAAACTCTTCTTCTAATCTGGAGAACTGGGTTTGATTCCCACTCCTCCACATGCAGCTGCTGGTGTGACCTTGTGTCATTCACAAGTTCTCTCAGAGCTGTTCTCTCAAGGGCAGTTCTCTGAGAGCTCTCTCAGCCCCACCTACCTCACAGGGTGTCTGTTGTGGAAAGGGGAAGGGAAAGGGGATTGTAAGCCGCTCTGAGACTCCTTCGGGTAGAGAAGGGCAGGGTATAAATCCAATCTCCTCCTCTTCTGCCTTCAGTCTTTTACAGACCGTACATGGTGACTGTTCCTGGTGACTGATGCACCAAACATTCTAGAGTGCGCACTTCTTTCTCATCTATGCTGTTTTGACTAGGGAAAAAACCCCTCGTGGCTGTGTTTCACCCTTGTGCAAACTTAACCCATTGTTTCTGCACCACTGTCCAGTCAACTGTGCCATATTTTCCTAGTTTAAACAACAGCACTCTTTAAGTGGCTTGGCAGGAAATCAAGGAACCTCGTTGGGGTGGGGAACACGGGCAGAAGAAACAGTTCACCCCAACAACACACAAAACCAACAACCAGGCGCCTCTACTTTGGGGCAATGTGCCAAGAAGGGAATCCAAGTGGGATGTTTTGCATGTGTCTCCCCGTGCTGCATGAGGCACTCCGGAGTTCCCAGACCTGTCCGACAGTTTCTCCCTGAGAAGAGAGGGAATGCCCAGCTAGGATATTCGCCCCATGCCAGGGGGTGAGAACACACAAATCGCCCCCCTTTCTTGCCTTATTCCTCTGCACCAACCATTAAAAAAAATTGTTCTAAGTAAACAGCAAAAAAGGAATATGAAAGAAAAGATAGGTACAGGGAGAAGAAAAGAAGGAAGGAAGAAGGGAAGGAAAGAAAAAGGCACAGGAAGAAAGGGAGAAAGAGAGAGAGGAAGGAAGAAGGGGGAGGGGGGAGAAAGAAAGGAAGAAGAGGAGGAGGAGACTGGATTTATACCCCACCCTTCACTCGGAGTCTCAGAGCGGCTTACAAACTCCTTTCCCTTCCCCTCCCCACGATAGCCTGTGAGATGGGGCTGAGAGAGCCCTGCCAGAAACTGCTCTTTTCAAGAACACCTCTGACAGAACTATGGCTTGCCCAAGGTCATCCAGCAGCTGTGAGTGGAGTGGGGAATCAAACCTGGTTCTCCAAGATTAGAGTTCGCTCACTTAATGACTACAAGAGAGAGACAGAGACAGAGACTATACTGCATACAATTCTGGTCACCACACCTCAAAAAGGATATTATAGCATTGGAAAAAGTGCAGAGAAGGGCAACTAGAATGATAAAAGGGTTGGAACACCTTCCCTATGAAGAAAGGTTAGAGCACTTGGGGCTCTTCAGCTTGGAGAAATGATGAGTGAGGGGTGACATGACTGAGGTTTACAAGATTATGCATGGGACAGAGCAGGTAGAGAAAGAAGTACTTTTCTCCCTTTCTCACAATACAAGGACTTGTGGGCACTCCACGAAATTGCTGAGCAGTCGGGTTAGAACAGATAACAGGAAGTCCTTCTTCACCCAAAGAGTGATCAACACATGGAATTCACTGCCACAGGAGGTGGTGGCAGTTACAAGCATGGACGGCTTCAAGAGGGAATTGGATAAATATACGGAGCAGAGGTCCATCGGTGGCTATTAGCCACAAGGTATAGATAGGGACGCTTGGACTCTGGGGCAAGGGATGCTCTGTATTCTTGGTGCTTGGGGAGGGGGGCAACAGTGGGAGGGCTTCTGGTGTCCTGGCCCCACTGCTGGACCTACTGATGGCAACTGGTATTTTTGGCTGCTGTGTGACAGAGTGTTGGACTGGATGGGCCACTGGCCTGATCCAACATTGGCTTCTCTTATGTTCTTATGTTAAGGAAGGAAGGAAGGAAGGGACACCCTAAAGAATCTTGGCCCAGAAGTAGGTAGAATCAGTCATTTGGGAATCAGCAGTCTTGCAAGATCAGTTCTTCCAAATGTTTAATAATTTAGTAAAACAAAAACAGAGGATGCTGGAGCGGGAGTTGGGTGGTTCAAGAGGCTTCCCTGCAGCCGTCCATGTGGAGCTACCTACGGGTGGAGTTCAGCTGTTCTTTCACCGCAATGGCGTTCCGGAGTAACCCATCGATACTCTTGAAATAAACGCAGCTGTCCTTCATGTTCTTGATAGCGCTGGAGCAGAGAAAAGATGGGCCAGAGATGAGGGGGTGTACAGCAGCAACGACCCCCAACCCAAGCCCTCTCCCGGCTTCTTTCACAGAGGAACCCCCCTCAACCCTAGACCTCCCTTCCAGGAACTCCCCTTTGCACCAACTTTTAAAACAGGTCTGGCAGCTGTGCCATTAGCAACAGCCTGACAGGTAGACACTTAGCAACAGTTTCCCCCAGCACAGAAATAAAAGTCATAGGCTGCTACATTTCTGCATGTGAGGCTACACGGGAGCAGAGCTAGCTGTTTTTCAAAACAGAAAGCTAGTATGCTGAGTTGCAACCACAAGATGTTCCCGTAAGACAGGAGTTTCCAACCTTTTTGTGGGCAGGCCTTTGGATGGGCCTGCTCATGCCCTTAACAACCTATAGGGGGAGATATGGGTCCAGAGCAAATTTCCTACTAATTTAGTCTAGCTTTAAGGAATTTTTAAAAAGCAGTAAGTTCAGCAGTTCAAGACCCGAGTGCCACATGACAGAGTGAGCTCCTGTCTCTGGTCCCAGCTCCCGCCAACCTAGCAGTTCGAAAGCAAGAAATTGCAAGTAGATAAATAGGTACTGCGTCAGTGGGAAAGTAACAGTGTTCTGTGCGCCTTGGCGTCTAGTCATGCCAGCCACATGACCACGGGAACATCTTTGGACAGTGCCGGCTCTTTGGCTTGGAAATTGAGATGAGCACCGCAACCCTAAGGTTGGATTCAAACTGGCTTTCGAGCAACGGAAACCTTTACCTTTACTAAGGTTGCTAGGGTGTTGGAGAAGACTCTTGAGAGTCCCCTGGACTGCAAGGAGATCAAATCAGTCAATCCTAAAAGAAATCAACCCTGACTGTTCCCTGGAAGGCCAGATCCTGAAGCTGAAGCTCAAATACTTTGGCCACCAAATGAGAAGGGAGCATTCACTGGAGAAGACCCTGATGCTGGGAAAGACTGAAGGTCAAAGAAGAAGGGGATGGCAAAGGATGAGATGGTTAGACAGTATTATCGAGGCAACGAACATGAAATTAAGCAAACTCCAGAGCACGATGGAAGACAGGAGGGCCTGGTGTGATGTGGTCCATGGGGTGATGAAGAGTCGGACTCGACTGAGCGACTGAACAACAACAAGGTTGCTAGCCCTCATGGTTGGAGAGAGATGCTTGAACACAGCATGGGCAATATTAGATGAGGTCCTAGAAGCTGTGCCTGAGTAAAATTCCCAGGAGCAAGGTGGGACGCAGCTTTGGTACCCAATTCCTCCCTCCCTCAAGGCTTCCACCCACCCAGAAGCTCAAGTCCTAGAAGCAAGAGGTGTGTGGGGGGTGCAGTCAAGGACAGACTTTCCCACGGTACCTGCAGGCATACTCCACAGTATAGATGGCTCCTTGGCTCTGCTCCTCCCAGCTCTGCATGTCAGCCTGAAAGAGAGATGGCGGGTGGATCCCACTCATTTAGGAGAAGTGGGAAGTCTTTCCCGGGCATGCCGCCACCCAAAAGAACCTTCCCTCTTGCATAGTTTTGATCCCCCTCTGGGAAATCCGCAGGGCCTGCAAGACGGAGCTTTTCCACCAGGCTTTCAACTAGGAGCCGCCCGCCACTACCACCAACTATTATTACTAGTAACATCTATGGTGGAGGGCTGGCCCTGTATGGAGATCGAGCCACAGCGTTGTGGGAGGCTGGAATACCACTGAATCGGGATTTTAGAACTATATTCTCTGGCATGCCACCTTTAAACTTACTGAAAGAATGATCACCATTGCAAGCATAAATTTGTTAACCGTTTACTGTACCGATTGTTTTGATTTGCTTTTAAATGTTCTATGCTGATTTGGCACATGTTGTTGATAAATTATGAGCTGCCCGTTCACAGGGAGGGCAGGATAAAAATGCAATAAATAAATCAATAAATCCCTGCGCTGACTTCTGTGCCTGCTGCTGGACCCTAACCATCCTTGGCATTTGCTGTCCCTCCCGTTCCCATATCCTGAGACCCCTTCGCCTGTGGCCCTCGCACCTCTTCCCGAATTAAAAAACTGGAGAGAGACAGCTCACTTTCAGTCTTGATCTTCTCCAATCTGAATTGAGATTCAAGGAGTGGCTCTCCATTGATCCAGGAACTTCCAACTGCATTCTACAACGGTGGAGTCTGGGAAGGGGAGAGACCTCAGGAGGGGTCTGATGCTATATTGTCCACCCTCCAAAGCAGAGAACAAGTATAAAGAAAACAGTTGTGCGAGTCTGACCCACAAATCAAGCAGTCAGCAAGACTTGCAAAGAAAATGCTTTCTGTGTATTACAGCCTGAAGCACTGCAACACCATAAATAAATTCCTACAACTCATAAGAAAATCCTAGTGCAAAGGTACATCATCAACGTCGTCTCCAGATTATATAACGTTTCAAAATTGGATCTTCCTCAGGAGATATTAGACTAGTACAAAAGTTCTCTTGCTCATAAAGTGCTATACAAAAAATCAGGAAAGATAATACATTCAGATAGGACGCTGATCTCAAAAAGGATTCAGACTCAAATATGCTGCTAAGCTTCTAATGGATCCCAGGCGCGAGACGATGTTGATGATGTACCTTTGCACTAGGATTTTCTTATGGTTTGTAGGAATTTATTTATTGTCTTGTCGTGCTTCAGACTGTAACACACAGAAAGCATTTTCTTTGCAATTCTTGCTGACTGCTTGATTTGTGGGTCAGACTCTCACGACTGTTTTCTTTATATTTGTTCTCTGATTGGGTCGTGTTTGTCCACCCTCCAAAGCAGCCACTTTCTTCAGGGGAACTGCTCTCTGAAGACTGCAGATCAGTTGTGATTCCGGGAGATCTCCGGGCCCCACGTAGAGGTTGGCAACTCTAGCCCAGCAGAAGCTTTCAAGGGTGACCCAGCCAGAACAGCAGATGCATCTTTTGGCTGACAAGGTGCACCCACTAAACGTCCTTATTTGGGCTATCCAATGACCATACTGAAAAAAAAAAGTACTAACAAAATACAGTGAATAATCCTGAAAACAAATTAAGTTGTCTGCTTACTGAGAAATGCTTTCCTTCCACCCCTTCTCCCTGATGATTTTCCAGATCTCACCTTGAAAGTCTTCAGTTGTCTCTTCCAGCTGCTTTTAAATAGCTAAAGCCCGCTAATACTTAAAACAATAGAATTAGCGGCCTATTACCATAACAGCAAAGTCACAAGGTGGGCTGCATTCCATGAAAGACGTTAAAAAAAAAGCAAACGTGGGGGCGGGGCGCTTTCCAGAATGTGGTCCCTTCCGTCCCTTGCTTCCCTGCGGCTTATCAAGGAGATGTGATGTGCTCAGATAGATAAAGATATTAGGGATTAGGAATAAATCTTTAATGAAGATCACAGCCACTTAGAGGATGTGGGGTGACCTTCTCTGTTTGCTGGCCTCCGAGCCAACCATCCCACAGCACATTGTTATTAATACACAAAGTTAAATTAAAGAAGAGACTAACGACTTGGATAGCATCTTCCTTTGCAGGATAGTTTCACTGCCAAAGAGGTGTGGGATCCTAAAGAACATCTAACAGAATCCTTGAATATCCACCGGGAATGCTTCCCCTGCTGATTAACTCACAGTAATGCATGCCATGCTGTGCCCCAAATCCAAGCATTGGAGTGGATGCTTAAAGAGTGGCCCACTTTTAATAATGAGCTTTAAAACATGCACCACTTTTATGGCATTCATAGAATCGTAGAGTTGGAAGGGGCCTCCAGGGTCAGCTAGTCCAACCCCCTGCAACAATGCAGGCAATTCACAAATACCTCCCCCTCCACACCCCCAGTGACTGTTATTCCACACCCAGAAGATTACAAAAAACCTCCAGGATTTCCAGTCAAACTGGCCTGAAGAAAAACTGCTTCCTGACCCCAAAGTGGCCATCAGCATTTCCCTGGCTGTGTAAGAAAGGGCCACAAGAAAGGCAACCCTTCCTGCCCCCCCCCTCACGATCTGCCCAAGTTCACAGCATCAGCATTTCTGTCAGATGGCCATCTATCCTCTATCTGAAAACCTCCAAAGAAGGAGAGCCCACCACCTCCCAAGGAAGCCTGTTCCACTGAGGAACCACTCTAACTGTCAGGAAGTTCTTCCTAATTTCGTTTTAGTTTATTCAACCAAAGAAAATCTCAATTAGTAGCATCCTCTCAAATTATTTATTTATTATTATTATTAATTTGATTTATACCCCGCCCTCCCTGCAAGCAGGCTCAGGACGGCTTACACGGTACAAAACCAGCAGGTCACATAAAAGCACATTAAAACAATTAAATACAATTTATCAATTTAATTAAGTTAACTCACTATTAGCAGGGCTGTGCACACACAATGAAGAAAAAACTTTTTAGAAGAAGAAGAGGAGGAGGAGGAGATTGGATTTATACCCTGCCCTTCACTACCCGATCGAGTCTCAGAGCATCTTACAAACTCCTTTCCCTTCCCCTCCCCACAACAGACACCCTGTGAGGTAGGTGGGGCTGAGAGAGCTCTGACAGAAACTGCTCTTTTTCAAGAACAGCTGTGCCAGAACTATGGCTTGCCCAAGGTCATCCAGCAGGTGCAAGTGGAGGAGTGGGGAATCAAACCCAGTTCTCCCAGATGAGAGTCTGCACACTTAACCACTACACCAAACTGTGGTGTATATCAGGGTCCCCAAAGTGGTGCCCATTGTTGCCATGGCGCCTGCCAAGTGTTTGTAGAAAGTGGGCAAGGCCAGGTAGGGCTTCTGCCCAGGAAGGTTTTTGGTTGCCCAGTGGAAATTTGGTTCGCTGTGCCTAGTTTTAAAAACATTGCTTTGGCAACAGCTGCCACCGCAGCACAGTGTGACTGAAGGTAAGCTGTGGCAGCCATTTCATGGCTGGTTTTGCCTCCCCTGGCAGCCATTTTGTGAATGCACCCATCATGATACATCAGAATTGCAAGTGTGCCCAAAGGCTCAAAAAGGTTGGGGACCCGTGATATATATTATAATATTTCTCTACCAGGCAACCAGATTTTTACATCAAGAAAATCAAAGTTTTACAACTGGCATGAATTAACATTAATGGGGCATATGCACAGAATGTATTTTATTTTGCTTTCCTTTAGGTCAAAAGGTTTTCCATTTTGCAAGACCTTTCTCGGTTTCTCAGTCCTCTAAGAGGTTTCAGCAAGCACTGTGGACTGATTTTCCCAAAGGCTAGAATCTTGCTCGGTTAAAACAGAAACTGAACTTCCATGAGATTACAGCATACTTCCCTCATTTCAGAAATCAGAAACCAAGGAAGGGGGGGGGGGAGAGAAAATGACATGCTTACAGGTCAAGTCTACGACAGAGGTGGAACTCAGACCCAGATTGCTCAGCCCCCAGGTCTAAATTTCTCACCTCTGGACCCGATTACAGATAGTCGAAGCAAGTGAGCCTCACAGACTAAAGCCTGAAGCTCCCATCTTACATTGAGCGCCTTTCTGCATTTGAAAAATGGGATTCTCAAATGCTCTCACAGTATTCCAGTTCTCTTACTAAAGTTCAGTGCTATCAGAATCCCACACACGGAGTAAGCTAAGTTTCAGTCTCTAGCCTGACATGTTTCTTTTCTAGTTGCAGAGAATAATTCTGCCATGTGACTCCTCACCTCCACCCCTCCCAGTTGCCCACTTCATAAGTTTTGTGCGAGAATTGCTCCCCACTTCTTCCAGCCTCAACTTTTAGATTTGGAACAGAACTTGCCTTATGCTGGGCCAGTTCCGGGAGGGACCGTCTGACGTGCTCTTGAAGCCGATACAAAGCCACGGAGGGTTCATTGGCCAAGACATACATGCTCTCTGTAAACTTGTCTGTCACTATAAAAAAGGAACAAGACTTCTCTTTTATGTCCATACCAAGAAACGGTTCACCTGTAACAACTGTGCCTGTTAAGCAGCTGTTTACCACCACTGGTATATCCAGGGCTTCTTTTAAAAACAAACAAACAGAGGCACTGGAACCCTCCAAAAGGAAATGAAGTTTCCACTCCATCTGTATACTGAAAACTCATGCACTTTTAAACATTTTAAAAAGATTTTTGTTTAAGAGGTTCCAGAACTCAGTTCCAGCGTGTTCCTCCAGAAAAAAAAGCCCTGGGTATATCTAATAAATTGCAATTTTATCTAGACTTCACCCACCCATCCACCATCAAGAGCTCAGTGAGGTGTCTTGCAGTTTCCACATGGAATAAAACACCTGCTTTGGAGGACACCCTCATTTGAATTATACCCTGCTGAGGTCCATCCCTCCCTTCCCCACTCCAAACTCCACCTCCCCCAGGCCCCAAATCTTCAGGAATTCCCCAACTTGGTAACCCTAACCTCTCCCCCAATAACCACCCCCCGAACCACTGTCGCCCGGAAGCCATTTAGCGTGACACAACCCGGAAGTAACCCTCTCGCCATTATTGCGACCGTCACCTTTCTTTACTTTCAGCTGCATTTCAGGCTCCTCCATGGCGCCCGACGAGTCAGAATTGGACTGAGAGACAACCGGGCCGGAAAAGTCAAATGCGCGGTAGTTTCCGGGAACCACGTGCAGCTTCATTAAAATACCGGCTGGGAAACAGAGACTGGCAGCAAAGGTTCTTATCCTCTCGCCTCTCCCTTCTTTATAGACTCAAATCCGTGATCTCGGGCCGTGAGAAATGCTCCCCCTTGTAGACTCCATCCCCTCACCCCTGTTTCGCTCTTGCCAGGGCTTTAGGGCAAGTAACGGTGGGCGTGCATTCCAAACCCCCCGTTTTTCTCAGTGCTGGGTTAAATGCTGGAAACAAGCCCAGTGCTCTTGGGCACGTGCAGAGTGCATTTCCTTCCATGACCCAATCTTGAGCCCATCCACTAACTGAAAGGGCCAGGGCATTTTTTCCCCCGATATGAAAATAGGGGCATTTTTTTTCCGGGGAGGGGGACAGTTGTATTTCTTAGGGGAGGGAGTAATAGGCAATTTAACCAGGCGTTTGATGATGTCGGTTTAAAACAAGCTTTTCCAGTGGTTTGCTCTAGGTGAACTGGAAAAATCAAAACATGGAAGAGGCATTTTAAAACGAAACATTCACCCAGAAGCTCCCTGAATTGGCATTATTCTGGATTATTTTTGATAGCCTATAGAATCTTAGAACTGGAAGCTCCTTCTTGTTTGTATCCCTTGCTAAGCTACATTAAAAAGCTACAAAACGAAGCACCGACAGGGAAATGGCTAGTTTCTATGAGGACAGGCAGTGGTATAAATTTGGGAGAGCTGCACCTGATGACTTTCGGCCTGCCGTGCAATGGTATGACCTCTGTCTGATAAAGATATCATTTGTAACTTAGCACAAGCACAAAAGTCATCCCTTGCAGCAGCACCTTAAAGATTTATTGTGGCAGCGGCTTCTATGGGACTCAGCCACGCTATAAATAAGAGCTGGCGTTTTAAGACCGTGCGGCCAGATGAAGGCAGTGCTTACCGGGGGGACGATCGGTGATGCGGGAGGGCCATTCCCAGGCTTCTTGAGCTCCCCGATATATTAACAAAGTCTCCCCCTCGGCCCCCTTTGTCCCTCTTAAAGGGCCAGAGCCCTGGCAGCAGGAGGAGCTGCCCCCAAAGTTCAGGTGCATTGTGGGAAGAGAAAGTTGCTTTCAGTTTTGCACCAGAGGAAGAGGAGAAGCAAAGGAGGAAGAGCTGCAGTGAGTGAAATTCCACCAAGCAAAGTCTCCCCGCACCGAGGGCCCCGTGCTCTGGGAGCTACCCCTCCATTAGAGGAGAGAGGGCTGAAATTCATCTCAGAAGGTGGGCTTCATAAAATAGGGCCAGTTGCAAGAGCTGATTTGGGTGGGCAGCAATGGTCCCGTCGAAGTGGGGAGGTATTGGGTAGGATCTGCCATGAGTTCCTGACACTCAAGAGAGACTGCTCCTTGGGGGAAGCTGTTGTACAAAAACACCCGCGCTTGGCCTGCTTTCTCATGCCTGCATCCCACCAGCAATGTTAGCTTTGCAGAAGTCACTTACCTTGTTAGCCTGGGCATACAGAGCCAACGGTTGCTGCTATGCTTATCTTTTAATAGATCCGGAGGAGTGAGCTGCGTTAGTCTGTTGCTGCAAAATAGTAAAGAGCCCAGTAGCCCCTTTAAGACTAACACACTTTATTGTAGCATAAGCTTTTGAGACACACACAGCTCTCTTCGACAGATGCATGGAGGGTATGAAGAAACTGGCCAGAGATATATAGGTATTCCATTCACATTCATCAACAGAAGGAAGGGGGTCACACCCAGCGTGGATTACACATTCAATCCTTCTCCCTCCTCCATATATATCTCTGGCCAGCTTCTTCGTACCCTCCGTGCATCTGATGAGGAGAGCTGTGTGTCTTGAAAACTTATGCTACAATAACGTTTGTTAGTCTTAAAGGGGCTACTGGGCTCTTTACTATCTCTTAATATTCACTTTTAATTTTGATTGTAATTTATTGTTGTAACCCACTTGTGGGAAGGGTGGTATATACACTGGAATAAATAAATAAGAAACGACAACCATCCCCCCTCTGCCTGGCCTGCTACTCTCACTAAGCCTCAGGGCAAGCAACTAACTTGCTTCTTCCTCCCACCCCCTTTCCAAAGCATGCTTAATTATTCCATAGCCAAAACATGAAATTATGCCATGGTTTCTTATTTGAAGGCCAGTATAATTGTTCAAATTGCCCTTCCAGTTGGCATCCTCCATGTACATTGCCAGTGCCAAATGTCCTCAGACGTAGCAAAGGATCCCTAAGGCCCCTCTAAAATAATCAGGCTAAGCTGGTCCTGAGCACCTTTTAATGATACTGCAACTGACATGTGCCTTACTATCATGGAGCCAGTTTGTGCCAGCAATCTGTTAATAAGCATCTGATACCAGTATGCTGTTGTCTTTCAAGGCACTCTGGAGGTCACAGACCCATCAAGGACAGCACCACCCATGGGAGAATGTGGGGCAGCTCCTGGAATTTTGGCCAGAGGGGTTGAGAGTTCCCAAGGCGTTCCCGTCACTGAAATGACGCGAAGCACCTTAGTGAGAGACCTGCAGGTGTCTGTGAGTGATGGGGACGAGGCAGACACCTCGATAATCCTGCATTTGCACCCCTACTCAGAGGACACGGATGACCTGCAGCCAGGTCAGGACCAGACAGCTTTGAATGGTAAGTTAGCAAGTTTTGGTCTTGACCTTTAAGGCCCTAAACCGGGGTGGCCAAACTGGGGCTCGGGAGCCACATGCAGCTCTTTCACACATATTGTGTGGCTCCCAGCAGGGCGGCTGGGGGAGTGAAGGGGAGGGGCATGCCTCCCCGATTGGTCTTCCCTTCCCCAGCCAGTGTTCCTCTCCCTGGGTAGGCATGGGGCGGGGGGAGCAGAGAAAGAAAACAACATTAACTTTAAATGTGTTCGCAAAGCCTTCCCAGCCTACAAATATCATTGGATAAATAAATAACTTTATCCATATCTGTTTTTACCCCTTTTGTTTTGATTTTTGGCAGTCTCATTTAATGTTAATAAAAAGCAAATTTGCCTATTTTTCAATAAAAACATGCATGTAATATTTGTTCATGTCTTGTGGCTCTCAAACATCTGATGTTTATTCTGTGTGGCTCTTATGATAAGGAAGTTTGGCCCCCCCTGCCCTAAATGGTCAGGGGCAAACGTACCTATGGGACCGCCTCTCCTGGTATGTCCCATGGAGAGTATTACACTCAGGGGACCAACACCTACTGGAAGTCTCTGGCAAGGCTCCCTCTAAGCCAGAGGTGTCGAACTCATTTGTTATAAGGGGTCTGGACCGGACATAAATGAGACCTCGTTGGGCTGGGCCATGTGTGTCATAAAAGGTAATGCCAGGTAGTGGAGATACAAACTTTATAAATGACACAAGCACAAAAGGGTTTTTTGTTTTACTTAAAATAAAAACATGCTGAAAATATTAGTACTCTTGCAATATTTTGCTTATTTAACAGTGTCTGACAACTGACACCTCTTGCTCTGAATTATTGTATCAAAATGTCTGTGCTTTTGCAATCTTGAGTCTGCTGTTCAGGTGTGTCTCTGTAAGCTGCAAACCTACGATGATGCAGCAGCAGCAGAACTGGAAGAAGAAGCAGAAGACAGCCAGTCCCACGGTGGGCCTGATAGAAGCCCTCTGGGGCCCTGATCCAGCCCCTGGGCCGCATGTTTGACAGCCCTGCTCTAAGCTGTGGAGTCTTGTGAGCAAAAATCCTATGTTGTGAGCTGCTGGCATTAAAGTTGTGAGGGAGCACTTTGGCTACTGCATAAATCAGTTTGCTCTGGAGTCCGTCCTTCCTGAGCTGAGACAGAAATCTGAGCCAGAAGTGAAAAAACTGTGAGATAGCTCACACTAACTCAGCTTAGAGGGAACACTGGTCTCTGGCCCAGAGAGCGCCTGGCTGTCCTCAATCTTGGTGGAACTCTCCGCCTACTAACATCGGGGCCCTGTGGGACTTGTTACAATTCTGCAGGGCCTGCAAGGCAGAGGTGTTCCGCCAGGCATATGGTTGAGGACATCAACAGTTTTAAACAGTTTTAATGACTCTCCGGCTTATTACCTGCTTTTTAACCCCTCTCCCCCAATGCTAATGGAAATTAGAGGGGGGTGTCTGAAAAATGTATTATGGCTCCATGTAGATGTTAGGTTTTATGGATCAGGGTTTTAGATTGTTAATATATTTTATATGACGGACCTTCTGATGGCACCTGGTATTTTCGGCCACTGTGTGAGTGTTGGACTGGACGGGCCATTGGCCTGATCCAACATGGGCTTCTCTTATGTTCTTATATTAATTTGTTGTGCACCACCCTGAGCCCGCTTGCGGGGAGGCTGGTATAGAAGCTTAATGAAATAAATAAAATTAAAACAAGGGGTTGAAATTGACCAGAAGTAAAGCCGGGTCCTTTGAGCGTTTCATCTTGGAATCTCTTTTTTGGGGGGAGCAGTTAAACGATTTTGTTTTTTTGTTTTTTGGCCTGCAAATACAGACGGTGGGATCCTGAAGCATTCGACCACATTGACAAACCGCCAAAGGGGCAACAAAGTTTCTGCCTTGCCAGCTACCCTGGACAGTAAGCATCCCCTTCAGCAGGGCCAGACAATCCACTTGCATCCACAGTGTCCTGTTTGTGAAACCAAAACAAACCTGGTGTGTGTATGTGTGAGTGTGTGTGTGTGAGAGAGACTCTGGGTGCTTTCCCACATGCTAAATACTGCAGTTTCAGTCCACTCCAGCAACCGATTTTGCCATTTCATGCAGTAAAATCCAGCTGCAAAGTGCATTGAAAGTGGATTGAATGGCCGCAATTCACACACTCAATAATCCACTTTCAATGTACTTTCCAACTGGATTTTTACCGTGTGAACTGGCAAAATCCAGTTTGAAAGTGCATTGAAAGTGTGTTATTTAGTGTGTGTGAAAGTGCCCAGAGAAGAGGAAGAGTGGGGCTGTGGGGATGGGGAACATGCCAAGAGCATTTTAAGAGCTTTTTGTCTATGTGAATCCTATTTGAGACTCTGAAATCTTCTCTATTGTTGTCATGACCCCAGCGGATTGCCACCTTCAGCTGCCACCACTCTGGACTGAGGGTCCCTTGGGAAGGCCCAGAGTACCCTCCCAAGCCCAACCAAAATGCCCGTTTTTAAGCCAAGAACCATAGGTGTGATGACCAGGCAGAGAATAATTAAACAAATGGTTTATTAATACAGTACTGGGGCAAGGAAAACAAGCCAAGGTGCTTTAAAATATATAACAGTGTTTAAAGGCAAAAAGAAACAAATCTAATGTGGTTCACTTAACTGGTTACTATTTCAAGGCCCACAGCAATCTTATACCAGGCCTGTACTCACTCTGTCCCAGTGAGGGATCTTTCTTTCAGATTGGTCCCCTCAGTTTTACTCTGTGAGGCAAGACCACAGAAGAGAAAGAACACGGTCCCCTCAGTTTAACTCTGAGAGAGAGAAGAACACATTTTCACAGTTCACAAAGCTTAAGAGACCATCTCCTCACACAATCCCTGGACACCAATTGGCTACAACCATCACTAAGCATTGTGGGGATTGTAGGCTGTCTGCTTTCTACTTCCACACAGGTCTCTTAGGGCCTAGGCCTCTAGGCTCTGTCTCAGTCCTGCACAGATTGTGACAGTTGTCTTCCCCAGAATTAATTCCAATCCAGGGAGTTTTACCATTCAAAGGCAGCTTCTAGCATTTTGAATAGAACAGAGGTCCTGTCAGCCAAATGTTTAAATCAAGATCCAAATCCCACCGTTCTGCTGCTATAATAGCACCATTTGTAGCTTTACGAGAGAGAGAGAGAGAGAGAGAGAGAGAGAGAGAGAGAGAGAGAGAGAGAGAGAGATTTTCATGATTAGAATACAAAAATAAAGAAAAGGTGCAAAAACCGCTCTATGCTTTGTTGTTGGCCCTCCAGAGTTACTGGTTGGCTGCAGCGTGAGAAGGACCCCTAGTTGCATCCAGCAGGGCTCATTAGACGATCTTATGATTGCAAAGATACCTACGGCCGGCTGAAATCGTGGACGCAAGGTGCAGAACGGGGGTTCAGTGGCTAAGTTCGCCTACAGCTAGCCAAACAAAACTTTGTACATCGAGTCAAACTGGTTAAGCAGAACAAGAGATTTCAGTGCCTTTGTTCATTTTGCATAACACCAAATGAGCTTTTGACGTACGAGCCAGGGTAAAGGTCCACATGCGGGAGGTTCAACTGCTGTTCTTTCTTCTGATCCCCACAGCGCTGTCCATTTACCAGCTAGCCGCTCAGGGCGAGCTTACCCTGCTGAAAGAAAATCTGCAGAAAGGTGAGAAACAAAAAACTCCATTCAGAAAACATTCCTGCCCAACTTGACCCTGAAGATAATAATAATAATAATAATAATAATAATAATAATAATAATAATAATAATAATATACCGTATGATATTGTGTATAGAATAGCCAGGGGATCCTAAGATTGCCTGGCAGCCTAAAGTTCTAGCTCAGAGGTGTCAAACTCATTTGTTATGAGGGTCAGATCTGATATAAATGTCATTTTGTCGGGCCGGGCCATGTGTGCCACAAAATGTAATGGCAGGTACAGGAGATAGAAACTGGATAAAGGACAGCACCTGGTAAGCTCCGAGTTGGTGTATCCTCACTGCGAGGCCCTGTGGGCTGGGGGGGGGGTGGTGCAAAGGAAAACCCATCTGGGTAGACTGGAGAGGCAGCAGTTCAGTGCTGGGCGGGCGCTCCCACGCTGCTTGGCTGCTGCAGACAAGGTGGTTCTGCTGTGCTGAAGCTACAATGGAGTGGCTCTGCCCAATCCCCACCCCACCCCCAAGCACTGCCTCCCTTGCATCAGTTGCTCGTGGGCCGCATAAGGGCCCTAGACGGGCTGGGTCTGGCCCCCGGGCCTTATGTTTGACACCCCTGTTCTAGCTCTTTTAGTGTTATGCACCACTAGGTGGCAAGCTAGACTCTTTTTTTGAAGCAAGAGACGTCTCAGAGGTGATTTGCCATTGCCTGCCTCTCCCTCCAGAGCCCTGGTATTCCTTGGAGGTCACCCTTCCAAACACTCACCAGGGCCGATCTTGCTTAGCTTCCAAGATCTGACGAGATCAGGCTAGCCTGGGCCATCCAGGCCAGGGCTAGCCTGAGGCTAAGCTAAGGACATGTGAGGAGACCTCCCCTGTACTTTCATACGAGCTGACACTGGAGCTTGGAAGACCCTGATGCAGCCCAAGTCGGGTTGTCGAATCAAGACGGGGAAATTCCTGGAGAGCTGGAGGTGGAGCCTGGGGCGGGGCAGGACCTCAGTGCGGGGAGCCTCCATGTTCAGAGGCTGTTATTCTCTGAATCCCAGAGCCAGGACGCAATATCGGGAGAAGGCCTCAGCCTCCATGCCCTGTTCTTGGCCCTCAATTGGAACTGCTTGGCCACTGTGTGAGACAGGTCGCTGGACTAGAGGGACCACTGGTCTGATCCAGCAGGGCTCTTCTGATGTTTTTATCAGGGGAAGGCCCTGGCCTCTATGCCCTGTTGTTGGCCCTCGAGAGGAACTGGTTAGCCACTGTGTGAGAGATGCTGGACTAGAGGGAGTATTGGTCTGATCCAGCAGAGCTCTTCTGATGTCCTTATCAGGGAAGGCCTTGGCCTCTATGCCCTGTTGTTGGCCCTCCAGAGGAACTGGTTGGCCACTACAGGAGACAGGATACTGGTCTAGATGGGACTATTGGTCTGATCCAGCAGGACTCTTCTTATGTTCACATCAGGGAAGGCCTCAACCTCTTCGCCCTGTTGTTGGCCCTCCAGAGGAACTGGTTGTCCGTTATGTGAAACAGAGTGCTGGACTCGAGGGACCACCAGTCTGATCCAGCAGGGCTCTTCTTATGTTCTTATGAGATGAAGGCCTCAGCCTCTATGCCCTGTTGTTGGCCCTCCAGAGGAACTGGTTGGCTACTGTGTAAGGTGGCCAATGTTAAAAACTAGATAAAGGAAATATAAAAATACATGTATTTATTAAACACAACTTTAAAAATATATAAGGGCCCAGTCACACATTATTTATAAGTATCAATTGCTATAACACAAGGGCTTGTAAATCTGACCTGACGTGTTTCGGCCTACGTAGGCCTACAAACAAACAAATAAATAAATAAACAAACCGTAAATATATTGCCAATAAATAAATATATACCATTGACTTACTTTCAAGACAACCCACCAGGCATAGAGCCAGTTCCCAAGCAATCTCAGCCCTGTTGCCTCACCCCCCTCCCAAGGCTGTTCCAGCTGCAAACGCTTAATGCCGCATACCACATCAGACAATGAAACGATTCTACTGAACCAGGGGTGGAAACCTCCAAAATGGTCGCCACGGATAAACAGGTCGGCCAAAGGAAGCTGCAGCAGGACCGGGATTCAAAGCCAGTTCAGTCCGGTTTTAGAGCTGAGATTGCCACTTTTCACTCACTGGCATGTATAACTACAGATTTGGTTCTGGCCTGTTTGGCACTCAGCCCCACTTTCCTCTTCTCTGATTGACTTACGGCAAAATGGCCTCTTCCACTGACAGATGAGAATCTGGTGAACCAACCGGACAAGCGAGGTTTCACCCCCTTGATGTGGGCCTCGGTTTTCGGAGAGATCGAAACAGTCCGCTGTCTCCTGGAACTGGTAAGGATTTGGGGGGCGTGGCCTTGGTGATCCTGGGGCGTGGCTTCATCGACCCACTTCTGACCCACGTCCTCTCTGCAGGGTGCTGACCCCCACGCCCTCGCACACCAGCGGGAGAGCGCCCTGTCGCTCGCCAGCACCGGAGGATACACTGGCATTGTCATCCTGCTGCTAGAAAAGAATGTCGACATCAACAGCTACGACTGGGTAAGGATTTGAGCGGCCAAACAACTACTGAGACTAGGTGGAGTGGGAAATGTGGGGATGGCTAATCCTGGCCGGGGGAGGGGGAGAAATGTGGGTCAGCTCAGGCTCACAGGCCTCCCACCTAGAATTCTGGGAATGTTCTAGGGACCCTTCCTCTCTCAGAACTATTGTGCTTCAACTCTAGTTGGTTTCCAAGCCCAGTTCCTATTGCATTGTCTTTTGGGTGTCCCACTCTGTTGATTGTACAGATTTATTCTGCTGAATTTCAACTGATAACAAAGCTCAAGACAAGGTAGCCACTTGGACTGAATCGAGACCTAGGTTTCCTGTCTTGTTATCAATGCTGACTTCTCCATGCCTACTACCCTCTAAATATCACACCTAATCCAATCACACCTGCTAATGTCATTTGGAATCTGAAATCACTCCTCTTTCCAATATGTAGGACAGATGGACTCCCATTCTGGCTGTATCTGAAGAAGTGAGCAGCGACTCATGCAAGCTCCTCCCCTACCACAGATTTTGTTAGTCTTTAAGGTGCTCCTGGACTCTTACACCACCCTGAGTCCCAGTGAGAAAGGTAGACTACTAATGATGCAAATTGATAAGGAATTCCTTGCAGGAAACACAATAGAAACCGGTATCTCTTGCCCATTCATCCTCCAGCCATTGACCAGTTTAAAATTTGCAAACCACAATAGCTGAAGCTAGGGGGTGGAGTGCAGTGTGATGGGCTCGGTGCCTCTGACCTTCTTTGTTTGCTTCCACAGAACGGTGGGACCCCACTCTTGTATGCTGTGCGGGGCAATCACGTCAAGTGTGTTGAGACGTTGCTAGGTAAATCCTCCCAGAAGGGCAGCCACAAGAGCTTAGTCTGTGACTGGCAGTGCTAAGATACCATGTGAAAGATACCTTACGTCATCTGATCCCTGTTGAGCCAGGAGCTGCAATACCACCTCTGGCCACCTCCAGTGGTGGCGCTGAAGAGCAACCAAAAGCAGACAGCTGTTCCTTCTCCCAAGTAACACAGAAAGCCAATGTGCTGAGGCCCCACTTTCAAAATGTCCAGTGTCATAACATGGCAAAATGTCCTTGAGACACATTCTGAATTCTTACAAACTTGCTAGTGAAGATCCTTTATTGCAACATCCAGCTTACTGGGCAAGTGCTCACTTCATTGGATCTGTAAAGCGTTAGCCTTAGAGTGCGATGGCTGAGCTACAATTTGGCAGTACATAATGTGACAAGGAGCTGCGGTGGCTCAAGTGGTTAAGATGCTGAACTGCAGGCTGTGGAAGGTCAGTTGTTCAGCAGTTCAAGACCCGAGAGTGCCGCATGACGGAATGAGCTCCCGTCTCTAGTTCCAGCTCCTGCCAACCTAGCAGTTCGAAAGCAAGAAATTGCAAGTAGATAAATAGGTACCACTTTGGTGGGAAGGTAACAGCGTTCCGTGTGCCTTGGTGTTTAGTCATGCCGGCCACATGACCACGGAAACATCTTTGGACAGCGCTGGCTCTTCGGCTTTGAAACGGAGATGAGCACCGCAACCCTAGAGTCGGATTCGACTGGCTTTCGAGCAAGGGAACCTTTACCTTTACCTTTACCTAATGTGATATTAATGTGGGACTGTGGGTTTCTGTCACACTAGTAAAGGTAAAGGTTTACCTTGCTCGAAAGCCAGTCAAATATGACTCTAGGGATGCGGTGCTCATCTCCATTTCCAAGCTGATGAGCCAGCGCTGTCTGAAGACGTTTCCATGGTTATGTGGCTGGCATGACTAAACGCCAAGGCATACGGAACACTGTTACCTTCCCACCAAAGTGGTACCTATTTATCTACTTGCAATTTCTTGCTTTTGAACTGCTAGGTTGGCAGGAGCTGGGGCCAGAGACGGAAGCTGTCACACTACAGGAGTTTAAAAGAATTAGCACAGCCTAGGGAGCTGTAGTTATGGCCACTGACTGATCTTGTGAACAGTCCCTGGGCGAACCGTTTATGGGGTGATGAATTTCAGCTGGGCTGGATTACGTAGATACCGTTGCCAGCCCTGTCCTCTGCTCCTGTGCAAATGCCTATGTCTGACGATAGCCCATGCCAGTAGATTTGACAGGTCTGTTAAACGCTCTGCAAGACTCTGAGGTTTTCTCATTTTCCTTGCTTGTAAGTTCCTGTTTTTAAAGGGTGTTTTTTTCCTGTTCTGCATGTGTGTTGCTCCCTCTGGTGGTTGATTTAACATTACACTTGTTTACGTCCCGCATATGTCCCTGCAAATTTAAACTGCAGGTTTTATGCTGGACATAAACAGGTGTAATACTGAATTGACCCCTAGAGGGAGCAAAACATCTAAGACAGAGATCATGTGGCTGGGGAAGTCCAGACCACTGGGGTGGTTACCACTAATGACCTTTGATGGGCTCCAACTTCCTATAGTTCTCTCTTATCAGGAGTTTGGGAATATGGCTCGATCCTTTGAGAGCCAGTTTGGTGTAGTGGTTAGGAGCGCGGAGAGAACTGGGAGAACTGGGTTTGATTCCCCATTCCTCCACACACAGCTGCTGGTGTGACCTTGGGTCAGTCACAGTTCTTTCAGAGCTGTTCTGGAAAGAACATAAGAGAAGCCAATGTTGGATCTGGCCAATGGCCCATCCAGTCCAACACTCTGTCACACAGTGGCCAAAAATACCAGGTGCCATCAGGAGGTCCAGCAGCAGGGCAAGGACACTGGAAGCACTCCCACTGTTGCCCCCCAAGCACCAAGAATACAGAGCATCGCGTGCCCCAGAGTCCCTATCTATACCTTGTGGCTAATAACCACCAATGGATCTCTGCTCTATATGCTTATCTAATTCCCTCTTGAAGCCTTCTATGCTTGTAGCTGCCACCACCTCCTGTGGCAGTGAATCCCACGTGTTAATCACTCTTTGGGTGAAGAGGGACTTCCTTTTATCCATTCTAACCCGACTGCTCAGCAATTTCATGGAGTGCCCACAAGTTCTTGTATTGTGAGAAAGGGAGAAAAGTACCTCTTTCTCTATTTGCTCTATCCCATGCATAATCTAAACCTCGATCATGTCACCCCTCAGCCATCATTTCTCCAAGCTAAAGAGCCCCAAGCGTTTTAACCTTTCTTCATAGGGAAAGTGTTCCAACCTTTTTATCATTCTAGTTGCCCTTCTCTGCACTTTTTCCAAAGCTATAATATCCTTTTTAAGGTGTGGTGACCAGAACCGTACATATTTCTCAAAAGAGCTTTCTCAGCCCCACCCACCTCACAGGGCATCTGTTGTGGAGAGGGGAAAAGAAAGGAGATTATAGGCTGCTCTGAGACTCCTTCGGGTAGTGAAGGGCAGGGTATAAATCCAATCTTTTCTTCGCTCTCCATGGACAAACATGCCCTCAGTGACAAGGACTGCATTTTACCATCTGTGCCGGGCCTGTCTGTCTCGAGATGCCCTTGCCACAGTAATTTATGCAATGGTCACCTCAAGTCTGGACTACTGTAACGTGCTCTATGCAGGGCTACCTTTGAAGATGCTTCGAAAACTGTGAGTGGTCCGGTACACAACTGCCAGATTGCTGACAGGAGTGTCCCGGTCAGCACATTTGACACCTATCGTATGGCAGCTGCACTGACTCCCTCTTCATTTCCAGTGCCAATTCAAAATGTTGATACTTACCTTTAAGGCCCTAAATCAGGAGTGTCAAATATGTGGCCTGGGGGCTGGATCAGGCCCCCGGAGGGCTTCTACCAGGCCCTCAGTGAAACTGGCTGTCTTCTGCTGCTTCTTCCAGTTCTGCTGCTGCTGCGTCATCGTAGGTTTGCAGCTTACAGGTACACACCTGAACAGCAGACTCAGGATTGCAAGAGCACAGGCATTCTGATGCAATAATTCACAGCCAGAGGTGTCAGTTATCGGACACTGTTAAATAAACAGAATATTGCAGGAGTGCAAGAATGCTCATGTTTTAAGCATGTTTTTATTTTAAGTTAAAAAAAAACCCTCTTTGTGTTTGTGCCCTTTATAAAGTTTATATCTCCGCTCCCTGGCATTACCTTTTATGGCACACGTGGCCCGGCCCAACAAGGTCTCATTTATTTCAGATCCGGCCCCTCATAACGAATGAGTCTAAATGGCCTGGGACCCTCATACCTTCAAGATCGCCTCTCCTGGCATGTTCCTCTTCATCTTGGCATTTATTGAGGGTCCCTGGTCTACCAACTGTCCCCCTTGTGTCAACCAGGGCGAGGGCCTTCTGAGTAGTGGCCCCCGTCCTATGGAGCCAGCTGCCTGGAGAAGTGGGTGCCTCGTGGGACTTCCCTAGGCTCTGCAGGGCACGGAAGGCTGCTCATTTTTGGAGGTGGACTTTGGGTGATGTGATAGACCAGGCAGCTGGGCTGCTTAAGCTGTGTCTTCCCCATCCATGCATCTTGCACTGCTTGGCAGTAGATAGATTGTAATGGGGATATTTTAATTGTTTTATATCTTAAAAGCTTGTTTATTGTATTGTTTTTATTGGGTCTGTTCAATCTGCCGTTAGCTGCCTCGAGCACCGTTTGGGGGAGAGGGATATAAATCTGATAAATAAATAAATAAAATAAAATAAGGTCCTGCAGAACAGGAAAAAAACACAAGAAACAGGAACTTACAAGTGAGGAAAATGAGAATATAGAAATGCCCTCCGTTGGCTTGGCTGGCTGTAGGAGAAATCATCATCATCATTATTAATAATAATTAGATTTCTGAATCATTCTATCCCTGAGTATACAGGGCTCGGTGATTTACAACAAATTAAAACGTACAAAAATACAGATTAAAATCAACAATCAGTTTATCTTACTTGCACCCACCTACTTACTTACATACTACGTAATTGCAGCTTGCCTTTCTGGAATCTATAGTAATGACATTTACTGCTGTTAAAGTGGACTCTCCCACGTCAACCATTTTGAGTATTTCCGTTCTATGGTTTCAGCTCGAGGTGCCGATCTTACCACCGAAGCAGATTCCGGGTACACACCGATGGACCTGGCCGTGGCGCTGGGCCACAAAAAAGGTGCATCCTGGGGGGAAAGAGAGCGGCATTCTGGGACGGCAGGGACAGAAACCCCAAGCCTGCGATCTGATCCAGAGATAGGAAGGCCTGGGGGAAAACCGAAGACATGTGTGCGGAGTGTGCATGTCACATTTCCCCCCATTTTTCCAAGAAAACCCACAAGACATTTTAGGGAACTTAGAGGGGGGGAAAAACTCCCATAAAGTATTTTCTTTTTTGGAACAAGTAAGATGCTTTTCAAGACAAGGTGTTAGTCAGTGTGTAGTATGAAGAAGATGAGAAGAGTTTGGATTTATATCCTGCCCTTCACTCAGAGCGGCTCATGACCCCTTTCCCTTCCCCTTCCCTTCCCCACAACAGACACCCTGTGAGGTGGGAGGGGGCTGAGAGAGCTCTCCCGAAAACTGCCCTTGAGAGAACAGCTCTGAGAGAACTTACGACTGACCCAAGGTCACACCAGCAGCTGCAAGGGGAGGAGTGGGGAATCAAACCCGGTTCTCCCAGATTAGAGTCCACGCTCCTTACCACTACACCAGACTGGATCTCATGTAAGGCAATTGAAAACAGGGGTCCCCAACGCAGTGCTCGTTGGCACCCTAATGCCTGCCAGCACCTTTCCTGGCACCCAGCAGGTGTTGTAAAAAGTGGGTAGGGCTTCTGATGGGCCACTGGAGATCTGATTGGCTGGACACATTAAAATAATGTTTCAGCGGCAGCTGTCCCCACGACATTGGTTTTATTCTTTCTCACTCCTTATTCCCAGTGCATTTTTTAAAAATTACTACTCTTGTCCTCTGAGTGTGTGTGTGTGTGTGTGTGTCTGGCCCCGGTCATACGGGCCAGAAAACGCGGGGGAGAGGCGTGGCAGTTCGCCCCGGAGCTAAATAAGGCGCTGTAGCCCGATCACAGGGGCCACCGGGTTGCCACACTCCAGCTCTGCACCCCGATCACACCACGCTGCTGCAGCACGGCAAAAAAGCAGCGCAGCAGACCACACAAGTGCAAAGTGTTGCGAAGTGCGCATGCACCATGGGGGGGGCGGGCCGCTGTTGGTGTCTTGTGTGTGCACATGCGCTGTTCAGCGTTGATGCGCATCCCATGGAAACTTACAACATCCGGAAACCCCGGGGACATGGGCGGGTGTCGGAAGCCAAGGGATACTGGCGCTCCTGCAATCAGACGCCGGCCTTTGCCCTGGGGTTTCCGGAAACTAGTACTTCGGACCTAGTAGTTTTTTACTCCGCATTTTCCACGGGAAGCCACGGGTTGGCCACGGGAGCACTACGCCTCCCAGATGTGCTCGTATGACTGCACACGGAAAGTCCGCGGGGCTCCCGTGCCTTCAGCGGGGCAAATGCTCAGTGTGGATGGGGCCTTTGTCTGTTTGTCACTTTGCCTCCTGTGCCCACCACCCTGTGCCAGAATTCTGAAGCTGCCCACAGGGTTGGGGACTCCTGTTTTAAGACTTTAGAGGATTAATTCCTGTGCATGCTGTAGATGCACCCAGTGTTCTTAAGTATTGGTTAAGTGTGACTAATTTTGTCCACAACTCATAGGCTATAAAGTGTATGATGACCATACGTTATTGAAGAATTTCGTGTTTTGTGTTCCCAGGTTTAACTTGATATCCAAATACTGTATTTACTGAAATGCAAGACTAGGTGTGTCCCCCGCCCCCGTATGCTATCAAAAGACAACAACAACAACAACAAAGCCTTGCATACATTACAATTTTGTTCAATAAAGGGTGTTTTTTTGCATACGGCCATTTTTGGGGGATCTTACATTCAGGGTTGTCTTCCTTTCGAGTAAGTATAGTATGCTGCTAGCTCTATGGAGGCTATAGCAGACTGTTAGAAAGCACATAAGAAGAGCCCTGCTGGATCAGACCAGTGGTCCATCTAGTCCAGCATCCTATCTCACACAGTGGCCAGGCAGTTCCTCTGGAGGGCCAGCTACAGGGCATAGAGGCCGAGGCCTTCCCCTCATAAGAATGTAAGAAGAACCCTGCTCGATCAGACCAGTGGTCCCTCTAGTCCAGCCTCCTGTCTCACACAGTGGCCAGGCAGTTCCTCTGGAGGGCCAGCAACAGGGCATAGAGGCTGAGGCCTTCCCCTCATAAGAACGTAAGAAGAGCCCTGCTCGATCAGACCAGTGGTCCCTCTAGTCCAGCCTCCTGTCTCACACAGTGGCCAGGCAGTTCCTCTGGAGGGCCAGCAACAGGGCAGAGAGGCCGAGGCCTTCCCCTCATAAGAACGTAAGAAGAGCCCTGCTCGATCAGACCAGTGGTCCCTCTAGTCCAGCCTCCTGTCTCACACAGTGGCCAGGCAGTTCCTCTGGAGGGCCAGCAACAGGGCAGAGAGGCCGAGGCCTTCCCCTCATAAGAACGTAAGAAGAGCCCTGCTCGATCAGACCAGTGGTCCCTCTAGTCCAGCCTCCTGTCTCACACAGTGGCCAGGCAGTTCCTCTGGAGGGCCAGCAACAGGGCATAGAGGCTGAGGCCTTCCCCTAAGGTTGCCTCCTGGCTCTGGGATTCAGAGAATTAGTATCACTGAATATGGAGGTTCTCCTCAGTCTTCGGTGGGAAGGTAACAGCATTCCGTCCTCCTTGGTGTTTAGTCATGCCGGCCACATGACCACGGAAACGTCTTCGGACAGCACTGGCTCTTCGGCTTTGAAACGGAGATGAGCACCGCAACCCTAGAGTCGGATTCGACTGGCTTTCGAGCAAGGGAACCTTTACCTTTACCTCAGTCACCATGGCTAGTAGCCACTGATAATGGATAATAAATCTGTCTAATCCCCCTTTAAAGCTGTCTATGTCTGTGGCCATCACTCCATCCTCTGGCAGCCAATTCCACATCTCTGTGTCAAGTAGTCTTTCCTTTTGTCCATCCTGATCCTACTGCCCATCAGTTTCATTGGATGCCCTCGAGTTCTAGTATTGGGGAAAATGTCTCTTTTGTCAACTCCCTCCACCCCGTGCATAATTCTATAACCCTCTCTCATGTGTCCCCCCCCTTAGTCATCTCTTTTCTAAACTGAAAAGTCCCAGATGGAGGAGGTGTGCCAACCCCTTAATCATCTTGGTTGCTCTCCTCTGTACTTTTTCCAGCTCTGCAATTGTTCTTTTTGAGATACGGTGACCAGAACTGTGCATTAGCATGTTAGAAAAGAGTACCCCACAAAGTACAGCCATATCTTTCTAGACACAACCCAAAAGCATCAGGAATACAAAGCAACCCTAGAAATACACAGATTTTGACCAGTTTACAATGTATCAGGGTACAAAAATACCCCATGATTTTGAAAAAGCAGAAAATTCTGAGCTAGGGAAGCATTTTAAAGTCCCCTCTGGAGAGAGACAGCCCCTCCTGAACACGGAGCCGAATGACTGGCCGAACATTTGCCTCCCCACCAGTGCTCCCTCTAAGCTTTGGAGTCTGGCGAGCAAAAATTATGCTTTTTGAGCTACCACCATTAATGTTGTGAGCGAGTGATCTGACTACCACATAACTTAGTTTGCTGTGGAGCCCTCCTTCCTGAGCTAAGACAAAAATGTGTGAGCCGGAGGCCAAAAAACTGTGAGCTAAACTCAGTTTAGAGGGAACACTGCTCACCACAGACAGAGATATCCTTGGGGTAGAATAATACTCCAAACAGACAACAAAACTTAGGGTTTTTAAGGTAAAGGTAAAGGTTCCCTTGCTCGAAAGCCAGTCGAATCCGACTCTAGGGTTGCGGTGCTCATCTCCGTTTCAAAGCCGAAGAGCCAGCGCTGTCCAAAGACGTTTCCGTGGTCATGTGGCCGGCATGACTAAACACCAAGGTGCACGGAACGCTGTTACCTTCCCACCGAAGTGGTACCTATTTATCTACTTGCAATTTCTTGCTTTCGAACTGCTAGGTTGGCAGGAGCTGGAACCAGAGACAGGAGCTCACCCTGTCATGCGGCGCCCGGGTCTCGAACTGCTGAACTACTGACCTTCCACAGCCTGCAGTTCAGCGTCTTAACCACTTGAGCCACCGCAGCTCCCTAGGGTTTTTAAAGTTACAATTAAATCAATTATTTTCTGCCTCATATGAAAGTGTGGTTTTTTTCCAGGCTCTGGGTGTTTGGCTGTTGGAAAACATCATGTGTTCCACCATGACAAAACATTTCTTTTTCTTATGGGACATTTTTCTAACCTGTGATATGTTAGGATTTGGGTTGGGCCATAAACATGTCCTAGAGAAGGATTTGGTCGTCGCCCCCCCCCCCCCCGAATATGGATTCAGGGTTCAGTGACTAAATAAGTGACATTATTCTGTGTTCTCTCCTCCCCGCTCCCCCTTCTCGGCCTTTAGTCCAGCAAGTGATTGAGAATCATATTCTGAAGTTATTCCGGAACAGAGAGACTGACTGAAAGATCCCCTCTCTTGGTCCAGGCTTGGCACAGAGGGGAATAACCTGCCATGAAGAAGAAAGCTAGAATTGAATCACACAGTTGCTGTGGCATCTGGACACGGGAAAGGGAGGTGGTTGGAAATTCCAGGAACTGGAACTCTACACTGCACTTCTTGCCAAGACGACGGGGGCCTTTGGAAGTTAGCCTCACCTCTCTGACCAGAAAACGATGAGTAGGATGTATGGTGGTACTCCTCCTGAGTAAGACGATGCCTCTTCCCCGGTGCTTACAGCCATGCCATGCAGATGGCAGACAGGGGAACACAGACCTCCAGATTGCTCATGTAAGGAAGTCAAGCCACGAACTACTAGAAAAAAATAAGTTTGCTTGTTCTCCGTGACTACAAGCCAGTCCTTTCTGTGTGTGTGTCTGTGGACTATTTCCTAGTCATGTTTAAGAGAAAGAAAAACTTACATTTTTTAAAAAATCAAATGACTTCCTAATATCAAAAGAAATTTTGGGGGTTTCCAGAAAAATTGCTGCAAAGAGAACAAAATGTGCCTTTTCAGTCTGGCTTGCAAACTGTCGCCTGGCTCGATCACCTAGGGTGACTCGGGATGGCTTCTTCAGCCGACTAAGAATGAGAACATTTGTAAAATGTGAACATAGCTGGCGTAAGTTTTCGTTGTACGTTTTGTTTGGATGCCATGGCCCCAAAGGCCAAGCCAACACTGTGGGGTAGAGGGCTAATAAAACCACTTGTGGACTTTGTGGATTGACTGACCAAAATGTACTGATTCACATCTGTTTTGTTAGACAGTTATTTGGCATGGTGTTTTCTGCTCTGTGTCCAACCAACTTTGAAAATGTACCATACATACATGCCCACGTTTCCCCCCTCATAACCAAAAGCAATTGTCAGGCTCCTTAGTCAGGTCACACAACGCAGGGCTTCAGTAGAAGAATCTCTTTACTGGTGAAACAGAACTAAAGACACGTGTACAGCTTGTGTCAGGAATACCCGGGTACAGCAGGGCTCCCTAAATTATAGTGGATTCAAACACCCCCCTAAACGAGCTGAAGCCAATGAGTATAGTTCATGAGTGCGGGCAAAGCAAGCGGGCAAAGCGAGCAAAACAATTTAAAAGCCACTGATTCCCAGCAAAGGAGTTCTGCAGCTGGAGACACTACAAGGTCAGGAAGATGATAACATACAGACAGTAGAACAGTAATGGTCAGAGCCTGGTAGACTGAGAGTACTCCCCTTACATTCTAACTCCATGATAGGGCTACCTGACAAATATGCAGTCTGAGACTTCTCTATTTCTTTTTGTATTTCGGAGTGTCCAAAAAAAGACCCCCCGATGAACCTTGCACTTGCTTATTTAGTCTTTCAAAGCCCTTCTGCTGCTATATTAGAAAGCAGTCCTGCCATGACCCCAGCAGGTTGCCACCTCCAGCTGCCACCACTCTGGACTGAGGGTCCCTTGGGAAGGCCCAGAGTACCCTCCCAAGCCCAACTAAAATGCCCCTTTTAAGCCGAGAAAATAGGTGGGATGACCAGGCAGAGAACATTAAACAAAAGGTTTATTAATACAGTACTGGGGCAAGGAAAACAAGTCCATGTGCTTTAAAATATGTAACAGTGTTTAAAGGCAAAATAAACCAAATCTAATGCGACTACCTATTTCTCTCTAACTGGTTACTACTTCAAGGCCCACAGCCTTTACACTAGTCCTGTGCCCGTACTCACTCTGTCCCAAGTGAGGGATCTTTCTCTCAGACCAGTCCCCTCAGTTTTACTCTGTGTGAGGCAAGACCGCGGAAGAGACAAGAACAGAGTTTTCACAGTGCACCAAGCTTAAGAGACCATCTCCTCACACAGTCCGCACACTGACTGGCTACAACCACCGCTAAGCATTGTGGGGATTGCCTGCTTTCCACTCCCGCACAGGTCTCTGCACAGATCATGACAAGTCCATTTACCAAACTTGATCCAGTAAAGATGATCTTTCTTTCTACCAAGAAACAGTACCAGTTTTAACTGTAAGATGTCTTACTCTTAAAGAGAGTAGGAGGGGAATTTCAGACAGATGATATAATCCGGAAGAGGAACGGTTCCCAAACGGTTTCTGGTCTGGCATTTCAGACAGAACCGTTTTAGAACCGGTTCCCTACCGGAATATATTTGTAATTTCACACAGAATCGCTTCTGTCCCGTTCAGGAAACGGGGCTGAAGCGTTTTACCTGTCAACCGCTTCCAAGTAGTCGTCAGTTTCTTCTCCCGGATCCGATACGCTTTTTTCCCGCCTTTTTTCGCCCGCGCGGGCGATCTCCGGCTTTTTTTTTTTTAACGTTCGCTTTAGAGCGCTATTGCGCTATAGCGCTATAGCGCAATAGCATCATAGCAACCCCATTGGAATGCCTGCAGTGTTTGTTTTATAGCGCTATAGCGCTCTAAAGCGAACATTTTTTATAAAAAAGGGCGTGGTGGGAACCGGCGGGAAAACAAAGCGGTGCAATCTGAATTGCCAAACCGCTTCTGATTCGGCTCTTTTCCGGTCAGGGAAAGCCATGTGTGAAATGGCAGCCCTGTACCGGTTTACTTCAAGACGAATCAGAAACGGCTTCAAACTGACAGAGTCTCAGTAATGTGAAATTCCCTGGAGTCTGGTAATGGAAAGTCCTGTCAAGTCACAGCTGACTTACAGAAGACTCCTCTTGGAGTTTTCAAGGCCACAGGTGCTCTGGGGTGGATTGCCATTGCCTGCCTCTGTGTCACGACATCCCCCCCCAGTATTCCTTGGAGGTCTCCCATCCAAACACTAGCCAGGGCCGGCCCTTCTTAGCTTCTGCGGTCAGGCTAGCCTGGGCTATCCCAGTCAGGGCGAGAAGCAGGCGACTTTCCTTCAAAATGTCCAAATAAAAGGATGAAGGGGAGGAAAAAAAGTGTTTCCAGAAAGCTTAAAAACCACACGGCCTCTCTCAAGGAGACGTTTTTTCTGGAGAATCCCAATAGGCAACTTGCCCCCTGAAAAAGGAGCATGGAACAAACGAACACGGCTTCCTCTTGCGTTAAAGCTTCCCCCCGAGGACATCCAGGTGGTAGATGACGATTCGTCCAAAGAAATCCGTGCTGTCCTCAAAGGTGATTTTCAGTTTATCCAAAAGCACCTCCATGAGAGAAAAGCTGTACAGAGAGTAATTAAGGAGAAAAAAAACTTGATAGCCTGCACGGGGGGGGGACACGACCCCCCCTCCAAAGCAGACAGGCAAACAACAGCACAGGTGGCCAACCTTCTTTTTACAAATGTGAAACCAAACAGACAGTACCACTCTGGGTTGGAAACTCTTGGAGATTGGGGGGAAGGTTTAGGAAGGGAGGCACCTCAGCAGGGCATGATGCCAAAGTCCAGCCTCAGAAGCTGTCGTTTTTGTCCAGTGGAACTGATTGCCGTAGTTGGGATGAGTAGTGATTCCAGGAGATCTCCAGGCCCCACCTGGAGGTTGGCAACCCCACCTCCAAGTACACCTACTGTGTACTGAGTTTGGGACTATGAAGTCTCTGTTGCTGACTGGCTGGGATACTGTGACTTCCTGAAAGGTTTACAAACTATTATAAACACTTGGAATGTTTGCAGCCTGGGGTTTTTTTTTTTTTTTTTTGGGGGGGGGGGTTGTCAATTAGGATAGGATTAATGTCTCCACTAGGACCTCCATGAAAGCCGGGTACAATAGAGGTAAAAAAGGCCTCCAAAAATGTATACTTTTCTCTGTAGAGAAGGATCTTCTAAACTCTGGAGGGGCGGCCAGGAGACCAACTCCCACATTACTTTGTAATCACTTGCCTCTAAGCTGTGGAGTCTTGTGAGCAAAAATTCTACTTTGTGAGCTACTGGCATTAAAGTTGTGAGTGAGCGATTAGCTTGCTCTGGAGCCATCCTTCCTAAGACAGAAATATGTGAGCCAGAGGCTAAAAAACTGTGAGCTAGCTCACGCTAACTCAGCTTTAGAGGGAACACTGCTTGCCTCCCTCAAGTGACACACAAAGTAAAGTGTGAATTGGTTTTTAGGGCACCAGTTGTTAAGGAATCTTGGTTTTTGGTGCTGTAATGCTGCTTTCCTGGAGGGTTGAGCTTCCAGAAACTTCTAGCCAGAGCAAGTCAGAAGAAAAAGGATATTTGGAGAGAGTTTGAATCTTTGGGGTACACCTCAGCAATCTGGGAAAGTTCTTCTCCTTTGCTGCAGCCTTAAGAAATTAAAAAGAGGACAAGGGAAAGGGGACAGGAATGAATAACGGCCTACAACAGTAGTTGACTGGTACGGGAACCATCAGTGCCCCCCCCCGACCACCTCAAAGAGGTAGCTGGATTAGTTTGTTGTAGTCAAACAGAATAAAAGTCCAGTGACACCATAAAAACTAACAACATTTATGTCATTATGAGCTTTCTTGAGTCACGGCCCACTTTGTCAGATGTATGAAGGAAAACTATACAGGGAAATTCGATGGCGGGGGAGAGGGAGTGAGGCTTGGTGTGAATTCCCCCCATTAGTCTTTCAAGTGTAAATTCTCAATGTGAGGAGAAAAGGGAGGAGTTGACCGAGAAAGGGTAGATGTGCGTCCTGTCAAAAATCAACAGAATTAGCAGTTACACCCGCATGCCGGAGGGTGAGGGAGGACAGAGGTTCAACACACATAAAGCTGCAGTACTGTCAGGTAGCCCTGTCATGATGGATGTAAGGGAGGGCGGTGGGCTGTTGGCGCCTTGCTGGCGTGACAACCGGGAGGTTGGAATCCGGGGAGTAGCTGATTTACACCTCGGGTGTGAGAATGGAATGTGGATTTTATTACTTTATCTCTGGCAGCCTAGACGTTCTGACCTTGGCAAGTCAGGCTGCCTGCTTCTCTATCGCTAGCATAGATGTAGCAGCTGTGGGTAGGAATGGGGCGATGGGAAATTCATTAGTTTAATAAGTTTCGATTTCCCAGGTGCATGTTACTCATGTAATTGGAGAAGGGGGGGTCCCCATTCAACCCCTTCCCTGTATAACCGCTTGCTTTCTGTAACCAAGTCATTCTGAACAAGAGACCTGTTTCAGTAATCTATCTATTGCAGCTTAATAAACGCTACCCTTGCTTTCATCACAAGGTCTGGTGTTTTTGCTGACTAAGTTAGGACTTCTGACAGTTTGTTCAGAATCATCATTTACTTTCGGGACTGGTCCTAACCCCACCGCTCCAAAATGAGTGATGGAGAAGAAGACACTCTCCCGATTGAAGAAGAAAAGGACAAGAAGCCTCCTGGGAAAGATGTGCCCAAAGAGACCCCTGACACCTACGTGCCGGGACAATGGGGTCTGGAGCACGACTTTGGAGGGCCTTATGGCGACCCATATGGGGCAGCCTATGGAGGGGTAACTACCCGAGTCGGACGGAGACGAGACTGGGTGAAACCACTGACTGAAACCCACGAGGCGTGGTTCGGGACCCCGAGAGCATCCATGGGGATGAGCCACCCCGAGAGGTCGGTACGCAAGCTGATGACCGCCGAAACCCTGGAAGACACCGGCCGAGACTCCGAGGCCCAAGAGAGTGTCGTGGTGAGACGGAGATGGAGTGGAGAACCAAGCCAAGACCGCCTGATGCGCTTCCTAGACGAGTCCCTCGCCCGCATCCCACAGATGATTGCGGAGGGAATTCGGGAGGAACGCGAACGCCAAAGACGGGAAGAACCGCCGGCACAGGTCCCCCCAGACCAGCGCCCAGCACCAGACCAGGGCCCAGGGAACGTACCGGCCGGGCCGCCGGATCAGCCAGCAGGACCAGGACCGCGGGGGCCGCCGGGGCAACCACCCCCTCGTCCTTGGGGGTTCCTGCCCCCCAAGCCTACAGAGCTCCTAGATGCGGATTTTGACGGAGACCCTGAAAAATTCCCGTTCTTCCTGGTACGAGCCGAGAAGTTCATCGAAACCTGGGGCCACCTATTCCAGAGGGAAGAGCGGATGGTCGATGTCATAGCAGCCCACCTGAAGGGAGCAGCAGCTGACTGGTACGTGGGGCTCCACCAAGCCGATGGGCGCGAGCTGAGAGAGATCGACTCTTTCATGTGGGCCATGAAAGAGCAATTCGAGGATGTGCACTCAACGAAAGCCGCAAAAGCAACGATCCGAAGCCTTAAGCAGGGCGCGAGGTCGGTGAGAGACTACACCGCGGAGTTCCGTAGATGTGCCGCTAAGCTCAGAGGAGAAGGAAACCTCCTAGAGTTTTACAAGTGGGGGCTCAGTCCGGAGGTCCGCCGCGAGGTCACCCTGAACCAAGACCCAAACACCCTCACCGGATGGATCCAAGCCGCAATCACGATGGAAAATCGGCTGAAGACCATCAAACTAGATGATGCTGCAGCGATGGCAACCCGGGGCGCTGCACCCGCCGCGAGAGGGAAACCCACCGGCCCCAACCCAAAGCAGAGGGACGGGACAAGGGAACTCCGGATGAAGCAAGGTCTGTGCCTCAAATGCGGAGAAGGGGGCCATTTCGCCGCGAACTGCCCAACAACGTCTGCACTACCCGGCACGCAAAAAGGAGCCAAGAAGAAGTTTGACACATCCACACCAAAACAGGTGGCGAAACCGAAGGGGGCGAGAGCTCTACAAGCTAAACCGCTCAGCGAACCTTCCGACTCCTCTGATGGTGAGACCGTGCCGCAGGGAAACGAGGCGGACCTGCTGTAAACAGCGCTGAACAGCAGGTCCCACACTCCCAGGCGCAACTCCCGGTGAGCAAACCCCCCTCTCTTTTCTTTCTCACAGTGACTTTAATGGACCCAGGGCTATTAACTCATGTGAGAGTACGGGCTCTCATTGACTCTGGGTGTGGGAGAGACCTCATTAATCCCACACTACTAACGGGACTAGGGGCGAAAGTTCTTAAACTGAAGGACCCCTTGATTTTTACTCAGATGGACGGGTCCACAATGAAAGAACCATGCAAATACGAGACTGTACCTTTGCGGGTGGGACTGGGGCAACACTGGGAAGAAAGACCTTTTGTCGTCACCCCTTCCGCCCGTTTTCCCCTAGTCCTCGGCAGCCCGTGGTTCTTTGACCACGATCCCCACGTACTATGGGGGGAGGGGAAAGTTAACTTCATATCCGAGAAATGCCGGTCCCACTCCTGGAAGAAGGAGTGGGGACCCATAGCCGGGGGGCAACTCCTGGTGACGGCGGGGGTAGCAGCCGCAGAATTGGAAGGCATCCCCCCAGAGTATCGAGACCTGGCCCCTGTGTTTGGGGAGGAGGAAGCCGATGAACTACCCCCCCACAGAAATTCTGACTGTGCAATTGAAATCTTGCCCAACCAAAAATTACCCAAAGGGAAATTGTATTCTATGAGTCCCTCGGAGAAGGTGGAACTGAGGAAATTCATTGACAAAAACCTCAGTCGGGGCTTTATACGGCCAGCATCCTTCCCCTTTGCGGCCCCGGTGCTCTTTCGGAAAAAGAAGGATGGGGGGTTGCGGCTTTGCACTGACTATCGGGGCTTAAATGCAGTGTCCAACACCAACGCTTACCCCATGCCCCTCATAAAAGACTTGTTGGCTGCAGTGGCTGGGGGGAAAATTTTCTCTAAACTTGACCTCCGGGATGCCTACTTCAGGGTCCGGATTCGGGAGGGGGATGAGTTTAAAACGGCTTTCAACACACCCCTCGGCCAGTTTGAGTACTTAGTCATGCCGTTCGGACTTCAAGGGGCCCCGGGGTCTTCATGAACTTGATTAATGAAGTGTTACACAAATTTTTGTTCAAGGGGTCCTTGTTTACCTAGATGACATTCTTTTATACTCCCCCGATCTAAACTCTCATGTGAAACTGGTGAGAGAGGTACTACAAACGTTGCACAAGCATAAACTCTTTGCTAAGTTGTCTAAGTGTGAATTTCACAAAACGGAGATCCCCTTTCTGGGCTACCGCATTTCCCAAAAGGGAATCGAAATGGACCCTGACAAAGTTAAGGATGTGGTGGGGTGGGAGCCTCCCAAAACACGGAGGCAACTCCAGGGTTTTCTCGGATTCGCGAACTTTTATAGATCGTTCCTATCGAACTTTGCCCAGGTGGCTCTTCCCTTAACTGACCTCCTGAAAACCAAAGGGAAACCACCCGAATGCACTCGGCCAGGAGCTAAACTGGTATGGTCTCCAGAGTGCCAGCGGGCGTTCGAACAATTGAAAACCCTTTTACGTCGGAACCTGTGTTGGCCCATCCGAACGAACTTAAAAAATTCATTGTCCAAGTTGACGCTTCGGACGTTGCTATGGGGGGCGATCCTCCAAGAGGGGGAGGATGGCAAGCTACACCCCCTTGCCTATGTTTCTAGGAAGTTTAACGAGACTGAACGGAATTGGTCTATTTGGGAAAAAGAAGCGGGATCGATCCGCTTAGCGCTGGCTACCTGGCGCCATTGGCTGGAGGGAGCACGGGTCCCCTTCGAGGTCTGGACTGATCACAAAAACCTCGAACTCCTCCGCTCCCCTCGTTCCTTGAACGCCAAACAGCTCCGCTGGGCTGACTTTTCTCGAAGTTTAATTTCACACTGCACCATTTCCCAGGGACATCTAACTCGCTGGCCGATGCACTGTCACGCCTCCCTCAACACGACAGCAGAAGGGAGGAGATTCGTGACTCAGTTTTCACTCCTTCCCAGTTGGGCGGAGCGGTAACCACACGGAGGCAGGCCACACTTTCATCCCCGCCACCTACCCCTCCCCCCTGGAATGGGCGGTGAGATTCTCCACTGAACTGTCGGATGCAGATCGGGAGGAGGTTGCGGGGGAATCTGACATTACGCGCAATGCGCATGGTTGCTGGGAAAAAAATAAAAAACTCTTTGTCCCACGGTCCCTTAGGGGGGAAGTAATGGGCTGGGCACACGGTTCAAAGCTAGCTGGCCACACGGGGTTTGTGAAATCTCTCCAGCTTCTCCAACGTCAATTCTGGTGGCCAGGACTACGTAAAGATATTTCTCTTTTTACCTCGGCCTGTCAAACGTGCTTGATGAGTAAACCTAGGCCGGGTAAACCCCCAGGTGCCCTACAACCCCTCCCCACACCGGCGCGACCGTGGGAAGTGATTTCTATGGACTTTATTACAGACCTACCCCCTAGTGGGGGAAACACCGTCATCTGGGTGATTGTGGACCTGTTTACCAAACAGGCACACTTCGTTCCGTTTGCCACCATCCCCTCTGCTAAGAAATTAGCCTCTGCTTTCTTGCAACACGTGGTGAGGCTCCACACTTTGCCCGCTAAAGTGATCTCAGACAGGGGGTTCAGTTCGTTTCCAAGTTCTGGAGCGAACTTATGTCACTGCTTGGGGTGGAGAGGGGGGTTAGCAGTGCTTATCATCCTGAATCGGATGGGCAGACCGAACGTGTGAACCAAACGTTGGAACAATACCTGCGGTGCTTTTCTAACTTTCAACAGGACGACTGGCATTCTCTGTTGCCTTTGGCTGAGTTCTGCTACAATAATACTCAGCACTCGTCGACGGGGATGTCCCCCTTTAAAGCTGTTCATGGCTATGACGCCCCGCCTTTGCCTTTTTTGACTTCTCCCGACCTCCCGGCGGGAGACGCTGGTGACTGGTGCAAACAATTGCGGGAGGCGTGGGGCTCGTTAGCCAAAACTCTGGAAGACGCTAAAACTGCTTATAAAATCCAGGCCGATAAGAAGCGCAGCCTTGCCTGGGTTCCAAAATGTGGAGAGTTTGCTTACTTATCCACCCAACATTTGCGTCGCATCCAGCCGAGTCGCAAACTTGGTTGGAAATTCATTGGACCTTTTGAGATTGTGAGGGTGATTAACAATGTAACTGTTGAACTTGCGTTACCTAAGTCTCTAAAGTCTGTTCATCCTGTCTTTCATGTGCGGCTTCTACGCCAGGCGCCTGTGGAGAACAAATGGAGACCGCAACGTCCAACCCCACCTCCGCTGCTGGTGGGGGGAACCTCACTATGAAGTATCGCAAATTCTGGACTCTAAGATCTCTCGCAATCGCTTGTTCTACCTGGTTGAGTGGATTGACTTTGGGCCGGAGCAGAGGGAGTGGGTACGGGCGGAAAATGTTCTGGCCCCCCGTCTTGTCAAAGCGTTCCACAAGTTGTACCCCCATAAACCAAAGGGGTAGGATTATTTTCGAGGGGGCTGCATGTCAGGTAGCCCTGTCATGATGGATGTAAGGGAGGGCGGTGGGCTGTTGGCGCCTTGCTGGCGTGACAACCGGGAGGTTGGAATCCGGGGAGTAGCTGATTTACACCTCGGGTGTGAGAATGGAATGTGGATTTTATTACTTTATCTCTGGCAGCCTAGACGTTCTGACCTTGGCAAGTCAGGCTGCCTGCTTCTCTATCGCTAGCATAGATGTAGCAGCTGTGGGTAGGAATGGGGCGATGGGAAATTCATTAGTTTAATAAGTTTCGATTTCCCAGGTGCATGTTACTCATGTAATTGGAGAAGGGGGGGTCCCCATTCAACCCCTTCCCTGTATAACCGCTTGCTTTCTGTAACCAAGTCATTCTGAACAAGAGACCTGTTTCAGTAATCTATCTATTGCAGCTTAATAAACGCTACCCTTGCTTTCATCACAAGGTCTGGTGTTTTTGCTGACTAAGTTAGGACTTCTGACAAGTACACTGAATCAGACTATATTGGTTCATCAAGGGTAGGTGGGCAGTGGCTCGCCAGGGTTTCAGGTCTTTTGCATCACCTGCTACCTGATCCTTTTAACTGGAGATGCCGGGGATTGAACCTGGGGCCTTCTGCATGCCAAGCAAAGGCTCTACCACTGAGCAGCGACCCATATCTCAAACAGATAAGCAGACACTAGTTTAAGTGAAAATTAACTGATACCGGGATGAAATTGTAGTCTGATAAAACATGTTATGAACTCCCCAAGATAGCATCAAACACAGGACAAGGGTGGGAAAACACTGAGGAGTTTTCTGGGAAATTGGTGACCATCTTGTGAGGAGGTTTCCGACTCTCCTATTAGAACGGCTTGCCCCAAAATAGCCCTAAATGTCACTGACCATTTCCGCAGTATGTATGTATGTATGCATGCATTTATCTATCTATCTCTGCTCATACAGCTATCACCTTAAGCAGAAATTAGAAGCAAAAAAATATTTTTAAAGACCTTACTCAAATTATTTCTCTTATATTTGATTACTGTGCCTATGAATTTTGCCAATGAGAGGGTGACACAATCATTTGTATCTGTCAGACCCTTGAGTTAATCCACTCTCAGTCCAATAGTCTTTTATAAAAGCTTTATTAGAAACAAAGATTTGGATGTGCACAAGAGAGATCTCTTTTTCAGACTAAAGAACAGATCAAGGGTTAGGTACTGTATAGGCAATAGGTCAGTATCCCACCATACAATGGTCATGCAGTGGGCATTCACTCTCTTCTCCTCTTTCACTCCCCTCCTTCATACTACCCAGCACTAGAAAAGTTTATTATCTAGCAACTGATGTTTCTCCAAGGATGAAAAGCTTCTGCTGGCCACACATCTTGGGGCTCGTTCTCATGGGAAAGTTGTTGCAAGCAAAGCTAACCTACCCCTTCACACACACAGAGATATTTTAGCATTCACACCTGCTCCTCCCATGCCCTGGAATTCTATGGCAGAGAGGGCTAGAAAGGGATGAAACCAAATGGTCGTGATGGCTTGGAAGGGAAAGGGAACTACAAAAGTAATAAACGAAATCCTGTGTCACCATGACAATCAACAGAGCCCGATTCTGACAGTATCCAATAGTAGCCATATACTTGAACTCAAAGTCACAGCTCAAAACATCAAGACTAAAGGACAACAGAAAGCTATAATCAAACGTTACACACAAAAATAAACAATATATTCTCACAAGATAACTAGAACATGTATAAAACGCTCCAGCGTTTCTATCCAGATTGCCCGTTGAGAATACACTATGTATCAATAGGATAAGCAAGGAAATTGTGAGTGAGATAACAAGAATGTTGTAAATTCATTCAACGATGAATAAGGAACAAGAGACACAACATTGTTAATATGATCCCGTTGGGATGAAGTCCTTATGAAACGAAGAGATATTCCAGAGAACTTTGTCAAAAACTATTACGATTGTATATGGACCCCTTTTGCACTTTATATATGTTCTAGTTATCTTGTGAGAATATATTATATTTATTTCAGTTTTTGTATATAGCACTTGATTGCAACTTTCTGATGTCCTTTAGTCCGATAGTAGCCATGCCACCTGGGCTCCCACATTCAGCAATTCCGTACCTTTAAGTAAAGGGGTGACTAAATTAGCCCTCAAATCGTTGACTATAGGGCACTCCATAATCTTATGTTCAATGGTTTCAATTGCACCCTATGAACACCTGCATGTTCTATTAGAGCATGATACTTTATTATATCCGTCCTCCAAAACCACCGAGGGAAGGACGTTCAGTCTTGCCAAGGTAAGAGTTCTTCTTAGTTTTGGGAAAGTCAATTGATAAACATATTTCGGCACTTGCACTGGGAGGGCAACATTTCCGCAGGAATGAAATTCCCTACATTGATGTCTTTAAAACTGTGCGTTCTGTGAAATTTTCTGCAGTAGCTTTTTCCTCACCCGGCACAAACCCAAAGTTTTCTCCTTCGTACCCTGCATTTCCAGAGTCCCCAGTTTTGGCAAGTTCCAAAAACATGGAGTAAAGAGGAGAAAACTTTGGGTTTGTGCCTGGGTGAGGGAAAATCTACTGCAGAAAATTTCACATAACATGCAGTTTTAAAAATGTCAATGTGGGGAATTTCACTACTGTGGAAATGGTCACTGGGAAAACAAATAAACCTCTTGCCCCCTTTGCAGTTAAATCACAGGAACCCCCAGACACGGGTGGATACGACCTGCTGTGTTCACCCGATATTTAAAGCGGATATCTAGACGGCAGTATCTGTGTCACCAGCCTGAAAGGTACGCAGTGCAGGATAGGATCCCCCGTTTCCTCATATCGTGTCAATTAACTCTCAGCCCTTACCATGCAGTGTGCATTTCCGGCTTGCAAATCCCCCCTGGAACTGCATTTGAACTTGGGAGACCTTGACTGTGTGTGGAAACTGCAACGTCAGCCACTGGATGGAGCCCTAACAGCAAGAAAAACAAGCAAAAGAAGGAAAAAAAACCCCTGGGAATAAGTTCTGATTAAAAAAAGGATTCGAAGAAGCGGCAGGGAATGGAGCAAAACTTTTCAGGCACAAAAGAAGACTGCACAGAGCCCACTTTGGGGAAACTGAGGACTCCTGCTTGCCAATAAAAATGACCAAGAAAGTCCAGTTTCTCTTGCAACGTATGCTCAAGGCAGTAAGTAAATGGATATCAAGAAGTTGTTGCCAAAATGCACCAAGGGATTCATGAGAAGGGAGGAGGTTGGTGATGTCACCAGTGGTAGCCAATAGGCACTCTCCACAGACAGCTTTTCCTCAGTCGGAAACAAACCATGCTGAATTTTTTCCCCATTTTTTTCTTTGGTTCTTCCAAAGCTTGCGCTGGGATGTAAAAAGGTATGCTTTCATCTGAAGCAACAGTGCTTTAAAATCCTCTAGTCTGAATCTTGCTTGCCAAAGAATGCATAAGGTAGCCTCAGGTTATTATAATAAGACTGGCCTACCTGAACACAATGTTGTAAGACTTCTCAGCTCACATACATGAGCTGGCTAAGCGTTCCATCTCACCTGGTCAGAATTCCAGCACGTTTCCGCATTCCCATCAAACATGTATTTCTTTCCAAATTGCTTCACCTCTCGATTGAGGACTGAACTCACCCTGTGGATGGACAAAAGGGCTGACTCAGCAACCAAGATACTCTTGGGGGACACGAAGGAAGAGAATGGGGGGCTGAGGAGAGAGCACTGGAACTGGTTAAGGAATTCCAGGTGCAAATCTTTCCTCGGAGGAGGAGGAGATAGGATTTATACCCCGCCCTTCATTCGGAGTCTCACAGTGGCTTACAATCTCCTTCCCCACAACAGACACTCTTTGAGGTAAGTGGGGCTGAGAGACCTCTGAGAGAACAGCTCTGAGAGAACTGTGACTGGCCCCAGGTCACTCAGCAGCTGCATATGGAGGAGTGGGGAATCAAGCTTGGTTCTCCCAGATCAGAGTCCACACACTTAACCACTACACCAAACAGGTTCTCAACCTAGCCCACCTTGCAGGACTGTTGTGGGTACAAAATGGGGGAAGGTCTCAGTGCCTCGGAGGAAAGGCAGGACACCATTATTGACATTTCACTGATGGATGGCAAAAGGATTTATGATATAATTTAAGAGTACATTAAGAAGCAGGGGCCATCCTGTCTCTGCACTGGATACCCCAACAAGGATCACAACTGATATGCAGAATGAACATTAGGGGAAATACAACTTGGTCACAGCACTAGCAAAAAATCAAGTGAGTGAGAATGCCTGTCATACTACTGTGAATCCAGTCATATCTTTTATACTATTGTGAATTGTGAATCCATTTAGAACTTTTGCCAGGCTACACTTAACAACTTTCCTTCCTCCATCTAGTACTAGGGACTTGTGGAAAGTCCTACATCAACAGCTGATAACGCTGCAAACACATCTTGGGAAACTATCTAACAAACAATCCTATAATAATCATAATGATTTCAATTTTTTTCCTCTTGATTTTCTAAATTTTTGATTTGATTGGTGCTTGTTTGGCTCACCTGTTTGTTCACTGCCCCAAGGTCAGGCCAGCAGCTGCGTGTGGAGGAGGAGTGGGGAATCAAACCCGGTTCTCCCAGATTAGAGTCTGCGCTCCTCACCACTACAACAGTGAAGTATCTGCAGCAGTGAGCCAGGGACTCTGAAATCTCCTCCCCTGCCACAAATTTTGTTAGTTTTTAAGGTGCTACCGGCCTCTGGCTCTTTTCTACTGCTAGAGTACTATACTGTAGACATCTACACCATATTTTCAAGCACACGTTTATTGTTTGAGCACAACTAATTTTTTTAAACAATTTTTTTTTTTAAAAAACCCTCTTCAGTTGCTCTAATAGCGAGGCGAGACGCCGCACAAGCAGCCAGGGACTATAATGCAAAGTCTGTTCGAATAATGTAAATCAGACTTCATGGAAAGCCGATCAACAGAATCGTCATTCATGTTTATGTTCCCCCTACAGATGCTGAAGAGGAAGAAACTGAAAGCTTTTATGCAAGCATCTGGGATAAATTGATCATACACCTAACAAGATGTGATGATAGTCATAAATGAATAGAATGCAAAAGGAGTAAAAAAAAAAGCAGAATCAAAGACTGTCAGAAAATTTGGACTGGGATTATGAAATGAAGCAAGAGAGCGACCCACGGAATTTTGTCAAGCTGGATTCAGAAAAGGAAGCGGCCCTTGAGATCATATTGCAAATTTACAACGATTACTAGAGCATTACAGAATTTCAAAAGAAAATTGCTTTTTGTTTTAATTAAATTACAACAAATCTGTCAACTGTGCGGATCGTGAAAAGCTATGGGCGGTTTTAAAAGAAACGGGAGCGCCGCAACATCGGGATGTTTTGATGCGCAACCTGTACTTTGGACACGAGGCTACTGTTAGGACAGAATACGGAGAAAACAGAACAGTTTCCAATCGGCAAAGGTGTCAAAGGAGGATATATTTTATCTCACTACCTGTTCAATCTATATGCAGAATGTCTTATAAGGAAAACTGGATGAGATTTAGATGAGGGAGGAGTTAAACTTGGTGGAAGGCACATTAGCAGTTTGAGATATGCAGATGACGCCACATTACTAGAAGAAAATAGTGAAGACCTGAGACGATGATGACCTGATAAAGGCTAAGGCAGAAAGTACCGAAGCAGGATTACAGCTGACCATCAAGAAGGCCAAAGCAAGGGCCGTGGAGGAATCACATGATTTTAAGGCATCTGATAAAATGTGCGCGCACACGACAGCTGATACACCCAGAATGAAACTTCGTTGGTCTTCAAGATGCCCCCACTGGACTCAAGCTTTGTTCTGTTGCTTCAGACCAGCATGGCCACCCACCCGAAACAATTTTTAAGGCTGACAATGAAGAAATTGAAATTGTTCAATATTTTCTATTCTTTGGTTCATTCATCACCAGAAGGCAGATTGTAACCAAGACACCAGAAGGAGACCAGGACTGGGAAGGGCAGCCACGGAGGAGTGAGAAAAGATCCCTGAGGGTCAGGATGGGTCACTGGCGGCCAAGATCAAGAGAATTCATGCCACCGTATTCCCCATGACTACATACGGGTGCGAAAGCTGGACAAGGAAGGAAGCGGACAGGAAGAAAGCGGATTCATTTGAAACGTGGTGTTGGAGGAGAGTTTTGCAGATCCCGGTAAAGGTAAAGGTTTCCCTTGCTCCAAAGCCAGTCGAATCTGACTCTAGGGATGCGGTGCTCATCTCTGTCTCCAAGCCGAAGAGCCAGCGCTGTCCAAAGTCATTTCTATGGTCATGTAGCCGGCATGACTAGACGCCGAGGCGCACGGAACTGAAAGTGGTACCTATTTATCTACTTGCAGTTTCTTGCTTTCGAACTGCTAAGTTGGCAGGAGATGGGGACAGAGACAGGAGCTCACTCCGTCATGCAGCACTCGGGTCTCGAACTGCTGAACTACTGACCTTTCAGTCTGCAGTTCAGAGTCTTAACCGCTTGAGCCACTGCAGCCCAAACTCTCCCTAAAATAACTGCAATGAGGCTATTGTACTTTGGTCACATCACGAGAAGACAAGACTCGTTGGAAAAGACAATAACGCTAGGAAAAGTGGATGGCAGCAGGAGAAGAGGAAGAGCCGACATGAGATGGGCCGACTCAACAGAGGAAGCCACGGTCCTTCGTCTGCGAGACCTGAGCAAGGCAGTTAATGATAAGACATTCTGGAGGTCATTAATAAGTTGAAAAATGACTTGGCAGCACTTAACACAGCACGCACATTCAGTCTCATGAGGCCTCAGCCCTCTGCAGGAGGCAATGCGTGTTGAATGGAAGAAGAGTTGGATTTATACCCTGCCCTTCAGTCAGAGTGGCTTACAATCGCCTTCCCTTCCTCTCCCCACACCTGACACCCTGACAAGTTCTGAGAGAACTGTGACTGACCAAAGGTCACCCAGCAGGCTTCCTGTGGAGGAAGAGTGGACACTCAAACCCGGCTCTCCAGATTACAGTCCACAGGAGGGCCTGGTGTGATGTGGCCCATGGGGTCGCAAAGAGTCGCTCGACTGGGCGACAAAACAACAACAACAAAAATCCTCGATTTTGCCGGCCCATTTACAAACCCCGGGGACCGAATTCGATTTCCAGTATCTCACCTAAACAAGTCTAGCCGCCATGATTAGATTTAAAAGAACAGGCTGAAGCCTCCTCAGACACAGAGCTGCATAATTAAGCAGAAGTCTGCATAATTAACAAAAGCGGCTGAATAATTAACAAAAGTGGCTGCATAATTAAGCAAAAGTCATTCTGGAATCATAGAAATGTCTCTAGCAAGGCCAAAACTGATCAGTTCAGGATTGTAGAGGCCAAGCTTGCCACTCCTCGTGCACAATTTCAGGTGGTTGTTTTTAAGGACACGTTTCCTTTTTCCTCCTCTGAAGGCCGCCAGAACACTCACCTGCTCACAGTCTGGGGGCAAATCACGGACGAGGCCGCCATTTTGGCAACGGGGCACACTGGCGAACCGCTGGCACAGCCCCACCAACGGCGATGCAGGGAGGAGCAGCGCGAAAGTGGAGCAGACTTCTGACGACCGCCGTGCTAGAGACCGCCTGGAACGAAAATCAAACTCCTTTAGGGACAAAAGTCCTCTCCATTTTGGACTCTGACGCCCCAGGAGACAGCCGGCAGGGGGTGAGAGCGGGGCAGAATACTTAGGAGGGGGGCCCCCACACAGTGCCCATGGGCACCACAGCACCGCCTAGCACTTCCCTGGCGCCCACTTAGAAAGCGGGTGAAGCTAGGTGGGGCTCTCACCCAGCAAGGCTTCTGATTGGCCATTGGGGATTTGATTGGCTGTGCAAGATTTTTTAAAAGGCAAGCCGTGACGGAAGGCGAGGTGCCACAGCCGCTGTGTCTCTCGCCCCGCCGTTCTGTGGCTGTGTCCTCCGTGCCGTGGCAGAATCCCAAAGGTGCCCACAGGCTCAAGAGGGTCGGGGACCCCTGAGTTAGCATGTCCAAACAGGCCTGGTCCCAAACCCTGAAGCTGTCTAGGCCAGCCGCTCACATGACATACCTCACAGGGTTGTCGTAAGGATAAAAAGATGGAGGGGATAAGAAAAGAACAGCAGGGGGAAGAGGGAGATAAGAAGCAAACTGTCCTTTCCAAATGCGACCGGAGAAGGGCTCTTAAATCTGAGAAAGGTTTAGCAACTGACAACAGGAGAAAGTAGCTGAGTGGAAAGAATTACCTTATTGTGAACTTAGACAGGTCACGAGAGGGAGGGCAGGGAGGGTTGCCTCAGTGCTTCGTTCTCGTGGCCCTTTCTTACACAGCCACGGAAATGCTGATCGCCACTTTGGGGTCAGGAAGCAATTCTTCTCCAGGCCACTTTGGTTGGAGATCCTGGAGGTTTCTTGTCATCTTCTGGGCATGGAACAGCAGGTCACTGAGGGTGTGTGGGGGGGAGGTATTTGTGAATTTCCTGCATTGTGGGGGCTGGACTAGATGACCCCGGAGGTCCCTTCCGACGCTATGCTTCTATCATTTTAAAGGGGATGGGGCAAGGAGATTGCTCAAGAATTAAAGTGGAGAGGATTCATTCTAGATTGGAACCGTCTTTGCTTTGGATTCCACAGGAGGAGAAAAAATGATCATTAGACCATTCTGAACGGGAGCTGAGAGCTCAACTGAGAAGCGGCATTCAAATCCAAGCAGTTAACACCTGAACGTGGAGAAAAACCACCGAGAAAAAGACACCAGGTGCCTTGGCTGAATCCTCCAGAGCTGGGGGGGGGAGTCGAACTCATTTCTTATGAGGGCCAGATCTGACATAAATGAGACCTTGTTGGGCCGGGCCATGTGTGATAAGCAGGCTTATCAACTGTGACACTGAACGTCTGGATACAGAGGTGTAATTATTGGGTTAAGTCCCATCTGAATCCAGTGGGACTTATCCCTGATTTTTTGACATCTACACCATATCCCCAATGGGCTCTTAGGGTAGTAGATAAACTGAAATCAATCGGGCTAGATCCTGAAAATTTATTAGAGGGAGGTTTGAAGCATGCAAAGATTTTAATATCACAAAGATTTATGGATATTGAAGCACAAAACGACTATGCAGCCCTACCTTCTTATTATAAGAGACTGAAGTTGGGACCTAGCTTCAGTGCTGCATCTTACCTTGGACTCATAAAAAATCCTAATCATAGATGGGCATTCACTAGAGCACGCCTTGATGCGCTACCCTCAGCAGTCCTTTATGGTAGATATACCCGGACTCCCATGCATCAGAGGATTTGTTTTTGCTTGTTAGATCAGGTGGAGTCAGTTTCTCATATATTACTCCATTGCCCTATATATGAAGAAGAGAGGCAGCACCTGTTGATACCCCTTCTCTCACATTTTAAACCTTTGGCAAATTATCTCACATATGCCGACGAACGCCTGATGAAGTTTTTACTGGCTGATAATTATGAATCTGTCTCACGCAATGTTGCTAAATATTGCTATCTGGTAATAAAAAAGCGCAGATTGTACTGTAACTTGAGCCACTAATGACGAAAATGACCGATCTGGTATTTTAGAAAATACGGCTGAAGGGTCTTTTGTTGTAAGATTCTGTGTTGTATTATTTTAGTTTATTTTGCTGGTCTTATGACTGTTTTAATAAATTTGTATTTAATAAATTTGTATTTTGATGCCGGGTAGCATAGATACAAACTTTATAAAGGACACAAACACAAAGGGTTTTTAAAACTTAAAATAAAAGCATGCTTAAAACATGAGCACCCTTGCAATATTTTGCTTATTTAACAGTGTCTGACAACTGACACCTCTTGCTCTGAATTATTGCATCAGAATGCCTGTGCTGTTGCAATCTTGAGTCTGCTGTTCAGGTGTGTCTCTGTAAGCTGCAAACCTACCATGACGCAGCAGCAGCAGAACTGGAAGAAGCAGCAGAAGGCAGCCACTTCCACTGCGGGCCTGAGAGAAGCCCTCCGGGGGCCTGATCTGGCCCCTGGGCCACATGTTTGACACTCCTGCTCCAGGTGGGCTTTTCTAATCCCAGCCCCCCCCCCCCCCGCTGTCTCCTCCCCCAGCTGGGGCAAAGGATCCTAGACAGGCCAGGCCGTTTGAGCCCATGATTTCAAAAGAATTCACCATTGGGGGTGCATAAATAAATACCAGACATAAACATCAAGTACACACCCCACTCTTCGTATAGAAAAGCAACCTACAGTATACACATAACAAAGAAAAGCAAAAAAGAAAAAGAGAAGGAAAAAAACCAAGCAAATTGTGGCCCTGGCAGAGAGCTCTCAACATTCAGCATAGATACAAAGAGAAGGAATTCTTTCCCCTTCTTTTTTCTTTTCCTATAAAGATGCATAATTCATATACAGTCACAACATGATTAAAGTATACAGAGAGGCTTATTTCACTTTATCCCATCATCTGAGGAAGGGCTTAAACATACTTTGGGTATTGTTCTGAGTTGGGTATAAAATAAAATCACACCACGTTTCAAAAAAGTCTACAGTTTTGGCTTTGGACCTGATTATTCTAATCTGATTTGTTAATTTTTCAGCTATTGCAATCTGCCATAACTCAGAATACCATGAGTGTCATGTTAATAACTCTGCGGCTTTCCACCTTTAGCAACTATCTCACATGCCACCATTAACATAAACACTATTAGTCCTTTAGAAGTCACCCAGATGGTTTGACATGTAATTGTTGCCATTTCTGCAAGAATTTTCTCCCAGAACTGTGATACTACTGGGCACAGCCACCACACAGGAATATAATCACCTTGCTGATTACACTTTCTCTGGCATTTTTTATTGTCTGTGTTGGTTATTCTTGCAAAGGAGCCAAAGGAAGGATTCAGAGTGACAGTTGGGAGAGGGCAACTTCTAGGTCATCCAGCAAACTTCTAGGTCAGAGTGGAGATTTGAATCCGGGTCCTAGATCCTTCCTATCCTTGATGGCCCAGGCCAGTCCAATCTCATCAGATCTTGGAAGCTCAGCAAGGCTGTCCCTGGTTAAAGTACTTGGATGGGAGACCTCTAAGGAAGGCCAGAGTTGGTATGCAGAGGCAGGCGATGGAAACCCACCTCTGAATGTTTCTTGCCTTGAAAACCCCACAAGCTGCAACTTGATGGCATTTCCCGCCCTCAACTAGACCCTCATCTGACACTTAAGCCACGACCCCACAACTGCAGTTAGACCGGCAGAGATCAGTACTTCAAGCTTTCCAAAAGGTGGCACTTAAACAGTATGAAGCTGAGAAACTCCCTCCTCCTCCCTCTCCGCTCCTCCCTTTAGTCAGTCCTGAACATCTAACATCGCTTTTATACTCAGAACGGATCTCTCTCTCTTTTTAATAAACGCTTTTTTAAATGTTCAACATGCAAAACAAACATGAAAGGGGGACATTCGATTTCAGTTCTTCAACACCATTTTGATGCCTAATTTATCATAAATTTGTATAATTCATCTTGTAAACAATAACTATGTCGCTTACAAATAAATCATAACAAGAAGAACAGATCTCCTTTTGGAGTCCTGGCCTTTTCACTTCTGGGTGGTGGTTTTATATTTAACTGCTCAGCTCCAGTACAACTGCTGTTCTAGGATTTAGCGACAGTGTGGTGTAATGGTTGAAGCAAGAGGCCAGGGGAGACCTGGGTTCAAGTCCCTCCTCTGTTGTGAAACTTACTTGCTCCGCCGCCTTGGAGGAGTTACTGACGGGCGGACGGCAGAGGTAAGCCTGCCTCACGAGGCTGGCATGAGGTTAACGCGGAAGAAAGGAGGCTCACACAGACTTGTCCCGAGCTCCACAGACGAAAGTCAGGATTAAAAATGCAGTAGAAAGATTAATTTCCCACGCACCCTGGGATCGTCGCAAACCAGCCTATTAAAATTTTGCACGAATAAACATGCAAAGGGAGAAGAAAAGGAAACAGGTCACCTAACGGCGCCAGAACACCGAACACCAAGGCACAGAAGCAATTGCGGAATGTGGCATTCGTTTAAAACACAGGGTCTGCGGTATCACTCGTGTAGCTGCATATCCTCACGTGTCTTTTTTCTCCTCCTCCCAGGAAGCAAACGACAGAGGAAGAAAGGAGGTGTTTGCAATTGGCAACATGGCTTCCTGTTTCCTGGCCCTCGTGGGTCTTCTTAAAGAGACATTATCCAAAAAGTTTGCGAGCTAAATTCGTTTTTTTTTAAAATGCGTCTTATCAGGACCTATCCCATTTCTAGCCACCAGATGGCGCAGGCGGAGCGCAGCTAAAACAAATAGAAAATTAATTTCCAGAAGGCGGGGAAGGGAGCCGCTGTTAATGTCTTTCACATTAGCAAATGGGTACCTATGAGCGCCCTTATCCCCTTAACTGATTGAAGCCTCTTCGTGTAGGAACAAAATAGTAGAGAGCCAAGTAGCACCTTTAAGACTAACATATGAGGAAGAGAGCTGTGTTTCTCGAAAGCTTATGCCACAATAAAGTTTGTTAGTCTTTTTTGTATTTTTTTTTTATTATTTTCTCTTAAAAGTGTGGGATACAGAAGGGGGGAAAAGGTAGGGGAGAAATATAGGTAAAGGTAAAGGGTTCCCTTGCTCGAAAGCCAGTCCAATCCGACTCTAGGGGTGCGCTGCTCATCTCCGTTTCCAAGCCGAAGAGCCAGTGCTGTCCAAAGACATTTCTGTGGTCATGTGGCCGGCGTGAGTAGATGCCGAGGCGCATGGAACGCTGTCACCTTCCCGCCGAAGGGATACCTATTTATCTACTTGCAATTTCTTGCTTTCAAACTGCTAGGTCGGCAGGAGCTGGGGCCAAAGATGGGAGCTCACTCCGTCATGCGGCACTCAGGTCTCGAACTGCTGAACTACCGACCTTTGGGTCGGCAGTTCAGTGTCTTAACCACTGAGCCACTGCAGGGAAGAAATATAGATTCATCAAATTCGTAAAGTATCATGAATTGCTAGGTACGACAAGTAAAATTTGATATATTACCAAATGTATTATATTTCAAATATAAAAGCTAACAATAAAATTTGAATATTACAAAATTACAGAACTTGGGATAAATTCTCTCTTTCAAGTTTGTTCACCTTAGAGGCGCTACTGGGCTTTTCAGTGTTTTGCAGCAGCAGACTAACATGGTGAACTCCTCTGGATCAATGTGTAGGAGCAGTCTACCTTGAGACTGCTGAATACTGATTGATGAACTTTCAACTCTTGTGAGAGATCCAAGAAGACTGAAATCAGCCCAGACCAGTAACAGACATTTCCTCCCTATTGAGGGTTGCCAACTCCAGGATGGGAGATATCTGGGGATTGTGGGAGGCGGGGCCTGGGGGAGGCGGGGCCTGGGGAGGGGAGGGACCTCAGCAGGGTATGAGGCCCATACAGGCCAGGCTCCAGAGCAGCCATTTCCCCTCCAGGGGAACTGATCTCTCTACAGATCAGTTGTTATTCCTGGAGATCTCCTGGCCCCCACCTGGAGGCTGGCGACCCTATGGCCTTCACCACAGCCCTTAGTATCAAGGAGCCCTCCCCAGCCTTTCACACACATACCTTAAGATAAACAGATTTTCTGTGGCACATTAAAGATGAACAAGATTTTTTTCCAGTGGAAGCGTTTGTGAAATACAGCCCAGTTCTTCACTTTGCAGATACTCCATGGAGGGAAGAAGAAAAAGAGGAGGAGGAAGAGGAAGAGGAAGAGGAGGAGACTGGATTTATACCCCGCCCTTCACTCAGAATCTCAGAGTGGCTCACAATCTTCTTTCCCTTCCCCTCCCCACAACAGACACCCTGTTATGTCCTCTGACCGCCACTAGGTGACAGCAATGTTTGCCAGAGCTTGGCTCTCAAGAGACAATAGGGACTAGGATCCTGAAACCTCAAGCGGTCACCAATAGGAACCTTGGCGGGAAGTTTAAACCCACCAATGGGACCTGGGGGTGGTCCACGGGGACTGTATAAAGTTGGCCATCTGGCCGGTATTCCCTGTTCCATTGTGTGTGCTAGTAAACTACGAGCTAACAATCATGCCGTGTCCTGGTTCTTCATGCGTTGAACCCACTACGCAACAATGGCGACGAGGATGGCATCCCGCTGAGCTGGCCGGGCTGCTGGGCATCCGAGGAAGACCTGGAACTGGCGCTGCTTCAACTGATGAGCACCGAAGGCGTACAATCCGCTTCCCCGCAACATCCACGCAGCACGATGGCAGTCGCTCCAGGAGCAGGACTGGTCCCTCCGTTCGACCCCACCAAGCCGCAGCACTGGGGAGCCTGGGTCGAGGGACTCAAGCCCCTCTTGATGTTTTATGAGGTCACTGATGAAGGAAGGAAGGAAGGAAGGAAGGAAGGAAGGAAGGAAGGAAGGAAGGAAGGAAGGAAGGAAGGAAGGAAGGAAGGAAGGAAGGAAGGAAGGGGGCCTCCTTGTCGGCTCCTGTGGGCCCGCCCCCGTGGAGCTGGCTCACAACTTGCTCTCCCCCACCAAGCTTTCGGAGGCAATGTTGGATCAGATCATCAAAGTGCTCCCAGGACCACTTCGTCGCCCGACCATCAGAGCTTGCGCGCCACGTGGTCTTCCACTCCCGGCAGCAGCAGCAACCGCAGGAGTCAGTCACCGTGCACTTGGCTGAGCTCCGCCAGCTGGCCTTGGACTGCACCTTCGGGGCCCAGCTCAACGCAGCCCTCCGCGACCGACTCGCTTGTGGGCTGAGCAATGAGAAGCTCTGGCGGCAGATCCTTGAGGATGAAAAGTGTTCCCTGGCATCTGCCCTCTCCACCGCCTGGGAGACGAACCATCCCTCAACCGAGACCGCTGCGCACCAGGCAAAGCTCGACCACGCCAACCCAGACTGGGAGGCAGTCCACCGCACTCAGCAATCAACCAGACGCCGGGACCCGTTGCCCGCAACTCGCTCCATTCCCCTCCACGGGCAGGGGCGCCAGGAATGTGTGAGTTGCGGGGATAAGCACGACCAGAAAACTTGCCGGTTCCAGGATGCTAAGTGCCATGGGTGCGGCGGCACAGGGCACATCGCACACGCCTGCCGGTCCTGGGGGGCCAGAGCCCAACCAGTACTGCCACAGCCCCGCCAAGGGGCAGACGCCCACTATGAAGACGACAGATCCAAGGAGGTGCTCTGCCTCCTCACAGCTGAGCCAGCCGCACAGGTACTGAGGCTTCTGAGCCAGTCTTCTGCGCTGAAAATCCAGGTCCGGATCCAAATAGAGGGGTCCCCCCGTGCTATGGAGCTCGATTCCAGCTCCACGGCCTCCATTATCTCAGAGGTGACACTTAAGAGACTCTGCGCCCCTCTGCCCTTACCCTGACAGACTTTCAGAGGAACCACATTCTGATAAAGGGCGTGGGGAGTTTCTGGGTCCAGGATAAGGGGTTTGATGGCCATTTGGACTTAGTTGTGGTTGCAGGGGACCTGATCAGCGTCCTCGCCCGCGCTTGGTTTGCCCCATTGGGTATTTCGATAGAAGGGGTACAACTCTGTGCCTCGCAGGCCTTCTGAGAGCTCTGTGACAAGTTTCTGTCCATTTTTGATGGGACCCTGGGTCGTTCCATGGGCCCCCCGGTGTCACTGCAACTCGACCCTAACGTGGCCCCCATCCAGATGCACTCCAGGACAGTTCTGCTCACACTATGTCCAAAAATAGACATGGAACTGGACCGCCTTGTGGGCCAAGGAGTCCTGGAGCCAGTCCCCCACACTGCATGGGAGACCCCCATAGTCACTCTGTTAAATAAGGCACTCCAGGACAACGCTTACCTGGTCCCGGTCGTCAGCCACGTGCTCACCTCCCTGGCTGGGGCAAAGATTTTTGGGAAACTGGACCTGACCCAGGCCTACCAGCAGCTCCCAGTGGACGAGGCCACCGCCATGGCGCAAACTATCGTCACACATGGAGGGGCTTTCAGGGTAAAAAGACTGCAGTTTGGGGTGAGCGTGGCCTTTTCCAACAATTAATGGACTCGCTTTTGAAAGGGATCCTGGGGATCATGTCATTTTTTGACGACGTGCTGATCGCCGCAGCAACGCCTGCTGAGTTCGCCACCCGGCTGCACACTGTCCTCTGCCGTTTCCACGAGGTGGGCCTAAAAGTGAAGCGGGAGAAGTGCCTCCTAGGGGTACTGTCTGCGGACTTTTTGGGCTTCACAGTCACCGCGGATGGCCTCCATCCGGCTAGGGATAAGATAAAGGCCATCGTTGAGGCGCCCCCTCCCACATCCAAGGCGGAACTCCAGGCATTCCTTGGGCTATTGAACTTCTACCACGCCTTCCTCCCCGGCAAGGAGGCAGTAGCAGAGCCCTTGCATCGCCTCTTGGACAAGCATGCCACTTGGTCATGGGCCCCCCGCGAGGCTGCTGCCTTCAAGGGGGTCAAAGTGCTGCTGATTTCTAAAGTTCCGGTGCATTTTGATGAGTCCCTGCCGGTGGTTCTGGCCTGCGACGTGTCCCCCTACGGCATCGGCGTGGTTTTGGCCCACTGCCTCCCACACGGCTGGGAGATGCCCGTCGCCTCCAGGACGCTGTCAGCGGCAGAACGGAACTATGCCCAGATTGACCGGAAGGGCTTGGCGATAGTGGCTGGGATAAAAAAATTTCATGACTTTGTGTATGGCCAGCCCTTCACCATTGTCACAGATCATCACCCCCTCCTTGGCCTCTTCGCGTCTGATCACCGGACTCTGCAGGTCCTTTCCCCGAGGGTCCTGGGGTGATCCATTTTCTTGTCAGGATACTCCTACACCCTGCTACATCACCCAGGCAAGGCTATGGGCCATGCTGATGCCCCTAGCCACCTGCCCATGCCATCTGTTGAGGCCGACCCAGTTCCAGCCCACCATGTTCTGAAGGTAGAGGACCTTCCTGAGTCACCCCTCCAGGTGGCGGATGTTGCCCGCTGCTCAGCCAGGGACCCCATCGTATCCCGGGTTCTGGGCTGGGTGGTGAGGGGGTGGCCTGCGGCAGCGGAAGAACCAGAGTTCACAGCCTTTGCTGCTTGCCGAGATGAGTTGTCCGCATACAAAGGCTGTTTATTGTGGGGAGACAGGGTGGTCATCTGCAGCGTACTGTGGCACAGAACCCTGCAGGCTCTACATGAACCCCATCCCGGCATCATCTGGATGAAGGCCCTGGGCCGCAGCTACATATGGTGGCCAGGGATAGATGCGGAGGTAGAGGCTTGGGTAAAGCACTACCAGACTTGCCAGGCCATCAGGCCCAATCTGCCAAGCACACCCACTCAAGCCTGGGAATCCACCCAGATGCCGTGGTCAAGGCTCCACGTGGATTCCATGGGCTGCTGTTTCTAGAAACGGTGGACTCTTATTCGAAGTGGTTAGAAATCAGCCCGGTCTCCGTCACCTCCTCCAAAGCCACCATCCAGGCACGCCACAAGATCTTCGCCACCCATGGCTTACTGGACACCATTGTATCAGAAAACAGGATGGCGTTCACCTCGGAGGAATTCCAGGAGTTCCTCCGCAGCAATCTGATCTGGCACGTAAGGTCCGCCCTGTTTCACCCTGCCACCAACTGCCAGGACTACGTCACCTAGGCTGGGTTTGAACTACGGGGGAGGGGTGTTATTCCTCTGACTGCCACTAGGCAACAGCAACATTTACCAGAGCTTGGCTCTCTAGAGACAATAGGGACTAGGATCCTGAAACCTCAAGCGGTCACCAATAGGAACCTTGGTGGGAAGTTTAAACCCACCAATGGGACCTGTGGGTGGTCCACAGGGACTGTATATAGTTGGCCATCGGGCTGGTATTCTCTGTTCTGTTGTGTGTGCTAGCAAACTATGAGCAACAATCATGTTGTGTCCTGGTTCTTCATGTGTCAAACCCACTACACAACACACCCTGTGAGGTAGGTGGGGCTGAGAGAGCTCCTCTGAGGACTGCTCTTGAGAGAACAGCTCTGAGAGAACTTGTGACTGACACAAGGTCACACCAGCAGCTGCATGTGGAGGAGTGGGGGAATCAAACCCAGTTCTCCCAGATTAGAGTCTGCACTCCTAACTATGACACCAAACTGGCTCTGAAGAAAGCAAACTAGCCGCAGGGCGGAGGGGGCAGCGCATGTAGAGAGTTCTGGGTGGGTAGGAGTGCAATCACGTGAAATTCAGATCTCATTGGGGAAAGTACACAGACCATTCACTGCTTACACTAAGCTAGTGAAGACCTGTGATGGGTCACAAGTTCTGAAAGACAGCTAAAACCGGCAGTTCCTAGGATTGCCAGATCCCCTTGTCATCACAGCGGAGGGTTTGGGGGGGCATTCCAGGGTGGGCAGGACATTGCATGCTATGTCCCCAGCATGATGATGTCACCCGGAAGTGACATCACTGCATCAGCAATGTTGTGTCTAGCACTCTGGTTTTGGAGCAAAAACTGGGGGGGAGTTGATTTCAAAACCATAGAGTTTGCCCCAAAACCAGAGCATTGCCATGCAATGTGGCCAACGTGAAGATGTCACTTCCAGGTGATGTCATCACACCAGGGACATTTCACAACAATGTCCCTGTTTGGGGATGGGGAACCCCTGCTGGGACCTGGGGACTGGGAACCTGAGCAATTCCTAGAGCTACCCTCTGTCACTTCCAGGCTTTTCCTGGAAGTGATATAATGGCACACATTATGTTGTGTTCCCCCCCCCTTGTCTCTGCTCCCAAACCTCGCACCAGTTCCCATGCACAGTCTAGGGTGGCCAGGTACCCCCTGGCAACTGGCGGGGGGGGGACTTAGCAGCAGTGGTGAAGGCCTAGCCCAGAAACACACCGTAACTTCCAGCACCCCCTGGAAGTAGGGTCAGCGGTCCCCAGGTCCCAGTGGGGATTGCCCCACTTTTGGGGGCTTCTGCCTGCTGCCAGCCAGCTGGCCAGTAGGGAAACCCCACCCCCAAACACCCACATCCAGGCATGATCTCCCAAATGCGATGACATCCCCCATCCCCCCTGGAGGCTGTCAACCCGATCTCCGTTCAAGATGAGTATTGTGCTCACAGAAGTGGCCACGCCACACAGGGACACAACTGACTGTTGACGCTCGCCGCTTTCAAGGCACAAACCCTTTCCGCTCCCCCCTCTCTGTAGCCTGAATTGAACCTGGGGGCCAAGAAACAACCCAGTCCTGTCAGGCCGCTGGCTGCCATTACTGCACATGATACATTGAAGAGTGTCACAGGCTGGGGTGCCAGTCCAAGGGAGTCCAGAACAGGTCAAGGTCAGGAGCCAAGAAGACAGGGCAAAGTCCAAAGCCAAGCTGGGGTCAGGAGTCAAAAACACAGACCCAAGTCCAAAATCACTAACCAGAAGCATAGCCCAAAGCCAAGCCAGGGTCAGGAGCCAGGAACACAGAGCCAAGTCCAAAATCACTAACCAGAAGCATAGTCCAAAGCCAAGCTGGGGTCAGGAGCCAGGAACACAGAGCCAAGCCCAAAGCCGGGGGTCCAAAGTTCTAGGTGCAAGAGCTCAGCCACCATAGATGCAAGCAACACAAAGCTGACTTGTTGCTTCCACAAGGAGTACTGCCCAGAGTATGGAGTTAAATGCTGATACCAATTAGCCAGCTGCCCGATCGCTCAGGCTCCTGTTAGAACTCTGGGCTAGCTGAGCATCTCCCCTGTAGCCTGGCCTCTCGTTGCCTGGTTGCTAAGTTTTGCTACAGTCGCTCCCTTAAATGAGTCACACGTCGAGGTGAGTCAGGAGGACTTTCAGCTTGCAGTTCTTCCTTCCTATCTGAGCCAGGTGTGAAGACTACTGTTGCAGGCACTTGCCAGCTCTCCTCCTCTACTGCTTCAGAGGGGCCAGCTGTGGTTTCTGCAGGCTCTGTCAGTTCATCCTCATCCATGCCCATGACAAAGAGCTCCTTCCAACAAAGGCAGGTCTTGGTCTCCACCTCCTCGCAGGGCTACAAAAAGCCACCTTCAGCCTTTGGTGGAACAGAACCTGGGCCCCAAACCACTCACATTTCATAGACCACAGTCTCTGTGCATCGATGGCAGGAAGAGACATGGCTGGTGCATTTCCTAATTCTGCTGCTTTGGGTCGTCAAATCCAGGCTGGGAAATTCCTGGAGATTCGGGTGTGGAGCTTGGGGAGGCCTGATTTGGGGAGGGAAGGGACCTCGGCGGGATAGAATGCCATAGAGAGTCCCACCCTCCAAGGCAGCTCTTTCCTCTGGGGAACTGACCTCTATGGTCCAGAGATAGGGTTCCCAGACCCCTGGCTGGGTTGATTTCAGGGGCTCCAATCTGCCGCTGACCAGGTGGCCAGCAGGGGAAGCTTCACCCTGAACAGCCCCCTCTGACATGGAAGTCACAGCATCACGCTGGGCATGTTGATGCCCAGAAACTCTATGGTAACCATTGAGTTTTAGCCAAATTGCTAGAGCGTCAACGTGTCAACATGCCCGGCACATGCATGAAGACTCCAGGATGGAGTCTGTCTGTCCCCCGCCGCTAAAAGCCAGGTAAGATCTGGCAACCCTATCCAGAGATCGGTTGTAATTTCAGGAGATCCCTAGGCCCCAGCTCTGTGAATGAGCTGGGCACTCTCCAGGCACAGAAACAACCCCCCCCCCCGTGCCCACCACCTTCTTTCTGCCTTGCAGTATAAAAGCTCTTTTTGCAAGTATTTGGCTGTCGTATTTGGAAACCGGGATCTTTTCCAGTGTTCTTTGTCCGCAGGATTTCCAGCTTGGGTTGCCAGCTTGAAAGGAACCACAGGACCAAAGCAGGATGGCACGGGGTGTGTAGATCCTGAGGGGATCTAGAAGATCACAGGCCAGCTCAGAACAGAGTTTAGGAGGTGAGGGGGGAGGAGCCTTACCAAATCCGGTGGGAGATTTTTTTGGTCCGGACTTCGGGCTGTGATACAGAGACCCTAAATATGGTTTTCTTGGTTGGGCCAAAGTTCCGCTGGATGTTTGGAAACCTTGTCTCTTTCTTGCCAGAGGCCTAAATGGCTAACTGAGGTTTCTCAGATTAGTGTTCTGTCATCCGTTGTTCTCCCACCCTGGCAGCTTTGTGAAAGAGGAGGGAGTATTTCCCAGAGTCTTTGCCTCCACTTGCCAGAGTTGATATCATGATAACCGGAGGATTGCCTTCTTGGTGCCCACGTTGGTCCCTCATGGAGAGACGATGAAGCCGTAAAACCAAGTGAATTCTAGAGATCAAGGACAGCAGAATGACACAGGCAGGGAGAGAAAGGACTGGGGTAGGTTTGTCAGTCTCCAAGGGGTGGCTAGAGACCTCCTAGAATGGCAGCTGGTCTCCGGGTTACGTCAGGGAATCAGCCTAGAGCCAACGGGGCTCATCAGCTGGGAGGCTGACAAGACACAGACTCTTTGAAACTAGTTTATTAACCAATGCAGCGTAGTGGTTAAGTGAACAGACTCTAATCTGGGAGAACTGGGTTTGATGCCCCACTCTTCCACATGCAGCTGCTGGTGTGACTTCGGGTCAGTCACAAGTTACAAGCCTTGGAAAGGTGAGGGCTGGGGAGGGAAAGGATCTCAGTGGGGTATAAGGCCATAGAATCTACCTTCCAAAGCAGCCCTTTTCTCTAAGGGAATGGATCCCGTGCTCTAGAGATCAGTTGCCGTTCTGGGAGATCTCCAGGTAGGGTTGCCAGCTCTGCCTTGGGAACTACCTGGAGATTTTGAGGGTGGAGACTACGGAGGGTGGGGTTTGGGAAGGGGAGGAACCTCAGTTTGAGAGCCAGTTTGGTGTAGTGGTTAGGAGCGTGGACTCTAATCTGGGAGATCCGAGTTTGATTCCACACTCCTCCACTTGCAGCTGCTGGTGTGACCTTGGGTCATTTACAAGTTCTTTCAGAGCCATTCTCTCAAGGGCAGTTCCCGAGAGAGCTCTCTCAGCCCCACCTACCTCCCAGGGTGGCTGTTGTGGGGAGGGAAAGGAAGGAGATTGTAAGCTGCTCTGAGACTCCTTCGGGTAGCGAAGGGTGGGGTATAAATCCAGTCTCTTCTTCTTCTTCTTCTCTTTACTGTGATCAACCACAGGAGCTTCAGATGGTGGCTGGAGAATCACATCTGGTCTCCAGGTAACATAGACCCAGTTCCCCTGCAGAAAATGACTGCTTTGGAAGGTGGGCTCGATGGTATTGTGCCCTCCTCTCCCCAAAACCCCACCCTCCACAGGCTCCGCCCCTGGAATCCCCAGGAATTTTCCAACCCAAAGCTGGCAACCGAAGAGTGGTGGGGGGATCGTTTTTGTCGTGCGTCCTGTTCTTGGTGGGCTCTAAGTAGCTCCGAGAACTAAACCGCTGCCTTTTCTGACTAAAATCCTGTTCTGTTGGCTTTCTGCCTTTAGGTAGAATTTTCATGGGGATAATGAAACAAGCCAGTCGGGCAACCTGGAATGCCCTCCGGAGGCCCAGCAGCTGGCACGAGCCCTGCCAGCTCTGCGACTCTCAAACTGACTGATTCATTCAAGGCACTGCATGAAATAGGGATGCCAGCCTCCGGGCAGGTAAATAAAAGGGGGACGGGACCGTGAACAAATTACAAGAAACAATGTATTATCAATACTCAGCCTTTACTAAAGGTGCCGATGTCTGTATACTCGTATTCCTACAACAGTTCCAAAGTCTAATACATATATTTTCGATCCGCAATCGTTTCTACTCTCATCCAGTTTGTCTAAAGGAATAAAGCGCCTGTGTCAAAAAAAATATTGTCAGTTGGTTGTTTTCAAAATATAGCAGATCGATCTTTCAAACACAGCAGTTCGAGACCCGAGTGCTGCAAGATGGAGTGAGCCCCCGTTTCTGGTTCCAGCTCTTGCCAACCTTGCTTCGAAAGCAAGAAATTGCAAGTAGAGAAATAGGTACTGCTTCGGTGGGAAGGTAACAGCGTTCTGTGCGCCTTGGTGTTTAGTCATGCCGGCCACATGACCACAGAAACGTCTTCGGACAGTGTTGGCTCTTCGGCTTGGAAACGGAGATGAGCACCACAACCCTAGAGTCAGATTCAACTGGCTTTTGAGCAAGGGAAACCTTTACCTTTACCTATTTATAATATATTGTTTCTTGTAACTTGTTCATGGCTTTTTCTTGTATTTGGCCTCCAGGTGGGACCTGGGATCCCCCTGGAATTACAGCTCATCTCCAGACAAGAGAGATCAGGTCTCCTGGAGACGGATGCTTTGGAGGGTGGACTTTGTGGCATTGTACCCCCACTGAGGGGCTGCGGTGGCTCAAGTGGTTAAGATGCTGAACTGCAGGCTGTGGAAGGTCAGTAGTTCAGCAGTTCGAGACCCGGGTGCCGCAAGACAGAGTGAGCTCCTGTCTCTAGTCCCAGCTCCTGCCAACCTAGCAGTTCGAAAGCAATAAATTGCAAGTAGATAAATAGGTACCACTTCGGTGCGAAGGTGACAGCGTTCCGTGCACCTTGGTGTTTAGTCATGCCGGCCACATGACCATGGAAACGTCTTCGGACAGCGCTGGCTCTTCGGCTTTGAAACGGAGATGAGCACCGCAACCCTAGAGTCAGATTCGACTGGCTTTCGAGCAAGGGAACCTTTACCTTTACCTTTTTACCCCCACTGAGGTCCCTGTCCTCCCCGGGCTCCATCCCCAAATCTGCAGGAGTTTCCCAACCTGGGTCTGGCAATCCTACCCACCCCCACCCCTCACTGGTGGCCAGGGGGGACCGGCAACCCTAAATTCCTATTGGTCACCCTCTCCTGCCAGGCCACCTTCCTCAGAGCTGCTGCCGCCGCTGGCTCAGACAGGTGAGGGAACGGTGGCTGCAGTATGCAATGACCACTGCGCCCTACTCTTGGACTAATTGCACAGGAGGAGGAGGAGGAGGAAGATGCCACTGGAAGGAATGGACCACTAAACCCCCAAGCAGCCTGCAGTTGTGTGCTCAAGACCGCATGCGCAGACAACACCCCCCCCCAAGAATCTTGTTACAACTGTATGTGTGATCACACGGAGACTGATGAGACATACCACCCCCCCCCAAGACTGTGGTTTTGGTGTGATTGTACGTACAGTTGTATCATGATTCTGTTTATATACATTATTTATGTGTGCTATATCCTACCCGTCTCTTCCAGTTTATGGTGACCCTAAGGATTAATGACCTCCAAAATGTCCTGTCATTAGTAGTCCTGGATCCATTATATACCCCCGGCAAACAACAGACACACACTTGTGCGCATACACAATTTTATTGTTTGTGTGTGCTTCAGGGCACCTACTACTTTAAAATTTTCCTGGGTAGAGATTCCAATTTGGGGACGCTTTCCCTGTAGCCGCCATTTCCCAAGATGGTGGATATGGTTGTTGCGATATTTAAAGTTCACGTAGGATGTTCTGGGAGCCACACAGTATTTCCTCTGCTATAGGTCTGAGACACTTTGCGGGTATCAAATGCCCATCCACCTATTCCCGGCCGTTGTCTACAGGGTTCAGCACTGAATGGTCAGGTGAGAGAGGTGTAAGTGGCACTCTAATAATAATAATAATAATTATTGTATGACAGTGTGTGTAGTAGAGGCATCAAGGACCATCCTGTTGGAACGAGTGACTCAGCATGTTGAACCCAGCTTCCGGAGCTATGTGCAGATCCCCCAGATACCAGCCTCAAGACAGTGCCAACACGAAAACTGAGAAAATGCCTGGGGGTGCCTGAGATGCTGGCATACGATGTGACAAGCTTTCATGGAAAGAAGCAAACAGCTGGGACTGCTGGAGTGAGCATCCCCAGACATTGGGAGAGGAGTGCTGCATCACTCTAAATGTGTATAGGTGTTATCTCCTTTAATGGGATGCCTGTGGGTACGGTGGGGCTTTTGGGGGCTCTGCCCCCCCCTTTTAAAGGCACAGCCCCACAATAATTTCTCCTGTAAATGCTTTTTTCAATCATTTAAAAATATTTTAAAAAAGGTGTGTGCTCCTTTAAACAGAGTGGGGTGCTGTATAATGCTTGAACTGAGCAAAGGGGGTTGGAGTAGGTGACCTCTAGGATCTCTTCTAGCCAGTTTCATGTAGTGGTTAAGTGCACGGACTCTAATCTGGGAGAACCGGGTTTGATTCCCCACTCCACCACTTGCACTTGCTAGATGACCTTGGGCAAGCCATAGTTCTGGCACAGCTGTTCTTGAAAAAGAGACATTTCTGTCAAAGCTCTCTCAGCCCCACCTACCACACTGGGTGTCTGCTGTGGGGAGGGAAGGGAAAGGAGTTTGTAAGCCGCTCTGAGCCTCCTTTGAGTAGTGAAGGGTGGGGTATAAATCCAATCTCCTTTCTTCTTCTTTACGAGAGTTTTTTTTTGCCTAAGTGTTCGCTTTCTTGACTATAGAAGTCCTCACCCCCACCTGCTGGCTTGTGATCAGAATGGTTGCCGAGGCTGGCAGAAGGGATTAACTTGCAGCAGCTGAGAACTGTCATCTCAAGTGGTTTGACAGCTTGCAATTTAGAGATCTATCCTGGTCACAACTTTCTATTGGCTAAATGGCTTTTCTTTCTGTACTGAGAACTTCAGCCCCACCAGAAAAAATGTGCCCTGCAATCCACAAAATCCTGACCCCCTCCTCTCTCCCTTTCTCCTCTCTCTCTTTACATGGCCTTCCATAGAGACGCATGTCTTTGCAGGTCTCTCCTGTAGAGACAATGCCCTCGTACTCCCACACACATGATGCCGGGCAAGCTGGCTGTTTGTGACAGGGAAAGCACTCCTGAGATGAGGCATCTCTCTCTTCCTTTGCCTGCAACCTGAATTTGAATTGGATCTACCTGAATAAATGTAAGTTGACCTTTCTTGCAATATACTTCCTGGGAGATTTATTTACTACACTCAATATCACGCTTCTGTGACTGGGCAACACTCTGCGATATTAACCAAATATGCCCATGCAGCCTGCTTGCAAGAAACGGTATCTGGGCCTCTTTGGATTGCTCAGGAATTATTTGGCGGGCCACTTGCTGCAAATTGGGTTTCTTCTATGTTGATGTCTAGAAGTTGTCATCTGGGCAGGAGTTCACATATCGGGACAGATGTTGCCTAACTCCACAGCCCCGGTGTCACATTTTGTTTCCTTGCCATATCAGTAGCATGGAACCTTTATATATATGGCTTTTTTTTGTAGAAAAAGCCCAGCAAGGAACTCATTAGCGTATTAGGCCACACCCCTGACAGCACAGCTCATTAGCATATTAGGCCACACACCCCATGTTGCCAGAAGTGTGGTTATCCAGCCACACCCACCATTTGCTTCTTATTCTGTTTATTTTGTTTGTTGTCAAAACCCAGGGCTTTTTTTGTAGCAGGAACTCCTTTGCATGTTAGGCCACACACCCCTCATGTAGCCAATCCTAATGAGTTTCTGCTGTTGGGTGTGGCCTATTATGCTAATGAGTTCCTGCTGGGTGTGGCCAACTCGGGAGCCAGCCGGAATTCTGTTCCTATGCGTTCCTGCCCAAAAATAGCCCTGTGTATATATGTGTCTGTGTGTGTATATATGTGTGTGTATATATATATATATATATATATATATATATATATATATACATACACACACACACACACATACAGTGGTCATTTCCTAGAAAAAGAGGTGCAGGAGCTTACTTGCATAACTCATTTGGATACGCTACACCCCCTGACAAAGGCCAGGCATGTTTAAAATGAGTTAAGGCATATGCAAATGAGTTTAAATCCCCCCAAGTCTCTCCGTAAAAGTGGAGAGGCTCAGGGAGAAAGCAAGGCATGTCTGCGCGCCTCCCCTTCCCCTCTCCAGCCAACCTGCCATGGCAGGCTGGCTTGAGACAGGAAAGGCAGGGAGGCAGACATGTCTGGGTTCCCTGCCCAATCTTCTCCAGGTGCCCTGTAGCTGCAGGGCAGCTGGTGAAGATCGGGCAGGGAATCCAGGCATTTAAATCCCCCCTCCCTGAGTCTCTCCGTGGGCAGGGGCAGGGCCTGGGCTCCTTACTACTGGAGCACTGCTCCGGGGCACTCCAGCAAGAAATGACCTGCATGTACACATATTACACTTTATTAGGTTTTTAGGATATACGGGGGAAAGGGAAGAAAGAGAAACAAAATAGCAAGTCTTCCACATGTAACTCTTCTCCACATATCATTTCACACTACAAAAAGACAGACTGTGAAATTTTAAAAATTCATAAAGGCTTATATCAAAAAGTTCATATCTTTGTATTTCTTTCTTATCCAGTCGTAGAAAGGAGTCCATAGTCCAACAGAGTCTTCTTCCATTTGCCCTTTTAAGATCAAAGCAAGCCTGTCCGTTTCCGCACTTTCCGTGGTCTTCATTATTAGGTCTTGTCCAGAGGGTATTGTTGGAAGTTTCCAAAAAGTTGCACATAAGATTCTAGCTGCTGTGACTGCACAAATTATAAAATATCTTTGATTTTTATCAAACTCATCTGGTACACAATTCAGGAAAAACAATTCTGGTTGGAAAGGTAATGAAGTCTGCAAAGCTGCTGGTGTCAACGTGTGCCCCCCCATAACCCCAGGACTTGCGTACAGTGTCACGTGCCCACCACATAGGGTAAAACATGCCCACATGTTTTTTATACTTCCAGCAACTATTAGACATATTTTTGTACAGTTTAGCTAGTAGTCTATCTATAAAACATCTTATACGGATACTCTTTAAATGCAACCAATTTGGTCATTTTCACGTTCAATTTCCACAGTTTACTCCACTGTGCAAGATCAATATTATAACCTAGATTTTGATCCATTATAACATAGATTATAACCATTTGATCATGCAGTCTTTAACCACTTCATCCTCCATTTTCATTTGCATTAAATGCTTGTGGCCAGGGGCTCCCACTCTGAGCCTGGATCTTCTGATGTGTATGCAAAGCAGGTGCGCCATGTGATGATGTCATCCGGAAGTGACGCCATCACACCGGACATGATGCACAGCAACACTCTAGCGTTTTGACCAAACCTCTATGGTTACCGTAGAGTTTTGGTCAAAATGTGAGAGCATCGCTGCACAACGTGCCCAGTGGGATGACGTCACTTCCGGGTGATGTCATCACACTGATGCCGACACTGCAGAAGGGGCTGCTTGGGGGTGGGGCTTCCTCCACCGGCCGCAGATTGGAGCCCCTGAAATCAGGGGAAATCCCATCCTGACTGGCGGTCTGGCCACCCTAGGCAGGCAGCCGGTCACTAGGAAAGAGATGACTAAGGGGGGACACGACAGAAGTTTAAAAAAAAATGCATGGAGTGAAGAGAGCTGACAAAGAGAACTTTTTCTCCCTCTCCCCAAATACTAGAACTTGATGGCATCCAAGGAAGGTGATGAGCAGTAGGTTCAGGACAGACCAAAAAAATCTTTATACAGAGAGTGATTAAAATGTGGAATTTGCTGCCAGAGGATACAGTGATGGCCACAGGAATAAACAGCTTTGAAAAGGGATTAAATAGATTCATGGAGGATAAGTCTATCAATGGCTACTAGCCATGGTGGCTGAGGGAAACCTCCACATTCAGAGGCCCGAAGCCTCTGACTCCCAGAGTCAGGAGGCAACAGCAGGCGAAGGCACATGTTTCAGTTCTAGAATTAATGTCAGACATGCTCCTCACTTAACCAGGAGTAGAGGAATGTGGGACAGAGCAAAATTCTACAACAGTAGAAGTCTGGAAACTGTGAAAATCTGCTTCCCTCTGAGCAAGGCTGGAGAGGTAGCAGAGTTCCTAATCCTCCTGCACGGAGCATGCGAGGTTGTATCTTGTGCCAGTGGGCAAACCAAATCCATCTCTGTCTGGCATTCATCGCCAGCCTCTAGCCGGAAATTGGGGGAATTGCTGAAGCTAATTAACTCCGAGGGGGGTTCCAATGTTTGCTCCTTGTTTGGCAGCGTCTTGGCAAAGGGAGTTGGCGCAAAGGGCACATTCTGAATTCACAATGCAAGCAGGTGTTCTCTTTGCCAGATGAACATGCCGGTCTATCCGATCAATGGCTGCGTGGAGTGAGTTTTGCAGTGCATCTCTGAGGAGGAGGAAGAAGAAGAGGAGGAGGAGGAGATTGGATTCATTCAGAGTCTCAGAGAAGTTTACAAACTCCTTTCCCTTCCCCTCCCCACAACAGACACTCTGTGAGGTAGGTGGGGCTGAGAGAGCTCTTTCCAGAACTGTCCTTGAGAGAACAACTCTGACAGAACTATGGCTTGCCCAAAGTCATCCAGCAGCTGCATGTAGGAGGAATGGGGAATCAAACCCAGTTCTCCCAAATCAGAGTCCGCGCACTTAACCACTACACCAAACTGGCTTTCCAGGACTGATCCTGGAGACCTCCTGCTATTACAGTTGATCCCCAGATGACCAAGATGAGTTCCCCTGGTGAAAATGGCTGCTCTGGAGGGTGGATTTTAGAGTTGCCAGCCTCCAGGGGGTGGCTGGAGATCTCCCACTATTACAACTGACCTCCAGGTGACAGAAATCAGTTCACCTGGGGGAAATGGCCACTTTGGAAGGGACTACCTGGCATTATAGCCCCAAGTCCCTCTCCTCCCCAAACCCCGCCTTCCCCAGGCTGCACCCACCCCAAATCTCCAGGTATTTCCCAACCCAGAGTTGGCAACCCTATCCGCCACCCCCATGCCAAGCCAGACGGAAGAAGAGGGCAGGGCCCTGAAAGGGCAGCAGAGATATTAATAAAATCATAGAGTTGGAAGGGTCCTCCAGGGTCATCTAGTCCAACCCACTGCACAATGCAGGCAATTTATTTTATTTATTAATCATATTTGTACCCCGCCCTCCCTGAAATGCAGGCTCAGAGTGGCTCACACCCAATGCATAAATACAATTAAAACAGCATAAAATCATCTAAAAAACAATTAGATTATGACTAGTATGATTCCATTATAGCTCATGAAAATTCATAAGGTGCTGGAGACGGTTACTTAGTTGTTCAGGATGGCTGACTTTCCCCGGTATACTTTCAAAGATTTAGGAGTCATTCTGCTCATGATCTTCCTGCGGCACAGGCTGGGTGTCAAAACCAAGGGTGTCAAAACCAGTTCACAACTACCTCCCCCCCACACCCCCAGTGACTGCTGTTCCACACCAAGGAGAAGACAAAAAGCCTTCTGGATCTCCGGGCAAACTGCCCTGGAGAAAAATTGCTTCCTGACCCCAAAGTGGCAATCAGCATTCATCTGGGTGCGTACGAAAGGGCCACAAGAACTAAGCCCTGATGCAACCCTTCCTGCCCTCCCTTCTCGTAGCCTGCCTAAGTTCAACAGGATCAGCATTGCTGTCAGAGGACCACTGAGCCTCTGCTTGAAAACCTCCAAAGAAGGAGAGCCCACCACCTCCGGAGGAAGCCAGTTCCACTGAGGAACCACTCTAACTGTCAGGAAGAGGAGGAGGAGGAGGAGGAGGAGGAGGAGGAGGAGGAGGAGGAGGAGAAGAAGAAGAAGAAGAAGAAGAAGAAGAAGAAGAAGAAGAAGAAGAAGAAGAGGAGGAGGAAGAAGAAGAGGAGGAGGAGGAGATTGGATTTATACCCTGCTCTTCACTTGGAGTCTCAGAGTAGCTTACAAACTCCTTCCCCACAACAGACACCCTGTGAGGTAGGTGGGGCAGAGAGCTCTTTTGAAAACTGCTGTTGAGAGAACACTTCTGAAATAACTTGTGACTGACCCAAGGTCACACCAATAGCTGCATGTGGGGGTGGGTGGAGAATCGAACCTGGTCCATGCACTTAACCACAACACCAAATTGGCTCCTACACCAAACTAATGCTTAGCCAAAAACACCTTTGATTTAATTTCAACCCGCTGGTTCTGATCTGACCTTCTGGGCCAACAGAAAACAATTCCTGGGAAGATCTTCATACGTTTTGCAACACATTTCTTAAAAACTGGAGCTCCCAAGGATCAAACAACATGTGACACTGGGATTAGAGTTGCCAATCTCCAGGCAGGACCTGGAGATCTCCCAGAATCACCGCTTCTCTCCAGACTGCAGAGATCAGTTCCTCTAGAGTAAATGGCTGTCTTGCAGGGTGGACCGAGGGTCCCTCCCCTGCCCAGGCTCCACCCCCAAACATATAGGAAGTTCCCAACCCGGAGGTGACAACCTTAACTGGAGTTCTTTGATCGAACCCAATTTTTGGTGCTGAATGGCTGGGGAGGGGGAGGCTGGAGATGGACTGGGGTGGTGGTGGGGGAGAGTGAACAATGCTCCCCAATTTATTTAAACCATTTATGAGGCACCTTTCCTCCTTATGGACCCAGTTTGGTGTAGTGGTTAAGTGTGCAGACTCTGAGCTGGGAGAACGGGGTTTGATTCCCCACGCCTCCACTTGCAGCTGCTGGTGTGACCTTGGGTCAATCACAAGTTCTGGCACAGCTGTTCTTGAAAAAGAGCAGTTTCTGTCAGAGCTCTCTCAGCCCTCTGGGTGACCTTGGTGCCAGTCACAACCTCTCAGCCTGACCTACCTCACAGGGTTGTTGTGAGGAGAAAATAGAGGCAGGGCGAATGATGCAAGCGTTTTTGGGTCCCCAAAGGTGGGGTATAAATGAATTACAGAAAGGAGCTCTGTGGCGTCCTCACTTATTGGGGAGACAGTTTTACCTTTAAACTGCCCTATGTGTACCTAACCTTGGCATATTTCTGCTGCCACTAGGAATTAAAAATTTAAACTCTCTTTTGGTAGAATGACCCAAGGTCTGGGCACTTCAGAGGACTATGGGCCCTGAGAAAGGACTGTACTGATTTCTGGGATAAGTCTAAACAAAAAATGATTTACTTAATAAAGAACAAAATAGGTTTCTGGTTATTTTGAACTGTTGCCGATGAAAGGAACTTGTAAATATAACTGGCAAAACTTGGTGCCACAAACAGTCTCTCAAACTCCCAAAACTCCACTCTGACAGGCGTAGACAGTCTAATTTCTCTCTCTCTCATCTATATAGCCACACAGGCTGAACTCTTTGTCTTATTCACACAAAATAGACTCAAAACTCATATTCACACAGACTGTTTGTTTTATTCACACAGAATAGACTCAAAACCTCCCATGGTCACACAGACTATGCTCTGTCTTCAAACTTCACACACAGAATTACTCTCATAGAGACACCCCTCCTCCCACGCTCTCAGTCATCAGCCAATCACATCACACTTGTCTCCTCTATCACTCTTCTCATATTACTGCAGTCAAACTAAACATTTAAAGAAACACACACACCAAAACATGAAATCATTACAAGTTCTTTTTCCTCTCCCTTTTGAAATGCCGAGATTATGCATCTGTCCCCACCTATCTTGGAGGGGAAGGAACAACTCTTTCTCTCTGTCTTGCAGTGTGGAACCCAAAAGCATTGCTTCTCCTCCTCCTTCTCATGGTGGGGGGAAAGAAACCAGCCTTCTCTCCCTTTTACAACTCTACTCCTCTTCCTTTTACCTCTTCACTTTGCTGGAGGGGGGGACACAGATTGGATCCAAAGCCAGCCCTCTCAGCTGATCCCCCAATCAGCTGTGATTCAGCTTCTAACCAACAGGCACCTACAGACTTCCTGTGCGGCAGCTGTTTCCGTTGCTCAGTGCAATCCAAACATATCCCCGATCAGCTCGCGGTTGGATGGCGAGCGTTGAACAAGCTATGTGTGGGCCAACCCTTTGGCCCAGTGGAACACAGCAGTGGATATTCCTAATATCGGGACATTTGATTAATATAGCAGAGTTTTGCCCAGTAAATAAATCTCCTATCCTGTCCTTATATATATATTTGAATTTTGGTTCCACAAGATTCTATGCTTGCCATAATTGATTTGGCTCAAGAACTAGCAGTCAGAAGACACTGGCCAGGGCTGACTGGCTGCTTCGCAAAGTCCCGCCCACGTCAGCCCCGGTCAGTGTTTTCAGCTCAGACTGCTCCAGTCCTCCGACAGGAGAGGACCATCTGGAGTGTGAGTGCAGGGACAGGCCCTCAAGGCTGAGGCAAGTGAGAGAAACCCTTTTCCGCCCCCCACACCATCCCCTGGGCCTTCTATGAGGGGACTAGGCCCAGAGAAGGCCTTTTCCGCCCCCCACACCATCCCCTGGGCCTTCTATGAGGGGACTGGGCCCAGAGAAGGCCTTTTCTGTCCCCCACATGCCATCCCCTGGGCCTTCTATGGGCACTAGGCCCAGAGAAGGCCTTTTCCGCCCCCCATGCCATCCCCTGGGCCTTCTATGGGGGCAGTAGGCCCAGAGAAGGCCTTTTCCGTCCCCCACACGCTACCCCCTGGGCTTCTATGGGGGCAGTGGGCCCAGAGAAGCCATTTTCCGTCCCCCACACACCATCCCCTGGGCCCAGAGAAGCCCTTTACCCCTACACACTGCCTACTGCCCCCATAGAAGGCCCAGGGGATGGTGTGGGGGACAGAAAAGGCCTTCTCTGGGCCCAGAGAAGCCCTTTTCTGCCCCTCTTCCCTTCCTTTCCCCCTTTTCCTTTCTTCCTCTCTCCTTTCTTTCACTCTTCCCCCTATTCCTTCCTTCCTTCCTTCCTTTCTCCAACCCTCTCTCCCTTCCACCTCCCTCCCTTCCGTTCTATGGCCCGTTGTCTTTCACCACAACGGGCTTTGCTCCCTAGTAAGAAGTATATTGCAAAAAAAAGAGTAAACTTACATTTATTCAAGCAGATCCAGTTCACATTCAGGCTGCATTCGAAAGGAGAGAGAAGCCTCATCTAAAGAGTACTTTCCCCTCTCACAAATGGCCAGCTTGTCCAGCATCACATGTATGTGGGAGGAGGAGGGCATTGTTATCTACAGGAGAGACCTGCAGAGACATGTGTCCAGTGTTCCCTCTAAGCTGAGTTAGTGTGAGCTAGCTCACAGTTTTTTAGCCTCCGGCTCACACATTTTTGTCTTAGCCCAGGAAGGATGGCTCCAAAGCAAACTGATTTGTGCAGCAGCCAAATCACCTGCTTGCGACTTTAATGGCAGTAGCTCACAAAGTAGAATTTTTGCTCACAGGACTCCATAGCTTAGAGTGTGCATTGCATGTGTCTCCATGGAAGGCCATGAGGAGAGAGTGAGAGGACAAAGAAAGAGAGGAGGAGGGGCCAGAGAGCAGCTCCCAGGTTAAGACAAAGAGAGGCATCCCATTCAAGGAGATAACACCTATACACCCTTAGAGTGATGTAGCGTCCTCCAATGTCCAGGCATGCTGAGTTGCTCACTCCAACACCTAAACGGGTGGCTTTATGTCCTGTCCATTCTGGCATAATGTGACTCAATGTTCTGCCTTCCAGAGAGGTAGGGGAGATGTCCAATTGTCCCTGCACCAGGATTGAGACTGGCATTGTTGAGATAGCTGGAAAGGGAACAGGAGAGCCATCCATTCAGGCTGCCCGAACTGAGGCAAGGCCATGCACAGAGTCCAGGCATCCCCCCTGGGGAGGGGGGCTTTTGAGTAAGCCTTGAAGATCTGCCCATCCCTGAAGAACCAATGAGTCCAATTCTGCCGGCCCATAACAATGGGGGCATTTGGGGACAATGTCCCCCCACAGATGAGCCCTGCCCCCTCAGCCAATTTTTAAAAAATAAATGCCAGAAAATTAAATTAAAAGAACGTGTGATGTATGTGGGTGTTCCAAAATGACCCCAGGCACAGTCAGGGAAGCATCAGTCTCATTTTCTTTTCCTTTTTTCCGTGCCAAAAAATAAGTAGATATTTAAAAATGCAATAAAATAAAATAAAATTGCAAAACAGGGAGAGTAGAAGACCCCCTCCGGCTTACACAGAAAAGCAGCCCAGAATCGAGTCTCTCCAATCAAGAGGACCAGAGGGGGACTCGAGGTTGCAGCACAGCCGGATCTGCTTCTGCTTCTGCAAGAGGAGTAGCAGGCGTGGCCGGGGTGCCCCCCCCAGAGATTTCCCCACACCCCACCAACCAAAATCTTCTGGCTACATCCCTGAAGATGAGAGTTCTTTCCTCGGAAACCATTCTAAAGCTCCTAATGTGACTCAAGGGGAAGGGAGGGATCCTCGCAGAGGGGGTCCTGTCCCAGTGGGGGCACTGAAGCATGCACCAGTGTGGTCTCCTGGACGCCATGAGTCAATTGTTTCGGCTTCTTCAGAAAATTTATGAGAAGGCACTGCCTCCTCTTGGATCCTGGACCCTGCTGAGAGATCCGAAATCCGAGATTGACAGAGTTGGAAGGGGCTATACAGGCCATCTAGTCCAGTCCCCTGCCCGTTGCAGGATCAGTCTAGTGTGAGGATCCTTGTGATTCTCCCTCTTCAACAGACAATGGCCCTTTTGAGCCTGGCCTTCTGAGAAGTCACGAGCCATTAGGGTTGCCTGGAAACTGGCAGGAGGTTCGGGGTCAGGGGCATGGGGGGTACATGACATTGTGTGTGCCCCCCATATCACATCTGGTGAAAACCCAGAAGTGACAAAAGGTAGCTCTAGGAATTGCTGGAGACTATGGTAAAACCACAGAGTTTCTGGAGATTCCTAGAGTTACCCATTGTCACTTCGGGGTTTTCACTGGAAATGATACAGTGGTGCACATGGCATTGCTGTTCCCCCCTCCTCCTGCTGCCCCTTGGAGTGACAGGAGCTGGGGGCGCAGGAAGCTGTTATGGGCAAAGGATGAGGGGACCTGGCCGCCTACTGCTTTCTCAGAACATGCCTTCATTGGACCGACTAGTAAACCACCGACCAATTGACTGGCCCTTGCTGAAGGGAGAGAGAGAGAGAGGCCCCAGCAGTCCGCCTGGGCTGAAATACCTCCATCCAGTCCTCCGCAGAAAGCTTGAGTTGCCATGGAGATGGGGGGGGGAATCAATTCCTTTTTCTCCTGTCCCTTCCCCCCCCCCGCCTTGGTGTGAAGTTCTCTGGGAGCCCAGTCGACGCCCGCGGCCTCCAGTTCTGTCCACGGCTTCTGTCCACCCAGCTGTTGCCACTGGGGCCCAAAGCACCCACCCAGAGTGGCCGGTCAGAGGATTCCGTTTGCAAGCCTGGCATCTAGATTTTCTCCACAGACACCCCCCCCCCAAGCTGTTTCTGAAGACCTGAGTGGGGCAAGAATCGAAAACAGGATTTCAAAACATGAGGGACATCTGGACCGTTTGCCTCAGCAGCTGCTCTCTTGCCTTTCAGTCAACCGTCAGACCTTCCAGGTATGCATCTTTGCAGCATTCCCAGCCTGATCCTGCACACACTGAGACCAAAGTCTTACTGATTTGGGGAGGGCTTATGCCAAAGCAAGTGTGCTTAGGAACGTTGTCAGACCTGTCCAGGCCTTGCATAACATGTGTGTTTTAATTATTTCCTTCATTTGGACCCCCAATAGGGACCCAAAGCAGCTTAGAATCATAGAATCACGGAAGGGATCTCCAAGCAATGTTCCCCCTAAGCTGTGGAGTCTTGTGAGCAAAAATTCTACTTTGTGAGCTCCTGGCATTAAAGTTGTGAGCGAGCGATTTGGCTACTGCATACATTAGTTTGCTCTGGAGCCCTCCTTTCCTGAGCACAGACAAAAATGTGTGAGCCGAAGGCTAAAAAACTGTGAGCTAGCTCACACTCACTCAGCTTAGAGGGAACACTGCTCCAGGGTCATCGAGTCCAACCCCTGCACAATGCAGGAAGTTCACAAATACCCCCTCCCCCAGACACACCCCCAGTGGCCCCTGTTCCACATCCAGAAGATGACAAAAAACCTCCAGGATCCCTGGGCAAACTGGCCTGGAGAAAAACTGCTTCCTGACCCCAAAGCGGCGATCAGCATTTCCCTGGGCGTGTAAGAAAGGGCCACGAGAACTAAGCCCTGAGGCAGCCCTTCCTGCCCTCTCTTCTCATGATCTGCCCAAGTTCACAGGATCAGCATTGCTGTCAGAGGACCATCTAGCCTCTGCTTGAAAACCTCCACAGAAGGAGAGCCCACCACCTCCTCCCGAGGAAGCCTGTTCCACTGAGGAACCGCTCTGTCAGGAAGTCCTTCCTAATGCTTAGCAGAAAACTCTTCTGATTTAATTTCAATCCGTTGGTTCTGATCTGACCTTCTGGGATTGCAGAAAACAACTCCGCCCCATCCTCTATATGGCAGCCCTTCAAGTACTTGAAGATGGTGATAATATCACCTCTCAGTTGTTACGTTGCTCTCCTCCATTGTATCTTCACGACAATCCTGTGAAGTAGGTTACAAATCCATGATGTCACCTTCTAAGGATCTTTTTCGTCCAGGCCACAGTATTCCCGTTTCTAGCATCAGACAGTCTGCTTAAATGCCTCCAGAAACCTCAGAATCAGGGCGGGAAGGCAAATACCACTTTGGGTATTTCAAGGTAGAGTGCCTCTGGAAATGGAGGTTCCACTGCAGCTGGTATAAGGCCGGCAGCCATTGACAGGCTTGCTTTTCAACAATCAAATCAGCTTCCCAGGAAGCAGGCCCACCAGTGAGTACATCCAAGCATCAATGCCGTAGCAAGAAACAAGGGCTTTGTCAAGAACCAGGGCTGAAAGCATTAGCCGGCCTTATTAATTGCTTAATGAATTAAATCACAGGGTTTAAAATGGAGACTTTTAATTGGATTTTAATCAGAGCTTTTCCCCACGAAGGCACTCATGAAAGCACGTTCTCGCACGGAGACGGCGGCTGTAAACAATTTACATAATTCCCTTGATCGGCTAATGTGTTTTTAAAAGTTTTCCTTTTTCTCCTCCCCCACCCTCCCCGAACGATAAATAATTCATGATTTGTTATAATTTCCATAAGACTTTTTTTTTTTGCATGCCGCGTGGGGTTTTAATTTTCAGACGAGGTCCTCGGGGGCTCAGTACCCGAGCCTCATGTAAAACGCCACATTTGCCTGCCTGAGCTTGAAAGCCCAGTGTTCCTCACCCCGGCACTGTTGTTTCCGAAGGTTTTTAAAAGGATTGCAAACAGAAAACATCCCCCCCTCTGCCTTAATTCTCTTCTGTTGAGCACAGGAGCCTGCCGTGTGCAGAGTCAGGCCGCTGATCCATCTTCTAATCCAAGGGTGTCGAACTCATTCGTTACGAGGGCCGGATCTGACAAGAAAGAGATCTTGTTGGGCCGGGCCATGCACGTCATAAAATGTAATGCCAGGTAGTGGAGATATAAACTTTATAAAGGACACAAACACAAAGATTTTTTTTTTTTACTTCAAATAAAAACATGCTTAAAACATTAGCTCTGTAAGCTCCAAACCTACTTTTGATTTATGGACATTCACCACAGAAATCTCATGCTCAGAGTTCTGAGTCTAGGACCCAGGGGAAAACATGGATTGGCTGAGTGACGAAGAGAGCCTGGCGAAGCAAACTATGATGCAGCAGCAGCAGCAGAACTGGAAGCAGGAGATGGCCAGTTCCACTGCGGGCCTGATGGAAGCCCTCCGGGGCCTGATCCGATCCCCGGGCCTCATGTTTGATACCCTTGTTCTAATCTAACTCACTAGTGTCTCCTCCAATTGATTGACAGCTATTCCCTCCAGACTGACAGCTGTTCTCTCCTGCGTCTCAGAGCCCCAAGGGCTGTGGGTTGGGAAATACCTGGAGATTTTGCGGGTGGAGCCTGGGGAGGGTGGGGGAGGGTTTCCAGGCCCCCTCTCCGGCTGCTGGCAGGGGATGGTGGGTGGAATTGTCCATTCCAGGTTGGGGAACTCCTGGAGATATGGAGATGGAGCCCGGGGAGGACAGTGACCTCAGCGGGGTTGTCCCGGCCCTGGTGGTCCGGGCCGGGCTGCGCCCCCCCGCCACGACGCAACCTGAGCACTCACCCGAGAAACCAGGCCAACGCTGGGCACCCGGGGCGCGCCCCGGCCCCCTCCGGCGGAGAGGACGTCAGGACGAGCGAGGCTCCATCGGCGCGAGCCCTGGGAAGCGACAGAGGCGAGCAATCCTCCCCAGACGACCGGAGGCACCAACGGCGCAGCCCTCGGGCCGGCAAGGCCGACGCCGGCACAGGAACGCACGCCCCTGATGCAAGGAGGGCGTCCTACCTTATTAAGGGGGCGGGGCCTGGGGAAGGTGGAACCGTGGAGGAGCACGGGCAGTGCTGGGCAGTGGGAGGAGGATATAAGGGAGGAAGGACGGAGGGGCCGGGGAGGAGACGCGTGTCAAGGAGAAGAGAGCCGTGCGTGTACGAGAGAGAGAGCCGAGCAAACCGGCCGCTTCCCTGACACGGGACAGCGGGGCAAGAGGGGTGAAGTCAACCCCGCCCCCTGTCATTCTGAGGCCCCCCCTGTCTCCTTGTCCCTGGGACTTCCCCTGCCTCCCAGGACCGCGCCCTCCTGGTTTGGACTGCCCGACACCACGGCGACTGGAGGAAAGGTATCTGGGGCCCAGGGGGAGCTCGACAGGGGTACAATGCCATAAAGCAGGGGTATCAAACATGCAGCCCAGGGGCCAGATCAGCCGCCCAGAGGACTTCTATCAGGCCCTCAGTGGAACTGGCAGTCTTCTGCTTCTTTTTCCAGTTCTGCTGCTGCTGTGTCATCGTAGGTTTGCAGCTTACAGAGACACAGCTGAACAGCAGACTCAAGATTGCAAAACAGCACAGACGTTTCGATGCAATAATTCAAAGCAAGGGGTGTCAGCTATCAGACGCTGTTAAATAAACAAAATATTGCAAGAGCGCTCATGCTTTAAGCATGATGTTATTTTAAGTTTAAACCCCCCCCCCTTTGTGTCCTTTATAAAGTTTATATCTCTGCTACCTGGCATTACTTTTTATGATACACATGGCATGACCCCACAAGGTCTCGTTTATGTCACATCCAGCCCTCATAACCAGTGATGGCCCCAGTTTTTTTTCGCCCACTAGGCAAGGATACAGTCTGGTGCCCCCCTGTGTGGGGTGGGGGCGGGCGCCGGAGCCGCAGTGGGCAGGCCGAGGGGGTGAGCTGCAAATGCATCTGGGGGGCCCTGGGATCGCTCGAGGGGAGGGGAAGCTGCAAAAGGAGCTTGAAAGAGACCGCAGGGGCGGCAGAGGGTGGGCGGCACTTTCCCGTCGTTCCTTCCGGGCTGTTCCCTGCGCCTGTCCCCACCGCCTCCTTCTCTTTCTGTCTGGGGGCTGCAAAGAGGGGAGTCTCTTGCCGGGAACGGAGCAAGACGCCAGCAAGGGAGGCTTCCTGTGCGGGGCGAGGGGGGACGAGGCCGGCCAGAATGGCACCCTCGTCGAGCCGTCATCTTCGTGACAGTCTAAAATTTAGCAAGAACAGACTGGCCCTGCTCATAACAAACGAGTTCGACACCCCCGCCACGGAGCCCGCCCTCCAAAGCCTCCATGGTCTCCTGGGGAACTGATCTCTGTAGTCTGGAGATGAGCTGTAATTCTGGGGGATCCCCAGGTCCTGCCTGGAGGCTGGCATCCTTAGGGTGGAGTTTGAGGAGGGGAGGGATCTCAGCACGGTCTAATGCCACAGAGTCCACCTTCTAACACGGCTGTTTTCTCCAAGTGAACGGATATCTGTAGTCTGGGCACATTGTAATTCTGGGTGATCTCCATGCCTCACCTGGAGGTTGGCAACCCTACCTTCCCCATATCTCCTATGTGTAGCAGAAGCAACAGCCTGTTTAGTTACTGCAAATATTGCTGAAAGAGTAGTTTAGTCCACTTGTACCCTAGGGAGAGCTGTGGAGCATTCTTTAAGGTTTAGGTTTTATTGAACATTTTGCAGTTCAGCCTACCTTTTGTCATTTCTCTTTTTCTGCTGTGTGATAGTATGTGTCAGAGCTTGTACTCTGAAGGCCTCTCTGTTGCATTACTGGCCTGCAGTCAGTCATTGTTTCTCTTTTTGCAAAATCCCGTTGCAGTAAATTCAGTGGAAGCAAACTCCGAAGCGTAGATCGGATTATTTCCTGAACCCTGCCAACACTTCGGGAGATCCTTTCTCTGGAGATGCCAAAAACTGAACCCGAGATTTTCTGCATCCAGAGAACATTCTCTGCCACAGCCAGTTTGGTGTAGCGGTTATGAGCATTGGATTGTAATTTTGAAGAACCGGGTTCGATTCCCCACTCCTCCACACGCAGCCAGCTGGGTGACCCTGGGTCAGTCACAAGTTCTCTTGGAGCTGTTCTCTCACGAGCAGTTCTCTCCGAGCTTTCTCAGCCCCACCTACCTCACAGGGTGTCTGTTGTGGGGAGGGGAAGGGAAAGGAGTTTGTAAGCTGCTCTGAGACTCCGAGTGAAGGGTGGGGTACAAATCCCATCTCTTCTTCTTCTCAACTTCCCACACTCACAAGAAGCCCCCTCCCCGCCCCGCCCTGGTCCTTCGCCCAGCACTGTCTTCTCCAGGCCCTCAGGTTCTTCCGTAGACGTGTCCAGCTGACTCAGGCTGTTCATCCACCTCCAGGGCGACCATAGTGATCCTGAGGCCCTGGGTAAAAGTCCAGGATGGGACCCCAGAGCCACTGTCGCCCCCACTAGTGCCCAGCTAAGGGCAGACCTCACCCTGTGGGCAGTGGGTGGGAACCATCCTCGATGGCTGCCCAAGCCTTGGGCACAGTGGAGAGAAGGCGGCTCTTGCCAAGCCGTAGGATGGCCAGCTTGGCAATTTGGGTGGGGGGGTGAAGCCTGGAAAAGACAGGATTTGGGGAGGGGGGAGGAGCCTCAGCAGGGTACAAGGCCATAGAATTCAAGGCCCGGAGACTGGCGACCCTGCCCAGCCAACAGCCTGAACCACAGGCAAGATGGGTGTGAGTGGCAGAAGCGTGAGTCTGTCCCCCGTCCCCCGCCATCCATCCCCTCTGTCAGGGTGAGGCAGGGCCACCAGTGGTTGGGGGCAGGGCTCCCTCTAAGCTGTGGAGTCTTGTGAGCAAAAATTCTACTTTGTGAGCTGCCGGCATTAAAGTTGTGAGCGAGCGATTTGGCTACTGCATCAATTAGTTTGCTCTGCGGAGCCCTCCTTCCTGAGCCGAGACAAAAATATGTGTGAGCTGGAGGCTAAAGAACTGTGAGCTAGCTCACACTAACTCAGCTCTAGAGGGAACACTGGTGTGGGGGGGGCTCCCCAGTAAGGGGCCTGGGTAGCTGCCCCCACTACGCACTGGCTAAGAGTGTCCCTGGTCCACCCAGCTCAGTATGGCCAACTTTGGCAGCAGCTGGACGTGGTATCAGGCAGAGAAGGCTCTTCAGGGACCAAACTGATCAGAGGGCTGGAGCACAGCTGCCTTGTCCAAATCGAATGAAACACTTTTAGGGTTGTCCAGCCACTGTATAAGGACTGCCAGGGAGGGGGGGCTCACCACCTCCCCAGGCAGCTGATTCCACCGCTGAACCACTCTCACTGTCAAAAAGTTTTTCCTAATATCCAGCTAGAAGCCTTAATTTAAATCCATTATTGCGAGTCCTCTCCTCTGCTGCTAACCTCCAGGTGGTACACAGCAACCATAAAACACAACCATGATATAATAACTACATTTTTGTTTTATACTGTAGTATGACTCCTTAAGGAGCTGCAGTGGCTCAAGTGGTTAAGACGCTGAACTGCAGGCTGTGGAAGGTCAGTAGTGCAGCAGTTCGAGACCCGGGTGCCGCATGATGGGGTGAGCTCCCATCTCTAGTTCCAGCTCCTGCCAACCTAGCAGTTTGAAAGCAAGAAATTGCAAGTAGATAAATAGGTACCACTTCGGTGGGAAGGTAACAGCGTTCCGTGCGCCTCGGTGTTTAGTCATGCCGGCCACATGACCACGGAAACGTCTTCGGACAGCGCCGGCTCTTCGGCTTTGAAACGGAGATGAGCACCGCAACCCTAGAGTCGGATTCGAATGGCTTTCGAGCAAGGGAACCTTTACCTTTACCTTTTTATGACTCCTTCACCTTTTCGCAGCATCTCTAATTTACGAAAGTTTCTTTCGCAGACATCCCACCAAACTCCTGAGGAAGGAGGACATGCCAATAACTACATTGATTTAAACCAGTCCCATTTTGTGTTCTGTTTTCCTTTTTTCCCCTTTCCTCTTTTCTCTTCCGTGTTTTCAGTTTTACACAGCACCTCTCGAGGTTTCCACAATGCGATAGCTCAGAGCCCTGTTTCAATGCTTCATCAAGGCAGATCCCGCACAGAATGATTTCTCCAAATTTTAATATTCTGTTATTATATGTTAGAGCTGTGGTGGCTCAAGTGGTTAAGACGCTGAATTGCAGGCTGTGGAAGGTCAGTAGTTCAGCAGTTCGAGACCCGGATGCCGCATGATGGGGTGAGCTCCTGTCTCTAGCTCCAGCTCCTGCCAACCTAGCAGTTTGAAAGCAAGAAATTGCAAGTAGATAAATAGGTACCACTTCGGTGGGAAGGGAACAGCGTTCCGTGCGCCTCGGTGTTTAGTCATGCCGGCCACATGACCACGGAAACGTCTTCGGACAGCGCCGGCTCTTCGGCTTTGAAACGGAGATGAGCACCGCAACCCTAGAGTCGGATTCGAATGGCTTTCGAGCAAGGGAACCTTTACCTTTACCTTTTTATGACTCCTTCACCTTTTCGCAGCATCTCTAATTTACGAAAGTTTCTTTCGCAGACATCCCACCAAACTCCTGAGGAAGGAGGACATGCCAATAACTACATTGATTTAAACCAGTCCCATTTTGTGTTCTGTTTTCCTTTTTTCCCCTTTCCTCTTTCCTCTTCCGTGTTTTCAGTTTTACACGGCACCTCTCGAGGTTTCCACAATGCGATAGCTCAGAGCCCTGTTTCAATGCTTCATCAAGGCAGATCCCGCACAGAATGATTTCTCCAAATTTTAATATTCTGTTATTATATGTTAGAGCTGCGGTGGCTCAAGTGGTTAAGACGCTGAACTGCAGGCTGTGGAAGGTCAGTAGTTCAGCAGTTCGAGACCCGGGTGCCGCATGACGGGGTGAGCTCCTGTCTCTAGTTCCAGCTCCTGCCAACCTAGCAGTTCGAAAGCAAGAAATTGCAAGTAGATAAATAGGGACCACTTCGGTGGGAAGGTAACAGCGTTCCGTGCGCCTTGGTGTTTAGTCGTGCTGGCCACATGACCACGGAAACGTCTTCGGACAGCGCTGGCTCTTCGGCTTGGAAACGGAGATGAGCACCGCAACCCTAGAGTCGGATTCGACTGGCTTTCGAGCAAGGGAACCTTTACCTTTACCTATTATATGTTATGTAGCCTCCCAGCTTACTGCTGAATTCTGTTTTTTTGTTGGGTTTCTTTCGTGGAATGTCTGCAAAAGAGACTTTTGTCAATTAGAGTTACTGTGAAAAGGTGAAGGAGTCATACTAAAACATAAAACAAAAATTTAGTTCTGGTATCATGGTTGCATTTTATTGTTGCTGTTTATCATTCCAGCCCAGGGGTGTCAAACTCATTGGTTATGAGGGCCGGGTCTAACATAAATGGGACCTTGTCGGGCCGGGCCACGTGTGTCATAAAATGTAATGCCAGGTAAAGTAAAGGTAAAGGTTCCCTTGCTCGAAAGCCAGTCGAATCCGACTCTAGGGTTGCGGTGCTCATCTCCGTTTCCAAGCCGAAGAGCCAGCGCTGTCCGAAGACGTTTCCGTGGTCATGTGGCCGGCATGACTAAACACCGAGGCGCACGGAACGCTGTTCCCTTCCCACCGAAGTGGTACCTATTTATCTACTTGCAATTTCTTGCTTTCAGACTGCTAGGTTGGCAGGAGCTGGAACTAGAGACGGGAGCTCACCCCGTCATGCGGCACTCACGGGTCTCGAACTGCTGCACTACTGACCTTCCACAGCCTGCAGTTCAGCGTCTTAACCACTTGAGCCACCGCAGCTCCGCTAATGCCAGGTAGCGGAGAGATAAACTTTATAAAGGACACAAACACAAAGGGTTTTTCTTTACTTAAAATAAAAACGTGCTTAAAACATGAGCACTCCTTGCAATATTTTGTTTATTTAACACTGTCTGATAACTGACACCTCTGGCTCTGAATGATTGCATCAGAAGGTCTGTGCTGTTTTGCAGTCTTGAGTCTGCTGTTCAGGTGTGTGTCTGTAAGCTGCAGACCTACGATGACGCAGCAGCACTGGAAGAAGCAGAAGCAGAAGACTGCCAGTTCCACTGCGGGCCTGATAGAAGCCCTCCGGGGGCCTGATCCCGCCCCTGGGTCGCATGTTTGACAGCCCTGTTCTAGCCCAGGATCTCTCATACCTTTAAACCTCTAGATCAGAGGTGTCTAACGTGCGGCCTGGGGGCAGGATCAGGCCCCCATCTATCAGGCTTGCAAGGGACTGGCTGTCTTCTGCTTCCTCCAGTTCTGCTGCTGCTGCTGCATGATAGCTTGCTTTCCCAGACTCTCTCAATCGCTCAGGAGAGATAGATAGGCAAGCTTCTGCTCTCTGCACTGGGCTGAGGCTCCTCCCCCTCCCCCTCTCAGATTGCTACAGCTCAGACATTTTGATGCAATAATTCAGACAAGGAGTGTCAGTTATCAGAGACTGTTAAATAAATAAAATATTGCAAGAGTACTCATGTTTCAAGCATGTTTTTATTTTAAGGGGGAAAAAAATCTTTGTGTTTGTGTCCTTTATAAAGCTTATATCCAGTTTGGTGTAGTGGTTAAGTGCGCGGACTCTAATCTGGGAGAACCAGGTTTGATTGCAGCTGCTGGAGGACCTTGGGCAAGCTGTAGTTCTGACAAGAGTTGTTCTTGAAAAGGAGCAGTTTCTGTCAGAGCTCTCTCAGCCCCACTTACCTCACAGGGTGTTCTCTCTAGAGCAGTCCGCAAAAGAGCTCTCTCGGCCCCACCTACCTCACAGGGTGTCTGTTGCAGGGAGGGGAAGGGAAAGGAGTTTGTAAGCCTCTCTGAGACTCCCTTGAGTAGTGAAGGGCGGGGTATAAATCCAATCTCTTCTTCTCTTCTTCATCTCTGCTACCTGGCATTAGATTTTATGACACATATAGCCTGGCCTGACAAAGTCCAATTTATGTCAAATCCGGCCCTCCATAACAAATGAGTTCAGCACCCCTGCGCTAGATGGTAGCAGGAGACCTCCCACTATTACGGCTGATCTCCAGGTGACAGAGATCAGTTTGCCTGGAGAAAACGGCCTCCTTAAGACTTTGGACTCTAAGGCATTATGCCCCAAACCCCGCCCTCCTCAGGCTCCACCCCCCAAATCTTCAGGTATTTCCCAAGCTGGAGCTGGCAACCATGGGGCTGTTTCACGTAGCAAAAAGGTGAGTAAGGGGAGACATGCTAGAGGTCGGCAAACTTATGCATGGCATGGAGAAAGTGGACAGGAAGATGTTTCTCCCTCTCCCATAATGCTAGAACCTATGGTCATCATCCTACAGTAGTAGATTTCTTCACACAGCATATAGTTAATTTGTGGAACTTGTGGCCACAGGATGTGGTCATGGCCGCCAACGTGGAAGGCCTTAAAAGGGGAGTGGAAAAACTCATGGAGGATGGCGCTAACAATGGCTACTACTAACCGTGATGAATATCTACTCCCTCCAGTACGAGAGATAGTATCAGATGCTGTTGCAATCTTCCTGTTTGTCAGCTTCCTAGAGCCACTGTGAACAGAATGCTGAACTAGATGGGCCTTTGTTGGTCTGATCCAGCTGGGCTCTTCTTATGTTCTTATGTCTTCCCCAACACCTGAGAGTCTCTAACTGGGACATCTGGATTGCAACCTGGAACTCTTGGATGTGACCACTGAGCCACGACTCCTTCCTAATGTGCTCTGTGGATTGCCCACGCAATGTGTTTTAAATTCCCAAGGCCATCTTCACACAGCCAAGGCATTTGCATTTTGTAGTCTCAAACAGCCCAGATCTGGATGGGCCAAGGTAGCTTAATCTCATCAGACTGTGGAAGCTAAGCAGAGTTGGCACTGGGTAGTACTTGGATGGAAAACCACCAAGGAAGTCAAGTGTAACTGCAGCAGAATGGGCCTGCTCCAGCCTGCAGGCCCTGTTGTACCCTGCCCTCTACGGTTTTCCAAACAACTGGAGTGACTTTTCTTTATTTCTTGGGTAATCCACTGCCACCACCTGACCTTTGTAAGGAACTTCCCACTGGAAGGATCAGGACTCCCAGCTTCCCTTCCAAGTTCTGAGGCCTTGCCTCTGTGTCTCCCGTTGTCCAGTGCCTGGTCACCATGGGAACCGTTTACTGGCTTGTGTGCCCCTGAAGGAATAGCCACTTGCCAACTGACTGTCTTCCCCTGGCATTCCTTTTAAGATAGTGTGTTCAAGGCAGTGGAGATCTATGCGGTACAGAGAACCACTACCAGTATCAAAAGTTATAAAGTATTTATCACAGAAGAAAATTTTCACAACCATACTTTTAGCACAGCGCCAGATTGAGCAAGAGATTCAAAAGAAATGGCTAAAATGCAATTCCACTGTCCCTCTCTCTATACATGCCGGATCAGATGTTAAAATATAGGATAGGGTCCTTAGTTTAGGAAGTTACAGATCTCTATAGAGTTACATTTACCTTGAAGCTTCCTTCCAGCTGCCTCCTCCAGACCTCAGCTAAGAGTTCTGTCTGCTCTGATGGACTCAGCACCAAAGAGACCATGCTCCATGGAGTTTTATCTTCTCCCTTTTACCTCCCACTGACTCAGTCAGGCCATGTCAGGGAGCTTTTCCTGACATTTCCAGAAATTTCCTTCCTGAAGTCTCTCTAGCATTTTATCCTTCCAAATCTCTGTTCCCTGCTTGAAGGGGGGGGGGAGCTTGACCGTCCCATTATCTAGACCTATTAGCATTTGTATGAAGGCGGGCTGAGTTAAGTCTGGAAAGCAACTGAACAGATTTCCTTCCTCCCTGCATGTTCTCTGCCCAGGAGGGGGAAAAAAAACTTTTAAAACTCAGAGTGAAGGTTTTGCTCATTTCAAACCTTCAAAGAAAAAAAGGCATTTCTTCACCATCCATATGCAGAGGCAGGCAAACCTCTGAACATCTCGTGCCTTGAAAACCCTCCAGGGTGACTGTAAGTGGTTTGTGACTTGACAGCATTTACACACACACACAAAATCTCTGACAGTGTATTCAAAAGTGCTTTTGCAGGATGCAATCACAATTCCCATATGCCACGTTCCTGCCAAGAATGCTCACCCCCACACGGCGCTTGGCAGTCCAAGGGAACCGTTGGGACCCCGTGATCTAACTTCTGCCTCCCCACTTTAATTGCTTCTCACAGAACAGCGGGATCAGCAAGGGAAAGGGGGCCCAGTTCTCCACACTCTGACTGGGTACGGGGCAGGTAGGGCTGGGGAAGCTTCCTCCAGGCAGAGATGAAGGGGGCCAAAGGTCGCCCCAGAGCGTTGGTTCTCAGCTGTCAACCTCTGCGGATCATTTGTCTGGCCGCATCCCTTAGAGACGGGCAGGCTCACAGAGACGACAGCCACAGATTCTGAAATTAACTCCAGGAGAAAGAAAAATGAGGGACAGAGAGGAGGAGGAGACCCAATTAGAAGTCCTGACACTCCCTGGGAAGGCACTGTGGAGGGCAAAAGTCAACTTATTGCATGCAAAGAGCATGGACTGCCCGTTGGGGAGGCACAAAATTTGGAAGCGGGGAATGAAGGAAGAAGTGCGTTCCTAAAAGAGTCCACAATTTCTATCTGAGCAAAAAGCCGTTAACTTTGGCTGTGCTTGCTGACTCTCCCGCAGGCAAACTCGGAGTCAGAGCTCTTCGACCCATTTGTCTCTGCCCTGGGCGAGTGGCGACAGAGGCTTTGGCAGAGCCCTTTGCTCTTGTCTTGTAGACAGGAGGAAGCAGCTGAGATGCAAGAGGAGGAGAGACAGCTCTGTCTGAGCCTCTCTGGCCTCAGAGAAGAGGCAAGGGCTCTTGGAGCAGTCCCTTTACCCAGTTGTAAGGGGACTGGTCCAAGAGCCCTTTGCCTCTTCTCTGCTCAGAAGAAGTAGAGAGTTTTCCCTGTCTGCACACCACCTGTGCAAAACACAGGACAGCAAAAGCCTCTTGAATTCTTTCTCTCCCAGTGTGACCAGCAACAGAGGCTTTGGCAGAGTCCTTTGCTCACTGTCGTTCCTCCAGGTCTTGACTTGTGCACAGGAGTGACACGCTAAGGTGCATTGGGAGAAGAAAGGTCTGCCCGACCTTTTGTGGCTCAAACTGAGGAAGAAGGGGTTCAAGAGCCCTTTGCCCTGTCTCTGTTCGGGAGACAGGATGTGAGGTGCAGAATACCATATGAGAGAGAAGAGGTTTTGGGATTGTGGGTTCTGTTTGGAGACAGATGGAGAGCCTTTGTGGGCTGGGTTCTGAACCCTCCTGGCCCCCTTCCCCAGTTGTTCACCCCTGTAACAGAAACAAAGCAGCGTGCCAACATGGCGGCTGTTGGATCAGAATTTTGAAAGCAGGCTATTATTAATACCATTCTGTATTGATTTTAATGCATTTGAGTGTCTTTACTAATTTTGCTGCTTCAGGCATAATCAGGGGGACGACAGTGACCAAATGGCTGACACAAATTATGGGATAGGAAGGGACGGCCATCCCTGATTGGCTGAATGGGAGGATTTGAAGAATATAAGATCCCTGCTGGATCTGACCATCTGGTCCAGCATCCCATGTCCCACAGTGGCCAATCAGATGTCTCTGAGAAGCCCATAGTCAAGGCACAAGGGCCAGAGGCTCTCCCTCATGTCCCCCTTGCAATTGCTATTCAGTGATACACTGCCTCGGGACATGGAGGTTCCCTTTAGCTATCATGGCTAATTGTCGCTGACAGATCTCTCCTCCTCTGTGAAATTGCCTAGCCTTCTTTCAAAGCCATCTATGCTTGTGGCCCTCCCTCCACCAGTTTGGCTAACAGCACGGACTCTAATCAAAGAGAAAACTGGGTTTGAGTCCCCACTCCTCCACATGCAGCTGCTGGTGTGACCCTGGGTCAGTCACAGTTCTCTCAAAGCTGTTCTCTCAGGAGCAGTCCTCGAAAGAGCTCTCTCAGCCACACCTATCTCACAGGGTGTCTGTTGTGGGGAGGGAGAAGAGACTGTAAGCTGCTCTGAGACTCCTTCAGGTAGTGAAGGGCAGGGTATAAATTCAATCTCCTCCTCCTCCTTTTCCTTTTCCTCTTCCTTCTCCTCCTTCCCACAAATAAATCATGCCTCATGTGAAAAAAATATACCTTTTTGCTTTTTGTGGGCCTCCTGTTGATTTCATTAGATAGCCCCAAACTTCTACACTGACAGTACAGGGCCTAATATTTCTTTCTACCCACTTTCTCAACACCACATATGGTTTTATGAGGTCTTCTCATCTCCCACCATCTATTAACAATCTCTGTTTTACAAACTGATGTAAAAATAACATTGGAAAGTGTGTTGTTTTTTAGGCAGGCAGTATGGCTTTGGAGCAAGCAAAATCAGGGTGAAACCAAAGCTTCCGGGCGTCACGTCTTAAAATCCCAAACTGGTGCTCTTGGAAGAAATGTCAGCTTTTGAAATTCAGCCGCTTCCCTAAATATCTGCATGATTTCTTGACATCTGAAGTCACAGAAAGCAGAAAACATTGACAGTTGGTTTATCCCCTTTGCTGGGTCAGACCTCCACCACCCCTGCTTTCTCTGCACATAGCATTTAATGTCAAACGCCGGCGTTTTGAATTACAGTACAATTTGAGGCCATAAAAGTGCCTCCTAGGGTTATTATCCATTTCCCAAGCAAGGCGCTTCCCCCTCTGCCCATCCTTGGCTCCCCGGCACTGTTTGGTCGCCGCCTCGTATATTTTATAGGGGGGGGAATCACCCGGCCTCTGCTCTCAGCCTCCCTCTCTGGGGATATAAATCTGTCATTTTCGCCTCTGGTGCCGAAAGGACTTGATATGAACAATAACGTGGAAACAAGGTTTCCGTCTTGTAAAGATTTACAGGGACGCGTTTAGCAGGCCTGGCCGCTCCTTCCGTCGCCCAGGGAAACCCACTGGCCTCACAGCCTCTGCGAAGCCTGACCCTTCGCACTGGGCTTGGGAACTCGCTGGCCGGTGTTCTGAATTCAGAGAAGGGGTGGGGTCGGAGATGGCACCGTCCCCTGAGCTAGAAGACCCTCCTTACTGGCCTCGGGGGGTGCATCTCCAACAGAGATGTTGCACAAAGTGCTCCTGACCCACCTTTGCTCAATCGACCCTTGTGATTCATGGTGCCGGCCAGAAAAAAGATGCCCCATTGGATCAACTGAACCTCAGGGATGCCAGCCTCCAGGTGGGGCCTGGGGATCCCCCGGAATTACAGCTCCTCTCCAGACTACAGAGATCAGTTCCCTTGGAGAAAATGGATGCTTTGGAGGGTGGACTCTATGGCCTTTGTAGCTGACTGAGGTCCCTCTCCTCCCCAGGCTCTGCCTCCAAATCTCCAGGAATCGAAAATCAAATAAAGTTTAAATCGGTCCGTGACCAGATACAAATTCACACAGCAAATCATTTTAAAGTATGAAGTGAGAGATGTTAAAACACTCCAACTTGGATGAACAGATATAGAACAGAACAGAATAGCTAATTTCAAATAGAGATAAAAGTTAATTAAAATAATTAAAATACATATAAGAATTAATACGATAACATCATAAAACCGTTTAATTATAAACCTGAAAGTTAAAACAGGCACTACTTAATCAAAATCCTAATAGAATCTAAATCGGAACTCAGAATTCAGAAGCAGAACTAAAATTTATTACATACTCTTGATCGTCTGAGCACAGAATTTGGCTGTTGCTTTAGTAATAGCTGGATTTTCGTCTGCTAATAGTTTATCTCAGTGTGCCCTGTCTGGCACAACAGCGGATCTATCAACAAGGGACAGGGATGTCCTGTCGTGCATTTCTTTATAAAGCGGACAGCGGGGGGGACGGGGGGACGGGACATGTTCTATAGTTTCCAGTCTCCAGGAATTTCCCAACCTGGATTTGGTAACCCTGCCAAGAAGAAGAAGAAGAGGAGGAGGCGGCGGAGGAGGAGGAGATTGGACTTATACCCCACCCTTCACTACCCAGAGGAGTCTCAGAGTGGCTTACAGACTCCTTTCCCTCCCCACAACAGACACCCTGTGAGGTAGGTGGGGCTGAGAGAGGTCTGAGAGAACAGCGCTTGAGAGAACAGCTCTGAAACAAGTTGTAACTGACCCAAGGTCACACCAGCAGCTGCGAGTGGGGGAGTGGGGAATCAAATCTGGTTCTCCCAGATTAGAATCTGCGCACTTAACCACTACGCCAAACTGGCTCTCAAGGACTACCCCCCCATCCTCCGCTAGTGGCCAAGTCAAACCTGACAGCCCTACCCTTTGTTGAAGGCCTGAACGTTTCACCAGCTGAAAAGCAGTCAGCTTGCTGAAGCATGTGAACTGGAAGAATTTGCAAGGAGTCAAACCAACTCAATAGGTACCATACACCCAGACTTAAGAGTCCAGGTTGTCAATGGGTTAGAAAATTCCTGGAGATTTGGGGGTGGAGCCTGGAGCGGGCAAGGTTTGGGGGGAGGGGCCTCTGCAGGGTATAATGCCGTAGATGTCGCCCTCCAGGAGAGTCATTGTGTGTGTGGCCTAATATGCAAAGGAATTCCTGCTACAAAAGAAGCCCTGGGTTTTGACAACAAACAAGGTAAACCGAATAAGAAGCAAAAGGTGGGTGTGGCTGGATGACCACACCTCTGGCAACATGGGGGTGTGGCCTAATATGCTAATAAACTGTGCTATCAGGGGTGTGGCCTAATAAGCTAATGAGTTTCTGCTGTTGGGTGTGGCCTATTATGCTAATGAGTTCCTGCTGGGCTTTTTCTACAGAAAGAATCCTGCGTGTGAACCATCAGATCAGTTTCCACCACTGTTCCCTCTAAGCTGAATTTAGTGTGAGCTAGCTCACAGTTCTTCAGCCTCCGGCTCATACGTTTTTGTCTTAGCTCAGGAAAGATGGCTCCAGAGCAAACTAATGTATGGAGTAGGCAAATCGCTCGCTCACAATTTTAATACTAGTTGTTCACAAGACTCTACAGCTTAGAGGGTGCATTGGTTTCCACCTTTTTTTTTTTTTTTTGGAGTTGTTGGAAATATTTGCATGAGCTCCTATGCGCATGCAGTTCCATATATTTTTTTAAAAACTGACTGAACGCTGCACTCCGTGGTTGAGGTGCAGCAGTACTGTGGATGCTGGACTACAGGACAGGCACACAGGGAAGCCACCTCAGGGTGGGTTGTCTGGTCAAACCTTCCCGCCACAACTTAAACCAGTGCAATTGGCTGCATGCCCAGACTGCACCAAGCTTGTCGTTTGTCCACAGCCTTTGTCTCAGCTAGTTCAGGCTTCTTTAGTGTATATTGTAACTTAGGATCTTTTTGTTCCAGTGTGCTTTCCCTTACAGGTACCCATGCCGAACTTCATTTGCTATGTTGCTGCTCCCACACTCAGCTTGAATGGCCGTTTAGTACTAGGAGCACACTTTTGGGTTTTCCTAGCGCAGCATCAGCACCTTCAACAGCAGCTCAACGTGCTGAAATCCAGCCAGCTCCATTTCCCCTTGCTGGGAAATGCGGTGGGCTGACATCCCCCCTCCCCTTTGCCCCCTCTTTAAATGCTGCGGCTTCCTTGTGGCGGTTGCCAACTCCCCAAACCTCTTTGCGCCGTGCAAAGGTTGCTAAGCAGGCCGTCGCTTGAGTGTGTGAAGGCGCCCTCTGGCCGACTCCCTCCCCGAATCCCTTCTCAGCCCCCTCCTTAAGATTAATTACTATTCCAATCAGGTCTCAGCTGCTAATGAAGTCTCTTGCTGATGAAGGATCACATTCATTCCTTAATGACCCCCTCGCAGCTGGGGTCGCCGGCATAATACCCACGACTCTCCCCCTCCGCCGTCCCCCCAACCCGCTCAAGCAGAGGAAGAGGCACACCTGGTATGGCAATTGGAAGGAATAGCAGGGCCTTTGTGGCGTAGGGTCCTCCCCGGGTCCCTCCGCTCCAAGAGACTGGAGGACAACTTTAGACGGTCAGATTCTTTGCACAGTGATAGCAGGTTTTGTTGGGAAGTAAGATCTGCCAGATTTTTTGGCTCTATCGGGCAGGGCCTCCCAGACCTTTTGAGACTGTGGGCACCTTTGGGATTCTGACATTGGGCGGGTGGGCACAGCCACACAGGAGGCGGCGTCAAATGCAAAGTGTCAAGGAGGGAAGTCACGCAAGGCTCTAATAGATGCAGAGGAGTCAGCCGTGTTAGTCTGTGTTAGCAAAAGAGTAAAAAGCCCAGGAGCAACTTTTAAGACTAGCAAACTGTGTTGTAGCATGAGCTTTCGAGAAACACAGCCCTCTTTGTCAGATGCGTGGAAGGCATAGAGAAACTGGCCAGAGATAGATAGGTGGTCAGGGGAGGGGGGGAGAGGATGCCGAAAGTGCCGTGGAAATGCCAGGCAGGTGCAAAAGTCACGAAAAAGGCTGAATGCACGATCCAGGCTGAGGCTCCCTCTAAGCTGTGGAGTCTTGTGAGCAAAAATTCCACTTTGTGAGCTGCTGGCATTAAAGTTGTGAGTGATTGATTTGGCTGCTGTGTAAAGTAGTTTGCTCTGGAGCCCTCCTTCCTCTGAGCTCAGACAAAAATGTGTGAGCTGGAGGCTAAAAAACTGTGAGCTAGTTCACACTATCTCAGCTTAGAGGGAACACTGGACTGTGACCCCCCCTTCCATTCCATTCTGATTTGTTAACAGAAGAAATGGGTCACACACCCAGCCTGGATTGTGCATTCAGCCTTTTTCGTGACTTTTGCACCTGCCTGGCATTTCCACGGCACTTTCGGCATCCTCTCCCCCCTCCCCTGACCACCTATCTATCTCTGCCCGGTTTCTTCATACCCTCCACGCACCTGACGAAGAGGGCTGTGTTTCTCGAAAGCTTATGCTACGATAAAGTTTATTAGTCTTAAAGGGGCTACTGGGCTTTTTTGTTGTTGTTCAGTTGCACAGTCGAGTCCGAGTCTTTGCGACCCCATGGACCAGATCACACCAGGCCCTCCTGTCTACTGGGCTTTTTACGATAACTCTAATAATAACTCGTCAGCATTCCAGGCATGAGCTCTGCTTAACAAGGTGCCTTTAAGACGATCCTCCTGTTTTGAAACGTTTTGCTGCATGTGCACAGTTTGCCTTCAGCTACACAGTGGAGATCCTTGCCCTGTGGTAGCAGCTGCCCCTGAAGCAACATTTTTAAAAATCTCCATTGGCCAATTAGAAGCCTCGATGGGCAAAAATACCATTTGGCCCCTCCCACTTTAAAAAAACTCTTGGTGAGCACCAGGGAAGGGGTCAGTGGATGACATGGTCCCCACGGGGAACAGGTTGGAGACTCCTGGTACAGGGCAAGCATGCAGGAACCATGTTGGCACATAGACCCTCAAAGCAATCCCAACTTAAGAACATAAGAACATAAGCGAAGCCAATGTTGGATCAGGCCAATGGCCCATCCAGTTCAACACACAGTGGCCAAAAATACCAGGTGCCATCATGAGGTCCAGCAGTGGGGCCAGGACACTAGAAGCCCTCCCACTGTTGTCCCCCCCAGGCACCAAGAATGCAGAGCATCACTTGCCCCAGACCGAGAGTCCCTATCTATACCTTGTGGCTCATAGCCACTGATGGACCTCTGCTCCAGATGTTTATCCAGTCCCCACTTGAAGCCGTCCATGCTTGTAGCTGCTGCCACTGCCTGTGGCAGTGAACTCCATGTGTGAATCACTCTTTGGGTGAAGAAGGACTTCATAAGAACATAAGAACATAAGAGAAGCCAATGTTGAATCAGGCCAATGGCCCATCTAGTCCAACACTCTGTCACACAGCGGCCAAAATATAACAGGTGCCATCAGGAGGTCCAGCAGTGGGGCCAGGGCACCAGAAGCCCTCCCACTGCTGCCCCCTCCAGCACCAAGAATAGAGTGCATCACCTGCCCCAGATTGAGAGTTCCCATCTATACCCTGTGGCTAATAGCCACTGGTGGACTTCTGCTCCATATGTTTATCTAATTTCCTCTTGAAACTGTCCATGCTTGCAGCTGCCACGACCTCCTGTGGCAGTGAATTCCATATGTTAATCACTCTTTGGGTGAAGAAGTATTTCCTTTTATCTGTTCTAACCCGACTGCTCAGCAATTTCATGGAGTGTGCACGAGTTCTTTTATTGTGAGAAAGGGAGAAAAGTACTTCTTTCTCAACCTGCTCAATCCCATTCATAATCTTATAAACCTCGATCATGTCACCTCTCAGCCGTCGTTTCTCCAAGCTAAAGAGCCCCAAGCATTTTAACCTTTCTTCATAGGGAAGGTGTTCCAACCCTTTTATCATTCTAGTTGCCCTTCTCTGCACTTTTTCCAATGCTATAATATCCTTTTTGAGATGTGGTGACCAGAACTGTACACAGTATTCCAAATGAGGTCGCACCAATGATTTATACAGGGGCATGATGATACTGGCTGATTTGTTATCAATTCCCTTCCTAATAATCCCCAGCATAGCGTTGGCCTTCTTTATTGCAGCTACACATTGTGTAGACATTTTCAGCGAGTTATCCACTACGACTCCAAGATCTCTCTCTTGGTCCGTCTCTGCCAGATCAGACCCCATCAACGTGTATTTATATTTAGGATTTTTGGCTCCAATGTGCATCACTTTGCACTTGGCCACATTGAACCCCATTTGCCACGTTGACGCCCATTCACCCATCCTCAACAGATCCCTTTGGAGTGCCTCACAATCCTCCCTGGTTTTCACCACCCTGAACAACTTTGTGTCATCTGCAAATTTAGCCACATCACTGCTTACTCCCAATTCCAAATCGTTAATAAACAAGTTAAAAAGCATCGGACCGAGTACTGATCCCTGTGGTACCCCACTGCTTACCACCCTCCACTGAGAACGTTTCCCATTTATACTCACTCTCTGTTTCCTATTTATAAGCCAATTTTTGATCCACAAGAGGACTTGTCCTTTTATCCCATGACTATTGAGCTTACTTAGGAGCCTTTGATGAGGAACTGTATCAAAAGCTTTCCGGAAGTCAAGGTAAATAATATCTATTGGGTCCCCCTTGTCCACATGTTTGTTCACTCCCTCAAAAAACACTAACAGGTTAGTGAGACAAGATCTTCCCTTACAGAACCCATGCTGAGTCTGCCTCAATAGTTTTTGTTCATCAATGTGCCTACTAATTCTTTCCTTAATAACAGTTTCCACCAACTTACCCGGTATCGATGTCAGACTGACTGGCCTGTAATTTCCTGGATCTCCCCTGGAGCCCTTTTTAAAGATGGGAGTGACATTAGCTACCTTCCAGTCCTCAGGAATTGAGGCAGATTTTAAAGAAAGATTACATATTTTTGTCAGGAGATCCACAAGTTCACATTTGAGTTCTTTCAGAACTCTCGGATGAATGCCATCCGGGCCTGGTGATTTATTAGTTTTTAAATTGTCCATCAGTCGGAGGACTTCCTCTCTTGTTACCGCAATCTGATTCAGGTCTTTCAAACCCTCTCCCGAAATCGGTGCTTCTGGAGTGGGCAAGCACTTCTCCTCTTCCACAGTGAAGACAGAGGCAAAAAATGCATTCAGCTTCTCAGCCATTTCCCTATCATCCTTCACTACTCCTTTTACCCCTTGGTCATCCAAGGGCCCCACTGCCTCCCTGGCTGGCTTCCTACTTCTAATGTATTTGAAGAAAGTTTTATTGTTGGTCTTTATGTTTTTTGCGATATGCTCCTCATATTCCCTTTTTGCTTGCCTGATCACAGACTTGCATTTTATTTGCCATAGTCTGTGTTCCCTTTATCAACCTCACTAAGACTAGCTTTCCACCGCTTAAAGGAATCCTTCTTACCTTTTACAGCTTCCATTACTTTATTTGTTAACCATGCAGGCTTTTTTCTATACCTATTTGTACCTTTCCTAACTTGCGGTATATATTTTTTCTGAGCTTCTAGGATTGTCTTTTTAAATAGTCTCCAAGCTTCCCCAATGGTTTTGACCTTCTCCACTCTTCCTTTCAATTTCTTCCTCACATGTCCCCTCATACCAGAGAAGTTACCCCTTTTAAAGTTAAAAGTGGTTGCATCAGTCTTTTGGGCAACTCCCTATCTGTACAAATGTTAAACTCAATGACATTATGGTCACTGTTCCCAAGTGGTGCAATCACTTTTACATCTCTCACCAGGTCTTGGGTGTTACTTAGGACCAAATCCAGGATCGCCTCTCCCCTGGTAGGATCTGTGACCATCTGTTCCACAGCACAGTCATTGAGAGTGTCTAAGAACGCAATCTCTTTTCCCGACTAGAACTCATATTGACCCAATCAATGTGTGGGTAGTTAAAGTCGCTATTACAACACAGTTATTTCGTCTAGCCGCTATCTTTAATTCATTCATCATTTTATAATCCTCCTCTATCTTTTGATCTGGTGGGCGATAACAAACTCCCACTGTTAAGCCTCCTTTTGGACCCACTATTTCAACCCATAGCATTTCCAGATGTGAATCCAATTCTCTTACCCTCTCAATCTTACTGGACGGTATACCCTCTCTGACATACAGAGCCACCCCACCTCCAACCCTTTCCCCCTATCCTTCCGATATAATTTATAACCAGGAATCACTCAAGTTTCTGAAATACCCACAAAGTCTATTTCCCCCCAACACCAAGCATTCCAACTCCCCAATTTTACTTCGGAGACTTCTAGCATTTGTGTATAAACACTTATAGTTTCCCACGTTTGTTAAGCCCACAGCCTTCCTCTTGCTGCCTCGAGACCTTGCCAGGCAGTTCCTATCATTAGCCACAGTCTCAGTGGACAATTGTAATCCATTTCCTTGTACAAAAGTAATAGCTACCCCTTCATCTCTTTGAGATGAGCCATCCCGAACCAGAGACTTTTCATCTCCTGTCGGCTTTCCCCCATTATTCAGTTTAAAAACTGCTCTGCCACCTTTTTGATTTTGAGCGCCAGCAGCCTGGTTCCTTCTCGGGACAAGTGGAGACCGTCCCTTTTGTACAGCTCCCTCTTGTCCCAAAAAGCATCCCAGTGCCTAACAAACTTGAACCCTTCCCCCTACACCACCGTCTCATCCACGCATTGAGACTCCTGATCTGTGCCTGTCTCTCCGGCCCTGCGCGTGGAACAGGTAGCACTTCCGAGAAGGCTACCTTGGAGGTCCTGGCCTTGAGTTTCCTGCCCAGCAGCCTAAATTTCTCCTCCAGGACCTCACGACTGCATTTCCCCACATCGTTGGTGCCGACGTGCACCACGACCACTGGCTCCTCCCCAGCACTATCTACCAGCCTATCTAAAACACGCGTAATGTCCGCTACCTTCGCACCAGGCAGGCAAGTCACCATACGGTCAGTACGCGGGTTCGCCACCCAGCTGTCTATCTGCCTAAGGATCGAATCACCAACTACCAAGAGCCCCCTCCCACCCTTCCCAGGGACGGTTCCTTGGTACGAAAGGATACCCGTTCACCAGCTGAAGAAGAGGTCCCTTCTGAGGGCACATTCCCCTTATCCTCAGCTTGGTGCCCCTTTTCCCCTTGGCCCTCATGCTCCCTGGCAGCAGCCGGGCTGCCAGATCCAGAGTGGGACATATCTAACAAGTCCCCGAGAGTCTTCCCCGTGCACCTAACTGACTGTCCCTGCTTCTCCAGGTCAGCCACCTTGGCCTCAAGGGAGCAAACTCGCTCCCTGAGAACCAGGAGCTCCTTGCACCGAGCACACACCCAAGACTTCTGACCAGTGGGCAGATAGTCATACATGTGACACTCCATGCAAAACACTGGATAGCCCCCAACCCCTGCTGGCATTCTGGCTTCATAATTGTTTTTAAACAAATACTTTTCTATAACCCCCTTTTAAAACCCTTTGTATTTATATGGCTCCTGTTGTAGGAGTCTACTTACCTTACCAAGGAGCCAAGGTCCTGGCTTCCTGGCTCTTCCTGGGCTTCTTACAGAGCCCCTAGGCAAAGAGCCACAGGCAAAGAGCCTCGCCCTTTTGCTCTCGCCCTTCGGCTCGTGCCAGAGGCTCCTTTTATCCCTTCTAACCCAATTGCTCAGCAATTTCTTGGAGTGCTCACGAGATATTGCATTGTGAGAAAGGGAGAAAAGTACCTCTTTCTATCCCATGCATAATCTTATAAACCTTGATCATGTCACCCCTCAGCCGCTGTTTCTCCAAGCTAAGGAGCCCCAAGCGCTTTAATCTTTCTTCAACGGGAAAGTGTTCCAACCCTTTGATCATTCTAGTTGCCCTTTTCTGCACTTTTCCCAATGCTATAATATCCTTTTTGAGGTGTGGCGACCAGAACTTCCCTAGGGATCTCACCAGGTTGTTTCTTTCACTTGATCCAAAATTCAGAACCCCCCCCCCGCCACATTCCTGGCATCTGGGATGCATTCCAGCTCCTGTCCTGAGAAGGATACATTCCAGTGGTTTGGGAGGGGCATTTCCAGAAACCTTGCGGTGGGGTCACAAATCCACACTTGGATACCTTTGGAGCACGCAGTTCGGTTTTTTTTCAGCTTAAACCTACCTTGCAGGGCTGTTGTGTGGCTGAAATGCTGCCCCTCACTCCTAGGAATAAGGGCAGGGTTCCATATGCATCCATTCTGGCAGTGGTCTATTTTCTCTTCAGGGCGGCTTCGTCTCCAAGTCTGCCCGGCTCAAGGACTCCGCCGCCCAATTACTCTGAGGACATGTCAGCTGAATGATCAGTAGCCTTGGATTTCCCACGAACAGAAGTTCATTTCAGGAACTCAGACAGTTCCCCAAATTTTCACCCTCAAACGCTTCAGTGAGCCACCAGTTGGATTTGCACATCACAGGCACATCTTGGTGAGCAGAGAAGGTAAAACCTGAATGGGGGGGGGCTCCCCCCTCCCCAGCACAGAACTGAGACGTGGGCGGCAGCAAAATATGGAAGGATCGGGATTTGCCATCTCGCCTCTGCCACAAAGTTGGGCATGCTTGCCCTCTCCGTCTCCTGCGTATAGTATAGTATTTACTCAAATGCCAAGACTAGGTTTCCGCACAAGAGCTGCAGTTATGTCCAAGATCAATTCATGTGTGTGGCTGTGGTGGATAGCATTTTTAGAAGAAGAAGAAGAAGAAGAAGAAGAAGAAGAAGAAGAAGAAGAAGAAGAAGAAGAAGAAGAAGAAGAAGAAGAAGAAGAAGAAGAGAAGAGGAAGAGGAAGAGGAAGAGGAAGAGGAAGAGGAAGAGGAAGAGGAGATTGGATTTATACCCTGCCCGTCACTACCCAAGGGAGTCTCAGAGTAGTTTACAAACTCCTTTCCCTTCCCCTCCCCACAACAGACACCCTGTGAGGGAGGTGGGGTTGAGAGAGCTCTGACAGAAACTGCTCTTTTTCAAGAACAGCTGCGCCAGAACTATGGCTTGCCCAAGGTCATCCAGCAGGTGCAAGTGGAGGAGTGGGGAAGCAAACCCGGTTCTCCCAGATTAGAGTCTGTGTGCTTAACCACTACACCAAACTGGCTCTACAACAAAATCTCTCTTTTAAGGGGGTCATCTTACATTCCAGGCCATCTTCCTTTCGCTGCTGCTGGTGGACATTGCTGTGAAGTTGCAGCCAACTTATGGCGACCTCTGAGAGTTTTCAAGGCAGGAGGTGGTTTGCCAGGGCCGGCCTCTGCATAGCAACCCTGGACTTCCCTTGTTGGTCTCCCATCCAAGGACTAACCAGGGCCGATCTTGCTTAGCTTCTGAGATTTGATGAGATCAGGCTAGTCTGGGCCATTCAGGACAGGGCAAATACAGGACAGAGATATTAAAACCAGCCTACCTTGAAAGACTGTTGTTGTTAACTTCATTTATAGCCTGCCTTTCTCACTGTGACTCAAGGTGGAGTACCAGTTCCAGTAAAAACAACTCAAACAAGCAAAAGTCTCCAACGAAGGAACAATCATGGGCTAGGACTGGAAAACAATCTTTTAAGGATTAAGGTAAAGGTAAAGGTCTCCCTTGCTCAAAAGCCAGTCGAATCCGACTCTAGGGTTGCGGTGCTCATCTCCGTTTCAAAGCCGAAGAGCCAGCGCTGTCCAAAGACGTTTCTGTGGTCATGTGGCAGGCATGACTAAACACCAAGGCGCACGGGACGCTGTCACCTTCCCACCGAAATGGTACCTATTTATCTATTTGCAATTTCTTGCTTTTGAACTGCTAGGTTGGCAGGAGCTGGAACTAGAGACGGGAGCTCACTCCGTCATGCGGCATTCTCGGGTCTCGAACTGCTGAACTACTGAACTTCCACAGCCTGCAGTTCAGTGTCTAGGATTACAAGAAGGTAAGGATTACAAGGATTAAGGATTTAAGGCTGACAAGAAGGTAAAGTCAGATCCAGGTGGGCAGCCCTGTTGGTCTGAAGCACCAGGACAAAGGTGTGTGGGGGGCCACTCACACACGCGAGATAACGGGGGGGCGGAGAAGTGAGGCTGTTTCCCCCGGAGGAATTTGACCCGCAGTTGCGCGATCACATGGTCCTTGGAAGCAGTGGGGGCCGGCCGCCACCACGTGATCAGACGCAACTGCGGGTGAGTCACTTTGTGGGTTTTTTGCTGTTTGTTCCCAATGCATTTAAGCGGGGAATCGGTGAATCGCATCTCAGCACGAGGGCTCCCCGTGGAGGGTGCGATGAGGCGCATACTGAGACGGGGGAAAAACAACGGCACAGAGTCGGGATGGCCTGATCAGGCCATCCTGACGCTATGAGAGCGCGCTGGAGCCATCACACAGTGGGAAAGTCCGTCCGTGGCCCGGAGCAACCCCGTTTGCTACTGGACTTGCCCTGGTGTCTTTTTACTCCGCTTCTGCAGCGGAGCAGAACGGGTTGCCGACGGGTGCTTAAGTGACGTTCCAAACCGAGTGGCCCTAGTAGGGGCTGCTTGGCTCATACATGGGATTGGGCTCTGCTCGTTCCTAGCCAGTGGTGACCCTAGCGTTGCCAACCTCCAGGTGGCCAAAAACAACCAAGGACAACGGAGTGAGAGAGCTGCTGTAACCAAATATGTTAAACTCCGACAATGGGCTGCACTCAGAGGCTCCCAAATCATATAAACAGCCCCCCAGTAAGAATTCATGAACATTAATAATGTCCTATTTGATCCGTTGACAACTGGACTTCTGTAAATTTTGTGAGTTCATTGGTACTAATGTTGTATGTGACTACAGTGTTGTACTCGGGGGGGTTTTTTGGTAGAAAAGGCCCAGCAGGAACTCGTTAGCATAATAGGCCACACCCAACAGCCGAGACTTATTAGCATATTAGGCCACAGCCCTTGTCGGTACAGCTTATTAGCATATTAGGCCACACCCCCATGTTACCAGAAGTGTGGTCATCCAGCTTCTTATTCTGTTGACCTTGTTTGTTGTCAAAACCCAGGACTTTTTTTGGTAGCAGGAACTCCTTTGCATGTTAGGCCACACACCCCTCATGTAGCCAATCCTAATGAGTTTCTGCTGTTGGGTGTGGCCTGTTATGCTAATGAGTTCCTGCTGGGCGTGGCCAACTTGGGAGCCAGCCGGAACTCCATTCCTGTGCGTTCCTGCCCCAAAATAGCCCTTGTTGTACTGTTTTCAGTACAGCAATGTTTGTGAATTCTTACTGGTGGAACGCTTATATGATCTGGGAGCCTCTGAGATGCTGCCCATCTTCAAAGTTTAACATATTTGGTTACAGCAGCCTCCAGGTGGTGGCAGGAGATCTCCCACTATTACAACTGATCTCCAGGCGATAGAAATCACTTCACCTGGAGAAAATGGCCGCACTGGAAGACATTTCACCCCATGGCATTCTACCCCATTGAAGTCCCTCCCCTCCCCAAACTCCGCCCTCCTCAGGCTCCACCCCCAAATCTCTGGGTATTTCCCAACCCATAGCTGGCAACCCCAGGTGACCTGCTTAGTGAAGCAGGCCACCATGAAGCTTCCCAGGAGGTTACAGGGCCAATCCTTAGGGTCGCCAGTCGCCAGGTGGTAGCTGGAGATAGCTCGGAATTACAGCTGGTCTCCAGGCAAAAGAGACCAGTTCCCCTGGAGAAAACAGCTGCCGGGAAAGGTGGACTCTAGCAGAGGTGTTGAACTCATTTGTAATGAAGGCTAGATCTGACACAAATGTCACTTTGTCGGGCCAGGCCATGTGTGCCATAAAATGTAATGCCAGGTACGAGAGATATAAACTTTATAAAGGACACAGGCAAATCCAATTCATTATTTTTTACTCCAAATACAAACAAAAACAATTGATTCCTAGCACCAGAAGCAATTGATTTACTGGGGAACCCACAAAAGCCCCAATGTATTTAATCATATGCAAGATTAGGGCTTTTTCCCCAAGGGATACCACAAAAGGGGGAGTAACTTACATTTCCATCCATACCAGAAGAACCCTGGATGGGCCCCTTCCAGCCCTCGGGCCTTCTGTCTGACAGCCCTGCCTCTGGCACACCCCACGGAGGTCTCTCCCCACCCCAAACCCTGTCCTCCTCTGGTCCCACCTCCACAATCTCCAGGAGTTTCACCGTGCAGGACCAGCAACCCGCCTGACCCTCAAGGGACCCTCTTCCATTTCTCATCTCTGCCCCTTCAGCTTTCAGCTCCTCATTTCCATTGGCCTCTCACCCTTGTGTGAGTCAGACCCATGAGACTTCATTTTGGGGCTCCCTTCAGTTCCCTTGTGCTGAATTCTCCCTAACAGCCAAACACATTTTCCAGTTCTTATTGGTGCATCCCTAGGCCAGACGTATAACCAGTGCTCCATCCCCACATCTGCAGGAGTTCCCCAACCTGGCACTGGCAAGCCTCTACTCTCCCCACCGGTGGCATTATACCTGTAAAGTACTGAGGCTGGAGACTCAGCATAGCGAATCAGCTCTTGTTTATTGGATTACATCAGGAACGAAAGATAAACTGGCCAGGCAGTGACCGGCTTATATGCGTGCCCCACACCACACACCCACACACCCACCCATCACCCGTGATTGGCCTCATTTACAAGTCAACACTTCAACAGGTCTACTTTTGGATCCGGGCGAGCCCATAAGTGCGCCTTTGGATCCGAGGTAGCTATTGTCTTTGGAACGAAGGTCTGAGGTTTGTTGGACCACATGGTCAGGCCACCTCCGTGGCGGCCATCTTCTATAGTTAATACATAACACCCTTCCCCCCATAGTTCAGGTGTTCCCGCAAACATAGTCCTTCAAGTACTCTGGGCACCACAGTTCCCGAGTCGACCTGCATGGCTCCGGAAGAGGACAGTTGGGTGTGTGCTGGGCCGGCTCTGGTGGGACCTGTGGCTCTGGGGCCACCTGCAGGTGAAGCGTTGTCAGTGTTTCCAGGTGCGGGAAGTGCTCTGGTGGGAGGGACATCCATCGGTTCGCTGCTAAGCACGTTGACTTCCAGCTTGGCCTCCACGTCCCCAGGTTCATCTAAGGGCATCAGCCGGTGGTGGAGCTGGTCCACGTGTCTCTGCAGTAGCTGGCCATCTTCCGTTGAGACCTTGTATGAAAGAGATCCTGTCATTCAGACCACTCGGGCTGGAATCCAGGGTGGCCCACATGCATAATTACGAGCATACATGGGGTCCTCCAGGAAGAACCCCTGTGGGGCAGTCTGTAGTTCTATTCCCAGTGTGTGGTCGGGTGCCCAGTCCGGGTGTAGGTGGCCCAAACAGGTTGTCAGGCGCCTGCCCATGAGCATCTCTATGGGACAGCAGCCGGTGGCAGTGTGCGGGGTTGTCCTTTGGCCGAACAGAAAGGCGGCTAACCGGTGGTCCCAGTCCCTGTGGATGATTCGCCGCAGCACCTCTTTCATCGTCCACACCATTCACTCCACCTGGCCATTGGTGGCTGGGTGAAAGGGCACTGAGCGGATGTGCCGAATCCCATAGTACCTCACGAAGTCCCCGAACTCAGCCGACGTGAAGGCAGCTCCGTTGTCGGATACCAGTGTGTCTGGGATGCTGTGGGTACTAAACACCTTCCATAGGGACTTGATCACAGCCCAGGACAACGTGGAGGGGACTGGAATGACTTCTAGCCATTTGGAGAAGGCATCTACTAAGATAAAGAAAATTTGCCCCTGGAACGGGCCAGCAAAATCCAGGTGCAGGCGAGCTCATGGTTTGCTGGAGGACTCCCATGCATGCACCGGGGCGCCTGGGTGGGGGCTGGCCGTGTCTCCTGGCAAGTCTGGCAGCGTTTGACTAGGTCCTCTATCTCCCCGTCCAAACCCAGCCACCAGACATAGCTCCGCACGAGGGTCTTCATTCGCACGATTCCCAGATGGGTCTCGTGTAGCTCTGTGAGCATGCATTTGCATAGGGGAGTGGGGATCACTACCCGACTACCCCACAAGAGACCCTTTGTGGGCAGACAACTCATCCTGGTGGGACGAGGAGGCGACGAAGTCCACACCCACTTTCCTTGTGGGCCAGCCCCTCCCCACCCAGTCCAACACCCAGGAGAGGATGTGGTCTTTACTGGTGTCCTTGGCCACCTTGTGTACCTGGATCGGCTGGTTGGGCAGGTCCTCCAGCAGCTGGATCTGGTGTGCCGGTGCAGGGTCTGGGTAGCACCTCGGAAGGGGAAGGCGGCTCAGGGCGTCAGCATGGCCCACGGACTTACCTGGCCGGTGCAGCAGACTGTATTGGTAGCTGGCCAGGAACATCGACCAGCGCAGCACCCACAGCGGCATCATCTGGGGTGTTTGACGATCTGGGGCCAGGAGACCCAAGAGCGGCTTGTGGTCAGTGAGTATGGAGAATGGGCGGCCATAGAAGTAGTGATGGATTTTTTTTACTCCTGCCACGATGGCCAACGCCTCCTTGTCGATCTGCACGTAGTTGTACTTGGCCCATGACAAGGTTCAGGAATAATAAGCCAACGGCACTTTGTGGTTATCTGGGAGCTGGTGGCCCAGCACAGCCCCCACCCCATAAGGTGAGGCATCACAGGCAAGGACCACAGGAAGGGACTCATTGAAGTGAGACAAAACAGAATTTGAGACGAGGAGGTCCTTGACCGCTTGGAAGGCCACGGCGTGATGCAGGCCCCAAGCCCATTGAGCCTTTTTATCCAATAGGCGGTGGAGGGACTCGGCCATGGCCGCCTTATGGGGGAAAATGAATGATAAAAATTAAGGAGGCCTAAGAAAGCCTGCAATTCAGTCTTAGAGGTCGGGGTCGGGGCATCCACAATTGCCTTTATTTTGTCCCAGGTTGGATGGATGCTGCTTGCGTCGACCTGGAACCCAAGGAAGTCCACGCAAGGCACCCAGAGGATGCATTTTTCTCACTTCACGTTTAGTCCTGCTTCGCTGAAACGGTGAAGCACTGCCCGCAAGCGGTCTGCGAAAATGTCTGCTGATGGTGCCGAGATCAAAACATCATTGAAGAAGGGCTGTACTCTGGGAATTCCTTTAAGCAAAGAGTCCGTTAAGTTTTGGAGTATTCCCGGAGCCACACTCACTCTGAATTGCAACCTCCGCACCTTAAAAGCCCCCCTGTGAGTGACAGTGGTCTGGGCTTTGGCCATGGCGTCATCCACCAGGAACTGCTGGTAGGCCTGCGCCAGATCCAGCTTCCCAAAAATTTTGGCCCCGGCTTGGGACGCGAGCACGTGGCTGACCACCGGCACGGGATGCGCATGATCTTGCAACACCTTGTTTATTGTGCATTTATAGTCCGCACAAATCCTGATGTCCCCATTTGGTTTGACTGGTGTGACTATTGGCATTTCCCACCTCACGTGTGGGACTGGTTCTAGGACCCCTTGGCTGACCAGGCAATCCAGCTCTGCCCCAATTTTCGGATGGAGAGCTAACGGGGGGTGTTGATTTTTCAGGCAGATGGGGCGCACCACTGGGTCGAGCTCTAGAGTTACTGGCGGCCCGGTGTACCGTCTGAGTGCGCCGTCGAATACTGTGGGGAATTCCTGGCACACATGACTATAGTCCCCGTGCCCCACTTGGTTGATCCCCGTTATCGCCAACCCCAGGGCATCGAACCAGGCGAGGCCCAGTAGGCTGGTGAGAGGGGCCTGGACCACGACTGGTTCCAAGAGACCTTCGAAAGCCCTGTATTTCACTCTGAACTGGCCCACCCTCTTAACTGCTACTGGATTCCTCTGAAAGTCCCTTAACCTGAGGCTGGTAGCCTCTAGTGGGGGCCTCCCGTTTGGGCATCGCTTCCGGAGGGTCTCATCTGAGATAATAGAAAGGGACGATCCCGTGTCCAGCTCCATTTCACAAGGGGCCCCCTCTATCAATACAGTCACAGTCAGTTTGTGGGCGGACCCCTGGGGCAAGTAGTGTGGATGGTTCTGGTGGATGGTGAAGCTGTGGTCCACAGTCCCTTGGTGCGTGGAGGTGCCCTTGGCATTCCGCGAATGGCAGGCGCGGGCGATGTGCCCCTGCTTCCCACATGTCTGGCAAACGGTTTCTTGGAACTGGCAGGTTTTCCTCTTGTGCGGATCCCCGCAGCTGGCACAAAGCACAGACCCGGGTAGCTTGGCGATGTCCCTTGAAGCAGGGCAGATGGCTGTCGAGTGGCTTTTGCGCATGCCAGGCCGTGTGTGAGGCTTCACCTGATGGGTTTCCTTGTCTGAGATGTTGGATTCTGACGGTCTGGTGGGCAAAGTGGGCCTGTCGGTCTCTTTGTGGCTTCTCAAAGGCGGTCGCTGTCTGGAGTGCGGTGTCCAGCTTTAGGTCTGCCTGGGTGGTGAGTTTCTGCCGCCACTTTGGATCACTGACTCCCCATAGGAACTGGGTCAGTAGAGTGTCCTGGAGGGAAGGGAACTCACATTCGCTGGCGAGGCGGCAGAGGTCAGCAAGGAATTCTGCTGTCGACTCTCCTGTCTTCTGAGTTCAGCCGATGAAGTCCATTCGGACAGCCCACTTCAAGGGTTTCGGGGCGTAGTAATTGGTCAGGGTGGTGATCAACTCGCCATAGGTCGCGGTTTCCAGCGTCTTTGGCACGATGAGATTCTGTGCCAGCCGGATGGTGTCGATGCTCAGCAGCCATGACTTCTTGAGTTCTGCATCGGTTTCTCCCTGGATAGTCAAGAAGTGTTTCAGCTGGGCAGCCCAGGCCCCCCAGTACTTGGGATGGGTAGGGTCAAATGCCGAGAAGTGTTGTCCCAGAGCAGAAGCCATGACTCGTTGCGGTAGCAGCTGTGCAGGAACCGGTTGTGATGACGCGGTGGCTGTGGTCTGTGGTCTGCTGGTGGGAGCAGTGTGTGGTGAGGAGTCCTCAGCCTCCATGGTGGTCGCTGGTGTGGTGCTCGTGGTCGCGGTGGAGTCAGGCTTGCTCACGGGATCCCATCCTCGTCACCAGTGTGAAGTACTGAGGCCAGAGACTCAGCATAGCGAATCAGCTCTTCTTTATTGGATTACATCACGAACAAAAGATAAACTGGCCAGGCAGTGACCAGCTTATATGCGTGCCCCACACCACCCACACACACCCATCACCCGTGATCGGCCTCATTTACAAGTCAACACTTCAATAGGTCTACTTTTGGATCTGGGCGAGCTCATAAGTGTGCCTTTGGATCCGAGGTAGCTATTGTCTTTGGAACGGAGGTCTGAGGTTTGTCGGACCGCATGGGCAGGCCAGCTCCGTGGTGGCCATCTTCTATAGCTAATGCATAACAATACCCCATTGAGGTTTCTTCCCTCCCCAAACCCCGCCTTCCTCAGGTTTGTGATTTCACACATGGGATTATGGCTCCTGATATGGCCCCTTAGCCAAAGTCTGTACAAGGAGAAGGTGGAACGTATCTCGAGTCTCTCTTGAGAGCTGGGCGAGGCCATACATCTCTGGCAAACCAGTTTCTTTGGAGGAAATAAGAATGAAAGGCTAGATTTCGGGGGGAGGACCTGCAGAGGGGGGGGCAGTGTTCCCTCTAAGCTGCGTTACTGTGAGCTAGCTCATAGTTCTTTAGCCTCCGGCTCACACATTTCTGTCTTAGCTCTGGAAGGAGGGCTCCAGGGCAAACTAACTGATGGCAGCAGCCAAATCGCTGGCTCACAACTTTAATGCCGGTAGCTCACATGGTAGAATTTTTGCTCACAAGACTCCGCAGCGTAGAGATGAGTGTGTGCGTCCGTGCGTGTGCGTGTGTCTGGGTGTGAATTAACTCCCCCCCACCCCAGTGTTAGCGGCTGACACATCTGGAAGAGGTGGATCTGCCAGTGTACCTTTGGCTTCTAGCTTCGGAAAAGAGAGAGGAACAGCAGGCGGGGGGGGGGATGTGGAGAAGAAGGAGAGAAAAGGGAGGGGAGAACAAAGAGAGGCTCCGCATGCCCAGAGTCTCTGGCTGCCTCCTCCTGCTCCCATTCTCCTTTTCTTGCAAATGTTTAGAAAGGAAAGAGATCCAAGTGGAGTTCCCCCCCTTGCCCCCTGGAACAGAGAGAGGGAGGGAGAGAGGGAGGGGGGAGAGGCAGAGGCCACGGCTGGATTAATAGAACAAAGAGGCAGTGAGGTTCCTTCCCCCCCCCCACTCCCGGAAGCACATAATACTCCCATAGAATCAGATTCATGGAGATGGTTGTGCTAAGAAGTGGTGATGGATGAAACGAGGAAGGCAAGAAGGACGGGAAGGAGATAATCAATGGAAGGAAAGTCCGGGGGTGGGGGTTGAAGGCTGGATAAATTACCCAGCACCTGTGAAAAATGATGGATAGCAAAAAGTCCTCAGAGAGAGGGGGGCGCGCGCAAAGTAATTTGGGTAATTTGCCCAAATCATCTAACAAAAATGGACTGGAAGTGGAGTGGGGGGTGAGGAACTCACGCTGACCACAAGCTTTGGGCAAAAATAGCCAGACTTCGGAAGGACACCGACAGGCCCTGTCAGCAGAGTCAGACTGGTCTCTGGCTGGCAGCAACTCTCTGGGGTGTGTGGAAGAGAGAGGCCTTTCCCAGGGCCTGAGACCGGTCAAGGGCAGATCACCATGGACTCAGCTATGGGAACAAAGCAGAGGCCCTACTGCAGATGAACTGGGCTTCCCCTAGACAAACAGGAGAGCTTCAGACGGAGACGGACCATTGGTCCATGGAGCGCGGAGTATTACCTGCTCTGCCCAGCAGCTGCTCTGCAGAAAAGGAGGAGGAGGAGGAGGAGATTGGATTGATACCCTGCCCTTCACTTCACTTGGAGTCTCAGAGCGGCTCACAATCCCTTTCCCTTCCCCTCCCCACAACAGACACCCTGTGAGGTAGGTGGGGCTGAGAGAGCTGAACTGCCCTTGAGAGAACAGCTCTGAAAGAACTTATGCCTGACCCAAGGGTACACCCGCAGCTGCATGTGGAGGCGTGGGGAATCAAACTCGGTTCTCCCAGATTAGAGTCCGCTGCTCTCAACCACTGCACCAGACTGGCTCTCTCCTGCTGACACTGCCTCCCTGAGATCCCTTGCAGAGTTGCCAGCTCCAGGCTGGGAAATTCCTGGAGATTTTAAGAGATGGAGCCTGGGAAGGGCGGCGTTTGGGGAAGGGAGGGACCTTAACAGGGCATAATGCCATAGAGACCAGCCTCCAAAGCAGCCAGTTTCTCCAGGGGAACTGATATTGGTCATCTGGAAATCAATTGCAATAGCGGAAGATCTCCAGGTGCCACCTGGTGGTTGGCAACCCTGTTTCCAGGCCCTGGCTGGCGGTCCCTAACCAGAAGTGTGACAAAGTAGTAATAATATCTCATTATTGTATGGTTTTGTGTGTAGTATAGCCAGGAGATCCAAAGATTGTCTGGCAGCCTTACATTCTAGCTCTTTTGTGGCGAGCTAGGCTTTTTGGGGGGGCCGAGAGAGCTCTGAAAGAGCTGTGACTGACTGAAGGTCACCGAGCTGGCTTCGTGCGGAGGAGTGGGGAATCAAACCCGGTTCTCCAGCTTCGAGTCCCCCGCCCTTAACCACTACACCGAACTGGCTCCCGTTTGACAAAGTGATTACAATTCATGAAAGCTCGTCTAGAAAGAAATGTGGTTAGTCTTGAAAGGGTCATTGGACTTTGGTTTTACTTGGCAGAGAATGATCATTCCCACGTCCACTAACCCAGGATCCTTTGCACTGACAATGTGCAGGGTCAAACCAGGCCCTTATCAGGCACACAGACGGCACAGGACCACTGAGCAAACACCCTTCTCTGCGAAAGGCCTGGCCTTGTGACAAAGGAGAGAACATCATGCTGATTTCCACCTTGGCACCATCATCTGATGTGAAAAGTTACTGTGCACTTTGGAAACTTTCTGTGAAGCGGGGGGGGAGAGAAAGAGAAGCCGGCAACCTACTTTCTTTTGGTGTCCTGCGGTTCTTCTGTCTTCAGCGTCTTTGTGGACGGAATTATCCTCCTCCTTTTTTTAAAAAAAAACAACCTGACCTAGTTCGATGCCAATTTGCTCCTTGTGACAGAAGTCAGCTCAGAGTATATATTTCCCCCTTTCACAATCTCCTGCTGCCTTCAAAGGAGAGCCGGAGACACCAAAAGGCGTTTCCCTTTAATGGGAAAGTGAAGGTCTTTAAAGTTGCACATCAGCAGTGGGGTTTTGGTTGGTACCAGGCCCGTAGCCAGGATCTTTTTGTTGGGTGGGGGCATTTAAATTTTTAAGGGGGCAACTAAATTACAGTTAACTAAATTAATCTGAATGTCTGTCTTCAAAGGGGGATGGGCTCCAAGCCTGTTTCGAGCCCTTCCTTTCAAGGGACGGGGCAGCGAGTCCGCCAGTTCCCAGGAAAAAACTGCTCAGGGGGCATTTAGTTGCCTTCAGAAGGCATTCAAATGCCTTCTGAGTTCCCTTCCACAGGGCAAGAAAGCTTAGAAGGGCACCTCCAATACATCTCCCAACAACCCCCCTTTCTGCTAGCCCAGTACCACCTAGGTCCAGGGTTCCCTCGAAGCTGAGTGAGTGTGAGCTAGCTCACAGGTTTTTAGCCTCCGGCTCACACATTTTTGTCTTGGCTCAGGAAGGAGGGCTCCAGAGCAAAGCAATTTATGCAGCAGCCCAATCGCTCGCTCACAACTTTCATGCCCGTAGCTCACACAAAGTAGAATCTCTGCTCACAAGACTCCACTGCTTAGAGGGAACATTGCCTGGGTCATGGTCAAAAATAAGGTTTCTAAATACAGTTGCTTATCATTGGAAGAATTCTATTAGTCCATCTAGACAACAATGGTATACAAAACTTTGGAGTATTTATATAATGTCTAAAATTACGGAAAACATTAGTGATAAACATACTATTATTACCTCATCTTCTTTTACAACAATTTGGTTCCCCATTGTACAATATTTGACAGAACAAAGTGTAATCCCTCCAATAATAGATACTCTGCATCTTTGGTAGATTCAGTCAAAGAATATTGCAGTTCTATGGTTATAGATATATGACTAATATTTTAATTGTGTGATTGTATTCTTTGCGTAATTATATATATATATATATATATATATATATATATATATATATATATATATTTCCTTACCTGGTATACATTACTTATGTTGTATTCATTAAAGTTAATAAAATGTTATTTTTTAAAAAAAGGTTTCTGACCTGGCTATCTGTGGGGTGGGGCTTTTAATTAAGGGGGCAGGCCCCCCCGAATGCCCCGCTGTAGCTATGGGCCTGGTTGGCAAGCTGTCGCCCCCTCCAGCCAGATTTCCACCACCACCACCTTTAGGCCATGCCTGTCCACACCTGGTGCTGAGAAAGCCAGTGCATAGAGTCAGGGCTGCCAGCTCTAGGTTGGGGAATACCTGGAGACCTGGCGGTGGGTGGAGCCTGAGGAAGGCGGGGTTTGGGGAAAGGAAGGACTTCAGCTGAGCACAACGCCATAGAGGCCACCTTCCAAAGTGGCCACGTTCTCCAGGTGAACTGATCTCTGTCACCTGGAAATGGGGTTGCCAGCTTTGGGTTGAAAAAAACAACAGAAACAACAACAACAACAGTTTGGGTTTATGCCCCACCCTTCACTACCCCAAAGGAGTCTCAGAGCAGCCTACTATCTCCTTTCCCTTCCCCTCCCCACAACAGACACCCTGTGAGGGAGGTGGGGCTGAGAGAGCTCTCCCAAGAACTGCTCTTGAGAGAACAGCTCTGAAAGAACTTGTGACTGACCCAAGGTCACACCAGCAGCTGCATGTGGAGGAGTGGGGAATCAAACCCGGTTCTCCCAGATTAGAGTCCATGCTCCTAACCACTACACCAAACTGGCTCCACTACACCTGGAGATTTGGAGGGTGAAACACGAGGAGGGCAGGTTTTGGGGTGAGGAGGGACTACTGTGGTGTATGCCTTGGAGTCCACCTTCCAAAGTGGCCATTTTCTCCCGGGGAATGGATCTCTTTTGCCTGGAGATCAGTTGTAATCTCAGGAGATCTCCAACCAGCACCTGGAAGCTAAGTCAAGGACGAGAGATCCTGGGACAGGCTGAACTTTGTAAGGAAAAACAACCGTGATATAATAACGAAACCTTGTTAGGGAAAAATGTATCTTCTTTAATTATCCAGTGAATAACAAATCATTGAAGGTATTTTCTTTGAAGTAAATTGGTCTCGAGTTTTTCTTTCTGACGGTACAGCGCTCAATAGACCGTTTCACTCAAGGTTTCATCAGATGAGACCTTAACGCCTTTTGTATTTTTTTCAACTCCCTCTTCCTTTCTAACTTACATCCCTCTTCTTGTACAGCCAAGGTCTTCTCTGAAGCAGTCAGTGGCTAATATATTCATATGTATTCAAAATGGTTCACACAGGGCTCCTTAAATACAATTCGATATATTAGAGTGCAGCCAGGCCCTCTTCCTGTGCAGCCAAGGCCATCTCTAAAGTGGTCAGTGGCGACAAATGCCCAGGCTCCCTTCGTTTCAGTACTTCCTTTCTTCAGGCCACCTTCCAGAAGAACTAGAGAAGAAGACTTCAAGCAAGTAACCTATTGCAAAGGAACTTCATGCAGATAAACTCAGGAAGAGAGTTTGGCTGTATTCTAATGTGTTTAAGCTGTTTAAAGAGTCCTATGTGCAACATATTGAATATATATGAATGTATTAGATGTTAGTTGTTTATAAACTTCGAATTAAATTATCTTTAGGACTTTACATGCCCATCTGTATTTTTTATACAGTGCTACAGCTGCAGTGGCTCAAGTGGTTAAGACGCTGAGCTGCAGGCTAGAAGGTCGGTAGTTCATCCGTTCGAGACCCAACTGCCACATGATGGAGTGAGCTCCCGTCTCTGGTTCCAGCTCCTGCCAACCTAGCAGTTCGAAAGCAAGAAATTGCAAGTAGACAAATAGGTATCGCTTCGGTGGGAAGGTAATAGCGTTCTGTGCACCTTGGCGTTCAGTCATGCTGGCCACGTGACCACAGAAACGTCTTCGGACAGCGCTGGCTCTTCGGCTTGGAAACGGAGATGAGCTCCGCAACCCTAGAGTCAGATTCAACTGGCTTTCGAGCAAGGGAACCTTTACCTTTACCTTTACAGCCTCAGTGCTGTGATTTTGTATCAAACCAGCAACCCAGGTGAAGAGGTGACCCCCCCGCTGTACAGATGGGTTAGGGCTGAAAACGTTTTGGGGAGACTGTACAGATCTATTGGACCATTTGGTGGGTCACTCTGAAAGTCTGTCTAGCCCAGCTTGCAATGGTGGCTTGCCAAGGTGTCCCCACATTTCCCCCTGTTGTTTGCTCTCTGGCACTCAAAGACAGACTACCTTCAGACCTGGAGGTTCTGTTTGCTTCTCACAGCTACAGATAAGCGCACCGTTCACATCTAATTAGGATTGCCAGCTCTGGTCTGGGAAATACCTGGAGATTTGGGGGCAAAGCCTGAGGAGGGCAGGGTTTGGGGAGGGTATAATGCCAAAGAGCCTGCTTTACAGTGCAAAAGTGCAAAATGTAGCGGCTAGCCTTCTGAGGGGTCTCCCCTTGAGGGAGCACACCCAGCCGGCCCTGAAAGCATTGCACTGGCTGCCGATAGCATACCGGATTCGCTTCAAGGTGCTGGTTCTTACCTTTAAAGCCCTTTATGGCCAGGGTCCAACTTATCTGAGGGACCGCCTTTCCCCATATATCCCCCAGAGAGCACTACGGTCAGGGAATCAAAATCAATCCCCCCCCCCCAGGCCCTAAGGATGCCAGGCTGGCTGTAACTTGGGTCAGGGCTTTTTCGGTGGCAGCTCCATACTGGTAGAACAAGCTCCCAGAGGAGATCAGGGCCCTGTGGGACCTTTTACAATTCTGCAGGGCCTGCAAGACGGAGCTCTCCCACCAGGCCTTTGGTTAGGAGCCGCCACCATCACTAGTTGCCATCACTAGTAACCATCACTAGTAACAACTGTAGAGCCTGGTTCCTGGCGAATTACCGACAGCCTGTGCAGGCCAAGTAAGATCAGGGCTGCAAGCGAGCACCACCCGCAACGCACCCACGCAGCAGGGCCATTGTTACGATGCTGGAATCACCCCGCTAGCACTTTAATATTGCATTGTCTTAATGGACTCTTTTAAAGGGTTTGGTGGTTTGACTGTTTTAACCTCCGTTTTATTCAGTGAGTCACCCTGAGCCCGCTCCGGCGGGGGGGAAGGGGGGGGGATAGAAATTAGAATATAAATAAATAAAATGAATAAATAAATTCCAGAGCAGGCGTTTTCTCCAGGCGAGCTGATCTCTGTCACCTGGAGGCCATTTGCCATCCCAGGAGATCTTCAGCCACTGCCTGGAGGTTGGCAACCCCATGACTTGTCCGTTTGAAAAGTCACCTGGACGTCGCAGCCGCAGTCCTCGCTTGCCTCAGAGAAATTCCGCCAATAATATATTTCCTCCTGTCTGGCCTGAAGACAATAGCCAACCAGCTTTGTTAGGCTTCGAAGACGAGAGAGATCCCTTCCACCCCCCACCCCAGGTACCCTTCACAATTGTACGGAACTGGACTTCCGGCTTTACTTTAGTTTTTACTCTAAACGACATGTGCAAGAAAAAAGCTCTCCGTGCATGTTTTGTGTCTCTGTGTTGTATGCTCTGACTCCCAACCCACTCCATGGCCTTTTCTGCACCTCCCTATACCATTCCCACCCCCTTCCCTCCAGCCCCCCCCCATCTCCACCCCAGCTGCACAGGATGAGTGCCGGAGAACAGAAGCTGCTGTATACCCACACAGGACAATCCTTGGGCTATGATACAGGCGATTCAGAACGAGCAGGAAACTAGGCCCGGCTTCACAGGCAAAAGGGGGGCTATACAACAGAATAGGAAATGAAACTCCTCCTCTATAGGATTTCGGGAGGGGGAACGCATCCTATAGAAATGAATAGGGGATTTCTTTCCTGCTGGGGACGGTGCCAAGGAAGGGCAGAAAGGGGCCTTTTCTCTTTTCTGTGCCAGCTCTGTAGGATGCCGTTAAGGACGGTGCAAGTCGGTGACAGGTTGGCCGGGGAGGGGGAGGGTGGGTGAATGAGCCCCTCCGGGACAGGAAGGAAAGAAGCTCTTTTAACACACACGCCATGTGACACCTCTGGCCTTCCACGAGGATTACAAAGCAGAGAGGGGATCTGTTTCCTTCAGGTCAAGGGGTGGGCGGGAATTCCATCAACTGTTCTATAAGATGCCAACGGAAGTCCAAAAGGGCCAGGGCCAGCTGCTGTTGGCAAATGGAATCCGGCACAATGGGATTTCTGGGCCCTCATCCTGTTTCTCACAGTTGCCATCTCCAGGTTGGGAAATCCGTGGAGATTTGGGAGGAGGGTGGGGGGGTCGGTGGCAATGTTCCCTCTAAGCTGAGTTAGTGTGAGCTAGCCCACAGTTTTTTTAGCCTCCAGCTCACAGATTTTTGTCTTAGCTCAGGAAGGGTGGCTCCCGAGCAGACCAATTGATGCAGCAGCCAAATTGCTCACTCACAACCGGTAGCTCACAAAGTAGACGTTTTGCTCACGAGACTCCATAGCTTAGAAGGAGCACTGGTTGGCAGGATTCGAGGAGCAAAAGGACCCTAGCAGGGTATCGTGTCCTCAGGTCAACCTCCGAAGCAGCCATATTCTCCAGGAGAACTGACCTCTGTTGTCTGGAGATCCGTTGGGATTCCAGGAGATCTCCAGGCCTCACCTGAAGGTTGGCCACCCTACTCACAATGGATGACTAGATGCCCCAAAACTGGAACAAAGGCCAACTGACCGTTCCCCCCACAACAACTGGCATCCAGAGCATCGTTCCCTCTAAGCTGTGGAGTCTTGTGAGCAAAAATTCTACTTTGTGAGCGACTGGCATTAAAGTTGTGAGCGAGCGATTTGGCTGCTGCATCAATCAGTTTGCTCTGGAGCCCTCCTCCCTGAGCGAAGGCAAAAAAGTGTGAGCCGGAGGCTAAAAAGCTGTGAGCCAGCTCACACTAGCTCAGCTTAGAGGGAACACTGATCCAGAGGTAGACGGCTTCTGAACATTTAGCCACTGTGGCTAATGACTGCCGTGAAGTTGTCTAATCTCCTTATTAAGCCATCTGTACTATTGGCCATCCAGTAGCGGTGAGTTCCACAAGCTTTAATTCTGTGTTCCGTTTTTTTTTTCCTGTCCTGAATCTACTGCCCACCCTAATTCATTGGGTGAACCCCAAATTCCAGTAGTATGGAACAGGGAGACATTTTCCCCCCTTTTTCTCGCCCTTCCTCCACACTGCACATCATTTTACAAACCTTTCCTGTGTATCCTTTTAAGTTGTCTTTTACTCTTGTTTCTGCTACATGCGGGTTAGGTGGCCATAGGCCAGCCACCCTCTACCAGCCTCAGTTTCCCCATCGGCAAGAGGAGGGTGATAATGCAGGTCTTCTGCACAGGGCTGTTGTAATAACTGCAAGGAGGTTGTGTGTCGGTCTGGAACACTGAAAGCCCTCTAGCAAGATAAGTGTTACTTTACCAAGAATGCTGGCATTCTCTAATGTGGTCAGCTGCCCGTTTTATGTATTTGATTACTTCATGTCTTGTCTGCCTTTCTCGTAGAGACTGAAAGTGGATTGTCCGTGCGTGTAAAGCACTGTCGAGTCGCAGCCAACTTACGGCAACCCCGTAGGGGTTTTCAAGGCGAGTGATTAACCCGAGGTGGTTTGGCATAGCCTTCCTCTGCAAAGTCTTCCTTGGTGGTCTCCCATCCATGTACTGATCCTGCTTAGCTTCTGAAATCTGACAAGATCTGGCTATACTGTACCATTCCACATCCCAGAAAGTGGAGGAAAGGAGATTGGATTTATACCCTGCCCTTCACCCGCAGTCTCAGAGTGGCTTAAAATCTCCTTTCCCTTCCCCTCCCCCCAACAGACACCCTGTGAGGTAGGTGGGGCTGAGAGATCTCTTTGAGAACTGTGCTTGAGAGAACAGCTCTGAGAGAACTTGTGACTGACCCAAGGATACCCAGCAGGCTACATATGGAGGAGTGGGGATTCAAACCCGGTTCTCCCAGATTAGAGTCTGCGATCCTAACCACTACTGGCTCTCAAGTGGATTGCAGAGGTATAAAAGGCAACACAAATCAAAAAATTATAATGAGTACAATGAACAAAGCAATAATACTGGATTGTGCAAATTTAAAAGGCAGATAGATAACAATGGAACTTCTAACATGGACTATTATAATAACATAATAAGCCACTTTGGATCCCCACTGGAGAGGAAACTGGGAAAATAGGAAGTAAATAAATAAATTGCAGTTCATAATCACATGTGCCTTTTATATAATGCTGTTCAGTTTTCCAAACCACTTCACAATAACCTTGTGAGGTAGTTGAGGGCCAGTTTGTTGTAGTGGTTAAGAGTGTGGACTCTAATCTGGGAGAACTGGGTTTGATCTCCCACTCATCCACATGCAGCTGCTGGTGTGACCTTGGGTCAGTCACAAGTTCTTTCTGAGCTGTTCTCTCAAGAGCAGTTCTTGGGAGAGCTCTCTCAGCCCCACCTACCTCACAGGCTGTCTGTTGTGGGGAGGGGAAGGGAAAGGAGTTTGTAAACTGCTCTGAGATTCCTTTGGGTAGTGAAGGGCGGGGTATATATCCAATCTCCACCTCTTTTTCTAGTTCAGTGCTGTTATTCCCCTCTTGCAGATGGGAGCGACAGAAGGGCTTCCCCCTGACCACCTAGCAGGTCCACGGGAAGGCATGATTCAAACTCGGCACATTTGAATTGGAAGCTCTAACCTTTCGGCATGACTTCCCTCTTCCTCATTAGTCTCGGAAACACCGACGTGGAGAATGACAGGCATGTAGTTTGGTCTGAGTTTGGTACGATTCAGCTGGCCTGAATCCAGAGAACAGTTGGGCATTGGCTGCCAAAGGGACTGGTTTTCCATGGCCCTCTTTTTCACATGTATCGTCCATAAACGATTGGGTTGGATCCAGACTAAACCGAGCAGTTTCCACCGATTGATTCCCCTTCCTGCCATAGACATCCCCCCTCATGTTGTTCCCCAGGGTCCCCTGTCCCCCAAGAGGAATGTTTTGCAGCAATCAGTGGTTTGCAGCGGGACGGGGCAGGCGGGAAAGTTCCATTCGGCTGATGGAGACGTTTGTTTGGATCCAACCCAAGATATACATTCCAGGTTGCCTGGCCAGCACACCAATCCTCAAGGTGGCATATGAGAACAGGACAAAGAACAGAGGTGAGAGGCTGCGCCAAGGAGAGGTCACACTTCCATGCGTTCTGCCTCCTGCCTTGCCCCATAAAAAGGGGTTCAGGGGTTCAGCTGGGATTTGAAAAAGGACGTGGAGTTGTTGAAAGGATATGCCAGTTTTATGGGGTTGGATCCCAATGGCCACTCACGGCTTGGACTGCTGCTGCTTTCCACTTCATCCCGCTATCCCTTTGAGGGATCAGAGGTACCCCCGGGGACAGCAGAGAACAGGGCACGAGGAGGCGTGGGGTGTTGCAGTGGGAAGAAGGAATGAGCCATTCTCACTCTCTTCCCTGCTCGCTCCACCCCCAAAACTCTTGATAGGGAGATATTGCCACATCTTGTGGTAGTGAGTCCTGGCCCGTAGTTATGGTGGGGCTACTGGGGGCTCCACCCCCTTCCTTAAAGGGCCCCCCGCTTCTTAAAGGGCCCTGCTTCATCTCGAAAGTATTTAAAAGGATCCTTTTGAGAAGAAGCAGGGGTGACATACACCCTCTCTCCTCTCCTGCAAGATTTAAGGGCCCTTCAGCTGATTGGTGGCCAGCATGCTGGCCACCAATCAGCTGAAGGGGACTTTAAATCTTGCAGGAGGGGAGGGGGAGGAGAGTGCGTCCACTACTCCGCTTCATTACAGAAAATAATGGCAGCCCCATCAACCAAATGTTTGCCCCATGAGCCACAAAATTCTGGCTCTGGGGCTGAGCGAGTTCCGCAAGATGTGGTGATCGCTGCTGGGTTAGAGGGATTTAAAAGGGGTTGAACATATCTATGGAGAACTGGTCACTCATGGCTCTGGGTTCAAAGGCAGAATGCTTCTGATTGCCAGAGGCTGGGGAGCAGCTGAAAGGTAGGGATCTTGCCCTACTTGTGAACTTTATTTACCTCATTTCTACCCCATTTTCCTACCCAATGGGTACCTAAGTGATTTGAAACTTTCTCCCTTCCTCTGTCAAGAGCTGGCTTTGTGAGGAACTGCGGGGTTTCTTTGAATGTACTTTTCTTGCAAACATGAGGACTAGAAACTTGCTTTTTAAAATGAAAACATGGGCATATGCTGTCCCACTCGCTAAGATTTGCTAGAGAAGCCCTGATCCAGCTTCCACCACAGATAGATGTCAGAGCAGAGCACAGACTTTTCTGTAATGGCCCCTTGGTCTGATCTGCAGGTCAGATTGCATCGCACTGTGGCTCATGTCATCCCCCGCCTCCTTGAAAGAAAACTGGAAACATAGAACAGCAACCAGAATATACAAGCCAAATTTCATTCTGTAATATCGGTGGTGGGCAGGAGATTCAGGTATTGCTTTGAATGTTAAACACAGTGAACTTGTGGAACTCACTGCTACTAGCTATAGTAACAGTCGCTGATTTAGATGCCTACGCAAATCCACACTCTGACCTGGATAGCCCAGACTAGCCTGATCTTGTCAGATCTCAGAAATTAAGCAGGGTCAGTCCTGGTTAATACGTGGATGGGAACCCGCCAAGAAAGACAATGGCAAACCACCTCTGAACATCTCCTGCCTTGAAAACCCTCTGGGCTCAGCACACGCTGACTGCGACTTGCCTGCCAATTCCCACCACCAGATGAAGCCATGGATGAGGAGCAAGGTCCAAGTCCAGCTGGGCACCTGTAAGACCAGCAAAGTTTAATTCAATGGACACGCTTTTGTGTGCACGCCCACTTCTCCAGATAACCCTGGATGAGGAGAGCTCCTTTGAGAGCTGTTAGTCAGGGTGGCCAAATAGAAGCTCTGCGTTCAGGGGTAGTATTTGTTTATTTATTTATTTTGGGCATTTCTACCCCGCCCTCCCCACAAGGGGGCTCAGGGCAGCTTACAAGAGGCAAAGCCCACATAAAACATAATAAAAACCATAAAACCATCAGATAACACACATACAGTAAAGTGCTCCATGAAACAGGCTGGCCCCCGAATACATCTCATGATGGTCTGAATATCAGTTTCCATGAGAACGGGAGACGGCTTGGGCTGCTGTGCCCCTGCTTGTGGCCCTCTGGGCACATCTAGCTGGCAGCAAACAGACCAACTTGCCCGTGAACCGAGAATGCCCAGCTATCTTGTCTGCTCTGTCGGGTTCAAAGAAATGCTTGAACAAAAACCCCTTCTCTTCCAAACGCACAGCTTGCAAAGCCAGCTCTGAATAACGGGCAGGTAGCAAACTGATTCCAGAGATGCTAGGATCAGCCACATTTTTCACACATGAGGCGGGCCAAGAGGACATTTGAGCACCACCTGGCTGCATTTCACAACATGGCCGGTAAAGGTGGGCCGATCTTTGGCCACATTTTTGAGGCTTGGATGGAAATTGTGTCTGTCCAGGCCAGGAGACCTCTTTCAGCTAGCCAGCTACTTCAGGGAACCTGATGACCACAGAAGATATTTCTTCCAAAGGTAAACTGCCCTTGCTCATGCAGGATCTATCTTGGCATTCCACTTAAGCTGGGAGCCCCTAACTGCAGTTATTCGCAGGCCCGTAGCTACAGCGGGGCATCTCAGGGCCAGGCCCCTGACTTACCACCCAGCCCCCCCAACTTCCCATCCAGCCAGTTTATTTTATTTTACTTTTGTGCATGCCACGGCTAAGCCGAGCCATTACCCTGCCCTGCCCCCCCCCATCACTTTATTTTAACTTTTACTCTCTTGTTGCTCTGGATACAGCCTCGGGGTGTGTGCAGGGGTGCCCCCCGACTTATTTAAATGCCTGCCCAAAGTAAAAAAATCCTGACTACAGCCCTGGTTATTCGCTCCAGGAATCGTTCTAAGATGCCTCACTCCCTCCACCCCTAAGTTTCCGCATAGTTGGATCCAACTCTGCCTGGCCACTCTGCCTGTAAAGAATCTGGTGTCTGGTGCAAAACCTGGCACCCCACTACCTTTGCAAGCCTTGGCGTTCCAAAATCAGCGGCAGCTGTGTTGATATTAGCTCGTTACAGATTGCTTCCCAAGCAACTAGACCTCATGGAAGTAGGGAAAGGCCCAGAAGGAGGGATGAGAGCCTGGGAAAGATTAAGAGATGAAAAAGAAGCGAGAAATGTCTCTTGTCTGTTATGAGAAATCAGACATGTCCTGCACACCATGAAGTATAAATTGATGGCAACTAAACAGAACCTCCGTGTTTAGGAGCAGTATACATCCTGATTGCCGGATCTCCTGGAACCACATTTTGCTGTTTTTATGGTGCAGGGTGAAGTTAGTATCATTCTCCCGCTGTATTTTAGTGGCCATTAGATTTTCACACCCTTTGTCCTTTTATGCTATATAACTGCGGCTTTTTAAAAAAAAATTATTAACAGATTCAACCATAACATATCAGCAACAACATAACGTAATGACATTATATAGACATATACATACACCGACTAAAACCTAGATTTGCATTACATATTTTAGGAATAGACCTAAAGCAAAATGTTGTTGTTCAGTCGCACAGTCGAGTCCGACTCTTTGCGACCCCATGGACCAGATTACGCCAGGCCCTCCTGTCTTCCGCTGTCCGCTGAAGTTTGCTCAATTTCATATTCGTTGCATCAATGACACTGTCTAACCATCTCATCCTTTGCCGTCCCCTTCTTCTTTGACCTTCAGTCTTTCCCAGCATCAGGGTCTTCTCCAGAGAGTGCTCCCTTCTCATTTGGTGGCCAAAGTATTTGAGCTTCAGCTTCAGGATCTGGCCTTCCAGGGAACAGTCAGGGTTGATTTCTTTTAGGATTGACTGATTTGATCTCCTTGCAGTCCAAGGGACTCTCAAGAGTCTTCTCCAGCACCATAGTTCAAAAGAATCTATTCTTCGGCGCTCGGCCTTCCTTATAGTCCAACTCTCGCAGCCATACATTACTACGGGGAATACCATTGCTTGACCATGCGGACTTTTGTTGGCAAGGTGATGTCTCTGCTTTTTATCATGCTGTTTAGGTTTGCCATCGCTTTCCTCCCAAGGAGCAGGCGTCTTTTAATTTCATGGCTGCAGTCACCATCTGCAGTGATCTGGGATCCTAGGAACGTGAAGTCTGTCACTACTTCTACGACTTCCCCTTCTATTTGCCAAGGAGTGATGGGGCCAGACGACATGATCTTAGTTTTTTTGATGTTGAGCTTCAAGCCCACTTTTGCGCTCTCCTCTTTCACCCTGAGCAAGAGGCTCTTTAGGTCCTCTTCACTTTCTGCCATCAGAGTGGTATCGTCTGCATATCTGAGGTTATTGATCTTTTCCCCAGCAATCTTAACTCCCGCTTGTGATTCATCCAGGCCAGCATTTCGCATGATGTACTCGGCATATAAATTAAATAAGCAAGGTGACAATATACATCCTTGTCGTACTCCTTTTCCTATGCTAAACCAATCAGTTGTTCCATATCCGGTTCTAACTGTTGCTTCTTGACCCTTATACAGGTTTCTCAGGAGACATGTGAGGTGGTCCAGTACTCCCATCTCTTTAAGAACCTGCCATAATTTATTGTGATCCACACAATCAAAGGCTTTAGCATAGTCAATGAAGCAGAAGTAGATGTTTTTCTGGTACTCTCTTGCTTTCTCCATAATCCAGCGAATGTTGGCAATTTGATCTCTAGTTCCTCTACCTCTTCGAAACCCAGCTTGTACTTCTGGCAGTTCTCTATCCACGTACTGTTGGAGCCTAGCTTGTAGGATTTTGAGCATGACCTTGCTAGCGTGTGAAATGAGTGCAATTGTGCGATAGTTTGAACATTCCTTGACATTGCCCTTCTTTGGGATTGGAATATACACTGACCTTTTCCAATCCTGTGGCCACTGTTGTGTTTTCCAGATTTGTTGGCAAATTGAGTGCAGCACTTTAACAGCATCTTCTTTTAAGACTTTGAATAACTCAGCTGGGATACCATCACCTCCACTAGCTTTGTTGTTAGTAATGCTTTCTAAGGCCCATTTAACTTCGCTTTCCAGGATGTCTGGCTCGAGGTCAGTGATTATACCATCGTGGTTGTCAAGGACATTGAGGTCCTTCTTGTATAGTTCTTCTGTGTATTCTTGCCATCTTTTCCTAATCTCTTCTGCTTCTGTTAGGTCCCTACCATTTTTGTCCTTTATCATGGCCAGTTTTGCATGGAACGTTCCCTTGATTTCTCCAATTTTCTTGAAGAAATCTCTAGTCCTTCCTAACCTATTGTTTTCCTCTATTACTTTGCACTGTTCATTCAGGAAAGCTTCCTTATCTCTCCTTGCTGTTCTCTGGAAATCTGCATTCAGTTGGGCAAATCTTTCCTTTTCACCGTTGCCTTTAGCTTTCCTTCTTTCCTCTGCTATGTGTAAAGCCTCATCAGACAGCCACTTTGCTTTTTTGCATTTCTTTTTCTTTGGGATGGTGGTGATTGCTGCCTCCTTTACAATGTCACGGACCTCTGTCCATAGTTCTTCGGGCACTCTGTCTATCAAATCTAGTCCCTTAAACCTATTCTTCACCTCTACTGTATATTCATCGGGATGCGATCTAGGTCAAATCTGAATGGCCTTGTGTTTTTCCCAACTTTCTTCAATTTAAGTCTGAATTTTGCAATGAGTAGCTCATGATCTGAGCCACAGTCAGCTCCAGGTCTTGTTTTTACTGACTGGATAGAGCTTCTCCATCTTTGACTGCAAATTATATAGTCAATCTGATTTCGGTGTTGCCCATCTGGTGATGTCCATGTGTAGAGACGCCTCTTAGGTTGTTGGAAAAGGGTGTTTGCTATGACCAGCGTGTTCTCTTGACAAAACTCTGTTAGCCTTTGCCCTGCTTCATTTTGTTCTCCAAGGCCAAATTTGTCTGTTATTCTGGTTACCTTTTGATTTCCTACTTTAGCATTCCAGTCCCCTATGATGATGAGGACATCATTTTTTGGTGTTAGTTCTATGAGCTGTTGTAGGTCTTTATAGAACTGGTCCACTTCAGCCTCTTCTGCAGCAGTGGTTGGGGCATAGACTTGGATTACTGTGATATTGAATGGTTTGCCTTGGATTCGGACCGAGATCATTCTGTCATTTTTGAGATTGTATCCCAATACTGCCTTTCTCACTCTCTTGTTGACTATAAAGGCCACACCATTTTTTCTACGGGATTCCTGGCCACAGTAGTAGATATAATGGTCTTCTGAGTTAAATTCGCCCATTCCTGTCCACTTTAGTTCACTGACTCCCAAGATGTCAATGTTCATTCTTGCCATCTCATTTTTGACCACGTCAAGCTTACCTTGATTCATAGACCTTACATTCCAGGTTCCTATGCAGTATTGTTCTTTGCAGCATCGAACTTTCCTTTCACCGTCAGACACATCCACAACTGAGCGTCCTTTCGGCTTTGGCCCAGCCGCTTCACTCTTTCTGGGGTTACTCGTACTTGCCCTCTGCTCTTCCCCAGTAGCATATTGGACACCTTCCGACCTGAGGGGCTCATCTTCCGGCATCATATCTTTTAGCCTTTTGTCACTGTCCATGGGGTTTTCTTGGCAAAGATACTGGAGTGGGTTGCCATTTCCTTCTCCAGGGGATCACGCTTGGTCTGAGTTCTCTGCTGTGGCCTGTCCGTCCTGGGTGGCCCTCCACGGCATAGCCCACAGCCTCATCGAACCACGCAAGCTCCCTCGCCACGACAAGGCAGTGATCCATGAGGGAGAAAGCAAAATAAATTCCTGATATTTTGAAGATATTTTACATTCCACAGAGGGATTGTTGTTTCCATAATCTATAAATGTCAGGTAACCCTGCCATAGGGGGAGAAGGGAGGATACCACTTTTCCACAAAATTATTTTTATAACTTGGGGTAAACACCAACAATATTTGTGTGGCTATTTTATCCTGAATAACTACATCCCACACTTTCTGGAACCGTACTTTAAGTGAGGGCATTTTCCTGGATTTCCATAACTGAGCTACTGCTGATTTGCCAGCTACTCGCAGGAGAGAAATGAGATCCCTCCGCAAAGGAGAAGAGGAGTGGTCAGGCCAGAAAATTAATAGAATGGGCTCAGGAGTTAAAGGAACATCACTGCCTACTATTTCTGAAATTTTAGAAACAACTAAAATCCAGTATTTTTGGACTTTAGGGCAAGACCACCAGCAATGCAAATAGATTCCCAGCTCTCCACATCCCTTCCAGCAATTTGAGTTAGATTTACTTCTGAAAAGCTTTACTGGTGTTAAATAACTGTGGCTTTTAAATGTTTGTCAAGCCTGAACTCTCCCTTAGAAGCTAAAATGGCTAAACTGAGGCTATCAGACTTTGGTTACATCATGTGAGGACAAGAGTCACAGGAGAAGACGATCAGGCCAGGAAAAGAGGAAGGCCCCCGGCAGGAGGTGGAGGGACTCAGTGACGGAAGCCTCAAAGACCCTCAGTTAGCCAGGCCTGAGAAAGGCTGCCAATGGATAAGATGATCTGGAGGTCATTAATTCACAGGGTCACCATAAGCAGGAAACCACTTGACAGTGCTTAACACAGAGGCATCTACATTTTTTAAAAATCCTTTTCTGCTATTTTTATTGATATAATTTTCATCTGTTTTATTGTGTGGCTGCCTTTTCTGGTTGAAGAGGTAAGAGAGAAAAATAAATTGATGATAGATAGATAGATAGATAGATAGACAGATAGATAGATAGATAGATAGATAGATAGATGATAGATAGATGATAGATGATAGATAGATGATAGATAGATGATAGATAGATGATAGATAGATAGAAAGATAGATAGATGATAGATAGATAGATGATAGATGATAGATGATAGATGATAGATAGATGATAGATAGATGATAGATAGATAGAAAGATAGATAGATGATAGATAGATAGATAGATAGATAGATAGATAGATAGATAGATAGATAGATAGATAGACAGACAGACAGACAGACAGACAGACAGACAGACAGACAGACACGGCAGTGTTCAGACTGGCAGTTTGGCCCAATGTAGGCGCTTTTCACAAATGGATTCAATGGTCCCAGTCACATGGCCACAGCTGTCAGCCGTTCCCCAGTCATACTCACCCCCGTCATATGATGAGTCAGAACCGGAGTAAATAGCCAATCCCCATAACATGGGGTGCTTTCGGTTCCCCGCGCATTCATCACATGTGGCTGGATGTCTGAACGTGGGGGAGTGCAAACAGAACAGATTGGCAGTCTGAACCTGCAGGTCTGTTTCCGCCACTAGGTTGCTGGGTTTTTTTTAGTTTCTGTCTATATGTGCATAACGATCGGGTGGCCGCTCCGTGGATGAGGTGCTGCAGTAATGTGGATGCCTGGCCACGAGACGGCTGGGCGGGTGAACTGCAGCAGTGTATACTGTCAGCTTGATAGGCCCCCGCAATACTTCAAAGCGGTAAAATTAGAGGCGGCGCCATATCGCTCCAAGCTGCCCGTCTGACTGCAGCCTATATCAAGACACCTAAGGGAGTGTTTGGAAACAGTGGACACGGGCTTGCAGTGTCCCCACCACCACCACACATGCTAACAAAAGAGCTTTCTGGAGAGGCCATTGGTTCTAGCCCCCAGGTGGCAGTAAGGAATGAAAACCAATAGAATTTTTAAAAAGAATAAAAAAGATTTTTTAAACAAAGAATTAAAAAAGAATTTTAAAAAAGGTTAAAGCGTTTGGGTCTCTTTAGCTTGGAGAAACAATGACTGATAGAGGGGTGACATGATAGAGGTTTACAAAGTCATGTATGGGACAGAGGTACTTTTCTCTCTTTCTCACAATACAAGAAATCATGGGTACACCATGAAATTGCTGAGCAGTCGGGTTAGAATGGATAAAAGGCAGTCCTTCTTCACCCAAAGAGTGATCAGCACATGGGATTCACTGCCACAGGAGGTGGTGGCAACTACAAGCATGGATGGCTTCAAGAGGGAATTGGATAAACGTACAGAGCAGAGGTCCATCAGTGGCTATTAGCCTCAAGGTATAGATAGGAACTCTCAGGCTGGGGCAAGTGATGCTCTGTACTCTGGGTGCTTGGGGGGCGGCAAGAGTGGGAGGGCTTCTGGTGTCCTGGCCCCACTGCTGGACCTCCTGATGGCACCTGGTATTTTTGGCCACTGTGTGGCAGAGCGTTGGACTGGATGGGCCATTGGCCTGATCCAACACTGGCTTCCCTTATGATGTTCTCTTATGTTCTTATGGTCAGTCCTGGGGAGCATTTGGATGGGGAGACCCCCCAGCGAAGTCCCAGGCATGGCTGAGCACATCCTGGGATGCCGATGGCAGCTGGATGTGAGGGTGATGGGGTGAGGAAGCAGAGTCTAGCCACAGAAGTCTCTCTCATCCTATGGGTGAGCCTCGACATAATTTGGGTGGGGGCTTTGGGTGGAAGCCCAAAGTCAGCAGCAGGGGTCAGAAGACCCTCCACTGGCTGAGGTACTAGAGAGCCACTGCTGCACCAAGGAGACTGTGCTCAGCTCTGGATGGGCCAAGGGCTGGACACCAGAGAAGACGTAAGGATATCAGGAGAGCCCTGCTGGATCAGACCAGGGAGGGTCCGTCTAGTCCAGCATCCCATCTCACACAGCAGCCAGCCGGTTCCTCTGGAAGGCCAACAATTCAATGAAATTGCTGAGCAGTCAGGTTAGAAGGGATAAAAGGAAGTACTTCTTCACCCAAAGAATGATTCACACATGGAATTCACTGCCACAGGAGGTGGTGGCAGCTACAAGCATGGACAGCTTCAAGAGGGAATTAGAAAAGCATATGGAGCAGAGGTCCATCAGTAGCTCTTAGCCACAAGGTATAGATAGGGACTCTCAGGCTGGGGCAAGTGATGCTCTGTATTCTTGGTGCTGGGGTGGTGGTGGAAAAGTGGGAGGGCTTCTAGTGTCCTGGCCCCATTGCTGGACCTCCTGATGGGACCTGGTATTTCTGGCCACTGTGTGACAGAGTGTTGGACTGGATGGGCCATTGGCCTGATCCAACATTTGGCTTCTCTTATGTCCTACAGCTGTGGTGGCTCAAGTGGTTAAGACGCTGAACTGCAGGCTGTGGAAGGTCAGTAGTTCAGCAGTTCAAGACCCAGGTGCCGCAAGACGGAGTGAGCTCCCGTCTCTGGCCCCAGCTCCTGCCAACCTAGCAGTTCGAAAGCAAGAAATTGCAAGTAGATAAATAGGTACCACTTCAGTGGGAAGGTAACAGCGTTCCGTGCGCCTTGGTGTTTAGTCATGCCGGCCACATGACCACGGAAACGTCTTCGGACAGCGCTGGCTCTTCGGCTTTGAAACAGAGATGAGCACCGCAACCCTAGAGTCGGATTCGACTGGCTTTCGAGCAAGGGAACCTTTACCTTTGCCTTCTTATGTTAACCACCGAAGAATGAAGATTGTTCTTACTGAGTTGTCAATTCTCTTGCTTTGGGGAGCAGAGGGGTTCGCCCTTGACTTTTGATGGCTCTTTTTGTCTGAGCCCTGCTCCGGTGCGCCCTAGCCCAACACGCCCCCTTCCCAGACCTTATCCTAATGAGATGCTTTCCCGGGAGCCTAAATTGTTAGAAACTTTTGGCTCAAGTCTCCTTTTAAAAAAGAGAGAGGGGGGGGGAGAGAGAGAGAGAGAGAGAGAAGGGGCCATAGGGTCACCCCTTGTTGGATAGTTTTACAGGGCTGGGGGGGGGGTGCAGCGGACGCGCATGCGCGGCTGACTCTTCTCCTTCTCCCCCCCCCCTCGCGCTGCCGTGCTTGGCTATGCGCTGCAGTTGGGCGCTCGGGCTCTCCGCTGTCTCGGCCGGGCGTGCAGGTGGAGGCAGGCGAGGGGGGCCCTTTGCGCCGCGCACCCCGCCCCATGGACGAGCCGCGCACGGGGAGGGGGTGTCCGCCAGCCTCCCCGCAGCTGCCGCTCCCCCCCCACCCCGGGCTGAGCGGGGGCCCGCGCCCCTTTTGTTCCCCGCGGCTCCCCAGCGGGGATTGGCTGCTCGGCCGAGGGATGCCGCGGAAGGGGTCCAGCCCCCTCTGAGTGGGTCGATCGCCCCCACCCACCTTTGAAAAATCGCCCTCCGCCCGGGCGCCGGCGGCACTGCCCCCTCTTCGCAGCTGCCGGGAGGACGGACGGACCGACCCCCCCTCCTCCTCCCCCCTTGCCTCCGGCCCTGGGAGATGCGATGCGCTGCAGGAGACCCTGAGAAGGTACCCAGGTAAGGGCGTGGGCTCCGCTCCCGTTCGTTTTTGTTTGCTCCCAACTTGTGAGGCTATTGCCCTCCCCCTCCCCTCCCCTCCCCGCCCCCCGTCCTTTCCTCTCCGCGCCACGGCCGCCTCGGGTCGGAATCCTCGTTTTCCTTTATAATATGTGTGAAGCAGATACACACACACAGGTATTAAATCTGTAGACCCCATTCCTCTTCCTTCTCCTCTACCTTCCCCCCCCCCCAAAAAAAAAAAAAAATCTGTACTGGAGACATCGGGAGGAGACGGAAAGAGGCTTTTGTTCGCAGGCTGGGCTCCCCCGCTCTTGGCCAAAGACGAAACTGACGGCGGAGAAAGAGAGGAGAGGCAAGGCTGGCGCGGGGGGTGGGTGGGGGGGAGAACCCACCCTTTTATTGAGTTGATAGAAATTTGGGCGGCGGGGAGGGAAGAGAGAAAGAGAGAGAGAAAGAGAGAGAGAGAGAGAGAGAGAGACTCTCCTTCTGCGAGAGCCAAGCGGGCTTGTCAATTTCACCGCCTCTTGGAAATTGACCAGCGCCTGGCGAGGCGAGCCACTAGAGAGGAACAAAAATTCTCTGGCTGATGAAGACAAGGCTGGGTTCCGTTGCATGTGTTTGGATGAGGTTTGTCGAGGGGGCTGCGGGGGGTGGGGAGAGAGAGAGAGAGAGAGAGAGAGAGAGAGAGAGAGAGAGAGAGAGAGAGAGACTCGGTTGGGGAGGGAAAAACCCGTCGAGAAAGGGCAAGAGTGAGGAGTTCCCCCCCCCGCCCCCAAATCAGGACTTGGAGGGTCAGCATAACGTTAGCTCTGGAGACTGGGATCGAATGAGAAACGGATCGCTTCCAGGTGACTGGGGTGGGGGCGGCTCTGTGTGAGAAAGCCTCCTTGGAGAAGAAGGGGGGGGTCTTTTGCCTTGGGAGACGTGATTTTTAAATACACACACACGCACGCGCGCACACACACACACACACACACACACATATATATATATATATACACACACATATATATCCCCCCCTTTGTTGGGTAAATTCTAAAGGAAGAGGGGTGTCGGCGGTGAGTGACAGGAGGAGACTGCTGGCGGTGGGGGGGGTATGGAATAATAGGGGGATCAGGAAAAGGGAGGCTAGAAAGAGCGGGGGAGGGAAAGAGACCCTTTCCGAAATCCCCGGTTGGGCAATAAAGGAGCAAAGCAAGGAAAGGACCCCCTTAGAGGATGCCTCAGCTGCTGAGAGGTAATATCAGAAGGAGGGGCATTAAAAACCCACCTATTCTGGCTTCTCCTTCTATTGACTAAGGAATGCATGGCTAGCGGCGGCCCAAGGCTTATTGTTGTAGCCACTGGGGCTGCCGGGGTGGGGGGTGGGGGATATCGTGCCCAAATGGGAGCCTGCATATAAGCATGGGGGGGCTGTCACTGACAGAAAGCTGCCTACCCCCCTCCCAGCACAAGGGCAGGAAAGCGAGGTTTGCCCCCGCCCCGCTGTGTCCCCCGTTGGTGCCTTTAAAAGCACCCCAATCCTTCTTCTCTTCCACCTCCACAGGTGGCTTCTGGACTGTAAGCTCTTTGGGGCAGGGAACAATCCCTTCTTGTGGTCTGCCCAAAGGCGGTGCACACTGACGGCACTCTGTGTATTGTGTATTTATTTTTATGGTCATCGTTTTGCCAGGGGAGGAGGGACATATTCACCATTCATTTATAATAGGAGATGGTAAAGGAAGACCCTTCTTGGGGTGGGGGCGACTCAGGACTGAGGCCTCCCCCCAAAAAATCTGTGCAGCCCCATCCTTCGAAGGGTCCTGTTTTGGAGGGTCTCCCTGAAATGTGATGGAATGCCAGGGAACGGGCACAGACTGGCAGGCAGGCAGGGAATTAATTGGATGGGTTAGCATCGGGCTGTCAATGTATGTTTTCAACAGGCAGCCTGGAAGGGGGGAGGCGAAGAAACAAGGGCCGGTTTGTGAGCAAAAAGCAGTGGCGAGGATTCGATCTCCTTTGGGTCAGAGAGGAGAGAATTCAAATGATCCAGGTTTTGTATGGAACACCCCCCCCCCTCTAATTTCTGGAGCTGGCTGTTTTAAAAGCTACTGAGACGGTGCACGCATTCAACTAACCTTTGGCTGGCCTGGTTAGAGTAGGTAGATGGCTGTTCTCAGTTTCTTTGTTTTTAATGTGTCTCATTAGATCTTTTGGTTTTCGAGGAAAACACACCATTACATTTCCACACACCCCCACAGCTTTTCATACAGCTTCATGTTTTAAAGAATGCCTGGATAGGGGCAAGATATGCAAAGAAAGATACATTTTACCTGCAGCATATTCCTTCACTATCTACAGTGGATTGTACTTTGCACATGCCCAGAGATACTTTCTGCTTATAACTGGATGAGTACCACGGCAGAGCTGGAAATTGCCTGTGATGTTGAGTAGATCAAATTAAGCCCTGCAGAAAGGTTTTAAGTGTGTGTGTGGGGGGGAGGTGTATATATGGAAAGGGACTCTATTCTGATTACTATTCTTATTAGTTATTTTTTAGAAAAACTTTACGCTGCCTCTTTAGAGACCTGTTCATGTCCGCTTTCAGCCCAGCCCCATATTTACTCAGAAGTAATCACCACTGAGTTTGGTGGGTCTTACTCACCAGTGAGGGCTGCGGTGGCTCAGTGGTAAGATGCTGAACTGCAGGCTGTGGAAGATCAGTAGTTCAGCAGTTGAGACCCGGGTGCCGCATGACAGGGTGAGCCCGTCTGTTCAGCTCCTGCCAACCTAGCAGTTGAAGCAAGAAATTGCAAGTAGATAATAGGTACCACTCGGTGGAAGGTAACAGCGTTCCGTGCACCTGGTGTTTAGTCATGCCACATGACCACGGAACGTCTTGGATACGCTGGCTCTTGGCTTTGAACGGAGATGAGCATCACAATTTTAGAGTCGGATTGACTGGCTTTGAGCAAGGAACCTTTACCTTTACCTTTACTCACCAGTGAAGTGTAGATAGGATCACAGCCTGTGTTTGTGGTTTTAGCTCTCAGTACTAAATTTTGTCTTTCTGGTTTAAATATATATATATATATATATATGTATGTATACGTATAAAGGTAAAGGTAAAGTACGTACGTACACGTATACACACACATATATATGGTGTGTGCTTATTATATGTGTTTTGGTGTTGCTTGGTCTGATTTGATTTGGTCTTCTCCCTCAACATCTTGAGTCTTGGGAAGGGGGCTGTGGCTCAGTGGAAGAGCCTCTGCTTGGCATGCAGAAGATCTCAGGTTCAATCCCCAGCATTGTCAGTTGAAAGGACCAGGCAGAAGGTGACGTGAAAGACCTCTGCCTGAGACCCTGGAGACTTACTGCCAGACTGAGTAGACAATACTGACTGTGATGTGCCGATGGTCTTGATTCGGTGTCAGGCAGCTTTGTGCGTGTTCATCCATGTGTGGCTTGTGGAACTCTCTGCCACAATGTGTAGTAGTGGTTACACTACTTTAAAAAAAAAAAAGAATGGACAGAGTAAAGGCAGAGTAAGAGATGGACGCTGCCAGCCATAGTTGTTAGAGCCAGTCTGGTGTAGTGGCTAAGTGTGCGGATTCTAATCTTGGAGAACCGGGTGTGATTCCCTACTCTTCCACATGCAACTGCTGGTGTGACCATGGGTCAGTCACAAGTTCTTTCAGAGCTGTTCTCTCAAGGGCAGTTCTCAAGAGAGCTCTCTTAGCCCCACCTACCTCACAGGGTGTCTGTTGCAGGGTGGGGAAGGCAAAGGAGATTGTAAGCCACTCTGAGACTCCTTCAGGTAGTGAAGGGTGGGGTATAAATCCAATCTCCTCTTCCTCTTCTTCTGTGGGCTCCAGAGGTGGAAGACCTGTGGAAACCAGGTGTGCTTTTGATGGGTTTCCTGGAAACCTGCAGCTGTTTGGAACAGGCTGCAGGACTGCATAGCTCACTGTTCTGATCTGGTATGGTGGTTGTCCTTAAAGACAGCGTGAAACATTTAACAATCAATGAACAGAAGGTGTATGTAGATCTTCCTCCAATCTGAGGGGATGTGGGAAAGACCCAAGGATATCTCCAGAAGATGAGGTGAGCTTGTCTTGTGCCCTTTTGCAAGGATTCCTTTACTTTTAGGTTTTTGGGGATGCAGGATGTGGGTCCAAGCCTGTGTCCACATCCACACGCCATCAGTTGGCAAGCTTCACCATGGGTGATAAGGACCCAGCCTGGTGTTGTGGCCCAAGTGATTGACTTGAGTGTGTGTTTGTGTGTGAAGTGCTGTCAAGTTGTTTCCAACTTAGGACAACCCTGTGAGTCAATGTCCTCCAAAACGTCCTCGTGTTAACAGCCTTACTCGCGTCTGGCAAGCTGTGCAAAATGGCTTCCTTCATTGAGTCAATCCACCCTATGTTGGGTCTTCCGCTCTTCCTGCCGTCTTCCGCTTTTCAGGGCTCTTTTTGTTGCAGGGACTCCTTTGCATATTAGGCGACACACCCCTAATGTAGCCAATCCTCCAAGAGCTTTCAGTAGCCCCTGTAAGAAGAGCTCTGTACAAAAAGAGCCCTGCCTACAAAAAGAGCCTTGCCTAGCATGATTGGCTGTTTCCAGTGACTCTTCTCTTCTCATAACATAATCAAAGTACAACAGCCTCAATCTGGCCACTTCAGCTTCTGGGGAGAGTTCAGGCTTGGTTTGATCTAGAACTCCACCGGTCTGTCTTTTGGGTGGTCCACGGTATCCATAAAACTCCCCTCCAACACCACATGTCAAAGGAATCGGTTTGAGAGACCCCAGTTCAAATCCTCAGCCAGTGATGGAACTCCACTGGCAACCAGTTGGGCTCTCTGGACTTTGCCTACCTCACAGGGTCGTTGTACTGATAAGACAGCGGAAGAGAGAACCGTGTGTTGTCTAGAGCCCCTAGGAGGAAGTGGGGGAGGAGAAAAATGCAATTTGAGGGAAGGACTAGCTTTTCTCAGGGTATACTTGAGGAGATGGTGGTCTAAAGAGATTGGGCTGTGGGTATGTGCTGACCAGAATATTTCCAGCAACCTTTTCCTCTTTCCATCTGTCTTCCAGTTATCACATTGGGATTGTGGAGTGGGTGGAGCAGTGCAGTGCAGATAAAGGGGCGGGGCTATGCAAATAGGGACCAGCTATCATAACTCTAAATAAACCAAGGGGTCCAGAGCTCCAAGTTGGTGCTCAAGGCACTGGGAAGACGCAGACCAGTAGACAGGATTAGCCTCTAGCTCCCCAGTGCTGTCCCAGTTTTATTTTAATAGCTGCCATGTTTGCATTTGGCCCTCTCTCATTCTTATGGGGAACAGCCCATGACTATCTAGAGGGACCATTGGTCTGATCCAGCAGGGCTCTCCCAATATCTTTACGTCTTCTCTGGTGTCCAGCCCTTGGCCCATCCAGAGCTGAGCACAGTCTCTTTGGTGCAGCAGTGGCTCTCTGGTGCCTCAGCCAGTGGAGGGTCTTCTGACCCCTGCTGCTGACTTTGGGCTTCCACCCAAAGCCCCCACCCAAATTATGTCGAGGCTCACCCATAGGACGAGAGAGACTTCTGTGGCTAGACTCTGCTTCCTCACCCCATACCCCATCCAGCTGTCGGCATCCCAGGCGCTCAGCCATGCCTGGCAACTACGGTCCTTCAGGTGGAACCACGATGGGGGTGATGGTGGGAAGTGCTGTCAACACACAGCCCCCCCCCCGGGGTTCTCAAGGCAAGAGGCCTTCACCATTGCCTGCCTCTGTGTTATGACCCTGGACTTCCTGGGGGTCTCCCATCCAAATGCTCCCCAGGACTGACCATAAGAACATAAGAGAACATCATAAGGGAAGCCAGTGTTGGATCAGGCCAATGGCCCATCCAGTCCAACACTCTGCCACACAGTGGCCAAAAATACCCGGTGCCATCAGGAGGTCCAGCAATGGGGCCAGGAAACTAGAAGCCCTCCCACTGTTGCCCACCCCCCAAGCACCAAGAATACAGAGCATCACTTGCCCCAGACTGAGAGTTCCTATCTGTACCTTGTGGCTAATAGCCACTGATGGACCTCTGCTCCAGATGTTTATCCAATTCCCTCTTGAAGCCGTCCATGCTTGTAGCCGCCACCACCTCCTGCAGCAGTGAATCCCATGTGTTGATCACTCTTTGGGTGAAGGACTTCCTTTTATCTGTTCTCTAACCCGACTGCTCAGCAATTTCATGGAGTGCCCACGAGTTCTTGTATTGTGAGAAAGGGAGAAAAGTACCTCTTTCTCGACCTGCTCTATCCCATGCATAATCTTATAAACCTCGATCATGTCACCCCTCAGCCGTCCTTTCTCCAAGCTAAAGAACCCCAAGCGTTTCAACCTTTCTTCATAGGGAAAGTGTTCCGACCCTTTTATCATTCTAGCTGCTCTTTTTTGCACTTTTGCTACAATATCCTTTTTGAGGTGTGGTGACCGGAACTGTACACAGTATTCCAAATGAGGTCGCAGCATCGATTTATATGGGGGCAATATGGCCCTGCTTAGCTTCTGAGAGCTGATGAGGTCGGGCTCGCCTGGGCTATCCAGGTTTAGGGCTGGAACCATACAGAGTTTCTTTTGACTGGGAGTGCCGGGGATTGAACCTCGGGCCTTCTGCATGCACACTCAAGATTGCCAGGGCTTGGGACAGCTCCCCTCCAAAGCAGACCAGCAGACCAGCGGAATCCACAGCTCAATGGGCCCTTTGCGTGCCGGCCCAGTAGCCACTCCGGCACCATCTGACACATCCAGTTTGGCGTCGTGGTTGAGAGCTGCGGACTCTGATCTGGGAGAACCGGGTCTGAGTCCCCACTCCTCCACAGGCAGCTGCTGAGTGACGGTGGGTCAGTCACAAGTTCTCTCAGAGCTGTTCTCTCAAGGGCAGTCCTCGAGAGAGCTCTCTCAGCCCCACCTACCTCTCAGGGTGTCTGTTGTGGGGAGGGTAAGGGAAAGGAGATTGTAAGCTGCTCTGGGACGCCGAGTGAAGGGCAGGGTATAAATCCAAATGCCCCAGTGTCCACCCTGACCTAGACAGCCCAGGTGAGCCCCATCTCCTCCAGTCTCAGAATCTAAGCAGGGCCGGCCCTGGCAAGTACTGGGAAGGGAGGCCTCCAAGGAATACCAGGCCTGGGAGGCAGAGGCAGGCAATAGCAAGCCACTGCTCTGAAATGTCCAAACCCCACTAGGGGGGTCACCAGATGTCAACCCTGGCTTCCAGACAGACAGACACGCAAACGAGGAAGTCGTCCCAGCCCCTGAATCAGGGGGGGAGGAGGGTGTCGCAGTTGGAAATGCCGGAACTGGGAAGCCCGGACCCTGACCCTCACTCTGCCATGGAAGCTCACGGGATGCGTTTGGACCCATCGCTTTCTCTCGGCCTGGCCTACCTCACAAAGTTGTCATAAGCGTGAAAACGGGGAGTAGGACATTCTGTGAGCTTCCCCCGAGCTCACTGGATGCATTTGGGCCAATCGCCATATATCAGCTCAGCCTACCTCGCAAGGTTGTTGTAAGCGTAAAAACAAGGAGGAGACCATGATGCATGCTTCCCCAAGCTCCTTGTCAGAAGGGTGGGATAAAAATACAATCGAGGGACTCCCTGGCCCCCGCCCCACCTCTGAACACAGCTCCGAAGGCCACATCTCCAGAGAGGCAGGGTAGCATAGGGGTTAGGGTGTGGAACTAGGGTCCGGGAGACCCAGGTTTGAATCCCTGCTCTGCCATGGGAACTTGCTGGATGACCTCAGGCCAGTCACAGACTCTCAGCCTGGCCTAGCCCACCTCACAGGGTTGTTGTGAGCATGAAATGGAGGAGAGGAGAATGGCGTCAGCTGCGTTAGATCCCCTCTGGGGAGGAAGGGAGGGTATAAATGAAGAAAATAGATAAATATTTTGCTCCTGTATCCTGCAAGGACAGTCGCTAAGAGACCATTACTGAATGGAGGGACCCAGGCTTCTCCCCCCCCATATTGTAACCCCTAGGCTTGAAGCTCTGGCTTGAAGCCATGTGCTGTGGTCCTTCTGGACTGGGGTCTGTGGGACCCTGGTTCGAATCCCCACTGTACCATGGAAGCTCACTGGGTGGCCTCGGGCCAATCACAAAGTCTCAGCCTAACCTTCCTCGCAGGGTTGTTGTGAGGACAGAACGGAGGAGAGGAGACTGATAATAAGCCGCTTTGGGTCCCCACTGGGGTGGAAGGTGGGATATAGATAAAGGAAGTGAATAAATAAGACCATCCCTTGCAAGGAGGGCCTAACGGTGTCAGGGAAAAGTTGCCTTTCTCGGGTGGCCCCGTCATAGAGAAGCTGCAACCAATGCTCCGTCTAGGCTGTGGAGTCTCCTGGGCAAAAATTCTACTTTGTGAGCTACTGGCATTCAAGTTGTGAGTGAGCCATTTGGCTGCTGCATAAATCGGTCTGCTCTGGAGCCCTCCTTCCTGAGCTGAGGCAAAAATGTTTGAGCCGGAGGCTAAAAAACTGTGAGCTAGCTCACCCTAACTCAGCTTAGAGGGAACACTGGCTGTAACCCCAAGCTCTCTGCCGACTGTGGCCTCTGCCTGAGGGTTGGAGTCTGGCATTTCCTGACCCCCCAAGGTCCGAGGACTGGGACAGAAGTCTTGCTGGGTCTGAGGGGACATTTCTGCCTAGAGTCTAGTGAATCCTGGCCTAGAAGGAGGTCTAATGCACGGGTTGGGGAAGGAGAAGAGGCCCTCTGGCCATCAACAATTAAAATCAGAACTCTCTTTTATTTGCAATCAGGGCGTTCCTTGGATGATTGTGCCCGTTCATCCGTGGAACGTTTTCAACTCTTTATTTTTTAAAAGTATACTGATCTCACCCCGGTGACATGAAATATTCAGAGCTTTAGAAGGCAGCGACCTGCTTCTTGGCAGTGTGAATCTTAACCTATTGAGAAAGGATCAGCCCATTTATTTGAGTGGAACACACAGGGACTTCCATGGAAGAAGAAGAGGAGGAGGAGGAGGAGGAGGAGGAGGAGGAGGAGGAGATTGGGTTTATACCCGGCCTTTCCCTCAGAGCAGTTTACAATCTCCTTTCCATTCCTCTCCCCACAACAGACACCCTGAGAGAGTCTTTCCAGAACTGCCCGTGAGAGAACAGCTCTGAAAGAACTCATGCCTGTCAAGGAGCGGGGAATCAAACCGGGTTCTCGCAGATTAGAGTCCGCGCTCCTAAGCACTACACCAAACTGGCTGTCGAAAGGTCTAACTCTCAGAAGCTCATATTCCCCCCCCCCCAAAAAAAAAAACCCCACTTCTTGGTCCCTAAGATGCTACTGGATTGAATCTAGCTGCTCTGCTGCAGACAGACACGGCCACCCTCTAAAAACTATTTTTTTTTTTTTCTGGGGAACCTGATCTCTGTTGCCTGGCGATCAGCTCCAACTTGGGGGGATCCCCTGGCCCCACCTGGATGTTGGCAAGCAGAGTGGACACATGTGCAATCCACGTACAGTTCACACTTGGCTTTTCTTTATATGTGGGTTGAGTAGTCCTCATGTCACATTCAACATAGGTACAGCTGAATGTGTGAATCAAAACCCACATTTTTCCAGGTACTAGTTCCCTGGTTTCACGTGTAAAGTGCACTTGGATGACTTCTGTCCTACAAACAGATACGCATGCATACATGCTGGATGTCCTTGTGTTCATTTAGTGTAGTGGTTCAGAATGGTGGACTCTTAACCTGGGAGAACCGGGTTTGATTCCACACTCCTCCACATGCAGCTGCTGGTGTGACCTTGGGTCAGTCACAAGTTCTCTTGGAGCTGTTTCTCTCAGGGGCAGTTTTCAAAAGAGCTCTCTCAGCCCCACCTACCTCACAAGGTGCCTGTTGTGGGGAAAGCGAGTTTGGTGTAGTGGTTAAAAGCGGCAGACTGTAATCCAGGAGAACTGATTTTGATTCCCCACTTCTCCACATGCAGCTGCTGGTGTGACCTTGGGTCAGTCACAAGTTCTCTCAGAGCTGTTCTCTCAGGAGCCGTTCTTGAAAGAATTCTCTCAGCCCCACTTACCTCACAGGGTGTCTGTGGTGTGGAGGGGAAGGGAAAGGAGATTGTAAATTGCTCTGAGAATCCTTTGGGTAGTGAAGGGTGGGGTATAAATCCAATCTCCTCCTCCTCCTTCTCCTCCTCCTCCTCTGTAACTGAGACAGGCCATTGATTCACCTAGCCGCAATCTTGGCTGGCTTTTCCTGTCTGGGTTTTCCACGAATAGAATCAGGGACCTTCTGTGTGCAAGCCAGTTGTTTATCCAGGAGTAGTTCTTCTTCTTCTTCTTCTTCTTCTTCTTCTTCTTCTTCTTCTTCTTCTTCTTCTTCTTCTTCTTCTTCTTCCTCTTCCTCTCCCTCTCCCTCTCCTCTCCCTCTCCCTCTCCTCTCCCTCTCCCTCTCCTCTCCTCTCCCTCTCCTTCTCCTTCTCCTCCTCCTCCTCCTCCTCCTCCTCCTCCTCCTTCTCCTTCTGTATCAGACCCTCTGCCCCTCTTTTCTCCTCTGACTGGCACTGGCTCTCCAGGAGTCTCGGTCCAGGGGTTTTCCCCAGCCTTGGGGATCTTTTGACTTGGTAGCGGTGGTCCCACACCAGAGGCCCAGGATGTTCACAGCAGGTGCTCCGACACTCGGCAGGGATTGTGTTCTCGCAGATGGATCGTCCGTTTTCCGATTTCCAGTCGGTTCAAGATGTCCCGTCCTGTCGACTGTCTCGACTCACTCCGCGCAATCTGCTTTGAGTCCCAGTGAGGGAGGCCAAATTATAGATCAGGTAAATAAAATTTATTCTTTAAAGTATCGTTTAACGTGAAGGTAGGACACTCACACACACACACCCTTTTGCACCGACAGCTTAATTTGATATTTCCTCTTTGGCAGTGGAAGTTGCCATATGCTTCCTTTCCTCGCTGGGGCTCAACAACGCCAACCATCCCCAGAAGGTAGATGGTTCACATCCGCAACCTGTTGAGGAAATTACGGAAATCTGCCCCTTCCTCCCCCTTTCCCAACTTCCCCACAGGCGTGAGATACCAACCAGTCAAGAAGAAGGGGGGGAGTCAAAACAGTGGAGTTGCCATCCTCCCAGTGGGGCCTGGAGATCTTCGGGTCTTATGGTTGATCTCCAGACAACTGAGGAAATGGCCGCTTGGAGGGTCAACTCTGTGGCCTTGGCTGAGGCCCCTCCCCTCCCAAACCCCGCCTTTCCCCAGGCTCCTCCCACAAATTCTCCAGGTATTTCTCAACCTGAAGAAGAAGAAGAAGAAGAAGAAGAAGAAGAAGAAGAAGAAGAAGAAATTGAATTTATGCCCCGCCCTTCACTACGCAAAGGAGTCTCAGAGCAGCTTACAAACTCCTTTCCCTTCCCCTCCCCACAACAGGCACCCCGTGAGGTAGGTGGGGCTGAGAGAGCTCTGATAGAAACTGCTCTTTTTTTCAAGGACAGCTCTGACAGGACTATGGCTTGCCCAAGGTCATCCAGCTGGCAGCCCCGCAGGACAGTGACCGGGCAGACACGTGAGACCTGATATGGGCAGGTTTTATTTTCAATTTTATTTTATTGATGTCAATGATCGTCCGCCTTTCTCACGAGGACTCAGGGTGAACTACTATGAGCGAGTTAGTAGTCAAAAACCAATGCATTCTGGGGTTCCCAGGCCTTACCTGGCTGTTGGCATGGGAGGGGGGTCCAGCCTCGCTCCGGGACTCTTCTGGGGTGTGCTCTAGCATTTGGACCAAAAGCTCTATTGCCCAATTGTCCCTGCACAACGTGGCTTCTGGGTGACATCACCATGCCAGGCATGTCAGGCAGGATGGGGCTGTTTGGGGGCAGGGCTCCCCCACCAGCCAGCTGGCCAGTGGCGGATTGGGGCCCCCCGAAATCAGGGGAAACCCTGCCCCCACATGGGGGGATGGCAGCCCTAGTGCATTTGGATTTTAGAAGTCTGGAACCACTAGGAAGAAGTGAAGTGCAGCATAGGTGTTATCATGATACATTAAGCTGTGCAGAAATTACATAAATAGGATCCTGCTTGTAATAAGCTAAACACAACAGTACAGACCACAGTCCTGAATCATTTATCCAAGTGGATCTGTAAACCATTTTGTACATTGCAGTCCTCTTACCACCAGAGGAAAGCCCTCTTGAATAGCACAGTTCTGCACTGTTTGCAGAATGCCAGGCGACAGGGAGCCTTCTCAGCCAGGCCGTTCCCCAGGGCGGGAGAAAGCCCAAGAAGTTGTGGATTTGGCCCATTTGCCAGTTGGCTCCTGTGGAAGGCCCCATTCAGAGGAGCGAAGCTGTGGTTGTAGAGCATAAGGGGGAGAGGTGGTCTCACGGGTAAGAGGGACCCAAGCCACGAAGGGCTTTGCATGGGGCAGCCAGGACCTTCCACTGAGCCTGGAACAATTGTGGAAGAAGAAGAGGAGGAGGAGGAGGAGATTGGATTTATACCCCGCCCTCCACTTGGAGCCTCAGAGCGGCTTAAAATCTCCTTCCCCTTCCCCTCCCCACAAGTGACACCCTGTGCGGTAGGCGGGGCTGAGAGAGCTCTGACAGAAACTGCTTTTGTTCAAGGACAGCTCTGAGAGAACTATGGCTTGCCCAAGGTCATCCAGCAGTTGCGAGTGGAGGAGTGGGGAATCAAACCCGGTTCTCCCAGCTAGGGTTCGTGCCCTTAACCACTGCACCAGACTGGCTCAAGTGGAGCCAAGGGGGCCTCACAGCACTGGGAAGTCCATGGGGGCCACTGGGCACAGCTCAGCCTGTAGCAGGTGGTGACAATGACCAGGGCGGGCTTAGTCATTGGGAAGTCCCGAACTCAGAGCTGCTGCCTGTGGGCATCCAAGATGGGTGCTCCCAGCTAGGGTTGCCAGGTCCCCCCGGTGGGGAGTGGGGGGGGGTTCCCGGATCCAGGACTGGAAACTCCTGGAGGTTTGGGGATGGAGCTTGGGGAAGACGGGGACCTCAACTGGGAACAACGCCACTTCCTCCCAAAGCATTCCTTTCCTCCAGAGGAATGGATCCCTGTAGACTGGAGGTGAGCTGTGATGGCAGAGTCCCAGCAGGACCTTTCCCTGGAAGCCCAAGGGCCAGGCCCCCCCTGTTGCTGCTGCTGCTCTTGAGCCGCTCTTCCCTGCAGGTAGGTGGAGGGAACAGCAGGGGGAGCCCTTCCTTGCAGGCTTCTAAGCGGAGGCCACGCTGATCCTGGGAACTTGGGCAAATCCAGGCCCGTAGCCACAGTGGGGCATTTTGGGGCCTGACCCCCCGACTTCCTGCCAAGGTCCCCCAACTTCCTTTCAGCCCAGACCCCCTGATTCTCTGGCAAGATGTGGTGGCTGCCGCTTCTCCTTGCCTTCCCCCTGCACCACACCTCTCTCCAGGGCCAGCTGAAGCACATGAGTTAACTTTAATTGATTTAGCCAGTGCCCCAGTGCCCCCCAAAGAATTAAAATGCCCCCCCAACTTAGAAATTCCTAGCTACGGGCCTGAGCAGATCATGAGGGAGAGGGCAGGCAGGGCTGCCTCAGGGCTTAGTTTTCTCTCGTGGCCCTTTCTTACACACCTAGGGAAATACTGATCGTCACTCTGAGGTCGGGAAGCCATTTGCTCCAGGCCAGTTTGGCCGGGGATCCTGTAGGACAAGCCATAGTTCTTTCAGAGCTGTTCTCTCACAAGCAGTTTCTGTCAGAGCTCTCTCAGCCCCACCTACCTCACAGGGTGTCTGTTGTGGGGAGGGGAAGGGAAAGGAGTTGGTAAGCCACTCTGAGACTCTGAGTGAAGGGAGGGGTATAGATCCAATCTCCTCCTCCTCCTTCCCCTCCTCTTCTTCTTCTTGGCATGAAGCAGGGGATGTGGAGGGGAGGTATTTGTGACTTTCCTGCATTGTGCAGAGGATTGGACTAGATGTCTCTGGAGGTCCCTTCCAACTCTATGATTCTATGATCCCCTCTGTGAGCTGCTTGTGGGCCTCCCTTGAGGCACTTGGCTGCCTGCTAGGCTTGCCAGCTCTGGGTCAGGAAATTCCTGGAGATTTGGGGGTGGAGCCTGGAGAGGGCGGGATTTAGGGAGGGGAGGGACCTCAGCAGGGTACAATGCCACAGAGTGGGCTAGGTGGACCTTGGGGGGGATCCAGAAGGTCAGTCACATCCAAACAGCCCTGTTTAGGCATGAGAGCTACTTGGAACCTCCATGTTCAAAGGAAGTCTACCCCTGAACAATCGTGCCCTGTTTATGAGAGTCCCATTTGGGTCTTGCCTGCAGCTGCATGGACCATAAAACCCTGCAGGCTTCAGGGTTTCTGTCTTCATACCTACATCTTTCCTTGTTTTAATTCTATCCCCCCCCCCCCCCAGAATGCAGCAACGTCTTAGGAGGGCATGGTAAGGGCGGGGGGTGTTGCTAGCCAAACGAGGCAGGAGAGACATCAATTTGCACTGGAATGTCAGCCCCGTCCAGCAGAGACTCACAGGTTTCTGCCTGCCCCATCCAGGAAGGGGAAAGGGTCCCACGTTTCGTCACCCTGAGTTTTCAGGTGGGAAATCCTGGCGCAGATTTCGATTCTCTCCAGTGCCAAATTGAACCTGTGATGCTTTATCATCTGTTTCCTCCTCCGGCCCGATCTCCCCCTCCTAAAATGAACGCCTTTTCCAAATTCATTTGCATGCCAGTAAATCAGCATTATGCGTTACTTGTATGACGGAGGTTGAATGCATAAACCTCATATAAATGATGCATTAAAACCCGCGAGCGTATGTTTGCAAAGCTAATGAATCTGGGAAGCTCGCCGTGGGAAAGTAGAGACCTGGTGACCAATGAAGGAGAAAACTTTAAAAGAAGCAGAAGAGTAGGCTAGCTTGTCTGTGGGCAATTTTTCCGAAAAATTCTTCCTTGTTTTTTAGCTGTTGTAGATTTTCCAGGCTGTGTGGCCGTGGTCTTGGCATTGTAGGATCTGATGTTTTGCCAGCAACTGTGACTGGCATCCTCAGAGGTATAACATAGAAAGATGGGGTACTCTCTGTGTCCTACATCTACAAGAGCTAATGAACTCCAGCCAGGAAAGCCTTCGACAACATGTCTTCCTTGTTTTGTTTGCCAGAGCACCCCTGCATGCTGCCAAATGGTCTGGGGGTGTCGAATGATGCAAGACAGCCCAGAGGGGGCTCCGTGTCCCACTCCATGAGCCGAGCACACTCATGAACGCGCTGATGCATACACCGTACATGCTTACAAATCACACTCTCCGTCCCTGGCACCTCCAGTTACAGGGGGACTGTTTTTCCAATCTGAGAGGCTGGAGAGCCATTCCCGCAACAGATGGATCTGGATGCACGTCAGTCAGGAATCTGACTCAGTCCAGGCAGCTCCCTGCATCCTAATGGACAAACCTCACACCTGCTGAAATACAAAACAGCCCAGCTGGACTGGGCCAAAGGGTCCAGCTAGCCCAGTGATTATTGTGTGGCAGTGGGTGTGGTATAGTCAGGAGACTCTAAGATTCTCTGGTAGCTGGAAGTTCTAACTTTTGAGCATTATGCACCAACTAGGTGGCAAGCTAGACTTGTTTTTTAGGCGAGAGACCATTCGGAGGCAGTTTGCCACTGCCTGCCTCTGCCCTGGTATTCCTCGGAGGTCGCCCTTCCAATTCCTAGCCATGGCTGAACCTGCTTAGCTTCTGAGATCTGACAAGATCAGGCTAGCCTGGGATATCCAGGTCAGGGCAGCTAACCCAGCATCCTGTTTCCAGTGGGATGGCCAGATGCCACTGGAAGGCCCGCAGGCAAGTTATGAAATGACAGCTGAGGGGTGACATGATCGAGGTCTATAAGATTATGCATGGGATAGAGCAGGTTGAGAAGGAAGTCCTTTTCTCCCTTTCTCACAATACAAGAACTCGTGGGCACTTCATGAAATTGCTGAGCGGTCGGGTTAGATAAAAGGATAAAAGGAAGTCCTTCTTCACCCAAAAAGTGATTAACACATGGAATTCACTGCCACAGGAGGAGGCGGCTACAAGCATGGATGGCTTCAAGAGGGAATTGGATAAACATCTGGAGCAGAGGTCCATCAGGGGCTATTAGCCACAAGGTATAGATAGGAACTCTCGATCTGGGGCAAGTGATGCTCTGTATTCTTGGTGCTTGGGGGGGGGGGGCAGCAGTGGGAGGGCTTCTGGTGCCCTGGCCCCACTGCTGGACCTCCTGATGGCACCTGGTATTTTTGGCCACTGTGTGACACAGAGTGTTGGACTGGATGGGCCATTGGCCTGATCCAACATTGGCTTCTCTTATGTTCTTACGAAGATATCTCCTATCAGCCCTCCCCTGGTGCTCGTTTCTCAGCACCTGCCTATTGAGAGGTAGACTGCTGTTGAAAATGGAGATTCCATTGAGCTCTCCAGTGTGATGGCCACTGCTATGGCCTCTCTTTCATAAACTTCTCTGATCCCTTTTAAAAATCACCCAAGCCTCTAGACCAGTGGCAGTGGGAGTAGGACTGCCAGGGAAATTCCTAGAGATTTGGGGGTGGAGCTGGAGTCTGAGGACGGGAGGGAGCTCAGTAGAGTTGTGATGCCAGAGTCCATCCTCCGAAGTGGACACTTTCCCCAGAAGAACTGATCTATGTCATCTGGAAAGCAGTCGGCATTCGGAGAGAACTCCAGCCCCCACCCAGAGGCTGGCAACCCTAACTAGGAGCATATCTCATGGCAGAGGTGCCCGAAAGTTCACTACATTATAATGCAGAAGAAGAAGAAGAAGAAGAAGAAGAAGAAGAAGAAGAAGAAGAAGAAGAAGAAGAAGAAGAAGAAGAAGAAGAAGAAGAAGAAGAAGAAGAAGAAGAAGAAGAAGAAGAAGAAGAAGAAGAAGAATGGATTTATACCCCCTGCCCTTCACTACCCAAAGGAGTCTCAGAGCAGCTCACAATCTCCTTTCCCTTCCCCTCCCCACAACAGACACCCTGTGAGGTAGGTGGGGCTGAGAGAGCTCTTTTGAGAACTGCCCTTGAGACAACAGCTCTGAGAGAACTTGTGACTGACCCAAGGTCACCCAGCTTGCTGCATGTGGAGGAGTGGGGAATCAAATTAAGGTCTGTGCTCTTAACCACTACACCAAACTGGCTGAATCCTGCAGAATCCCCCGCTATTCTGTCCTGATGTTTTGTGTCATCATTTGGCAGCTCAGCCTGCCAAATTTAACTTCAGAATGCCTGGCTTCTCGACTCCCTCTGCCCAATCCGGCTTTCTCTCGCTAGCATGAGGACTTGGGGGGGGGTCAAAGGACCTGAGCGGCCTTCACAAAATCCCAGAGGAGAAGAAGAAATGCCAAGATGATGGCCCCGGTGGGGGGGGGGACACCCAGTAGCTTGCCAAGTATTAAATTGCATTTCATGTGCAGCTAATCACCAATCACCAGATTGGCGTATTCATGAGGCATATGAATTATGCAAGAGATGACAGATGTGAGGGGGCTTCGCTCCTCCGGTCGGTTTTGTTAAAACACGCACAGAGACGGTATCAGATGTCAGTCTGTGAAAAATCGGTGGGCTCGTCTGCAGGCGGGCTTCCTTTCGCAGAGCCCGGGCTGCGGCATTTGCAGTAAGGCCCCCCGCACAAACTGGACCCCTTCCCTTCCCCCCTCCCTCCCGGGGGTTGTGTGTTCCTCTTGCAGGATGCCCCCCGGAGACGGGCCGAGCAAAGACGTGGGATGTATTTACGTGCCGGATGCCAAACAGTGGCCCACGAGCATCTTCCTAATTGCAAAAATCCACCCAATAAGTGCAATATTGCCTCATCCTCGAGGGCACAAGCAGACGGCACTTAAAGAATTCCTCTGCTTTCAAGTGACAATTTTTTGACAAGCTGTTCAAAAATGTGTCAAGAGAGAGAGAGAGAGAGAGGGAGGGAGAGGGAGCGGGGGGGGGGAATCTTGCTTTCCATCTCTTTTTTTGAAATTGCAACTAAATGAAATATCCACACTGTGCCCAAGACAGCATTTTATGGACTCTTGTCTACAAGACAAATTTGCCTCCCCCACAATGGATCTGTCCATGGCTGAAACCGCAGAGCCTTTTGTTATTAGCTAGCACCGTCCCTATTATGATTCCTGTTTTACATTTTTAGAGCAACAAAAGAAAGAAAGTGCAGCCCTGGTTTGTTAAAGCACAAATGTCTGCGCCGTTTTGGCTGGAACGTCTGATGGAGGAAAACCAGACAAAGAAGGATCCTTCGAGGTCAAGCGTCATTAGACAGTTTAGATAATAATTAGTAATTAGATAGTAAATAGACGAAATGTCACATAAGGTAATTAAAGGTTCTTAAATACTGTAGAACGGCAGCGTTGCGAAGAATACAGGGGCTGAGCCTTATCTTTAAACACACGGCTCCATTTATTTCTTGTTTATTTAAAGTGTTTGCATCCTGTGTTCTCAGCTGAATTTGGGGGCCCACACAGCTTTACACGTTACACATTTTTGTCTTGTGTCTGCTAGAATGTTTGCTGGGACCAGGTTCAAGTCTTACCCCTGACACAAACCTACTCCCTCACCCTTAGTCCCCGCCTAGTCTGCAATAAGGGATTGAACACCTGAAGACATGAAGCGGCTGTACACTAAGGTCCCTTCTGCATTGGCCTGCCTCTGTAGATTTTCTCAGTGTTCAAGTCGAGGCAATTTCAGGGCGATTCTGCATTGGCTTTTCCCTCCATTATTTTACGAAACCCACCTCGGAACAGAAATTCCCCTCCGCATTGCATGCTGCTTTCGCTTTCTTTGATCTTCAGGTGTTATGGTAGCTTCTGCATAGATTTATGGCCATTCAGGGGTGACTTTGCAGTCAGGACGGTATTGCCCCGAGGTATTTGAATGTGGTTTTGAGCTGCACCTTTTCCTCATGGCCCCACTGGTGGACCTCCTGATGGCAGCTGGTATTTTTGGCCACTGTGTGACAGAGTGTTGGACTGGATGGGCCACTGGCCTGACCCAACATTGGTCTCTCTTATGTTCTTATGTTCTCCCCGTTGAGAAAATGTGGAGCAAATGCCAGATGCAGAATGGGCAAAACAGCCTCCAAATAGCCCGGGGAACAGCAGGCTGAAATCGGGCTGACCACTGAAGGGAGGGGACGTAATGCAGAGTGGGGGGGGAAACCCGGAATAAAAAGAAGGTTGGACTTGATTTTAGTGCGGAATGGGGCGGGGGGGGAACTGAATTAAAAGAAGGTTGGACTCGATTTTCGTGCAGAATTGCTTGGAGGACACCCGGGTGAACGTGGATTAAAAGGGGTGGGCGGAGAGGGCCTAAATCAGACCCTCGGTCCACCAAGACCCAGAGTTTCTACTCAGACCGGCAGCAGCTCTCTGGGATCTCGGGTAAAAGGTCTTTCGTGTCTTCTACCACCTGATCCTTTGAGCTGGAGATGCCGGGGATTGAACCTGGGCTATTCTGCATGCCAAGCAGAGGCTCTGCCACTGAGCCACAGCCTCTGCAATACAGGCCTACCTTACAGGGCTGTTGTGAGCATGACAACGGAGCAGACACGTAATGCTCTGAATGCCAAATGTGTGTGAGAGAGATGCCGTCAAGTCCCAAGCTGACCAACGGTGGGCGATCCCAGCCAGGGGTTTTCCAGGCAAGTGAGAACTGGAGGCCGTTTACCGGCACCTTCCTCTGCAGAGTCTTCGTTGGTGGTTTCCATTCCAAGTGCTGACTCCAGTGCTCCCTCTAAGCTGTGAGGTTTTGTGAGCAAAAATTCTCCTTCATGAGCTACTGGCATTAAAGCTGTGAGCGAGCGATTTGGCTGCTGCATGAATTAGTTTGCTCTGGAGCCCTCCTTCCTGAGCTAAGACAAAATGTGAGAGCTGGAGGCTAAAAAACTGTGAGCTAGCCCACACTAACTCAGCTTAGAGGGAACACTGGCCAACTCTGCTTAGCTTCCAGATCTGACAAGATTGGGCCACACCATGCCGACTCCCCTCCCCTGAATGCCAAACACTCTGAATAAGTTCTTAGCTTTGCCACTATTGAGATAATATTTGAGACGGGAATCCTGACAAATGCTGCCGCATGCAATAGGATGGGCCCCGAAAAGCAAGGCGAAGGCAGCATAGAATAAGGACCGTCGGATCATCCATCATCAGCGTGGTGGAGGTGGGGGGAGAGATCCAGGTGCAGAGAAGGAGACCGTGGAGTTTCCTGTAGCCCCCCCAGAGAGTCATCTGCCTGGCCACATGTCAGGGTTTCCCCTGGTCCCCACACGGCCCACCGGCCAGCTGCAGCACACTGATATCACCCCCTCTGGGGAGCCGGGCGGAAGCGCCGCTGTATTTATCAAGCCATGAGAACACTGCTTTGCGCACACGGCCTGTTTAAAAGACTCCCCGGCCAGTCTGGTGATTAATAAGGTGCCGGCAGCTCTTTCCTCCCCTGCAATTGGGGAGGAAATCCTCCCAAGGGGAGCGGGGGGGGGGAGAGATTATCCACCTCTTGAAGAGCACAGCGCCAGGAGGGGGACATGAGCTTGAATTCCCTCTGAACCAAGGGGCCAGCTGATGCCAGCCTGTGGGATCCCCCCCCCCGCCAAGACCTTGGGCAGGTCCTTTGAGGGATGGCCGCGCGAAGATAACCAAACTGTGTGTGTCCCTGAGAGCCAGTTTGGTGTAGTGGTTAAGTGCACAGACTCTAATCTGGGAGAACAAAGGTTTGATTCCCCACTCCTCCACTCACACCTGCTGGATGACCTTGGGCAAGCCATAGTTCTCTCAAAGCTGTTCTTGAAAAAGAGCAGTTTCTGTCAGAGCTCTCTCAGCCCCACCGACCTCACAGGGTGTCTGTTGTGGGGAGGGGAAGGGAAAGGAGTTTGTAAGCCTCTCTGAGACTCTTTGGGTAGTGAAGGGTGGAGTCTAAATCCAATTTCCTCTTCTTCTTCTAGGTCCGATGGGGAGGGAGCGGGACACCGGGAGGGGGCAAAATCAGGTGGCTCCTGCTCAGGGCCAGGTCTGAAAAGCCTTCTGGCTAGGGTTGCCAGCCTCCAGGTGTGGCCTGGGGATCTCCCGCCTTTACCACTGATCTCCAGCTCACCGAGGTCAGCTCCCCTGGAGAAAACAGCTGCTTCGGAGGGGGGACTCTCTGGCATTGCACTCTGCAGAGGCCCCTCCCCTCCCCAAACCACGCCTTCAGCAGGCTCCACCCCCCAAATCTCCAGTTCTTTCCCAGTTCAGAGTGCCCTCTGGAAATGCATTCAGAAAGGTAGCTAGGGGGATGGATGTTTATCCATCCTGGCTAACAACCAGGGGTTATTTCATAGAAAAAAACATGCAGGAGCTCATTTGCATAGCTCATTTGCATATGTCACACCCCTTAGCAAAGGGCAGGCATGTTTAAAATGCCTTTCTTTCCCTTTCTCATCTGGGGAACGGAAAGAAAGGCATTTAAATCCTCCCCACTTCCCTGAGTTTCTCTGCAAAAGCGGAGAGGCCCAGGGGGGAAAGGGAGCATGTCTGCCCACCTCCCCTTCCCCTCCCCAGCCAACCCGCCACAGCTGGCTGGCTGGAGAAGGGAAGGGTGGGAAGGCAGACATGCCTGGATTCCCTGCCCTATCTTCTTCAGGTGCCCTGCAGCCGCGGGGCACATGGAGAAGATCAGGCAGGGAACCCAGGCATGTTTAAAATGCCTTTCTTTCCCTTTCCCATCTGGGGAAAGGCTCTGCAGGCCTTCCCTCACGCATCGGCCTCGGCAGGCGGGCCAGGAAAGGTGGGGGGGGTGCCCCTGGGCTCCTTACTGCCAGAGCCCCGTTTTAGCACGCTCCGGCAGGAAATGACCCCTGCTAGCAGCCAAGAGATAGGCTTTCTCGTAAGAACTTGTTGAATCTTCCTTTAAAGTCAACTGAACTGGCGGCTATCCCCATGTCTTGTGGCAGTTAGTTCCACGGGTTAATTGTACTCTGAAAGAAGTACTGCTTTTTTACCTTCCCGGATCTACTGCTATTCACTGGCTATATTGGCTGCAAACCCTCAGTGAACAATACAAGCTGCATCATATTGAAAATGGATACCTAGGTACTTAAAATGTTTGACCTCATATACTCTGTTTCCAATGAATTCCAATGAATGTTTAAATCATTTCCAGGTTCTTGGGGAAATAAGGATTTTTGATTTTTTTCATAGTTCAGTCGGAGCTTATTAGATGCAAATGACTCAAGGCAGGGATTTCAAAGACACTTCAAGCTCACACTCGCGAGCGAGACACTAATGGTGCGTCATCTGCATAAAGTAACAGAGGTACATGGGTGGAACCAAGTCTAGGGCTAGAGTGGCAGAGCTCCTGACTGGCATGCAGGTTCAGGTCCAGTTACGAGATCTGGCAGTAGGTGATGGGAAAGACCTCAACCTGAGTCCTTCGAGAGCTGCTGCCAGTCTTACTAGACAACACTGCTCTTGGTGGGCCACAGTCCTAATTCAATATAAGGCATATATATGTATATATAAAATTTAGTATTAAGGGAGAGAGAAATGACCTTTTTGTGCCAGTTTGGTGTAGTGATTAAGTCTGTGGACTCTAATCTGGGAGAACCGGGTTTGACTTCCCGCTCCTCCACTTTCAGCTGCTGGATGACCTTGGGCAAGCCATAGTTCTCTCAGAGCTGTTCTCTCAAGGGCAGTTCTGGAAAGAGCTGCCTCAGCCCCACCTCTCTCACAGGGTGCTGGTTGCGGGGAGGGGAAGGGAAAGGAGATTGGAAGCCACTCTGAGCAAAGGGTGGGGTATAAATCCAATCTCCTCCTCCTCCTCCTCCTCCTCCTCCTCTCCTCTTCTTCTGTTTTGTGAGGGAGGGGTTCCATAATGGAATGCGCCTCTAAAGCCCCCTGTGTTGTGAGCTAGCATCTTTGGAAATCTGTGGGATTCTTGTATAATGGAGAGGATAGCATATCGAGTTTCATTGTCAAGAGACTATTCATTAGATCTCCAAATTTGTGGAACAATGGTTTCTGGTGTTGGAATACTTGACATGCAATGACACTTTAAAGGAAGCGGTGCAGTCAAAGCAATATTATAGTATGTTAGCACATTTTTGAACTGTCAGTATTATCAGATTAATTATTTCTGCAATGCTATCCTTTCCTTTGTTCAATTCTTGATAATTGCAAATATGTAGGTTTACCTATGGAATGTACAATATATGCTTGTTGTATGCTTGCTGAGGTAAAATAAACATTTTTAAAAAAGAAAAAGAACACAGCTAGCCTAGAACTTTTCTTCCTGACATGCTAGGTTTCTGTGTGCAGGACAGTAAGGTTGAAGCTCCCCACTTCCTGTCTGAAATGGAACAGTCTAGACACAAGCTGAACACCTCAGCTGCTGTTTGTCAGAATTAGACCCTGTGAGCCTGCGCGTGGGGAGCAGAACAGAACAGAACAGAGGTACACAACAAGGGGCACTATGACTGGCAGGCAGTAGGAACTGGACTGGCTAAGCCAGGTGTGGATCTGAGTGTGAGCACCCTACGGGAGACCCAGCCTCCCTCCAGCTCTTGAGTTTAGGCTAAATTCCAGGCTCTGTTGCCTCCCTCTGGTGTTCACTCCCATCTATTCCAGGTGGCCTTTGCTCCTTTCCTGAATGTGAGACTGGTTGGTTGCTGGACATGCAAATAAATCTGAGAGGAGGGTGGGGATTGGCTCTTTTTTTAAAAGTCAAAATGAATTTCCTGGGCTGAGCTGTCCCCGTGTGATGTCATCATTTGTATCATTTTTACGAGGCAATTAAACAGCACGTGTCCTGGAGCCAGCGAGAAATATGCAACAGAAAAAGGTGTGAAATGAGAAATGCTTCTTCTGACGCCAAAAGGCAAAAACAGAAACAAAAAAGTTCTTTTTTTTAAATGCTTTTGTAAAATTGATTTCCCTGACTTGAAGATACGTGTCCTTTCCCCTCCTCTCTTTCCCTCTCTCTCATTTCTTTCTAGCCTCCTCCCTCGAGAACGAGGCTAGAGAGAACTGGAGTCAGGATTTTTCTTTTTTATGACTCATATTATTATGTAGCTGGTTGGCATAAAATTCCCCAACTCTCAGCGGCAATATCCAAGGAAAAGAAGGAGCCAGCAAGTTCTCGAAGGTGCTGGAAAACCAGAGCAGTGCTGGAAAAGAAAGGCCGCCTTGAAAGGCCTTTGAAAGGCCTCCTTGTTCCTTACAGGATGATGATGGGGGTGTTGCGTGCACCATACAAGTTCCACAGGCAGGGATTCGTAGCGGGGAGAGCGTCAGACTAGAACTGAAGAGAGCCGGGTTTAAGTCCCTGCTGAGACATGAAGCTTACTGGGTGACCTTCAGCTCTTCATTTTCTCTCGTGGCCCAGTAGCTTCCTTCCAGAGAAAGGCAGGTCTCAGTCCTTGAAGAATAGTGATGCCAACCTCCAGGTGGGGCCTGGAGATCTCCCACCATTACAACCGAGCTTTAGACTCGGTCCAAACTGGCAGAGACTGACCAAGAGAGGAAGTCGTAGTAGATAACTCAATGAAAATGTCTAGAGAGTGTGTAACTGCAATTAAAAAAGGCCAGCACTATGGTGGGGATTATTAGGAAGGGGATTGAAAACAAATCAGCCAGTATCATCATGCCCCTGTATAAATTAATGGACAGCTTCAAGAGGGAATTGGATAAGCATATGGAGCAGAGGTCCATTGGTGGCTATTAGTCACAAGGTATAGATAGGGACTCTCAGTCTGGGGCAAGTGAGGCTCTGCATTCTTGGTACCTGGAGGGGCAACAGTGGGAGGGCTTCTAGTGTCCCTGGCCCCACTGCTGGACCTCCTGATGGCACCTGGTGTTTTTGGCCACTGTGTGACAGAGTGTGGGACTGGATGGGCTGTTGGCCTGATCCAACATTGGCTTCTCTTATGTTCTTATGTTTTTACTATAGAGGTCTATATGGGGAATATGGCTGCTTTGGAGGGTGGACTCTATGGCATTGTACCCAGCTGAGGTCCCTGTCATATCCAAACTCCCCATCCCCATCCCCAGGCTCCAGGTACTTCCCTACTGAAGAACTTAACAGGACCTTCAGGTAGCCATTCAAGGTCCCTCGAGCCCTTTCTAAGGAAAGCTTTCGGGCATTTTAAGAGTTTTTAAGAGCTCTGGCTTGGAATGTCCACATTCTACCTCCATCCCGTGGCTTCCAAGAGAATCCCCTGCCTTTTCCAGTGAGGATCTCTAGGAGGCCTTCCCATCCTGCCTCTTCCAGGTACTTCCAGTCTGGTGCAGTGCTTAGGAGTGTGGACTCTAATCTGGGAGAACTGGATTTGATTCCCCGCTCCTCCACATGCAGCTGCTGGATGTGACCTTGGGTCAGTCACAAGTTCTCTCAGAGCTGTTCTCTCAAGAGCAGTCCTTGGGAGAGCCCTCTCAGCCCCACCTACCTCACGGGCAATGTTCCCTCTAAGCTGTGGAGTCTTGTGAGCAAAAATTCTACTTTGTGAGCTACTGGCATTAATGTTGTGAAGGAGCGATTTGGCTACTGCATAAATCAGTTTGTTCTAGAGCCATCCTCCCTGAGCTAAGACAAGAATGCGTGAGCTGGAGGCTAAAAAACTCTGAGCTAGCTCACACTAACTCAGCTTAGAGTGAACACTGAATATACTTCAGCTACAATGGGAAGGACACTCTGTGCATGCTCAAAGGTTCTTTTCCAATCACATCACTTCCTTGTTTCTTTAAAGAAGGGGTGTGGCCAAAGATGGGAGGAGCTGGGCCAAATGAGTGCAGGCAGAAGAGAGTCTGATTTCCAGCATTACATCTCAGAGGCGTGTTCAAAGCACGCAACTAGCTACATTTTTGCTGTTGTTGTTAAAGGGTTTTTTTAAAAAAATCCTTGCTAAGTTGCCTTTGTGACTGCCGTCACAATCCACATCATTAAAAAGGATTGGGGAGAACAAATGTGAATTCTGAGGAACGTTACAGGCTCATCTGCTAAATATAGACACCTGCACAATGGAGACAGTTAGAAACGGTTGCTTGCCAACAATTTTCCGTTTTTTTTAAAAAAAGCCAATGGCCCCAAGGTGCAGGCTCCAGGCATCCAGTCGCTCATAAGCCACAGGTGTGCAGATGCACCACTGCAGCTCATACCTCCGAATGAGTCTACCCAAATGACCTCCCCCAAAACATTCTTCCCGGATGCAGCCATTCCCTGGATCCCTCTAATTGCAACCCTTCCAGCGCTGACCCCCAGCTAGGGTTAGCTGCCTAGGAAAAGTCAAAGTCCCCAGATCTTGAGGAATCCATGGCAAATCCTTACCTCTTGGCAAATCCTTACCTCTTGAGGCAAAGGAGACTTCAAGGAAGGGATGGATCCGGCTGAGGAATGGTGCTGTGTGCAGTTCTGGAGGCCTCACTTCAAAAAGGATGTGGGCAGGTGCAGAGGAGAGTGACGAGGGTGATCGGGGGCCTGGAGACCAAGAAGCCCTGGGAGGAAAGGCTGAGGGACTTGGGAATGTCCAGTCTGGAGAAGAGGAAGTTGAGGGGAGACAGGGTGGCTCTTTTGAAGGATTTGAAGAAGGGCTGCTAGTTAGAAGAGGGCAGGGAGCTCTTCCTGAGGACAGGGACTCACAAGAATGGGGAGAGGATGCAGAAAGCACCCTGGAAATGCAAAGCAGTTGCAGAAGTCATGAAAAAGGCTGAATGCACAATCCAGGCTGGGTGTGACTGTTTCCTATTGATGAATCCTGAAAGGCAGTTACTTCTGGTGGAACAGGCTTCCTCAGGAGGTGGTGGGTTAGGGTTGAAGGTTTTCAGACAGAGGCTAGATGGCCATCTGACAGCAATGCTGATTCTGTGAACTTAGGCAGAGCACGAGAGGGAGGGCAGGAAGGGCTGCCTCAGTGCTTAGTTCTCGTGGCCCTTTCTTACACACCCAGGGAAATGCTGACTGCCACTTTAGGGTCAGGGAGCAATTTTTCTCCAGGCCAGTTTGGCTGGGGATCCTGGAGGGTTTTGGGGGTTTTTGCCCTCTTCTGGGCATAGAGCAGGGATCACCGGGTGTGTGTGTGGGGGAGGCATTTGTGAATTTCCTGCATTGTGCATGGGGTTGGACTAGTTGACCCTGGAGGTTCCTTCCCACTCTATGATTCTATGTTTTTTATCCCATCCTTCCTCTAGGAGGCTACAGGCGGCATTGATCATTGTGCCCTCCTCCATTTTATCTTTCCAACACCGCTGTGAGGTGGGTTAGACTGATGGACAAAGGTCATCTAGGAAACTTCATGGCTGATCAGGCATTTCCATTAGACCACAGAGCTGGTTTTGGCCTCCTTGCTGGGGTCCGCAGGACACACATCTGTGATTTGTCCCCTGTGACTGCCTGCATCCACATAGACTTCCGCTGTGCCAAGTGCATTTTCCCCATCACGCCAGCATCAGAGGTGTACGTCCCTGGCCAGATGCAACCGTCAGGTGAGGGGAGGCAAAGCCTTTTCCTTGAATCGGCGCACCCAAGCTTTCAGCACCATGGACAGAGACACCCACACCACATTCCTGCCTGAAGAGCCAGATTAATTGAACGGCATGTCAACTGGTTAATCCTTAAATTGCCATTGGTTTACATACAAGATCTCAGGTACAGACTGTTCACACAGGCCTCAGTCCCCCTAGATCCTTTTTCTATATCATTGGCAATCCCTGAGTTTTGGGGAGGTGCTGTGGCTCAGTGGTAGAGCCATCTGCCTGGCATGCAGAGGGTCCCTGGTTCAATCCCCAGCATCTCCAGTTAAAGAGACCAGGTGGGAGGTGATGTGAAAGACCTCTGCCTGAGACCCTGGAGAGCCACTGCCAGTCTGATGGTTCTCAGAAGGTAGTTATTTTGGTCTGCAATAGCCCAGTTATATTCGAGCCCAGTAGTGCCTTAGAGCCCAAGAAGACTTTCAGGGTATAAGATTTCAAGAGTCAAAGCTCCCTTTGTCAGACATGAGTAGGAATGGAGATCTCCAGGTCTTTTTATCCCAGTTGGAAAGTGGGAGGAGTGTTGCAAAGAAGGCTTGTGAGGAATGCAGAGAAGCCATGCAGGTTATAATCAGCTTGATTAGAGCAGAGAGGAAATGCCGGGGGATGAAAATTAGCATCTGTAGCGAGATAAGACTCCTGTGTCCCTGTGAGGCAAAACACCCCTGGCTCCCCCCCCAAGGGTTAATGTGAACGGTGATGGGCCTGTTCCATCCTGCAGCTGTTACTAATTGGACTCTTGGCCTGCACAGCCCTTGTCATCTTCAAGGCCAGAGCTAGAAAAGTGGTAATCAGTTTCTCATGAGAACCCATGGCCCACAGGATGGGAGCGGGGAAATCAAGATGGGTAGCCATGTTAGGCTGTCTGGAGCAGTGGAGGAGGAGAAGAGGAGGAAGAAGAAGAGATTGGATTTATACCCCTCCCTTCACTTGGAGTCTCAGAGCAGCTTACAATCACCTTCCTTTCCTCTCTCCACTACTGACACCCTGTGAGGTAGCTGGGGCTGAGAGAGCTCTTTCTGGAACTGCCCTTGAGAGAACAGCCCTGAGAGAACTGTGACTGCCCCAAGGTCACCCAAGCTGACTGCATGTAGAGGAGTGGGAATTGAACCCAGTTCTCCAGATTAGAGACTGCGCTCTTAACCACTGCACCAAACTGGCACCAAAAGAGCCCAGAGTCCAGTAGCACCTTAAAGGCTACCAACATTTGTGGCAGGGGAGGAGCTTTCACTGCTCAAAGCGAGCAGTGACTCACAAAAGCTCATCCCTGCTGCAAGTTTTGTTGGTCTTTTAGGTACTACTCTGACTCTTTCCTACTAGATCAGGGGTGTCAAAGATGCGGCCCGGGGGCCGAATCAGCCCCTACGGAGGGCTTCTATCAGGCCTACAGTGGAGCTGGCTGTCTTCTGCTTCTTCTTCCTGCTGCTGCGTCATCGTAGGTTTGCAGCTTACAGATACACACCTGAACAGCAGACTCAAGACTGCAAAACAGCACAGACATTTTGATGCAATAATTCAGAGCAAGAGGTGTCAGTTGTCAGACACCGTTAAATAAACAAAATATTGCAAGAGCACTAATGTTTTAAGCATATTTTAAAGTAAAAAAGCCCCTTTGTGTTTGTGTCCTTTATAAAGTTTATATCTCCACTATGTGGCATTACATTTCATGACACACGTGGTTCAGCCCAACAAGGTCTCATTTGTGTCAGATCCAGCCTTCGTAACCAATGAGTTCGACACCCCTGGGCTAGATTCTCCAAGGTGCTGCTGGACTCAAACCTACCTGCTCTACTGCAGACCAACCCTCTGAAACATTTCTAAAGTGAAGCATGAAGTGCAAGAAGTGGACAGAGAGAACTTTTCCTGTCTCCCCTAAAATTCTAAAATGGGAGGCGGGGCAGCCTGATGGGCCGTCAATTCCAGGACATACAGAAGAAAGGAATTCTATACACCATGCACCATTTGTTTTTGGGACTCCCTGCCACTGGATGTAGAGATGGCTGCTAGCTTTCAAAAGAGGACTCACCCAAGGCATGGGGGAGGAGGAGGAGGAGGAGGGAGGAGGAGATTGGATTTACGCCCTGCCCTTCACTTGGAGTCACAGAGCAGCTTACATACTCCTTTCCCTTCCCCTCCCCACAACAGACACCCTGTGAGGTGGGTGGATCTGAGAGAGCTCTGACAAAACTGCTCTTTTTTCAAGAACAGCTCTGCCAGAACTATGGCTTGCCCAAGGTCATCCAGCAGGTGCAAGTGGAGGAGTGGGGAATCAAACCTGGCTCTCCCAGATCAGAGTCTGCACACTTAACCACTATACTACACTACAAGAGGGTCCATCAAAAGCCATGAGGGATAAATGGAACTTCCGTGTTCAGAGGCAGTGTGCCTCTGAATCCCAGTTGCTGGGGGACATCTACAGGGGGCAGGTATTCCCCCCCTTGCCCTGCTTGGAAGGCCTTCTCGGCACTCTCTGTGGAAGTTGTGGTGGCCGTATCATTGGTATGACCCAGCAGAGCTCTGCTTACTTTCTTAGAAAGGGGGGGCTGCTTCCTTCCCCATCACCCCACTTAGATCTTTTTCTGTACATCTAAAGGGGTCCTGGTTTCTCCCACTTGACTTCCCATACATGTGTGTGGCTGCCTTCTTCTCCCTGCAGCGATGCCTTCTCTCTTTCCCGTTAAACGGGAGGGGGGGGAAACCACCCTACAACTTCTGAGGTTGTCAGATGGTTAAGTATGCTGAAGTGTGTGTGTGTGGGGGGGGCCTTAGAGATGAGGCAGGCGAGCTGACCAAAAAGTGGAGGGAGAGCTGAGAAATGATATTGCAAGAAGAAAGAGAAAAAAAAAGAAAGAAAAAAGAAAACGTCTCATACACTCCAATTTGTAAGCCAAGCAGAATGCGTAAATTGATTTGACCCCTAATCCACTCAAGAGGCTTGCTTTTAAGTAGCTGAGGAGTGGATCCTAATGTTTGGTGTTTAAATAAAATATGGGGTGTTTACTCACCCATCTTGGCAGGCGTCTCTCTCCCTGCTCCGGCTTGTCTCTGAATAAATAGGAACGGCTGCTGCTGGCAGGCTTTTCCGTGTGAGCGGCTCATGTGGTTCTTTTGAGACCAGGAGAGGACAGGAGCAGAGGTCCTCGTTGGTCCGGCCTGGGGGTCCGGCACACCCCCCCCTTCCATATGCAAATTGGCTCCCAAAATCCAACAAGGGCCAATCTGATATTCCCCCAACATTCAGGTTCAGCAGATGATTTCATATTGGCATCGGCTTTCAGAGACGGCATGTGGTGTAATGGTTAGATGGGGAGGTCCTGGGTTCAAATCCACCCTTGGCCATGAAACTCACTGGGTGGCTGTGAGCCTGCTGCGTGCTCCCTTCCTCTCTCTGCCTAACATACCTTGCAGGATTGTTGTGAGGATACAGTGGTGGCAGAGGCAACCACTTTCAATGTAACACGTATTTGCATGCAGTTTTGGACCTAAAATACAGAAAGCGAGAATTCGTATAAGAACATAAGAGAAGCCATGTTGGATCAGGCTGATGGCCCATCCAGTCCAACGCTCTGTGTCACACAGTGGCCAGAACCCAAGTGCCATCAGGAGGTCCACCAGTGGAGCCAGAACTTCAGAAGCCCTCCCACTGTGGCCTCCCGCAAGCACCAAGAATACAGAGCATCACTGCCCCAGACATAAGAACATAAGAGAAGCCACGTGGGATCAGGCTAGTGGCCCATCCAATCCAACACTCTGTGTCACACAGTGGCTAAAACCCAGGTGCCATCAGGAGGTCCACCAGCGGGGCCAGAACTCTAGAAGCCCTCCCACCATTGCCGCCCGAGCACCAAGAATACGGAGCATCACTGCCCCAGACAGAGTGATCCCTCTATAGGTAAAGGTAAAGGTTCCCTTGCTCGAAAGCCAGTCGAATCCGACTCTAGGGTTGCGGTGCTCATCTCCGTTTCCAAGCCGAAGAGCCAGCGCTGTCCGAAGACGTTTCCGTGGTCATGTGGCCGGCATGACTAAACACCAAGGCGCACGGAACGCTGTTACCTTCCCACCGAAGTGGTACCTATTTATCTACTTGCAATTTCTTGCTTTTGAACTGCTAGGTTGGCAGGAGCTGGAACTAGAGACAGGAGCTCGCCCTGTCATGCGGCACCCGGGTCTCGAACTGCTGAACTACTGGACCTTCCAGAGCCTGCAGTTCAGCGTCTTAACCACTTGAGCCACCGCAGCTCCATATATATAGATCCCTCTATACCTTGTGGCTAATAGTCACTGGTGGACCTCTGCTCCATCAGTTTATCCAAATATAGAGGCAACTAGCAATTACTATGCACTGCAAACACAATCTTTTTTTCCATTGTATAGTTTTATCCTGGAAGCTCAGCAGGGTTGGCCTTGGTTAGCATTTGGATGGGAAACTACCAAGAAAGTCTGGGACTGTTACATAGATGCAGGCAATAAGCAGCACACCACCTCTGTTTGTCTCTTGCCTTGAAAGCCCTATGGGGGGTTAGGGGGTGACTTCATGGCTCCTTACACACACGTAGTTTTATTCATTTTGGTGTGGGGGGGTTATATGTGGATATGTGTGCATGTCTGTGTGCACCTGGAAGTCATGGTGACCTCTGGTGGCTGACCTCTACTGGGGGCCTGGAGGATATTCTGGAGAGGTGGCTGGATAAAGCCTGCCCCCACCTTCCGACTGCTGGTATTCCAAGGAGGTCTCCCATCCAAGTACTTGCCGGAGTCGATCCTGCTTAGCTTTGGAGAACTCATGAGGTCGGGCTTGCCTGGGCTAACCGGGTCAGGGCTGTTGTATCCATTTTTGAAATGCGAGGGGCGTCTGATGGGCTACAGGGCGAAAGGGGAGGCTGGATGAGACAAACCATTGATCTGATCCAGCATCACTGTTTATATATATTCTTTTCCATCTAGCGCTTAGTTCACACAGTTTAGAACCTATACTATATGTAAGGCAACAGAAAAGAGTCATGTAGCACCTTAAAGACTAAGTTTGTGGCAGGGGATGAGGAGCAGGAGGAGGAGGAGGAGGAAGAGATTGGATTTAGACCCCACTCTTCACTTGGAGTCTCAGAGCAGCTTACAATCTCCTTTCCCTTCCCCTCCCCACAACAGACACCCTGCGAGGTGGGTGGAGCTGAGAGAGCTCTGAGAGAGCTGTGACTGACTCTCAAAAGCTGATACCTTGAAAAGCTTGTGGGTCCCAGAGTTGCTAACTGGACTTGGATCTAACTTTCCCACAGGGTTCTGTTTCCTAAACTAGATTTGACAGTAACTGGCTGGGCCCATTCTGGACTTAGTGACCCTGAGGCCCTTGATATACACATCCCTCCTGGGCATGCTCTGTTGACTGGTCTCAGCACCCGAAGAGCCTGGCTGGATCAGATCCAGATTCTACCCAGTCCAGCATCTGGTTTTGAACAGCAGCCAGCCGGATGCCCTCTGGGAAACCCCCATGCAGGGCATGAATGGAAAGAAATCTGGCCTCTCCTATTCGGGAACCTAGAGCAGGAGTGTCAAACATGTGGCCCAGGAGCTGGATCAGGCCCCTGGAAGGCTTCTCTCAGGCCCGCAGTGAAACCGGCTGTCTTCTGCTTCTTCTTCCAATTCTGCTGCTGCTGCTGCATCTTCATAGGTTTGCAGCTTACAGACACACACCTGAACAGCATATTCAAGACTGCAACAGCACAGACATTTTGATGCAATAATTCAGAGCAAGAGGTGTCAGTTATCAGACACTGTTAAATAGACAAAATATTGCAAGGGTGCTAATGCTTTAAGCATGTTTTTATTTTAAGTTAAAAAAAAAACCTTTGTGTTTGTGTCCTTTATAAAGTTTATCTCTCCGCTCCCTGGCATTACTTTTTATGACACCCGTGGCCCGGCCGAACAAGGTCTCATTTATGTCACAACTGGCCCCTTATAACAAATGAGTTCCACGCCCCTGACCTAGAGGCTAGTCATCAAAGATATCCTTTGTCTAGACATGGAGGCTCCATTTTGCTCACCATGACTAATGGTGTTGGTGGAAATGGCCCCCAAGTCACAGCCCCACTCGTGGTGACCCTGTAGCATTTTCAAGGCAAGAGGGGCTCAGAGGCAGTTTGCCCTTGCCTGCCTCTGGTGCAGTAACCCTCAAATTCCCTGGAGGTCTCCCATCCAAGTACTAACCGGAGCTGACCCTGCTTAGCTTCCAAGATCTGACAAGACTGGAGTAGCCTGGGCCATCCAGGTCAGGGCTGTAGTGACTAATGCAGGGTTTTCGTACGCATCAAAGTCGTGAGTGAGCGATTCGTCTGCTGCATGAACCAGTTTGCTCTGGAGCCCTCCTTCCCGAGCTAAGGTGAAAATGTGTGAGCTGGAGGCTAAAAAATGGTGAGCTAGCTCACACCAACTCAGCTTAGAGGGAACACTGATTATGGCATGAATTAACTTGATCTTGGTCACCAGCAACCCATCTTTACGCTTAAGGATCTTTTCCAGCTCCTTCATGGTTCCCGTAGTAGTTCCCGGCCGAAACTCCCACAGCTGGAGAATGAAGGTCAGAGACCTGATAAGAGGCAGTTAGTAACAGTGAGGAAAAGTTCAGACGGGGTACTCCCCCCACCCCCGCATACCATACACCTGACAGGGCTACCTGACACCCTCCCAGTCTCAATTTGCTTCTGATTTCTTGGTTGGGGTCTCCCTTTTGGTAGATGACGTCGCCAAGGAATAGAAAAATCTTGAACAATTTTGATAGTGACTGATTTTGTTCAGTCGTACAGTTGAGTCTGACTCTTCACGACCCCATCGACCGATCACGCCAGGCCTTCCTGTCTTCCACCGTCCTCTGAAGTTTGCTCAATTTCATGTTCGTTGCCTCGATGACACTGTCTAACCATCTCATCCTTTGCCGTCCCCTTCTTCTTTGACCTTCAGTCTTTCCCAGCATCAGGGTCTTCTCCAGGGAGTGCTCCCCTCTCATTGGGTGGCCCAAGTATTTGAGCTTCAACTTCAGTCTCTGGCCTTCCAGGGACCAGTCAGGGTTGATTTCCTTTAGGATTGACTGATTTGATCTCCTTGCAGTCCAAGGGACTCTCAAGAGTCTTCTCCAGCACCATGATTCAAAAGAATCTATTCTTTGACACTCAGCCTTCCTTATGGTCCAGCTCTCACAGCCATACAGTACTACTGGGAATACCATTGCTTTGACCTTTTGGACTTTTGTTGGCAGGGTGATGTCTCTGCTTTTTATTATGCTGTCTAGGTTTGCCATCGCTTTCCTCCCAAGGAGCAGGCGTCTTTTAATTTCATGGCTGCAGTCACCATCTGCAGTGATCTGGGATCCCAGGAACATGAAGTCTGTCACTGCTTCCATGACTTCAGCAAATATCCTCCATGAATTCAACTCCATCCCCACATCTTGTGGCGGTGGGTCCCATAGGTCAGTTACAAGTTTTGTGGCACTCTCTTTGGCTGCACCAGATCTATTGCCGGTGTTATGAGTTATGAAAGAAGGTGAAACCCCTCCATTTTGTTTATCCTGTTAACAATGCTGAGGAACTGGAGCAAAATTTAATAGGGGAGCATGTGACACATTTTCCCATTTCATGTGTGAGCCCCGGGTCAGCCCCTCAGCCAACCTGTGACATGCTCCCCCCCCCCACTGGTCAGCAAAGTCTGAAGCCTTTCTCCTTCTTTGGTTCTTCATCCAGCAAGAAGAGCCATGGAGCTGTAGGGTCTGCAAGCATGAGCATGAATGCATGAAGCTGCCTTATACCAAATCAGACCCTTGGTCCACCAAAGTCATTATAGTCCACTCACCTTGGTAGTGGCTCTCTAGGGTCTCAGGTGCAGAGGTCTTCCACATCAGCCACTGCCAGATCTCTCTCAGAAGTTAAGTAGGGGCAGCCCTGGTTAGCACTTGGATGGGAGACCATCAAGCACTTGGATGGGAGACCACCAGGGTTGCTATCAGAGGCAGGCAATGGTGAAGCACCTCTGTTTAAGAATATAAGAACATAAGAGAAGCCAGTGTTGGATCAGGCCAATGGCCCATCCAGTCCAACACTCTGTCACACAGTGGCCAAAAATACCAGGTGCCATCAGGAGGTCCAGCAGCGGGGCCAGGACACCAGAAGCCCTCCCACTGTTGACCCCTCCAGCACCAAGAATACAGAGCATCACTTGCCCCAGAGTCCCTATCTATACCTTGTGGCTAATAACCACTGATGGACCTCTGCTCCAGATGTTTATTTAATTCCCTCTTGAAGCCGTCCATGCTTGTAGCCGCCACCACCACCACCACCTCCTGTGGCAGTGAATTCCATGTGTTAATCACTCTTTGGGTGAAGAAGGACTTCCTTTTATCCATTTTAACCCGACCGCTCAGCAACTTCATGGAGTGCCCACGAGTTCTTGTACTGTGAGAAAGGGAGAAAAGTACCTCTTTCTCTACCTGCTCTATCCCATGCATAAGCCTCAACCGTGTCACCCCTCAGCCGTCATTTCTCCAAGCTAAAGAGCCCCAAGCGCTTTAACCTTTCTTCACAGGGAAAGTGTTCCAGCCCTTTTATCATTCTAGTTGCCCTCTTCTGCACTTTTCCCAAAGCTGTAATATCCTTTTTGAGGTGTGGTGACCAGAACTGTAGACAGTACTCCAAACGAGGTCGCAGCATTGATTTATATAGGGGCATTGTCCCTTGCTTCAAAAATCCTGCAGGGTTGCCACAAGTTAGCTGTGAGTTCACAGCACTTTCCAGCATCACACTGCCAGGTCCTGTAACTGGAGATGCCAGGGAATCAAACCGGGGACCTTCTGCATGTTCTGACACTGAGCCACAACTCCTCTCCTATGAAGGGTCCTTAGGAGAGAGGGAGGCTTCAAGCTCAGGTTGCCAGGTCTGGCTTGGGAAATTCCTGGAGATTTGGGAGGGGATGGAACCTAGGGAGGGCGGGGTTTGGGGAGGGACCTCAGAGGGGCATCATGCCACAGGCTCCACCCTCTGAAGCAGCCATTTTCTCCAGGGGAACAGGTCTCTGTCACCCGGAGGCCAGCTGTCATTCCTGGAGATCTCCGGCCATCACCTGGAGACTGGCAACCCAACTCCGAGCACTGCCGGGGGGGGGCGGACGGGCGGGAGGTCCCTAAAACCAAAGTCTCTCCTAGAGAAGGAGAATTAGTCCCCTGGGGGCTCCAGGCAATCCTGCTTTCCCTCCCCTGTCAAGGGCCAATTGTGACTGGGGAAAGTCAGCTATCTCTCTGCACCAGCCGGGGAGAAAGTCAAAATTTGCATCTCAATGAGGGATGCTCCAGCCACTCAAGCTGACGATAATGTCAGGCATTCTTATTTTTCCCCTTGGGGAGTGGGGGGAAAGTTTATCTTTTAAAAAACATTTCCACCAGGCTTCCCTTCCTCGCCAACCACTTTCAGCAAAGGAGAACCCTCCCTCCCCCTAAAAGACTCCGTGACAGTCAAGGACAATCCAACGTGCCCATAATTTAAAAATAAATAAAAACAGAAACAAACTATACAGTAGATAGGGGGAGGAGGAGGAGGAGGAGGAGGAGGAGAGATTGGATTTATACGCCGCCCTTCACTACCTGAAGGAGTCTCAGAGTGGCTTCCAATCTCCTTTCCCTTCCCCTCCCCACAACAGACACCCTGTGAGGTAGGCAGGGCTGAGAGAGCTCTTTCAAGGATTGCTCAGGAGAGAACAGCTCTGAAAGAACTTGTAACTGACCCAAGGTCATGCCAGCAGCTGCATGTGGTGGAGTGGGGAATCAAACCCGGCTCTCCCAGATTAGAGTCTAAACCGCTACACCAAACTGGCTGCCGCTCACTTTGCTTAGCCTGTTTGCCCAAATAAAGGAGAGTTTCAGTTTTCAGATACCTGTCACTGCTGCAGAAATGTAAGAAGAGCTCTGCTGGCTCAGACCAGCAGTCAGAAACCCGGGTCCCTTCAAGAATCTCTCAGATGAGGCATGAAAACCACAGCCTTCCCTTGTTAATTATCTCCAGCATTAGCTAGCTCTAAGATAGATTGCCTCTAGACATGGAGGTTTCCATTCCAGCTAGCCAGTTAATTAATTTACTTCATCTAGACCCCTCCTCTTTCCCTGATGGGTACCCAAAGTGGCTTACGTTGTTCTCCTCGTCTTCTTTTTATCCTCACAACAACCCTGCAAGGTAGCTTTGACCGAGAGGGTGTGGCCCATGGGAGCTTCCATGGGAGACTAGGGGCTCGAGGCCGGGTCTCCCACATCCTCATCTGACATCCTAACCACTACAGCATCCTGACATCAATGAACCTCCTCTCTTCCGTGTCTTTTCTAATCTCCCTTGGGAGCCATTTTGAAGAGAGCCAATGTGGTGTAGCGGTTAAGAGTGCAGGACTTGTATCTGGGAGACCCAGGTGTTTGAATCCCCACTGGTGCCATGGAAGCTTGCTGGATGACCTTGGGCAAGTCACAGTCTCTCAGCCCCACCTACCTCACAGGGTTGTTGTGAGGATAAAATATAGGACTGGAGAACGACACAAGCAATTTTGGGTCCCCATGCAGGAGACATGCAGGGTGCAAATGAATTAAATAAAATCGATAAAATCTAAGCCTGTAGCGATCCTCCATCTCCTGTGGCAGTGAATTTCGTAGAAGAAGAAGAAGAGATTGGATTTACATCCCGCCCTTCACTCGGAGTCTCAGAGCGGCTTACAAACTCCTTTCCTTTCCCCTCCCCACAACAAGACACCCTATGAGGTAGGTGGGGCTGAGAGAGCTCTTTTGAGGACTGCCCTTGAGAGAACAGCTCTTGTCAGAACTATGGCTTGCCCAAGGTCATCCAGCAGCTTGCAAGTGGAGGAGTGGGGAATCAAACCCAGTTCTCCCAGATTAGAGTCCACACCCTACATCACTTACTTCTGAGAACATAAGAAGAGCCCTGTTGGATCAGACCAGTGGTCTATCAGCATCTTTTTCACACAGTGGCCAACCATTTGCCCCGGTGGGCCAAACAGACACAGCAGATACAGAGGTCAAGTTTTCTGTGATAATGCCTTCTGGCTCTAGTATTCAGAGGACTGCTGCCTCTATAGATGAAGGTTCCTTTTACCATGATTAGTAGTAGTAGAGTAGTAGTAGTAGTAGTAGTAGTAGTAGTAGTAGTAGTAGTAAAATTTATTGTGTAGCCATTGTGTGGCCATTACAATTTAAAACAATATACAAATTAGACAACTTACAGCAGTGGAATTTGAATTAGATTTACAATATAATAACCTCTGAAAACCTACACATCCAGTATTTAAATTAATTAAAATCTTAAATATAGATACCTATCTCCAAAAACACATACCCAGCCTCAAACATTGTTGTTTTACATTCCTGTTTTATAGTTCAATTATATTTTTTTTCTTTTTTTTTTGGCCCCCCGTAGGGGATTTTTTAATTGCATTTTCTATAAACAAAAAAGAAACAAGGAGAGATAACTACATAGCTACAGGTGAAAGTAAAGAAAAACCACTAAAAACTCAAGAGATGGTGAACATACACAATGCTTACAAAATTAGCTTCTAGTTAGATAAGATTATACTTTGCTACATTAAGTGAGTACACAATTCTTATTGCTTGTACTAAAATCACCAACAGATCTGACTTTATAAAGAGCTCTATAGATAAGTGATTTAAATTCATTTAAAACAGAGTCTTGAGACAATCACAACTTATTTTTTTCCCTTTTCTTTCTCAATTGATAGCTTAATTTAGGGGCAGCTGCCCCATGTTCAGAAACGGAGTCCTCATCAGAAGGCACAAATGCTCCTTCTTCTTCACTTCCCTTGCTGCTGTCATCTTCATCTTTATCCTCTTCACGTGCTGGACTGGCATGTTGCTGTAGAAATTCCCGTGCCTTTACAACAGAGTCAATGTTTTCTTTCTTATCTTTAAATCTGAAGAGCATGCCTTCTGGAACACTCCATCTGGAACACATTGTTTTTCTGTAAAAACAGCACCAAGTCTCTGAATTTCTTTCTCTTTTTCCTTATTTCAAATGGAATATCCTTCCAAACTCTTATTTCTTTGTCTTCGATTTTCAGGATGGCTCCACTTGTTGCTTTCAATATTTGATCTCTTACTTGTCTCTTGGAGAATCTCACCACAATCTCACCGGGCAAATTATTCTTTCTTATGTAGTCAGGACACGACCTATAGATCGTAGCTATTTTGTTTTGTAAGAAATCTGCTTTTAAATTTGCAACCGCCCCCAATGCATCACACATAATTTGCTTCAAGTCTTCTCCTTTTGCTTCAGGGACCCCCTGAAATCTTAAGACATCATTTGCTTTTTCCATTTGCAGCTGTAAAAATTGAGCCTTGTCAGTTGCTCTCTTTTTTCCCATCAACTGTATTTGTTTTTTAAGCTTCTCTGTGTTGGCATCCACTTCTTTGAGCTCTTGCTCCATTTTCCTTGTCTTTTTGGTAGTTTCATTCAGCTGGCTTTGTTGCGCATCGAACTTTTTATGAAGCGATGTCATTTGTTCCAGCAGAGGGCGCAAAGCCTCAGTCAGCATGTTTTGGAAGTCTATGGTAGTGTCCTGTCTAGGAACAGAACTCACTGGGCTGGCATTTCCGGCAGGGAACTTCAGTTTCGATTGCTTGTCCTTCTCCTCCCTCCTCAGAGGTGCCATGTTTGAGAGTTGTTTACTTATTAGAAAAAAAATATCAAAGTCTCAAGATCCTTTGACAATGCTTGGTAAATTCTCAAAAGTTCCTTTTTATAGTATAATTCCATTTTATAATCTGCCCCCTCTTATAACTTCATTTTACAGTTCAGCTTTTTTTCCTTTTCGAAGGAGACTCCCCCCCCCCAGTTTATTAAGGGGAGGTTTTCAGCTCGTTTTCTGGTATCTTCACTTAACAGTCATTTACCTTTCAGTGTAGAACTCTCCTTTCACGATTAACTCGCCTGGCCACCAAGAGCTTGTCCTGGTGTGCGTCCCCATGTCCATTCCTGGAAATCAGCGGCGGGACCATCGGGGCAGGGATCAGCCCCCTTCACTGGCTGTTTGCCCAAGGAAGGGCCCTCCAAGCACCCCATGGCTAGGAGCCCAACACAAGGGCTCTGGAGGGGGGGTGCATACCATCGCACCCCCTCCCATCTGCCGATTCAAGGCACATGTCTCCCGGAGCTTCGGGAGAATGCGGCCGCCATTGATGGAGCCAAAACCAGAAGTCCGTTCAATTTCATTTTCCTATGTTCCTGGCCCTGATTTTACTAGGCACTAAGGCAAAGAGTGCTACCCTATAGGAAACTATAGGGTCTGCATCTGACAGCAGAAATATTAATTTATCGACCATGATTAGTAGCCATTGATACCCCTCTCCTCCATGAATCTGTCAGCCTCTCTTTTAAAGTCATCTAGATTCATGGCCACCACTATCTCCATCAGCAGCTTATTCCCCAGTTTAATTACTCATTGAGTAAAGAAATATCTCCTTTTGTCTGTCCTGAACCTATATCTCAACAACTTCAATGGGTGTCCCTGAGTTCTATTCTTTCGTGAGAAGGAGGAAAACCTCCCTATATCCAATTGCTCCACCCTATGCATTCTATATACATAAAAGCCCAGCGTATTGGCACTTTCCAGCTCTCCCATTGGCTGTGCTGTGTGCTCCATCAGCCATTGGCCCTTCAACCGCCACTCAAGAGTACTCACGTGCCATTGGCTGCATGCTGGGTCCGCTCCTCTCCCCTGCCCACTGCCAGCCTGGCCACTCTTCCCTGATAGAATAAATTGCCAAAATGGCTGTCTCTCCTGATGAATATGTTTCTTCTGCTTGACTCCTCTGCTGCTGGCTGGCTACTGAGGTGGGCCACTGGCTGTCAAACCATTTGTCAGGTTCCCAGTAATCCACTCTCAGTCCACAACTCGTTTGAATTGAGTTTATTAGGAAAAGAGATTTGGCAAGGATGAACTCCTTGCTAAGACTGAAGTACAAAATGAATCAAATTATTGGAAGGTTCCTTCCAACTCTAACATTCTATGAATCTATGAAAAGCGAAAGTAACTCAAGGTGTAGTCAAATGATACATTCCATAGGTACATCATCCACTCCCCCCCTTTCACATCTCACAATTGCTCCTAGTCAACTAGCCCTGTGAAAGTTGTTATCTAAAGACTTCAAGGACGCCCTGCTGAAAGCAGGCCTCTTAGAGATACACTTGTTATGGGAGAACTGCTACAAAGCAGAAGCCTCTACTCTACTCCCTCATTCACATCTGCATTCACACCTTCCTCACCCTTAGGAATGTCAGCAAAGGCGAGGATGAGACAGGAAGGAAGGGGGGGGGACAGGGAGACATGAAACAGATGGGGCTATCAGTTGCAATACATTGATTAGGTAAAACATAGTTACAGCCCGAGTCTGACACCATTCTCTTCTCCTCCTGCTGTGGGGCTAGGCAACCAAGTTTGGTTCTGTCAGTAAAAAAGCAAAAGCAGGAGGCCCTTTCCCGGCCTACTTTGACCTTTGTGGGGAACTCATTGGGGCCAGGCCTGACTAGGATTGCCAGCTCCAGGTTGGGAAATTCCTGGATATTTTGTGGTGGAGTCTATGGAAGCCAGAGTTTGGGGAGAGGCCTTAGCTGAATAGAATGCCATAGAGTCCACCCTCCAAAGCAGTTTTTTTCTCCTAAGGAACCATTGCTGCCATTCTCCAGGTGAGGGCTGGAGATCACTCAGAATTAAAACTGCTCTCTAGATGGCAGAGATCATTTCCCCTGGAGAAAACAGCTGCTTTGCAGGGTGGACTCTGCTGAGGTCACTTCCCTCCTGCTTGGGTCTCCACTGCAGAGAAAGACTGTACTTTTCCTAGACAGAGGCTGCAGGTGGGGAGGAGAGATGGAAAGCTGAAGTCAGAGGGGCAGATAACAGTACACTGATGGTTGGCTGGGAAGGAAAGAGGGTTGCCACCTCCAGGTCAGGAAATTCTTGGAGATTTGAGGGGTGGAGCTTGGAGAGGGTGGGGGTTGAGGAGAGGTGGGACCTCAGAGAGGTACAATGCCATAGATTTCACCCTCCAAACCAGCCATTTCCTCATGGGGAACCATTGTTGCCAAACTCCAGGTGAGGGCTGGAGATCACTCAGAATTACAACTGCTCTTCGGATGGCAGAGATCAGTTTCCCTGGAGAAAATGGTGGACTCTGTGTCCTTATACCCTGCTGAGGTCACCACAGCAAATTGACACTGAGTGCCCACGGCCAGGGCACCTGCCCAGAGCCTCTTTCTAAAGCTCATTGTATTTATTTCCACAATGGGCCTTATTCCTAGTAATTCTATAAACCTTGTCACCTCTTAAGACATCTTTTCTCTTTTCTTTTTTTTGTTTAACCCCATTTGACCAGGAATTTTATTATTTTCAGAAAGAAAGAAAAGAAAAGTCCCAGATTCTCCAGCCTTTCCTTGTAGGAAAGATGCCACGACCCCGTAATCACCTTTGTTGCCCTCTTCTGTATTTTTCCCAGGGCAGCAATATCTTTTCTGAGATACAGCGACCAGAACTGCACACAGCACTCCAAATGAGGCCACACCATAATTCTGCACAAGGGGATTACAGTATTGGCTGTTCTGTTTTTAAATCCCTTTCCTAACAACCCCCAGCATGGAGTTTACCTTTTTCACTGTTGTGGTACACTGGGTTGACATTTTCATCAAGTTGTCCGCTACAGCCCCAAGATATCTTTTCCTCTCATCCTCAGCCGGCATATATATAAAATCAGGATTTTCTGTTGTTCTAGCGTGCATCACCTTACACTCACCCACGCTGAATTTCATTTCCTATGTTGTTGCCCACTCATCCAGTTTAGAGAGATCCTCCGGTAGATCTTTATAACCCACACTGTCTCTCACCATCCTGGATAAATTGCTGCCATCCTCAAACTTGGCCACTATTTTATTTATTTATTTATTTATTTATTTTTCACATTGATATCCCGCCCATCCCATAAACGGGCTCAGGGCGGGTCACAGCATTTTGATAAATACAATAAAATTTAAAACACATTAAAACATACAAAATCAATCGCCATGGCTTGCTGTGGGGAGAATCCTGCCCATTGATGTAACTAGGCATGGCCGGTTATCAGTAGATGGGAGACTGCAACCTGGGGGGGGGGGATGTGTGGACGCCCGCTGCCTCAGCCAAAGGCCTGGCGGAACAGCTCCGTCTTGCAGGCCCTGCGGAATTGCATAAGATCCCGCAGGGCCCTGGTCTCAGCAGGGAGCGTGTTCCACCAGGTGGGGGCCAGGGCGGAAAAGGCCCTGGCCCTGGTGGAGGCTAGGCGGACGTCCTTTGGGCCAGGGATCGCCAGGAGATGTTGACTCTCAGAGCGTAAGGCTCTTCGAAGCATATATGGGAAGAGGTGGTCCCTTAGGTATGTCGGTCCCAGGCCGTATAAGGCTTTGAAGGGGATTACCAGCGCCTTGAAGCAGATCCAGTACTCAACTGGCAACCACTGCAGCTGACAGAGCACATGCTGAACATCAGCCTGCCCGCCCCCCCCCAGGCATCGACATCAGCAGGGGTGCCACTGCACTACATTGCAGTCCCCTAGTTCCAGGTCATTTATGAACAAACTAAATAATACCAGCCCCGATACTGATCCTCATGGGACCCCACTGCTGACTTCCCTCGATTGGGAGAACTGTCCATTGATTCCTACTCTTTACTTCCTGCCATTTAACCAATTTTTAATCCATACGAGGCCCCGTTCTCTTCTCCCATGACTGTGAACCTTACTCGGGAGGATTTGGCGAGGTACCTTGTCACCAATGCTCCCTCTAAGCTGTGGGGTCTTGTGAACAAAAATTCTACTTTGTGAGCTACTGGCATTAAAGCAATCTGGCTACTGCATAAATCAGTTTGCTCTGGAGCCCTCCTTCCTGAGTTAAGACAAAAAATGTGTGAGCCGGAGGCTAAAAAACGGTGAGCTAGCTCACGCTAACTCAGCTTAGAGGGAACATTGCTTGTCACCAGCCTTGTAGAAGTCAATTTGAGTTACTGAGCTTGTTTTCCAAGAAAAGCCGGCCTGAGGAAGCTCCCAAGAAATAAAACAAAGATGCTGACAAGTCAACAATCAAATGATGGAAATTGAAATCCCAGGGACAACATTTCCTGCTCAGAGGCATTCCAGAATAAATTTTTGTGTTTACCCAAAAGGAAAAGGATGCTGAATGTAAGATGATAACCTGACAAAATGATTATACACAAAAGGGGTTGGTTGTTTTTTTGACATTATATAACTGTAACTTGTTGCGTGAATTTAAAGACGGCCTCCTCTTTTTCCCGATGGCACGTGGGCGGGGAGGGACTCTTTCTTTCCTTTCAAATCAGTTTCCAGTTGATGCCAGAAGACCTTGTACTAAGGGAGCTAGAGGGTGCTCCAGTGGGAAGAAGTTCCAGCGGCCTTTGCTTGGGTCCCCCCAATGAAGCACTCCTGTGACAAAGTGCATATCCAAGACATGTCCAGTGTGGTGCCAGCAGGTACCATGACAGCCACCGGTGCGTTTTCTGGTGTTTGGTTGCTTCCTCCTCAAGTTTGGCTTTTTCCAGTGTCATCGGAGAACTCAGGCGGCATCATCCTTGTGTCAGTCTTTTGTGACTGGATCCAGCCCTTACGGTAGCCATTGTGTGGCTGTTCTTTCCCCCATGGAAGCCATTTTGCTGCAGCACTCACTAGCTCTTCCCAAAATTCCAAGTGTCCACAGATTCCACAAGGCCGGGGACCCCTGTGACAAGGGGATGGTAACTCTAATTTTGGATTATACAACCCTAGACTCATAGAGTTGGAAGGAACCTCCAGGGTCATCTAGTCCAACCCCCTGCACAACACAGGCAATACACAACTCCCTCCTTCTCCACACCCACAATGACCGCTGGTCTATGCCCAGAAGATGTCAAAAAACCTCAAGGATCCCTGGCCAAACTGGCCTGGAGAAAAACTGCTTCCTGACCCCAAACTGGCAATCAGCATCTCCCTGGGTGTGTAAGGAAGGGCACTGAGAACTAAGCATCAAAGCAGCCCTTCCTGCCCTCCCCCCACCACCACAATCCGCCCAAGTTCACAGAATCAGCACTGCTGTCAGATGGCCATCTAGCCTCTGTTTGAAAACCTCCAAAGACAGAGAGCCCACCACCTCCTGAGGAAGCCTGTTCCCCTGAGGAACCGCTCTAACTGTCAGGAAGTTCTTCCTAATGTTTATCCAAAAACTCTTCTGATTTAATTTCATCCCGTTGGTTCTGGTTCAATCTTATGGGGCAACAGAAAACAACCCTACTTTCATTGTTGTTGTTCTTGGTTTATGATGAATGTTTCGGTTATGATTTTCATAGAACTCAATAGAGGCCAGTCCAAGAGCACTGGTGGGTCAACGTGGATGGAGATGATCCTTCAGTCCTTCGGAGCCAGGCCACTGAAGCTAAAGGATATGGTCCAGGATATTGAACACATGAACACCTGAAGCTGCCTTGTACTGGAATCAGTCCCCTGGTCCGTCGAAGTCAGTACTGTCTACTAAGACTGGCAGCGGCTCTCCAGGGTCCAAGGCACATCCTTTGGCATGATAGTGTGAAGCTGCTTTATACTGAATCAAGACAAATGTGGACAATCATGACCTGATCAGAGAACAAATGTAAAAAAAAACAGTCGTGAGAGTCTGACCCACAAATCAAGCAGTCAACAAGACTTGCAAAGAAAATGCTTTCTGAATAGTCAACAGGCACTACAACACAATAAACAAATTCCTTCAAATCATCTCCGGATTATCTAACAACGTTTCAAAATTGGATTTTCCTCAGGAAATATTAATAGTACAAAAGCTCTGGGGTCCATCAGGAGTTTAGCAGCGTATTGGAGCCTGAATACTTATTGAGATCAGCGTCCTATCTAAATGTATTATCTTTCCTAATTTTTTGTAAAGCACTTTATGAGCAAGAGAGCTTTTGTACTACTATAATATTTCCTGAGGAAGATCCAATTTTGAAACCATGTTATATAATCCGGAGATGACGTTGATGTGTTTTTACACTAGGATTTGTTTATTGTGTTGTCGTGCTTGTTGACCACAATATACAGAAAGCATTTTCTTTGCAAGTCTTGTTGACTGCTCGATTTGTGGGTCAGACTCTCACGACGGTTTTCTTTACATTTGTTCTCTTATACTGAATCAGACCATCAGTCCATCTAAGTCATTATTGTCTATCAGACTGACAACGGCTCTCCAGGGTCCCAGGCTGAGGTCTTTCCCATCACTTTCTTCCGTATCCTTTCAGCTGGAGATGCCAGGGGATTGACCTTGGGACCCTTCTGCATGCCAAGCAGATGCTCTTCCACTCAGCCATGGCCCTGGCTACCTACTGTTGTTTTAAGATGCTCAATGTGACATTAGAACAGATAAAAGGAAGTGCTTCTTCACCCAAAGAGTGATTAACATATGGAGTTCACTGCCACAGGAGGTGGTGGCAGCTGCAAGCATGGACAGTTTCAAGAGGAAATTAGATAAACATATGGAGCAGAAGTCCACCAGTGGCTATTAGCCACAGGGTATAGATGGGAACTCTCAGTCTGGGGCAGGTGATGCACTCTATTCTTGGTGCTGGAGGGGGCTGCAGTGGGAGGGCTTCTAGTGTCCGGGCCCCACTGCTGGACCTCCTGATGGCACCTGGTATATTTTGGCCGCTGAGTGACAGAGTGTTGGACTAGATGGGCCATTGGCCTGATTCTACATTGGCTTCTCTTATGTTCTCTTATGTTCTTAATGTGGCAACCCCCCACTGAATTTTAGCTGTGGTGCCGGAGTTCATTTTGTTTAGATACCAGCTTCGTCGGGTGCCCCAGGTTCTAGAGTTCTGAGCTAGGGAGAAGGAACCCTCTCCACTTCCTCAACACCAGGCACGACTTTATAAACCAGGGGTGTCGAACTCGTTTGTTACGAGGGCCGGATGTGACATAAATGAGACCTTGTTGGGCCGGGCCACGTATGTCATAAAATGTAATGTCAGGTAGTGGAGATATAAAGGCCCCGATCACATGCAGAATTTGCAGTGGGACACTCACAAATGCCGGCCGGATTTTACTGGCATGATCAAATGGACACATCTGGCCAGTGTCCCGCACCCGTCGGCAACCCGTAGCAGTCAGCCAAAGAAGCGGAGTAAAAAACAACCACGGAAAGTCCACTATCAAACGAGGTTGTGATGGGCCAAGGACAGAGTTGCCGGTTGATCGCTTCGGTGTGCTCCCATCGCGTCACTAGTTCCTGGATGAAGTGCACCGGAAGCCGGCTGCAAGGAATAACACCCGCTTCACCCGCTGTGAATAACACCCGCTTCAAATTACCGCATCACAAATAGCCTCACTCCCCCCCCCCCCCATTTTCTGGCACGTGTGACCGGGACCAAACTTTATAAAGAACACAAACACAAAGATATTTTTTTTTACTTAAAATAAAAGCATACTTAAAACATTAGCTCTGTAAGCTGCAAACCTACTTTTGATTTGTTGACATTCACCACAGAAATTTCATGCTCAGAATTCTGAGTCGGGGACCTAGGTTAGGACATGAAATGGCTGAGTGATTGAGACAGTCCGGTGAAGCAAGCGATGATGCAGCAGCAGCAGCAGAACTGGAAGCAGGAGATGGCCGGTTCCGCTGCGGGCCTGAGGGAAACCCTCCGAGGGCCTCATCCGGCCCCTGGGCTACATGTTTGACATCTCTGTTATAAACCTTTCTTATGTCCCCTGCAGTGGATTGGGGCCCCCGAAATCAGGGGAAACCCCGCCCCCATCAGGGGCTTGGTAACCCAATGCCCAAATCCATCGGATCCCACAGAAATAGTCCTTCCCTTCTCAACAAAAGGTGCTGAGCCTAAATCAGATGTCATCGGAAGGAAGACAGGGAGTCAGGGGGTGAACGCTGCCCTCCCGTGGAGATCTGGCTGCTTTGAAAGGCCCTCAAAGAGAAGTGGCAGGTGCCCACCTGCTGGGCCCTCTCCCGCACTCGGGTTTGCTGAGTGCCAAGCGAGCCAGGCTTTGAACTTGCATCTGCCAGCAGGTGACAGCGCCCGCCTGATTGGAAGTGATGCCGCCGGGCCTTTGAAGAGGAAATCTGCCGCCAGAGAGAGAACCTCCGATTTACATGAAAGGCTTTTGAGTTTCAGCAAAAAAAAAAAAAAACCTCTCCAGAGAAGAAGGGGGGGGGGGCGGGAAATCTGATGCCAAAAGTAGAATAATGCTCTTGCCTGGTTCAGGGACTTAGGGTTTCAAGTTTTAATGGGGCATTTTATCTGTGCGTTAATGACGTGTTTTATGTTTCCTTTAATTTGATAGTTATTATTATCACCTGCTTGAGGTCCTAAGTGTTACGAGGAAGGCAGGGTTGCCACCAGGTTGGTGTAATGGTTAAGTGCGTGGACTCTAATCTGGGAGAACTGGGTTTGATTCCCCACTCCTCCACTTGCACCTGCTGGATGACCTTGGGCAAGCCATAGTTCTGGCATGACTGTTCTTGAAAAAGAGCAGTTTCTGTCAGTGCTCTCTCAGCCCCACCTACTTCACAGGGTGTCTGTTGTGGGGAGGGGAAGGGAACGGGGTTTTAAGCTGCTCTGAGACTCCTTTGGGTAGTGAAGGGCGGGGTATAAATCCAATCTCCTCCTCCTCCTCCTCCTCCTCCTCCTCCTCCTCCTCCTCCTCCTCCTCTTCTTCTTCTTCTTCTTCTTCTTCTTCTTCTTCTTCTTCTTCTTCTTCTTCTTCTTCTTCTTCTTCTTCTTCTTCTTCTTCTTCTTCCCGGAATAACAATTGATCTCCAGATGACACTAGGGCTGCCACCACCCTGGTGAGGCCGGGGGGATCTCCCAATTTCGGGGGGCCCAATCCACCACTGGCCAGCTGGCCGGCGGGGAAGCTCCACCCCTGAACAGCAGCAGCCTGCAGAGACACTGCTGACCCAACGACATCACCAGTAGTGACATCATCACACTGGAGCCGTTGTGTGGAGATGCTCTAGCATTCAGGGGAAAACTGTATGGTTGCCATAGAGTTTTGCCCTGAATGCTAGAGTGTCGCTGTGCAACGGCCTTAGCATGATGATGGCAGTACCTCTGGTGACATCATCGCTCTGCACGTGCTTTGTGCATGTGGCAGAACAGTCCCAGCGAGGAGCCAGGAGCCCCCCACCACAGCGAAGGTGAGACCTGCCTACCCTAGATGACAGAGCTCAGTTCCCCTGCAGGAAACAGCTGCTTTGGAAGGTGGACTCTGTGGCCCTGTGCCCTGCTGGCTTCCTTCCCCTCCCCAAATCCCACCCTCTTCAGGCTCTACCCCAAATCTCCAGGAATTTCCCAAACTGGAGTTGGCAGCCATAGGGGAGATACATCAGTATTCTAAACGCATAAATGTGAAGCCATAACTCTGAGGGGTGGGAGGGGGGCCTGCAGGCCTTCACTGGTGCCTGTGCCAAGCCCTTGAGGGCAGCTGGAGCCTTTGGCCTGATCCAGCAGGGCTCATGAGAGCCAGCAATTAGCAGGCAGTTTAACTCTTTTGGAAGCAATCGGAACATCTGAACTCTCCAATCATATTCAGAGCTGCTGAGTATCAGTCAGGCTGCTGATTTGTGCCCTTCCTGTGAGCCGAATACCAGCAGCAATAGAGAGAGTGATTTCCGACCATCTGAACAATCCTTTTCTTTCCTTTTTTTTGAAATTCCAGATCAAGGATGGTCCATGTCATGGGAGATGTCGGCTGCTGGATGCTGCTCGGATGCCTCCTCCTGCCCACCTCCGTTCTAGGTAAGTGGTGAGGCAATACAGAGAAACTTAACTTGTGGAACTCATTGCCACAAGTTGTGTGCCGGCGGTTAGTTTTAAAAACTTAGACCAATTCAAGGAGAAGAGTCCTCTCTGTTAGCAATAGGGTCGCCAACCTCCAGGTGCAGACTAGGGATCTCCTGAGACTACAACTGAGCTCCAGGTGATAGAGGCGCATTCACCTGGAGAAAATGACCACTTTGGAAGGTGGGTTCTATGGTATTACACCCCATTGGAGCCCTTCCCCAAACTCCAGCCTTCTTAAGCTCCACCCCCAAAATCTCCAGGTATTTCCCAACCCAGAGCTGGCAACCATAGTCAGCAATGATGGCTAAGCAGAACCTCCAAAGTCAGAGGCAGTGTACCTACGAATATCAGATCCTAGACCCATCTTTTGATGGAGCTGTGCCCCCCACAAACAGCAAAATGGGATAAAGCTCTGCAGGGTTGCTCTTCCTGCAGAAACCTTGGCTGCCCCATGAGTATGGTTACCAGTCTCCAGGTGATGCCTGGAGATCTCCTGGAATTATAACTGGCCTCCAGACAACAGAGATCAGTTTCCCTCTGGAGAAGAGGGCTGTTTTGAAGGGTGGCGTCTATGGCATCATACCCTGCGGAGGTCTCTCCCTTCCCCAAACCCTGGCCTCCCCAGGCTCCACCCCCAAATCACCCTATGCCGTGAGCTCATAACACCTCCAGCTCAGAATTTGGCATCTCAGAAAACCAAGCAGCCACTATGGTTTTGTGAAATTTTCGAGCCCTCAGGGATGCTGAACACCCATGTATGTCATACTTGTAGGCCTGCCCTTTACGAAGATCCAAAAGGAAGGACTCCTGGGTTCTGTTCCCCACTTTGAAGGGAGACAGAGTGATTCTCTGCATCCCTTTTCCACGTTGTTCCTTTTGCTTAGCCCTCACTTGGATAGTCCAGGCAAGGACGATTTCATCAGATCTTGGAAGCTAAGCAGGGTCGGCCCTGGGTAGCATTTGGAAGGGTGACCTCCTAGGAATACCAGGGGTGTGAGGCAGAGGCAGGGTCTAGCTCACTACCTAGTGGTGCATAACACTAAAAGAGCTAGAACTTTGGGGTGCCAGACAATCTTAGGATCTCCTGGCTACACTACACACAATGCCATGTGATGATGATCTTCTTCTTCTTCTTCTTCTTCTTCTTCTTCTTCTTCTTCTTCTTCTTCTTCTTCTTCTTCTTCTTCTTCTTCTTCTTCTTCTTCTTCTTCTTCTTCTTCTTCTTGGCTTCTCTTATGTTCTTATGTTCTTCTTCTTCTGTTTAACCTGAGTGTGAATCCACAAGGTGATTGAAAAACTGACTTTGTGTCTTGTTTCCTGTGGCTGGTTCATTGCTAGGGGTGGACCGATCCCTGGAAAGAAACCAGACAAAATCCCCTCCCCCAACTAGTGCTGTAAAGCAGGGAGCCCCGTGCGAAGTGTCGGCCTCCTGCAGCCAGTCACGGGTGGTTCATTAACTATGAATGGTAACAGGAATCCGGGCATGAATAAATAATGAAGGCAAGGAGGGGGTGGGGGGCACCTGCCTGGCATCATCTGTCCAGCCACACATCACCTGCAGACATCCGATGCCCAGAGCATGCCAGTGTCAAGGACCAAAATGTGGACTCCCTCCCTGCTTTTTCAATTCTAAGGTTGCAGGTAGCCGCAGAGGTCCAAAGCCGATGCCAGCAGCCAAATACCGATCACAACAATGACACAACTGTGTGTCGGCTTCTGAGTTCTCCAGAATTCTTCCTTGGGCTGGATATTAAAACTCACAGAAGGGGGAGGTGGGGGAAGGTTCTTTTAAGTCTTGATCTAGAGCTGCCGCCTCTGGGTTGGAAAATACCTGGAGATTTGGGGGATGGAGCCTGGGGGAGGGGGTGTTTGTGGAGGGAGAGAATTTGCGGAGAGGAGAGAGAGCCAGTTTGGTGTGGTGGCTAGGAGCGCAGACTCTAATCTGGGAGAACTGGGTTTGATTCCCTACTCCTCCACATGCAGCTGCTGGTGTGACCTTGGGCCGGTCACAAGTTCTCTCAGAGCTGTTCTCTCACGAGCAGTCCTCGAAAGAGCTCTCTCAGCCCCACCTAACTCACAGGGTGACTGTTGTGGGAAAGGGAAGGGAAAGGAGATTGTAAGCAGCTCTGAGACTCCAAGCAATAAATCCAATCTCCTCCTCCTCCTCCTCCTCTTCTCCCTCTTCTTCTTCTTCACATACAGTCCACCCTCTAAAGTAGCCATTTGCTCCAGGGGAACTGTTAGTCTGGAGATCAATTGTAATAGTGGGAGAGCTCCAGGCCCCGCCTGGAGGTTGGAAACATTCATTCTGAACCCTGGCATGCTGCTATGGGTTCCTCCTGAGCGGGTAGAGGATGGAAGGGAGGAAAGAAAAGCGGATGCCGAGGCAACCGAGGCACAAAGGAAGAGAAAAATAAAAAGATGGAGTAACTAGTAAAAATAACCGGGAGGCCTCTAAGGCGGCCCTGCCTGGTTTAATGACCTTTGCAGGGCCATGTCTAACCTGACCTGTTCCCCTGAAAGAAAGCTTCCTGGTCCAGAAACTACTGAACGTTGACCAACACTCTTCGATTCTGTACAGCACCATTCCTAGGGCTACGGTAGTGATGAAGATAATAATAGCCATGGTGGCTAGGTTCGATCCGGTTGTTCGCACAGCTTCAGGAGCAGTATTACCCCAAAGAGCTACTCGCCTGCCACGTCTTTTTCATTTTTTAGGCCTGAACATGGGAAGCAAACTTTATTCTCCAGTCCTCTCCCCTGCCCCGTTTTATTTAAAGAGCGTGCGGGGGGGGGGTAAACCTGGGGTGCGTTTGTGCGCCAGCCGCTGTCTGAAGCAACTCATCTAGAGACACAGCGGGGAACCTCCCCTAAGGGTGGATCATTCAGTCTGGGAAGTGAGCGAGGTACCGCCTCTGCAGCAGAAAGCCCAGCTAGGATGAGGCAGGGCCAGATCGTGCTGAGACTCTACAGACAAACTCCGCAGGGGCTGGATCCTTGGAACTCCTGGATGCCTGCCATTGCCCCGCTCCCGTTCTAGAATCATTTCTGTGCATTCGTGCCCTCCTAGACTTGCACCTTCCTTCCTCCTGGCTGTTGTCATTGTGAACCTTTGTGGCTAGGGTTCCTGAGCTTTCATTCCTTATTTCCCCCCCTGCTGTTTATTCATAAGTTCCAGGGCTCTTTTTGTAGCAGGAACTCCTTTGCATATTAGGCAACACACCCCTAACGTAGCCAATCCTCCAAGAGCTTACAGTAGCCCCTGTAAGAGCTCTGTAAGCTCTTGGAGGACTGGCTACATTAGGGGTGTGTTGCCTAATATGCAAAAGAGTTCCTGCTACAAAAAGAGCGCTATAACTGATGCAAAGCTGGCCTTTACCAATTGCCAGAGAGAAATTCAGCACAAGGAAAGAGAAAACAGCATGAAAGTATATACCCCAGATGGCACTTTGATCGGGGTCTCAAAATCATCTGGCCCTCCCTGGCCCTAAGGATGTCAGGCTTGCTACTACCAGGGCCAGGGCTTTCTCAGTGGCGGCCCCATCCTGGTGGAATGAACTCCTGGAGGAGATCAGGGCCCTGCGGGACCTCTTACACTTCCGCAGGGCCTGCAAGACAGAGCTCTTCCGCCAGGCTTTCAGCTAGGGAGCTGCCACCATCATAGAGCCCTGGCCCTTGGTTTTGGGCTCCAACCCCTAGCCTGGGCTGCAGGAAGATCTCAAGCAGAATGACTCTAGGAAATACTGAAATGCGCCATTGTAAGAACTATCTCAGCACTTTAAGAAACTGTATTAATGACAATGGGACTGTTTTTAGATGATTTTATGGTGTTTTATTTCTATTTATGTATTGCTTATGAGCCGCCCTGAGCCTGCATTGCGGGGAGGGCAGGGTATAAATATGATAGATAAATAAATGAATAAATAAATGACTCATGTCGACGCTTCCCTGTGGAAGCCCCCCTCCCCCCCAGTGTTTGCAAGTACAGGGTAGCAGCGCTATGGGTTTCCCTGCATTTCCCCCACATGCTGCCCCATCAGCACATCAGCACCAGTTGCCCTCCTTTTTAAAACGGTCGCTTCCACCCTAGTCACTGACATGGAGACACAGTCTGTTAGGGCCGCCAATCTCCAGGTAGTGGCTGGAGATCTCCTGGAACTGCAACTGATCTTCAGGCTACGGAAATCTGTTCCCCTGGAGGAGTTGGATGCTTTGGAGGGTGGACTCAGTCACTGCCGGCTCGCCCACTAGGCGAGCTAGGCGCTCGCCTAGGGCGCTGGGGTCCACAGGGGCGCCAAAGCGCCCCCGCCCCGCCCCCGTGAGCCGGCGCTGGGAGGGAAGGGCGCCCCTTCAAACGGGCGCCCCTTTCCTGGCTTTCCTGAGCACGCCGCTACTGCGGCGTGCTCAGGAAAGCCGGCGCTCCCCCGTCTTCAGCTGGCGCTGGGGCTGGGAGGGAAGGGGCACCCGTTCAAACGGGCGCTCCTTCCCTGGCTTCCCCCCCCATCTCCAGCCGGCGGAAGGGGCGCCCGTTCAAACGGGCGCCCCTTTCCTGGCTTTCCTGAGCACGCCGCTACTGCGGCGTGCTCAGAAAGCCGGCGCTCCCCCATCTTCAGCCGGCGCTGGGGCTGGGAGGGAAGGAGCGCCCGTTCAAACGAGCGCCCCTTCCCTGGCTCCCCCCCGTCTCCAGCCGGCGGAAGGGGCGCCCGTTCGAACGGGCGCCCCTTTCCTGAGCACGCCGCTACTGCGGCGTGCTCAGGAAAGCCGGCGCTCCCCCCCGTCTTCAGCCGGTGCTGGGGCTGGGAGGGAAGGGCGCCAGTTCAAAGCCGGCGCTCCACCCCCCCCCGTCTCCAGCCGGCCCTGGGGCTGGGAAGGGGCGGCCGTTCAAACGGCCGCCCCTTCCCTAGCTTTCCTGAGCACGCCGCTAGTGCGGCGTGCTCAGGAAAGCCGGCGCTCCACCCCCCCGGTCTCCAGGCCCCACCGGGAGATTGGCATCCCCGTGGGGTGGGCGCCCCAGGCTGTCTTGCCTAGGGCGCCCAGACACCTGGGGCCGGCCCTGGACTCAGTTGCCATTTGTGATGGGTTGTTGGGGCACCATCCAATGCTCCCTCTAAGGTGTGGCGTCTTGAGAGTAAAAATTCTACTTGGTGAGCTCCTGGCATTAAAGTTGTGACCGAGCGATTTTGGCTAGTGCATACATTGGTTTGCTCTGGAGCCCTCCTTCCCGAGCTAAGACAAAAATGTGTGAGCCGGAGGCTAAAAAACTGTGAGCTAGCTCACACTAACTCAGCTTAGAGGGAACACTGGCGCCATCTGATATAGGAGACTGACTGTTAGGGTTTCTTTAACTGTAATATTTGGTTTTAAGACTGTGAAATACTGACTTTATTGTATATGATATATTTAACTGTTGGAAGCCGCCCTGAGCCCTGCTTGTGGGGAAAGGAGCTTGGGAGCTTGTGGGGAAAGGAAGAAACAAACAAACAAATAGGTATAAACACCCCAGGTTCTGCCACCTAAATCTCCAGTAATTTCCCAACCCGGAGCTGCCAACTCTATATTCTATCCTATGTCAATATGTCCCTTAGCCTGCGGTCACACGTGCCAGTTGAAGCGGAGGAGAAGCGATGCTATTGCCTCCGGAGGAATTTGGCCTGCGGTTGTGAGATCACACAGCCTTTTGTAGCTGTGGGCTCAGCCCGTCATTGTGTGATCAGACACAACTGCGGGTGAGTCAGTGGTTTTTTTGCTGTTTGTTTCCCATGTGCATAAACGAGGAATTGCATCTCCGCACCGAGGGCCCCCTACGGGCATGCGATGATGCGCAGACTGCGGAGAGGGGGGAAATAAACAGCACTGAGCCGGGATGGCCTGATGAAACCGTCCCGGCGGCTTGGAAACCTGCTTGTGCGATCAGACTGTCTGTCCGTGGCCCATCAGAATCCTTTTACTACTGGAATTTCCCCGGTGTCTTTTTACTCCGCTTCTGCAGCAGAGCAGCACAGGTTACTGATGACTGTGGGACGCTTCCCAGACATTGCTGTCTGATCGCGCCCTTTAGATGCCGTCGGGCATTCGCGCCTCTCTTGGATCTACTGGCACGCGCGATTGCAGCCTGAATTTTTTTTTTCTTTTTTGCTGTCAAATCAGAACTGACTTACGACAACCCTGTCAGGTTATCAAGGCAAGAGACAGTCAGAGGTATTTTTACAATGCTTCTGCATAGCAACCCCGGGCTTCCTCGGTGGTCTCCCATCCCAGTACTAACCAGGGCCAACCCTGCTTAGCTTCTGAGATCTGATGAGATTGTGCTAGCTGGGGCCACCCAAGTTGGGGCAGTGTGTCCCTTATCCGAAGAAAAACCTTGGAAAAGCCCCCACCCGGAGGCAGGGAGGAACAGCAGCCAGAGACCAGAGCAGGGGAAATGGCTGGTGTGGAAGTGGGGGGATTTGAATTTTCCTACCCACCCAGCAGCAATCCAAGGTTTGCTGTGATTTTGCCAAACTCGTGCAGCCAAGCAAATTTGGGGAAAGGCCAGAGGAAACCCAAGAGAAACCTAGGAGGTGTGCAAACGCACCATGACGCTGCAGGAGGAGCAGGTAGAACCCCTTTTCCTATTCGTATTGAACTGGGGGCAAACAATCCACATGGAAAAGCTCCAAGGCCCTCAGGTTTGGTTTGCAGGAGAGAAGGGTGAACAAACCAAACGGGGAGGTTCAAGTCAAAGCGGTGGCACTGTGAGATTCCGTCACTTCTCTTGCACTTTCCTCCTGGCCAAGGGTGAATCTGCTGGACCTCCTGCTGGCACCTGGCATATGGCAGACCGCCTCCAAATGTCTCTTGCTTTGGGAATCCTGCGGGATTGCCATAAATCCCCTGTGACTCAATGGCAAAAGTCGAGGGGCATTGCCACTTAACTGACAGGGAGCAAATAAATCCAAAACATAGGCCCCGGTCACACGGGCCAGAAAACGCGTGGGGGAGGCGTGGCAGTTTGCCCTGGAGCTAAATAAGGCGCGGTAGCCTGATCTCACAGGCCACCGGGTTTCCACGCGCCAGCTCTGCGCCGCGATCACACCGCGCTGCTGCAGCGCGGCAAAACAGCAGCACAGCAGACCACGCAAGTGCGAAGTGCGCATGCGCCGTTGGGGGGGCGGGCCGCTGTCGGTGACTTGTGTGTGCGCATGTGCTGTCCAGCGTTGGTGCACATCCCAGGGAAACTTACAACATCCGGAAACCCCGGGGACATGGGCGGGCGTCAGAAGCCGCGGGATACCGGCGCTCCCGTGATCAGACGCCAGCCTTTGCCCCGGGGTTTCCAGAAACTAGTACCTCAGACCTACTAGTTTTTTACCCCGCGTTTTCGGAGGGAAGCCGTGGGTTGGCCACGGGAGCCCTACGCCTCCCAGATGTGCTCGTATAAACGCACACGGAAAGTCCGCAGGGCTCCCGTGACTTCAGCGGGGCAAATGCTCCGTGTGGACAGGGCCATAGTAGTTTTACTTAGCCCTGCAGGGGACCTTCACCTCGGGTTGCCAGCCTCCAGGTGGGACCTGGGGATCCCCTGGAATTAGAGCTCATCTCCAGACGACAAAGATCAGTTCCCCCCAGAGAAAAGAGATGCTTTGGAGGGTGGACTCTGTGGCATCGTGCCTACTGTTGCCAGCCTCCAGGTGGGGCCTGGAGATCTCCCGCTTTTACAACTGGTCTCCAGCTGGCCAAGATCCCCTGGAGGAAACGGCTGCTTTGAAGGGTGGACTCTGTGGCACTATGCCCTGTGGATGCCCCTCCCCTCCCCAAACCCCACCTGGATCCACCCCCAAAGTCTCCAGGGATTTTCCAACCCAGACCTGGCAACCCTAATTGTACCTCGTTGAGGTCTTGTCCTCCCCAGGCACCACATCTAGAGCTCCAGAAGTTTCCCAAACCGGCTCTGGCGACCCGATCACCTCATTTCCTGCTGGTGCCCGGGGGGGACCTGGCCACCCAGCCCGGCCTGGTTTGTTCCTAGGCCATTTTGACTTGTCAGAAGAAGAAGAAGAGATTGGATTTATACCCCGCCCTTCAGTACCCAAAGGAGTCTCAGAGCGGCTTACAAACTCCTTTCCCTTCCCCTCCCCACAACAGACACCCTGTGAGGTAAAAGAAAGAAGAGATTGGATTTCTACCCAGCCCTTCAGTACCCAAAGGAGTCTCAGAGCGGCTTACAAACTCCTTTCCCTTCCCCTCCCCACAACAGACACCCTGTGAGGTAAAAGAAGAAGAGATTGGATTTCTACCCAGCCCTTCAGTACCCAAAGGAGTCTCAGAGCGGCTTACAAACTCCTTTCCCTTCCCCTCCCCACAACAGACACCCTGTGAGGTAAAAGAAGAAGAGATTGGATTTCTACCCAGCCCTTCAGTACCCAAAGGAGTCTCAGAGCGGCTTACAAACTCCTTTCCCTCCCCTCCCCACAACAGACACCCTGTGAGGTAGGTGGGGCTGAGAGAACTTCTGACTGAACCATCCTTGAGAGAACAGCTCCGACTGTTCAGCTCCATGGCTTGCCCAAGGTCATCCAGCAGGTGCCAATGGAGGAATGGGAAATCAAACCCAGTTCTCCCAGATTAGAGTCCGTGCACTTAACCCACTACACCAAACTGGCTCCACGGTTGCTCCTTGCCTGTGTCTCCTTGCTTCAGCAAGTTGATGCTTTAGCTACACTCTGCACTGGCGGCAGGGTTTATTCTTTGCATTCAGGTGCGGTGCTCTGCACTTCCAACCTCTCTCTCTCCCTGCTTCTCTTTTGCTTGTTTTTGCCAAGCCCAATCAATTCTTTAAAAGAAAAAAACCACAGCTTTCCTTCTCTCTCCTATGCAATGCTTTTCCACAAGGGCATGCACCACCCTTCCCCACCAAAGGTGTGTTCTCAACGGCGCACACTCTCTCATGTACACGCAGCTACTGGGGCATTGATCAGACCTGTTTTCATATCTGCAATCCAGTTTGGCTCAAATTACCCATCAAGTACATGGGACCAGTGTTCCCTCTAAGCCGAGCTGGTGTGAGCTAGCTCACAGTTTTTTAGCCTCTGGCTCAAGCATTTTTGTCTTAGCTCAGGAAGGATGGCTCCAAAGCAAACTAATTCATGCAGTAGCCAAATCGCTGGCTCACAATTTTGATGCCAGTAGCTCACAAAGTAGCATTTTTGCTCATAAGACTCCACAGCTTAGAAGAAGAAGAGATTGGATTTATACCCCGCCCTTCACTACCCAAAGGAGTCTCAGAGCGGCTTACAAACTCCTTTCCCTTCCCCTCCCCACAACAGACACCCTGTGAGGTAGGCGGGGCTGAGAGAGCTCTGACAGAAACTGCTCTTTTTCAAGAACAGCTGTGCCAGAACTATGGCTTGCCCAAGGTCATCCAGCAGGTGCAAGTGGAAGAGTGGGGAATCAAACCCGGTTCTCCCAGATTAGAGTCCGTGCACTTAACCACTACACCAAACTGGCTTAGAGAGAACATTGCCTGAGGACCCAAATTGGAATTTAAGAAATGCACTGGACAAAAAACTTCAGGAGAGACTAGAATTGTCAGCTGGCAATACCCACAATAGCTTGATGGAACCTCCATGTTCAGAGACAGTATACCTGTGAATGTCAGCAGGCCTTTCCTACAAGCATCCGTTTGGCCACTGTTGAACCATGTTATAAACCACTCTTACAGCTCCTTGACCTGGATACCCCAGGCAAGCCTGATCTCCATCAGATCCCAGAAGCTAAGCAGGGTCGGTGGGAGACCACCAAGGTAAGCCCAGGATTGCGATGCAGAGCCCGGCAATGACAAACCACCTCTGAATGTCTCTCGCCTTGAAAACCCAGGGCCGTAAGTCGGCTATGAGTCAGTGGCGCTTTCCAGCACTGTAATAATGCTGGGGAAGATGGACCTTTGGCTTGATCCTGCTGGGCTCTTCTGATGTTCTTGTGACTTTTTTTTTTTTTTTAAAGTAATGGTTGTTTTTCTCTTTCTTGCCTGCAAGGGGGCCATTCCGCCTTCTCAAGTGTTCTTAGCGCCTCAGTAAAAAAGAGGAAAAAGCCGTTATTTACAGTTCCCTCCAGCCCACATAGCCTCGACCGCCTGTTTCTCTCCATGATCCTTTTATCTCTCTCATAATTCCCTTTCCCAATCAGACCCGCTGTGCGCTCTCCCTCCTCCTCCTCCTCCTCCTCCTCCTCCTCCTCCTTCTCTCTCTCCCCACCGGGCTCCCGGCCCCAGGCAGCTCCGGGTGCCGCTGAGCTGTTTATGGCCAGAATAACTGCTCTTTACGGCTTTGCATAATTAGTTGTATCGATGAAGCTCTCTCTTCCTCGGGTAGTAAGGAAGTGGCAGCTTTTTTTAAAAAAAGAAGAAATGTGCAAAACGGATTATTTTCCTCCACAAAATGCGATCCTGTTCTTCAGCTGGAACTTTTCTCCGTGCAAGATCCAGCTGGTAAGGAGGGGTTGACACAGTGTTCCCTCTAAGATGAGTCAGTGTGAACTCGCTCACACTTTTTTTAGCCTCTGGCTCACATATTTTTGTCTTAGCTCAGGAAGGAGGGCTCCGGAGCAAACTAATCGATGCAGCGGCCAAATGGCTCACCCACAACTTTAATGCCAGTAGCTTACAAAGTAGAATTTTTGCTCACAAGACTCCATGGCTTAGAGGGAGCATTGGTTGACAGCCAGCCGCCAGGAAAGGACTGGAGATCTCCTGGAATCACAACTGATCTCCAGGAGACAGAGCCGGGTTGCCATTCCCGCAATGCTTTTCAGGCGACCCAATCCACTGCTGCCCAGCCGACCGATGGGGGAAGCCCCGCCCCCAAAGAACACTCTCCATGACAACGTGCCTGGTGCAATGTCACCTGGAGGTGATTTCATTGTGCAGGGCAAGCTCTAGCATTTGAGGAAAAAACTCTATGGTTATCATAGAGTTTCCCCTCATACGCTAGAGCATCCTCCTGCAACGTACCCTGCATGATGATGTCACTTCCAGGTGCACGTGCACTGAAAAGTCCCAGGGACAGAGAGGGCCCCTCTCCCCGCTGGCAGTCAGGTAAGACCTGGCAACCCTACAACAGAGATCAGATCCTCTGTAGAAAATGGCTGCTTTGAAGGGTGGACTTAATAATTTTATACCTCTACTGAGGTCCCTGTCCTCCTCAGGCTCTGTCCTCAATTTCCAGGAGTTTCCCAACCTGGAGTGGGCAACCCCACCCCCACCCCTCACCTGTGGCCATGGCTTCATTTATTTATTTATTTATTAGTTGTTGTTGTTTTTACTCGCCGCTCACACAAAGGGCCTCATGGTGACTTACAACATAGAATCCAACAAAATAAAACAACAAAAAAGCAAATAAGAAATATAAAATATTAACATTAAAAGATTAAAACACGTGGCTGTCGCCATACCACTCTGAAAACAGCCCAAAGACGTGGTTACCCTCCAAAGGCCAACCTAAAGCATTCAGCTTTGCATGCCCTGCGGAAACTAAACGAGTCCGGCAGGGCTTACGGGTGTCCTCCGAGAGTGCGTTCCACGAGGGCAGGGGCCACAACGGAGAAGCTGTCCTTCCGTGGGGGCAGGTAACCGAGCCAGCCTGGGGCCGGGCACCTGCGAGAGGCCCCTAGACGACGACCTTAGAAAGGAGTGCAGCAGGTTGTAACCCCAGTCAGAGGTCTCTCCTGCCCAGTACTGCCAGCTCAGATTGGTGGCCTGTCCTTGGGGTTTCCAGCAGAAGAGGGTCTTCCTCCACCCTCGCAACCTGACATGCTTGAACGGGAGATGCTGGGGACTGAACCTGAGTTCTGCTGCACACCAAACAGGACCTCCTCCTTTCTGAACTCTAAAGTAAACTCTCTTTAGGGTTACCAGCTCTGGGTTGGGAAATACCCGGAGATTTGGTGGGGTGGAGCCTGAGGATTGGGGAGGGAAAGGGCTTCAGTGGGGTATGAGGCCACAGAGTCCACCTTCCAAGCAACCGTTTTCTCCAAGGGAACTGACAGGCCCGTAGCCAGGATTTCTTAATTCGGGGGGGCTTTAAATAATTCAGGGGGCACTGAAATTAAAATAAAAAGGGTTCGAATCCGGGCCTTCCAAAGAGTTGACTTCCAGCCCCGACCGAGTCCTGGTGCGCTGTGGGGGGGACGGATGGGTTTTGAAGTTCCCTTGCGCCCAGCTCCCCCCTTCCCTTGCCCCCACCGCTCAGACCTGGGCCCAAAGCCTGAGTCATCACTCTGGAGCCCTGGGACGAAGGAGCGCGACCGCCTGGTCTGTGCACAGACACCCCGCCACCAGGGGCCCCGATCCCTACTCTGGAAAGCCCCCACCGAGCCAACTCACCATCCCATCCCGACCATCGGTGCCTGGGCGGGCGGGCGGGCAGGCAGGCAGGCAGGCAGGAGCCCGCTCTCAGTCTGCTGGGTGTGGGAGGGACCAGCTGGGGCTGGAGACGGCAAGGCAGCCGCCAGGAGCAGCCCAGCCAGGGGCAGAGCGGAGTGCCACGGGGTGAGCTGAGGGAGGCGGTCTGCGCTGGGCCACAGGGCACTCTGCCCACTGGCCGGCCAGTGACCGCATCTTGACCGGGGCCCACCTGGTTGCCTTCCTGCCTGCCTGTCCAGGGTAGTAAGTTGGGGGGCCTTGATGGAAAGTCGGGGAGGCTGGGCCCTGAAATGATCCAATGTAGCTGTGGGCCTGGGAACTGATCTCTCTCGCTTGGGGATCAGTTGGAATCCCAGGAGATCTCCAGCCATCACCCAAAGGTTAGCAAACCGGACTCTCTTAAAGTTTAGCCAGCCAGTTAAGCTCAGAGGGGCAACGTAGGTAGGCCTGGACAGATCTTTCTACTCTCTCCTTGGCACACACTGAAGGGGCACACAGCCAAAGCTGCTGCCCCAAAGGGCCTGGCCTGGCCTGGGTATGGTGGCTGACGAGGTTCCGGATGAAGTCCTGGTTCTTAGTGTTGCCAGCATCCAGGTCGCTGGGGTGAGCGACTCAGCATGTCCGGACATTGAGGGGAGCTACGTCGTCTTCGTGCAGGCCCATAGCCAGGATTGGGTGGCTTGTGGGGCAATTTTTTTCCTGCTGGGGCTGAAGGTCCCAGTGCAGAAAGGAAAGCCGTTTAGCCGATAGAAAGCTGTTACTAAATTGCAAGCTGTCAACCACTCTGGATGACAGCTCGCAGCTGCTGCAAGCTAATCACTTCTGCCAGCCTAAGCCACAGTTCTGAGAACACGCTGGCAAGTGGGGGGGGGGGACTTCTATAGTCAAGAAAGCAAACACTTCGGCAGAAAAACACCCTTAAAGGAGACCAGTTTCTTGACACAGAGTTCACCTTGCTCAGTGCGGGATATAGTCAACTACGGTACCCCACTCTGCTTAAAGGAGCGCCTGCCTTTTTAAAAAAATGTTTAAAATGATTGGGGAAAAAAGCATTTACAGGAGAAATTCTTGTGGGGCTGTGCCTTTAAGAAAGGGCCCCCACCATAGCTAAATGGGTATAGATGCTATCTCCTTGACTGGGATGTCTCTCTTTGTCTTAACCTGGGAGCTGCCCTTTGACCCCTCCTCCTCCCTCGCTCCCTTTGCCCTCTCACTCATCTTACCTGGCCTTCCATGGAGACACACATCTCTGCAGGTCTCCCTCCTCCTCCCACATACATGGGATGCCGGACAAGCTGGCCGCTCGTGAGAGGGGAAAGTCCTCTTTGGATTAGGCTTCTCCCTCCCTCCTTTCCACTGCATGTGAGCCGGATCTACTTGAATAAATGTAAGTTGCCCTTTTCTGCAATATAATTCTTGGGAGATTTATTTCCTGCACTCAGCATCACGCCTTCATGACTGGGCAAAACTCTGCTATCTGAACTAAATCTCCCAATACAGCCAGGGTGGGAGATCTCCCGGAATTACAATTACAGAGATCAGTTGCCAAATAGCAAATGGCATGATACCCAAGTGAGATCCCTCCCCTCTCCAGACCAAGCCAGAATGGGCAGCCCGATATAGCAGGCAGGCGAGTAGACCTTGGCCAGCCAGCAGTTCTTCTCAAGGGCCAGCAGGATCTGGACCAATGCTCCCTCTAAGCTGAGTCGGTGTGAGTTAGCTCACAGTTTTTTAGCCTCTGGCTCACACGTTTTTGTCTCGGCTCAGGAAGGATGGCTCCAGAGCAAACTAATTGATGCAGTAGCCAAATGGCTCACCCACAACTTTAATGCCAGTAGCTCACAAAGTAGAATTTTTGCTCACAAGACTCCACAGCTTAGAGGGAGCCATTGGTCTGGACTGGGCTTTTATTTATTTAAATTTATTTATTGCCTGTATTGCAGACCTCAAGGCAGTTTTCCATATGGATCAAACGATGTTTTCTGTTTTGTTTTTTTTAGAAATGCAACAAAAAATAAATATGAATAAAATAATTATTAAAACACACAAAAGGTCACAATTAACGATTGTCCAGCGATAAAAAATGAAATCAGTCAAATGCCATTCTAATTTCCGTGGAACAAAACTGTAGACAAAGTTCTCCGGTTGCAAGTTGAGAAATGTTAGTGGGCCCTTAAAAAACAACCCACAATTAAAAAAAAAAAAAGTTAAAAACCACCACAGCTGCTAGGGCAGAATCAATACAGTTCAGAGCCATGGGGGGCACTATTTCTTTCCCAAGTACTCCTTCCCTGATCTAGAAGAGAAGAGATTGGATTTCTACCCCGCTCTTCACTACCTGAAGGAGTCTCAGAGTGGCTTACAAACTCCTTTCCCTTCCCCTCCCTTCCCCTCCCCACAACAGACACCCTGTGAGGTAGGTGGGGCTGAGCGATCATTGGATCAATCAGTTCTTCCCTGTTAGTCAGAATTAAATCTAGGATAGCAGATCCTCTGGTTCCCACCTCCACCTTCTGAGAGATGAAGTTGTCCGCAACTTATTCAAGAATCTGTGGGATGCCTCATGTCTAGCAGGGTTAGATTTCCAGCAAATATCTGGATAGTTGAAATCTCCCATAACCACTACATCCTGTCTCTGTGAAAGTTTAGCAAGCTGTTGTACAACTGCATTATCCTGTTCCTCCAGTTGATTTGGAGGTCTGAAGTATACCCCCACAACAATATCCCCTTCTCCCCCCCAACCCCCACTCTATCCTTACCCACACACTTTCAACAGGGCAACTCTCAAAATCCTGAATTTCAGTGCAAGCGCATTCATTCTTGACATATAGTGCCACCCCGCCTCCTTTTTTGTTTATTCTGTTCCGTTTGAACAAGGTATATCCTTCAATTATGAGACTCATCCCACCAAGTCTCAGTGATACCAGTCAGATCATAATTACTTTCCAATATTTGAAGTTCAAGTTCCTCCTGCTTATTTCTCACACTCTGTGTATTAGTATAAAGACATCTCAGATTACAGACATCCTTTCCTACCGTAGGTCCCTTCGAATTTACCTGAAAACTACTGAACTCACCTCTCTTCCATTCATTTATTCTCTGGTCACTCCCCTTCTTGAACTTAGTGTTGGAGATGCTGCACAACATCAGGCTTTTTCTTCCCACCCCCAGTATCTTCAGTTTAAGGACCTCCTGATCAGGTTCGCAAGTCTTGCAGCAAAGACATTCCTCCCATTTTTTATAAGGTGCACCCCATCCATCACCAACAGTCCTTCATCTTGGAGGTACATACCATGGTCCAGGAAGCCAAATCCCTCTCGACAGCACCATCTATGTAACCAGCCATTCACCTCCAGTATCCTGTTCTCCCTTCCAGCTCCATGGCCCTCAACAGGTAACATGGAGAGAACACCACCTGTGCCCCCAGATCTTTCACCTTCTTGCCCAGAGCCTCGTAGTCTTTGGAGATCCATTCAAGGTTTCTTCAGGCCATATCGTTTGTTCCCACATGGATCAGCAGGAGTGGGTAGCGATCAGAGGTCTTGACCAGTCTTGGAATTCTCTCAGTCACATCTTGGATACGTGCTCCAGGAAGACAACAAACTTCTTGAGATTCCTTATCCGGTCTGCATACACCTTCTTCCATCCTTCACAGTAGGGAGTCACCAACCACCACTACTCGTCTCTTCCTCCATGGGATAGCTTGGTTCCTTCTCTGCCTATGTGCTTGTGTGTCAGTCACATCCTTTTGATCCCGGTGTTTGCTATTCTTTTTTTTTTAGTAAATACAATTTATTATTGGATATATCACATGTTCATACATTTTCAACCAACCTACATATCCATTTTTCTAATTTCCCTTCTCCCCCCCAAACAAGGCTTCCCGCACTGCTCCAACCCCATTAATATCTCTCTTATTCTATTACAGTTGTTTCTAAACTTATTTTCTCTATCAAACGGTAACAATTCAAAAATCTAATTCTATTTCATTTTCCACTTAATAACTATCAAAGCAGATCAAACCACGTTTAATGTCCCAGTTTTTCAACAAGTATTTTTGAAAGTCTTTCCAGTCTTCAAAAAAGTTTCATCTTCTTCGTTGTTTAATTTTCTTGTTAATTTGTCCATTTCTGCTAAAAACAACGTCTTTTTAATCCATTCCCATGTTTCAGGTACTTTATCTTGTTTCCAACATTGAGCAAAAGTCAGTCTTGCTGCTGTAGTCAAGTACCATAGTAGTGTTCTCTTGGCTACATTTATTTCTTCCATTTTAAGACCTAACAATAACATCTGTGGGTCTTTCTTAAAAGTACAATTCAGAATTTTTTGTATCTCATTGTGGATCTCTGTCCAATACTTTACTGCTTTATCACATGTCCACCACATATGGTAAAAAGACCCCTCATGTTTTTTACATTTCCAACATTTGTTGGACATACTTTCATTTATAATAGCAATTTTTTTAGGCGTCATATACCATCTGTACATCATTTTATAGCAATTCTCTTTAACATTTACACACGCTGAAATTTTCATTGATTTTTTCCACAAGTATTCCCAGGATGTCATTAATATCTCATTATTAACATTTACAGCCCATTTTATCATTTGCTCCTTTACAACTTCATCCTCAGTATACCATTTCGATAACACCTTGTACAGTTTAGAGATCATTTTTTTATCTTTCTCAAGCCATACAGTTTCAATTTCAATATTCTTTCCGGTGTTTGCTATTCTGATCTTCCATCATCAGAAGCGGCTGGTATCAGTTTTGCAGCTCCACTGGCTGTGAGTGCTTCCTTTCATCCGTTCTAACCTGACTGCTCAGCAATTTCATAGATTGCCCACGAGTTCTCGTGTTGTGAGAAAGGGAGAAAAGTACCTCTGTCCCATGCATAATCTTGTAAACCTCGATCATGTCACCCCTCAGCCGTCATTTCTCCAGGCTAAAGAGCCCCAAGCGCTTTAACCTTTCTTCACAGAGATCAGTTCCCCTGGAGAAGATGGCTGCCTTGGAAGGTGGACTCTGTGGCATTACAGCCCCCCCCCCGAGGTTCCTCCCCTCCCCAAACCCCGCCCTTCTCAGGCTCCACCCACCCCCGAATCTCCAACTCAGAGCTGGGAACCCAGTCCCCAATAGGGATACTTTTGTTTTAATGGGAGAAATTGTTAAGGGGGGGAGTAAACCTCCCTCCCCCAGGATGGTGCTCTTGATCCAAATTGAGTTTCCTTCCCCAGTTGTTTTATTAGATGTCGAGCCACCCCGTGGAAGTGGCACCCACAGAATCCGGGCATCACGTGTGGTTTGACCTGCAGAGGAGCTCACAGCCTGGAGTTTGCCGCAGCGGCACCAGGGTCTGAGGGTCACCTTTAAAAGAGCAGCGGAGGTCTGCCGATGCCAGCCGACACCTTGCCACACGGATGTTGGAGCTCTCGGCTCTGCTTCCCTTTATTTCCTCTCCCTCCAGCCTCTAATTGGGTCCAGCTGACTGTGGCAAAAAATCAATCTGGAAGACAAGCTGGGAACCCACCCGGCACACACTGGTGATTAATTCCACCGGAGCAGAAGCCAGCAAAGGCCATTTCTTTTCCCATGGAAATCTTGGCCAGGACTCGAGCCGATGCTTGGCAGCTGCAGGTCTGGAGTGACCCAGCGCCATCCCAAGCCTGCCAAGTTGTACGCAGGTGCTGACTGACATGTTCTGATGAGTTCTGGGCTCAAATGTCAGTCGGGGCCAAAAAGAAAAGCCTTGGGCAAGGTGTTGCCTTTACACCCTGCTGCCGCCCCCCTCCCTTTCTGCAGCTTGAATGGTGCCTCTGCTGTGAACCCACGAGGTGGCCTTTGGTACATTTCTCCCTCTTAGCTTTTGTGCTGCATCTACAATACGAGGATGATAGGAATAGCCTCCTTTGCAGGGCTGTTGTGCGGAATGTAAGATAATGTAGGCAAAACTCTGTTGAATGCCAACAGTTGCCAGGCATCATAACTGACTCTTGGATGAGTGCACTAGCAACGAAGAAGAAGAAGAGATTGGATTTATACCCCACCCTTCACTCGGAGTCTCAGAGCGGTTTACAATCTCCTTTCCCTTCCCCTCCCCACAACAGACACCCTTTGAGGTAGGTGAGGCTGAGAGAGCTCTGACGGAAACTGCTCTTTTCAAGGGCAGCTCTGACAGAACAATGGCTCGCCCAAGGTCATCCAGCAGCTGCAAGTGGAGGAGTGGAGAATCAAACCCGATTCTCCCAGATTAGAGTCTGCACACTTAACCACTACACCAAACCACTACACCAAACAAGGAAAGCCATTGTTATTTTTAGAAAACATCTTCTGCTTTCTATTATATCATTTTGCTTGAATGCTTCCTTGAGCATATGACCCACTGAACACAGGAGTTTTGCTTCTGAGTAAACACGTGTAATGTTAAGCCGGTCTCTGACATTTAAACGTCTGACATTCTTCAGTTAGGAATAACAACAATGAAAACAATTTCTCCCTCCCTCATTACATTTGTATTCGAAGCCCCCTAAAGAAACCAACTGGGAGAAAATGGCTGCTTTGGACGGGGCACTCTGTGCTGTTATACCCCCTGAGGTCCTTGCCCTCCCCAAAACTTGCCCCCCCAGGCTCCCCCCCCCAGGCTCTAGGAATTTGTCAAACCGCTGTGCAGGAGAAACAGACAAGGCATGAAGGCTTGTTTGGACCTGTCCCTCCCCCTTTTAAAAATAATTTTATTAAACAATTAAGAATACTATTACAAAAATAACATAAGATAGATTGTATAAAGAACATAATAACATTGAAAAGGGTGCTATATGTAGCTAATACTTTAAAATGCTGCACTAGAGCTACGTCCATCACTAAGGATAAAAAGTATTTACAACAGTGGGTATAATTGAACAGTAAGAAACTGTGCAGAAGAAGAAGAAATCAGATTTACACCCTGCCCTTCACTCGGAGTCTCAGAGTGGCTCACAATCTCCTTTCCCTTCCCCTCCCCACAACAGACATCCTGTGAGGGTAGGTGGGGCTGAGAGAGCTCTTTCGAGGACTGCTCTTGAGAGAACAGCTCTGAAAAAACTTGTGACTGACCCAAGGTCACACCAGCAGCTGCATATGGAGGCGTGGGGAATCAAACCCAGCCTTCCCAGATTAGAGTCCGTGCTCCTAACCTCTACACCAAATGGGTGTAGGACAAGTCACATGAATTGAGTCTATGGCCCCGGTCATACGGGCCAGAAAACGCAGGGGGGAGGCGTGGCAGTTCGCCCAAGAGCAAAATAAGGCGCGGTAGCCCGATCACACAGGCCACCGGGTTGCCACGCTCCAGCCCCAAGTGCCGATCACACCACGCTGCTGCAGCGCGGCAAAAAAAGCAGCACAGCAGACCATGCAAGCCGCGCTGTTGCGAAGTGTGCATGTGCCGTCGGGGGGCGGGCGGGCCACTGCCGGTGTCTTGCATATGTGCATGCCTCATTCAGCGTTGGTGCGCATCCCATGGAAACTTACAACATCCGGAAACCCCGGGACATGGACCAGCATTGGAAGCCGCGGGATACTGGCGCTCCCGCGATCAGACGCTGGCCTTTGCCCCAGGGTTTCCAGAAACTAGTACTTTGAACCTAGTAGTTTTTTACTCCACGTTTTCGGAGGGAAGCCGCGGGTTGGCCATGGGAGCGCTACGCCTCCCAGATGTGTTCGTATGATCGCGCTCAGAAAGTCTGTGGGGCTCCCGTGCCTTCATCGGGGCAAATGCTCTGTGTGAACGGGGCCTATCTATAGTAGAGTATCTATAGTCCATCTATAGTAGAGGATCTACTAGAGAAGGTAGATATGAGAAAAGGTCGGTATGTGAAAAATAGGTAATTGCCAGAAGCCAGATTGAGACCAAAGTGGTGATGTAACAATCATCTATCATCTGGCTTTGAATATTTCTCAGAAATTTTGTCAAGGATACAATACTCTTTGACTTTTTCTAGCCATTCCAGAAGAGTTGGTGGCATTGCGTTTTTTTCCATTTGCAGACAGTTACAGCCTCCGCTGCTGCACAAAGCTTAATTATTAGTGGTTTGTGATGACATGAGATTTTACAACCAATCCATGAGTCTAGTGTAACCCAGGTGTTGGAAATAAGGGCAAGTTCAAGGCTTCGGGTCTCCTTCCTTAAGGTCCCCCTCCCACTCACACACCTCGGCTTAAGCAAAGCTACTATTTCTTACAACAAGGGAAATACAGTTCTGCACACAGGGCGTTGTACTCCCTACCCCCAAACTCCCTTCCCTTCCCAAACCAAAGGTCCAGTAGTCAGTGTTCCTCAGAAGTACGGTTCTCTTGTTGGAGCGGGTCCAGCCACAGTGCCTCCAAAGCCGGCCTCCAGTGGGAAGGCACGTTCTCAGGGCATCTCTCCTCACCATCCGAGAGAAGAAATCGGCTTCAGTTCAAAGACAGATAGTCTGGGGGTCACCTCCTCCAGAAGAAGTTATGTCCATCAGGGGAGGGCCTGCAGCAGACAAAAGCTTCTTCAGCTGAGGAATTTCTGCAATCCAGTCCTTGGATGGACCAAGTGACTAGGCCTCCCTTTGCTCCACCAGCTACCCAGCTTGTCGTTTTTCCCTAGTCACTCCCTATAGGCAAATTAAGGATGTCATTGTTCTACCCAACAGCATATGTCCCCAAAGTTCTGCACTAGTAAAAGGAAATCAGATCTGAAAGGGATAGTTTCCTTAGCCCTCTTGCAAATATAGGGCAATTCTGCACTGGCTTCCCCCTCTGTTGTTTTAGCAAACCCCTGCTGGAACAGAAATTCCCCTCTACACTGCATGCCGCTTCCACTTTCTTTGAACATCAGGTAGTAGTAGTAACAACAGTTTATTGCGGTCAAAGACCATAATGCAGTGAATATAGTTAATATAGCAGCAATCAGTAAAATAATATCTCTTATATGCGAATGTATATTAAAATGTTAAAACATTAAAAGTATTTACAAATTCCATTACTTATCAGGTAAAATCAATTTAACCAATTAATTATGATCCTACCACCTTTTCCTGATACAATAGGCTAACCAACCAAATTTAGCCACCATACGAGTTATATTCCGATTTTTATAAGCCAACATAATTGAGAGGAGAGTCCCCCTACTATGCCCTGGATGTGATTTAATAATGGGATTTATAAATATTTCTCTATTGTGCTGATATAATCTACAATCAAAAAACACATGTTCTAAAGTTTCTTCTCCCTTTCTACAAAAACATTCCCTTCGCATATTTTTATTATATCTGGCTTCTAAAATGGCAGAGGGCAAAGCATTATATTTTAGGATTGTAAAAGTTCTTCTGTGTTTGGCATTCTCTAGCGTTTTAACATACGTTACCAAAGTTAACTTACTACTACTCATCAGGTTTTATGGTACCGTCTGCATAGATTTACGGCCATTCGGGGTGACTTTTAGGGCTGCCAAGTCCCCGAGAGTGTTTCCCGCCCAAAGGGCCCCCAACTTGCCAGTCCAGATTTGGCCGGCGGGGGAAAACCCCACCCCCAAAGTGCCCAGATCGAGCCAACGTGCCTGGGGTGATGACGTCACCCAGAAGTGACGTCATCATGCTGGGCACGTCACTGGGTGATGCTCTAGCAATCAGACGTCATCGCAGCATTCGCGAATGTTCTGGGCAGGGACCGACTCTCCCCCACTTTGCCAGGTAAGACACTTGGCAACCCTAGTGACTTTGCAGCCAGTACAGCGTTGGCCCCGGGGGGGGGGGTTGAATGTGGTTTTGAGCTGCACCTTTTCCTCAGTGTTGAGGAAATGTGGAGCGGATGCCAGATGCAGAACCAGCCATAGTTGCGGACTTGCTGCCAGCCTGTCCCCCGTCTTCATCTCTGTCTCTCACCTGCAGGTTCCCAGGAGATCGGGAAGGTGATCCAGATCAACAAGGTCCACCACCAGCCCCTCCGGGTGGGCCTGGCTGAGCCAGTGGCTCTCCCCTGCCTGTTCCTGCTGCAGCCCCCCACTTCCCTGGGCCCCAACGAGCCGTCCGACCCACCGCGTATCAAGTGGAGCAAAGTGCAGTCGGCCACCGGTCAGCCAGAGGACATCTCGGTGCTGGTGGCCAAGGACAACGTGGTGAAGATCTCCAAGGGGTATGAAGGGAGGGTCTCTCTGCCGGGCTACCCCCACCGCCGCTACAACGCCACACTGCTGCTTTGGGCTGCCCGGGCCAGCGACTCTGGCCTCTACCGCTGCGAAATAGTGGCTGGGATTCATGACGAGCAAGATCTGGTACCCCTGGAAGTGACAGGTGAGAGGCTGTTTTTCCAGAGTCGGGAGTGTGCATGGGGTGGAGAGAGCGGAAGGTGAGACACCTTTTCCTCCCTCTTTCCAGACACACACACGCACACAGACAGACTAGAGTTGCCATCCAGAAGCTGCAGCTGGTGCAAAATGCCACGGCCAGGTTTTTGATGGGACTCCCAATCCAGGAGCACATCCAGCCTGTGCTAAAAGCATTGCACTGGCTGTCAATAGCATACCGGATACATTTCAAGGTGCTCGCTCTTACCTTTAAAGCCCTTTATGGTCAGGGACCTACATTCCTGAGGGAAGCCTTTCCCCACATGTACCCCAGAGAGCACTGCGGTCAGGGACCCAGAACCGGCTGGCCCTCCCAAGTCTCAAGGAAGGAAGGCTAGGAACAACCAGGGCCAGGGCTTTCTTAGTGGTGGCTCCTCTCTGGTGGAAGGAGCTCCCAGACGAGACCAGGGCCCTGCGGGACCCTCTGCAGTTCTGCAGGTCCTGTAAAACGGAGCTCTTCCACCAGGCCTTTGGAGCTGTCGCCATTGCCAACAACTGGCAGCCTAAGGCTAGAGAGCCCCGTCCCTCATTGGGACCACCCTGACGATAGCCTGAGTTAACCGCCTGAGATGACGGTCTAAGAGATCAAGAAGCCGACTGCGAGAAGAGAGAACAACCGTTGTGTAATTAGCAACACTAGCACTTTATTATGTTTTTAGGATTAATTGCTTTTCGGATTATTTAAATGTTCTTACTATTGCTGTCTAACTTATATTTTATGTATTTGTAAGTGTTATGTTGGTTTGTAAGCCCCCCTCTCACCGATGGGAGATCAACCTGGGGGCGGGGGACGTCCGCTGCCTCAATCAAAAGTCTGGCGGAAGAGCTCCAACTTACAGGCCCTGTGGAACTGTAATAAATGATCTCATATGGGAGCTCATTCCACCAAGTAGGGGCCAGTGCTGAAAAGGCCATGGCCCTAGACGAGGCAAGTCGGTCGTCCCTGGGGCCAGAGACTACCAACAGGTGTTGGTGAGTAGACCTCAGTGCTCTACAGGGCTCATATGGGGTGGTTATACAATAGCTAAAGCACCGTATATAGTAAAGTTACACATCAATCGAGATGAACCTCTTAAATGATATAAGCAATTTAGTGAGAGGTACACTGTATACGCAACTAAATTATGAAACACAATATATGTTATACAAATTTTCTAGAGTGTTAACACTTTAAAAAAAATCTAATTATTTCCAAAAATAGCAAAAAAGAAGCTCCCATTTTTGTGATCTTCATCAGATTTTACAGCTTCAAATCTCTGCTTGTGACTCAAATATTCAGTAGGTACAATAAAGGGGCAAACTAGCTCTGTATCATAATATATAATTCCATTTTGGTCATGGTCTCTCTCCAGAAGGTTCCCCACACTCCCAAATTGGTTGGCGCCCTGTTGTGTCCTTCACAGGGCATCTGTCTCCACTGGCTGCATTGCTGCCTTTGTTGGTGTGGCCCTGCCCACCGAAGTGGCACCCAGCATCTCGGTCTCACTCTGCTCGGAGTGGGCAGATGGGTCAGACGCTCCAGAGGCTGGGGGGCGGAGCCCAATAGTCCCACCACCACTGCTGTCACCTGACCCGAGTGCAGGTAGCTGGCCAGGCTGTGCACTCCAGCGAGGGGGGGCCCTTAGCCCGATCCTGCCACCGCTGCCACAGTCGTCCTCGGCCAAGCCTGGCTACAGGTGGCCGTGCAGGCTGCAACAAGACGATGGACATGGCAGGCACTCCAGCAGGCGAGGGGGCCTCCAGCCGAGCCCGTTCCTGCTGCCAGCACTGCCGCAGTCGTCCGAGCCCAATTACCAGCAGCTGGACGGGCTCTGACTGGATGGGGGTCGGTGCTCTACCAGATGGGAAGCCAGTCGCTGGCCGCTCCGTCGCCCCTCGACTCCAGGAACTGGCAAGGGCGGGGGACCGGGGACGCCTGTTCCATGTCTTTCTAAGGCTTGTTGTCTTCCTTCCACAATGGGCTTTGCTCCTAGTTCCTTATAATTTAGAACACTCAGTTGACAAGAGGGAATCGCCAGTAGAGTTTCTAATGTGGTAACAGCCTACACAACTTCACAGATGATTTGATTCTTATGTATCCATGGATATTTCAATCAGCCCAGCATCTTTTCAAGCCAGATGGTGCATTGCTCTGAGGCTTGGAGTGGGTAGCAGGTTGGGCCAAAAGGCACTCTTGTGCTTTCAGCCTAACATAGCAAAGGACATCCCACTGTTTAAAGGAGAGTGGTCTGGAAGCAAGGGGCCCATCCCTGTCAAGGCCCTGCTCCAAGCGATATTTAGTTTTCCTGTCAGAGGGGGCACAGTCTGCTCAGTAAATCTTCACATCCAGGGAGAAGGGGAGACGCTCACACAGCCTGGCATAGGAGATCAGCGTGGCACAGTGGTTAAGAGTGTCGGGTTCGTATCTGGAAGACCCCTGTTTGAATCCCCACTTGTGCTATGGAAGCTTGCTGGGTGACCCTGGGCCAGTCACACTGTCAGCCTAACTTACCTCACACAGGAGGATAAAACGGAGGAGGGGAGAATGATGTAAGCTGCTTTGAGTCTCCATTCTGGAGAAAGGTGGGCTATAAATGAAGTAAATAAATAAATATCTCTTTGTGCTAGTGACCCCCCAAAAACAAACAAACCCCTATGAGGAACATTTTGCCACATTCTCTCTCACTTCCTCAGCCTCAGCTGTGGCTTTGGCCACATCCCCTCACCAATTCTCTCTCTTTTTCCTCACTCACCTGTCCCTCTCCCTTTCGACTCCTCCCCTCCCCTCCCCACCCAGGCGTGGTGTTCCATTACCGAGCCGCCAGCAACCGTTACGCACTGACGTTTTCAGAAGCACAACAAGCCTGTCAGGAGAACTCTGCCACCATCGCCTCTCCAGCCCACCTCCAAGCCGCATTTGAGGATGGCTACGACAACTGCGACGCTGGCTGGCTGGCTGACCACACAGTCAGGTACGAGGGAATGAATGACGCACCCGCCTACTACTAAAGTGTGGAGAGCAAGTCTCTGTTTCGTGGCACTTGGGGAAATACTGAGGCCTACCTGTTTGGGAGCCAGTTTGGTGTAGTGGTTAAATGTGCAGACTCTAATTTGGGAGAACTGGGTTTGATTCCCCACTTCTCCACTTGCAGCTGCTGGATGACCTTCGGCAAGCCATAGTTCTGTCACAGCTGTTCTCTCGAGGACAGTTCTGGAAAGAGCTCTCTCAGCCCCACCTACCTTCACAGGGTGTCTGTTGTGGGGAGGGGAAGGGAAAGGAGTTTGTAAGCCACTCTGAGACTCCCAAGTGAAGGGCGGGGTATAAATCCAATCTCCTCCTCCTCCTCCTCCTCCTTCTGAATTGGAAGTCTCTGCTGCCTTCTAAGGATTTACAAATGAAGAGGTAGAAACTCTCCCCAAAAACTTTTTAAAGACAAGCAATGATACTCATAGGAATATATTAGATATACTGAATATATAAACACACACAGCACTTCAGAAGAATGTAACGCACATCATAAAGTCACACAAACCACAGGATGATGATTCTGGATTGTATTACTTTAAGAATCATCATTCTGAGGTTTGTGTGACTTTATGATGTGCGTTACATTCTTCTGAAGTGCTGTGTGTGTTTATATATTCAGTACATCTAATATATTCCTATGAGTATCATTGTTTGTCTTTAAAAAGTTTTTGGGGAGAGTTTCTACCTTTTCATTTACAGATTTACACTTTCGCTTCCCAGTTAGTTTTTTGCTCTTTGAGGACTGCCCACCTCCAGTTGGGGCCTGACTTTCCCCTGGAATTACTCCAGACCTCCAGAGGACAGAGATCAGTACCCCTGGAGGGAATGGTAGCTGCTGAGGGCAGACTCTGTGGTGTACCATAGATCAGGGGGTCCCCAACCTCTTTGAACCTGTGGGCAACTTTGGAATTCTGACACAGGGTCTAGGGTGCCACCACAAAATGGATGGTAGAGCCACAGGCACTGAGAGGAAGCCCAAGTACAGGGGAGGAGAGGAGTAATTTAAAAAAATCACAGAGAAAGAGGAGTGAGAGAGAAGTAATGGAGTCTCCAACTAAGCTACCTCATGGGGTTGTTGTGAGGATAAAATGCATGGGGTTGTTGTGAGGATAAAATGGTGGACAGGAGACCAATGTGAGCTTCCAGTTTGGTGTAGTGAGGGCCAGTTTGGTGTAGTGGTTAAGTGCGCGGACTCTAATCTGGGAGAACCAGGTTTGATTCCCCACTCCTCCACTTGCAGCTGCTGGTGTAACCTTGGGTCGGTCACAAGTCCTCTCAGAGCTGTTCTCTCAAGGGCAGTCCTTGAAAGAGCTCTCTCAGCCCCATCTACCTCACAGGGTGTCTGTTGTGGGGAGGGCAAGGGAAAGGAGTTTGTAAACTGCTCTGAGACTCTGAGTGAAGGGTGGGGTATAAATCCAATCTCCTCCTCCTCCTCCTCCTCTTCTGGCAATGGTGAAGCATAAATGAAGTAAATAAATAATAACTATAGCTGGGGGGGCAGAGACAGTTTAAGTTGGAAGGAGAGAAGAAAGCAGTAAATGGGGAAGATATGGGGGTTGCTGGGAGAAGGAAAAGAGGAGATAGAGGAGGGTAAAAGGACAAGTGAGGTGTTCCCCATAAGTCCTTGCGGGGTGCCCACTGTGCAAATGGGCCCAGCCCAGTGGCTAGCACTGCCCAGAGTTTTCCCAGGGAGAGGCTTCCAAGGAGGGAAAGTGTGAAAAGTTGAAGACGGGGGTGGGGCAGATAAAGGCAGGTTGTCTGGTGGGTGGGAAGGAGAAAAGGAAGCAGGAAAAGGGGACAGGCTATGGGGGATTTCAGAGGAGGAACTGAGGAAATTGTGGGGGAGGGGGAAATGAGATGCCCCGTAAGTCCTTGTGGGTCCCCTACTTGTATATGTACATATTTTAAAGCTATTAGGTGCTTCCCTACTTTTCCATACATACAATTTATACAACACAGAAGGAACAGAGCCAAAAGTGGTTTAAGAACCCTGCTAGGAGGACCTAAAATAAGACAGCCAGGCTTTGTGTATTTCATTACAGACCCCTTCCCAATAAGTAGAACACGGCATCCCTTCCTAAAACACACACACACCCTTGTGCTAAAGACAACCAACTATTGTGAAGTAATATTTTGTTGTCAACTTGCTCAGAAAAGCTAGGCAGGGTGGATTTTTGAGGGAAGGAGAACTTTATCTCACTCCCCTGGCAAAGTTGCGGCCTGCTGAGGCTGCTTTTCATTTTTAACACATGGCGGGGCTTTTGAAAGAGCTGATAAAGGGAAGCCGTGCTGACTCTTTACAATTCCTGCTCTCCCCAAGGTGGAGTCTGATGCCCTCCCTCACCTCATCTGCCCGTCTCTGGTCTCTTTGTGTCTTTGTTCTCTTGCCCTTTTCTTCTCTAAAGACATTTCAGTGTCAGAGGTGAGGCCGGCCGTGTCCTTTGGTGTGGCAAAGGCTTCTGGGAGAATCCTTGAGCATCTCTCCTTTCTCTTCCCACCCCCTCGCAATCCCTGCAGGTACCCCATCACCCTTTCGAGGCCCGGTTGCTACGGAGATCGTAATAGCCTCCCTGGGGTCCGGAGCTATGGCAAGAGGGATGCCCAGGAAGCGTATGATGTTTATTGCTTCTCCAGAGAGCTGCAAGGTAGGTCACCTGTGGATCCCAAGGATCTTGCAAATAATTTCTGGAGCTGAATGGAATGTGGATTGGGGCAGGCGGGAGGGTGGAATCCTGTGTGTTATCCATGGCTACAATTGAAATCAGGATGCAGTAGCGAATCAATCCCTCAATTAGATTTATCAGTATTCTAATTGATCAATCGGTGCACCCGATTAATTGGGCAACTGATGATCTGTTTATTTATTGCAATATTTATATGTTGCATTTCCACATTCCTCCTCTGTCCCATGGGACACAGTGTCTCTCCTAAAATGATGCCTAGTGTGACAGGCAATTTCGTAGGCTTAAAAGCAAGCAAAGGCAGGCCCATAGCTACGGGGAGGGGGATTTAGGGGCTCCGCCCCCTCAAATGTGGGGCTTGCCCCCTCACCACTTCTTCCTCCCATCCTGTGGCATTAAAAGGGCCCTCAGGCTGATTGGCAGGAGCATGTGGCCCGCCGATCAGCTGGAAGGCCTTTTAAATCTTGCAGCCACCCCCTCTCTCCCCTCCTCCAAAATTTAAAGGGCCCTCCTGCTGATCATCGAGCCCTTTAAATCTTGCAGGAGGTGAAGGAGAGGGGCGGCTGCTGGCTGCACGCCTTCCATGAACTCGCCCTTTGGAGTTCAGGCACAGGCAACCCCGGCTTGAAAAAACAGCATTTGAGAGGTGTTTTTCAAGCAGGTGCTTCCCCAGGCTTCCCCAGGTGCTTCCCCAGGCTTCCCCAGGCTTGGAGTCCCCAAGCCTCTCCCCTCTCCCCTCCCCTCCCCTCTCCCCCTCTCCCCCCCTCCCCTCTCCCCCCTCCCCTCCCCTGCTGTCCTACAAAATTTCTCCATGCCCCACCAACCCAAAATTTCTGGCTATGGGGCTGAGCAAAAGTTACTTGGATCTATTGTTTCAGAACTATTGTTTTTTATTTTCATTATTTTGGGGTAAGGGGAATGCCACATATGCTGTCTTGAGCTCCTTGGAGGAAAGGTGGACTCAAAATGAATTGACTGACTGAGCTGTAACAGAATGTTCACTAACATTCCGTACTCGTAGCAAAGAGTCCCCCAAACATTTGTTGTTCTGCTCCAGTGAAAGAAAGGGAAGTTGTCAGTCTGGCTGGGATTAAAGCTTCTGAAAAGGCCCTGGGAACTAAGGAACAGAGCAGGCAGTGGATGAAGAGAGAAGAACTCGAACAAAGGGTCAGGTGGCGGAAGAAAAGCTGGCTTGAAGGAAAGGTCCAATGGAGGTTGGGAACTGAAGAAGGGAGCTGATAAGCTACTGGCTCTCGGCTGTTGCAAACTTGTTTGCCTCCTGATCCTGACACTGCTGTTTCACTTTTAAGCGTGGCATAGTATGGGAGGCTCGCTTGATTGTGGCTTCTACTATTGAGCGCTATGACCTGGCAGGACTACGGGGGCTTGAGTTCCTGAATTCCTCATATTGATCGGAGCAGCTGGCAAGTTCCTTGATAGCTCGCTTCCAGCGTTGTTGATTGGGCTTGTGAGAACCCGGCAAAATCGTTCCCTGATGAGCCATTTGCAGTGTGAGAGAGCAGCGGATGAATTGTTAATGTTTTTGTTGGCGCAGACCGAATGTGGTACACAAATGGGGTTGGCGAAGATGTTCTAACTTTTTTTCCCCCCTTGTAATGCTTTCGGGGAGGAATTCTGCTTCTTGCAACCCAGGCCTTGATGATTCAGGGAATTTGGATATTTTAATTGGAAACACACACACAGAACTCTTGCAAAAAGATGAGTTTCGTCACTCGTTGCTCAAGCCAACATCGCTGGAATGCTGATAAGGATTTCTGTTATCACTTATGTGAGAAAATGGACCCAAGTCCCATTCCCTTGGGCTCTGGGAGCTTGGAGAGTTCTGAAACCATCCTGGGTCTCTGCTGGTGATGCATGGAGAGCCAGTTTGGTGTAGTGGTTAGGAGCGCGGACTCTAATATGAGAGAACCAGGTTTGATTCTCCGCTTGTTCAATGCAGCTGCTGGTGTGACCCTGGGTCAGTCACAAGTTCTCTCAAAGCTGCTCTCTCTGGAGCAGTCCTTGAGAGAGCTCTCTCAGCCCCACCTCCCTCACAGGGTGTCCGTTCTGGGGAGGGGAAGGGAAAGGAGATTATAAACTGCTCCGCGACTCCTTCAGGTAGTGAAGGGCAGGTTATAAATCCAATCTCCTCCTCCTCCTCCTCCTCCTTTCCTTCCTTCCTTCCTTCCTTCCTTCCTTCCTTCCTTCCTTCCTTCCTTCCTTCCTTTCTTTCTTTCTTTCTTTCTTTCTTTCTTTCTTTCTTTCTTTCTTTCTTTCTTTCTTTCTTTCTTTCTTTCTTTCTTTCTTTCTTTCTTTCTTTCTTTCTTTCTTTCTCTTCCTTCCTTCCTTCCTTCCTTCCTTCCTTCCTTTCTTTCTTTCTCTTCCTTCCTTCCTTCCTTCCTCTGTCTTTCTGTCTTTCTTTCTTTCTTTCTGTCTGTCTTCCTCCCTCCCTCCCTCCCTCCCTTCCTTCCTTCCTTCCTTCCTTTCTTTCTTTCTTTCTTTCTTTCTTTCTTTCTTTCTTTCTTTCTTTCTTTCTTTCTTTCTTTCTTTCTTTCTTTCTTTCTTTCTTTCTTTCCTTCCTTCCTTCCTTCCTTCCTTCCTTCCTTCCTTCCTTCCTTCCTTCCTTCCTTCCTTCCTTCCTTTCTTTCTTTCTTTCTTTCTTTCTTTCTTTCTTTCTTTCTTTCTTTCTTTCTTTCTTTCTTTCTTTCTTTCTTTCTTTCTTTCTTTCTTTCTCTCTCTCTCTCTCTCTCTCTCCCTCCCTCCCTCCCTCCCTCCCTCCCTCCCTCCCTCTCTCTCTTTCTTTCTTTCTTTCTTTCTTTCTTTCTTTCTTTCTTTCTTTCTTTCTTTCTTTCTTCCATTTTGTCTTTCTTTCTTCCTTTCTTCCTTTCTTCCTTTCTTCCTTTCTTCCTTTCTTCCTTCTTTTTTCCCTTAGTCTCAAGAGGGCTGCTTAAAGGTTCTGTCTGTTTCTCATCTCTCCCATTCCGCTTGTGCTGGCTAATGCAGGGATGATCTATCGCACTTCCACAACTTCACCCTTTAGGGGATGGTGTACTTATTCTCAGCCCCTCCTCTTTACCAATCTGTTGAAAGGCACAAGTGATTCAGGGCACAGCGATCAGGCTTTGAACACCCACATTATAAAGAAGTTTAATAAACAAGCAAAAGAACACACATGATCTGCACAAGCCGAGTGAGCCTATAAAGGGAAAAGATATGCAGTCTTCTGGCCCTAACTCTGGACATATCATAACAATTTTGTTAAAGGTAAAGGTTTCCCTTGCTCAAAAGCTAGTCGAATCTGACTCTAGAGGGTGGCTGTTTCAAAGTTGAAGAGCCAGCGCTGTCCAAAGACGTTTCCATGGTCCTGTGGCCGGCATGACTAAACGCCAAGGCACACAGAACACTGTTATCTTTCCGCCGAAGCAGTACCTATTTATCTACTTGCAATTTCTTGCTTTCAAACTGCTAGGCTGGCAGGAGCAGGGGCCAGAGACGGGAGCTCACTCCATCATGCGGCACTCAGGTCTCGAACTGCTGAGCCACTGTCCTTCTGGTCTGCAGCTCAGCATCTTAACCACTGAGCCACCGCGGCCTCCAATGATTTTGTTAGGATAGGCTATTTTCAGAGGGTAAACCTGTTAGTCTGCAGTAGAACAGTTAAAATTCGAGTCCAGGAGCACCTTATAGACCGACAAGATTTCTGAGCAGTAGAAAAGAGCAAGAGCCCAGAAGCACCTTAAAGACTCGCAAAATACATGGCAGGGGAGGAGCTTTCAAGAGTCACTGCTCACTTCTGCAGATACAGACAGAATCGGGTTGCCAGCATCCGGGGGGGGGGGGGCTCCCAATTTTAGAACTGATTTCCAGACTACAGAGATCATTCCCGCTGGTGAAAAATGGCTGCTTTGGAGGGTGGACTCTATTGCATTGTACCATGCTGAGGTCCCTCCCCTCTCCAAAGGCATTCCATCTCCCAAGCCTCCAGGTGTTTCCCAGTCCAGAGCTGGCAGCCCTAAGCTAGAATGGGAGTCCATCTGTCCTGTTTATTGGAAAGTGGAGAGATTCCGGATGCTGAATGACACTAGCAGGTGCATGACAATAGCAGGTGAATGACAATAGCAGGCATGATTGGATCTAGGTGAGATATGCAGAGTGTAATAAGCGTGGAGAAATCAGCATTGGTAATGAGACAGGAAACCTAGGTCTCAATTCAGTCCAGGTGGATGCATCGTCTTGAGCTTCATTATCAATTGCAGTTCAGCAGCCTCTGATTTTTGAGGCATAAGCTTTTAAAAGTCAAAGCTCCCTTCATCTGAAATGAGTAGGAATGGAGACCTCTGAGTCACGAAAGATGATACCCAGAATGAAAGTTTATTGGTCTAAAGGGTTATTGTCATTGTACATAGTACAACGAAATTAAAAGTGCAAACATTTCAGTGATCTACCACAATAACCATGCGCGCTCACACAGCCATTCACAACTGCTTCATAGCTCCCCTAAAGTTCACATAGCAACTAAACCACTGATGTCCCCAATTCCAATCTCATGCAGCATTTAGGGCAATAATGGCTCTTGGATAAAAACTGTTTTTTAGTCTATTTGTCCTTGTTTTAATTGTCCTGTATCTTCTGCCCGAAGGCAGCAATTCAAACAAGGAGTGTTCAGGGTGTGATGAGTCCTGCAAAATGTTCTTTGCCTTTTTTAAGCATCGAGAACTGTACAGTTGTTCCAGGGATGGGAGAGGGCAGCCAATGATCTTCTGAGCTGTGGTGGTGACTCTCTGGAGTGCCTTCCTATCCGCAGCCGTACAACTGGCAAACCAGGCACAGGCACAGTATGATAAAATGCTTTCTATTGAGCAACGATAGAAAGACATCAGTGTTTTCTCACTCGAGTTGTTTTTCTTTAAGAGTCTGAGAAAATAAAGCCTCTGCTGGGCCTTCTTCACCAGAGCAGTGGTGTTAGCGCTCCAAGTCAGATTTTGCTCGATAGTCACTCCCAAAAACTTAAAAGTAGCCACCCTCTCCACACATTCTCCACCAATAAACAGTGGCTTAATTTCCGTTTTGTTCTTCCTGTAGTCCACCACCAATTCCTTGGTCTTGGTAGTATTGAGAATCAGATTGTTTTCCCCACACCAAACACAAAGCCGTTCCACCTCATCCCGATAAGCAGACTCGTCATTCCCAGAGATGAGCCCCACCACAGTGGTGTCATCAGCAAACTTGATGATAGTGTTGCTGGGGTGAGTGGGGGTACAGTCCTGTGTGTAGAGGGTATAGAGCAGGGGGCTCAACACACAGTCTTGTGGAGAGCCAGTATTAAGGGTAAGGACTGTGGACTCTTCATATCCCAGTTAGTCAGGATCAGTCTATTATTTGTTGAGGTGATTTAAAATCCTCACTACTTCCATTCTCTGGTTTAGGAGATTTCTCCCCATTGTCTTTTGCAGGGCTTTTTTCTGGGGGAAAGTGCCAGAACAGAGTTCTGGAACCTCATCATGGAAAGAAAATTCTAAAAAAAATGTTTAAAAGTTCGTGAGGGGCACCGAGGGAGCATGACGTCACTTGTGATGTCTCAAAAATATTAAAAATTTAAAAATAAGATTTATACGAGGGTTTCAAAGAATCCTGTGTGTTCTTTTTCATTTCCCTCTTGAGAGTTCTGGCACCTCTTTTTCCTGAAAAAAGCCCCAGTCTTTCGACACATGGTCAAGATGGAGTCCCAATGTAGACAGAGATGGCTGAAGACACAGTGGCTGAAGACAAGATGGGGGATGAAACTCCTTGTCCCTCATGTCCAAAGAATTTATCCTCTTCGGCTGAGGGATGACATGATCGAGGTTTATAAGATTATGCATGGGATGGAGCAGGTAGAGAAAGAGGTACTTTTCTCCCTTTCTCACAATAAAAGAACTCGTGAGCACTCAATGAAATTGCTGAGCAGTCGGGTTAGAACGGATAAAAGGAAGTCCTTCTTCACCCAAAGAGTAATTAACACATGGAATTCACTGCCACAGGAGGTGGTGGCAGCTACAAGCATCAAGGCTTCAAAAGGGAATTAGATGAACATATGGAGCAGAGGTCCATCAGTGGCTATTAGCCACAAGTTATAGATAGGGACTCTGGAGCAAGTGATGCTCTGTATTCTTGGTGGTTTGGGGGGGGGGCAGCAGTGGGAGGGCTTGTAGTGTCCTGTCCCCACTGCTGGACCTCCTGATGGGACCTGGTGTTTTTGGCCACTGTGTGACAGAGTGTTGGACTGGATGGGCCATTGGGCTGATCCAACATTGGCTTTTCTTACGTTCTTATGTTCCTCTGTCCTCCCCCACTGTTTCTGTTACTGTTTCCCATAAGAGCAAGAGATACAATGTGGTACCCCATCCACCTGCACCCCCAGGTGTGGCATTCCAGCAAAGGGACAAGATGCTAAACTTTTTATTCCACTTGGCCTGAATGATTTGCATAACTAAGCGAGAAAGCGCTCTGTGCTTATGAGAAAGATGATTGATCTCTCGTAGTTATTGTTTTGCCAGTCTTTTACCAGCAGTGACACTTCTGAAATATGTGTTGGGTGCAGCCCCTGTAATTGAAATACTGAGGTGTATCCTAGAGTTGGAGGGCATTTCTTCACAATTTATGTACTTTATAAGCTTCTTGGGGCAGGGGCCTGCCAGACAGTATGAGACCTTGCTCCTGATCTACTCTTTGCTATTATGCTTGTGGGATGATCTGGACCAGCCGTCCTCACTCAGCCTAACCTCCCTCACAGGGCTGTTGTGAGGATCAAGTGGGGAAGACAGAACCACACGCAGCGCTCTGAGTTTGTTGGAGGAACAGTGGAGTCAAAACATACGAGACAGATTTCTTGTGCTTAGTTTAATGTGTAAAGCTTTGCAGTCATTCAGCCAAGAAGCTGCAATTGAAATTTTGACAAAGGAAATAAAGAAGTGGTACAAACTTGGGAAAAGGATGCATGAATATTTATGCATTGGCTTAGTCTCTCTAGGGAATGAAGTCTCTGGGCTCACCCAAATTATCCCACAAAGGGGAGGGGGGATGGCTGTGTTTTGAGCACAGCACAACCGGTATTTTTATTTATCTATTCATTCATTTGGATTTCTACCCCGCTCTCCCTGCGAACGGGCTCAGGGCGGCTTACAAGGGGCAAAGCCCATATAAAACAAGATAAAAACAATAAAAACATTGATAACAATTAATCACAACAACAAAGTATGTGTTTCTTTGCTTAAGCTATGTATTGACAAAAACTTTACCTATGAGATCCAGGAAAGACTGGGTGCAGAAAGAGAAGATGTGTCTCTGTCTTGATTTAGTACTGAGCTCTTCTAGAGCTGGGGTTGCCAGGTCAAACCTGGGTCCCAGCAGGGGACTCCAGCCTGGCAGAAGTGACGCCATCGCACCAGGCACATCGTGTAGGGGGCGCTCTAGTATTTGGGTGAAAAACTCTATGGTCACCATAGAGTTTTAGCCCAAATCCTAGAGCATCCCCCACGTGATGTGCCTGGAATGATAACGTCACCTCCAGATGACATCATCATGCTGGCCATGTCAGGTGTGATGGGGCTTTTCAGGGGTGGGGCTCCCCTTGCCGGCCAGCTGGCTGCCAGTAGATTGGGGGGCTGGAAAGCAGGGGAACCCCTGCCCCCATCAGGGGATTGGCAACCCTGTCTAAAGCACCTTCAAGTCATTGAAGCAAACAAATAGCTACCAAGAGGGGAATGTCCATTCAAAACTCTGTAGGTTCCCTATCCAGCTGGAGACTCCTGCCTTCCAACCCATGCTGTTTTCCTAAGATGAAACAGCCCTCTGTATAGATATTTGCACCTCTGGGGAAGCTCCCTCCCAAGTGCCATTTTTGGCTCTGGGAAAAGATGTTGGTGGGAAGGCAGAAGCCCCTCCTCTCCTGTGCTGTGGTCCTCAGCTGACTCAGGAAACAGCAGAGTTTTAAATAGATGTTGGGTCTGGTTTGGGTCCAGGTTCCTGACATTTTGTGTAGTTTGGCCCTAGACAGAAGAAGAAGAAGAAGAAGAAGAAGAAGAAGAAGAAGAAGAAGAAGAAGAAGAAGAAGAAGAAGAAGAAGAAGAAGAAGAAGAAGAAGAAGAAGAAGAAGAAGAAGAAGAAGAAGAAGAAGAAGAAGAAGAAGAAGAAGAAGAAGAAGAAGAAGAAGAAGAAGAAGAAGAAGAAGAAGAAGAAGAAGAAGAAGAAGAGGAGGAGGAGGAGATTGGATTTATACCCCACCCTTCACTACCCAATGGTGTCTCAGAGCGGCTTACAAACTCCTTTCCCTTCCCCTCCCTGCAACAGACATCCTGTGAGATAGGTGGGGCTGAGAGAGCTCGACAGAAACTGCTCTTTTTCAAGAACAGCTCTTATCAGAACTACGGCTTGCCCAAGGTCATCCAGCCAGGTGCAAGTGGAGGAGTGGGGAATCAAACCCGGTTCTCCCAGATTAGAATCCGCGCACTTAACCACTACATCAAACTGGCTCTTAGAAGGGTGTAACCTTGCTTTGGATTGCACTGGTCATGAACTGATCAAATTGACATTACCCCCAAACTGGTGCTCCTTTGGGATATATAAAAGTTAGCCAAGTGGTAGCACCGGGACGCCCAAAGTACATGGCTAGAAATCCTGGTATTCTTGCATATTGTCCTATTCCTTCTTATAGGCCATAACTGAAACAGAGCTGCTCTGTTTACAATTCATGTTTGCTGATTAAATACTGCCGGAGCTGATTGGCTTCCCAATTAAACCCATTAAAACTCCCAGAATTCCCAGCAGCAATATATCAGTGTTAGATATATGGATTTTTCATTTCTTATTCGAAGTGTAAGGATCTTGGGATGCAGAGTTCCTAGCTAGGAAATTCAATATCTGAAAATGGAAGGGAAGGATTTTTTAAGCGCTAATTTCTGCTCTCTGTTCTTCTGGTCCTGCAAGAGCAAGAAGCTCTGATCTGCCCCCCTTTCCCTCTCTCGTTATTTGCCTAATGAACCATTGTGTTTTTCCCATTTTTGTTGATGATGCTCCTGATGTTTTTTTATGACACTGAGAAGCTGCATGCTCTCTTCATGTAATGGAAAACCAGTGTCCATATGAACAATAATATTTTAATCAGATCTCCTATAACCTGGAAAGAAAAGAACAACAGTTTTGTCCCAGCTGGAATTTTCAGATCTAAACAGTGCGGCCACAAAATTCACTATCACCCCCTCAAAGATAGCCGTGTGTGCCTGACATCTATGGTTGCCAGCCTCCAGGTGGGGCCTGGAGATCTGCTGTCAGAACTATTCTCCAGACAGTAGATATCAGTTCCTCTGGAGAAAATGGCTGCTTTGGAGGTTGGACACTGTGGTAGTGTGAGATCAGGGCCCTGCGGGATTTATTGCAATTCTGCAGGGCCTGTAAGACTTCCACCAGGCTTTTGGTTGAGGCAGCAGATGTCCCCTCCCTCTGGCCCCCCCATCAGAGGCCTGGATCCTTAGAATTTTTCAGTGCCATCTCAACCACCAAGATATCTGACTACATGATACTTAGGACCTATATTGTTTTATGCTGTTGTTTTAATGTGGTTTTAACTGTCTTGTTTTTATACTGTTGGAACCCACCTTGAGCCCATTCGCAGGGAGGGCGGGATATAAATCCAAATAAATAAATAAATGAAATTGTACCCTGCTGAGGTCCCTTCCCTCCCTAAACCCCGCCAACTGATTTGCTGAACCTCCCCCCCCACCCCTGGAAAGATCCCACTCTGTCCTTTGAGCAGGAGCTCTGCTTTTCGTCAAGGACCCCACCAAATGGTTCCAGAAAGTGGGCAGGGTTAGGTAGGGCTTTTGCCCAGCAGGGCTTCTGATTGGCTGTGGAACTATAAAGGCATCCTGTTGAACAGAGCTTCTCCCTGAAAGGTTGAAGAGCTACTATTAGAGTTCTATAGAACCTCGCTCCCTGACATTTGGTGGTTGGCTCCGCCTCCCGCTGCACCAGTTTTGTGATTGTGCCCACCACCCTGTGTCAGAATTCCAAAGGTACCCGCAGGCTCAAGGAGCATGGAGATCCCTGCTTTAAGCTTGGAGTCCCCTTCCTGTGGGACTTTCCAGGGACTAGCATTTTAAAATACTTCCTGGGGTGGTTGTTTTGTCCACTTCCGTAAATACTTTTTGGATTTCTCATTTTAAATGTACACGAGTCTGGTTTCCTTGTAGAAAGGGGTAAGATTAAGATATGACGGATAACATAATTGTGAGATCCACAAATTATATATTTTGTACCTCTCTGGAATTTTGAGACATGGCTCACCAAACTGTTAGCAGGGATGGGGAAAAGAGAGGAAAAGTCATCCAAATGGTCAACCAGTAGTAAACCAGTTATGTGATTGTATGATTCTAAGTGTGTCCTGTTCTTCCTGCTTCCAGGAAAGGTGTTCTACGCCTCCAGCCCCGGACGGCTGACATTTCAGGCCGCCCGGAAGTACTGCATCAGCCGGGGGGCTCTGTTGGCAACCACCGGGCAGCTGTACCTGGCTTGGAGGGAAGGGCTTGACCAGTGCGACCCAGGCTGGCTTGCCGATGGAAGCGTCCGTTATCCGATCCGCATCCCACGGAAGAAGTGCGGGGGGGAGGCGCCTGGCGTGAGGACCGTCTACCAGTTCCCGAACCGGACAGGTTTCCCGGATCCGGTGATGAAATTTGACGCCTTCTGCTTCAAAGGTTCACAGCAACTCAATTTTACATGTCATGCTTTGGGGTCTTCCCAGGAAAGCTGGTAAAGGGGGAAGGTTACCACAACAACCCTGTGAGGCAGGCTAGTCCGAGAAAGCTTACCCGGTCAACTTCAGATTCCCCCTCCCCCCAAAAAATCTATTGTGGTTCCAGCCGAGCAGGTGGATGCTCTTTCGCAAACCACCAGACATCAAGCTTAACAAATCGGTGGTTCAGCTGCAGGTTTGGGTGCCCCGGCTTGGTCTGCTAGTTTCTCCAGACTCCCTGTCCAGGTTGTTTGCTGAGAAAAGAGCTGTGGAGGGACTCTGGGACATCGAGAAAAGTCTGAATTTACAACACCCTCCCAGGCTGAGGTCCCCGTGACACCGGCACTTTGTTTTATTAAAAGGAAGGGAAGTTTGAAATGCGGTTGTTTTCTCTCTTGCCGGAGAGCTGCCTCGTAAATCACCAGGCATTGCTGAGCGACGCTCCTGCTGCTACGGCTGAGGCCAGGCAAATCGAATTCCACAGCCCCTGTTCAACCGGTGACTCAAAGTGACTGGACCAACCGCACCTTAAATTACACCACAGCCCGCGTCCTAGAGGGGGGCTTCCGGCAGCTAAGGGAGAGCCTGTAGCTGTGGGAGAGACTGATGCTTGGCAGGCACAATATCCCAGGTTTGATGTAGTGGTTCCCAGGTTTGATGTAGAGCCAGTTTGGTGTAGTGGTTAAGTGTGCGGACTCTAATCTGGGAGAACCGGGTTTGATTCCCCACTCCTCCACTTGCAGCTGCTGGATAATCTTGGGCAAGCCATAGTTCTGGCACAGCTGTTCTTGAAAAAGAGCAGTTTCTGTCAGAGCTCTCTCAGCCCCATCTACCTCACAAGGTGTCTGTTGTGGGGAGGGGAAGGGAAAGGAGTTTATAAGCTGCTCTGAGACTCCTTTGGGTAGTGAAGGGCAGGGTACAAATCCAATCTCCTCTTCTTCTTCTTCTTCTTCTTCTTCTTCTTCTTCTTCTTCTTCTTCTTCTTCTTCTTCTTCTTCTTCTTCTTCTTCTTCTTCATCTTCAGGTTAAGGAACTCAGGTGTCCAAAAAAAGGCCTCTCCCCACCTGAGTCCCTGCAGAGCTGTGGCAAGCCAAAAGTACAGGGCTTCACAGACCGACAGTCTGACTCGGTGTTGGAGAAAGGAGGGGTGCAGGAGCCTTTTCCCATTCCCACTGTGTTCATTTTGGGGAGGGAGCTGGCTTCCCAGTCGCGTCAAGAGAGAGAGAGAGACAGTGGTTCTAAACCAAAACTCAGTTTATTCCATTACACACTCTTAAGGAACACACTTTTGTAGAATTTCAGTATTCAGCATAGAATATTTCAGCCGGACCCCAGTACATAAATAGTGCACTTGAAGTTCTATAAAGGATATCCTTGGTTGCTCTGCCAAGACCCATAACTGATGGTGGTTGGCCAGAACAAGGAATAAAACCAAATTTGGACATTAAGTACCCTTTTCCAGGGCTCTTTTTGTAACAGGAACTCCTTTGCATATTAGGCGACACACCCCTAATGTAGCCAATCCTCCAAGAGCTTACAGAGCTCTTCTTACAGGGGCTACTGTAAGCTCTTGGAGGATTGGCTACATTAGGGGTATGTCACCTAATGTGCAAAGGGGTTCCTGCCACAAAAAGAGCCCTGCCCTTTTCCAACCATAGGGGCTAATGTAACTGTCAGTCAAATCTGTGACGAATGTGACATACTTCTCTGATGTATACAACAAAGCTTAGCCCATTCTTTCTGTCTCTGGGGTCAGGAAGGTCAAGGAAAGCTGGCTTAAAGTAGGTTGACTCGGACTGCGGTCACACACCCTAAATAATCCTCTTTTAATCCACTTTCAATGCACTTTCCAACTGGATTTTGCCAGTTCACACAGTAAAATCCAGTTGGAAAGTACCCTGAAAGTGGATTGAAAGTGGATTATTTTGGGTTGAGAGAGTCCCAGGAACTAGCTTCTGTCAGGCTCTTCAGAAAGTCAGTCAAACACCAGGGGTGATTTCCCACTAAAGCTTGCCGCGCGGTCGTGCTGCCGTTTGCCCGGAGATTTTTAGTCAATTTCACACCCGAAGCCGTGGGCTGCATTTTGACCCGCGGCTCGCCTGATTTCCTCGGAGTTCCGTAATCCTGTTTTTTGAGGATTACGAAACTCCGGGGAAAATCGCGAGCCGCTGGTCAAAATGCAGCCCCGCGGCTCGGGTGTGAAATTGACTAAAAATCTCCGGGCAAACGGCAGCATGACCGCGCGGCAAGCTTTAGTGGGAAATCACCCCAGGCTTCATAAAAAAGATAGCGTTTATTGAAAGCAGTTCTAAAGGCACGTTAACATCTCATTGTCAGTGATGGCTAAATCTAAAGAGGCACCCACAGTTATACCTGCTCGAAGTGCCCCTCCTCTCTATCTACCAATAGTCACTAAGCCCGCGCGCGGGAAAAGGTGCGAAAGTACTAAAGCAGTAAATAACCAAACTGCCCCAGAGCTGTCTCAGACAGAGGAAACAAGAACTGTGAGACCAAGGACATTTGGTGAGATAACAGGGTGCCCAGGCCATGGAATCCTGAATCTCCTAGGCAACCTGCACACCTCCCTACATTCCAACCATGAAAAGTTGCAGACCATCCCTCCCTCCTTCCCTTCCATCCATCTCATGTCAGGATTAGCTGACATTCTGCCCCTCCAATAATAGACCCCCCCCCTTCCAGGTTTATGGGGATACAATTTGTGGGACCGGCGGAGCAAACGGGGGGCGTGAACATGTTCCTCCCTCACCCATTCCCTCTGTTCAGGCCCCAAATCCACCCATTCAATCAAGTAATACAAGCGGTTCTGAGAAATTTTAGCGTCCAAGATCTCCGCGACTTCGTAGTGTGGTTCCCCCACCACCATCAAGGGGGGCGGCACTGGTTGTTGTGGCCTCCATTGGTTCTTCCCAGGCGAATGCCTTAGTAACCTGAGGTGAAATACAGGATGAATTGTTCTCAATGATTTGGGTAAGATCAGTTCAACAGTCACAGCATTCAGTACCCGTTTAATTTCAAAAGGCCCCACATACTTCCAACCCAGTTTCCGACTGGGCTGAAGTCCCTTGATGTTTGGGTGGACAAATATACAAAGTCCCCAGGTTTGGGGTCCCACCCTTTGTCTCTCTTCTTGTCCACCTGAGCCTTATACACTGATTTAGCATCATCCAAGGTCTGCGCCAAAATAGGCCATGCGGCCTGGAGCTGTTTGCACCAGTCCCCTGCCTCCCCAGCCAGCAGAGTTTGTCGTGACAAAAATGGGAGGGGAGGAGCCTCATAACCATACACCGCCATGAAAGGAGAGACCCCTGTGGATGTATGGCATGTGTTGTTGTAGCAGAATTCCGCTAAAGGTAACAGCGCTTCCCAATCGTCTTGTTGGAAATTGGTAAAACACCTGAGGTATTGTTCCAGAGTTTGATTAACTCGCTCAGTCTGGCCATCCATTTCTGGGTGATACGCACTGCTGACCCCCTCTCCACCCCTAACAGTGCCATCAGTTCCCCCCAGAAGTGCGAGATGAATTGAGACCCCCTATTGGAGACCACCTTAGTGGGAAGAGTATGGAGTCTTACAACCTGTTGTAAGAAAGCTTGCACAAGCTTCTTTGCCAATGGGATCGATTTAAATGGCACAAAATGAGCTTGTTTAGAGAACAGATCCACTACAACCCATATGACGGTCTTCCCCCCACTAGGAGGCAATTCCGTTATAAAAACCATAGAGATAACCTCCCAGGGCTGGGTGGGGGTCAGCAGTGGTTGTAGTAAGCCCGGTGGCTTCCCGGGGTGGGGTTTGCTCATCAAGCATGTTTGGCACGCTTGCACAAATAAAGACAAATCCTTCCTCATCCCCGGCCACCAAAATTGTCTTTGTAGCAACTGCAGTGATTTAACAAAACCTGTGTTACCTGCAAGTTTAGTCCCATGTGCCCACTCCATAATTTCCCCCCTCAGGGAGAGCGGGACGAAGATTTTCCTGTTTTTCAGCCAACAGCCATGTTCATCCTGAGTCAACCCCCCCTCCTTCTCCAAGGAGCTGCGGTTCGCGTCAGAAAGGGCGGATGCGAGTTTCTGCTCCCAGGAGGGAATCGGGGGGGAGGTAGGTGGGCTCTTGGACTGGCTATGTGTTGTCACTACCCCGCCCAACTGTGAAGGAGTGAACACCGAATCCTTAACCTCCTCCCTCTTGCTGTCGTGTTGGGGTAGGCGGGACAAGGCATCGGCCAAAGAGTTCACTTTGCCCGGGAAATGGTGCAACGTAAAATTGAACTTAGAGAAGAAGTCAGCCCACCGGAGTTGTTTCGCATTCAGGTTTTGTGGAGAGCGCAACAGTTCGAGGTTTTTGTGAATGGTCCATACCTCGAATGGCACCCGGGCCCCCTTGAGCCAGTGTTGCCAGGTTGAGAGGGCTAGCTTTATCGACCCTGCTTCTTTCTCCCACACCGACCAGTTCCTCTCGGTGTCATTAATTTTTTTTGACACATACGCTAGGGGGTGAAACTTCCCATCATCCCCCTCCTGTAAGATGGCCCCTCCCATAGCGACATCCGAGGCGTCAACGCGAACAACAAATTTTTTCAGGTCGTTTGGATGTGCTAAGATGGACTCTGACGTAAACAGGGATTTCAGCCGGTTAAACGCATCTTGGCACTCGGCCGTCCACTCCAGCTTGGCCCCTGGTCTAGCACAGTCCGGTCCCTTCCCTTTAGTCTTAAGGAGGTCCGTGAGGGGCAGGGCCACCTGGGCAAAGTTCGCTAAAAAGGATCTGTAAAAATTCACGAACCCGAGGAATGCTTGTAATTGCCTCCGCGTTTTGGGGGGCTCCCACCCCACTACATCTTGGACCTTCGCCAGGTCCATTTCAATCCCTCTCTGGGAAATGCGGTAGCCCAGGAAAGAGATTTCAGACCAATGGAACTCACACTTGGATAGCTTGGCATACAGTTTGTGCTTGTGCGATGTCTGGATCACCTCACGCACCAACTTGACGTGAGATTGTTTGTCAGGGGAGTACAGCAAGATATCATCAAGGTAAACAAGCACCCCCTTGAACAAATGCTTATGCAATACTTCATTGATCAAGTTCATAAATACCCCAGGGGCCCTTTGTAAGCTGAACGGCATCACCAAATATTCAAATTGGCCCAGCGGGGTAATGAATGCGGTTTTGTACTCATCCCCCTCTCTGATGTGCACCCTAAAGTATGCATCTCTCAGATCGAGTTTAGAGAAAATCTTCCCCCCCGCTATGGCCGCGAGCGAGTCTTTGATCAATGGTAGCGGGTAAGCATTAGTTGGCGAGACCGCATTAAGTCTCCAGTAGTCCGTGCAAAGTCTCAACCCCCCATCCTTCTTTTTCCGAAATAACACAGGGGCGGCACAGGGCGAGGACGCAGGTCGGATAAACCCCCTCACCAAATTCAGTGTCAATGAATTTCCTCAATTCTACTTTCTTGGCTGGACTCATAGAGTACAGTTTCCCTTTGGGCAGTTTCTGGTTGGGCAGCAGTTCTATGGCGCAATCAGAGTTTCTATGGGGGGGTAGTTCGTCCGCCTCCTCCTCCTCAAACACAGCCGACAAGTCCCAATAGTCCCGGGGGATCGAGTCCCGTTCTGCTTCCGCCAACCCAACCGGTACCGTGCCAACTCCCTGGGGGATGGATTCTCAAGCATCTTTCCAGACGTGAGCTTCACAGCGGGGGGAGATGAAGTTGACTACTCCCGCCTCCCACAGTATGTGCGGGTCGTGGTCGAAAAACCACGGGCTATCCAAGACCAGTGGAAATCTGGCCGCCGAGGTTACAACAAAGGGTCTCACCTCCCAGTGCTTCCCCACCCCCATTCGTAACGGCACAGTCTCGTACTTGCAGGGCTCCCTCATCGTAGAGCCATCCATTTGGGTAAAGATCAAGGGCTCTGCCAACTTTATGACTTTGGCACCCAACCCCGTTACTAGGGAAGGATTTATAATGTCTCTCCCGCACCCCGAGTCTACCAGGGCCCGTACCCTTACGTGGGCCTGTAGCTTGGGGTCCATTAAAGTCACAGTCACAAAGAAGAGGGAAGGGGTTTTGCTCACCGGGTTCAGCGCCTGGGAGTCGGGGACCTGCTGCTCAGCGCTGTTCACAGCAGGTCCTTCTCGTTTCCCACCACTGGGGCAGTCTCCTCTTCTGACAACTCGGTGTCATCACCCAACGGGGTGGCCTGGAGGGCTCTCGCCCCTTTAGGCTTTGCCACGGGCTTCGGGGTGGAAGTCTCGAACTTCTTCTTTGCCCCTCTGGGTGTGCCCGGGGATGGGGTTCCCCCTGGACATCCGGCTGCGAAATGGCCCGGCTCCCCACATTTCAGGCAAAGCCCTTGCTTCATCTTTAGCTCACGGGTTCCATCTCTCTGCCTGTGGGTGGTGGTTGCCGGCTTCCCCTTTAGTGGGGAGCTGGTCTGTTGGGTCGCCTTCCCTAAGGCGGCTGCGTCGTCCAACCGGATGGTCCGCAGGCGGGTCTCGGTGGCTGCAGCTTCCTTCATCCATCCCGACAGGGTTTCGGGATCTTGGCCTCTCATGATTGTGTGTCGGATTTCCGGGTTCAGCCCCAGCCAGTATTGTTCAGCTAGCACTCCATCCGGCCATCCTTGGATCTTGGTGGCTTGCCGCCGAAATTCTTCAGTGTACTCACGCACCGTTCTCGTCCCTTGTCGAAAGGTGCGAAGGAAAGCCCGCGCCATTCTGTTCACGTTGGCGTCTTCGAAGTGATCTTTCATGGCCCACATTAATGCATCAACCTCCCGCAGCTCACACCCGTCCTCTTGGTATAGGGCTACATACCAGTCTGCGGCGGCATCTTTCAGGTGGGAGGCGATCGCATCCACTATGCGTTCTTCATTTGGGAACAAGTGGCCCCAGTTCTCTATGAACTTCTCGGCCCCCACCAAAAAGAATGAGAACTTCTCCGGAGTTCCATCATAGGTGGCATCCAATAGATCAGCCGGGTTAGGCAGCAGCGGGCCCCAGCCTCGCGGTACTCCCAGCGGTCTCGGTGCCGGCTGCCCCATGGGTGGCCCCGCAGGTTGGTCCGGAGGTGCCCCGGGTTGCCCCAGCACACCCCCAGGCGGTGGTCCAAGCAGCTGCGGAGGAGGCCTTTGGAGGGAGGGTTATGAATCCAGTATCTTCTTCTTCTTCTTCTCATCTTCAAATCACATACTGTAGACCTGTATTAAAACCGATAACCCATTTTTATAGTATGAATCAAAAGACAATCACAAAGTTTCAGCTGGCGTGAGCCAAACAGCAGTTGAAACGACAATAACAAAGTTCCAACTTATGACCAGCAAACATGAATGAGCTTCCAATTTGTAGCAAACTCGACGAGCGCCTAGGTTTCAACTCATTTCGTGAGTAATCTTCCTCACTGGTCAGCTCCGAAGGTGTTTCCGTTACAATCTCTTCCACGGAGTTGTCTGGAACCAATCTCTCAGAGTCCCAACTGTATACAAAAAATAAGGCAGTCTCTAAATTCTGTTAATGAGGAACAAAAGCCTTCCAACTCTGACAGTGCTGGCGAAAGATTCCCCCACCCCCCAACTGATTTGGTATAAGGCAGTTTTGTGTGTGAGCCAGAGGGACTGTGACTCAGTGGCATTGCGTGTGCTTTGGATGCTGAAAGTCCCCAGTATGAATCCAGGGCATCATCCATGGCTGGATCTCAGAAATCAGGCACTAAGAAAGACTTCTCCCTGCCTGAGACATAAGAACATAAGAGCAGCCAATGTTGGATCAGGCCAACGGCCCATCTAGTCCAACACTCTGTCACACAGTGGCCAAAATATACCAGGTGCCATCAGGAGGTCCACCAGTGGGGCCAGGACACTAGAAACCCTCCCCAGAAGCATCAAGAATACAGAGCATCACTTGCTCCAGAGTTCCTATCTATATCTTGTGGCCAATAGCCACTGATGGACCTCTGCTCCAGATGTTTATCCAATTCCCTCTTGAAGCTGTCCTTGCTTGCAGCTGCCACCACCTCCTGTGGCAGTGAATTCCATGTGTTAATCACTCTTTGGGTGAAGAAGGACTTCCTTTTATCCGTTTTAACCTGACTGCTCAGCAATTGCATTAAGTGCCCACAAGTTCTTGTATTGTGAGAAAGGGAGAAAGGGACTTCTTTTTTGGGAGAACCTCTGGCAGTCCAAGGCTGCGGTCACACACACACTAAATAATCCACTTTCAGTGCAATTTCCAACTGGATTTTACTGTGTGTGAACTGGCAAGATCCAGTTGGAAAGTGCATTGAAAGTGGATTATTTAGTGTGTGTGACCACAGCCTAAGTAAGCACAACTGAGCTAGGTGGCCCAAGAGTTATAGGCTCAGGTCTTCTAGAGAAATCCCTTTTCTTGCCCCCTGAAGTGTAGATACAGAATCCTGGCTCATTGTGAGAGAAGCCATTTTCCTCTCCTTGGTTGCAGAAAAATAGCAAAGAGAACTTCTTGGGGAAGGGGGCATGGCTCATTGGCAGAGCATCTGCTTGGCATGCAGAAGGTCCCAGGTTCAATCCCCCAGTATCTCCAGTTTGAAAAGGATCTGGCAGCAGGTGATGGGAAAGGCCTCTGCCTGAGACCCTGGAGAGCTGCTGCCAGTCTGAGTAGGCAATACTGACTTTGATGGACCAAGGGTCTGATTCGGTACAAGGCAGCTTCATTTGTGTTCAACTTCCTTTAAATGTAAAAAGAACACTTGTAGTCATTTCTTTTACAATATTTCTACCCCACTTTTCCTGGGGGCCCAAACACTTTCCAGGCTGCAGAATCCAAGACAATTTCTGTTGTTGTTGTTGTTGTCGAGTCACAGCTGACCTATCGCGACTCTGGTGAGTTTTCAAGGCAAGAGACGTTCCGAGGTAATTTGCCATCGCCTGCCTCTGCGTCGCGACCCTGGACTTCCCTGGTGGTCTCCCATCCAAGTACTAACCAGGGCTGACCCTGCTGGGCTTCCGAGAATCTGATAAGATCCAGCTAGGCTGGGCTATGCAGGTTGGGGCCCAAGATGATTATACCAAATTATATTTTAAAAATAATCAGTACTGACGAACAACAAGCAGTGGATAACTAAAGCACCTTTCATTTGTGACACAGAAAAGGTGTCAAGCCAGAGGGAGGCCATCCAAAGAGTGAGCAAAGTAAGGGAAGTGGTTTGTCTGGAGACAGACTGGCTGGCGTGATGAAGAAGAGGAGAGCCACCATCACGGTGGCATTCTTGTGGGCTTCCCAGCGGCATCTGGCTGGCCTTGGTTGAAAAACAGGATCCAGAGCTAGATCGCCCGTCAATTCAGTGAGGCAATGCCAATTCCCAATCAACCGAGGCTGCAAAAATACTTGGGCTGTGGTCACACAGCAAGCGTACCATGATTTCTTCCCGCTGTAGATTTGATCGGGGATGTTTTTAAGCGGGTTTAGACGATCACACATCCCTTGCCCAACTGCTTGCTTTGCACGGCAATGCTCCAGGCACTGTCCAGACTTGGGCAGCACAGTACAATTTTTTAAAAAAATATTATTTGCACATGCACACATATGCGCACAAGCAAGCATGCGCACATTGGTGAAAGTCACCAAAAAATACCACCGGAAAAAGGACATTCAGATGACCTAATCGCAATCATTGTGAGAGAAGGCTGTCCACAGGGCTATTTTTGGGCAGGAACACACAGGAATGGAGTTCTGGCTGGCTTCAGAGTTGGCCATGCCCACTACAGCCAAAACTTCTACGTGCATGGCTACAGAGGGAAGGCCTGGAGAGTGACCCCCCCTGGCAACTCTGAGGCGGGCAGGCCGGGGGAGCCCTGGAAGGATCGGGGAGGCATTTAAATGCCTCCCCATGCCTTCCCTGAGCTCCCTGCAGCCGCGGGGTGCCTGGGCAGGCCAAGGGAAGGCAGTTTAAATTGTCTCCCCTCCCCTCCAAGGGTCGTCTTGCCTGGGCTCCCCGCAGCCACAGGGTGCCAGCACAAGCCAAGGGAAGGCTTGGGGTGTGGCCTAATATGCTAATGAGCTGTTCTGTCAGGGGTGTGGCCTAATATGCTCATACGTTTCTGTTGCTGGGTGTGGCCTATTATGCTAATGAGTTCCTGCTGAGCTTTTTCTCACCCCTACTGGGAGCCTGAATAAACCCTGCCCCTGCCTCCCAACTGCTGGTATTCCAAGGAGGTCTCCCATCCAAGTACTTGCCAGAGTCGACCCTGTTTAGCTTCCGAGATCTGACGAGATCGGGCTTACCTGGGCTAACCAGGTCAGGGCTCAAAAGCAAAACATTTGTGGTAGTGAAAAGTCTTGTCAAGTCACAGCTGGCTTGTAGCAACCGCTGTAGGGTTTTCTAGGCAAGAAGCACTTTGCCATTTTCTGCCTCTGTGTAACAAGCCTGGGCTTCCGCGGTCATCTCCCATCCAACTACTACGCCCGGACTGACCCTGCTTAGCTACTGAGATCTGACAAGATCAGAGAAGCCTCAGACATCCAGGTCAGGATGAAACATTTGCGGAGTGTGAGAATTGTTACTTTGACAGGGCTCCTCGAGAACCAAGAAGGTTAACGCTCTTCCTTGTTTCTCCGCAGCCCGGCAACAAGCCAAGAAACAGGAAGGTCCCAGAGACCGGGAGGCCGTCGACCAAGATCCAGAAGGCAGCCCCGATTCGGGGATTGAGAACGTCTTGGTGGAACATGATGCAGAGCTGCCATTGCTGTCCCAGAACGAGCTTCTTCCAAAAGACAACGATGACGCCATCATGTCGGGCGATTCCAAAGAGCTCGGCAGGGATCCATACAGCCCCTTGCACAAGGCGCCGATACCGTTACTAGAAGAAGACGAACAGCTGCAGCTGGTGAAGGATTTGCCAGCAGGGAAAGGAGCGGGGAAGGAGAGAATGACGGCGACAAAGGCACCCCTTTTGGGAGGAGACAGTAAGGACTCGTCTCCCTACATCTCCTCTCCTGACGCCCCAGACAAAGACCAACTGCTCAACCGAGTTGGCCAGGCTCCGACCCGCATGTCAAAGCAGCACGAGATGGGAAGAGTGAGCACCACGGAAGGATCGGCCAACATCAGCCAAATGTTAGGAGTATCCCCTTCTTTAGCCGAAGATGGCTTCCCGACAGAGGGGACCACCCATCCAATATATCCAACCTGGCTGCAAGGGACCACCCATAGGTCAATCCCTCCTGGGACTGTGTCACCGAACCTGCAGCAGCCCTCCCAAACCCACATCCCTAAGGGGCATCCCATGGCTCCCACGCTTGCCCCTGCCGCGACGATGCGCAAAGAGCACCCGATCACTGCAGCGGTGACCTCAGCCTTTGCTGCCCTCCCTGAATCCACCCGGAAAAGCATTTATACCGGGCTGAATGGGCGCTATTTTCAGCAAGGCCAAAGAGACCCAAACATTGCAGGGGACCCGGAAGGTAACACTGCGCTGCCCACTGCCATTCCTGTCGTCGCCCTGGAAGTACAAAAGATGGTGGATAACTCTATTGCGCCCCCTGGTGGAGCTGAGCCAAGCCCTGCCTCCTCTCCTGGCATCAGCCTGAACTTCCCGGTTTCCAACGAAGTGGAAGGGAACCGTAAGTCAGCCCAGAAATTCATTTTACCTCATCTTCTTTTACTGAACCTGTTAGATCACTTTTATGCCCTGTTCTCTTGATAGTAATATTTAATGTGTGGGATTATATCATTCGCACAATGGTGTGTCTTAAAAGAAGCATTTTAAGACCTCACGCGTAGCTCTTTTTTTTTTTTTAAAGCTGGCTTGTGAGTTCCTCTCTCCTGGTTTCCGCTGAACCACTGCCCCGTCTCCTGGGACGGCCATTTTGTGGCTGCACCCACCATACCGTATCAGAATTCCCAAGGGACCTGCAGCCTCAGAAGAGGCCGGGGACACCTGGCCTATTTGGGCAGACTGTTCATCACATTCTCCATCGCCATCCTGTGGGCATCAGGTTGAACTACAGAGACCTCTGGCTCGATCTAGCAAGGGTCTTTTTACATTCTCAAGTGGAACCTCCATATTCAGAAGAAGTATATCTCCGAATGTCAATTAGTCACAGTCATCCCTTTTGGGGGAACGAGTCAAGCTAGGGATCTAGGAAGGCATCAGAACTACCCAGTTACCTTTCCTGCCAGGCTTTCTTCCCACCAGAAAAGGAGGAGAGTCCGTTAATAGGATTATTCTCCTACAGGATTATAATAAGGATCCGAAGCACTGTGTCTTTTTGTGGTATTTCATTATAAAAGCATATGCATAAAAATAGCAGGTTTGGGGAGTGAACACGGATCGAAAAGAGAGCAGTCTCCTTGGCATCATTTCAGGCTCCCTGCCTCCCTCTGGAAAAAAGAACAGGAGTCCTTTCGCTAAGCCGAAGCAAAATAGTTATGTCTTCTGAACTGGCAAACTTGGGCCACAAGGCCAGTTTTCACAAAAGGGCAGCGTAAGCCTACACATCACGCAGATACCTGTTCCTCAAAAATGCAGGCATAGTTCAGTGAGCTGAAGGCTGAAGTGAGTCTGTCAAAGTTCCATTTGGAAATCTTTTGAGAACTATCAAGCCTGCATCTGACACCGATTGCCAGTGGGGCAACAGAAGGGAGAAGAAGAAGAAGAAGAAGAAGAAGAAGAAGAAGAAGAAGAAGAAGAAGAAGAAGAAGAAGAAGAAGAAGAAGAAGAAGAAGAAGAAGAAGAAGAAGAAGAAGAAGAAGAAGAAGAAGAAGAAGAAGAAGAAGAGTTGGATTTATGCCCCGCCCTTCCCTCAGAGTCTCAGAACGGCTTACAATCTCCTTTCCCTTCCCCTCCCCACAACAGATTCCCTGTGGGGCAGGTGGGGCTGAGAGAGCTCTTTCAAGGACTGCTCTTGCAAGAACAGCTCTGAGAGAACTTGTGACTGACCCAAGGTCACCCAGCTGGTTGCATGTGGAGGAGTGGGAAATCACACCCAATTGTCCTGATTAGAGTCCTGCCACTCTTAACTGGCTCTGGGCCCCCGCTGGAGGGCTTTCTAGGAAGGTGTGATGGGCCCCTGAGGGAAGTACGATGCCAGACAAGATGGACTGTTGATCTGACCCGCTGGGGTTCTTTGGGTGACCCCATCACATGGTGGGGAAGTCACCCCAAACATGACATTTCTGTGCTTAATGAAGAATGATTAATTTTGAAGATCCAGGACTGCCAGCCTAATTGGGGCATAATGATGTAGCGCCTGCCCTCCAAAGCAGCCATTACCTTCAAGGGTACCGGTCTCTGTCATCTGAAGTGCAGTAGCAATTCCAGGAGAACTCCAAGTCCCCCCAGGAGACTGGCAGTCCAATACTGAAACTGCACCTGTGCAAGGCAGTGACAAGAACAGGTCTCTCTTTCCAACTTAGGGATGCCAGCCTCCGGGCTGAAATTACAGAGGTGGAATTACAGCTCTTCTCTAGGCTACAGAGATCGGTTCCCCTGGAGAAAATGGCTGCTTTGGAGGGTGGGCACCGTGACACTGTACCCCACTAAGGTCCCCGTCCTCCCCAGGCTCCATCCCCAAATCTCCAAGAGCTTCTCAACCTGGATCTGGAAACCCTGTCCCCTGTCCCCTCTTGGTGGCCAGGAGAGGCCTAGCAACCCTGATTTAACTTGCTCTTCCCAGCAGTAGCTCCTCCTGTCTCCCAGACGTCCAAACAGCAAATGGAAAGCAGCGTTCTGCTTGTAAATTCATACATTGGCAACAGCCGATCCGACTGCTCTTTCTTGAGGGCAGCTGACAGTCTCTCTGTTGCATTTTTCCTTCCTCCAAAGAGCACAGGGCGGCCTGTCTGGCTTTCCATATTATCCTCCCGACAACCTCAGAAAGTAGGCTGGACTAAGAGAGAACAGCTGGACCAAAGAAAGTAATCCAGTGAGCTTCATGGCCAGTGGGGAATTTGAACCCAGGATTCCCCCAGTTTTAGTCTAGCCACTGAACCTCTCACTTTTCCCATCACTCTGCCCCGTGTTATGGTTGTTACGTGGAAGCGACCGGACAAATGTCAAGCAGGAACACTTCACACAGGAAGATCAGTTTAAGGCTAGTTTATTGAAACGTAGTTGCAAATACAGGAAGGCACGGACAGCCAGTCCACCTCAATACCTTCAAAAGTCTGTGACGCAGTACAGCTGAATTTAAACAAGCCCACCTCTCTGGCGGGGCCACCCATAAGAGGTGGACCCCCTCACAGTCTAGCTACCAAATCCCATGTCGTTCAAGCCGTTTCTTGTTCAGCCCCCCCCTTTCTCTCCCCCTTTCTCCTCTCTTGTGTCTGTGTGTGTGTTTCAGCAGGCTCTTATCTTGGTTGTTAGTAAGTCCTTTGTTCTCTATAACCTTGGCTGCTTAGCTAGTCCCAAGCAAGTGTAGTTTCCAAGCTGTTTTCTATTTTATGCTTGCACAAGCTTTTCTGCTAATATATTTTTCTAACACATTTCGATAGTTCAGAACATTGGTTCTCCCCTTTCATGGTCACAGCCTCCTCCTCTAAGCCTTCTATCTTCTGCCCCCAAAGTAGGTTTGCCAGGTGCCCACTGATGGCAGGCAAACTCCCTGACAATTCTGCTGCTACCTGCTGATGCTAAGCTGGTCTGTAGGAGGGAGCAGGCCGGCTAAAGAAAGGGGGCAGCAATAGGTGTCGCTGCATGATGATGTCACTTCCGGGTCACGCTCTGGGGCGATACTCTAGCACTTGCCCCAAAACTCTATGCTTTTCATGGGCCCCATGCCTAGAAACCTTACCCCAGGTCCACTTGCACCCCCCACACACATATCAGCCTCCAAAATATCCCCAACCCATGCATGCAAAGTGGCCGTTGATGCCAATTAGCAGGTGTTTGCTGCCAAGTGTAATGCACTTATACCTAATTTCTGAAGGAAAAGCGTTAACGCCAATTAAGGGAATGCGCGCAGTCTCTGCAGACAGAGTTATTTTGCAAATATGCATAATTTTCTGCACTTAGGGCTGCACGGAGAGTTGTTGCAAATCACTGGCAGAGAGTAAGGCTCAAATTAAGAGAGGGAAACGAGGCGGTTGGGATGCGGAGCAGAGAGGGTGAGAGGCAGGAGGATTGGGGCCTGGTGGGGGAGGGGACAGCAGTCCTGGACTAGGCAGACAGCAGTGAGGCCTAGGTGCTTTTGTAACTGGTGTTGCCGACCTCCAGGTGGTGGCTGGAGGTCTCCTGCAGTTACAGCTGATCCCCAGGAGACAGAGATACAGTTCTCCTGGAGAAAAATGGCCGCTTTGGAGGGTGGGCTCTGTGGCATTCTGCCCCAGGGAAGTCCCTCTAGCCTCCAAATCCCACTCTCCTCAGGCTCCACAACCAAAATCTCCAGGTACTTCCCAACCTGGAGCAAACCTCACCAAGTGAAGGGCTTCCTTTGCAGAAGTAGAGCCAACCTGGATTCTCAGACAATCTTCGAGCCCCGGGAATGTTGGAACCGCAGGCCAGGTATGGTGGCCAGCTTCCTGGTGGGGCCTGGAGATCTCCCAGCATTACAAATGACCTCCGTATGGCAGTGATCAGCTCCCCTAGAGGAAATGGCAGCTTTGGTGGGCAGACAATGTGGGGTTGCCAGCCAGCAGCCGGCACCCAGAAGGAGACATAGGGGACATAGGGGGCACCATCACAGTGATGGTGTGACATCATTTCTGGGGGCATGCCATCATGCTGCAGACACAATGGTTTAGCTTTCATTGGCAAGTCTGTGGTTTTACCATAGAATTTCCAGTAAATGTTAGAACACCCCATTGACTGTCGCTTCCAGATCCACCTCCGGAAATGATGTCAAACTGCTGCTGTGATGGTGATTTCTGACTGATTTTTGTCACGGTAAGTTGCTAACGGTGTGTCCCTCTAAGCTCAATTAGTGTGGGCTAGCTCACAGTTTTTTAGCCTCCGGCTGACACATTTTTGTCTTAGCTCAGGAAGGATGGCTCCAGAGCAAACTAATTTATGCAGCAGCCAAATTGCTCACTCACAACTTTAATGCCAGTGGCTCACAAAGTAGAATTTCAGCTCACAAGACTCCACAGCTTAGAGGGAGCCTTGGTTGCTAGCCTTGTCCCTCTTCAGGGATCACCTCCGTCTCCTGGCTCATGGGTCTGCCCACGGGGGTTGCCAACCTCCAGATGAAGTCTGGAGATCTCCTGGAATTACAACTGATCCCTCGACAACAGAGTTCAGTTTCCCTGGGGAAAACATAGCTGCTTTGAAGGAAGGACTCTATGGCATTATACCCTGCTGAAGTCCCTCCCCTCCAAACTCTGCCTTCCCCTGGCTCCACCCCCAAATCTCCAGGAAATTCCTAGTCCATAGTTGGCAATCTTACGGAGACAGGAAGCCATTTTGAGTGTTTGGCCTCCGTAATCAAAAATGGCTTGGGCTGTTCTGATCATCTGATTGGGCTGAATGGGAACCATTGTGACCTTGCAAAACGCTCCATAGTTGCTCAACGTAAATCATACAAATAGTACTTGTAGGACTGGCTTACCTGTGTCCCCCTCCCTCCCTCCTCCCCTGGCTTTGCTCCCTTCTGACAGCCATCGGAGAACAACACACGCACCCCGACCAATCATGTAATAACTTCGATGACAGCCTCAGGACTATTAAAAGGTCTTCTACGATTCTTTCTCTCTGGGATTTTTCCGTGGCCCAACATGGCTACCTACTCATCTTGTCTCCATAGAAACTGCCTCCCATGGTCCCCTCCTCCTCCTCCCCTTCTCCTCAGCTTCCAAATTTGTTTCTTAACTACCCCACCACGCAGACTCTCTCATCTGCTCATCCCAACGGGGACACCCCTGACAAGAAAATCCAACTCCCCCCCCGCCCCCAGCTCAAACGGCCTTAGCAGCAAGGAACCGGCGCTAATGAGGAGGCAGTTGCCACAGCAACCGGGCCCAGGATGCTCCCCGGCTTTGCAGCCCATTATCGAGTGAGTCTCCATGATAAGGTCGCTTGGCAGAGAATTCTGTTCAGTCGAGGTGGGAAGGGGCCCTTCCGCAAGCTCATTAGCTGCCGAACCCGGTGGGAAGAAGCAGTGTTTAGAAAGAGTTGACATCTCTTGTTTATTTTACCATTTTTTTCATGTTTGCGTAATTGTTTCTTGTTGGGCTTCTCTTCAAAGAAGGGAGCAGCTCCATTTACCAACCACTGGCAATTTTATTCAGCTGTATGTTTCTCAGGCCTTGCCCAAAGTCTTATCCTTCAAAGAGGCTGGAAACGTGTTTCTGAGATCCAGCTGTGGGGTAGTGGTTAAAGAGCAGCGGACTCTAATCTGGAGAAGCAGGTTTAATTCCGCTGTCCTCCATGTGCAGCCAGCTGGGTGGTCTTGGGCCAGTCATAGTTCTCTCAGAGCTCTCTCAGCCCTACCTACCTCACAGGGTGTCTGTTGTGGGGAGAGGAAGGGAAAGTGATTGTAAGCTGCTCCGAGACTCCTTCGGGTAGTGAAGTGCCGGGTATAAAACCAATTCTTCTTGTTGTTGCCATTCTTCTTCTTCTTTTTCCTTCTCCTCCTTCTCCTTCCCCCCCAAATATTTCATTGCTATTTACATTCTTCCTCCCCCTGCCCAGTTTTCTCAACAGTTTTGTTTCTCTGCTTCTCGTAGGATTGCCAACCTCCAGGTAGTACACTATATTTGAAAAACACTGTAATTTTTAAGGAAGATACACAAAATTCTATTTGAAATTACAAAAAACAAGTACAAATTGAATTTAGACATATGAAGCTAAACCATAATACATGAGGTTAGCCACATAGTATTGGCAATGGATGTCCCAGGTAAATCTCTGTTTTGACCCTTTGTCAGGCTGTAATCATATGGTAAAGCCAGGAAAGAGTTGAGGGGACTGGTGCAGGACATGCATGGGCACTTATCCTCTTTTCCCAGTTGCATTCCACCACTCCAGTGTTATACCAAGCTGAGGAGCTCTACTGTTTCCCTTGACACTAAGGCCTATTCAATGTTCCAGCCGGCTCCACAAAATCAAAAGCCTGCACCAGTCCCCTCAACTCTTTCCTGGCTTTAGTTTTGTAGTTTTAAATTTCTTGTTGTTTCTTTCTCTCACGCAAAGTATCTATTGCTGCCACCAGGAATTTAATTCCAATCTTTAATTAAACTTTCCCGCAGTATTGTCCTTCGTTGGACTATGTGGTTCTGAGGATGAGACTCTTACATTTTAAACAGCATATGACTCTGGGCTCACAATAAACAAGATAAAACTTTATTGGTAAAGGAGGCGTATTGGTTCCAAGATGTTTTATTAAGGGTGTGTTCAGACGGATCTTTTGATCTGCCATAGGAACGACTCCCTTGCGGATCAAAAATGCACGACCAGACAGAAACATCTGGGAAATATTCCGGTCCCATAGGCATCCCGTTCTGCTGCGCCTCCAATCCTGATTTTAAAAGTAGCAGTTCCAATGTAGGGTTTTCGCTTACCCGCGCAACAACTGCAGACTTTCTTCCGTCTGGCCACTCCATTAGCGCGCGATGCTCCCGTCGGCTCGGTCTGACGTCAGACCGAGCCGACGGGGACGCAATTTTTAAAAATTGAAACCCCATGTGCGCTTTAACAAGGAAACGCATTCAGCGATAAGCGCTACGAGGAATGTAATATTCATGCTTATTTCTTTTAGGGACAAGATGTTACCGCGATGGGAGATGGAGGGGGGGAAGGACTGTTCTAACTTGCAAAATAGTCCCTCCATTGATCATGATGGCAATGGCAAGGGGGAGGACCGGGACTTTGCTGAAAACCCTCCGCGATCGCCTCAGTTCTCCAAGGAGGCGCAGCCTTGCCTATGCGAATGTACAAAACTTTTTTAAAAAAAATCCTCGGTGGATGCCGTGTAGACAAATCACGGCGGGAACAACGCGCGGTGAGGCTATTTCATGGGGGGGGCGTCTGGTCGTGCTAGGCTGGATTAAAAAAATCGGGATAAAATTTTAGGAGGGCTCATGGCGCGATTGACTGGCCGTCTGAACGCAGCCAAAGTTGCTCAGTAGCATCTTTCCCCTTTTACTCAGGTCTCTGTCAGCTTTTTCCCCTCACACTCTTAAAATCCTCAGGCCATATTAGATTCTGCCTAATATGCCCCCTCAAGTATATCTTCTTCCTCCTGCAGAATCTTAATGCCTTTCACGGCACTTCTATGTGACTCTAATGAGAAGGCTGCTTCTCAGACTCCGCGTAGAGTGGCCAGAACTGACAGCAGCCGACTTCAGACTGAACACTCTGCCTTCTCTGTCTCCACACACTCTCGGTCACCAGCCAATCACCTCACCCACTCATCTCCCGCTTCCACCACCCCCTTATTCTTCTGTCACTTACCAACCATTTAAAGAAACACGCACATATAACCTGAAATCGTTACAGAATGTGACATCATTCTAGCATTTCTGTTTCTCCTAAACTCTATAGTATACCATAGAGTCCACCCTCCAAGGCTGCAAATTCCACCAGGGGGACTCATCTCTGTCATCTGGAGATCAGCTGTTGTTCTGGGAGAGCTCCAGCCTCCACATGGAGGATGGCAACCCGATCTACAGCACCGCGGCATTGAGCAGCCCTGTGGTGTGGCATAGAGGACTTTCCCCCCATCCCCCCACACTCTTCTTTCAAGATAGGCTTGACATTCCCCTGGGGGGGGCGGGGGTTTGCATGCTTTAGGCCCTCCCGATCCATTGGCCCAGATCCGGCCAGCGAAGGGGAACCCTGCCCCCAAAGTGCCAAGATAGCGCCAACATGCTAAGCACAATGACGTCACCCGCAGGTGACATTATTGCACTGGGCATGTCGCCGGGGGACACTCTAGCACTCAGCCTAAAAACTCTATGGTACCATAGAGTTTCTGGCCAAATGCTAGAGCACCCCCCTGACAATGTGCCTAGCGCAATGATGTCACTTCTGGGTGATGTCACCATGGCGCGCGCTCATAGCACACACGCCAGAAGATCCCAGAAAAGAAGCTCTGTCCCCCCACCAGCAGCAGTTAGGAACTTGGCAACCCTATTTCAAGAGCCAATGTGCCAATAATCTAGTTTCCCATCTGTGACTTTCCAGAGTTCTTTTCCCAACTTTCTTGCTTCTCCTTGCAGGATTACCAGCATCTGAGGAACAGGGCCATCCTGAGATGACCTTCTCTCCTGCATCCTTCTCTGCGCAAGACCTTGGTGCTGAAGAAGCCAGCCCCCTACCCCAGATCCCTGATCTGCCAGAGAGCCAATCCTTTCCCACAGAGCGTCAACACCCTGAGACACCTTTGCCTGCCATTTCCAATGGGGCGCTGTATCCCCAAGAGGTTGCCATGGCAACAGGAGATGAAGATGCACTCCTGGGCACCAGCATCCGTGGAGACTACCCGCAGGGCCCGTCACAGGTGGCGGACAATGAGGGCGGGTTCTCAGGCGACGAGAATGTGCCGACGACGATCCTGACCAACACTCAGCCTCAGAGGCACAAGGCCCACCCTGACGAGGGGAGTGCGCAGCCTGAATATGACGCCCAAGGAACCTTGGAAAAGGCTGTGAGCTTCGTGGAAGAGGTTCCGGGGCCTAATTTTGAAGCTCAGCATCACTTGCCAGGGGCTTCCCATGGAGTGACGGAGAAAGACGGCCTGTATTCCGCTAAACAGCAAAGAGAGAGTAGCCTGTTCAACATGGCCAGCGAGGTGGCCTCCACAAAAGAGCCTGACCAGGATTCAGAAGATCTGGCTGAGCTGAGAGGGCAAGGAGCCATCACCCTTCCGCCCGAGGATGTTCCCTCGCTGACCCCAGACAACTTTTACCCACAAGTGGCTCGGCTTGTCTCTAGGGAACCTGAAGAGTGGCTGGCGGTTGGTGACAACCAAGATGGCCAGGAGGCCACGTTGACTGTGAAGCTGAAAGAACCTGAGGAGATGGTGAGTCCGGTACCGACAGAAGGCACAGTGACTGCAGAGACCCTGAGCCTTCTTGAGTCAAAAGGCCTCCAGGATGTAGTCAGTCATGGTGCAGGCAGCCATCTTGAACTCCACACAACAGGCTACGCTCGCCAAGCCAGCGTGACGCTTCCAGCAGCCGTCAGCATGGTCAGACATGGCCTTGTCCATCGGCAACACGGAGCTACCGCTGGGCCTCCCGCCCACAATGAACCTGACCATTACACTTCTACCTGGCTTGTTCCAGACAAGGACGTAGAGGCCCTAACCCAGCACGCCAACAAAGAAGACAACCAGGGACCGTGGATTTCGTCGGACACAGGAATCTCTCTGCTACTCCAGGGCATGTCAGAGACTTTGAGCCCTCAAGAGCCAGGAGATTTACCCCCAAGCCTGGGGCCCTCCATCCAGCCCAGCAAGGAAGCAATGGGAACTGGACTGGACAACACAGGTTACCTTCCCATCACCCCAAGCGAACTGCAAGGGTTCCTGCCGATGGAGGCTGGCAGCGGAGAGGAGAGAGGGGAGGCACTTGCAGTCGAAGGAGTCGAGAGTGTAGCATGGACCGAAGAAGTCAACGACAGTTCTCTGGGTAAGATGTCTTATTATCCCAAGATGGCAACAGCTTCAGTGTTTCAGAGTGAAATCAAGCCAAGGGCTCTTAATGCTGTCCCCTGGTGCACTTTCTCCCCCACTTTTTCACTTCTCCACTGCCCCCAACCCTGCTTACACACTGGTCAGGCACTAAATTTCATATCGATGACCAGCCACTGAGATAGGGTTGCCATCCCCCCGATGGGGGTGGGTTTCCCCCAATTTCAGGGCCCCCAGTCTGCTGCCGGCCAGCTGGCTGGCAGGGGGAGCCTCACCCTCAAAGAGCTCCACCGCACCAGACATGCCCGACGTGATGATGTCACCCAGAGGTGACGTCATCATACTGGGCACATCGCACAGGGGACGCTCTAGTATTTGGTGACCATAGAGTTTTTTTGACAAATACTAGAGTATCCTCTGCATGATGTGCCTGGCACAATGATGTCACCTCCAGGTGATGTCATCGTGGCGTGCACACTTTGTGCACACGCCAGGAGATGCAGGGGAGCAGGCTGGAGCCCCCCGCTGGCAGAAGGTGAGGATCTGGCAACCCTATACAGAGAATCCGGTTCCTCCTCTTCCTCCTCTAATGCCAGAGAGTCCACCCTCCAAAGCAGCCATTTTCTCCAGGGGAACTGATCTCTGTCATCTGGTGATGAGTTGTAATTCTGGGCAATCTCCAGCCTCAACATGGAGGTTGGCAACCTGACTCCTGGATGTACATGCCCTTTCTGGAGGAGGGAGCAGAAGATGATATTTCATGTTCCCGTGAGCCTTTGGCACCCACTGGGTTAAAAGAGTTGCATTCTGTTTTTCTCCTAGCATGACCTGGGAGACTGCCCTGTGACCTCCGAAGGGCCTTTGGGGTGATCCCCCCATTCCTATTGGGAGCAGAGTAATAGGGTTGCCAACCTCCGGGGGGGAGACCTGAAGATCTCCCAGAATTATAAGTGCTCTGCAAGCAACAAAGACCAGTTCCCCTGGAGAAGATGGCATAGAGTACACCCTCCAAAGCAGCCATTTTCTCCAGGGGAACTTATCTTTGTCACCTGGAGATAAGTTGTAATTCTAGGAGATCTCCAGGCCCCACCTGGGGGTTGTCAACCTATTTGGATGGTAGACTCTATGGCATTATACCCCACAGAGGTCCCTCCCTTCCCCAAATGCCACTGTCCCCAGGCTCCATCCCCACATCTCTGCTCAACAGTGGGCCCTCTGCCAGGCCGTGTGCCAACCCTCAATGCCAAGTCAGCACCCTCTCTCAGCAACCCTGCTGTAGATTATGCCTCTTGGTCAGGCTGCAGTGTGGTGGAACACACACTACCACCTTTGATGTATCCGTTTCCCTTCAAAGCTGTCGGGGAGGCAGCTGGTTCAATATTTATCACTTGCTGCGGCTGCTAATAATATTCGGCCAGGGAGCTCATGGCTTGGAGACTTTCACTCCAGGAGCCTTTTAAATGTCTGGGGAAGGATCGGCAAAGTGTGTAGACATTTCAAAGAGGTAGAAAACCAATCTGATTAATTTTACAGCAGTGCCGACATCCCCTGGCGGATGCAAATCCACTGTCTTGGCACTGGGGCAGAGAGCCACAAAGGGAGACGCAAGGGCTGTCCTGCCTGGGAATTCTGTGTATGGGAGGGGGATTGGGCAGCCGGTGCCCCTCCTCCCCTCTCTGGAGTGCAGGGACGCAGCCCAAAGCCCCTCTTTCGTTAGGCAGCAGCAAAAGCTATGGGCGCCCTCTGGCTTCCCTTCCTTGCATGACCTGTATCTTTGTATTTGTGGCTTTGGGGGATTTGTTGTGTCTTTTGGGCCTGGTTTTTAAGTATTGTTTGAGGGCTGGATGTGTTTTCAACGGCTGTCTCATTTTTAAAGGTTTGCACATATCAATTAACAGGGCATAAATAATCACCACCAATTTTACCAGTTTTGTTTTAGAACAGAGCCAGGTTTGAAATGCAAATTATGAGCACTTAGCCCCTCCCTCCCCATCAGTGCTCCCTCTAAGCTGTGGAGTAGGGTTGCCAGCCTCCAGATGAGAACTAAACCAGAAAACAGGCTGACACTCAGCACTTTAAGATGAAATAAAGTACAATTTCTCTACTATATTTAACAGAGTTATTTTATGATAGTTGTTGTATATTCTTTTTTCATAAGCACACCATAAGTACAGAAAAAAGTGGGTTGATGAAAATCCCCAGAGTTGGCTTTTGTTTCGTTCACAACTTCATCTGAAAACACTGAAGCACTGTGGGAATCTCTCTTGAAAACCTACTATTCATACTGTCTTCACATGATATTCCATGCCATGCTTTCAATTGCTAGAATGTATCCTCATCCATTTTACTGGAAAATCTTGTCCCGGGCATACAAACAGATCAAACAAACGTTCCCTTATGAAAAAAGAATATACAACAACTATCATAAAATAAATATAGTAGAGAAATTGTGCTTTATTTCATCTTGAAGCGCCGAGTGTCAGCCTGTTTTCTGGTTTAGTAGTTGTCCTGGGCTGTTACCATTTATATTGTTTTTTAGCCTCCAGATGAGGCCTGGAGATCTCCTGCTTTTACAACTGATCTCCAACTGACAGATCAGCTCCCCTGGAGAAAATGGCTGCTTTGGAGGGTGGGCTCTGTGGCATTGTACCATGCTGGGGCCCCTCCCTCCCCAAACCCCGCCCTCTCCTGGATCCACCCCCCAAAGTCTCCAGGTATCTTCCAACCCAGACCTGGCAACCCTACTGTGGAGCCTTGTGAGCAAAAATTCTACTTTGTGAGCGACTGGCATGAAAGTTGTGAACGAGCGATTTGGCTGCTGCATAAATTAGTTTGCTCTGGAGCCCTCCTTCCTGAGCGAAGACAAAAGCGGGTGAGTCAGAGGCTAAAAAACTGTGAACTAGCTCACACTAACTCAGCTTAGAGGGAACCCTGCTCCCCATGGCTGCTCTGATAATGTGAAAGAATTGTCTTTCGGAATCAATTTTAAAGTTCACTGATTCCATCCTGCTCCAGTTGGGCACAAGAACTACCCATAGGGCCCCAGGTGGCCTGCAAGCAGTGGGGGGGAAGGCCCGGGACACCTCCTGTTCTCTCCCCCTCCCCGGCAACTGGGTTTACCACCCTCAGTGGTAAACCCTCAGGCCTGGCATCAGGCCCATATCCAGGATTTTGTAATTCCAGGGGGCCTTTAAATAAGTCAGGGGGCACTGAAGTCACAAAATAAAAAAATTAAATTAGATAAAAAGAACCCTCACTTTTGCAGCATTCGCACGCTGCCTGCCTAAGTGGGGAGGCAAGTCTCGCTTGGGGAAGGAGCGGTGTTGGAGAGTCCTCCAGGCGGCTCAGAGAATCAGGAGTCCTCCAGTTGGCCCAGAGAGCCAAGGGCCTGGGGGCTGGATGAAATTCGGGGGGGGTCTTGGCAGGAAGTTGGGGGTCCAGGCCCCAAAATGTCCCACTGTAGCCATGGGCCTGCATGGCATTCTCCCAGAATTACAACTGTTCTCCAGATTACAGCAGTCAGTTCCCATGGAGAAACTGGTAAATTTGGACAGCGGATTCTGTGGTATCAGAGCTCTGCTGAGCTCCCTCCCCTGCTCTGAAGGCTGGCAGCATGGAGGTACTTTGGTGATGTCACAAGAACTAGCCAGTCACCACCATTGCTAGCTTTTCCCCAGCTTACACCGAGCCATGCTGGAAACTCTCATGCCTGGTTTTCCAGAGCTCACCCCCACAGAAGAAAAGAAATATCTGCGCTGAAAGAGGGAGAGAAGCCCCATGCTGCTCCCACTGTGCTAAAAAAAGTTCTTGGGCTCCCCTTTGGTAAAACCAAATGCTCAGAATTGGTAGAACTTGCCAAAGAGAACCACCAATGCCAGGATATGCAGAGGAACAAGGTTATGTCCTTGGAGTGTCCCTGGAGTAGGATTGCCAAGTGACTTGACAGCTGTGGTGGGGGAGTGGTGGTCCCATTCTGGGACATTTGCGTGTGCATGCATGATGTCTCCCGGAAGTGACGTCATCACGCTGGGCATGTCGCCAGGTGACACTCTAGCAATCACCCTGAAAGCTCTATGGTACCAGGGTTATATAGCGGCTCTGCAAGTTTAGTTCCTGCTGACGGGGCAAACTGGTGTTGCGGCACCTCATTTATCCAAGATGGAACTGTAACAACTTAACAAGAACCAAAATCACTGCATAATAAAAATATTTCATGTCACTGTGTTCTTCCAAAGGGTTGTGCCCTTAGCTGCTGCTCTGGAGGGTCGACGCGATGGTATCACACCCCCTCCCTTCTCCAAACCCCAACCTTGCCAGTCTCACCCTCAAAATCTCCACGAATTTCCCAACCCAGAGCTGGCAACCCTCCCTTTGCAGTGAAGACGGACCCTTCGGCATGCTAAGCAGGTGTTCTGGAGCCACAGCCCCCCCCCGCCTCTCCGCAAGGGGGCTGACCTCTAACCGTAAAAAAACAAGTAAATTACCTAAAACCCATTCCATTAACACATGCAATTAAAATTTCTTTTCCGAGTGTTTTCATTAAGCCCATTTAATTAAAACATGCCGTTAAAACCCAGTGATGAACCACAAATGGTGGGGGTCTGCGTGTTTGCCCTTGGCGGGTGGAATTGCCATGCTGGGCTTGGTATTGCAATCCCCCTCGAGCTCTGTTTTCATTTTGGTTTTTTAAAAACCCAAGTGTCCAGTCCTCATGCTAGGATGATGTCCTGGCGGAAAACTCAGGAGCCAGAGAGGGTGGCTGAAATAGATCACCAGCGATTGGCGTGGCTAGAAGCTGGGAACAGCTTTTGCAAATGCATGTCAGTATGTTCCCTTTGTTTGCAATGAAATCAAAACGGGACTTCCGCAGCTACCTGTTGGGCTGCTGGATTCTTTATGAATGAATTTTGATCACTCTACAGCTGAGGCATGTTGAAGTATCACTTCTCAGGATGTATTGTGAGTGAGAATTCATTCTCCAGATGATTGTGTATAGTTTAACAGAGTGTAACCACAGTGTATCAGAATACTGGATTGTAAAGATACCCATATATACGGTGTTCAATTTATTACTATTGACGATTTCAGTTAGAAAGAGCTCAGAAAATAAGTTATATAGTTGCAAGATCCTCAAATATATGGTAAAAACCTGAAAAGTAGAATTGTTTCAAGTAATGTATGAATTGTATATGGGGCCGCGGTGGCTCAGAGGTTAAGATGCTGAGCTGCACACCGGACCTGAGTGCCGCATGACGGAGTGAGCTCCCATCTCTGGCCCCAACTCCTGCCAGCCTAGCAGTTCGAAAAGAAGAAATTGCAAGTAGATAAGTAGGCACTGCTTCGGTGGGAAGGTAACAGCATTCCATGCACTTTGGTGTTTAGTCATGCTGACCACATGACCACGGAGAAGTCTTCGGACAGCGCTGGCTCTTCAGCTTGGAATTGGAGATGGAACAGGAGCCTAGAGTCGGATTCGACTGGCTTCTGAGCAAGGGAAACCTTTACCTTTATACATGTATAACTTTTGGTGAAATACATTAAGGTTTTACTCATCACAGTGAGTGTTGTTCTTTCGCCCCTTTGTTTAATCTGCATGGCGCACCTTTTTCTGCGGCACTTCTCAATCTTTTGTATCTGCAGCTGAGGCCGATCCTTGTGACCACAATCCCTGCTTGCACGGTGGGACCTGCCAGTCGGATGGGAACATCTCCAGCTGCACCTGCCCGCAGGGGTTCACGGGGGAGAACTGCGAAATAGGTGAGAGAACAGGGAAGGTGCCGCCAGTCACAAAGGCATTTGCAGCCAGAGCTGACTGCGGAGGGGTTGGGAGGAGACAAGGGGGGTGATGCACTTTCCAACTGGATTTCACGGTGTGAACTGGCAAAATCCAGTTTGAAAGTGGGTTATTTAGTGTGTGTGATTGCAGCCTAAGAGTTGTAAAAGACCAGACCAGGTTCTCTGGACTTTCTTTATCTGTAAACGTGAAAAAGAAATCTTTGTAAATGTGCTGGGTGGCCAATGTTCAAGTGGGGCCTGGAGACCCCCCAGAACAATAGATGACAGAGCTCAGTTCCCCTGGAGGAAATGGATGTTTTAAAGGGTGGACTGTATGCCTGTGGCATTGTACTAGGTTTCCAGGTCTCACCTGGCCACTGGTGGGGGATGGGGGCCAGGGGGGACAGATCCAGGTTGGGAAGCTCATGCAGATTTGGAGGCAGAGCCTGGGGAGGACAGGGACCTCAGTGGGCTACAAAGACCACATGGTCCACCCTCCAAACCATCCATTTTCTCCTGGGGAACTGATCTCTGTAGCTTGAAGATGAGCTGTAATTCTGGGGGATCCCCAGGTCCCAGCTGGAGGCAGTTTGGTGTAGTGGTTAGCAGCGCGGACTCTAATCTGGGAGATCGAGGTTTGATTCCCCACTCCTCCACATCCAGCTGCTGGGTGACCTTGGGCAAGCCACAGTTCTCTCAGAGCTGTTCTTTTAAGAGCAGTCCTCAAAAGAGCTCTCTCGGCCCCAACTACCTTACAGGGTGTCTGTTGTGGGGAGGGGAGGGGAAGGGAAAGGAGATTGTAAGTTGCTCTGCGATTCCGAGTGAAGGGTGGGGTACATATCCAATTTCTTCTTCTTCTTCTTCTTCTTCTTCTTCTTCTTCTTCTTCTTCTTCTTCTTCTTCTTCTTCTTCTTCTTCTTCTTCTTCTTCTTCTTCTTCTCCTCCCAAACCATGCCCCCCCCGGGCTCCACCCCCAATTCTCCAGGAATTTCCCAACCAGAGCTGGCCACTCTATAAATGTGTTGGGGGGTTGCTCCCACAAGAGGGGGGTACAGTGCCCCGTGCCACCCCCATGCAGGGTTCCCTGTCTGTTTTTCGTCCAGAGCACTTCTGACAGCTGAAGTGAGCCGGATAGGAAGAAAATATATCACTTTAATGTAGATTAACTTTTCTTCATGCTACTAGAGTGCAAAGTGCTTTGCAGGCAGGGGGCTCTGTTTAAATTCCCATCTTTTCTCACAGCTCAGGATAGCTTACAAATCATAATTAAAAACATTAGAATTTGGGGGGTGAAGCCTGGGGAGGGCGGGGTTTGGAGGGGGAGGGACCCCAGCAGGGTGAGACGCCACAGAGCCCCCCCTCCAAACCCACCATTTCCTCTGAGGGAACCGATCTCTGTTGTCTGGAGATCAGTTCTCATTCTGGGAGACTTCCGGCCACTGCCTGGAGGCTGCCAAAAACAACAGGGAATCCTTAGTGTACAAGTACAGCCACAAACAACACCCACCAAGGGAAGACCATCAACAATTCAGAACTGTATATGATCAAAACTGTACATTGCATTCTTAATGTAATAAGAACGAATTGGATAAGATCTGGCTCTCCTCGAACAATGAAATGGTTCAGAAGTTGTATAAATTCTTATCGGAGGAATTTATGTTAGATGAAGCCATTAAACCTACCATGATAGCTTGGATGAGGGCTATTGGGAAAAACTTAGACATAGAGGTGTGGACAAAAATCTGGAAAACAACTAAAGTTATGAGGGCGATATCATATAAAGAAAATGTTCTTAAGATGTTTTATGGACGGCATAGGCCTCCAGAAAAGATAGCAAGATGTTATAAAAATAGTTTGAATAAATGTTGGAAGTGTCAAACCAATGTCGGTATGTTTTATCATATATGGTGGCATTATGATAAAATTCGAACATTGGTGGAAAGTACAGAAGATAATTCTAGAAAGTGTTAATGTAAACTTACATTTATTTCCAGAGTGCTATGTGCTTAATCTGATCTCTGAAGATGTTAAACCTCAAGATAGATATGTAGTGATATTGATATTAACTTCTGCCAGAATTTTACTGGCAAAATATTGGAAATTGGAAAAAATTCCCACTAGGGAAGAAATAATTTATAGACTGTTAAATCTAGCAGAGATGGATAAATTGAGCCTCATACTGCAAGGTAAAAATGATGAACTGTTTACTAAAAGCGGGTTGAGAGTTTATACATGGTTAAAGCAAGAGATAGAATGTTAAACTCATAATGATGTAAACAATGGAGAATTTCTGTTATGTAATTGTAAAATTTAATTTAAAAAGAATTTAAAAAACCCTGTACATTACATTCATTAAAGTACATATATGGGTTTGTGGTCATACTCATAACTCAATAGAATGCAGGGGTCATTTCGTAGAAAAAGAGGTGCAAGAGCTTCTTTGCATAGCTCATTTGCATATACCACACCAATGCTCCCTCTAAGCTGTGGAGTCTTGTGAACAAAAATTCTCCTTTGTGAGCTAGTGGCATTAAAGTTGTGAGCAAGCGATTTGGCTACTGCATGAACAAGTTTTCTCTGGAGCCATCCTTCCTGAGCCAAGACAGAAATATGTGAGCTGGAGGCTAAGAAACTGTGAGCTAACTCACACTAACTCAGCTTAGAGGGAACACTGGCCACACCCCCTGACAAAGGGCAGACATGCAAGCATGCCTGGGCTCCCTACCTGATCCTCTCAAGATCGGGCAGGGAACCCAGGCATGTTTAAAATGCCTTTCTTTCCCTTCCCTAGAAAGAAAGGCATTTAAATCCCCCCCCACTTCCCTGAGTTTCTCCGCAAAAGGGGGCATGTCTGCCCGTCTCCCCTTCCCCTCTCCAGACAACCCACTGCAGCGAGCTGGCTGGAGAAGGGAAGGGCAGGCAGGCAGACATGCCTGGATTCCCTGCCCGATCTTCTCCAGGTGCCCCATGGCTGTGGGGCACCTAGGGAAGATTGGGCAGGGAACCCAGGCATGCTTAGAATGCCTTTCTTTCTCTTCCCCAAAAGGCATTTAAATCCCCCTCACTTCCCTGAGTTTCTCTGCAAAAGCAGAGAGGCTCAGGGAAAAAAGGGAGCATGTCTGCCCACCTCCCCGGCCCCTCCCCAGCCAACCCACCATGGCGGGCTAGCTGGAGAAGGGAAGAGAAGGGCGGGCAGGCATGTTTAAAATGACTTTCTTTCCCTTCCCCATCTGGGGAAGGGAAAGAAAGGCATTTAAATCTTCCCAGGCAGTGGGGGGCTCTGCAGGCCTTCCCTGGCCCATCCACCTCAGCAGGCGGGCCAGGAAAGGTGGTGGGGGGCACCCCTGGGGGGCACCCCTTACTGCTGGAGTGCCGTTCCGGCATGGTCCGGCAGAAAATGACCCCTAATAGAATGTATAAACATTCTAGGATTCCATTGAAGTTATTGAGCAGTACCCATGTTATTTTGGAAATTGGGTTCCGTTTCACTAGCCGCTGTTGAAGATCATTAAAACGTCTTGATTTATACCTGAGAGAGGCATCCGGCTGTTATTCTTTCCACAGTGGGTGTCTTCTGCCGCAGTTACCTTCTGTTTGGAGGTCTATGGATACTGTCTATGTACGGAATTACAGAAGAGGTTACTGTTGCTTTTGAGCACGTGCCTTTTGTAAATAATGATTAATTGTTATGAGCAATCTGTTGGATATGTGTTTCTACATCCTATTGGGTTATGACCACTAACCCATCCTTATACTTTAAGGAATGTAATATACAGTTTTGAGCATCTATAGTTGTGAATTGTTGCTGGTCTTCCCTTGGTGGGTGTCGTTTGTGGCTATGCTGCCTGGGGGTTGGCAGCACTATTCCTGACCCTCCCTTGGCACCATTCTGGCCGCCGGATCTGAACGGCTGGAGGAGGAGGGGGTCCACTGAGAGGAGGAAGAAGAGAATCTGTGAAGATAACGGCAAGGCTGCAGTGGGATGGAGAGCCCTGGGGGGAGGAAGCCGGGGCCCTACTTTGCAGGAATTATTCTGGCCTCTCCAGCTAAATGACCGGGGGGGGGAGGCTGGGAAGAGGATTGCCAACTCTGCATTGGGAAATTCCTGGAGATTTGTGGGGAGGGCAGAGTTTGGGGAGGACCCAGCAGGGTATAATGTCATAAGAGTTCAGCCTCCAAACCAGCTATTCTGCCCCCCCCACAGGGCGAGTCGATCTCTATACAATGGAGATCCATGTAATTCCAGGAGATCTCCAGGCTCCACCTGGAGGTTGAGCAAACATAGAAAAACACTGTGTTAGGACAAAACACAATACTATTATGCTACTATATCTTCAGATATTGACATAAATAATATACTGGAATACAATAGAGACTCTAGTGTATCTTATTCATTATAGTACAAAAGCCTCAAAAAATTATATATCTAGTATAAAAGTCCAGGTTTCAATGCTGTAGACGATCTTGCTTCTGATGAGAGACTGATGAAAGATGCAGCAGGCTGTTATGCCTTTCGAAAAGGGATACAGCAAACATCAAAGGCAAAAATTGTGTGTTTCGAGAGAGCCTTCTTCAGGCAAAGTTATTTTTCCTGGAACCAAAGCTCACAATGTTACAGTGCATAAATCAACAATTCTATAGAGGGCTTCTCACCTGGAGGTTGGCAACCCTAGCTGGGAAAGACCTTTGCAAGCAGTAGTAGACTTGACAAGGGAGTCCTCTGGGTGGGCCTTGGAGGGGCGTCCGTGGCCTCCAGTAAGCTTCTGGGGAAATGCCCAACAGGTAATCTCTCCCCATGGCATCCCACTTCCCGGCCTTCTCCTGAAAGCTTCCTTTGATGTCTCTTTTCTCAACAGATATTGACGACTGCCTGTCCAGCCCCTGCCAGAATGGCGGCACCTGCATCGATGAAACCAATTCCTTTGTCTGCCTCTGCTTGCCCAGCTACGGGGGGAACTTGTGCGACAGAGGTGAGGGAGACCTTAGAAAGCTAACTAGACAGGCAAACCCGCCACCTGGCCCCAGGGTCGTCTGTCTCCACCAGAGGAGTCAGTGTGGTCTAGAAGACAGGGTGTCGGATGAGGATGCTGGGAAACCAGAGTTCAAATCCCCACTTCTACCATGAACACTCACTGGGAAACCTTGGGCCTGTCCCAAGCTGCTGTGGGGAAGGGGAGGCGGGAAGAACAAGGGGGGAAGAAGAAGAAGACTTCCTCTCCAGTTGCAAAGTCCACAAGGTAGAAAAAAGTGTAAAAATAGCAGGTGGGGAAGATCTGTAGAGCTGAACTGGTGAGCAAGGGATATTGCAGGCACCCCCTTCCCACACACATAGGGTTGCCAGCTCCAGGTAGGGAAATTCCTGGAGCTCTGGGGGGGGGGCAGCCTGGGGAAGTTGGAGTTTGTGAAACAGAGAACATAAGAACATAAAAAAAGCCAATGCTGGATCAGGTGATTGGCCCATCCAGTCCAATACTCTATCACACAGTGGCCAAAAATACCAGGTGCCATCAGGAGGTCCAGCAATGGGGCCAGGGACATCAGAAGCCCTCCTACTGTTGCCCCCACCCCCAGGCACCAAGAATACAGTGCAAGAATACACAGCAGGGATGTGATGTTACAGCGCCCATCCTCCAGCTTGTGAAATTCCTGGGGATTTGGGAGCAGAGTCTGGGAAGGGCAGAATTCAGGGAGAGGGGAAGATCAGCCAGGATGTGATGCCCTGGAGTCCACCCTAGACTCCGCCCACATCCCACTATGCATTTTATCCCGAGGAACTAATCTCTGTAGCCTAGAGATCAGCTGTAACTCTGAGAGAACTGCATGCAGACTCCACCTGGAGGTTCTCAAGTCTGCCCAGATGCAGATCTGGATAGGGACTGGAGGAAAACAAGCACTGGGGAGTAAATTCTTTCCATCCAGCACTGCCTACCTGTCCCATTCCTGCTAACGTCTGTATTTATCCATTCCACAAATTTAAGATGCTAGGATCCCAGAGTCGAGGAAGGATCTATTGACCCATCTCCTATTAGCCGGTAAAATAATATTGGCACAACAATGGAATACTAATAAACCATGGGACTTGATGGTCCAGAATAAGGTAGTCTCACAATTAATACAAGTTGAGAATCCTAATAGGAAAAATACGTTCATAGAGACATGGTGTACATTTTCTGAGTATATGAATCAAACCACCTGCCAGAACACCTCAATACCTAAGAAATACTTAGATTTTGTGGGTTTTTTAGTTACAGCTTGTTTGATAGATAAACAAGAAAACTGTCATGTCATCAGTGGCTCAAGTGGTTAAGATGCTGAACTGCAGACTGGAAGGCCGGTAGTTCAGCAGTTCGAGACCTGAGTGTCACAAGGCAGAGTGAGCTCCCGTCTCTGGTCCCAGCTCCTGCCAACCTAGCAGTTCGAAAGCAAGAAATTGCAAGTAGATAAATAGGTACCGCTTTGGTGGGAAGGTAACAGTGTTCTGTGCACCTTGGTGTCTAGTCATGCTGGCCACATGAACACGGCAACATCTTTGGACAGCGCTGGCTCTTCGGCTTGGCAATGGAGATGAGCACCGCAGCCCTAGAGTTGGATTTGACTGGCTTTCGAGCAAGGGAACCTTTACCTAATCGATCCTATATTAATGTAGCAAGTGTATTGTTTTATATGTTATTTTATATGTTTTTTAATATATAGATAGATAGATGATAGATAGATAGATAGATAGATAGATAGATAGATATAGATATAGATATAGATATAGATATAGATATAGATATACACACACACACATACATTTAAGATGCTAGGTGTAAGATTCGAGGTATGCCAGTACGTGCGATCCCCCTCCACCGACCTGTGCCTGCTGCCCCTGACAATCCCTGCTCCACCACAGTGTATCTGCCGCCCTGACTGCTTCCCTCCCCCCACAAGCCCTGGCGGGTTCAACACGCAGCTGTCTTCTTCCCCTGCTTGCCTGCGAGACTTCCTGAAAGCAGCAAAGCAGGAGATAGAATGAATCGCATTACCCTGATCCGGCCCCTACAGGCCCGACGGTCCTTCCAGCGACTCAGCACCACTTTGGGGCGGGATAATCTTCTCTGAGCGGGGAGAGCAGAAGCTCTTTCCCCCCACATCCTATTATGCAGAACCAAGTGGTGCATAACAGGATTCTAGCAGATGTTCCGCCCACCCTGGAATATGTAACCGGGTGTGTGTGTGTGTGTGTGTATGGGGGGGGGGGACTAGCCTTCCAAGGCACCATTTTTAATCTCCCACCACATCCGCCTTCCTCAGAGATCAAAGCAGTCTGAGTCTCCCTGCTGGGCTTCCAAGAAAAGTCCAGTTATCCTTTATTAATTCTACACTCTCGTCACCAGCGTATTAAGCCTGAGAAGAACCGGGGAGGGCGGGTGCTGATGGAGGATAGGACTGTACAATCAATCAATCAATCAATCAACCTTTATTGGCATAACGCACAGAAGATACGATGCAATTTGCCAGGAATACTGAACGCCTTCGTGAAGCTTCGTACAGAAACTTTGCAACAGTTTCAATTATTACATGATTCTGGAGTCGTCAGCAAAAAGTAAATCTTCCATTTACCAGGTTTCCCTGAATACTTTCTCGACCAGGGCTCAGTGAATGTAAGGCGCAGGTCCGAGTGGAAAGTACGTGAAAGAAACACACGTCCCAGAGTTTCTATCTCCTGCTTAGGGCAGGGACACAATTTAGATTTACTTATTATTTCCGCTTTTACCCCGCCCTCCCCGCCGGAGCAGGCCCAGGGCGGCTCACATAAAACCAGTAAAACAACATGTAGTTCAATACAAAATACATCTCAGGTACAAATACATAATAAATGGTTTAAAACAGTTAAAACCAACCATTAGTATACCAATGGCGGTACGCTAAATAAAGTGCAATTAAACTCGGACATCTGTACTCTCACTCTGGTAACATCTAACTCTGATCGACACAGAGCATGGCTGATATGGTGCAGATCCTATCAAAAAGCCAGCCAGAAAAGCTCCGTTTTCACGACCCTGCGGAACTGTGAAAGGTCCTACAGGGCCCTGATCTCACCAGTGAGCTCATTCCAGTAGGTCGGAGCTGCTAGAGAAAACGCCCTGGTCCTGGTCGATGTCAACCTAGCATCCCTCAGACCAGGGAGGGCCAGGCAATTTTGTGATTCAGATCGAAGTGCTCTCTGGGGATTATGTGGGGAAAGGCAGGCAGGTCCCTGACCATAAAGGGCTTTAAAAGTCAAAAACAGCACCTTGAAGCGAATCTGGAAATCTATTGGTAGCCAGTGCAATGCTTTTAGCACAGGCCGGATGTGCTTCCGCATAGGGAGACCCATCAGCAGCCTGGCCGCCACATTTTGCACCAGCTGCAGCTTCCGGAGTTGCACCAAGGGCAGCCCCATGTAGAGAGCATTACAGTAGTCCAGCCTCGAGGTGACCATTGCATGGATCACTGTCTCCAGATCATTGTGTTCAAGGAAGGGAATCAACTGCCTGATCAGCTGAAGATGGTAAAAGGCTGCCCTGGCAGTGGCTGCCACCTAGGACAATCTACTGGTTTTTTGGGGGTTGTTTTTGTAAAACTCTCCTAAAAAGGAGAGAATTTTATTGCTTTAAATACAGAAAGAGGGAAGGTATATAGAGGGACCAAGAAAAGAGGTGAGTGAAGTCACTATTCGTATATTAATCTTTTTGTTAGTATATATAAAGTTCTTGGCTTCTTCCGTGGTTGACCGATCTTCTTTCAATTTACTGTAATTCAAAAATAAACCTGTTAGTTAGATTAATACAGTCCTTTGGGGTTAGTTATTGATATAGTCCATCTTTACGCTTCACGAGCAAATGGTTATGTTTTGGGTTTTCTCCCTTTCAAGTCTCTCAGATTATATGTTGGGCCCTTCATTGCTCTTCCACCCTCTGAGCAAGAGGAAGAAAAGGGGGGGATGGATGGGACAATCTACTGTTGAATGGGGTTTTTTTGGAATCTCCCATATAATACTGCTGATGGCAACACATCAAGAAAAGTCCAGTTATCCTTTATTCATTCTACACTCTTGTCACTGGCGTATTAAGCCTGAGAAGAACCGGGGAGGGCGGGTGCCGAAGGAGCGGGTTGGGCCCGTCCGTGATAAGGGCAGGCTCGCTGCTCACCTGTGCCGGCACGCACATCCCAGCAGATGCTGGCATATTTAGCCATGAATGGCCACTTTCGCACGGGCCGCGGACCCTGTTTCTTCAGAGGCAATTTCTTTCCCTTCTTCCCTCCATCCCCCAGACACGGAGGGCTGCGACCACAACTGGCACAAGTTCCAGGGCCACTGCTATCGCTACTTCGCTCACCGGCGCTCCTGGGAGGACGCGGAAAGGGACTGCCGTCGGCGGACCGGTCACCTGACCAGCATCCACTCTTGGGAGGAGCATAACTTCATTAACAGTAGGCTGGCAATCCGGGATCGGGGTGGTTGGGGAGCGGTGTTCCCTCTAAGCTGAGTCAGTGTGAGCTAGCTCCCAGGTTTTTTAGCCTCCGGCTCACACATTTTGTCTTCGCTCAGGAAGGATGGCTCCAGAGCTAACTGTTTTATGCAGTAGCCAAATGGCTCGCTCACAACGTTTAACGCCAGGTAGCTCACAAAGTAGAATTTCTGCTCCCAAGACTCCACAGCATTGGTGGGGAGGGTCACAGTTCCAAATATCAGAACCAGGCCCCAAGCGGGATGGCCCAGGCAAGCCCAATCTCGTCAGATCTCGAAAGCTAAGCAGGGCCGACCCTGGGAAGCACTTGGAAGGGAAACCCCCAAGGAATACCAGGACCGGGACACGGAGGCAAGCAAAAGTAAGCCACATCTTTGAAATGGCCAAGCTCCACTGGGGGCCACCAGGAGTCAATCATGACTTCCAGACACACACACACACAATACTCCCACACAGAAAGAAGTTTTTAAAAGATATATATATATATCAGAACCAGGACGGAGGCTGAAAGTGGCACAGGCAAACACTCTGCTTTTCATTTAATTGGTGTTCACGATGAGTGTTTTTGTCCCACCAACTTGTTTTTTCCACACCATTTTTACTCCAAGCCCATAATGAGCACATTAACTGGAACATTCCTACCAAACTGTGCCTAGGGGGCCTCCCCGTGCCAGCCCAGGTTCCAAGCAGCAGTGGGAGAAAACGTGCTTTAAAAACCATTGGCATGGTATGTGGTGTGACATCATTTCCGGGGAAACCCCAGAAGTGACGTTGGGTAGCTTTGGGTTGCCGGCAGTGTTCCCTCTAAGATGAATTAGTGTGAGCTAGCTCACAGTTTTTTAGCCTCGAGCTCACACATTTTTATCTTAGCTCAGGAAGGATGTCTCCAGAGCAAATTAATTTATGCAGTAGCCAAATTGCTTGCTCACAACTTTAATGCCAGGAGCTCACAAAGTAGAATTTTTGCTCACAAGACTCCACAACTTAGAGGGAATATTAGTCGCCCGGCCCCCATCACGCCCCCCCAGCATCGATCAACTGCCAAGTTGGGAATTTTGAGGCAGGAAAACTAAGCCTAGCCCTGTGTGGATGGTGACGTCACTTCTGGCACACACCGGAAGTGACATTATCGTTTTTCTGGCAATATGGGGACGCTCTGGTATTTGGGTAAAACCTTTATGGTAAAAATTACTTCTACCATAGAGTTTTTGCACAAATACCAGAGGGTCCCTATATCACCAGTGACATGACACCATCACTGCTGCAGCACGCTGCAAGTGATGTCGCCGTGTTGCCAGCAATGCAGGCCTAGGCCTGTTTCCCTGCCAATAAGCCACACACACACACACACACAGAGTGGTTGATGGGAGGTACCTGGCAACCCTGGGTAGCTCTAGGAATCACCAGAAACTCTGCTGTTTTACCGCAGAGGTGTCGAACTCATTTGTTACGAGGGCTGGATCTGACATAGATGTCACTTTGTCAGGCCAGGCCATGTGTGCCATAAAATGTAATGATGGTTACCAGAGATATAAACTTTATAAAGGGCAGCAACCAGCTGGGAAGCTCCGAGTGGGTGTGTCCTCACTGCAATATGTCCCTTGAAGGGCACTGAGACCAGCAGGTAAGAATCTCCTGGTAATTCCCGGCCCCAAAGATATCCGGCTGGCTTCAACCAGGGCTTTCTCAGCCTTGGCCCCAGCCTGGTGGAACTCTCTGCCGAATGACATCCGTGCCCTGTCTGAGCTATTAGAATTCTGCAGGGCGTGCAAGGCAGAGATGTTCCGCCAGGCCTTTGGTTGAGGCCAGTGACAGTTCCTTTACATAAGCCCGGGACCCTCCCCTCCCCTCCCCCCATGAAGATCTGAATGCTAAATATGCCATCTTGTTTAAAATGTTTAAATAACTATGTTGAACATTTTAATACTGAATTCTGTAGTTTTAACTGGTTTTAAATTGCATTAGGTTTTATGTTGCTGTAAATGGCCCTGAGCCCCGCACCAGCGGGGAGGACAGTTAAGAAATCGAAATAAATAAATAAATAAATAAGGCCCTGTGGGCTAGAAGGGGGGTGCAGAGGAAAACCCATATGGGCGGACTGGAGACCCAGCCATGCAGCGCTAGCCAGACACTCCCATGACCCAACAGAGGATCATCTGCACCCCCCCACACATGCAAACGCTGATCCCCGCGACCATCTGGGACAGCATCCCCAGCGCTGCAGGCTGAGTGGAGAGGCATGAGTGCAGCTGCAATGGCTCCTAGCTTATCAGTGAGGCTGTCCCTGAACTGAAGGCGTTCTGCTGGACTGCTGCAGGCGTGCTTGTTCTGCCATGCCGAAGCCGTAGTTGGAGTAGCTCCGCCCGCCCGCCCACCCCTGAGCGGCACCCTGTTCCCTCCCTTGCACCAGTTGCTTGCATGCAGGGCTCTTTTTGTAGCAGGAACTCCTTTGCATATTAGGCAACACAACCCTAATGTAGCCAGTCTTACAGGGCTCTGTAAGCCCTGTAAGAAGAGCTCTGTAAGCTCTTGGAGGATTGGCTACATTAGGGGTGTGTCATCTAATATGCAAAGGAGTTCCTGCTACAAAAAAGAGCCCTGCTTACAGGCCATATAACAGCTCTGGGCAGGCCGGTGCTGGCCCCCGGGCCTTATGTTTGACACCCCTGTATTACCGTATAGTTTCTGGTGATTCCTAGAGCTACTCAACATCGCTTCCAGGTTTTCTTGGCACTGACATCATGGCGCACATGACGTGGCATGCCCCTTGCCTCCCGCTCCCCAAGCTCCCTCCAGTTGCCTTAAATTACGTTCATCTGGTCAGGGAACAGAGTCCACCGTCCTTTCTTCCCGAGCGGCGAAGATCCATTGCAGAGACTGGAGTTTTCCAATCCAAACATCAAATTTGGTAAAGTCTCAAGACTAAGTTACAGCATGATGGGAAACTGGGGTTGGAAGCTTGCTGGAGACTGAAATCTTAATGCAGTGCTCCGTGACTACTTTCCGGCAGAGAGCTGTTTTTGTACAGGCCAGATTCACCAATGAACGGGTGTCCGGGAATCCAGATTTTTTAGGGGATCTCTACCATTCTGACCAAAAAGTTCCAGGTCTCCTGACAAGGCAATCGAGAAGCATTAAGATGACTTCTGCGGGGGGTGGTGAAGGGGGGGAGAAGCTCTCCAGGAAATGGGAACTAATGGTGTGTTAACCACCCTCCTATTCAGGTTTTGGACACGAGAACACGTGGATTGGACTCAACGACCGCATTGTGGAACAGGATTTCCAGTGGACGGATAACACGGGATTGGTAGGCATTCAGAGAGGAGATATCAGCCTGTGGCAACAGAGCTCGGTAGCAGAGCACATGAACAGCATGTCCAAGATCCGAGAGGCCAGTAACTGAACAGGGGATCTTCTGCATGCCAAGCGGGTCATGTGCCATGGCACCTAATTACCTCCAGAAAGCACCCCTGATCTCGGCTTTTCCCCTTTCAAGGAATGCCACAGACACCAACTATCTGAAGTGATTAACTGAACCCCCTTACTTCTCAGGGTGTGCAAAGTCAGGGCTCTTTTTGTAGCAGGAACTCCTTTGCATATTAGGCGACACACCCCTAATGTAGCCAATCCTCCCAAGAGTTGTAAGAAGAGCTCTGTAAGCTCTTGGAGGATTGGCTACATTAGGGGTGTGTTGACTAATATGCAAAGGAGTTCCTGCTACAGAAAGAGCCTTGCAAATCATATATAAACAGATTAAATCTGTTGCTAATAGAATGATTAAATGACTTCCCTAGTGTCAGTAGATAATCCAGGGATTAAAGTTATGGGAGTGTTTTTTGGGGGAGATGATTGGCAAGGTTTGACACACACCTCCCTCCAGTCCACTGGTTCTTCCTGGCAAATGGCCCCCTGCCCCATTTATTTCTCAAACCAGGATTTAAAAATAATAACCTGCCAGGCAAGGAACAAAGACACACAGATAATGGATCTAGAAAAGCAGAAATAGTTTCCCCTGGCACCAGAGAGGCGGTCAGAAGTAAACAGGTGCAAGGAGGGAGTTCCACAGGCAGGGTGCTACAACCAAAAAGGCCCTGTCTCAGATATTATCCACCCACTGCATCTCAGAAGACGGATGCAGCAGGCAGAGGTGGGCCTCTGTAGATTGCCTGGCAGGGTCCATAGGAGAGTAGGCAGTATGTCAAATATCCTGGTCCCGTAAAGATATTAGATTTGTGCAAGGAAACCAACCAGCAGCCAGAGACATTCTGGCAACACAAATGAGATCCATTCCCATTTGTCTTTACCAGCCAGGCGTATCACAGCTGCATTTGAAACGACAGAAGTTTCTGCCAAACAGTCTTCAAAGGCAGCCCCACGCAGAACTTATAGCAGTGATCTAACCTAGATATGATCAGAGTGGGGATAACTGTGGGCTCAGCCTTGTGGCAAGCAAATGGATAGGCAAGCAGAGTTGGTAACTCTGGACAGGCAGCCGCCCAGGGCCACGCTTCATTGCCGTGTTCTGCTGTTCCTTCCAGCAATATGAGAACTGGCAAGAAAACCAGCCAGACAACTTCTTTGCGGGTGGCGAGGACTGTGTGGTGCTGGTGTCCCATGAGACGGGCAAGTGGAATGACGTCCCGTGTAACTACAACCTCCCATACGTCTGCAAGAAGGACACAGGTAAAGCAAGCGAACAAACCCTGAGCAGAGTTAAGGGGAGGACCCCGGGCAGAGTATGCCTAATGTAATGCCACAGAAGTCTCTGTGCCACCCTGTTGAAGGAAGAGGCTGCTCTTCTGCACCACAGTGCCCCCACAGCAGGTGGCCAGAGGGTGGTATTAAAGCTGATGGTTCATCAAGGTCCAAGTGACAAAGGAGGCCCAGACAGCTCCGCAGGTGTGCATACAACAGCTGGTCCCTAAGTCTGAAGGCATGCACGTCCAGAGCTGCCTTTCCCTCCCAGCACTTTGCCAGCCCTGACAGAAACACATTGCGCTCCACCATGGCTGTGTAGGGTTGCCAGTGATGACTGCTGGGAAATTCCTGGAGATTTGGGGGCAGACCTTGGGAAGGGCAGAGTTTGAGAAGGAAGCTCAGCAGCGGTTTGGTGCCATAGAGTTCACCTTCCGAAGCTGCATTTTCTTCCTGTGGCACTGATCTCGGTAGTCTGGAGTTCTACACCAACTCCAACCTGGAAGCTGGCAAGACTACATAGCTGCCCTAGCATCGTTTATGATGGATAACTGCATCCACCTCCAGGATTCATGAGAACATAAGAAGAGCCCTGCTGGATCAGACCAGTAGTCCATCTAGTCCAGTATCCTGTCTCACACAGTGGCCAACCAGTTCCTCCAGAGGGCCAACAACAGGGCATGATCTTTTTGACAGAGTTACTAAAATGGTTGACTCTGGCAATGCTGTGGACATAGTGTATCTAGATTTCAGTAAAGCATTTGACAAAGTTTCTCATGATATCCTTGAGGATAAGCTGGTTAAGTGTGAGCTGGATGGTGCAACCGTTGGATGGATTCATGGTTGGTTGAAAAATCGTGCCCGACGAGTGCTCGTAAGTGGCTCTGCGTCTACGTGGAGGGAAGTCTCAAGTGGAGTGCCACAGGGCTTGGTCCTGGGCCCGGTGTTGCTCAATGTTTTTATAAACGACCTGGAGGAAGACATAGAGGGGCTGCTTATCAGATCTGCAGATGACACAAAGCTGGGTGGGATTGCTAACTCTGTAGAAGACAGAGTCAGGATTCAAAATGATCTAGATAGGCTGGAACAGTGGGCTGAGGCAAAGAAAATGAAATTCAATAGAGATAAGTGCAAAGTCCTACACCTGGCCACAAAAAATCAAAGGCATAGATATAGAATGGGTGGGACTTGGCTTGACAGCAGCTCATGTGAAAGGGATCTAGGTGTTCTGGTTGATCACAAGCTCAACATGAGCCTGCAGTGCAATGTGGCTGTGAAGAAAGCTAATGCAATCTTAGGATGCATTAACAGAAGCATTGTGTCCAGATCACGGGAGGTGGTAGTTCCGATCTGTTCTGCTATGGTCAGGCCTCACCTGGAGTACTGTGTCCAGTTTTGGGCACCACACTTTAGGAAGGATGTTGACAAGCTCGGGCTTGTCCAGAAGAGGGCAACCAGGATGGTGAGAGGGTTGGAATCAAAGTCTTATGAGGAAAGGCTGAAAGAGTTGGGTATGTTTAGCCTGGGAAAGAGAAGACTTAGAGGGGACATGATTGCAGTCTTCAAGTATTTGAAGGGCTGTCATGTAAAAGATGGAGCAGATCTATTCTCTCTTGTTCCGGATTGCAAGGCTAGATCTAATGGGTGGAAATTACAAGGGAGTCGTTACCGGCTAGATATCAGGAGAAACTTCCTGACTGTAAGAGTGGTTGAGCAGTGGAACAGTCTGCCTTGGGAGGTGGTGGATGCTCCTTCCCTGAATGTTTTCAAGTGGAGGCTGGACGACCATCTTTTGGATATGTTGTAGGTATGTAGGGCAATCTTTCGGCTATGCTCCTGCAGACTGCAGAGGGTTGGACTAGATGACCTGCAAGGTCCCTTCCAACTCTAACATTCTATGATTCTATGATAAGAATATAAGAAGAGCCCAGCTGGATCAGACCAGTGGTCCCTCTAGTCCAGCATTCTGTCTCACACAGCGGCCAATCAGTTCCTCCAGAGGGCCAACAACAGGGCATAGAGGCCGAGGCCTTCCCTGATAAGAAGAGCCCTGCTGGATCAGACCAGTGGTCCATCTGGTCTAGCATCCTGTCTCACATAGTGGCCAATCAGTTCCTCCAGAAGGCCAACAACAGGGTGTAGAGGCTGAGGCCTTCCCTGATAAGAAAATCAGAAGAGCCCTGCTGGATCAGACCAGTCGTCCCTCTAGTCCAGTACCCTGTCTCACACAGTGGCGAACAGTTTCTCTGGAGGGCCAATAACAGTTGCCTCCCGGCTCTGGGACTCAGGGGATTAGTGCCTCTGAATGTGGAGGTTCCCCTCAGTCACCATGGCTAGTAGCTACTGATGGACCTCTTCTCAAAGAATCTCCCTAATCCCATTTAAAGCCATCTGTGCTTGTGGCCTTTACTACATCGCTTGGCAGCAATTTTTTTTGCGCATATTGTGCATGCGTATGCCTGGAAGTCATGGTTGACCTCTGGCGACCCTTAGTGGGGTGTGGATGTTTCAGAGTGGTGGCTTACTACTGCCTGCCTCTGCCTCCCAGCCCTGGTATTCCTTGGAGGCCATCCTTCCGAATACTAGCCAGGGTCGGCCCTGCTTAGCTTCCGAGATCTGACGAGACCGGGCTTGCCTGGGCTACCCAGCTCAGGGTGCCTGGCAGCAAATTAAGGCTGTGATTTTGCATAATCAAGCATTTGCTAAGCCTGGCCCGTGCCCACTCTGGGATCTTAATTTCACCGCCTTGGGGCCTGCCGACACTGTAAGTGGCAAAATATCCACCTCATACTCCAGGGCCCCTCCTCCCCCACTCCAATTCCTCCACTTTAATTTGCTTGGAAAAGCACCCATTAAAAACTATTAAGTCTCCTTTCTTTATCTGGAAAGTTACATTAACCTCCAGCTGTTCACGACAAATGGAAAGAAATATGCCTTCCAATTCCCCGCTGGCAAAGGCCTAATGATGTATCAGCCCTGATAACAGCCGTTAATTAAATATGTAAATCCTTCCTCCTCCCCCCCCACTCCCAAAATGCTGTAGCCCGAAACCGGCCACTCCAAACAGATTAGATTTCTAAAGCCATAACTCTCTATAACATTATGCTCTACAAATGGGGCATCGCCTTGGCTAATGGAAGAAGATTCTGTTAATAAGTTTGCAGATCAAGCTGCCTGATGCGTGTGGAGTCCTACCCACATTCTCAGGGCCTCAATTAGAGAGGGTCTTGAACAGCTGCTGTTTCAACCTGAACCCCTTCACCTTGGGTTTGCACCCTGTGCAGAGTCAAACCCGTGACACGATTTTCAGGTATGGATGGAACACCATCTGAGGCCGTGATGCTCCGTATTCTTGGTAATTGGGGGCAACAGTGGGAAGGCTTCTGGAGTTCTGGCTCTGCTGGTGGGACCTCCTGATGGCACCTGGGTTTTGGCCATTGTGTGACACAGAGTGTTGGACTGGATGGGCCATTGGCCTGATCCAACATGGCTTCTCTTCTGTTCTTATGTCTGGGGCGGTAATGTTCTGTATTCTTGGTGCTTAGGGGGGCAACAGTGGGAGGGGTTCTGGAGTTCTGGCCCTGCTGGTGGACCTCCTGATGGCACCTGGCTTTTGGCCACTGTGTGACACAGAGTGTTGGACCGGATGGGCCACTGGCCTGATCCGACATTGGCTTCTCTTCTGTTCTTATGCCATTTTTCTGCTTCTGCAGCTCAAAGTGTTACCCCATAAATCGTACACATCTTTCAATGTAATTGCTGCACCCATAAATCTTCATAGGAGGTTATAGGAAGTCCTGACCTGGATAGGCCTGGCTACCCCGATCTTATCAGATCTCAGAAGCTAGGCAGGGTCAGCCCTGGTTAGTATTTGGGTGGGAGACCTCCGAGGAAGTCCAGGGTTGCTACACAGAGACAGGCGATGGGCGTCCTCACCTCCGAATGACCCTTGCCTTGGAAACTCCACGGGGTCTTCATAAGCTGGCTGCGACCTGACAGCACTTTCCACCACCAAATTATAGGAACAGCTGGATTCTTGTCCGATAGCACCTTAGAGGCAGACAAGGTTTTCGGAGGTATGAGTTTTTAAGAGTCCCAGCCCCCTTCGCCAGAGAGCTCTGGCTCTCGAAAGTTCAAACCCCCAAAATCTGGTCTGTCTCTAAGGTTCTATTGGATGAGAATCCAGCTGTTCTGCTGCAGACCAACACGTTAGAAGAAGAGATTGGATTATACTCCACCCTTCACTTGGAGTCTCAGAGTGGCTTACAAACTCCTTCCCCTTCCCCTTCCCCTTTCCCTTCCCTTCCCCTCCCCACAACAGCCACCCTGTGAGGTAGGTGGGGCTGAGAGAGCTCTTTCAAGAACTGCTTTTTTAAGGACAGCTCTGACAGAACTATGGCTTGCCCAAGGTCATCCAGCAGCCGCAAGTGGAGAAGTGGGGAATCAAACCCGGTTCTCCCAGATTAGAGTCTGCGCACTCCTAACCACTACACCAAGCCAACATTATGCTCAGGGAATAAGAACCTCCTGGTGGTCCCCACCTCAAGAGAGGTCCAGGTGTCCTCAACCAGGGCTAGGGCTTTTCTGGCCCTGGCCTCCATCTGGTGGAATTCTCTGCCGGAGTGATTACCTTTCCGCAGGGCGTGCAAGGCAGAGATGTTCCGCCAGGCATTCGGCTGAGGGCAGCGACGGGATCGTATGACACCTGGCAGGCACTCTCGCAGACTCCACCCCCGTCCATCATAACCGCTCCCCCCCCAAGGTTGGGGAGCTGAATCTTTCCCGCCATCTGGAACGTATATTATCTTATTTATTGATGTTTTTAGATAGTTTTAATGTTGTTTTTTTGATTTAAATCACTCACTGTACGTTATTTTGTTGTAAGCTGTCCAGAGCCCTCCTTGTAGGGAAAGGCGGCCCTGGTAAATCTACTTAAATAAATAAATAATCCAAGAGGCTGTTTCTTCTGCCCTCTCCCCCTCTCCCCCTCCCCTCTAGTGCTGTGTGGGGCTCCCCCCTCAGTCGAGAACGCCTACCCCATAGGCAAGAAGAAGGAGAAGTACAGCGTCCATTCCACAGTACGCTACCAGTGTGAGGAAGGATTTGTCCAGAGGCACCTGCCCACCATTAAGTGCCATGTCAATGGGACGTGGGACCGGCCCAGAATCCTCTGCACAAAACGTGAGTGTCCCGAGAAACCGCCTGCATTTGATGCCCAGTCAGGTCGGGCAGGCTCGGAGGGTTTGCGTGAAGAGCTCGAGGGCCTTCAAACCAAGGCTGACCCGATAATGACTGTTTCTGTTGCCAGGGGGCTGGGTCGGTGGGGCTTCCCTGAGGCATCTGACCAGTCCCTGGAAAAAGGATGCGGCACTCAGCGGGCCCCCCTTGAGCCGGATTCAACCAAGCACCTCTCGTTTGGTTCCAGTTCACCTCAGTTGCATTGCTGTTGTTGATCTGGTTTGTCTGTTTTGTTTCTTTGACGCCATTTGTACATGGTCATTGCAAAAAGAGCATTGAAAAATGTATTCATTGTAAAAGGGGGGAGAGACAGGACAAGGGAAGAGAAACAGCTTCAGAAATAAAGATGCCCAAAAGGAGCAGCTAGGGTTGCCCAGTCCTCCGGTCCGGGTGGGAGTTCCCCCGATTTTTCGAGCTTCTGCCCACCAGCAGCCATCTGGCCGCCGGGAGAAGCCCTGCCCCGAACGTGGACATTGTGCGGTGGTGTCCCTGACATGATGACATCACGCCGAAGTGACGTCATCACATCGGGATGTCAGGCAGCGAAGCTCTGCTTTTGGGGCAAAACTCTATGGTTTGAAGTCAAACAGACCATAGAGTTTTGCCCAAAATGCAGAGAGTCGCCATGCAACATCCCCGACATGATGACATCACTTCCACACGATGTCATCATGTCAGAGGACTTCGTGCGATGTCTCCGTCCACCCCTGAAATGCCCCCCAAATCCCCCCGCTGGTAAGTCGAGTGGACCTGGCACCCCTAGGAGCAGCTTTGATTCAAACCAAATATACAAATCCCACTAGAAGAAAACCCCATCAAAGATTGTCAAAGCAATATATTAAACAATTATAAAGTTGGTGGTGCCAGAACAACAACATTAATGCATACTGTAATTATAATAAGGCATAAGATGCAATATTTCCTCCTTTGAAGATAAGACAGAAAGTCCATTTACTCAGTGTAACTTGATAACTTGATAGGAGGAGTCCACAAAGTCATAACATTTTCCAAACAGCCTTTGCAAAGATGCCCATTCTAGATATTTGGAAGATGCGTTTCCTTCGACTTCTTCAGTTTGCCGGCTGTGTAAGTGGAACCTGATTTCAGCAATTTCAACAGACCACAAGGTTCATAGTGTAGGAAGCGAATCATAGGTTCTCTTCTCCTAGTGGAATTTGTATATTTGGGACTCCTGTGACACTAGTCTTTTTCCCTTGTTGTTTTGATTCAAATCAGGCAGTTTTCAAAACTGAGTCTCCCCATCCTTCTAATCTTATGTTGGTTTTGCCCTGTTTTAACTTGCAGGGCAGCCCCAGCCTAGACAGCCCAGCCTCGCCCGATCTTGTCAGATCTCAGAAGCTCAGCAGGGTTGGCCCTGGCTGGCATTTGGATGGGTGGCCTCCAAGGAAGGCCAGGGCTGCAATGCAGAGGCAGGCAGGGGCCAGCCACCTCTGAACGTCTCTTGCCTTGAAAACCCTACAGGGTTACCAAAACTCAGCTGTGACTTGATGGCACTTTCCATCACCAACTAGCAGCTCTTCCCCCTGCAAAGAACCCTGGGAGTTGTAGTTTGGCAACAGTGCTATTGGAGGTTCCCTCACATTCCTCCGGGTCTGCTTGGCACAGCCTGGTAACCTGCAGGAGATAGAGAAGACGAGGACTTACTTTGTCTGTGGGGGAGGGTCACAATCAGCATCCCTGGCATGGTAACATAGCCTCCAGTGTGGCCCAGAAGTGATGTCACACAGCAAGGATAATGCTCTAGCATTTGCCTCAAACCCTATGGTTTAACCATAGAGTTTTGAATGGATGGTAGAGCGTCACCTGGTACGATAGCATCACTTGGTCGCACTGGAAGTGGCAACATCAAGCAAGAGACACTGATCATGCCGCCCTTTCAACCACCATTTTCTTCCCATGGCCCAGCTGAGTGGCATTCCAGCAGGAATGTGGGAATCCTGTATTCCTCCCACCCGCACCAAATGTTTGGGAACTAACATCCACAGACTGAGGTCCACACCCCCCCCTTTATCTTATTTGCTTTCATTTCAAATGCTTAATTAATTTTCATTGTAGAGGGGGCCGTGGCTCAGTGGCAGAGCATCTGCTTGGCATGCAGAAGGTTCCAGGTTCAATCCCTGCCATTTCCAGTTAAAGGTACTGGCAGTAAGTGATGGGAAAGACCTCTTCTGCCTGAGACTCTGGAGAGCTGCTGCCAGTCTGAGTAGGCAATAGGTCTCATTCAGTGCCGGGGTCCGACTCAGTGTCAGGCGCAGGGGTTCACGTGTCCATTTTCATTATCTTCATGACTAGCAGGGGTGAGATGGAATTTTGAAAAAATGGCTGGTTGAATTTGAACACACACCCCTTTTGATTTTCTTCTTCCGTGTCGGAAACATCCAATTCTCTCTTTGCACCAAAAGTTTCCCAATGTTTTTGCATGTGATTCTGCCTAAGCGGCCTAGAAATGGCATTCAGGAAACAACAGAAATATCCACAACGGCACCGAAAGTGAGGCACGCCCCAACCAACAACAATGCGAATCAAAATGCAAGCCCAAAAAGCCACATTGGCGCCTCCCTGGTTGTTACAGGCGTCCGTTTTTGTTATTAAATCCCGTTTAATAAATTCCGTGGGAAACATTTCCAACTGTAACTCGGTTTGTCTGCCATCCAATGTGGCGGATCATTTAGGGGTTACTCCCCATAATCAAGGGATTGTCCCAGCTACATTTCAATCCAGTGGGAGGACAGAGCCCAGGGAGGCGAACAAAAGGGAAAGCATTCATGAGCTCGTTGCCATTTTTGTCTGTTTTCATTCCCTGGCAAACAAACACACATCCATAATCTGTTGTGAAGGGAGGCGGGTGGGTAGGAAAAATAGCAAATGTTCAAAGAAGGATGGAAAGGAAACAGAGGAGTAGACAACATAAGAAGAGCCCTGCTGGATCAGATCAGTGAGGGTCCCTCTAGTTCAGCATCCTGTCTCACACTGGCCAACCGGTTCCTCTGGAGGGCCAACAACAGGGCACAGAGGCCGAGGCCTTCCCCTGATAAGAACATCAGAAGAGCCCTGGCTGGATCAGACCAGTGGTCCACCTAGTCCAGCAACCTGTCTTGCACAGGGGCCAACCAGTTCCTCTGGAGGGCCAACAACAGGGTACAGAGACCGAGTTCTGATGTTGCCTCCTGGCTCTGGGATTCAGAGGCTGACTGCCTTTGAATATGGTGGTTCCCGTTGCCACTGATAGGCCTCTCCTCCACAAATCTGTACAATCCCCTTTTAAAGCTGTCTGTGCCTGTGGCCATCACAACACCGTCTGGCAGCGAGTTCCACGCTCTAGTCACTCTCTGTGTAAAGAAGTTTTTCCTTTTGTCCACCCTGAACCTACTGCCCATCAGTTCTTTCCATTGCCTGGAGCCTCTCTCGGGGCAGGACGTGGTTGGCTTTGCCCCCACGGCAGCTGCTCTGTTCCCTAAAGCTCCATCCCTGCTCCCCCCTCCCCTTGTCTCCATACAGCCAGACGTTCCCATAGAACCCGGCGACACCACCGCCACCATCACCAGCACCATCAGCATCATCGCCACAAATCCCGCAAGGACCGGCGAAAACACCCGAAGCACCCGAAGTTGGACTGGACAGAGGAAGATGGGAACTACTTTTAAACAAGCCCCCCCAAACGAAAGCACAAACTCCCGCGACCCCCCTTTCCCCAACCCCGTCCTCCCGTCCTCCCTGGGCCCACCGAGGATGCAACAGGCTTGCGTGTACGATGGATGGAATAGTTGATGCCTTTCCTGTCCCCCCCCCCCGGTACCTTCCTAATCCTTCTCTTTTTTTCGGTTAGCCCCTGCTGTAGGACTCTGTAAGGTATGGAATGGGACCCGTGTGCAGGATTCAACGCTCTTCTGCGCGTGTACAGATTTGCAAGGGGGGGGGGCGGGCATCAGAAGAGGCGTGCTGTAAGGAACGCCTTCCCTTCAGCAAATAGTCCTTAAGGGATCGTGGCTGCACTCATATCCCACAATCCCCTAGGAATGTGCTGTGCAGTTCGTAGGGTTGCCAGCCTCCAGGTGGGTCAAGTAACAAATGCAGAAACCCTTTGTTATAACTTAATGTGTTCTATCTATAACTAATATATTATAAAGTGCATCATGTTTGTTGCTGGCCCTACAAAAGGCATACTAAGCAGCTGAAGTTCATAGACGGAGCAACAAACATCAGTGTAACTATACAAGAAAGCTTTCCCCCTTTGGAAGACTTCAAGCAAGGGGAAGCGGGCGTATAATTCTGGAAACTCCCGTTGGGGTTCGACTTTGAAAATAAGGATGTAAAATTGACTTGTAGTTATTATACTGAATGAACTGGTTGTTATTGTTTATTGCATGTAATGAATATATATACCTGTTTTAGGATATTATAATAGCACATCATGCACTTTATATTAGTTATCAATAGAACACATTAAGTTATAAAAAAGGTTTTTGCAGTGTATATATATATTTGTTACTTGACTCCTCTAACACTGCAGCTCGGGTTGCTACAGCCTCCAGGTGGGGCCCGGAGATCTCCTGGGATTACAACTGGCCTCTGGGCGACAACGATCAGCTCCCCTGGAGGAAATGGCTGCTTTGGAAGGTGGACTCTGTGGCGTGATACACTGCTGAGGTCCCTCCTGGGTTTGCCAGGTCTGGGTTAGAAAACACCTGGAGATGTTGGGGGTGGATCCAGGAGAAGGCGGGGTTTGAGGAGGGGAGGGGCCTCGGCAGGGTCCAAGGCCATAGACTCCACCCTTCAAAGCAGCCATTTCCTCCAGGGGAGCTGATCTCTGCCAGCTGGAGAACAGTTGTAAAAGCGGGAGATCTCCAGGCCCCACCTGGAGGCTGGCAACCCTAGTCCCTCCCCTCCCCATGCTCCACCCCTAAATATCCCGGCATTTCCCAGCCTTGAGTTGGCAACCCTCTCGTTTCACTTCCTCCACATTTCAGCTTTTCCTGCCAGACACAAAAGCGAGTCGCTAGCCTTCATGGCTGCAAATATTTGTCTGGAGGTCGGTACCAAAGCCCCAGATAACCGAGTGGGCTTTCCAGAGCTGATCTCCGCGTCTTCTCCCCAGGGGACAAGCAGAACCAGATTTCATTATGCAAAACAGCACAAGAGCTATGTGGAATAAATTAGGCAAACGTGCCGGCTTTGCATAATTCACGTGGGCAGCGGGAAGTGGCTCTGATGGAGGTGGAAACCGGGGAGGCCGGGCTGGGCTTACTCCCCTGGCTGGAGATCACCAGAGCCGACTGATAAATCACAGCTACCTTTGGAAGGTGTTTGTACCCCGTGGCAGCAGAATGTCAGGGCTTCTGGGCCTAATCCTTTAAAGTGGAAACATGACTTGGAGCCAGCATGGTGTACGGGTTAGTGTCAGGTTAGAACCCCAGAAACCTGCATTCAAATCCACACACATGGAGCTAAGGTTGCCAGCCTCCAGGTGGGGTCTGGAGGTCTCTCCAAATTACAACTGACCTTCAAACAGTTCTCCCCCCCCCAGAGGAAACAGCAGCTGTGAGAGCCAGTGTGATGTCGTGGACAGAGGGGCAGACTAGGATTCTGCCATGGAAGGTCGCTGGGTGACCTTGGGCCTGTCACCAAGTCTCAGCCCGGCCTACCTCACAGGATTGTTGGTGTGAGAAAAAAGAGGGAGGGCAGGATGCTATTCTGAGCCAATCTGAGTCCCAACCGCGGGGAGAGAAGCGGCAGATCAATAAATAAATGCAAATAAATGAATGCATCTTTGGAGCTCCCTTCCCCCTTCCAAGCCCAGACTCTAATCTGGGAGAACCAGGGAGAACCAGGTTTGATTCCCCACTCCTCCACATGCAGCCAGCTGGGTGACCTTGGGCCAGTCACAAGTTCTCTCAGAGTTGTTCTCTCAAGGGCAGTCCTCGAGAGAGCTCTCTCAGCCCCACCTACCTCACAGGGTGTCTGTTGTGTGGGGGGAAGGGAAAGGAGATTGTAAGCCGCTCTGAGACTCCGAGTGAAGGCTGGGGTATAAATCCAATCTCCTCCTCCTCCTCCTCCTCCTCCTCCTCTTCTTCTTCTTCTTCCCAAACTCTGCCTTCCCCAGGCTTCACTCCCAATTCTTCAGGAATTTTCCAGTCCAGTTTTGGCAACCATACGTGAAACTCACTGTCCACGGATGGTCTTTTCCTCCTCCATGAATTCCCCTTATCCCCTTTCAAAAGCAGGGCAAGCTGCAGGTCACTGGTCCGTCCTGGAAATGGCCCCAAAATATCCAGGGGGGGGGATAAGGTTACCAGCTCCGGGTCGGGAAACGCCTGGAGGTTTGGGGGCAGGGCCTGGAGCGGGCAGGGTTTGGGGAGGGGAGGGACTTCAGGAGGGCTGAACGCCAGGGGGTTTGACACTCCAAAGCAGTCGGTTTTTCTCCAGGGGAATTGTAGTCTGGAGAACAGCTGAGGTTCCAGGTGATGTACAGGCCTCCCCTGAAGGCTGGCAACTGTGTCAGGGAAGAAGGTAAAGGAATCACCGTCAGAAAAGACGTCTCCGCTTCCATAAAGACACACAGAAAGACAAATTAAGGCCCTCAGTTTGGCTAATCCCCCGTGCCACAGGGAGCTCTTGCCTTGAGAGAGAAAAGGGCCCAGGCCAAACTTAGGGTTGGCAGCTCTGGGTTGGTTGGGAAATGCCTGGAGATTTGGAGGGTGGAGCCTGAGGAGGGTGGGGCTTGGGGAGAGGCGGGACTTCAGTGGGGTCCTCCTTCCAAAGCGGCCACTTTCTCCAGGGGAGCTGACCTCTGTCGCCTGGGGACCCAACTGTAAAAGCGGGAGACCTCCAGCCACCACCTGGAGGCTGGCAACCCTAGCCGAAATCCAGTGCCAGCTGACCAGGCACGAGTAGGGTTGCCAGGTCTGGGTTGGGAAATACCTGGAGACGTTGGGGGGTGGATCCAGGAAAGAGCGGGGTCTGGGGAGGGGAGGGGCCTCGGCAGGGTACAACACCATGGAGCCCACCCTCCAAAGCAGCCATCTCCTCCAGGGGAGCCAATCTCAGTTGTAAAAGTGGGAGATCTCCAGGCCCCGCCTGGAGGCTGGCAACACTAGGCATGAGCTTCCCAAAACAGCCCCAGGCTGAATTCAGAAGCCTTTACCTGGAGCTGAATCTAAGCTTCCAGATGTGGGCTGCTGGCCTCTGGATCTAGAAAATAAAAGGGAGTAGCTACATTCTCCCCCAGGACTGTCTATTAACCCCCCCCACACACACACACACACACACTTCAAGTCAGAAGAGATGAAATGCTCAGAAATCCAGAACTGGATCATCCCAGTGAATGCTAGATAGTATTTTCTGCCATGTAGGTCCCCAATCTTGTCCGCAGTTGTGCATGTCACGGGTTGTGTGTATGAGCCATTCCGCTCAGACACCGCTTTGGTAACTGCACCCCCGCCCCTATTCATGAAACCCTCTCCTCAGCCAGTTTGGTGTAGTGGTTAAGTGCGCAGACTCTAATCTGGGAGAACCAGGTTTGATTCCCCACTCCTCCACTTGCACCTGGCTGGATGACCTTGGGCAAGCCGTAGTTCTGAGAAGAGCTGTTCTTGAAAAAGAGCAGTTTCTGTCAGAGCTCTCTCAGCCCCGCCTACTTCACAGGGTGTCTGTTGTGGGGAGGGGGTGGAAGGGAAAGGAGTTTGTAAGCCACTCTGAGACACCTTTGGGTAGTGAAGGGTGGGCTATAAATCCAACCTCTTTGTCTTCTTCTTCCCCTCCCCCTCACGGACTGGGTTCAAATCAGTGCCACATGAAGCCGAAACGGCTTTTGAAGAAACCCGGCAGGCTCCAGAGTCTCTGTCACACCATTCGTTCATCCTAGGATTACCAACCTCCAGGTAGTTGAAGCCAAAAATGAGAGATCACGGGAAGAAGTGGAACTCCAAAAACAACATCTGTGATAAAAATAACAAAGAGTCAATAAAGATGAGCTGCAAAAACATCTACTGAAGTAATTCTGTTATCACTCACACGCTAACGAATACAGCAGACCTTGGGTTCTGTTATTGGAGAGTCAACATGGAACGTTTCCATCAAGAGTTGATAAGTAGTAAGTGATAAGAACTGGGATTGCTTACACGCTCAGATAAAGCAAATATTGTGAAACAAATGTTTACATTGCGCAGTATTCGTTGGCGTGTGAGTGATAACAGAAGAAAATCTCTTACAGAATTACCGAATTACTTCAGCAAATGTTTTTGCAACTCATCTTTATTGGCTCTTCGTTATTTTTATCACAGATATTGTTTTTAGCGTTCAACCTCCAGGTAGTACCTGGAGATCTCCTGAATAATAACCGGTTCCCAGACCCCGCCCTCTCCAGGCTCCACCACCCCCCAACCTCCAGATGTTTCCCAACCCAGACTTTCTATGTCTGGAGCCCCCCCCCCCCGCACACCTTTCATATGAGAAGATGCTGCCTTTGAAGCCACCGCATCTTCCAAGGCAGAACGGGGGTTTCCAGGCTGCTGGCCCTTGAGCAACCTCCTCACCCACACAAACCAGGCTGGTTCCTACTGGGGAAAGCCCCGCACGTTCCAAAAGCAGCGTCTCCTGCCTTTGTCCTAGAGGCCTCCTGTCCATTTTTTCCTTCCATTGTAAGCATATTTCGTAGTTTTCTGGAACAAGTGACATCTCTTAACCAACAAGGGGACAGGACTGCTGCTTGTCACCTAGCCAAGGTGCCCACTGGCATGGCTGCGATGGGGGCAAGGACCCAAGCTGCAATCCAGCAAGTCTCCAGTTTGAATCTTGCCTCTGCCACAGGGCTTTGATAAGCTTCCTCCTTGTGCCCCATAGGGATGCCAATCCCCAGTCAGGGGCAGGGGATCCCCTGGTTTGGATCCCCTCCCCCACTTCAAGGCTGTCAGAAAGTGGGGAGGGTGGCCGCTGGCCACTCCATTATACCCCATGGAGACCAGTCCCCATAGCGTATAATGGAGAATTGATCCAAGGGTATCTGGGGCTCTGAGGGGGCTGTTTGTTGAGGTAGAGGCACCAAATTTTCAGCATAGCTGGTGGTGCCTCTCCTGGAAAAAAACCCAAAACCCTAAGTTTTAAAAAGATTGGACCAGGGGACCCAATTCCTTGAGCCCCAAAAGAAGGTGCCCCCACCTCCATTATTTCCAATGGAGGGAAAGCATTTTAAAAGAATGCAGTCCCTTTAAATGTGATGGCCAGAACTCCTTTTGGAGTTCAATCGCCTAGTGACATCGCAAAAGTGATGTCATATCCTTGCTCCAGGCCCCACCCCCAAAGTCTCCTGGCTCCACCCCCAAGGTCCCCAGATATTACCTGAGTCGGACCTGGCAACCCTACTGTATGTCCACACGGTTGCCAGCCTCCAGGTGGTGGCTGGAGATTTCCTGGGATTACAACTGAACTCCAAGCCACAGAGATGAGTTCGTCTGGAGAAAATGGCCGCTTTGGAAGATGGACTCTACGGCATCTTACTCCACTGGAGTCCCTCCCCTCCTCAGACTCCACCCCCCAAAAAAAAATCTCCAGGAATTTTCCAGCCTGGAGCTGGCATCCTTCCTTGTCCTGAGACCCTGCAGACCCCCCCCCAGCAGGCCGAGAAGACCACCTGATGCTGCATAATGGACCTTTACATTTTCACAGACACCAATGTCATACCCACCTATGTAAACGTGGCCCCTTCTATTCTGTCCTGAAAAGACGTCATGTTTGAAATTTGGGGGGTTCCCGGTGCGTTTGTGGCAGAGTGCGCCCCTGTGCGCTGGAGCGAGTGCATGTGGAGTGTGGCTCAGCACCATAACCGCAGTCTCCAGAATCCCTCCTCGTGTGTCCCGTCACCCCCCCTCCAGCCTTGTGGTGTTTCCAAAACAAAAAGGGGGAGGGTGGGGGGGGAGAAAACCCTTCGCGGATTCTGTACTGCTGGACATTTTAATAAAAATTTTTTAACAGTTCCTAAGACCATCTGCTTGTTTTTCTTTCTTCGCTGCCTCTCAGCAGGGCTTCCGAGGGCGGCTGGGTTTTCACGCCGTGGTCTGTTTCACACAGTTAATTTGAAACCGTGGACCGGGCCTGTCTCCCCAACAGACAATTAAAATCCCTCCCCCTGCGGATTTCCATTTAAATGAACCTTTTAATAAGGGGTGGGGGGAGAGAGAAACGATATGTCATTTTTCAGCTGTCCAGGTAGCCGGCCTGAATCCTGCGTGCAAACTGAAGTTGTGCCGAATGCTGTGAGCAAATGAAGGGGCTGGATCGGGCCCACACTTCCCTTTGAGGCTTGCTCAGAAAACAGTTCTGGGGCAGGCTGGGCCCCCCATGCTTCCTCCATCGCCACCTCATCTACGTCCCACATGCCCTGCTTTGGTCTCTGGGGTTGGACAATCAGGGCTAAAAGGAGCGGGAGAGTCTCCAGTATCTCCCTCTGCCCCAGGCCGGAAGCTATGGTGGAGCCTCCCGGGGCCTGCCCCCCCAACTTCCTCCCAAGGCCCCACGACTTTGGGGAAGAAGTGGGGGGGCCGCGTGTGCCTGCATTACTAGCTGCGAGTGCAGGCGTGCGGCCCCTGCTTCTCCCCCAAAGCATTTAAGGTAAAGGTAAAGGTTCCCTTGCTCGAAAGCCAGTCGAATCCGACTCTAGGGTTGCGGTGCTCATCTCCGTTTCAAAGCTGAAGAGCCAGCGCTGTCCAAAGACGTTTCTGTGGTCATGTGGCCGGCATGACTAAACACCAAGGCGCACGGAACGCTGTTACCTTCCCACTGAAGTGGTACCTATTTATCTACTTGCAATTTCTTGCTTTCGAACTGCTAGGTTGGCAGGAGCTGGAACTAGAGACAGGAGCTCACCCTGTCATGCGGCACCCGGGTCTCGAACTGCTGAACTACTGACCTTCCAGAGCCTGCAGTTCAGCGTCTTAACCACTTGAGCCACCGCAGCTCCCTTTAAATTTAAAGGGATCCTTTAAATGCTTTGGGGAAAAAGTGGGGACCACACAATTCCACTCCAAGCCACGAATTCATGGCTTGGAGTGCAGGTGTGTGCAGCCTCCCCCACTTCTCAAAAGCATTTAAAGGGACCCTTTAAATGCTTTGGGGGAAAAGCGGGGGGAAGTGGGCTTTGGCCAAAGTGTGATCCAACATCTTTGATACATAAAGCGTGCGGCAATTCACATCCTGAACAAAGGCATTTTGGGAATTTCAGTGCTCCCCAACTTTTTAAAAGGCCCCCCACATTAAAAAAATCCTGGCTAAGGGCCTGCTCTGTCCACGAGAAGGGGGGCTGTGCCGGAGATCTCGGTGATGCCGTTGGACCCTCCGGGCTGTCTTCCATTTCATAAGAACATAAGAGAAGCCAATGTTGAATCAGGCCAATGGCCCATCCAGTCCAACACTCTGTCACACAATGGCCAAAAATACCAGGTGCCATCAGGAGGTCCAGCAGTGGGGCCAGGACACGAGAAGCCCTCCCACTGTTACCCCCCCCCTCAGCACCAAGAATACTGTGCATCACTTGCCCCAGACCGAGAGTTCCTATCTATACCTTGTGGCCAATAGCCACTGATGGACCTCTGCTCCATATGTTTATCCAATTCCCTCTTGAAGCCGTCCATGCTTGTAGCTGCCGCCACCTCCTGTGGCAGTGTGTTAATCACTCTTTGGGTGAAGAAGGACTTCCTTTTATCCGTTCTAACCCAACTGCTCAGCAATTTCATGGAGTGCCCATGAGTTCTTGTATTGTGAGAAAGGGAGAAAAGGACTTCTTTCTCCACCTGCTGTATCAATTATTGTTGTTGTTGTTTTAGACCAGGCAATGACCTGTACATAATTATTTTGAGGGAATGTCTAAAAGAAGGGCATCTCTGGGCTTAAGAACACAAGGACATAAGAGAAGCCAATGTTGGATTACTCAACTCTCACTTTGCGTCGGTCTTTAACCGTAAAGTGAGCTGTATACAAACTGAAGAATGCAGGGCATATGAAGGAAAGGGGAACTGTCAGTTCAGAATAAGTAAGGAAATGGTTAGAGAACATCTAGCTGCCTTAAATACTTTCAAATCTCCAGGGCCAGATGGCTTGCATCCGAGGGTGCTAAAAGAAATTGCAGATGTTATTTCAGAGCCTCTGGCTATAATCTTTGAGAGGTCCTGGAGTACGGGTGTTGTGCCGGAAGACTGGAGAAGAGCGAATGTTGTCCCAATCTTCAAGAAGGGGAAAAGACGGACCCGGGAAATTATAGGCCTGTCAGTTTGACATCAATACCTGGGGAAATTCTGGAGCAGATTATTAAACGCTCTGTCTGTGAACACCTTGAACAAAATGAGTTAATTGGTAATAGCCAGCATGGGTTTATGAAGAATAAGTCATGCCAGACTAACCTTATCTCCTTTTTTGACAGAGTTACTAAAATGGTTGACTCTGGCAATGCCGTGGATATAGCGTATCTAGATTTCAGTAAAGCATTTGACAAAGTTTCTCATGATATCCTTGAGGATAAGCTGGTTAAGTGTGGGCTGGATGGCGCAACCGTTGGGTGGATTCATGGTTGATTGAAAAATCGTACCCAACGAGTGCTGGTAAATGGCTCTGCGTCTACGTGGAGGGAAGTCTCGAGTGGAGTACCCCAGAGCTCCGTCCTAGGCCTGGTGTTATTCAATGTTTTTATAAATGACCTGGATGAAGACATAGAAGGAATGCTTATCAGATTTGCAGATGACACGAAGCTGGGTGGGATTGCTAATTCTGAAAAAGACAGAGTCAGGATTCAGAAGGATCCTGATAGGCTGGAACAGTGGGCTGAGACAAATAAAATGAATTTCAATAGAGGTAAGTGCAAAGTCCTACACTTAGGTACAAAAAATCAAAGGCACAGATATAGAATGGGAGGGACTTGGCTTGACAGCAGCACATGTGAAAGGGATCTAGGTGTTATGGTTGATCACAAACTAAACATGAGCCTGCAGTGTGATGCGGCTGTGAAGAAAGCTAATGCAATCTTAGGATGCCTTAGCAGAAGCATTGTGTCCAGATCACGGGAGGTGGTAGTTCCTCTGTATTCTGCTATGGTCAGGCCCCACCTGGAGTACTGTGTCCAGTTTTGGGCACCACACTTTCAGGAAGGATGTTGACAAACTCGAGCGGGTCCAGAGGAGGGCGACCAGGATGGTGAGAGGGTTGGAGTCCAAGTCTCATGAGGAAAGGCTGAGGGAGTTGGGTATGTTTAGCCTGGGAAAGAGAAGGTTTAGAGGGGACATGATTGCAGTCTTCAAGTATTTGAAGGGCTGTCATGTAGAAGATGGAGTGGATCTATTCTCTCTTGCTCCGGATTGCAAGACTAGATCTAATGGGTGGAAATTACAAGGGAGTCATTACCGGCTTAATATCAGGAGAAACTTCCTGACTGTAAGAGTGGTTGAGCAGTGGAACAGACTGCCTCGGATGTGGTGGATGCTCCTTCGCTGGACGTTTTCAAGAGGAGACTGGACAACCATCTTTTGGGTATGTTGTAGGTATGTAGGGGTTTCGGCTGTGTTCCTGCAGAGTGCAGGGGTTGGACTAGATGGCCTGCAAGGTCCCTTCCAACTCTAACATTCTATGATTCTATGATTCTATGGATCAGGCCAATGGCCCATACAGTCCAACATTCTCTCACACAGTGGCCAAAAACACCAGGTGCCATCAGGAGGTCCAGCAGTGGGGCCAGGACACTAGAAGCCCTCCCATTGTTGCTCCCCCCAAGCACCAAGAATACAGAGCATCCCTTGCCCTAGCCTGAGAGTCCCTATCTATGCCTTGTGGCTAATAGCCACTGATGGACCCCTGCTCCATATGCTTTTCTAATTCCCTCTTGAAGCCGTCCATGCTGTTTTCTCTCTGGATGCCAAACTGCCCATCTGTGTGAGGGGGTCTGACTGCTGACAGTCTGGCCACCAGCAGTTACGGTTGCCAGATCTGGGTTGAGAAACATCTGGAGTTTTGGGGGAGTGGAGCCTGGGGCGGGTGGGGGAGGAACCTCAGCAGGGTATAATTCAATGCATTCCTCCTGGGTAAATGACCTTTGTTGTCCGGAGGCCAGTTGTAATTTCGGGAGATCTCCAGCCACCACCTGGAGGCTGGCACCCTAAGTTACGGTTGCACCCTCACCACAGAGGTGTGGATGCGCCCTCCTCGACCAGCTGTGCTGGCGTCAAACTGCTTTCCCGGAAGTCTTCGGCAGTCGTCTGGAGTCTTCTGAGAGGGGGGCTTCTTCTCACACTCCTTGGAGTCCGTTCGTGCTCAGGAAAGCCAGGAAAGGGGCGCCCGTTTGAACGGGCGCCCCTTCCGCCGGCTGGAGACGGGGGGGGGAAGCCAGGGAAGGAGCGCCCGTTTGAACGGGTGCCCCTTCCCTCCCAGCCCCAGCGCCAGCTGAAGACGGGGGGGGAGCGCCGGCTTTCCTGAGCACGCCGCAGTAGCGGCGTGCTCAGGAAAGCCAGGAAAGGGGCGCCCGTTTGAAGGGGCGCCCCTTCCCTCCCAGCGCCGGCTCACGGGGGGCGGGGCGGGGGCGCTTTGGCGCCCCTGTGGACCCCAGCGCCCTAGGCGAGCGCCTAGCTCGCCTAGTGGGCGAGCCGGCAGTGTCTGTTACACAGGAATTTCAAAGGGAGATTAGAGGCTGCTGAACTGCAAGAGATCATGAAGCTCAAGGCGATGCAAACTCCTGGACTGAACTGAGACCTACTTCTGTCATGTCACCCCTCAGCCGCCATTTCTCCAAGCTAAAGAGTCCCAAGCGCTTTAACCTTTCTTCAAGATATGAGGCTGTGATATATGAGGGTCAAGCTAACAAAATAAGTTGTTATAAAAATATTATGGTGTACATATTAGTGAAACTTTCAGCTCTCTGCGTCAAAAGTTTTAAGAGTCTGATATCTGGATCATTTCTTTTAACCTATTTTTATCTTTTACTAATGTGTACGACGTTAATAAATATTTGTATTTTTATAACAACTTATTTTGTTAGCTTGAACCTCATATATCACAATCACAGATCAGTTCCCCGGGAGAAAATGGCCACTTTGGAAGGTGGACTCTGTGCCATCCTACCCTATTGAAGCCCCTCCCTCTCCAAATCCCGCCCTCCTCAGACTCCAACCCCCCCCCCCGAAATCTCCAGGTATTTCCTAACCTGAAGCCAGCAACCTTCGGCTAACTATCAAAGCAGCTTCACTGGATCAGACCAGACCAATAGTCCTTGGAGTCCAACAGCCTGTCCCAGACAATGGCTCAAATATCGCTCCCAGAGGCCAAAGAGTGACCACTCTTAGCCCCTCACCCCACCCCTGCAAGGAAAACCAGCCTCCTTTCTGGCTGCTGAGCGTGGCTTATTCCATTTTCTGGAGAAAAAAAACCTCTTTGAGACAAATGAGAAGCTTGTATTTTTTAGAAACAAAAACAAAGCTGCTTAGCTCTCTGGTCCATTCCATGAATAAATGACACATAACAAAAGGATGCAGACGGGCTCAATTTACATCACTCTGGATGGAGGAGCCTTCAGCCTACAGTTAAAAGTAAAGGTTAAAGGTTTCCCTTGCTTGAAAGCCAGTTGATTCCGACTCTAGGGGGTGGTGTTCACCTCTGTTTCCAAGCCGAAGAGCCAGCGCTGTCCGAAGACGTTTCTGTGGTCGAGTGGCCGGCATGACTAGACGCTGAGGTGCATGGAATGCTGTCACCTTCCCACCAAAGCGGTACCTATTTGTCTCCTTGCAATTTCTTGCTTTCGAACTGCTAGGCTGGCAAGAGCTGGGGCCAGAGACGGGAGCTCACTCCGTCATGTCACTCCGTCAAACAGCACTCGGGTCTTGAACTGCCGAACTGCCGACCTTCCAGTCTGCAGCTCAGCGTCTTAACCTCTGAGCCACCCCCAGATGGGACCAGGAGATCTCCTAGGGTTACAACAGATATCCAGATGATAAATATCAGTTCCCTTGCAGACTATAGCTGCTTTGGAGGATGGGCTCTTACGGCACCATTCCCCACCGAGGCCCCTCCCCTCCCCAAAATGCCGCTTTCCCCAGGCTCCACTCCCAAATCTCCAGTTATTTCCCAACTTAGAGTTGGCAACCCCATGTCTCCCCCCCACACACAGCTGTGATTGTACTCCTCTGCAATGCATGACGGGCGTGACAACGCTCACCGAGGCTTGTTTTTAATCAGGACTGTCGATTGTAACAAGGCAAAGGCGTCCAATATTTTACAGAACCAGTACAGGGTGGGGGGGGGAGAAAGAGAGGGGGGAGTTGCCCGTTTGCTCCCAGCGACCTCCAGGCCAAATCCCGCTCAGGGCTCTCCGACAGCAATACTAAAGCCTGTTACTGGAAGAAGAAGAAGAAGAAGAAAAAGAAGAAGAAATTGGATTTATACCCCGCCCTTCACTACCCAAAGGAGTCTCAGAGTGGTTTACAAACTCCTTTCCCCACCACAGACACCCTGAGAGGGAGGTGGGGCTGAGAAAGCTCTGACAGAAACTGCTCTTTTTCAATAACGGCTCTGCCAGAACTATGGCTTGCCCAAAGTCATCCAGCAGGTGCAAGTGGAGGAGTGGGGAATCAAACCCGGTTCTCCCAGATTAGAGTCCGCGCACTTAACCACTACACCAAAAGAGATTGGATAAATATCCTGTCCTTCACTTGGAGTCTCAGAGCGGCTTATAATCTTCTTTCCTTTCCCCTCCCCACAACAGACACCCTGTGAGACAAGTGGGGCTGAGAGAGCTCTTTCGAGAACTGCTCCTGAGAGAACAGCTCTGACAGAACTTGTGACTGGCCCAAGGTCACCTGGCTAGCTGCATGTGGAGGAGGCATGGGGAATCAAACCTGGTTCTCCCGAATTAGAGTCTGTCACTCTTAACCGCTACACCCAACTGGCTTGCTAGCATTTATCCCAAGTGAACTTTGTACCCTTTTGAGGGCAGGAGGACGGCGACATGAGCTAGCTCCCTGGAGGGGGCTCTACCCTCAACTGCTAGGTTGGCAGGAGCTGGGGCCAGAGACAGGAGCAGTTTGGTGTAGTGTTTAGGAATGCGGACTCTGATCGGGGAGAATTGGATTTGATTCCCCACTCCTCCACTTGCAGCTGCTGGATGACCTTGGGCAAGCCATAGTTTTGGCACAGCTGTTCTTGAAAAAGAGGAGTTTCTGTCAGAGCTCTCTCAGCCCCACCTACCTCCCAGGGTGCCTGTTGTGGGGAGGGGAAGGGAAAGGAGTTTGTAAGCCGCTCTGAAATACCTTTGGGTAGCGAAGAGCAGGGTATAAATCCAATCTCTTCTCTTCTCCTTCAGGAATTTCGCAGCTCAACGTTGGCAACCCTAGCTGGAGAAGCTTTCCTGATGGCCACGCTACTGAAGTTGTCCTGGGATTGATTCTGCGGGCAACCTGCCTTGACCTTCCCCCTATCGACAGACCCCTGAGCTTGACCTCTTGTACCCCAGTCCCTTCCCTTCTGATTAGGGAATGGGGTGGAATGTTTGGTGGAATGGGGGGAAGGGGGGAAAGAAGGTGGCCACTCTTGCCTGAAATCAAGCCCACCCATCCCTTGTCGGAAGTCAACCCCCCTACATTTGCAAAGTGCTGTTCGTCTACTGGTCCCTTGGTAGATCCACGAGAGCTAATGAAGAATACATCCTTGTCCCCCAAAGGGGTTACAATCTTATGCAGTGAGCCAAGTAATGAACAAGGCGGACAGCATTTTGAGGGCTGCCGGAGGTGAAAGGAAACTGAACAAGGCGCCTGTGGCCCAAGGCGGGGAGGGTAGTGGTGAGACGCGCCCCCCACCCCCGTTTCGAATCCCTGTGGGGGGCTTTCCGACAGGATCATGCAAAAGAGAGAAGCAGACCCTCGCTCAAACAGTGGTTCTCTCGGCAGCAGTGCACGAGTCTCTGTTTCTGCCGGACGCCACCAGATCTTTAAAAAGTCAAGGGAATTCTTTGTCAGGGTTGACTCCGCACGTCCCCCCTTTTGTTTCTTCGAAACCCAAAGAAATTCCTCTGCAAAGCTTTACCGGAAACCCAAAGAAATTCCTCTGCAAAGCTTTACCGGAAGCGTTAACAAGAGCAAATTGCGAGAGAAGCCAAGACAAGCCCCTCCGTTTTCCCATGGGGGGAGGGGGCAGGCGGGCAGAAGAATGAGCAGCCAGATACAAGCAGCCAGACCCAAGCTGGACTGCTGGGCGGCCTGGGCGGTTCCAGCACATGAATCGAATCAGACACTGTCCTGTTCTGAGCTCTGCAACCGGTCCCTCCGGGCAGGGTCCCCTCACTCAACGGGGTTGCCGCAGAAATCCCCCCCGATGGCACTCCAGAAGAGAAAGGAAGGGGGCAGATCTCCTCGCAGGCCAGTGGTCGTGCCGTGACCCCTATCTTGCCCCCCCTACACCTGGAAGGGCTTCCACTCCCCCAGGCCGTCTTTCCCCTTCTTCTTGGGCTCCGTGCCGTCGGCGGCCTTGTAGCAGTAGACGCCAAAGAGTTTGTATTTCTTGTCCGGGAAGCCCAGGTTGCGCACCCCTGGCTCCCGGCCTCCGCACCGAGACCGCGGGTTGACAATGGGGTAGCGGATGCTGCCGTCGCTCAGCCAGCCCGCCTCGCACTTGTCCAGTAGCTGGGTCTTCCAGGCGGCGTAGAGCTGGCCCACCTTGGCCATCGCGGCACCGCTCTTCTTGCAGGCCTGGGCGGCTTCCGGGAAGCTCAGCTTCCGGTAGGTCTTGAGGAAGTAGACTTTGCCTGAAAGGGAAGGCGGAGAGGGGAGAAGTGAGGGAGAGGCCGAAGGGCGGAAGGGCAGCCGGACCTGGGGTTGCCAGCTCTGGGCAGGGAAATTCCTGGAGATTTGGGGGTGGGTGGAGCCTGGAGAGGGGAGTGTTCAGGGAAGGGAGGGAGCGCAGCCGAGATGGGATATAAGGCTGCCCCACTCTTCACTACCCAAGGGAGTCTCAGAGCAGCTCACAATCTCCTTTCCCTTCCCCTCCCCACAACAGACACCCTGTGAGGTAGGTGGGGCTGGGAGAGCTCACCTGAGAGAACTTGTGACTGACCCAAAGTCATACCAGCAGTTGCATGTGGAGGAGTGGGGAATCAAACCTGGTTCTCCCAGATTAGAATCACGTACCACTACACCAAACTCTTTTGTGCTGGAGACCTGCTGCCAGTCAGAGGGGAGAACAGATTAAACCCCTTGAGGCCACGAAACTGCACTTGCCAGCCAATGCTCCCTCTAAGTTGCAGAGTCCTGTGATCAAAGATTCCACTTTGTGAGCTCCTGCCATTAAAGTTGTGAGAGAGCGATTCGGCTCCTGCATAAACCAGTTCACTCTGGAGCCATCCTTCCTGAGCTAGGACAAAAATGTGTGAGCCGGAGGCTAAAAAAACTGTGATCTTAGCTCACACTAACTCAGCTTAGAGGGAACACGGCTTGCCACCTTTCTAGAGGCGGACACCTGTTTTCCACAGTGTTGCCAGCTCTGGGTTGGGACATGCTGGGAGATCTTGGGGGTGGAGCCTGGGGTGGGCGGGGTTTGGGGAGGGGAGGGACCTCAGCAGAGTACAATGCCATAGGTACAACTTCCAAAGCAGCCATTTTTTTCCAGGGGAGCTGATCTCCGTTGCCTGGAGATCCTTTGTAATTCCAGGAGATCTCCAGGTCCCACCTGGAGGCTGCACGCCAAAGAGAGAGATCACAGGATGGGAAGTTGAAAAGAAGCAAACAACCGTGATATAGTATGCCAAAAAGGCCTATTTAAGTAAAACAACTCCTTTGTGTTTGTGTGCTTTGTAAAGTTTATATCTCTGCTACCTGGCATTACCTTTCATGACACACGTGGCCCGGCCCAACAAGGTCTCATTTGTGTCAGATCCGGCCCTCATAAGAAATGAGTTCGACACCCCTGGCCTAGAGCATCCCTGCCAAGTGTTGGTGCAGCCGCTGCTCAAAGACTGCCAGTGCGGGGGAGCTCACCACTTCCCCAGGCAGCTTATTCCACCTGGAACCTCCCAACTTCTAAAAATACTTAGCGGTTGCCCAGAAAGATGCCTGTGGGCAACACGGTGCCCCTGGGCACCATGTCGGGGACCCCTGGTGTAAATTCTCACTGTACTGTTATGCTTAAAAACCTGATCGTATGAGTTGCTCCAGAGATATTTTATATGGAATTTTCCTAAGCCCACAACTAACCTACCTAACAGGGCTGTTTTAAGGCTAAAGGAGGTGGGGAAATCAATTAGAGACCAGATTCTCCAAGAGGCAAATAGGAAAACTCTGACTGTAGTAGGTGAGGAAATAAAAATTTTGAAAGATATTCCTTGGCGTGTCAGAGAAAGGCGTCATAAGTATAGCACGTTGGTGGAGTTATTAAAGAAGAATCAGATCCAATACAGATGGCTCATTCCAGAGGGGTTGTTGTTCACGTACAGAAGTCAAAGATTTAAGATAGACTCCACCTTCAAGCTTGACAATTTTCTGGAAAGAAACGGCGAAGATCTTGGTTGGCAAAGACCAGATGAGGGCAAACCTGAATCAGAAGAGCAAGACCAGGAAGAAGAAGATGAAGGAAATAAAGAATGTGGCAATGACTCGGACGACCAGGCACCCGCCTCGCAGAAGAAAAAAGACCACAAGAAACGCCAATTAAGTTACAAAACGGACTCCCAAATCCAAACAAGGTTACAGCTGAGGGGGATGTGTTTTTCCCCAACTTAAACCATACTTTAAAGGGGGTGATTTGTGTACCTGGCTTACAAAATAACTTGTTAAGCATTATGAGTTTGGACACTGCAGGGTTCCAAGTGGTATTAGCTAACAAAGAGTGCAAAATTATGAAAGCTGGTAAAGTGTGTGCAATAGGCAGGTTGCAAAATAATGTTTATGTGTTGAACAACACTAAAGAAAATGTACAAACTGTTACCAATGTTAACCCCCATAATAACTGTCAACATTTGTTACACCGTCGTCTAGGTCATGTGAGTTTCAAAACTATTCAAAAGACCCTGGCCCTGACAGGCCAAGAGGGAGTAAAAGAGTGTAAAAACTACCTAGACTGTGAAATATGTAAGATGGCAAATTCTAAAGCGTTTCCAGTCACAAAACAGAGCTTGAGAGAGTCTCAAAAGCCTTTGGCTTTGGTTCATATGGATGTGGTTGGTCCTTTTCCAAAAAGCCATTCGGGTAACAAATATGTTCTCATTATTACTGATGACTGGTCAAGATTTTGCTGGGTGTATGTGATGAAGTACAAGTCTGATGTCTTCTCAACCTTTAAATATTGGTATAAAAGAGTAAAGAACCAGTTTGGCAATGTGCTAGCCATCCAAACTGACATGGGAGGGGAATTTACCTCCAATATCTTTGAGCACTTCCTACAACAAAAGAGAATAAAACATAGGGTTGCCAATGTTTGTACTCCAGCAGAAAATGGTGTAGCCGAGCACAAAGGCGGGGTTCTTCAGAACATGATGTATGCAATGTTGAAGGACTCTGGCCTGGGTATTGAGTTTTGGGCTGAGGCAATGAAAAATGCCTGTTATGTAAGCAACTGGATTTATTCACGCTCTATAGAGGATATCCCATACAGGTTAATGTACAACCGTTTACCAAATCTTGAATACCTAAGGGTTTTTGGCTCCAAAGCATGGGTAAATATACCTCTTGAGCGCAGGAGGAAAGGGGGAGCCAAAGCCAGGAAATTGGTCTTCCTTGGTTACCAGTCTGGCATGAAGACCTATAGATTTGCTGATCAGTTCAACAAAGTGAGTTTCAGCAGGTCTGCCTCTTTTTGTGAGCATGAAAACTGGGGAAAGATTCATGCAAACGAAGTACCACAAATGGTTGCTTTACCTAGCTCTGATGTCACTGAGGGTGTCAGTAATGAGCCTGTGATCAAACAAGAGCAACAACCTGTAAATGTGCAGTCTGATGGTGTGCAAAATGAGAAAGTACTACCAAGGGTTTCTATGCGCAGTACTAAGGGCATACCACCTGTAAGATATGGCTATGATGTCAATCATGTTTTCATTAAGGAGCCTCAAACCTACCATGAAGTATTGCAAATGCCTACAGTTGAAAAGGAGGCTTGGTTTCAGAGTGGCCCTCGTAAAAGCAGGGCAAAATAACATGAGAGTGGATCTTTTGGCAAATGCATCCATTTCTGAGAAAGTTTACATAGCACAAACTTGCTAGTGTTGTGTGCAGTTAGAATGGGTTTTACAACTGCTAACTGGCTTCAATGTAAACTATGTATTACCTGTCAATGTTTTCTGTGACAATGTGGCTACACAACAGCTGGCTGATACACAGAGTATTAGAGTAAGAAGCAGGCACATTAACATAAGGTACATGAATGTTAAAGATGTACTACAACGAGGTTTAATTAAGTTAACCTATTGTGCATCCAAGTCAAACGTAGCTGACTTGTTTACCAAGTGCCTTGATGTAAAAACGTTTACTGATTTGAAGATCAAATTGAACATCCAGATGCAGACTTAAGGGGGAGTGTTGAGACCCACATGTCTTGTAAGTCTGGCTAGATGTATTTGATCTAGTGACAGGTAGCTGTCAGCCAGGAATCTCTGTAAGAGCTGGCTATAACCGGTTCAGGGCAGTCTTGCCACTGCTATCACAGTGACTCAGCACTGAAGCCTGATTGGCTGGTGTTTGTATAAATGTACAGTGAGTGATGTACAGTTTCTCCTCCTCATTTGTATGATTGCAGCAGAGCACTTTGACACTCTGTTTGATGGTGGCTGTGGTGTGTAAATAAATGTATATAGTTTGCACCTAGCTGAAGCCTCCAGTATTTATTTGGATACTCGCACTCTCTTCTGGCCCACTCCGTGCCTACCACTTCCGCTATTCGAACCCGTGACAGAGAGAAGAGAACAGAGCCCAGATAAGCCTGCCTGAGCCCTGACACATCCAAATGAAGCTCCCTTAGACAGACCCTTGGTCCATTGAAGTCAGCACTGCCGACTCAGACTGGCAGCGGCTCTCCAGGGTCTCAGGCAGAGGTCTCTCACATCACCTACAACATGATCCTTTCAACTGGAGATGCCGGGGACTGAACCTGGGACCTTCTGTATGCCAAGCAGATGCTCTGCCACTGAGTCACAACCAGTGTTACTAAGATGAGTTAGTGTGAGCCAGCTCACAGTTTTCCAGCCTCCGGCTCACAGATTTTTGTCTTAGCTCAGGAAGGAGGGCTCCAGAGCAGACTGATTTATGTAGGAGTCAAATTGCTCGCTCACAACTTTAATGCCAGTAGCTCACAGGGTAGAATTTTTGCTCACAAGACTACACAGCTAAGGGGGAGCACTGGTCACAACCCCTCTCCCTTCAGAGAGAAGGGCAGGTATGTTTTTTTCAGTGACACATAAATACCTTGAGACAGACCCTGGACAATTCCGGTTCTCCCCCTCCCTCCACACTAGACTAGGAAGCCCTGGCTTGCCCAGTCTCACCACCGTTCAGGAGCTAAGCAGGGTCGGCCCTGGTTAGGACTTGGATGGGAGACCACCAGGGAATACCAGGGTCGCTACGCAGAGGCAGGCGATGGCAAAACCAATTCTGAATGTCTCTTGCCTTGAAAATCCTACTGGGTCGCCACAAGTTGGTTACAATGTGATGCCCCCCTGTCCCCATAACTCAACAAGTGAGGCTCAGCCAGTTTGGTGTAGTGGTTAAGTGCATGGACTCTTATCTGGGAGAACCGGGTTTGATTCCCCACTCCTCCACTTGCATCTGCTGATGTGACCTTGGGTCAGTCACAAGCTCTGGCACAGCTGTTCTCTCAAGGACAGTTTGTTTTAGAGTTCTCTCAGCCCTGCCTACCTCACAGGGTGTCTGTTGTGGGGAGGGGAAGGGAAAGGAGTTTGTAAGCCGCTCTGAGACGCCTTTGGGCAGTGAAGGGCGGGGTATAAATCCAAACTCTTCTTCTTCTTCTTCAAGCAACTTTATTAATGTATAATTACACTGGTTAGGTTGCCAACTCTGCTTTGGGAAATTCTTGGAAGTTTGCGCGTGATGCCTCGGAAAGATGTCATTTGGGGAAAAGAGGAAGCTCAGCGGGAACGTGACATCACTCTAGGACTTCAATTTCTCATAGAGTCTAAGGTATTGCACAAAGTCAGTCCCCCTCTGAAGCTGCCTTTTCCTGATCTTTGTGGTCTGGAAATCAGGGGCAGTTCCAGGAGACCTTTGGGTTCCAGCTGGAGGTTGGCAGCTCTAACACAGATAAAGATTCAGGCAAACACATGAAAATTATTTTGGGCCGAGAGAGCAAAATGGCTTTTTGGGCCACGGTTTGAATAAAAGCCTCTCTTCCTGTTTCGCCCACCACTAATAAAAAATAGGTTTTTTTACCAAGGCACCTTGACAGTCTGCTGTTAACACACAGCCTGTCATATAAATTCTTCTCTTTTTGGGGGGCGAGTGCTTGTGTGTGTGTGTGTGTTTGCGAACCTGGAAGTGCCGTATAAATTCTGATGGTTCCCTGGCTGTGTTTGGCAAACGACCAGCTGCAAGGCCCGGGGTTGGGGCAGGGAATGATGGAACTATCCAAGCTGGAGGAGGGGGAGGAGGACGCTGAGTCCTCTTCCTTTTTACAAAGCTGGTAAAAAAAGGGGGGGGCTGTGCCACTCCATCAGTTCTTCAGTTCGGTCATTTGATTTCAAAAGTTTGTCCTGACTAACTGGGAAGCAGATTCCCCCCCCCTTAAAAAACTCTTGTTCATTGTTTCAGTAGGAAGCTGCAGATGACAGATACTGAAGCTGCAGATGACAGATACTGAACTGTTAGGGTTGCCAGCTCTGGGTAGGGAAATACCTGGAGATTTGGGGGTGGGTGGATCCTGGGGAGGGTGGAGTTTCAGGAGGGGAGGGACTTCAGTGGGGTATAATGCCATAAGAATCCACCTTCCAAAGCGGCCATTTTCTCCAGGAGAACTGAATCTCTGTCTCCTGGGAATCAGTTGTAACCCCAGGGAATCTCCAGCCATCACCTGGAGGTTGGCAACCCCGTGAATTGGGAGATGCCGCACTTCATCTCCAACTCAGAGACCAGAATGCCCCTTCAGGTAAGGTATTTCCTTGTCTTTCAGAGACACCCAGAAGGGAATGCCTCTTCTAAGAAGAAGCATTTCCTTCCTTGAATGCACAGCAGGGAATCCACCTGCTTAGCGCTGCAGTTGGGAAGAGTTCTTCTGAAAGGCCACGTAGGAAGTAATGCCTCTTCTAAGAGGGCACCTGCTGCATGGAGCACATGGATTATCACAAAATGGAGAACCACCCCCAACCCTGTTGGACTACTGGCCATCATAACTGGGTGCTGCACCTTTAAGTACTCAGAGGTGGCTCCTGGAAGGGGCGGGGCTTGCATCTCCACCTCCTTCCCTGACTATTTAAGGCTTCAGTCTGCCCTCAGCCTTTGAGGGGGTAACAGTTAAGGTTTTGTAATAGTGGTTTTAGGGTCTAATATGATAGTTCTGATTCAAATGCAAACAAATCACCTCAAATTGTCTTTGGGTTGACAGTCACAAATCAGTATTTATTTATTTATTTGGATTTTAGAATAAGTAAATAAATTCAATGCATATGCAGCCTGCCTTCGCTCTAGAGTGGCCAGGTTATGGTGAGTAACTTCCCATCCTGGCACTTCATCCCTCACTGCCACTCAATGGGACAGCCAGGAAAAATGGGGCGAAACGGGAGGAAAAGGTGTAATGCAATGCTGCAAAGACAGAGGAAAGGAGAGAGAGAAGAGATAGGATTTATACCCGCCCTTCACTCAGAGTCTCAGAGTGATTTACAATCCCCTTCCCCTCCCCACAACAGATACCCTGTGTGAGGTAGGTGGGGCTGAGAGAGCTCTGAGAGAACTGCTCTTGAGAGAACAGCTCTGAGAGAACTTGTGACTGACCCAAGGTCACAACAGCAGCTGCATGTGGAGGAGTGGGGAATCAAACCCGATTCTCCCAGATTACAGTCCGCTGCTCTTAACCACTATACCAAATTGGTGTAGTGATGTCACCAGGTCATGTGGCACTCTAGGAATTTCCCTAATCTCTCTGGTTTTTACCACAGAGTTGCAAGGAAATCCTAGTGCATCATCTGACATGCTGATGTCACAGCCAGAAGTGATGTCACGGTGTCACATGAGACTATTTTGCCAGATTTCCACCCTCCTGTCTCCCAGCCCACCCGAACACATCCCTGTGCCCCTTACCATTCAGGTTGGAAGTAAAGCAGAAGGCATCGTAATGTTCCTCGTCTTTGTGCCGGTACCCATAGTTCCTCACCCCGACAGGGGTCTCCTTCTGTCCGCATTCCTCTCGGGGCCTGGAAATGGGATATTGCACCGATCCGTCCTCCAACCACCCAGCGTTGCACCAGTCCATCCCTTCCAGCCAGGCCTCGTGCAGTTGGTCATAGGAAGCCAGGATCCCATCCTGTTCCAGACATGCTTTCTGCGCCTCGTGGAAGTTCAAGGTGTAGCGGCCCAGGCGTGGGTGGTACGGGAAAATCACCCCTAAGGGAGAGAAGGACAAGGACAGTCTTGAGGGATAAAGTCCAAAACGAACCACTAAGCTCAGCATCCTACTTCCAAGGGTGGTCAGCAAGATGCTTCCTGGGAGATAACAAGAAGAAAAAGGAGAGAAGAGGAGTTTGGATTTATACCCTGCCCTTCACTACCTGAAGGAGTCCCAGAGTGGCTTAAAATCTCCTTCCCCTCCCCACAACAGACACCCAGCGAGGTAGGTGGGGCTGAAAGAGGTCTGAGAGAACAGCCTTGAGAGATCACCTCTGAAACAACTTGTAACTGAGCCAAGGTCACACCAGCAGCTGCATGTGGAGGAGTGAGGAATCAAACCCGGTTCTCCCAGTTAAGAGTCCACGCTCCTAACCACTACACCAAACTGGGTCTCAAGAAGCAACAGCATCCCCTGGCATTTGGTACTCTGTTGGGTTTCAGCAAATTAAAACACTCCAGTAGTTACAGAGTTAAGTGGACAACACTTCCAATTACCATGTCAGATTACACAGGGAAGCCATTGAAATTCATAAACATAAACACAATTTCAACAGGAAAGAAGAGAGTTTAAAAATAAATAGGGCATGGTTTTCTGTCCTGAAAAATACAAAAGGCTCTACATCTGACAATAGCACTACAGATAAGATTAGAATTTCAACAGCCAATCCACATACAAAAGAACCTCTTCAGGAAACAGGAAACCTCGTCAGGAAACAATCTATATACAAAAGACCCTCCTCAGGAAAGCTCCTCCATTAGCCTGTTCACAGCCTGGGGAACTCCTACAAGATAATGACTCAGCCCTACCCCACCTTCCTGAGTAGATATAAATTACCTGCCTACCATTTTTCTTCTCACCTTGACACAGAGAGTACTCCATCTTTCTGTGTTATACCTCTGAGGATGCCAGTCACAGCTGCTGGCAAAATGTCAGGTCCTACAATGCCAAGACCATGGCCAGACAACCTGGGAAATCTACAGCAACTAAAGAGTTCACTTTGTTTGACGGTCAACAGGAAGTCACATGCCTTTATTGTATCCAATCTGTTACTAAGTGAGGAAAGCCCCAGATCTTGTAGGAGGTCTTATTTAAATGACCTGAACTTAGCAATGTGACTGGAAATCAGTGTATGGGCTGTTTTGCATATTGGGCTCTCTTCCTCCCTCTGTCTTGCTTGGAGAAGAAGAGATGCCCTTCCTAGTGTAATCTTCTAGCAGGTAGGATCTAGAGGTTGGTTGTTTTGCATCCCGTTTCCCTTTCCCAGTTAGATCAAATAAAGCTATTTTTCTTTTCAAACACACACACGACTCTGACTTTTTTCTCCTTGCCCTGCTGATTTAATCTCTGGTAAAGAATATTGTTCTAAGAATACCTTTCATATTCTGAGACAGACTGCCTCTGGACATGAAGGCTCCATTTAGCCAGCATGGGTTAGAGCAGGGGTATCAAACATGCAGCCCGGGGGCCGGATCAGGTCCCCGGAGGGCTTCTCTCAGGCCTGCAGTGGGACTGGTTGTCTTCTGCTGCTTCTTCCAGTTCTGCTGCTGCTGCGTCATTGTAGGTTTGCAGCTTACAGACACACACCTGAATAGCACACTCAAGACTGCAACAGCACAGACATTTTGGTGCAATAATTCAGAGCAAGGGGTGTCAGTTATCAGACATGGCTAAATAAACAAAATATTGCTAATGTTTTAAGCATGTGTTTATTTTAAGTTAAGAAAAAACCCTTTTCCGGTGGGTAGCTGGTGTTGGTCTGAAGCAGCAGAAGAAAGTTTGAATCTGAGGGCTCCATTGAGACCAACAAAGTTTTATTCAAGGTATAAGCTTTCGTGCACAAACACTGGGGATGCCAGCCTCCAGGTGGGACCTGGGCAGGGGTCATTTCGTAGAAAAAGAGGTGCAGGGGCTCATTAGCATAACTCATTAGCATAACTTATTTGCATATGCCACACCCCCTGGTATCACTGGAAGTGTGTCAGAAGGCAACACCCACCACTCAGGCTCCACTGGACTGTTTTGGATTGCTAGCTATTGGGGGGGGGGGACACGCAGATCTGCCCTCGCAGAGGAGGGAGAGCTTGTACCTGAATAAACCTTGGTCTTAAAGGTGCCACTGGACTGTTTTGGGTTGCTAGCTATGAGGGGGAATTTGTAGATCTGGAAAGAAAGAAAGAAAGAAAGAAAGAAAGAAAGAAAGAAAGAAAGAAAGAAAGAAAGAAAGAAAGAAAGAAAGAAAGAAAGAAAGAAAGAAAGAAAGAAAGAAAGAAAGAAAGAAAGAAGGAAGGAAGGAAGGAAGGAAGGAAGGAAGGAAGGAAGGAAGGAAGGAAAAAAGGGAGAGAGGAAGGAAAAAAAGGAGGAAAGAAAGAAAGAAAGAAAGAAAGAAAGAAAGAAAGAAAGAAAGAAAGAAAGAAAGAAAGAAAGAAAGAAAGAAAGAAAGAAAGAAAGAAAGAAAGAAAGAAAGAAAGAAAGAAAGAAAGGAAGGAAGGAGGGAAGGAAGGAGGGAAGGAAGGAGGGAAGGAAGGAGGGAAGGAAGGAGGGAGGAAAAGAAAGAGAAGGAAAGGAGTGAACGAAAGAAAGAGAGAAGGAAAAAAGGGGAAAAAGAGAGAGAAAGAGAAGGAAAGGAGGGAAAGAGGGAAAGAAAGAGAGAAGGAAAGAGGGAGGGAAAGAGGGAAAGAAAGAGAAGAAAAGAAGGAGGGAAAGAGGAAAGAAAGTGAAAGAGAGAGAAGGAAAAAAGGAGGGAAAGAAAGAGGGGAAAGAGATGGGGATGGAGTCTCTCCCACCCCCCACCAAGGTCCCGCCACCCCCCACCCCCCGTGGCCCAGGAAAGGCGGGGACGGCAGGACTTTCCCCAGGCTTTGTGCTTTGGCGTAGCCTGAGAAAGGTGGCAGGGAGGTGGCAGGCCTTTTCCTGGGCTCTACACTCTGGCGTGGCCTGAGAAAGGTGGAGGGGAGGTGGCAGGCCTTTTTCTAGGCTCTGCAGTCCGGTGTGGCCCGAGAAAGGCAGCGGGGAAGCAGCAGGCCGTTTCCCAGGCTCTGAGCTCTGGTGCAGCTCAAGAAAGGCAGTGGGGAGGCAACAGGTCTTTCCCCGGGCTCTGCACTCTGGAGCGGCCCAGGAAAGGCAGCATGGGGGGCTGTACTTAACTTGTTTCTTCTGGGTCCTCATGGCCCGACTCAGAGCTGCTGGGAGCAGGAGACGGGGCTTGCTGTATGTGCCCGCCCCCTGGGCTCCTCACTGCCGGGGTGTCGCTCCTGTGCGCTCTGGCAGGAAATGAGCCCTGGACCTGGGGATCCCCTGGAAGTACAGCTCATCTCCATACTACAGAGATCAGTTCCCCTGGAGGAAATGGATGCTTTGGAGGAGGGGACTCTGTGGCATTGTACCCCACAGAGGTCCCTGTCCTTCTCAGGTGCCTTTCCCAAATCTCCAGGATTTTCCCAACTCTGATCTGGCAACCCTACCTCCACACCCCCTGCCGATGGCTGGGGGGGGGCGGCCAGCCGACAATCCTCACATGCACTTCTTCAGCTATAACGTCAGCATCTTATCAGATTTAAAGCAGCTTCCAAGCAACCACAGCACAGCTTCCCCAACTGAAGAAAAAACTGAGTCCAAAGCAGCAACTCATGCAGTGACACAAACAGGCACTCTCCCTGATGGGAAACTCGCGCAGATGCACTGCAGGGAGGACTGCTTCAAGCCGACAGAAAGCATTTGTCGTTTAATGAATTCCTTTCCGCGACACTCAGCACTTTGATGGCTCGTTCGGGGATGACGGTCATCACAGCACCCCAGGCGGACAACCTCCAGGAGGAATCTCCCTTTATTGCAGCAAGCGGCTTCGATGTCTCTCCCCCGCCCCCCTGTAATCCAGTGCAAACTCACTCTTGCAATTTAACACCAAGCCCAGAGGAATCGGATACTAACTAGGCCCAGCGGGAGCAGCACAAGGCTGGAGAGAGGAGGGAACCATCTACTGGTACATCTTTGCCCAGCATTAATATAGCAAGCCTGGGCTCTGGAAACAGAAATAGATGGCTGGCATATTTCCAAAGGTCTCCTCATCCAAATTTAAACCTGGAAGCTGGAGTCCTGAATCATTTGGGCTTGTTTCCAGAGGGAAGCAGACTCTTCAGGGATTTTCCATCTTTCTGTGCGTTTCCACATTTTTGCACACAGTGCCGGGAGTGAGCCGGGCTTGCCGTTTTCAGCAATTTGTCTCTTCCCCACCCACCAATGGTTATTTAGTTATTTATTTGATTCATTTATGCCATGCCTCTCACACCAACGGGGACTCAAAGCAGCTTCCTTCATTCCTCTCCTCCATCTTATCCTCACAACAGCCCTGTGAGGTAGGTCAGGTGGAGAGTGCATGACTGCCCCAAGATCACCCAGTGAGCTTCTGCAGCAGCAGTGGGGATTCGAACCTGGGTCTCCCAAATCCTCATCCAACACTGCTACACCCAACGATGCATGTCAATAAGACTGCAACAAAGCCACCTAGATGCCATCATATACACTCGTCCAGTGGGATTCTCTTAGAGGGCTGCTGGCAGAATCAGGGGAAGCGGAGCCAAGCCCTGGCAGCTCTGCCAATGCCTCGGAGGTCACTCAGCTCACACCTCGGTTGGCCAGTCAGTATGGCAGGAGAAGCTGGGGAGCAGGGAAAAGGCACTGGTGTGGCGTCATTTCCAGAGGAAAACCAGAAATGACATCGTCGCATCAGGGCGAAGTTCTAGGATGCTTCCACAACTCTGAGCTTTCCCACATTTGCATCTTCCTCGCTCTTGTGTTCCTGTCGCTTCAGGGTCTCTCCCCACCCCACCCTGTTCCATGTGTGTTTTACGCCCTCTAGGGGTTGATTTGATATTACATCGCTTTACGTCTGGTGTATCTCCCTACAAGGTTTTTATGCCTGACATAAAGAGATGTAGTATCTAATCAACTGCTAGAGGGGGCAAAACACATGTGGAACAGCCCCCTCCCCCCCAAGTGACAGGAACACAGATGCAAGGAAAATAGAAATGCAGGAAAGCCCCCTATGGTCAGAACCAATGCTCCCTCTAAGCTGTGGCACCTTGTGAGCAAAAATTCTCCTTTGTGAGCTACTGCCATTAAAGTTGTGAGTGAGTGATTTGGCTATTGCATAAATTAATTTGCTCTGGAGCCATCCTTCCTCTGATCTAAGACAAAAATGTGAGCTAGAAGCTAAAAAACTGTGAGCTAGCTCACACTAACTCAGCTTAGAGGGAACACTGGTTAAAACTTACTTTTGCACTGGAAGGGACATTACACATTGGCAAGATGTTGATTTATTTATTTACTAGCGGCAAGGCCTGTTGTGTGGCATGATGCAACGGGCGCTAGCCGGTCTCCCCTTGGACGCCCCGTCCCCCCGAGGTCCGTTGGCACACACAGGGCGAGGCCAGGCCCGGCCCCCCTCCCTGCGCGGCCCTGCATTTTTGGAGCGGCGAGCAAGGCAGGCCGTTTCCCGCCTCGGGCCAGCCCGCTCCATCGCCTCCCCCCCGGCTGGCCCTGCCCTGTGAGGCCAGCCCCACCGCCTCCTCCCTGCCGCGCAAGGCGTGGATGGGCCAAGTCGCTTACTGGTGGGGGAGGCGCCACGGCGAGGGAGGCCGGCATCGAGCTGGAGCATCTGCTCGGTCCGGCAGCTGGAGACAGACTGGGGCGAAGCAGCCACGTGCTGGCTGTGTGGGTGGGACCGAGCCCACGCAGCCAGGCACGCCAGCCAATGGCCAGGCCCCAACTGTGAGCGGCAGCCCCCACGGCCAACCTATTTTGCCACGCATTTTCTCCTTATTTGGGCATGTCAGGCGACCACTACGCTTTTATATATAAGGAAAGGATAGTATTTATAGCCTGCCCTTCCCCCAAGCAGGCTCAGGGCAGATGTCAGGCATTCCCAATCCAGGGGCTCCTTGGTGTGAAGGGCAGAGCTCAAAATTACACAACCAACATGGCGTGTGAGTCCTCACAAACCAGGGGGGGAGGGGGGCGGCCTGCCACCAGCCTGTGAGAGCACCACCTACGGTCAGGAGCCAGGGGCAGCTGGATGGGCCGGAAGGGCCCTCAGTCGGTCCAGACCTTAGACTTGAAGGAGCTCTCATTTTCTGCTGTTCGGTGTCAGGGGGAGCAGCCTGCTTCAACTCTCCAGAGGCACAGATTAATCCTATAACGGGTTAGCCATGCCTGGCTTACAAAGGAGACTTGAAATGTTTGCCTGGGTTCACTCAAGAAGCATCACCTAGTAACCATGCCTTAGGGTTTAACTGTGCAGCTAGAATCTAAAATGTAGCTTTTCTTGTTTTCTGCTCATAGCTCTGTTCTTTGAAAACATTCTGCACTCTTTAATAAAAAATGCTCTTTGACTCTGTCTGGTTGTTTCTGAACTTCAGAAGCTGCAAACTCAATTCATTGTCTTAGGCCAAAGCATTCACCTACTGGTAACTGGTCCATAAGAACTCATTCTGCAACTGTCCTACCTTGCAGGATTGACATTCTGGTTCAATCCCAGGGAGATCAGGAGTTTGCCCGCTGGCTTCTCATCATAGGCGGTGCTCTCACAGGCTGGTGGCAGGCACACTCCCACCCCCACCCCCGGTTTGTGAAGACTCACGCTCCAGGTCGATTGTGTAATTTTGAGCTCTCCCTTCAGACCAAGGTGCCCCTGAATTGGGAATTCTTGACAGCAGATAACAACATAATAGCAGTACGATAAATATAATTAAAATATTAAAACACAAGAAGAAGAAGCAGAAGAAGAAGAATATCCCACCCTTCACTCGGAGTCTCAGAGCGGCTTACAAACTCCTTTCCCTTCCCCTCCCCACAACAGACACCCTGTGAGGTAAGCGGAGCTGAGAGAGCTCTGAGAGAAACTGCTCTTTTTCAAGAACAGCTGTGCCAGAACTATGGCTTGCCCAAGGTCATCCAGCAGCTGCATGTGGAAGCGTGGGGAATGAAACCTGGTTCTCCCAGATTAGAGTCCACACACTTAACCACTACACCAAACTGGCTCCTCCGCTACACCAAACTGGCTCTTAGGTGGGGCTGAGAGAGCTCTGACAGAAACTGCATTTTTCAAGAACAGCTCTGACAGAACTATGGCTTGCCCAAGGTCATCCAGCAGCTGCAAGTGAAGGCGTGGGAAATCAAACCTGGTTCGCACACTTAGCCACTACACCAAACTGGCACGACAGTATAACATTAAAAGTGGTAGTCACAGCCCAAAGAGAGAAATTGGCTGGTTGCGGGAGGTACTCGGCCCATTTGTGCGGATGGATACAGCCAGCTATTATTGGATGAGAGACAAAAACCTCATGGAAGCCATATATGAATCTTTCCCCACCACCTACCTGAGTGGGAAGCTCAGGCCAGGAGGGCCATTTTTACTTCCCAGTCTGCTTCTGTGCGCCTGTGTGACCCAAAAGTGATGTCATTGTGTAGATTAATGCTGTAGCATTCACCCAACACTCTATGGTTTAGAGTGCTGGGAAAATGCTAGAGTGGCACCCCTGGGAGGACTGGAGGGGCAGGGACAGGCATGCCAGGATCAAGGTGCCACACAGCATCACTTCTGGAGAAAACCGGAAGTGACATCATTACTGCAGGGAATAACACTCTATGATTCACCCAACTCTGTGGTTAAACCATAGAGGGTTTTTGCCATCTCTAGAGTGACACTGTAATGTCCCCATATGACAGCACAATGCTGGTGCACCCACCCCGAAAAACAACAGGATTGCCAGGAGATCTCCCACCACTTGGATCACTAGGGTTGTAGCCAAGAAGTGACGTCAGGGAGTTGGTGGGTCACCAATCAATTCCTCCACCCCATTTTTCACCCCCCCACCCAGTTAGGATTGTCAGGACGAGGATTGTCAGGCCCCCTCTGGCCACCAGCAGGAGATGGGGGATTGGTAGGGTTGCTAGATCCAGGTTGGGAAATTCCTGGGGATTTGGAGAGGGAGCCTGGGGAGGACGGGGACCTCGGTGGGGTCCAATGCCACAGATCCCACCCTCCCAAGCACCCATATTCTCCAGGGGAGCTGATCTCCGTAGCCTGAGGATGAACTGTAACTCTGGAGGGGGGGGGTCCCCCGGTCCCGCCTGGAGGCTGGCATCCTTACATGCGACTCAGGCCCTCTTGGGAAACAGGCGGATGTTCTTCCGCCAGCTTTCCAGCCTCCCTCCCTCCCCCCTCCCTTCCATTTCTTTCATCGCCTCCCCCCATGTGGGAGCAGGTCTGGGGTGCTTTATCGTAGCTCTTATTGACTTTTATCGAGGCTGAAGGTTTTCGTGTCAGGAGCTAATAAAACCGGGAAGATGGATGGCGGGGAGCAGATCCGTAAAACATCCCAGCCGGAGGGGGGCGGGGGGGAGGTGTGTGCAGGGGGAGAGGCAGCTTCCACCGGGAGACATAAAAACGAACAAAACAGTGCCAGAGCATGGGGAGGGAGGGAGGGGGCAGACGATCCCCCACGGGGACCCCTTCTGAATCTGTGCCCTCGCGGACCTCCTCCGCTTCCCCCAAACAGCTCTTCCAACTCGCTGAAATCAAAATCAGCCAGGAATGTATTTCGCACTACTGATTTGCATGCCCCTCGGATATGAAAAATCAAGCTCCTGTGTAAGAGACAAGACCCGGAGGGGCCCACGCTAGCCTGGTCGCACCAGATCTTGGAAGCTCAGCAGGGCCAGTCCTGGTTAAAGGACTTGGATGGGAGACCTCCAAGGAAGTTCAGGGATGCAACGCAGAGGCAGGCGAAGGCAAACCACCCCTGAACGTCTCTGGCCTTGAAAAACCAAAATCGGCTGTGACCGGACGGCCCTTTCCACCACCAGGTGAAAGAACAATGTCCCTCTGTGAGAAGCCTAGAGATGTGGGTGGGAAATGCCGGGAGATTTGGGGGGTGGAGCCTGAGGAAGGTGGGGCTTAGGGAGGGGAGGGACCTCAGCGGGGTACAATGCCATAGAGCAGGGCTGTCAAACATGCGGCCCAGGGGGTGGATCAGGCCCCCGGAGCGCTTCCATCAGGCCCGCAGTGGAACTGGCTGCCTTCTGCTGCTGCTTCTGCTTCTTCCAGTTCTGCTGCTGCTGAGTCATAATAGGTTTGCAGCTTACAGAGACACACCTGAACAGCATACTGTCAGGTGATCCTGCCATAAGATGTGAGGGGGGAAGGAGGATGAGATGATCTGTAACCTTTTAGGCTTGGAAGGGGGAGTGGGGAGGTTGCCAGGGCAACAGGGTGTTCCTCAGCCTGGGCTATCTCCTATCTGACCAAATGGCCCTGTCATACGGTTCGGGTTTCTCCGGTATGGACAGCTGGGCCCCTTTATGGCTCGAACAAACTCTCGCACCTTTCTCCCGCGCATGGGCTATGTAGCCATTGGTAGAATGCTTGGGGGGGGCTAGCTTAGTGGGGTATATCCGTAGATGTTTCTTTGTGTCCTTCATTCCTGACAATGCAACGTTAATGCGCTTTTAGAACTGCGGCTGAATAAACTCTAACTTGTCATGAAGTCCGTTGTCTGGCTGTCCTTTTGAAGTGCCTGACAGATAGTCAGGAATCATCTTCGATCGGGATCGGTTCTACACCGCACTTCTCTCCCAGAGATGAGTGACGAGGGAGATACCACCCCGATCCCAACCTCGGAAGAGGAGAAGGTTCCGACATCTACTGTGCCCACAACCACGGCTGTGGTCCCGGTCTCCAGTGCCCCAGCGCCATGGGGTCCCAACTATGACCTGGGAGGGCTCTACGGAGAACCGTATGGGGGAGCGTATGCTGGAATGATGACCAGGCCGCGGAAGCGGAGGGACTGGATGAAGCCGCTCGCAGAGACGCATGAGACGTGGTTCCTCACCCCCGAGCATCAGTACGGGAGAGTTGGGTCGAGAGACCGGTCTGCCGCTTGAGTATGGCGGAGGATGACGAAGAAGCTCACCCGGATACCCGAGACTTGGAAAGGACCATGGGAAGCCGGAGATGGAGTGGGGATCCCAGCCAGGATAGACTCCTATGCCTCATAGACGAGTCCTTGTCTCGAATCCTGAAAATTATCTCGGATGGCATACGAGAGGAAATGGAGAAGAGACAACTTCCAGACCCAGCGGGGGCCCCAGCACAGAGAACCCTGCTCCTACTGGCGAGACTGCCGCCCGGGGGTGTGCCGGGGCAGCCCGGGGCACCTCCGGACCAACCCGTGGGGCCCCCACCTACGGGGCCGCCGGCGCCGAGACCACCAGGGATGCCAAGGGGTTGGGGGCCCATGTTGCCAAACCCAGCCGAGCTGCTGGATGCCACTTTCGATGGGACGCCCGAAAAGTTCTCCTTTTTCCTGGTAAGGGCGGAGAAGTTTATCAAGAACTGGGGCCACCTGTTCCCGGACGAGGAACGGATAGTGGACGCCATCGCCTCCTGCCTGAAAGATGCGGCGGCCGACTGGTATGTGGCTTTACACCAGGAAGACGGGCGCGAGCTGAGAGAAGTGGATGCGTTCATGTGGGCGATGAAAGAACAGTTCGAAGATGCCAACGCGAACAAGGCGGCCCGGGTGTTCCTCTGGGCCTTTCTCCAAGGGACAAAGTCCGTGCGAGAGTATATGGCGGAATTCCGAAGACATGCCGCCAAGATCCGAGGCTGGCCAGATGGCGTACTAGCGGAACAGTACCGCCTGGGCCTGAACCCGGAGATCCGCCACACGATTATGCGAGGACGAGACCCGGAAACCTTATCAAGCTGGATGAAAGAAGCGGCGGCCACGGAGACTCGACTGAAAGCCATCAAACTGGATGATGCAGTAGCCTTGGGGAAGACGACCCAATCTACCGCTGCCCCTCTAAAGAGCCAGCAGACGAACCCTGCACAGCGGCCAAAAGACGGGACGCGCGAGAGCAGGATGAAGCAAGGGCTGTGCCTAAAATGTGGAGAAGCGGGCCATTTTGCCGCGAGTTGCCCAGGGTCATCCACCCCGCCCAGTGCCGCGAAGGGGCCTAAAAAGAAGTTCGAGACGTCTACACCGAAACCCCCAGGAAAGCAGAGGGGTGCAAGGGCCCTGCAGGTCGCCCCCTTGAGAGAGGAAACCAAGTCGGAGGAGGAGGAGACCGCCGCGGTGGCGGGAAACGAGACGGACCTGCTGTAAACAGTGCTGAACAGCAGGTCCCAGACTCTCAGGCACTTAATCCGGTGAGCAAATCCTCTTCCCTTTTTTTTATGACCGTGACCCTAATGGACCCAGGTCTACTGACCCACGTGAGGGTGAGAGCGTTAGTAGACTCGGGATGCGGGAGAGATATTATTAATCCCTCCTTAGTGACTGGGCTAGGAGCAAAAGTAGTGAAACTGGCAGAGCCGCTGGTTTTTACCCAAATGGATGGCTCCACTATGAAAGAGCCCTGTAAATACGAGATTGTTCCTCTACGGATGGGAGTGGGGAAACACTGGGAGGCGCGACCATTCGTGGTGACCTCCGCCGCAAGGTTTCCACTTGTCTTGGGGAGCCCATGGTTTTTTTATCATGACCCACACATACTATGGGAGGCTGGGATTGTTAACTTCATCTCCCCACGGTGTGAGACCCATACCTGGAAAGGCGACTGGGGTCCGCGGAAACCTGAGCTCTGCCCTGTGGTGGTGGGGGTGGCTGAGACGGGCTGCAACACAATTCCCCAAGAGTATCGGGATTTGTCTGTGATGTTCGGGGAGGAGGAGGCGGATGAGCTGCCCCCCCACCGCAACTCTGACTGTGCCATTGAACTGTTACCCAACCAAAAACTCCCGAAGGGGAAGCTATACTCTATGAGCCCAGCCGAGAAAGTGGAGCTCAGAAAGTTCATAGATAAGAATTTAGAGCGCGGATTTATACGGCCGGCCTCTTCACCATTTGCCGCTCCCATCCTGTTCCGCAAGAAGAAAGACGGTGGGCTCTGTTTGTGCACGGACTACCGTGGCCTTAATGCTGTGTCTGCAACTAATGCTTACCCGCTGCCGTTGATTAAGGATCTGCTTGCCGCGCCGGCGGGGGAAAGGTGTTCTCCAAGCTTGATTTACGGGATGCGTACTTCCGAGTGCGCATCAGGGAGGGAGACAAATATAAGATCGCCTTTAACACCCCCCTGGGTCAGTTCGAATACTTGGTGATGCCGTTCGGCTTACAAGGGGACCCTGAGGTATTTATGAATTTGATTAACGAGGTATTGCACAAATATCTGTTCAATGGGGTCCTCGTTTACCTTGATGACATTTTGCTGTACTCCCCCGATATGAAATCCCACGTGCAACTTGTTAGGGAGGTGCTCAAAACGTTACACAAGCACAAACTGTTTGCCAAACTATCTAAGTGCGAGTTCCATCGGTCGGAGATTTCGTTCCTGGGCTACCGTATCTCGCAGAAGGGCATTGAGATGGACCCTGCAAAGGTCCAAGACGTGGTGGGGTGGGAGCCCCCAAAACACGGCGGCAACTCCAAGCGTTCATCGAATTCGCTAATTTTTACAGACCGTTTCTGTCGAATTTCGCGCAGGTGGCCCTGCCCCTCACAGACCTACTTAAGACTAAGGGGAAAGGCCCGGAGAGTACCCAGCCGGGGGCCAAACTGAACTGGACTGCTGACTGCCAGCGTGTGTTTGAACAGTTGAAAGCTCTGTTCACATCCGAGCCTGTGTTGGCGCACCCTGACGAGGCGAGAAAATTCATAATCCATGTTGACGCCTCGGATGTCGCTATGGGGGGGGGGGGGCATTTTGCAGGAGGGGGAGGATGGGAAATTACACCCCCTCGCATATGTGTCCAAAAAGTTTACAGACACTGAACGGAACTGGTCAGTTTGGGAGAAGGAAGCAGGATCAATAAGATTGGCTCTCTCCACTTGGCGGCACTGGTTGGAGGGGGCAAGGGTGCCGTTCGAGGTTTGGACTGACCACAAAAACCTTGAGTTGCTGCGCTCGCCTCGGTCCTTGAACACGAAACAGCTGCGGTGGGCCGACTTCTTTTCAAAATTTGACTTCACACTGCACCATTTCCCAGGGAAGGCAAACTCGCTAGCAGACGCCCTGTCATGCCTCCCGCAACACGACAGCAAGAGGGAGGTGGTGCGGGATTCGGTTTTCACACCCTCGCAACTGGGGGTCGTGGTGACGACTCGGAGCAAAGCCAAAACTCCGCCTCCGCCCCCCCCACTTCCCCATGGGAGCTGAAGTTCACATCAGAACTTTCCGAGGCCGACTGCGCCTCCCTGGCCAAGGAGGAGGGGGTGGTGAACGACGAACAGGGTTGCTGGCGGAAATACAGAAAGCTCTTCGTTCCACTTTCCCTGCAAGGGGAGATCATGGGTTGGGCGCACGGTTCTAAATTGGCGGGGCACACTGGGTTTGTTAAATCTCTGCAATTACTGCAGAGACAGTTTTGGTGGCCGGGGATGAGAAAAGACTTGTCGTTGTTCACGCAAGCCTGCCAGACTTGCCTTATGAGTAAACATCGCCCAGGGAAGCCACCGGGACCTCTTCAACCGTTACCGACCCCGCCCCCCCTGGGAGATTGTATCGATGGATTTTATCACTGACTTTCCACCAAGTGGGGGAAAGACTGTAATATGGGTGGTGGTGGACAGGTTTTCCAAGCAGGCACATTTCGTCCCTTTCAAGTCCATCCCCTCGGCTAAGAAATTAGCAAAGGCTTTTCTGCTGCACGTCGTAAGGCTCCATACTCTCCCTGGGAAGGTACTCTCAGACAGGGGGTCGCAATTTGTTTCCCAATTTTGGGGGCAGTTGATGATGCTGTTAGGGGTGGAAAGGGCATTGAGCAGTGCGTATCACCCAGAAACCGATGGGCAAACGGAACGGGTGAATCAAACCCTTGAACAGTACTTGCGATGTTTTACTAACTTCCAGCAGGACGATTGGGAATCTTTGTTGCCCTTGGCGGAGTTCTGTTACAATAACACGTGTCATGCTTCTACAGGGATGTCCCCTTTTATGGCTGTGCATGGTTATGAAGCCCCACTGCTCCCGTTCTTGGCTTCACCAAATTTGCCAAAGGGGGAGGCGGGGGAATGGTGTAAAAAACTGCAGATGGCATGGCCGCTCCTTGCACAAACTCTGGAGGATGCTAAGTCGGCTTACAAGGAGCAGGCTGACAAGAAACGGGACAAGTCGTGGACCCCAAAGCTGGGGGAGTTTGTGTATCTCTCCACGCAGAATTTAAAAGGGCTGCAACCCAGCAAGAAACTGGGGTGGAAGTATATTGGTCCTTTTGAAATCAAATGTGTTTTGAATAATGTGACTGTTGAACTAATACTACCTAAATCACTGAGAGCTCTGCATCCTGTATTCCATCTCAGATTGTTAAGACGCTCGCCTGGGGAGAACGAATGGAGACCGAGACGACCTGCTCCCCCCCCCGATGGTGAGGGGGAACCGCACTATGAGATAGAGCAAATCCTGGACTCGAAGATCTCTAGAAACCGATTGTATTACTTGATTGAGTGGGTGGATTTTGGGCCCGAACAGAGGGAATGGGTGAGGGCAGACAATGTTCAGGCCCCCCACTTAGTCCGTGCATTTCACAAGTTGTACCCATTAAAGCCGGGGGCGGGCAGGGGTTATCATCGGAGGGGCAGAATGTCAGGTGATCCTGCCATAAGATGTGAGGGGGGAAGGAGGATGAGATGATCTGTAACCTTTTAGGCTTGAAAGGGGGGAGTGGGGAGGTTGCCGGGGCAACAGGGTGTTCCTCAGCCTGGGCTATCTCCTATCTGACCAAATGGCCTTGTCATACGATTCCGGTTTCTCCGGTACGGACGGCTGGGCCCCTTTATGGCTCGAACAAACTCTCGCACCTTTCTCCCGCGCGCGGGCTATGTAGCCATTGGTAGAATGCTTGGGGGGGGGGGGCTAGCTCAGTGGTGTATATCCGTAGATGTTTCTTTGTGTCCTTCATTCCTGACAATGCAACGTCAATGCGCTTTTAGAACTGCGGCTGAATAAACTCTAACTTCTCATGAAGTCCGTTGTTTGGCTGTCCTTTTGAAGTGCCTGACACATACTCAACATTGCAACAGCGCAGGCATTTCAGTGCGATAATTCAGAGCGAGAGGGGTCAGTTATCAGACACTGTTAAATAAACAAAACATTGCAAGAGCGCTAATGTTATTAAGCACTTTTTTATTTTAAGTTAAAAAAAAACCCTCCTTCATGTTTGTGTCCTTTATAAAGTTTATATCTCCGCTACCTGGCGTTACATTTCATGACACACACGGCCCGGCCCGGCCCAACCCAACAAGGTCTCATTTATGTCAGATCCAGCCCTCACAGCCAATGAGTTCGACACCCCTGCCCTAGAGTGCACCCTCCAAGGCAGCCATTTTCTCCAGGGAAACTGATCTTGGTCAATTTTGATTCTGGGAAATCTCCAGGGGCCACCTGGATGTTGGTGACCCTAGAGGAGCCCCGGTAGTTTCTCCGTGAGTCACCAAGAGAGAGAGAGATAAAACTTCTCTCCCTGTTCTTTGCACACAGTTAATGTTTTCAGCAACCTCTATCGCACCCCCTGGAACTCTACCCGGCATCTTAGCTGACCATCAAGGAGCCCTGGGTCAGCACCAAACACCGGCTCTGAATTATTGAAGGCTCGGGGTTCTATCCTTGCCCCTTGCAATTCAAGGGTCACATGACTAGGGAAAGGCCCTTCTGTGCTGGAAACGCTGGAGAGCCGCCGTGGGCCAATGCAGGCGACACCAAACCTGATGGACCAAGAGTCCGGTCTGACTTAGCATGGCGCACCATCATATGTGGTGTACATTGCACACGATCTACATCTGCGTGAGATTCCAATCTCCATTAAATTTGTGCAGGCCCTCAAACAGGAGGCTGCCTTATACTGAGTCAGACCACTGGTCCATCAAGGTCGGTCTTGTTGACTCCGACTGGCAGCGGACTTCCAGGTTCTCAAGCATTGCCTACTGCCTAGTCCTTTTTGACTGGATATGCCAGGGATCGAACCTGGGGCCTTCTGCATGCCAAGCAGATGCTCTACTGTTAGGGTTGCCAATTCTCAGGTGGTGGCTGGAGATCTCCTGCTAGAACCAGTTTGGTGTAGTGGTTAAGTGCACGGACTCTAATCTGGGAGAACCAGGTTTGATTCCCCACTCCTCCACTTGCAGCTGCTGGATGACCTTGGGCAACCCATAGTTCTGGCATAGCTGCTCTTGAAAAGAGCAGTTTCTGGCAGGGCTTTCTCAGCCCCACCTACCTCACAGAGTGCCTGTTGTGGGGAGGGGAAGGGAAAGGAGTTTGTAAGCCGCTCTGAGACTCCAAGTGAAGGGCAATCTCTTTTCTTCTTCTTTTCTACTCCTGGTCTCCATGCATGAGTTCCCTTATGAGGTCAGGGCCCCGTGGGATCTATTACAGTTCTGCAGGGCCTTGTAAGACGGAGCTCTTCCCCCAGGCCTTTAGTTGAGGCAGCATGCACCCCTCTGATATGTCCACCCCCGTAGTGACCACAAATCCTGTATTGCCTGTATCAACGTCATCTGTGGAAGAATATTGTATTGTTTAATTTTAATTTATTATTTAATTTTAATTGATGAATATGTTCCTAATTTTAATTGTAAATCTGTGCTTTGTGGAGATAAGTTTGTATGGAACCTGCCCTGAGCCTGCTATGTAAGGAGGGCGGGATATAAATTTAATAAAATAAAATAAACAGAAATCAGTTCACCTGGAGAAAATGGCCACTTTGGAAAGTGGACTCCATGGAACTGTACTCCACTGAAGTCTTTCCTTTCCACAAATCCTGCCCTCCTCAAGCTCCACCCCCAAAATCTCCCGGTATTTTCCCACCTGGAGCTGGCAACCCTAGCTGCGGCTGACCCACTGTCCCTCCAATCTCTCTTCTATCAGGCAGGCTGACACGATCCCCTTGGTTTCCCTCACCCCAACCAGCCTCCCGTTACCTTCCAGGTCTAGTTTGACCATCCCGGCATCATCTTCCAGCTCATTGGTCACCTCACACTCATAGCGCCCATAATCCTGCAGGGTGACGTTCCGGATGATCAGAGAGGCGTCCCCGGCATCGTCTTCCTGCAGCGCTGTGCGGCCCCGGTAGCTCCCGAAGGCCCTGCGCTCCTTGCCCATGGCCACGAAGACATCCTCAAACGACATGGGGTCCCCCACCTTGGTCCACTTCAGGCGGATTTCGTCGGGATCGTGGGCTGACACATCGTAGTGGAAGCGGCAGGGAAGGATGATTGTCCCGCCACGATGGGTCACCACTTTGCCGGGGGCCGTCTGCACGACGACAGCCCCGCTGTCATCCTCTAAGGACAGAGAAGGATGTTAGGACTCTGGGAATCGGAATCTGGCACTCTCTCAGCCCAGCCTACCTCACAGGGTTGTTATGAGGATAAAATAGAGGAGAGGGGAATGCTCTAAGGTGCTTTGGGTCCCCATTAAGGAGAAAGAAGAGAAAAGAGATTGGATTTATACCCAGCCCTTCAGCTACCCAAAGGAGTCTCATAGTGGCTCACAATCGCCTTTCCCTTCCCCTCCCCACAACAGACACCCTGTGAGGTAGGTGGGGCTGAGAGAGCTCTTTCGAGGACTGCCCTTGAGAGAACAGCTCTGAAAGAACTTGTGGCTGACCCAAGGTCACACCGGCAGCTGCATGGGGAGGAGTGGGGAATCAAACCCGGTTCTCCCAGATTAGAGTCCGCGCTCCTAATCACCACACGAAACTGGCTCCTACCCAGTGAACAACCACCCCCCATTTAAGTCAGATTCCTACGTTCATACGAGACATAAATTAAGACCATGGAAATATTGCCCCAAACAGTGCATGCATAACACACCCACCCCAAAAGGAAGAGGACCATCACACACCTGAGACGTGCACCACCTTTTTTCGGCCTTTCTGGGCAACAGCCAGCTGGCAGGACAGGGCAAGGAGGAGCAGCGTCAAGACAGCAACGTGAAGAAGAGTCAGACCTCTCGGGAGGATCTAGCAGGGAGGGAAAAGACAGTGCATAGGACTTCACGCCTGCTTCAGGAGGTTTTGGGAAGCACCTGCCTATCCTCTGCTGGAGACAGGATACTGGTCTAGATCAGGGGTAGCCAAACTTGCTTAACGCAAGAGCCACACAGAATGTATGTCAGATGTTTGAGAGCCACAAGACATGAACAAATGTCACACGCACGTTTTTGTTGGGAAATATGCAGATTTGCTTTTTATTAACGTTAAATGAGACTGACAAAAATAAAACCAAAAACAGATATAACTTTAAATGCATCCTCCAAGACCCCCCGCTCCCCCGCCACCAGCTGGCTTGGGGAAGGGATTTAAAGAGACACCTTCTCACAAGCTGGGCGGTGGTGGTGGCGGCGGCAGGAGGGGGGACTTTGATAACACATTTAAAGTTGCTTTCTTTCTCTGCTCCCCCCATGTCACGGGCTGAGATGCGGGGCCAGGCAAGCGTAGGGTGGTCAGAGCACAGTCCAAGGTCAGAGCCGGCCGAGACTAAATAACCAAGTTCAAGGGGTAGGACGAGCGGGGTGGTCGAGAGACAAAGTGCGAGGTCAGAGCTGGCCGGGACCAAATAACCATGTTCGAGAGACAGTTCAGAGTCAGAAGCTGAGCAAGCCTAGAAAATCGGGGAGCCAAGTCCAAGTCACCAACTGTTAGTGTGATCAGGAGGTCCGAGAGTCAAGGGTCCAGAGTACGGGAGCCGTGAGTCAAGAGTCTGAGAGCCGAGGGCCAGGAGTCCGGGGGTGCGAGGTGCAGAGTAGCAAGGCCAAGACGAGCCAAGGTCGAGGAGCCGGAGGGATCAAAACCAAGACGAGGAGTCAGAAACCGGAGGGGTGCGGTGCAGAGCTTCACGGATGCGAATAGTTGCTGGCACGAGTTTGATGCCATGCCAGCATGGGCTAAACAGTAATCCCAGCAGCTGGTAATTAGCACGCTCCGAGCATGGCCCGGCTCCCGATAATACTCTGGGCTAAACGAACACCAGGTGCGCAGGTGTGCTTCACGCCGCCAGGCTGCCATGTCCCGCTGGCGCTGCTCTCGCAAACGAGACACCGGTGGTGGCGAGTCGGGGGCTGTGTCGCTCGAGCAGCGATCTTCCCCAGCTGTTGCTGGGCTGGGCTTGGAGCTCGCCACGTTGCCAGGTGCAGGGGGTTCCTGGTATGGAGAGCTCATCCCTGTCGGTACTTAGCTCCTCCATGACTTCCGAGGGCTCAGGCGCGGCAGGAACCCTGACACCCCACACACCTCAAGCCTACCCAGGGAGGGGAACACTGGCTGGGGAAGGGAAGGCCGATCAGGGAGGCAGGCCTCCCCTTTGCTTCCCCAGCCGCCCTGCCGGGAGCCGCATATTACGTGTGAAAGCCCCGCCTGTGGCTCCTGAGCTGCAGTTTGGCCACCCCTCGTCTAGATGGACATCCCATGGTCCAATCCAGCAGGGGTCCTTCTGAAGTCCACAAAAGTGTTTTGGCCACAATATGCGGCTCTGGGGGGTTGCCCTTCTCCTTAACCTGGCCGGAATACCCACGGCCTTTCCTGACTGGCTCATTTCGGCCTAGGAGTCAATAAAAAGTTACAATCTGTGAAAAGATGAGAGTGAAAAGGACCTAGCAGCTTTGTCAAGATCAAGGTGAACTCAGGACTGAACCCAGGATAGGGTTGCAGACTCCCAGTGGGGCCTGGAGATCCCCAGTTTCTACAATTGATCTCCAGACGACAGAAATCAATTTCCCCCGGGAGGAAGCGGCTGCCTTGCAGGGCGGGCTCTGTGGAACTGTACCCTGCTGAGGTCTCGCCCCTCCCCAAACCCCGCCCCTCCCCAGGCTCCACCCCCTAAATCCCATAGGTGGCAACCCTAACCCAGGATCTTCTGCTCGCAAAGCCACGGCCCTTCTTTTTAAGCTGGGGGACCTGTCCCAATGGCGGAGAAGGGGGGGGCAGGGAAGTCAACGGAACCCTAACCTCAGACTAGTATTACCAACCTCCAGGAGGTGGCTGGAAACCTCCTGGGATTACAACTGATCTCCAGGCGACAGATATCAGTTCCCTTGGAGGAAACGGCCACTCTGGAAGGCGGACTCTGTGGCATCCTATCCCAGTGAAGCCCCTCCCCTCCCCAAAGCCCGCCCTCCTCAGGCTCCACCCCCAAAACCTCCAGGCATTTCCCAAACCGGAGCTGGCCGCAATATCTCAGACTCACATGCGGGACCCAAGAAGAAAACCAGACCCCCTTCTTGCTACGAGGCACGGGCATCAGGCTCATCTGGGGGGAGGGGGCATTTCCTCCCATGCCGCTGCCCCTGGGGCCGATGCTCCCTCTAAGCCGTGGAGTCTTGTGAGCAGAAATTCTACTTTGTGAGCTCCTGGCATTAAAGTTGTGAGCCAGCTCCTGCATAAATCAGTTTGGCTCTGGAGCCCTCCTTCCTGAGCCAAGTCAAAAATGTGTGAGCCGGAGGCTGAAAAACAGTGAGCTGGCTCACACTAACTCAGCTTAGAGGGAACACTGCTTGGGACCCCCTCTCAGAGACTCCTAGATACCCTGGTCCCTTAAATGGCTCTGCCCCATACACAAAGGACCTCGGGTGCCCCCTCTCTCTGACACGCACGCTCAGCCTTCATATCCTTCCACCAAACTGGCCTTTGAGATAACTATTCTACAAAGCCTGAGAACCGGGAAGTGGCCTTCTTGGCATCCCTCCGAGTCCAGTTGCCAGGTTCAGGGTTGCCAGATCCAGGCTGGGAAACTCTTGGAGATTTGGGGAGGGCGCCCAGGGAGGGCAGGGCCCAATGAGCCCTCTAAACTGTCTAGTCTTGTGAGCAGAAATTCTGCTTTGAGAGCCAGTTTGGTGTAGTGGTTAAGTGCGCGGACTCTAATCTGGGAGAACCGGGTTTGATTCCCCACTCCTCCACTTGCACCTGGCTGGATGACCTTGGGCAAGCCGTAGTTCTGATAAGAGCTGTCCTTGAAAAAGAGCAGTTTCTGCCAGAGCTCTCTCAGCCCCACCTCCCTCACAGGGTATCTGTTGTGGGGACGGGAAGGGAAAGGAGATTGTAAGCCGCTCTGAGACTCCCTTGGGTAGTGAAGGGCGGGGTCTAAATCCAACCTCTTATTCCTCTTCTTTGTGAGCTCCTGGCATGAAAGTGGTGAGTGAACAATTGGGCTGCTGCAAAAATTAGTCTGCTCCAGAGCCCGCCTTCCTGAGCAAAGAAAAAAATGTGTGAGCAGCCGGAGGCTAAAAAACTGTGAGCTAGCTCACACTAACTCAGCTTAGAGGGAATGCTGGCAGGGACCTCAGTGGGGCACAATCCCATGGAGTGTGCCCTCTTAAACATTCATTTTCTCCAGGGGAACTGCAGTCCAGAGATGAGCTGTAATTCGGGGGGATCCCCAGGCCCCACCTGGAGGCTGTAGCAACCCGATCTGCAGTGTTAGGAGAGTCAAGGAACGAATAAATATACACTGCAACAACCTTTTGTAAATTAATGTGTTCTGTTTATAATTGTCATTATATAAAGTGCATGGTGTGCTATTATAACAGCCTAGGTAAAGGTAAAGGTTCCCTTGCTCGAAAGCCAGTCGAATCCGACTCTAGGGTTGCGGTGCTCATCTCCGTTTCAAAGCCGAAGAGCCAGCGCTGTCCGAAGACATTTCCGTGGTCATGTGGCTGGCATGACTAAACACCAAGGTGCACGGAACGCTGTTACCTTCCCACCAAAGTGGTACCTATTTATCTACTTGCAATTTCTTGCTTTCGAACTGCTAGGTTGGCAGGAGCTGGAACCAGAGACAGGAGCTCACTCCGTCTTGCGGCACCCGGGTCTTGAACTGCTGAACTACTGACCTTCCACAGCCTGCAGTTCAGTGTCTTAACCACTTGAGCCACCGCAGCTCCTTATTATAACAGCCTAGTCAGGTATATATATTCAGGGATCCCCAGGTCCCACCTGGAGGCTGGCATCCCTACCTCCAAGGTTTCCCCTTCTCCTCCCCTCTTCTCCCAGCTGCCAGCATCGAGAATCCTTGGGAGCAAGCACCTGCTGTTACAGTCCTCCTTTGATGGAGGCTGCTTTAACAGTTCAATTTCACTTTTGCCGCTCCCAAACTGGTGGTGTGGAAACAGCCCCAGGCAGTGTTCCCTCTAAGCTTAGTTAGTGTGAGCTAGCTCACAGTTTTTTAGCCTTTGGCTCACAGATTTCTGTTTTAGCTCAGGAAGGAGGGCTCCAGAGCAAACTAATTGATGCAGTGGCCAAATCACTCGCTCACAACTTTAATGCCGGTAGCTCACAGAGTAGAATTTTTGCTCACAAGACTCCACAGCTTAGAGGGAACATTGGCCCCAGGCCGGCCAGGACATTTGGCTGACTGAAAGATCCAAATGCAGGAAACTTACTTTCCTTTGGGGGATTCAGCCCAGGTCTGGTGGTACTGCATAGGCCTGCCGGCCACCAAGGAGTTAATAATGTACGCCTCTCATCTGGTGGTGAAAAATGGACGAGCAAGAAGTTCTCTTAACCTCCAGGGGACCCCCCCCCAGCCTCTAACTGCCTTAGCCACGTTGCGGCAATACAGAGATCATTTTCTAGATCTCTTCCCCCTTCGAGGCACTGCTTTAGGGTGCAAAAGCAAACTTTTCTTTGCGCAGGTTAGGAAGGCAGGGGAGTCCTAACCAATGCTCCCTCCAAGCCGTGGAGTCTGGTGAACAAAAATTCTCCTTTGTGAGCTCCTGGCATTAAAGTTGTGAGTGAGCGGTTTGGCTGCTGCATCAGTTAGTTTGCTCTGGACTGAGTTGTCCTTTCCTGAGCTAGGACAAAAACTTGTGAGCCGGAGGCTGAAAAACGGTGAGCCAGTTCACACTGACTCAGCTTAGAGGGAGCACTGGTCCTCACCAATGCCCCCTCTCAGCTGTGAAGTCTTGTGAGCAAAAATTCCCCTTTGTGAGCTACCGCCATTAAAGTTGTGAGCGAGCGATTTGGCTACTGCATAAATGAGTTAGCTCTGGAGCCCTCCTTCCTCTGAGCTCAGACAAAAATGTGTAAGCCAGGGGATAAAAAATTGTGAGTCAGCTCACACTAACTCAGCTTAGAGGGAACACTGGTCCTAACACTTTGGTTCCCCGGGAGGGGGAGGAGAATAAAAAGTAACACGGCAAAAACCCCTACCCTAATTCTTCAAAAACTAATATGAAGAATTGTGTGCCTCTCGTTCTCTCTCTCCCTGCAACAATCTCCCTTTTCTCCCTGCCGAAGAAGCCTCTCAAGGATGCAAGCAGCATCCCTGGGAAAAGTGGTACCCAGCCGAGCCGAGCCGAGGGATGCTCTCCAGAGTGATTGCAGCGAGCCCAAAGGAGTCAGTGTTGCAGGAGGAAGGTGAACCACAAAACTGTAAGACAACCTTGCACCAAAAACGCAACTCACCATTTCTCCTTGAAGGGGGACTGGGTGTCCCGACCCAGAAGTGATTCTCAGGTGCTGGAGAACTGGAGACCGATGCAGTTTGCCCAGGGATGGGGGGAGGGAAGCAAAGGTGGGGGGAAGACACAGGCTCTTGTTCCTCACGTTTCCTCTTTTCCTCCCCCCTCGCTCTCTCCCTCTCTCTCTCAGTACATCAGTACGATGTTGATGAGTTGCAGAATCCCTTCTGGCACCCTACTCAGCAAAAGTCCAAGGGAGCCAAAGGCTGGCAGCGTGTGTGTGTGTGGGGGGGCGGTGGCGGCATGGAGAGAAAACAGCTGTTTGCAAGAGGCGAAAAGTTGCGCAAAGGGACCGGTGGCAGAGACGGTGGCAATTACTGCATTAAAAGAGGGCTGCAATGGGACCGGAAGGAGGGATAAAGCTGGGGGGGGGGGAGAGAGAATTTTAAAGGGAAACCTGCAAATTCTTTGCATGAACGAGAGCCAGGCCAGGCTGCTGAAGTTGCAGGAATTGAGCCAACGCCAGGCCAGGCCCAGAAGGCAGGCACAGATCTGGGATGCGGTGGTGCAGACGGTGGGGCCCTTTTAAAGGCCGCGGCCGCCCACTGGCGATCCCTGCTTCATCTCCAAACCCAGCTTTTCAGTTTTGCTAGACTCTCGGGTTTCCCTGGCCTCTACCGTCTCCCTTTCAGGCTGCCTCACAAGGTAGACTGGCAAAAGCAGCTATCCAGTTTCAAGGTTATCGGTCGTCTCCTGTTTCAGCTGTAAAGGGTGGGGACCTCGAGGGTGTTGGGGATCCCAAACAGCAAATGCTACGTTTGGCTCTTCAGTTGTGCAGTCACCGGCTCCTCAGAAACATGAGGATTCCAAGAGCAGGGAGAAACAGAGGCAGGCCTTTTCTTTTAGCAGCACCCAGGGCAAGTTGCAGGTTTCAACCTGGAAGCCAGAATTGGGTGACTCACACAGTGTGATATGGCAGGAGGGTGGGAATGGAGGGTGCAAGGGCACAGTTGGAATTCTATGGCCCTCCCTTAAGGAAGAGACAGGAGGAGGAGGAGGAGAGGAGGAGGAGGAGAAGGAAGAAGAGGAAGTGGATTTATACCCCACCCTTCACTGTGAGGTAGGTGGGGCTGAGAGAGCTCTGAGAGATCTGCTCCTGAGAGAACAGCTCAAGGTCATCCAACAGCTGCAAGTGAAGGAGTAGGGAATCAAACCCGGTTCTCCCAAATTAGAGTCCATGCGCTTAACCACTACATCAAACTGGCGCCAGAAGAAGGAGGAGGAGGAGGAGGAGGAGATTGGATTTATACCCTGCCCTTCACTCGGAGTCTCAGAGCGGCTTACAAACTCCGTTCCCTTCCCCTCCCCACAACAGACACCCTGGGAGGCCGGTGGGGCTGAGAGAGCTCTGACAGAACTGCCCTTGAGAGAACAGCTCTGACAGAACTATGACTTGCCCAAGGTCACCCAGCAGCTGCAGTGGAGGAGTGGGGTTTGGGGAATCAGACCCGGTTCTCCCAGAGTAGAGTCCGTGCACTTAACCACTACACCAAACTGGCTCTCTGTTTGTAGAATATGGTTGCCAAACCTGTGAAATTTCTGCCTGCTCCCACAGCTTTTTAAAGCTGTCGTTTCCAAATATATGCTATAGGAGAGGTGTTCGGTCTGATCCTGCAAGGTATGTTGCAGGCCTTTAGTGTGATCCTCTGGATTGAATGCCTCTAAGACCTCTGCATTGTTTGATGCGATTTTATGCATCTCTCATGTCCTCTTTAGCAAGTCTACGGCTTCCGCTGGGGTGGGTACACACTTAAGCCTGTCGTCCACATAGAAGTCCCGTTGTACAAACTGTCTCGCATCCAGGCCATACTTCCCTTCTCCTAAGTGTGCTGTTTGGTGAAATCCATAGTGGGTGATAGTTCATCTCCAAAGACGCATACCCTCATGCGATATTCAGTGATGTTACTGAACCACGGGAATCACAAGTTCCTACATCAAGGGAGCAATCCTAGGCAGGTTGACGTCGGCAGCAAGTCCCATTTTATGCAATGAGGCTTACTCCCAGAAGAGTGTTCTTAGGATGGAAACCTAGGTCTATCAGTAACTACCATCTATAACGGCCAAACGATGGAACCTCCATGTGGAGAGGCAGTCTACCTCTCAATAGACAGCTGCACTGAGCAAACTGCGGATGGCCTGATGCCTTCCGGTCCTGCTTGTGGGCTTCCTAGAAAACTCTGGCTGCCCTTGGCAGAAATGGGGCACTAGACCAAATGGACCTGTAGTAGAGTTGCCGGGTCCCCGTCCCCCCCCGGCCAGGGGATGGAGGGGAGAGTTGCCAGCTCCAGGTTGGGGGGAAGAAGAAGAAGAAGGGATTTATACCCCGCCCTTCACTCGGAGTCCCAGAGCGGCTTATGAACTCCTTTCCCTTCCCCTCCCCACAACAGACACCCTATGAGGTAGGTGGGGCTGAGAGAGCTCTTTCCAGAACTGCCCTTGAGAGGACAGCAGGCAGAACTATGTCTTGCCCAAGGTCATCCAGCAGCTGCATGTGGAAAAGTGGGGAATCAAACCTGGTTCTTCCAGATTAGAGTCAGCACACTTAACCACTACACTGAATTGGTTCTCCTGGAGATTTGGGGATGGAGCCTGGGGAGCACAGGGACCTCAGTGGGGTAACAAAGCCATGGAGTCCACCCTCCAAAGCATTCATTTTCTCCAGGGGAATTGATCTCTGTAGTCTGGAGATGAGCTGTAACTCCAGGGGATTCCCAGGTTCTACCTGGAGGCTGGCATCCCTAACCTGTAGTTCAATTCAGGAAGATACTTCTGATGGATTCACCCTCCAGAAGAGCATCAACAGCTTTTCACCAGGATAACTAAACAGAACCTCCATGCAGTGGGGCAATCTACCTTTGATCCCGAGCACGCAGTATTCAGCATAAGGGTGGGCGGCTTGCCTTTGGACCCAGACACCATCAGCAGAGCCTCAAGAATGAATTTCATCCAGCAAACCATTTAAAAATCACAAACACATATATATATTTTTAATGTTGTAAACAAGGACTTCTCTGCATTGCCCATTTCTGGTTCTTTTCCTTGAACAAAAAAACCTACCTTTCTTTTAGAAAAGTAGCCCCTGTGCCCCGCCCCCAAATATGATCGTGGCCTGCAGTAATTGGCTTATCTACATTACACACAGAGAGAGCTTTGAAGCCATTCCCTACCCCCCACCCCGCAACAGGAAATCTGTGAGGACGCCCAGGCGCTTCTTCAGCACATGCCGGCTCCCAAGATTCCTTGCTCGGGCCCCAATTTGCAATCAGATTTCAGTGCCCAGTGCAGATGCAGCAAACCCTCAGACAGAGAGTAAAGACTGCAGAAGAGTCGTCCTGCAAGTCCGCCCCCCCCGGAGACAGAGCCCTTCTTCAGTGGGGTATCCGACCCACAGGGAGGCCCCTGCCGATCTCACTGCTTCTTCTTTTCTTCATCTTGGAGGGCCACCGGGTAGAAGAAGGCGGGATTGCGGAGGCAGCGGTAGGCGAGGAGGTGGGGCCCCACAGCATACACCACATTGGAGACCACCACGAACCACCAAGCCCCTTCGGGGGTGCGGTAGGGGTAGGGTGTGTGGCGGTGGAGGGAGGACCCGAGGTGAGAGAACTGTGCCTGGAACGTCGAAAAGACAGAGAGGTAGAGACAAGGTGACTAGAACCCCCAGGTCCCTTGTTGGGAGGGGACGCCTCCGATTAGCTTGGCTCTTTTCCCTCCAGGTCCATAGGCAGGATTTTGTAGCTTGTGGGGCAAATTTTTTCCTGGTGGGGCTGAAGTTCTCAGGGCAGAAAGAAAAGCCATTTAGCCAAAAGTAAGCTGTTACCAGGAGAGAAAAAGAAGAGGAGGAGGAGGAGGAGGAGGAGGAGGTTGGATTTATACCCCACCCTTCATTACCGAAAGGAGTCTCAGAGCGGCTTACAAGCTCCTTTCCCTTCCCCTCTCCACAACAGACACCCTGTGAGGTAGGTGGGGCTGAGAGAGCTCTTTCCAGAACTGTCTTTGAGAGAACTGCTCTGACAGAACTATGGCTTGCCCAAGGTCATCCAGCAGCAGCAAGTGGAGAAGTGGGGAATCGAACCCGAGCCCTGCGGAGGCCCTGGTGTCTTCTGAGAGGAGGTCGTTCCTCCAGTGAGGGGCCGCCACGGAGAAGGCCCTGGCCCTCATTCTCTCTCCTTCATTCATACCAGCAGCTAATTATTTTTAAAAAGATATTGAAACTTGGGGAATTATTAAAAAAATGGCCACGTTCCAAAGAAGCAAGGAGGCAGACCTCGTCGTGTGAGAAGATGCCAACACAAATGTTCTCGTTCGGCACTAGAACAGTGCTTTCTGAGATGTGACCAACGCACAGCCATTGGATCTTAAAATCATCTTTATTGAACTTCACATGCATACAGAAGATCATTTACTCACGATCTTGCTGACAGTTGGATAGAGTAATTTTGTGATCTAAGTCACTTCTTTGGCCATGGTGGGAAGAGATGGAGTTTCCCCTTCAACTTGCGATTAGGGGTAGACAAAGAAAACGGAAAAGAACCATAAACTCTCAGCTACGCGCCTCTGAGCTCAGGAAATTACCCTAATGAACCAGTCAGAGGGGACACAGGCTAGGGGACATAGGCTAGGACTACGATTCCCAGGGACAACTGGTCTTAAAGATACACAGCAGTCTTACTAAACTACTAATACTTATAGTTAACACTGACTGGGGGCAGCACAACAAAGAAAATATGCTTCTCCCCCCCCTGCTTTTCAGGTTTTCCCTGACATGCAAATTGATGCAGATTTAAGCTATGCAGACCTACTAGATGAGTTAGCCAAACTCATAAAATTAACTGACCAAGACCACTTGACTACATGGCAACTGCCGTGGTTATTACGTTATGATTAAATTATAACAACACACTGATTTATGAGTAACCCCACAATTATTTATTTATTTGTTTAGTTGATTTAGACCCCGCCCTCCCTGCCAAAGCCCCAACCTGAACTCTGAGACGGGGCAAAATTTGGAAAGAGAGAGAGATGCAGGAGGCCAAAGAGGCCTGGAACCCATACCCTCCACTCTGGAAAAATTCTTCCCCGGAACCCAAAGTTCACAGAAGACCCTTTGCGTCCAGAATGGCAAATGCATTCTGCACATGCTCAGATGCACAGCTTTGCCACCTAAATTCCAGCCACATACCTTCCATGGATGAAATTCCTAACTGCAGGCCTGAATAGAGTAGGCACGTATGGCAACACGGAGAAGGAGGAGGAGGAGGAGGAGGAGGAGGAGGAGGAGGAGGAGGAGGAGGAGGAGGAGGAGGAGGAGGAGGAGGAGGAGGAGGAGAAGGAGAAGGAGAAGGAGAAGGAGAAGGAGAAGGAGAAGGAGAAGGAGAAGGAGAAGGAGAAGGAGAAGGAGAAGGAGAAGGAGAAGAAGAAGAAGAAGAAGAAGAAGAAGAAGAAGAAGAAGAAGAAGAAGAAGAAGAAGAAGAAGAAGAAGAAGAAGAAGAAGAAGAAGAAGAAGAAGAAAGGTTGGATTTATACCCCGTCCTTCACTACCCAAAGGAGTCTCAGAGCAGTTTACAAACTCCTTTCCCTTCCCCTTCCTGCAACAGACACCCTGTGAGGTAGATGGGGCTGAGAGAGCTCTGACAGAAACTGCTCTTTTTCAAGAACAGCTCTGACAGAACTATGGCTCGCCCAAGGTCATCCAACAGCTGCAAGTGGAGGAGTGGGGAATCAAACCTGGCTCTCCCAGATTAGAGTCTGCGCACTTAACCACTACACCAAACACAGAGGACTTCTCCCCTTCACTAAAGCACTCTAAGGGGGGAATTAGGCTTGCCAAGCCCCCAGGGCTGGGTGGGGGATCCCACGGCTCCAGGGGCTTCTTCCTGCCATGGACCAGCTGGCTGGCGGGGGAAACTCCACCCCTAAACAGGAACATTGTTGCGCGACGTCCCCAATGCGATGATATCACCCGGAAGTGATGTCATCATGTCAGGGACACCGTGCAGGGACGCTCTGGTATTTGGACAAACTCTATGGTTTGAGGGCAAATTTCCCAGAGAGTTTCACCCAAATACCAGAGTGTTCCCACACGACATCCCTGATGTGATGACATCACTTCTGGGTGACATCATCGCATTGGGGACATCATATGTATGAAGTCCCTGCCCACCACTGGAATGCCCCCCCTAATTCCCCCGCCAGAGCAACGAGGGGACCTGGCAACCCTGGGGGAAACTGGTGGTGGTGTCAAGTGCTTATGCCGATTTATGGAGATCCCATGGGGTTTTCGAGGCAAGAGACATTCAGAGATGGTTTGCCACTGTCTTGCCTTTGTGTAGTGACCCAGGACTTACTTGCTGGTCTCCCATCCAAGTACCAACAAGGGCTGACCCTGCTTAGCTTCCAAGATCTGACGAGACCGGGCCATCCTGGGAAATCTATGCTGAAAAATACCCTTCCTTTCTCAACAGGAACCGCCTGGATGTGGCAAGAGAGCTCAGGCCCCTTACTTATATGCACAGCCCAATAACAGAGCAGGGTATAGATGGGAACTCTCAGTCTGGGGCAGGTGATGCACTCTATTCTTGGTGCTGGAGGGGGCAGCAGTGGGAGGGCTTCTGGTGCCCTGGCCCCACTGCTGGACCTCCTGATGGCACCTGGTATATTTTGGCCGCTGTGTGACAGAGTGTTGGACTAGATGGGCCATTGGCCTGATCCAACATTGGCTTCTCTTATGTTCTTATGTTCTTATTTCCAGCCACTCCCCCTAGAGGCCTACAGTTTTTCATCCAGGGGTCCCCACCTTTTTGAGCCTGTGGGCATCTTTAGAATTCTGACACGGCCTGGCGGGCAGAGCCACAAAATGGCTGCCAAAGAAGGCAGAGCTGGCCACAAAATGGCCGCCACAATTTACCTTCAGCCAAACACTGGAAGATCCTTGTGGTGGGGGGTAGCAGCTACTGCCAAAACAAAGCTTTTAACATTCTTCACAGCCAATTGAATATCCAGTCAGAAGCCCCATTTTATTTTATTTTATTTTTCCTATGTGTATCCCGCCCATCCCGGGAGCGGGCTCAGGGCGGGTCACATCATCTCAAATAATACAATAAGGTTTAAAACACAATAAAACATGACATTATAAATGTTTAAAATCAGTAGTTATAGCTGCTGGTGCAAAGTCCAGCCCATTAGTACTGATTGTTATGGCCGGTTGCTGGCAGATGGTGGCCAGTAGGTAGGAGACAGCAACCTCGGGGGGGCCATATGTGGATGCCCGCTGCCTCAACCAAAAGCCTGACAGAACAGCTCCGTCTTGCAGGCCCTGCGGAACTGAGTGAGATCCCAGAGGGCCCTGCTCTCGATGGGGAGCACATTCCACCAGGTGGGGGCCAGGGCAGAAAAGGCCCTGGCCGAGGCTAGACGGACGTCTTTTGGGCCAGGGACCACCAGGAGATGTTGATTACTAGAGTGTAAAGCTCTTTGAGGCATATACGGGAAGAGGCGGTCCCTTACATCTGGCCTTGCCCTCTTGGTGGGCATCAGAAGAGGTGTTGGCAGGTGCCAGTGCTGCCCACAGGCGCCATGTTGGGAATATGTGCCTTAGCCTGATGAGCAGAATCCTAGCCATGGAGATGATGCCAGGGAACAAGATTCCCCTGCCACATTTACACCAAAGAAGGACCAGCACCAATGCTCCCTCTATGCTGAGCAGTCGGGTTAGAACAGATAAAAGGAAATACTTCTTCACCCAAAGAGTGATTAACATATGGAATTCACTGCCACAGGAGGTCGTGGCAGCTGCAAGCATGGTCAGTTTCAAGAGGGAATTAGATAAACATATGGAGCAGAAGTCCATCAGTGGCTATTAGCCACAGGGTATAGATGGGAACTCTCAATCTGGGGCAGGTGATGCACTCTATTCTTGGTGCTGGAGGGGGCAGTGGGAGGCTTCGTGTCCTGGCCCCACTGCTGGACCTCCTGATGGCACCTGGTATATTTGGCCACTGTGTGACAGAGTGTTGGACTAGATGGGCCATTGGCCTGATTCAACATTGGCTTCTCTTATGTTCTTATGCTACGGAGTCCTGTGAGCAAAAATTCTACTTTGTGAGCTACCGGCATTAAAGTTGTGAGCAGGTGATTTGGCTACTGCACAAATTAGTTCACTCTGTAGCCCTCCTTCCTGAGCTAAGATAAAAATGTGTGAGCCAAAGGCTAAAAAACTGTGAGCTAGCTCACACTAACTCAGCTTAGAGGGAACACTGAGTCCAGCACTAATGTACCTAGAAAGGACGCCCACACTCACAACTGATGCGTTCAAGGGAGAGGAATGCTCTGATTACCTGCGCTACGGCACCGGCGAAAACCAAGGCCCAGTCCGGCATCCAGGTGCACCCAGGACGAAGCAGCCCATAGAGGCACAGGCAGAAATATGGCAAGACGTAAAAGAGGAAGACCAGCATCTAGAGAATGAAGACAAAGAGGGACGGATCGGTGTGGCGGGCTGGCTGAGAAGGTGAATTGGCATGCAGTACAGCAGGGAAATGAGGGAGGGTCTGTTCTCCCCCCCGAGTTTTTCCTGAACCCCAGGCAGTCCTGCTCTGCACATCACGAAAGAAGGGGCAGAGGTCTTTTCCCTCTCCCGTACCAAAGCAGCTAGCTAATGGTACTGTGAAAAGGGCCCCCACGGACACCCACGCCAGGTTGGATAAGATGCTCCTGGCTCACCTGGACTTTGGGGTAGGCCACGGGGTCTCGCAGGTACGGCTCTTGCTGGTACACGTAATCGAAGCAAACGTCAGCTGAGCAGTCCAACACGACCTAAATACAGTCGCCAGAAATGCAAAGGCACAAACACACAAATTGCAATTTGAAGCTATTGTTGTTTAGCTCCCCTGAATGACCAGTGGCTTTGCCTGTCGGTTAAGGCCCGACTCTTCCAAGGGCACGAGGTCAAAGAGAGCCAAGGGCTCGCAATGCACCCTCCCCCAATCCTCTCTGGCCCAAACGGGGGACCAAGCGGTTGCTCACCAGGCCTCTGAAGAGCGTGAACGCTGCGGCAAGGAGAAAGAACCCCACCAGTCCCAAGTCCAGGGGGCGCTGGAGGAGACTTCTTCTCTGCTCTTCAGAAACCTGCTCCAAGACAAAAAGCAATAGCAAGATGCTGAATTTTAGAGCAGAAAGCTCGGGGGGGGGGGCAGCAGGTTTGGAAAGCAGGACGCGAGAAGGCAACGTGCCAGGGGCTCTTGAATGGCAGTTTTCAGGAGTGGAAGACAGGTGCTCCATTCTCCCTATAAAACCATTAGGTGTAGGGTTGCCAGCCTCCAGGTAGTGGCTGGAGACCTCTCGCTATTACAACTGATCTCCAGGTGACAGAAATCACCTTCCTCTGGAGGAAATGGCCCCTTTGGAAGGTGGACTGTATGGCATTGTGCCACCCTGAAGTCCCTCCCCTCCCTAAACCCTCCACCCTTCAAGCTCCACCCGCAAAATCTCCAGGTATTTCCCAGTCTGTACTTGGTAGCCCTAATAAGGTATAGGGGAAAAGGGTTTTCTGTTGCCTGCCAGCACAATCCCATTCAATGGTATTGCAGCTATTAACCCTGCAGCTGTAAGATCAGTATGTCAACAGAAGGGCCATTATATAGGAGCAGAACACGTGCTTTGCACATGGGAAGTCCCTGGCATTGGCATCTACAGAGAAAACCATCCCAGGTTGGGAAAGGCCCTTCTCTGCCTGAGACCTGGAGAACAGCTGACAGTAAGAACAGATTAACACCGGGGGCTGGACCAATCAGAGTCTGTGTCACTCAGCCTCCTTTATTGGTTAGCTCCCAATCAGTGTGATCGGCTCCAGTGGGGTGTGGAGCTTTGGTCTGAGCCATTTATTTAGGGCTCCTATGAGCGGCCCCAGCTCTGTGAGGTAGCAAGCCCCACTTCAGTGCCAAAGCGTCCCAGCTCCAGTGACAAAGTGTCTGGAACAAGGGAATAAACGGGTGAGTTTAGCAGAGGTGTGAGTTCCGCAGCAGGGCTGGGAAGCCGGGGCACGGGTCTCTCCACGTCCCTAGAAGGGGGTAGGCACACTTTCCTTGAACAGCTCTGCATAAATAGGAAATGTCCAAAAAGGGGATTTTAAAAAAAAATTATGAAGGTAGAATGCCAGCAGGGGGTTAGGGGCTATCCAGGGTATCGCGCTGAGTGCAACAGGTGTGCCTGTCTGCCACCTGGACAGAACCTATGGGTGTATGCTTGGTGCAAGGAGCTCTTGGTTCTCAGGGAACGAGTTCACACGCTCGAGGCCAAGGTGGCTAACCTGGAAAAGCCAAGGCAGTCAGTTAGGCACACGGATAAGACCCTAAGTTGACACTAAGTGGCTCATGGCGGTGAGAACCAGAGGTGACTGTGAGGCACTTCAGAAGGGTCTGCTGAGGCTGGGCGAGTGGGCATCAACATGGCAAATGAGGGTCAACATGGGCTAGTGCCAAGTAATGCACATGGGAGCCAAAAATCCCAACTATACGCTGAGGGGGTCCGAACTAGTGGTAACTGACCAGGAGAAAGATCTTGGAGTCGTAGTAGATAACTCACCGACTCAGCGTGAGACTGCAATAAAAAAAAGGCTGGGGATTATTAGAAAGGGGGCTGAAAACAAATCAGACAGTATCATGATGCCCCCGTATAAATTGATGGTGTGGCCTCATTTGGAATACTGTGTACAGTTCTGGTCACCACACCTCAAAAAAGATATTATAGCACTGGAAAAGGTGCAGAAAAGGACAGCTAAAACAATTCAGGGGATGGGACACCTTCCCTATGAAGAAAGGTTGAAGAGGTTAGGGCTCTTTAGCTTGGAGAAATGATGACTGAGGGCTGACAAGATAGAGGTTTACAAAATTTTGCATGGGATGGAGAAGGCGGAGAAAGAAGTACTCTTCTCCCTTTCTCACAGTACAAGAAGTCACGGGCATTCAAGGACATTAATGAACAGTAGCCTTAGGGCAGATCAAAGGAAGTTCTTCTTCACCCAAGGCGTAATTAATACATGGAATTCACTGCTGCAGGAAGTGGTGGTGGTGGGCTGGCTACAAGCACAGTCAGCTTCAAGAGGGGCTATTAGCCACAAGCTGTAGGTGGAACACTCTGTCTGGGGCAGTGATGCTTAGTATGCTTAGTGCTGGGGCGACGCGACATTGGGAGGGCTTCCGGAGTTCTGGTCCTGCTGGTGGACCTCTGATGGCACCTGGGTTTGGGCCACTGTGTGACACAGAGTGTTGGACTGGGTGGGCCACTGCCTTAACCCAACATGGCCTCTCTTTTGTTCTTAACCAATGGACTGACTCAGTTTCCATGGCCATCCTCCTGCTTTGGTATCCAGGAGGCAATGGCAAATATGGCGTGCTCCCAAATGGGAGGCTGTTCCCAGGGGTAGCTAAATGGACCCTCCACGTGAAGGGGCAGTCTGTCTCCAGGATTCCAAAAACCCGGAGACTGACAACAGGTAAGGGCAGCTGCCTTCTTTTCAAAACCTCCAGTCCCGATCCAGCACTGTTCTCCTTAAGTACCTTATCCGCCATCAGAAGGGGCAACGGCTTGGGCTGGCTGAAGATTCTCCTTGCTGCCCAGATGGGGATGAGAAGAAAAGGGAAGTTGAGGAAGAAGGCAAGCCGGATCTCAGACCCGTATTTCCCTACGGAGAGAACACACAAACATGCATCTCTTTCTCCCTCCTCCTCCTCCACCAGGTGCAGATCCAAATGGGAGAGGAGGGAGACAGTTTAATTTTAATTTGGCTTGCTGGCTTCTGCAGTCTGCAATGCTCTCGTTGCCCTGAGTTGCTTGTTACTAATCAGAGCCAGTTACTAGTCAGCATCAGGCCCTTTTCAGTGAAGGAGTTCCCCAGTTTGTTTTATGCCATCAAGGCGAAGAAGAAGAAAAGGATGAAGAAGAGTTGGATATCAGGGTTCTTTTTGTAGCAGGAACTCCTTTGCATATTAGGTGACACACCTCTGATGTAGCCAATCCTCCAAGAGCTTACAGTAGCCCCTGTAAGAAGAGCTCTGTAAGCTCTTGGAGGATTGGCTACATTAGGGGTGTGTCGCCTAATATGCAAAGGAGTTCCTGCTACAAAAAGAGTCCTGGTTGGAGTTATACCCCGCTCTTCACTCAGAGTGGCTCACAATCTCCTTTCCCTTCCTCTCCCCACAGCAGACAGCCTGTGAGGTCGATGGGGCTGAGAGAGCTCTTTCGAGGACTGCTCATAATGAGAGAACAGCTCTCAGAGAGCTGTGATTGACCCAAGGTCACCCAATTGGCTGCACATGGAGAAGTGGGGAATCAAACCCAGTTCTCCAGATTAGAGTCCGCTGCTCTTAACCACTACACCAAAACAGAAACACCCAGTTGAAAATAATGCACATTTAACACGGATTATTCACACTGAACTATCCAGTTCTCCAGATTAGAGTCCACCACTCTTAACCACTACACCAAAACAGAAACACCCAGTTGAAAATAACACACATTTAACAAGAATTATTCACACTGAACTATCCTAATTAAATGTGCACAATTTTCAACCAGGTGTGAATTCACATACGGGAGACCCAGGGCTGAGCTACAAATTACATTTCACTTGTGACAGCCACAGGGACTTCCCAGCCATGCAACATCACGGCAACTCCATTTAGATGTAATGCAGGGCCCCAGTTCTGGGCAGGACCATGACACAGGGTGAGGAGAGCCTCCCACCTTTCCCCCCACACTATTTTCATTACCCAAAATGGCCCCAGAGGAGCATAATTTGGCCCCTCCCATCGTCTTGGGTTGGGAAAACGGTACCCCCTCCTCCCGTTGTGCTGGGCGGGTCCTGACCAGAATCACGCCTCTGCAGTGTTTTGAGTTTCCACACAGAACTTAAAATCTTTCTTCCGCCATCTTGGGAAGTCTATTGTTTTATTTGCTGATATACTATAGGCATTTTAACATTGGTTTTAACTGCATTATTTATTGCATTTGTTCTGTTGTATGCCTAAGCCCTGCTTGTTGGGAAGGATGGACTAATAAATCTAATTAATAAAATAATAATAACTAAACAGGGGGCATCAATTTCAAGTCCTCCCTTCGGCCATCATTTGCTGTTTTGGCCAAAGCTGGCCAGTCAAAGAAAACCGAGCCACAAAATTCAGTCATATCGGCCTTTTAACTGCCACCATTCCCTGTTCAAACGTTTAGTGTCTGCCGTTAATGTTTCAGAATTCAGTTCTTTAAAATCTGATCTTTTAATCTTGCCCTGAGCAACCCTCTGTGCTGTGCTACCAATGGGAACGGGAGAAACCGAGGCTTTCTTTCAAACTTCAGATGGAAAGAACGAACGAACTGTACAACTATTCTGACACATTCCTCTCAATGTCTTTCTGTCATGGCCTCCAACAGAAAGGCAAAGCTTCTCACCAACAATGTTGCCCGGCAAGAAAACTAGAAGACTCATTGTGATGGACCCAATCCAGTACAGGCCAAAACTCCGGTAACTCTTTCTGAAAAAGAATCAGAGAATCTTCATTGTTAGAACCCCCATGGACATCAGCCACCCTGTCTTTCAAACGGGAATGCTGAGCTTTCTTTGTGAGATAGACAGACAGACAGACAGATGGACGGACGGCTTTTTTTTGGTAGAAAAAGCCCAGCAGGAACTCATTAGCATAACAGGCCACACCCAACAACAGAAACTGAACTGCCGACAGCTGCAATCCAGCCAGTGCAATGCCCCCCACACACACACTGTACCTTCTTCTCCCAACTGTACGCCCTTAAACTTCTGCCTGTCCCACGCCTTCACTGAACCCCTTGCCATGGCAAATCCCCAGCACTTTAAGGTCCTCCCCCCCTTACCGTTGAGACATGGCTGTAATCATCACGAGGTAGAGGCCATAGTGGACCACACCGTCCCAGTAACAGATCATGATGCCGTAGGCCGTGCGGAGGTAGGGCTCACCCTGGCAAGAGAAGCATCAGAGAGATGTGAGGCCCGGTTCTGCTCCTGCTGCCCTGGAAACAGAACAGAACCGTGATCACACACCGCTTAGGCTACATCCTCTCACAAGAGATTCTTTTGGTCCATCATAGCTGTGCCTGGAACAGGGCGAAGTTCGGATTCTTCGGAGAAATCCGACTGCTTCTTTGGAGTTCAAAGGTCAGGCAGGGCCGGCCCCAGGTGTCTGGGCGCCCTAGGCAGGACTGCCTGGGGCGCCCACCCCACCGGGGATGCCAACCTCCCGGTGGGGCCTGGAGATGGCCCAGTGCCTAGGAGAGCCAAGGAAGGGGCGGGGGCTTAGAAGCCCCCCTTCCCTCCCAGGCGGCGCGGCTCTCCCGGGTGTCTCGCAGCCGTGAGGCACCCGGGACAGCCGGGGAAGGGGCGGGCTTAGAACGCCCCCCCTTCCCTCCGAGGGGCGGCGCGCACCGCTCTCCTGGGTGCCTTGCAGCCGCGAGGCACCCAGGAAAGCCGGGACTGCCGGCATTGGGCGGCTCGGGGGCCTTTTTACGGGGGGGGGGCATTTTTGCACCCCTGAAGGGCCGGCGCCCTAGGCAAGCGCCTAGCTCGCCTAGTGGGCGAGCCGGCCCTGAGGTCAGGTCCGGGAACCGGACTGACACTTTTGTCTGATGCTGTGTGTACATTTCAGTGGGGAGAGGAACCATCCTGGCTGTATTTCTACACTAGTTTGGTGTAGTGGTTAGGAGCGCAGATTCTAATCTGGGAGAACCGGGCTTTATTCCCCACTCCTCCACATGCAGCTGCTGGTGTGACCTTGGGTCAGTCACAAGTTCTCTCAGAGCTGTTCTCTCAGGAGTAGTTCTTGAAAGAGCTCTCTCAGCCCCACCTACCTCACAGGGTGTCTGTTGAGGGGAGGGGAAGGAGAAGGGAAAGGAGTTTGTAAGCCGCTCTGAGACTCCTTTGGGTAGTGAAGGGCGGGGTATAAATCCAATCTCTTCTTCTATCATCTTTTCTTCCTGTGCAGTTTACCTGCCATGTGACGGGCAGAAGAAGATCTGAGGATCATCCTACAGGGGGACAGCTGAAGGACTGGTAGTTAGCGTAGCTAGACTAGGGACTGCCCACTTTTTCAAATTGTGTCCTTCTTGTGTCTCCTGATTGGCTCTTCTGGAGACTTCCCGCTCCCGTAGAGCTTCCTGTTGCTCTTTGTTCCTCTCATGGCAGTTAGACTGGTTAGTTTAGGCTTTCTCTCTGTATGTTCTATAACAGTTTGTTCTTCAATAATGAACCTATGAATTTTTCTGTAAACAGTCGGAGCGCCACTTCCTTTGCATATTTAAACTCTGCCAACAAGAAAAGGTAAAGGTAAAGGTTCCTTGCTTGAAAGCCAGTCAAATCCGACTCTAGGGCTGCGGTGCTCATCTCCGTTTCAAAGCCGAAGAGCCAGCGCTGTCCAAAGACGTTTCTGTGGTCATGTGGCTGGCATGACTAAACACCAAGGTGCACGGAACGCTGTTCCCTTCCCACCGAAGTGGTACCTATTTATCTACTTGCAATTTCTTGCTTTTGAACTGCTAGGTTGGCAGGAGCTGGAACTAGAGACAGGAGCTCACCCCGTAATGCGGCACTCCCGGGTCTCGAACTGCTGAACTACTGACCTTCCACAGCCTGCAGTTCAGCGTCTTAACCACTTGAGCCACCGCAGCTCCTCTGGGGACTGCCAACAAGAAGTCCCCACCTAAATGTCCCAGGCTCAGTCCTGGCATCTCTGGTTAAAGGATCAAGTCATAGAGGAAGAAGGAGAAGGAAAAGGAGAAGGAGAAGGAGAGGAGGAGGAGATTGGATTTATACCCCGCCCTTCACTACCCGAAGGAGTCTCAGAGTGGCTTACAATCCCCTTTCCCTTCCCCTCCCCACAACAGAACATTTAGGAGCCAGCCAAACAAGATCCTAGACCCTGGTGATGTCGCCTTTGAGAATCAAGCCAGCCCCAATCTTGCTAGCCCTGCCTGCTCCCTTCCATACCTCTGTCCTGGTGTCTCTTTTGGGCCCACGCTAAAGCATCACACCACACGTGTGTGCAAGAATGAGAGATGTACAGGTCCGATCTTTTATAAACTTACTGAGAAACACCAAAGGTTCAAGCATGAAATCACTATGCAAACTACTTGGACTTATGCTTGTATACGGACAACCTAGGCTAACCCAATCTCGTCAGATCTGGGAAGCTAAGCAGGGTCGGCCCTGGTCAGTATTTGGAGGGGAGACCACTGAGGAAGCCCAGGGTCACAACACAGAGGCAGGCAATGGCCAACCACCTCTGACCAGTGCTCCCTCTAAGCTGTGGAGTCTTGTGAGCAAAAATTCTACTTCATGAGCTACTGGCATTAAAGTTGGGAGCAAGCACTCTATGAAATTGCTGAGCAGTCGGGTTAGAACAGATAAAAGGAAATACTTCTTCACCCAAAGAGTGATTAACATATGGAATTCACTGCCACAGGAGGTCGTGGCAGCTGCAAGCATGGACAGTTTCAAGAGGGAATTAGATAAACATATGGAGCAGAAGTCCATCAGTGGCTATTAGCCACAGGGTATAGATGAGAACTCTCAGTCTGGGGCAGGTGATGCACTCTATTCTTGGTGCTGGAGGGGGCAGCAGTGGGAGGGCTTCTGGTGCCCTGGCCCCACTGCTGGACCTCCTGATGGCACCTGGTATATTTTGGCCGCTGCGTGACAGAGTGTTGGACTAGATGGGCCATTGGCCTGATCCAACATTGGCTTCTCTTATGTTCTTATGTTCTTATGTTCTTAAGCGATTTGGCTACTGCATAAATTAGTTTGCTCTGGAGTCATCCTTCCTGAGCTAAGACAAAAATGTGTGAGCCAGAGGCTAAAAAACGGTGAGCTAGCTCACACTAACTCATCTTAGCGGGAACACTGCCTCTGACCATCTCTTGCCTTGAAATCCTACAAGGGTCACCGTTAAGTTGGCCACGATGTCAGGAAACAACAAAGCAGCAAATGAAATAAAAGGGCAGGCAGAATGAAAATTTGCTTCTTATACATTTCTCCAAATGTAGACACAGACAGTCACAACTGGAGGGAGGACTGAGGCTGGAAAATCAAAGCACCTGCAAAGGGAAGGAAAGCACTTGCAAAAGCACCCCCCCCCCCAGTCGTGCCATCCAGGGCCAGTAGAGGGTTTTTGGGGGGTCCACAGGCCACCCCATTACAGCTCCTCCCTATAATCACTGAGGCCCTCTTACCCCCAACGAAGCTAAGCTGGAGGGCTGTTTGGAGGCCCATTGATTCCAAGAAGTTTAAAACAGGGGTCTCAAACATGCGGCCCGAGGGCTGGATCAGGCCCCCAGAGGGCTTCTATCAGGCCCACAGTGGAACTGGCCGTCTTCTGCTTCTTCTTCCAGTTCTGCTGCTGCTGCGTCATTGTAGGTTTGCAACTTACGGACACACACCTGAACAGCATTCTCAAGACTGCAACAGCCACAGACGTTTTGATGCAATCATTCAGAGCAAGGGGTGCCAGTTATCAGACACCGTTCAATAAACAAAATATTGCAAGAGCGCTAATGTTTTAAGCATGTTTTTATTTTAAGTAAAAAAAAAACCCTTTGTGTTTGTGTCCTTGATAAAGTTGCTATCTCCGCTACCTGGCATTTTTTATGGCACGCATGGCCCGGTCCGACAAGGTCTCATTTCTGTCAGATCCAACCTTCATAACAAATTAGTTCAGCACCCCTGGTTTAAAAGGATCAGGAAAGGGGGGGGGTGTCTCTCAGCTGATCCAAAGGAGCATAGTGGCGGGGAGGTGGCCAAGGAAGATACACTCAGCCTCCTCCACTGTCCTCCCCACCAGCACTTCTCCCTTTGGAAAACAGCCTGTGTCTCCAGTCCAGAAGAGCCCCTTTCCCAGAGGTGGTGGCCCTGGACAACTGTGCCAAGTCCTGCAGCTGCCTATTCTGAATCTCGGAACCCAAGGATCGGGAGCCAAACTGTGCAGCCAGTCTGGGGTAAGCTTGAATCTGGGGCCACCCCCCACGGCGGTCCAGTACCTCTTTCATGTAGAACTCCATGAATCCGCCAATATAACCATCTTCTTCCAGCGCGATTATTGTGTCGATCACAGATGTGAAGGAAAAGACCATAAACACTAGAAGAGAAAAGTTACGGAGACAGGTTTCAGATTAGAATGCGTGAAGCTCGGTGGTATTTATCCTTGCTTGTTCTTTGAAGTCTTTTTCCTCGAGGATTGGATCAGTAGAAACTCCATCTACGAGGAAGCCCTATTGTGAAACGGAAAATATGCGCAAGTTCCGATAGATGGTTTATTGGGTTTCTGAATATATCACACTGTGAATACATTTTCTGGATAACTTTGAAGAAATATTGGAGAATATCTGGGCACTTGAAATTTTGTATGTATTGGCAACTTTCTTACTCCAAGGAATGACGTCCACCACAGAGATTGATAAGACTGTGCTTTTCACTGGACTTCCCATCAAATTAATACAAGACCCCTTGGGCACTCAATGAAATTGTGGAGCAGTCAGGTTAGAATGGATAAAATTCACCCAAAGAGTGATTAACACATGGAATCCACTGCCACAAGAGGTGGTGGTGGCTACAGGCATGGACAGTTTCAAGAGGGAATTAGATAAGCATATGGAGCAGAAGTCCATCAGTGGCTATTAGCCACAAGGTACAGATAGGAACTCTCAGGCTGGGGCAAGGGATGCTCTGTATTCTTGGTGCTGGGGGGGGGCAACAGTGGGGGGGCTTCTAGTTTCCTGGCCCCACTGGTGGACTACCTGAGGGCACCTGGTATTTTTGGCCATTATGTGACAGAGTGTTGGACTAGATGGGCCATTGGCCTGATCGAATACTGGCTTCTCTTATGTCCTTACGATTTATTGATAATTGTACAAGTCTTTTGCACCTTGCAGTTTGTAAGCGTTCATTGTAAAAAACATATAAAGCGGGGGTGGCCAAACTTGCTTCATCTAAGAGCCACATAGACTAAATGTCAGGTACTCAAGTGCTGCAAGGGGACTTCGGAGAAAGAGGTGGGTTTGGGGGAGTTTTGCATTTTGCAATAAGAATATTCATTATTTTTATTGTGGTGTTTGTAAGTTTTGACCTGTTGATACACATGCCAGAGGGGATTTGGGTGGCCCGTATGGGAAACAGGAAGGGGCAGAAGACATAAGAACATAAGAGAAGCCAATGTCAGATCAGGCCAACGGCCCATCCAGTCCAACACTCTGTCACACAATGGCCAAAACCACCAGGTGCCATCAGGAGGTCCAGCAGTGGGGCCAGGACACTAGAAGCCCTCCCACTGTTGCCTCCCCCAAGCACCAAGAATACAGAGCATCACTTCCCCCAGACCGAGAGTCCCTATCTATTTGTTGTTGTTCAGTCGCACAGTCGAGTCCGACTCTTCGCAACCCCACGGACCAGATCACGCCAGGCCCTCCTGTCTTCCACTGTCCTCTGAAGTTTGCTCAATTTCATGTCTGTTGCATCGATGACACTGTCTAACCATCTCATCCTTTGCCGTCCACTTCTTCTTTGACCTTCAATCTTTCCCAGCATCAGGGTCTTCTCCGGTGAGTGCTCCCTTCTCATTTGGTCCCTATCTATACCTTGTGGCTAATAGCCACTGATGGACCTCTGCTCCATATGCTTATCTAACCTTTGGCCTGATCCAGGAGGAGGAAGAGGGGAGTCAACATACCATAGAAGAGAGGATCCTGGGACTGACTGGGGAGGTAGACCAGAGCGAACAAGCCCACAAGGACCACGGCACCCACCAAGGCCACAGACCAGGAGCTAGAGGGAGAGAAAGAGGCACTGGACTGAGGCCCTCCGATATTGAAGTCAAATCTTTGTAGTCCCAAGAAGACCCATGCTAGGGTTCCATGCAAGCCACCGAAAACCATCCAAAATTTATTTATCCCTTTACTTTATGCCTTTCTCCCCCTCGGGAACGCAGAACGGCTGACATCGTCCTCCTCTCCTTCATTCTGTCCTCACAACAACCCCACGAGGTAGGTTAGGCTGAGTGTGTGTGACTGTCCCAAGGTCACCCAGCAACCTTCCATCATGGCACGAGGGGGGATCAGAACTTGGGTCTCCCAGACCCCAGTCGGACACCAAGACAGTGAGCAGCTCATCCAATCAGAGCAGGGAAGCTTGTCCAAAAGGAAGGGCAGGAAAAATTGAGGAAAGGGTAGATGTGCCGCTTTGTGAAAAGGTGGTGGCTGAAGATGCCAAGATCATCAGCTGTTTCCCTCCCCTTCTTAGAAGAAGGGAAGAAGAAGAGATTGGATTTATACCCTCAGAGCGGCTTACGAACTCCTTTCCCTGCCCCTCCCCACAACGGACACCCTGTGAGGTAGGTGGGGCTGAGAGACCTCTGACAGAAACTGCTCTTTTCAAGAACATCTCTGACAGAACTGTGGCTTGCCCAAGGTCACATCAGCAGCTTGCATGTGAAGGAGTGGGGGAATCAAACCCGGTTCTCCCAAATTAGAGTCCGCACACTTAACCACTAGACCAAACTGGCTCTTAGGGCTGCCCAGTCCCTCCCGACCACTGGCAGGAGATGGGGGGTGGGGTCTGGTTCCAGGACCCAGGCTGGGAAACTCCTAGAGATTTGGGGATGGAGCCTGGGAAGGACCGGGACCTCAGCGGGGTACAAGGCCATAAAGAGTCCATCCTCCAAAACATCCCTTTTCTCCAGGGGAACTGATCTCTGTAGTCTGGAGAGGAGCTGCAGTTCTGGGGCTTTCCCAGGTTCCACTTGGAGGCTGGCCTCCCTACTTTCCCTCCCCTCCCATGGAAGCTACCAGGAAGAAATCCTTGCCAAGTCAGATTTTTAATTTTTTTTATATGTACATGTGCTTGTGTGTGTATGTACACCTGGAAGTCATGGCGACCTCTGGTGACTGGGAGCCTGGGGGATATTCAGAGAGGTGGCTGAGTCAAGCCTGCCCCCACCTCCCAACCGCTGGTATTCCATGGAGGTCTCCCATCCAAGTACTTGCCAGAGTCAACCCCGCTTAGCTTCCCAGGTCTGACGAGACTGGGCTTCTCTGTGCTATCCAGGGTCACGGCTTTGCCAAGTCCATTATGTATACCCTACTTTAAAAAAACAAACAAAACCCCCTGAAATTGACAACATTTGTCCCTGCCCCATCAAAATCGACAGAATTTTTAAAATTTCTCTGCTAGAGCTGGTTGATTCTCTTCGCCTGATCACCTGCAAGGCCAGAGCCAGCTGCAATGCAGGGAGGGGGCACTCCCTGGCCCATAATTAATTAATTAATTATCATATGGCATTGTGTGTAGAATAGCCAGGAGATCCTAAGATTGTCTGGCAACAAGAAGTTCTAGCTCTTTTAGCATTATGCACCACTAGGTGGCGAGCTAGACTTGTTTTTGTGGCAAGAGATGTTTCAGAGGTGGTTTGCCATTGCCTGCCTCTGTGTAGCAGCCCTGGAATTCCTTGGTGGTCTCCCATCCAAGTACATTAATTATTCTGTGGTCTTGTGTGTAGAATAGTCAGGAGATCCTAAGATTGTCTGGCAGGCACAAGTTCTAGCTCTTTTAGCGTTCGGCACCACCAGGTGACGAGGCAGCCTTGTCTTTAAGGCAAGAGATGTTTCAGAGGTGGGTTGTTGTTGCCTGCCTCTGTGTCATGGCCCTGGTATTTCTTGGAAGTGGCTCTTCCAATTCCTAGCCATGGCTGACCCTGCTTAGCTTCTGAGATCGGGCTAGCCTGGGCCTGTCCAGCTCAGGATCCCTGGTCCACATGTTTGATATTGAGGAAGGCAGCAAAAGTTTCCAGAATCAGAAATGCCATCAAATATCAACAATGCCCTTCAGTTCTCTACATAGGGCAAACAGGTCGAACCCTACACCAAAGGATAAATGGACACAAATCTGATATCAAGAATCACAAAACTGAGAAACCTGTAGGAGAACATTTGAGCCTCCCAGAACACTCAGTGGGGGACCTCAAAGCAGTTGTTTTACTGCAGGAGTTTCACTAACAGACTGGAAAGGGAGACTGCTGAATTACAAGTTACTACCACCGGGCAATGGAACCCCCAGGGCTTAACAGAGATACTGGGTTCTTATCTCGTGACACATGCAAAGTCACTCAGTTCTCGCATCTGTTTAACTCTTTTATTATTTGTATGTTATTTTGCTGTTATTCACAGGTCTAACCAACTGCTTTAATCCAATCTCAGCTATACTCATCTCTCAGTTACTTATGCATCTTGACTCTATTTAGCCCTTCCTGGCATCTTTTTTTTTTAATATAGTTTTTATATAGTTTTTGGTAAGTATTACATATTATCTTTTATCCCGTACATTTCGTAACGGTTTTTATCCCTTCTCCCTCCCTCCTCCCCCTCTGCTTTTCCAATGCTTTAGTCCTTTATTCCCAGCCACGGGCACAAGGTCCGAATCTTGCACTGAATGTCCTTTCTTCCTTCTGTTGCCCTTCCTGGCATCTAACCCCTCACCTATATGTAACAGTTGGCAAAGTCTGTTTCAAGGTATATGAAGGAGTGTGCAGGCACATGAAAGCTTATACCCAGAATTAAACTTTGTTGGTCTTAGAGGTAAGCCACCGGACTCAAACTTCGTTCAGAAATTCAAAACATTTTGGAAAAGCAGATGAGATTCAGGTGCCACCCCCTCCCCCACTGCATGACCTGAGCAAGACTGCAGAAATCCTTGCCTCTGCAGATTCGTCTATGCCAAAGTGACGGGGTCCAGGCTTGCATTTTGCACCATCTGGATGGGGATGCGGCTCAGCCAGCAAGCTGGCAAGCCTGCTGCAGCTGCAAGTTTTGCCCACCACCAGCTGCTGATGCTGCGGAAGGACTGCAATGCAGACCCCGGCTCCAAAGGACGTTTGCAGCAATCCCGAGCGATACCCTTGCCTCGGGAAGGGAAGTGCCTTCTAGTATCTGCAGAGGCTCTTTTTGGCTCAGTGGCGGTCCGCAGAGACAGCGGAGCATAGGCAACCTTTCCTGCAAAGAGGGAGGGGGCTCGGACAATGCTGCTCATGGAATCGGGAGGCGTTTAATTGGGCAAGCCAGTGGGACACCCCCCCCCCACACACACACACACAAAGAAAGAGCTGGGTGCCTGAAAGCCTATGGAGGATGAACTATTGCTCTGGCTCTCTGGTTTCATTGTGTTTCCTGAATTCCTAAGAACCGGTGGAGCCAGGCTGTGGAGAGGATGTGCAGCACAGCAGGGAAGGTGACCTTCCCATCTCTGGCCTGAAGCAAAAGGTATCCTCTGCCCTGGCAACAGGAAAGCAGAGTGCAGCTCGGACTTAGGGGGCAGCTGGAAATAAAGAGAGACCACATTTTTTCTAATTCCAGCTTTCCCACAATATCATGGCCGTGGGAATGAATAGGCAGCAAACCCTACTAGGACATTTGAAGCCTTCCCTTCCACTCCAAAGTCTCAGTCATGGGGTTGCCAACCTCCAGACAGGGGCTGGAGATCTCCCGGAGTTACAACTGACCTCTAGACTTATTTATTTATTCCACTTCTGGAGAAACTGGCTGCTTTGGAAGCTGGACTGAACAGCATTGTGCCCTGCCCTATTTTTTTAAAAGAAAATTTTATTAATTTTTCTACCTTTAACAAACTAGAGTCAAAAATTACAGTCAGGTAAATTGCAGTAGTATTCCTAATAAAAGGTACAATGAACAGATTACTTGAGAAACAGAATAAAGGAGCTATAGCATTTTTTAACATTGATATAAAGCTTCTTATTTCTATAAAACTGTTAAATATCAATATAAATAACTTAGTTATAGCAATCCGTATTCTACAAACCCATGAATATAAGCGAATTACTAAACTCTAAGATTATTAACTATACAACATAATGTGATATTTTGCCTTTGATATTGTTTCCCAGTCAAATTTGTTAATTTCTATTTCTTCTAGGATAGGGTACCACAAGAAGAGGGACCTGTGATGTTTGCGGGGGAGGCTCCGACGATGTCCTCCCCCCCCCGCTCTGGCGATCACCTCCTCCCCCCAGCTCCAGCAGCGTTGCCCGAGCGGCTTCCAGCCATCGGGCCCGCCACTTCCAGCCATCGGGCCCGCCGATCTCCTCCCCCCCGCTCCAGCAATCACCTCTGCTGCCACTGCCGATCTCCCCCCCCCCGGCTCCAGCAATGTCCTCCTCCTCCGCCGATCTCCTCCTCCCCCACCCGGCTCCGGCGATGTCCCCCTCCTCCGCTGCCACTGATCTCCTCCTCCCCCACCCGGCTCCGGAGGCGAGGCCCGAGCAGCTTCCAGCCGCTGGGCCCGCTGATTCCACCCCCCACTCCGGCGATCCTCCTCTGCCACTGCTGATGTCCTCTCCCCCCCCCACTCCGGTGGCTGCCACAGAGTTCCCAGAGCGTTCCCTGCGCATGCGCAGGGAACACTCTTACTTTTGGGGGGATTTAGATATCCCCTGTACACTTTTAAAAACTTTTTAGATTTTTCTGCACACCTGGGGTCTACCCCATGTGCACAGGAAAACCTCCCTGCCCCCCAGGTGCCCCCGATGTGCAGATTTAGATATCCGCACGCAGGGGGCAACTTGGGAATTAGATATATAGATACATCTAAGGGATTATATAGTTCTCTTTTGTTTTGATCATTGGTGTTATATATTGAAACTTTTTCCAATATAAATAAGTCCCATACTTTTTTAATCCATCGTTCTACAGTTGGGGAGTATCTTCTATTCCAATTTTTTGCGATTGTTATTTTTGCTGCTGTTATTAAAATATTTAAAAGTCTTTTTTCTATTATAGGTGGACCATCATATGGCCAGAGGTTAAGAAGCAGTAAGGCCGGGTTTAAAGGTACAGTATATCCCGTTAATTTTTCAATTTGTTGGAGAATTAATAACCAGAATTCAGAGGTATGTTTACATGACCACCAGTTGTGGTAATAAGTAGCTCTTTCTCCGCATAATTTCCAGCATAATGGAGATATGTGTGGCAATATATGTGATAGTCTAACTGGTGTTAAGTACCATCTAAAAAGCACTTTCATACTAGCTTCTTGAATGATCAATGATTTAGAGATTGTAGAGTGGGTTTGCCAGATATTGGACCACTGTTCTGTAAGAAGTTATTGTAGATCTGAATGCCAGGCATTTTGATAGCTTATATTTTACCTTTGTGAATAACATCCACAATTTTCTATATGCCTGCAGATCTCCAAGTTGAGAAGGATTCATGGCCTTTTGCAGATATGAACCACGTTTGACCTAGAAAGGTGCTAAGTTGTAAGAAAGCTGTAGTTAATTTGTTTATGTTTTGATACCATATTTTGAGGGTTGCTCTTAGTAAAAGGATTTTTAACTGCAGTATACATTTCTTGTATTTTGTCCTTCCATAGTAATTCTGACAGGTTGTGACTTTTTGCTGTAGTTTCTTCTATCCATTTCCAATCTAAGGTGTCTTCTTCGTGGTAATGTCTGACCAGAGTAGCTAATAATGTTGCTTTGAAATATATGGATAAGTCTGGGACTGCTAGGCCTCCTTTATGGAAGGGTCTACGTATATTTGCAAATTTTATCCAAGGTGTTTTGTTCTGCCAAATAAATGTATTAATATCTCTTTGCCATTTTTTTAGTTGTTGCTCTGAGATAAATAAAAGGTATGGCTCTAAAGCAATACAAATATTTAGGAAGTATATAAGATCTTAAAATGCTTATTCTGTCCATCCATGAAAAAAGTTCGTGTTCCATTTTGCTAAGTTGGCTGTGACTTCTTTGTGTATTTCCATATGATTGACTTTTAAAAGATTAGATAAATCTATTGGTATTTTGACGCCGAGATATTGAAAATAGTGTTCAGTCCATTGATAGTTGTATTGCTTTTGAAGAGATAATCTATCTTCTTTCATTAGATTTATTGGGTAAAGCAGTGATTTAGCTTGATTTACTTTAAGTCCTGTCATAGTGCCAAATGTATCCAATATCTTGTGAATTACTTGTAGGGATTTTTCTGGTGATGAAACATATAAAATAACATCGTCAGCAAATAAGATGATCTTGAATTCTTTTCCTTTTATCTTAATCCCTGTGACCGTTGGGTTTGTTCTTATGACATTTGCCAGAGGTTCCATTGCTAGTATAAATAAAATTGGCAATAAAGGGCACCCTTGTCTGGTGCCTCTTTGTAATGAGATGTTGCCTGAAGATGCGCCATTTATCAGTGGCTTTGCTTTGGGGCTTGAGTAGATTGCTTTAATGGTTCTGCAGAAGGTGGGATCAAATTGCATACGTTGTAATAAAGCCTCAAGATAGTTTACTTCCAAGGAGGCAAAAGCTTTTTCAATATCGATTGATAATAGTAGATAATTAATATCTTTATTTTGCTTTCCATGATGTATGATATTGAGGGTTTTGTGTATATTATCTGAGATGTCTCGAGTTAAGATAAATCCAGTTTGATCTGAGTGTATGTAGTTTCTGATAATTGATTTCATTCTTGTTGCTATAATTGAAGTAAAGATTTTATAATTGGTGTTTAAAAGAGAAATTGGACAGAATGATTTGGGGTTTGTGGTATCCTTTCCTTTTTTGGGGATTAAAATAACATTTGCCTGTGTCCATGTTTCTGGCATTTTTCCTGTGCTCAATATTGTATTGCGAGTTTCTGTAAGTGATTTGCTTAGAAATGGTAAGAAGGCTTTATAGTATTCTGCAATGAAACCATCGGGTCCAGGTGCTTTATTGTTCTTTAGGCTTTTCACAACGTGTTCAGTTTCCAGATGGTTATAATGTTCTTCTGTAATTTTTTTTTTAAGGATTCTATAGATTTTAAGTATTCAAAGATTTCAAATTTGTTAGGTTTACTTGAAGTATATAGTGCAGTGTAGAATGATTCCATGACTTGTGTAATTTCTTTAGATGTGTATATTGAATTATTTTGAGAGTCCTTTATACTTCCAATGAAACCATCTGCCTAGTTTTTTTTAGTTTCCAAGAGATATAGCGTAATCTCTTGGGGTGCTTGGTGGTACTCTGTTGTCTTGTATTAAAGTTGTGTTTATAGATTTCAGTTGTAACGATTAGTTCAAGTCGTTTACGAGCTTCCTGAAGGCGTTTGTAGATTTTCTTGTTACAGGTTTCTTTATGTAGTTTCGCCAGTTCTTTTATTGTTTGTAAAAGTTCATTCTGTATTTTGTTTTTTTCTTTTCTGCAGAATGCCAACAAGGATATGCATTTACCCCTCATGACTGCCTTTGATGCTTCCCAGACCAGTGATGGGGGTACCTCATTTTGTGAGTTGATTTGGAAGCAATGTTTTAATTCTTTTTGTAATTCGTTGTGAGTTTTGTTGTCATATAATAAAGATTTGTTAAATTTCCAATTGGGTCGGAAGTGTCTTTTATTTGTCTCTTGCAATATGCATTCTACTGGGGCATGGTCAGACCAGGTTTGGGTGCCAACTGATGTTGATTTGACTCTGTTGAGCAATTCATTAGAAACTAGTATATAATCCAGTCTAGTATAGGTGTTATATTTAGGAGAGTAATAAGTATAATCATTATTATTTCCGTGTTGTAGCCTCCAAATATCAATTAGGTCATATTTAGTTAATAGCAGTTGTAGTTGACTGGGCTTATTTTTTGTTTCTTCTTTATGCTTATGTTGTAGTTTTTGAGGTATTCTGTCTTTTTTAATGTCCATTAAGTAATTTAGGTCGCCACCCAGTAGTATAGGTCGTTTTTGGAACATATCATTTAGGTTACCACGTACGAATAGATATTGGCCTTCATCTTTTTTGATAGCTTCCATACAAAATCTAGTGTCTCTAGAAAACAGAATAGCCACTCTGTGTGACTTGGAAGAGCCATAGGCTAAATATTGTGTAGCAAACCAGTTAGTTGGTAATGCCTTACTGCCTTTCTTAATATAAGTTTCTTGAAGCAGCGCCACGTTGGCGTTTTGTTTTTGCAAATCTTTTGCAATGCGTTTGGCTTTGATTTTATTGTTAATGCCTCTACAGTTGAGTGTAATTATTTTTATATCTGCCATTTTTTATGGCTCTGGACGTTTGTTAGAGCTTTCCATTTGGAACTTTTCCAAAAACAAATTAGGATTCTAATGTATGGTACTTTTAGAATTCTTATAACTAAAACATTTACCTTTTTGTTTTCAATATTTAAGTATATTGTCACCATATACTGTGTTAAGTAAGTAAAAACATGTTCGTATAGGTTTTGTAATTTAAAACGTTACAAACCATGGGATTTTGTATTGATATAGGCATATTTTTAGTTATCTCATAGTTGCAATAATCTTTAACTGAACCTTTAATAAACTGATTGTTGTCCTTCAAACCTTCTTCATTTTTAACAGTAATAATCCAATTATTAACTAAAGTTTTAAGCCATTGACTAAATAAAACAAACTTGAGAACTATCTTGTTCCTAAAACCTCTCCCCCTCTCCATTGCCAGCAATCCCAGTGTGAGAGAATAGTCCTCTCACAGGGCTCTTTGAGCTCCTCCTTGAAGATTACTGTAAATAAAGACAAAATCACGAAGAAAATTCCCCATTTAACTCTAATGGGAACCATGACAACGTCAGAGAGAATTTGTCCTCCTTACCCTACCACTGAAGTATTATATTATATAAATGTACAATGCTAAGTATTTAAAGGAAACTTAATACGGACCTAATAAGTCAAGCAGAAAAGACAAGAAAGAAAAAACTTGTTAGTTATTTAAAAGTTCATGAGACGTCTTGTAAGAATTTTGCTCCATCCGTGCGGGGTGCTCGGGCCATTCCTTTTACGTTTTCTGACAAGGTTAGGATCTAAGTCCATATTTTGCTCTTGCATTTCTTGGGGTACCTTTAATCCTACGGCTTTTAGAAGTGCTTCTCCCGACTCCATGTTGTCTGCTTGGAAAGTTTCTCCATGGTGCCTGACTTGGAGGTATCCTGTCTGTGCCCATCGATATTTGAGCCCTGTATCGTTGAGGTGTTTGGTGATGGGTTTTAGAGATCTTCCGATTTGTAGCGCTTCCTGTGGTATATCTGGAAAAGTGTATATTTTCTCCTCCTTAAATTTGAAGCTTCCTTTTACTTTTGCCTCTTGCAGAACTCGATTTTTCATGCGTAGATCCAGGAATTCTGCTAGAATATCTCGCGGACCTTTCCATTTGTCGGCCATTGTGGGACCCAGACGATAGGCTCTTATTAGCATAGGTGCAACTCCATCTTCGAATTCAATAACTGTAGTCAGCCAAGTAGCTAGGAATGATGTTAAATCCTCAGAGATTGTCACTTGTTCTGGGAAGCCTAGAAATTTAAGACATTTCTCTCTTGTTCTGTGCTCTAATAGTAAAATTCTTTCTTTGGCACATGATTCGCTTTCTTGGAGATTTCTTACATCTTGCGGGTTATCAATAGAGGCTTCTAGGGCCATATCAGCTGATTGTGATGCTTTTTGCATCAATATCTGGAGTGCTTCCATTTGTTCAGACATCGATTTTAGCATGGAGTTGATGTTATCCAGCATTTCATTTTTAAAAAATCTTAGAGTGTCCATTAGGTCCTGCTTAGTTAAGGCCGATCGTGTAGAGTTCGCAGTTTCAGTTCCGGTCGCCATTTTGTTTTCGGCCTGACGTGGCCCCTGTAAGGTTTTGCCGGCTCTGTCTGAGCGAAAATACATTTTAAGGTGAGCAGAACTTACGTCTCCTGACTGGTTGTGTACTCTGCTGGATTTTCCCATTCCATGACTGCGTTTTAATTTGATTTTTATCAAGTTTTTCGGTGGGAGTTTGGAGGGGGTCTCTCTGAGCGCGATCAAATAGAATCCGCCATGAAACTAGCTGACGCCCCGCCCCGTGGCCTGCCCTATAGCATGCCAACCCACAGTTCGGAAATATCTGGAGATTTGAGGGCGGAGCCTGGGAGGGCATAATGCCACGCAGTCCGCCTTCCCAAGCCGCCATTCCCCCCAGAAGTGGAATAAATGTTTTAAATATATTTTAAATAGTGTTTAAAAATAAATAGGGCATGGTTTCCTGTCCTGAAAAACACAAGAAGCTCTACACCGGACAACAGCACTATAGATAAGATTAGAATTTCAATAGCCAATCCACATGCAAAAGAACCTCCACAGGAAACAATCCCCTTGCAAAAGAACCTCCTCAGGAAGCTCCTTCATTAGCGTGTTTCACAGCCTGGGGAACTCCTACAAGATAATGACATCTTCCTGAGTAGATATAAATTACCTGCCTGCCATTTTTCTTCTCCTCACCTTGAGACAGAGAGTACTCCATCTTTCTATGTTATACCTCTGGAAATGGGAAAGCATCAGGTCCTCCAATTCCAAGACCATGGCCATACAGCTAATGTTTTAAATACATCAATAATAAATAAGCAATTTCTGTCATCTGGAGATCAGTGGTAATTCCAGGAGATGTCCAGTCCACACCTGGAGGCTGGCAACTACATTGGGAAATACCTACATTGGGTTTGATTCCAAACTCCTCCGCATGCAGCTGCTGGTGTGACCTTGGGTCAGTCACAAGTTCTCTCAGAGCCGCTCTCTCAGGAGCAGTCCTCGAAAGAGCTCTCTCAGCCCCACCTACCTCACAGGGTGTCTGTTGTGGGGAGGGGAAAGGGAAGGAGATTGTAAGTCGCTCTGAGACTCCTTTGGGGAGTGAAGGGTAGGGTATAAATCCAATCTCCTCACTCTCCTCCTACTCCTCAGCCATTGTCTCCAGGGGAATTGGTCTTGGTCGTCTGGAGATCAACTGTAATAGCAGGATATCTCCAGGTGCCACCTGGATGTTGGCAACCCTACTGGCAATCCTAGCCTCAGAAGGGCTTGAAGGAATCGGCTTCCCTTCATCTTATCCTGTGAGGCAAGCAAGGCTGACTGACCTGAGAACACAGAGTAAGTTTTGTGGTCAAACGGGGATTGGAAGCCAGCCCTCTCAGATCCAAGAGACTGGCACTCTATCCACATCGCCACAGCACATTGCTATGGCAACCAATGAATGCAAATCCTATCTAACTCCATAACAGCTGTTCCCTGCTGTTTGCCCCTCTAGCACATGGAACTCTGAGGTGCACTGCCTTGGATGGTGGAGGTTCCATGCAACTAGCCCAACCAATAGCAGAGCAATCTCTCCAGAGCCCCCTGTGTGGGTCAAGGAGAGCAGCTAATCAGCTGTGCTGTGCTAGCCGGCAAGCGTTGTTTTCGACACTGATGGGATCAAAGATCAACCTGCTTGTACGTTTGGAGCTTGCCGGCCAGAGGGCATCACATGACCCAGGTGAGAGCAAGCATATGATGAACAAAAGGGAGGGGAGGGGAGGAAGGGAAGGAAGGGAAGGAAGGGAGGGGAAGGAGGAAGGAAGGAAGGAAGGAAGGAAGGAAGGAAGGAAGGAAGGAAGGAAGGAAGGAAGGAAGGAAGGAAGGAAGGAAGGAAGGAAAGAAAGAAAGAAAGAAAGAAAGAAAGAAAGAAAGAAAGAAAGAAAGAAAGAAAGAAAGAAAGAAAGAAAGAAAGAAAGAAAGAAAGAAAGAAAGAAAGAAAGAAAGAAAGAAAGAAAGAAAGCTGGCAGAAGGAAGGAAGGACTGGGAGAAGGGAGGGAGGAAGGACTGGGAGAAGGGAGGGAGGAAGGATTGGGAGAAGGGAGGGAGGAAGGATGCAAGCAAGCACTGGGAGGGAGATGAAGGAAGGAAGGAAGGAAGGAAGGAAGGAAGGAAGGAAGAAAGAAAGAAAGAAAGAAAGAAAGAAAGAAAGAAAGAAAGAAAGAAAGAAAGAAAGAAAGAAAGAAAGAAAGAAAGAAAGAAAGAAAGAAAGAAAGAAAGAAAGAAAGAAAGCTGGCAGAAGGAAGGAAGGACTGGGAGAAGGGAGGGAGGAAGGATTGGGAGAAGGGAGGGAGGAAGGATGCAAGCAAGCACTGGGAGGAGGAAGGAAGGAAGGAAGGAAGGAAGGAAGGAAGGAAGGAAGGAAGGAAGGAAGGAAGGAAGAAAGAAAGAAAGAAAGAAAGAAAGAAAGAAAGAAAGAAAGAAAGAAAGAAAGAAAGAAAGAAAGAAAGAAAGAAAGAAAGAAAGAAAGAAAGAAAGAAAGAAAGAAAGAAAGAAAGAAAGAAAGAAAGAAAGAAAGAAAGAAAGCTGGCAGAAGGAAGGAAGGACTGGGAGAAGGGAGGGAGGAAGGATGCAAGCAAGCACTGGGAGGAGATGAAGGAAGGACGGAAAGAAGGAAGGCCCAGCCACTTTGGTTGATCAGAAAAAAACAGCAAGGGGGTAGCCAAGCGGTAGGGGCAGAACAGGCCCAGTGTGGAAGGTGGGCACAGCCTAGGCAATCAGAGAAAAGAGCAGGAGTCTAGTAGCACCTCAAAGACTACTAAAATTTGTGGCAGATGATGACTTTCCGTGAGACACTGCTCACTTCTTCAGACACCCAGGCAACGGGGCCACTGAGAGCCTTCCTCACAGGACTGGTTCTAGACCTTCCCTCTCGGACACAGCTGTGGGCAGGTGCCAAAATGTCCAGCCTGGGGAACCAAGGGGGAGGAAGAGGAAGGTGGCTTGTGTGAGGTGAGGGAGGGAAAAGGATCAGGCGGGCATAGCCCCACCGCTGCCACCACGTGGAGAGAGAATGCAGGTCGCCCTCAGCTACTGCCTGCCTGGCCCACAGGGCCCTCAGCCGCCAACACTGGCTCTGCTTCCTCACGAAGAGGGGCAATAACAATGGCCTCTCAGCCCTCTTCTTTGACATCCCCTGGCCCCACCCCAGCAGGAGATCAGTCACATGACTCATGTGGCCCCATGGGTCCTGGGATCCTGCCCCCTGCCCCCACATCTTCCAGAGCCTTCTCAACAAACCAGCATCAAAGTGCACTTCAGCATCTATAAACTGGGTCAGGAACCTATACATTAAATAAGAACCGCTATTCCGTAAGGCTCCTAAGCTTTTACCTAGGTTGTTCAACATCCCTGTGTAACCAATATTCTAGAGCAGAAGTGTTGAACTCATTTTGTTACGAGGGCTGGATCTAACATAGTTGTCACTTTGTTGAGCCGGGCTACGTGTGCCATAAAATGTAATATCAGGTAATGGAGATATAAAGAGTACACAGGACATGCAGCTGGTAAGCTCTGAGTTGTTGTATCCTTACTGCAAGGCCCCATGGGCTGGGGGGGGAATGTAAAGGAAAGCCCATGTGGGTGGACTGGCGAGCCAGTGGTGCACCACTGGACAGATGCTCCCATGCTGCTTGGCTGCTGCAGACGAGGCTGTTCCGCCACGCTGAAGCCACAATCAGAATGGCTCCGCCCTCCCCCCCCCCCAAGCAGTCTCCTGTTCCCTCCTTTGCACCAGTTGCTTGCGGGCCGCATAAGAGCCCTGGATGGGCCGGTTCCAGCCCCCGGGCCTCATGTCTGACTCCCCTGTTCTAGAGGGAGAGGTGCAGGGGCAATGGCAAAGGCAGGCTGTGCCAATGGGTAAAAAGAAAGCAACCAACCAAGCTGGGCTCCATCCTGACACGCCTCCAAGTTGGTTCTCTGACAGCTCAACCCAGACCTCCTCACTGAATACCTTGCGGCCAACAGTTTCAAAACAGCCATGAGAGAAAAGATGTCTCCTCAGTTCCCGCCTGTGGATGAGAGCCAGTTTGGTGTAGTGGTTAAATGTGCAGACTCTAATCTGGGAGAACGAGGTTTGATTCCCCACTCCTCCACTTGCAGGTGCTGGATGACCTTGGGCAAGCCATAGTTCTGACAACAGCTGTCCTTCAAAGGGCAGTTTCTGTCAGAGCTCTCTCAGCCCCGCCTACCTGACAGGGTGTCTGTTGTGGGAAGGGGAAGGGAAAGGAGACTGTAAGCCACTCTGAGACTCCAAGTGAAGGGTGGGGTATAAAGCCAATCTCCTCCTCTTCTTCTTCTTCTTCTTCTTCTTCTTCTTCTTCTTCTTCTTCTTCTTCTTCTTCTTCTTCTTCTTCTTCTTCTTCTTCTTCTTCCTCCTCCTCTTCTTCCTCCTCCTCCTCCTCCTCCTCCTCCTCCTCCTCCTCCTCCTCCTCCTCCTCCTCCTCCTCCACCCCTTCTTGGGAAGAGAATTTTCGAAAGACCTTGGGATATCCAAGTCCTTCCCTTTAAATTAGGTACTCTGTCCCAAAGTGAATCGCCCCCTTGGGTCAGGTTTATTGCTTCGGGGCTCCGGATTCACTCAGCACCCATTGTTCCCAATCCATTACCCACTGGCCCTGAATCCCAAAGCAATGGCTGGGGTCTTCAAAAGGCTCAATGCTGCAAACTGCAATCTCTCATTCCATCCAAAACGCCTTCCCACTTGACTCCAACCTTGCTCTGGCAAAAAAAAAGTTCAGCTCCATCCATCGTATTTGACAAAGAATGCCGCGTAAACCCTACAGCTTGCACTCTCCACCATCAGCAGAAAACCGCCCCTGTTATAAAAGGAAACAGATTCTTGCATCCTGTCGTCCAAGACCCAACACAGAAACAAGTGCCCAGAGATCAGACGTTAGGTAAAGCCAGGGCTCTTTTTGTAGAAAAAGCCCAGCAGGAACTCATTAGCATAATAGGCCACACCCAACAGCAGAAAACTCATTAGCTTATTAGGCCACACCCCCAACAGCACAGCTCATTAGCATTTAGGCCACACCCCATGTTACCCGAAGTGTGGTCATCCAGCCACACTCACCCGTTGCTTCTTATTCTGTTTACCTTATTTGATGTCAAAACCCAGGGCTTTTTTGTAGCAGAAATTCCTTTGCATGTTAGGCTACACACCCCTAATATAGCCAATCCTAATGAGTTTCTGCTGTTGGGTGTGGCCCGTTGTGCTAATAAGTTCCTGCTGGGCAGTGGTCTTTTTGTAGAAAAACAGCTGCAGGAGCTCATTAGCATATGGTATGCTAATGAGCTATTAGGCTATTAGCATATGCCATGCCCCCTGACATCACCGGAAGTGATGTCAGAGGGGAAGCAAAAGGGGGAGGCATCTTCAAAAGCCTCCCCTTCCCTTCCCCAGCTGGTCTGGGTGGGGGAGCTAAGAGAAGGGGTTCAAAGTTTAAACTCCTTCTCATGAGAGTTGGGCCACAGAAGGAGGAAAGAGGGAAGGAAAGAAGGAAGGAAAGAGGGAAAGAAAGAGAAGGAAAGGGGAGGGAAAGAAAGAGAGGGAAGAAGGAGGGAAACAGGGAAAGGAGGAAAAAAGGGAAGAGAAGAAGGTGGGAAAGAAAGAAAGAGAGAAGAGAAAAAGGAGGGAAAGAGGAAAAAGAGAGAAGGAAAGGAGGGAATGAAAGAAATTTGGCGGCAACTAGGCCCCATTATATCCTATGGGCCTTTGAAGTCAATGGTGAAAACATAGGGTATATTCTGGGGGCTGGAGGGAGGGGTTTGAGGGAGAGGCTCCAAACTCACAGGATAGCTGATGGAGCCTCTCCCCAAGATACCCACCAAGTTTCAAGTACATTGGACCAGGGGGTCCAATTCTATGGGCCCCCAAACAGGTTGCCCCTATTCCCTCCATTGGTCTCTATGGTGGGAAAAATATAACGTTTTTTCCCACCATAGAGAACAATGGAGGGAAAAGGGGCAACCTGTTTGGGGGCCCATAGAATTGGACCCGCTAATCCAATGTTCTTGAAACTTGGTGGGTACCTTGGGGAGAGGCTCCATCAGCTATCCTGTGAGTTTGGAGCCTCTCCTCAAACCCCCTCCTCCAGCCCGCAGAATATACCCTATGTTTTCACCATTGACTTCAATGGCCCATAGGATATAATGGAGCTGAAATTGACATTCGGCTGCCTGAAAGACTCCCCCGGAGGCCGGCTGGGGGCGGGGCTTGGCTCCTGAGCTCCCAGAGCTGCGCTCGGGTGCGCTCCCCCCCAAAAAAAGACCCCTGAGCCTACCCACCCACCTCCTTCCCCCCACAGTTACTCAGCTTGCCTGAGGAACAGTCCTGGAGGCCAGGCAGCAAGGCACTGGCAGCAATTCAGCAGCAGCAAGTGCTTGTGCTGTAGTGTTTGTTGCCACCAGGCAGCCACTTCTTCTTCTACTGGGGGGGGCGGGGGCGGGGCAGGCTTGGGAGCCAGCCGGAACTGCATTCCGGTGCGTTCAGGTCCAAAAATAGCCCTGGGTAAAGCATGGCAAAGAGTGTTGTGTAGTTCAGAAGAATTGCTGTGTTTATCCCAGAAAAATTTTTCACAATGAAAGAGACGGTGTTACCTGTTGCTGTATACAGCAACTCCTGGAGCATTATTAAACTGTTCTTTAGAACCAGGGAGTCACAGAATATGCATGCATGTTCTTTTGGGATACTGTTGTCGTTTTGCCTTAAAATACATGTATAATCTATCTGGAAACACACACACAGAGGAGAGTCAGTGCTTCTTGGAGCAGCCAGGAATCGTGGGCAGAAGGCCAAGGTCTGCATAAGTTGGCATTTCATCTGGAAATCTATTTTCAGCTGCAGTCATTAATAATTCCCTCTCCCCTCTCACTCTCCTGTCCAGAGGAGAAAGGGCGAGGTCCAGCTAGGATGAGCAAGGTTTGCATTTTAAAGGAAGCTGATCACCTGAAGGTCAGGCACGCAGTCTGCACATGATTTGGAAACTCTTGATTTGGAAACTTCTGCCAGGCCTTGCAGGTTCAGGGCTGGGCCCCATAGAGGCAGCTTAGGTTATCTACATGATCAATTGCTCCCCCTCAAGCAAAGAAACCAAATAAAGGAGGGGAACCAGCGTACAAGAAATGGTACAAAACACAAGAGACCGCTGGCTGAAATCACTTAAGGTGAAATATATATATATATATATGTGTGTGTGTGTGTGTGTGTGTGTGTGTAAAAATAATATTTAATGCCAAGTTCACTATCAGTATAACTGGATGAAACCTAAGTATTCTTACAAGGAAAAACACTAATGCAGAAAAATAAAGTCACAATAGTACAGAGAAGTAAAGTCCCAAAAATTTCAATGTGTCTCACTCCTGTTGTATTATAATTCCATAGTCCAACTTGGCATGCATTCCTTTGTGATTGATTAAACCGATGTCTGTATGTGTTACTACTGAGATCGGGTCCCACTATAGCCTTTTGGCTTTGAAAAAGAATTATTCGAAACGCGGCAGCTTGCATCCGGACTACGTGTCGTTTATGGCTGACGGACTTCAAGATTATTTGGATCCTCCTGGAACTATATGAGTCCACTCCATGATGAATGCATGCCAGGAGTGAGACACATTGACAGTTTTGGGACTTTACTTCTCTGTACTATTGTGACTTTAGGTTTCATCCAGTTATACTGATAGTGAACTTGGCATTAAATATTATTTTTACACACACACACACACACACACACACACGAGAGAGAGAGAGAGAGAGAGAGAGAGAGAGAGAGAGAGAGAGAGAGAGAGAGAGAGAGAGAGAGATCACTTTAAGTGATTTCAGCCAGCGGTCTCTTGTGTTTTGCACCCCTCAAGCAAAGGGCTATAACAACAAACAAATTAACATCATGCTGTTAAAGCTTACCACTGATATAAGGCCCTAATGTTCAAATTCATATGACAGGTCAATCAATAGGTATGAACCATAAAGGCTACAATGAAACCTCCACCTTCAGAGGCAGTCTACCATTGAACAACAGGTGCTAGCGGCAAACCAACACCAACGCGTTTTTCAACCTGCATCAGGTTAGGCAACTGGCTCCCTACCTGTCTTTCCCCAGCCTAGCCACAGTGATCCACACAATCGTCACCTCCAGGATAGACTGGTGTAATTCGCTCTATGCTGGCCTACCTTGCGCCTGATCCAGGAGCTCCAACTGATCCAGAATGTGGCCGTGTGGGTCCTTATGGGGACCCCTTGGAAGGTACACATTTATCCAGTGCTGTGGAAGCTGCACTGGCTCCCAGTGGAGCACCAGATCATGTTCAAGGTCTTGGTTTTGACCTTCAAGGACATTAGCATTAAGGAACCTACATATCTTCAGGATTGCCTCTCCCAGTGTGTCCTGGAAGAGCATTACATTGTAGCCAGTTTGGTGTGAGAGCCAGTTTGGTGTAGTGGTTAAGTGTGAGGACTCTTATCTGGGTGAACTGGGTTTGATTCCCCACTCCTCCACTAGCAGCTGCTGGATGACCTTGGGCAAGCCTTAGTTCTGACGACAGCTGTTCTTGAAAAAGAGCAGTTTTCTGTCAGAGCTCTCCCAGCCCCACCTACCTCACAAGGTGTCTGTTGTGGGGAGGGGAAGGAGCTTGAGGCTCCTTTTGGTAGTGAAGGGCAGGGTATAAATCCAATCTCTTCTTCTTCTTCTAGTAATAAGAACCTCCCGGTGGTCCCCGGCCAGAGAGAAATCCGGCTGTCCTCGACCACCCCACCTGGTGGAACTCTCTGCCAGGGACACCCTGTCCGTAGGGCTTGCAAGGCAGAGATGTTCCACCAGACATCTGGTTGAGGACAGCAACCCGTCTGGCGCTCTCACACTCCCACCTCCCCCCCTTTGTTCATATTTCCCCTCCATCCAGGGGGCAGGTGGACACTGAAATTATCCATCATCTTGGAAACAGTACTGTTTTCCTGATGAATTGTTTTAATATATACCTTCACCTCCAGCCTGTGCCCTGGCCTACCTCCTTGTCTCCAGCCTGTACTCACCGCATAATAAGTGAGCGAATCGAGCTGGTATGAAAGTTATGGTAATCATACGGTCACTGAAGCCATTTCAGAAATAATATCTGCTCTTGTTTTCTCTGATAATATTGCAACGTTTTAACTGTGTTTTTTGTTATTTATATTATATGTTTATATACGTTTTAATTGTATTTTTATGAAACGTTGTGTAAACTGCCCAGAGCCCGCCTTCGCAGGGAGGGCAGGTTATAAACTGAATTAATAAAATAAGTAAATATATTTTAACGTTTGCCGTTGAGGTAAGCTGCCCTGAGCCCTTTCAGGGAAGGGTGGCCTTAGCAAACTGAATGAAATAAACCACTTACACCACATTGGCGCTAAGTTGGGTGCCAGCTCTGGGTTGGAGAATACCTGGGAAAAGCTGCTCTGAGACTCCAAGAGAAGGGCGGGGTATGAATCCAACCTCTTCTTCTTCTTCTTCTTCTTCTTCTTCTTCTTCTTCTTCGGGGGTGGTTCCGGGAGGGGGAGGGGTTTGGGGAGGGGAGGGGCCTCCGCAGGGCACAGCACCCCAGGGTCCACCCTCCAAGTAGCCGCTTTCTCCAGGGGAGCTGATCTCTATCAGCGGGAGACCAGTGGTAAAAGCGGGAGATACCCAGGCCCCCACCTGGAGGCTGGCAACCTTTAGCGTCTTGCCTGTGGCTCCACCACGAGCTCCCTGACCTCACTTGTCCCCGTCTGAAAAACATGCCCAGGAGCCCGGCCAAGGGGGTGGCCGCCCCCAACCCCGGCCACGCCCACCCCGACTCCTTGTGCAAGTCCCTGCCTTTGCTTCGGAGCAATCGCTGTCAATTTCACACTAAGTGCTGTGTGGCTGCATTTTGCTCCGCAGCTTTGCACGATTTCCCCCACATCTGCTCAATCCTGTTTTTTGAGGACTGAGTAGACGTGAGGAAAATCATGCGCAGCTGCCGGGTAAAATGCGGCTGCCTAGCAGTGTGAAATTGACACAATGTACCATCGGGGGCAAAGGGAAGAGCGAGTGCGGAGCAGCAACTTGTGGGAAATCAGCCAGAGAGTTTCGCTTTGCAAGGTCCCCGTTTTCTGTCGTTTTAAAATAATTTTTTTAAAAAAAAAGCAAGGGGGGGGGACCCCGAGAAGACACGCGTCTCCTCGCGCGTCCCCACGATACTCACTGTTCCAGAGTCGACAGACTGTTCAGCGTGTAGGAGACGGGAAAGGCGGCGATCGAGAGGGCGACGGCCGCCCAGACGGGGGCGAGCCGCATGGTGGGCGAAGCGAGTGCGCCCCCTCCAACCTCGACGGCTCCCTCCGAGTTCTCCGAAGAAAGAGAAAGAACGAACTGGCGATCCAAAGGTCGCCGTCGGAGGCCATCCCCTTGGCACAACCCAGCCCGGGGAGAACAGGAACGTGGCACGCCTCTTTAAAGGGCTACGCGCCTTCCTGGCCGGGCTCCAGCGACTCTTAACGCCCTTTTGGGGATGGTGGGGAAGGAATATTCTCATCGTTTTGGATTCTCTTCCTGCACAAGCCTAGCTTCACCAGGGGTCTCCCCAAATTTAAGCTGATGCGGCACAGAAAGAAATCGCCCCGTGGCCGACTCCACCTTTTCCCGGAGGGTCATCTTTGGGTTCAGACACCCCACACAAAAGCACCGAAGATCGAGTGTTTTCCCACAAGAGCAATCAGGAAGGCTACCGACTTCAGGTCGGGAAATTCCTGGAGATTTTGTGGGTGGAGCCTGGGGTTTGAGGAGCGCAGGGACCAGTGTTCCCTCTAAGCTGAGTTAGTGTGAGCTAGCACACAGTTTTTTAGCCTCTTGCTCACATTTTTGCCTTAGCTCAGGAAGAAGAGGAGGAGGAGGAAGAGGAGACTGGATTTATACCCTGCCCTTCACTACTCAAAGGAGTCTCAGAGCGGCTTACAAAGGCCTTTCCTTTCCCCTCCCCACAACAGACACCCTGTGAGGTAGGTGGGGCGGAGAGAACTCTGACAGAGACTGGCCTTTTTCAAGAACAGCTCTGCCAGAACTAGGGCTTGCCCAAGGTCACCCAGCAGCTGCAAGTGGAGGAGTGGGGAATCAAACCCGGTTCTCCCAGATTAGAGTCTGCGCACTTAACCACTACACCGGACTGGCTCTCCTGGAAGGATGGCTCCAGGGCAAATTAATTTATGCAGCAGCCAAATCTCCTGCTCACCACTTCAATGCCAGGAGCTCAGAGAGCAGAATTTCTGCTCAGAGGACTCCACAGTTCAGAGGGAGCGTTGGCAGGGACTTCAGCTAGGTCTGATCCCACAGAGTTCACCCTCCAAAGCTGTCCTTCTCTTTGTCATCTGGAGATGCTGTAATTCCAGGAAATCTCCAGGTAGAGTTGGCAGTCTCCAGGTGGTCGCTCGAGTGCTCCCTGAATTACAGCTGGTCCCCAGGTTACAGAGATCCTTCCCTCCCTCCCTCCGGAGAAAATGGCTGCTTTGGGAGTCGGACTTTATGGCATTATACTGCACTGAAGTCCCTCCCCTCCACAGGCTCCACCCCCCAAATCTCCAGGAATTTCCCAACCTGGAACTGGCAACCCCGTCTCCAGGCCCCACCTGGAGCATGGCAACCCTAGCACTAAGACACATAAGCCCATCTTGCCGTTCTTCCCATATGCACAGAGCAATATTCTGCCCTTGATTTTCCACACATGCACAGCAGCGTTTGAATGCATCCATTCTTCACAAGCACCTCGTAGAACCCTTCTCAGTTCAGAACAATCGCAGCGGGAAATGGCGTTAACGCTGCTCCCCACCATTCTCTCCGCTAACTCATCGCAGATTGGCACCTTTATGTACATTTATTAAGACCGGAGGCGGCAAAACAAGAAAAAAAAGACAGGCAATTCATCAGTGAACACGCTTTTAATGGGATGAACCAAATAAAAATCCTGCAGATTCTTATGGAGCCCCAGCTTGAAGATTCTCTCCTTAGTTCCTGGCAGGGAGTCAGTAGCCGACACTAATTCCTCATTCCTTTCCTGCCACGCGGAAGCAAGCATTTAAAAAAACAAAACACCACCACCAACATTGTAGTTCAAGATCTTTTGAGCACGAGACTGTGAATGAAATCCTCTCGACTTCGTTTATAGATTGCAAGGTCGTCATTCAAATGCATAATTCATATGTGGAATCTATGATCACAGACAGCCATCGAGATGGGGATGTGGGATGAGCTGGTTGCAGTCCATCGAGTGCTACTTAGGATAGCCAAATGGAACTTCCTGGGAATAACAAGGGCTGACGGGGACAGTAAACTGGGAAGGCTTTGGTCTCTTCTCTGGGGATAGGGGCAATGTTCCCTCTAATTTCACCCTGAGCAGAACTGCTGCAATCTTGAAATGGGCACTGGGCAGTGCAAGACCCTGCGCGGCGGCCCCAGATTGCTGCTGAGCGGGGCTTCCTGTGTTAATGAGCGGCCGTTCACACGCACAGCTGAGAGGGAACCTGGATCCGATCCCTCGCCAAGTTTTTCTCCCCCCAAACCTTTGCAGATCTAAAGCTTCTACGTGCAGCTTCTGCAAGTATTTGGAAGGGAAAGGAAGTGTTTGCTTTTCGAAGGAAGGCCAGGAGACTCTGTCCCAAAGCCTTCCTTATGTCCAGTGGCCACCGGAGGTTCCTGAATACCGGAACTAGGCATTTCAGATCTCCACGCGGGTCAGTCGGAAAGATGACGGAAGGCGTTGCCGGCAATGTTCCCTCTAAGCTGTGGAGTCTTGTGAGCAAAAATTCTACTTTGGGAGCTCCTGGCATTAAAGTTGTGAGCGAGCAATCTGGCTACTGCATAAATTAGTTTGCTCTGGAGCCATCCCTCCTGAGCTAAGACAAAAATCTGTGAGCTGGAAGCTAAAAAAACTGTGAGCTAGCTCACACTCACTCAGCTTAGAGGGAACACTGGTTGCCGGCTGTGAGAACCTGAGTTTGGGGTCACATGCTCTCACCTGGCCCTTCCCTTTTTTTGAGCCGAAGTACAACAGTCCACATGCCCAGCTTCGGCTGGCGAGACCTTTGGCCAGAGATAAGCGAATGGTTCATTGTGGGATGGGGGGGGAAGAAGAGAAGAGGAGGCTCCCTTGAAAGCCATCTGTGTACAGAACAAACCACTCTCAGGCCTCCCCCGCCCTCCTCCCGGTGCTGTACCAAAGAAACCAGAATGAAGTTAGAAGCCAAGAAAACGTGTCTCTCACCAGGGATGGCAGGGACAGGTTGTCACGAAAGACAGGGGGGCATGGCGTCCCCAGTGCCTTCGCTTCTCAAAATGCGTGGGTGGAATTTGTTCCGGGGTGGTGGTGGGGGGGAAGGAGTATGTGGTACAGTGCAGCCTTGCACGCCATGGGGGCTGTACTCAGTGTTTCCTCAAAGCTAAGTTAGTGTGAACTAGCTCACAGTTTTTTAGCCTCCAGCTCACACATTTTTGTCTTAGCTCAGGAAGGAGGGCTCCAAACGAATTGATGCAGCAGCCAAATTGCTCGCTCACAAACTTTAATGCCAGGAGCTCACAAAGTAGAATTTTTGCCCACCAGACTCCACGGCTTAGAGGGAGCATTGGCTGCACCCCACCTGCCTTGGAGACTTTCCAGAAATAGCAGCGGGGCTGTGAACCAGGGCGCTCCAGTTCGCCTGTCTGTGAAGCCTGTCTGCCAGCGTAGAAATCACCTCCCGGCTGAGAGAAACCTACAGAGAACCATTTGTGATGCATTAAAATGAACTTGCCCCGACCTGAATCGCCCCATCTCGGAAGCTAAGCAGGGTCGGCCCTGTTAGCATTTGTTTTTTTGGTCCTTTTGTGGGTTTCTGTGTGTGTTTGCTTGGATGCCTGGAAGCCGTGGTGACTTCTGGTGACCCCTAATGGGGTTGGGATGTTTCAGACAGGTGGCTCGATTGCCTGCCTCTGCCTCCAGAGCCCTGGTATTCCTTGGAGGTCTCCCTTCCAGTTACTTGTCAGGCTCGACCCTGCTTCGTTTCCGAGATCTGATGAGATCGGGCTTGCCTGGGCTGTCCAGGTTAGGGTGGCCCTGGTTAGTACCTGGATGGGAGACCGTCAAGGAAGCCCAGGGTTGCTACGCAGAAGCAGGCAATGGAACACCACCTATGAACGTGTCTTGCCTTGGAAACCCTGCAGGGTCACCATAAGCTGGCTACGACTTGACGGCGCTTTCCACTGCCGGAACCTATCAATCCGTCCTGCCTCCGGCTGAAGCGAGGGTCTCGGAGAGGGTACGTGGCTGTGGCAGGCATAACCCCAGACAACTTTTTTCAAGGCGCTGCCTGGGGGAGGGGGAGCCAAATTCATGTTCTGCTATGAGCCTCACGGGATGGCATAAGAACGTACGTAAGAGAGAGAGAAGCCAAATGTTGGATCAGGCCAAATCTGTCACACAGTGGCCAAAAACACCAGGTGCCATCAGGAGGTCCAGCAGTGGGGCCAGAACACTAGAAGACCTCCCACTGTTGCCCCCACCCCCAAGCACCAAGAATACAGAGCATCCCTTGCCCCAGCCTGAGAGTTCCTATCTATACCTTGTGGCCAGTAGCGACTGATGGACCTCTGCTCCAGATGTTTATCCAATTCCTTCTTGAAGCCGTCCATGCTTGTAGCCGCCACCACCTCCTGTGGCAGTGAATTCCATGTGTTAATCGCTCTTTGGGTGAAGGAGGACTTCCTTTTATCCGTTCTAACCCGAATGCTCAGCAATTCCATGGAGTGCCCATGAGTTCTTATACTGTGAGACTCATCAGTTCATCACTCACTGACTCTCACAGCCTGACTGAATAAGAGATCAGATTTATACCCTACCCTTCATTTGGAGTCTCAGAGCAGCCTACAACCTCCTCCCCCTCCCCACAACAGACACCCTGTGAGGTAGGTGGGACTGAGAGAGGTCTTTTGAGGACTGCTCCTGAGACAACAGCTCTGAGAGAACTTGTGACTGACCCAAGGTCACACCAGTGGCTGCAAGTGGAGGAGTGGGGGATCAAACCCAGTTCTCCCAGATTAGAGTCCGCGCTCTTAACCACTACACCAAACTGAAGGTCGTACAGTGCAGGGAACAAGGGCGGCCTTAGAACTGTACAGATGAAGACTGGATTTTATGGTGGGTTCATAATGTTGTGAAGGACTTTTGCATTTTCCGTTGGATTTGAGTCCAGTAGAACCTTAAGAGACCAATGAGAAGAAGCAGAGATTACCCTGCCCTTCACTACCCAGTAGTCTCAGAGCAGCTCACAAACGCCTTTCCATTCCCCTCCCCACAACAGACACCCTGTGAGGTAGGTGGGGCTGAGAGAGCTCTGACAGAGACTGGTCTTTTTCAAGAACAGCTCTGCCAGAACTATGGCTTGCCCAAGGTCATCCAGCAGGTGCAAGTGGAAGAATGGGGGAATCAAACCCAGTTCTCCCAGATTAGAGTCCACGCACCTAACCACTAGACCAAATTGGAGATCGTCTAGCTGTTCTACTGCTGCTGATCAACATGGCCACCTTCTGAAACTTACATTTTCTGTGCTCCTTCTAATTTCTTAAAACAAAATTTAACACCTCAGAAGCTCGTTGAGAGGTAGCATACAGAGATGTAAAATTAGGGTTTGTCCAATCCCAGGTCACCTTGGCACCTAAGAACTTCACTGTGGTGCCTCAGTTTCAGAAATGACCCTAATTGCAGCCTTTCGCAGTGGAAGTGCAGAGGGTTAGATCCAACCAGTTCTTCCACTGCTGAAAAAGGGAGGACAGCCCCCCCCCCCCGCCAGCTCTGACCACCAAAAGAACTATGTAGGGGAATCATGGAATTGGCATGTATGAAAAACTTTGTGGCATGGAGGCGGTACGAACGAATAGGCCAAAAGAAACACACACCCCTAGCTGGATCCAAGCCAAAGCTGGCTTTGACAACAACAAATGCGTATGCAGTTTTCGTCATTGCCTGTCTGTATGTAAACTTACCATGATAGTGACGGATGAATGTTTCTTTCTACACTGGCTGCAAAATTCAACTGAGATTTTAAAATCGGTAACGGGACTGAGAGAGCCAGTGTGGGGCAGCAGCTAGAATGTCAGGCTGGGATCTGATCAAGGTGGGCCGCCATGTCAGCCCGCCTGTAGAGGCAGGAAAGGGTCCAGGAGCACCTTAGAAGACCCACAGAATTTGTGGCAGGGGAGGAGCTTTCATGAGTCTGGGGAGCAGTGACCCATGAAAGCTCACGCCCTGCCACAAATTTTGTGAGTCTCTTAAGGTGCTAAAGGTAAAGGTAAAAGTTTCCTTGCTCGAAAGCCAGTCGAATCCGACTCTAGGGTTGCGGTGCTCATCTCCGTTTCAAAGCCGAAGAGCCAGCGCTGTCCGAAGACGTTTCCGTGGTCATGTGGCCGGCATGACTAAACACCGAGGCGCACAGAACGCTGTTACCTTCCCACCGAAGTGGTACCTATTTATCTACTTGCAATTTCTTGCTTTCGAACTGCTAGGTTGGCAGGAGCTGGAACTAGAGATGGGAGCTCACTCCGTCTTGCGGCACCCGGGTATCGAACTGCTGAACTACTGACCTTCCACAGCCTGCAGTTCAGTGTCTTAACCACTTGAGCCACCGCAGCAGCTTAAGGTGCTACTGGACTCTTTTTCTAGACTAGGATCTGGGAGGCCTCAATTCAAATCCCCACGCTGCCATGGAAGCTTGCTGGGTGGCCTTGGTCCAGTCACGCACTCTCAGCCTGACCTACCTCATAGGTTGTTGTGAGGATAAAATGGAGGATGGGAGAAGTATATAAGCGGCTTTGGGCCCCTACGCAGGAGAAAGGCAAGGTATAAATAAAGGAAATAAAATTATGCAAAGTTAGGGAGAAATTAAGTTAGAAGGCAGCCTTTGGTTGCGGTGAAGCCCTATAGGATTATCCCCCAACTTCATCTACATGCACAACACTTCTGTAATTGTAGCTTTATAACAGAATTATACCGAGCCGTGAAGAAGTTAGTGCTGGGTTTCAAGTGGCAAGAAACCTGAAAATCGGGTCACTACAAATCTCTGAAAGGCGAAAGATTGAGTCGGGCTCTTATGTTTCCAAGCCAGCTCTCAGATACAAAGAAAATGCCAAGGCCTGTGCAATGATTTCTTGTTTTGGTGTGGTTCTTTAGAGTTTGCTGGTAAGGCGGGATAAATAATCAATAAAATAAAATAAACGTTTAGTTTGACTGTAGTAATGTAATGAGAGTGATAGAGGGAGACAAGTGTGATATGATTGGCTGATGACTGAGAGTGTGGGAGGAGAGGTGTCTCCATGAGGCGATTCTGTGTGTGAAGTTTGGAGAGAGAGCATAGTCTGTGTGACTGTGGAATCTTGAGTCTTTTTCTGAGTGAATCAGACCAACAATTCAGTCAGTGTGACTAAGAGAGGGGATTCTATTCTGAGTGAATAAAACAAAAAGACTAGCCTGTGTGGCGCTATATATATATATATATATATATATAGAGAGAGAGAGAGAGAGAGAGATAGGGTGTCTGTTGCAGGGAGGGGAAGGGAAAGGAATTGTAAGCTGCTCTGGGATTCCTTCGGGTAGTGAAGGGCAGGGTATAAATCCAATCTTTTCTCCTCTTCTTTTTTCTGCCAGAAGAGCTGGCTGCCAGTCAGAAAAGACGAGCCCAGCCTGACCTGTGACGGCAGCAACACAGGCACTTCTCAGGGCCTGCTCTTACACAAAATACATACGCAACCCCCCCGACATGACATTGTTTTGCAGCTTTATTTGTTTGTCAAAAGCCAAAACTGTCAACTCTACAGCTCTGCAAGATTAAACAAAGAAAAACAACTGATCTGAAAATAAAAATACTAAAAGTGGCACAATTCGCTTTGTACTTTGGGGGAGAGAAGATACAAACCGTGAGACTGGGTCTCACTGCTGAGAGGGCGGGGGGGGGAGAGGAAGTTTCAGGGGTCTCTGGTGGTGTTTGGGAAGGGAAGCACCCTCACACTGAACCCGACATTTCGGCGTGAAATAGGACAGACGCCACGACTCAGCTCAGGGATCCTTGGTGTTTGTTTCTGATTGCTGGACTGAACTTTTTTTTCTCCTTTCCAAAATGGGAAACCGGCATCCTCCGACGCAGGACATAGGCCAGGCCAACCATCCCTTGGCACTTCCCCACCCCCCAAAGGATCTCTTTTCTCACGAAAGAAAACTAAGCACCTCAAAGGAGTCTGTAAGACTATGATGCCGTCTTCCTGGCACCTGGCCCTGTGGAATTTTTAGGAAGGAAAGGAGGGGAGGGACCTGACTCTCAATCATTCGTGGGAGGAGAGCGCAAGGCTCCCACGGCCTCTTCCCCATTCAAGATCTCCCCACCACCCCAAGTCCTGGGTCACGCTGGGGCACCTTTCCTGGTGGGCACACTGCAGAGTAACAAGACCCTCCCTCCCCCCATTAATACACCGGCTCCTGGGATCTGCAGTGGGACACCCGCCCATCGAAGCCGAAGAATGTCTTCTGCTCAGCCCACCTGAACATCCACACTCAAGACCTGGAACCGTTTGGGGGTGGGTGGGCGTAAGTCCCTTTCCTCTTTCTCTGGATTTCACTGCATCCAGGCTGAGGGGGTTTGGGCTGTACCCTCTTCTCGACCTCGGGTCCGTTAAAGAAACCCTGCAACCTCCCCCTTCCCCACTGAAAACAAGCCGGATACTCTTGGCTGGGAGGCAAGATGGGGCTCGGGCTATAATATTAAAACAGAACGTTTTCCAACAGGAAAGAAAAGGGGTGCGGGGGAATGAGGAGGAGAATATTGACGTTTCTTAACATCTCACAGTACAAACAAACCACCGCTTGGAGGAGGAGAATGGGCAGCACCAAGTCAATAGTAAGGACGTCTGGGGTTGTTCTGTGGGAGCAAAGAGAGAAGGATGTAAGAAGCCGACCGGTGACAGGAGGACAGCGGGGACCTGGCCTGGGTGGTAGATGGAAGTGTTCTCTCTCTCCTCCCCCTCCTGCTGCCCCATAAGCATGAAAATAGGTTGAGTGCAGTGTTCCCTCTAAGATGAGTCAGTGTGAGCTAGCTCACAGCTTTTTAGCCTCCGGCTCACAATTTTTGGCTCAGCTCAGGAAGGAGGGCTCCAGAGCAAACTGATTTATGCAGTAGCCAAATCACTTGCTCACAGCTTTAATGCCAGGAGCTCACAAAGCAGAATTTTTGCTCACAAGATTCAACAGCTTAGAGGGAGCACTGGTTGAGTGTATTTAGGATACTTCGAGGTGCCTGCTCCTGAAGGCATAACCTAAAAGGGGGATTTATCCAGACCCACGTCTCGTATGTCTGCAGGATTTATTAGACAGGATTTAGCTTTGGCCCTGGCCCCTGCCTGGTGGAATGAGCTACGTTATGAGATGAGGGCCCTGCGGGACCTATTACAGTTCTGCCGGGCCCATAAGACGGAGCTCTTCTGCCAGGCCTTTAGTTGAAGCAGCGGGCATCCATCTGTGACTAGGCCTCCCCCCCCGTGACTGCAGATCCTGAAAACCAGGCCGGGACTACACGATTTGCCGTTGGGGCATGTTGTTATTTTAAATGCCAGTGATCTTATTGAATTAAGGCTGCTGATTTTATGGTTTTTAACCGATTGTTGTTATTGTTTTAAATTGTAAATCTGCATTTATTGCGGATACATACATGTTGGTACCAATGTTCTCTCTAAGCCATGGAGCCTTGTGAGCAAAAATTCTACTTTGTGAGCTACTGGCATTAAAATTGTGAGCGATTTGGCTGCTGCATAAATTAGTTTGCTCTGGAGCCCATCCCTTCCTGAGCTAAGACAGAAATGTGTGAGCTGGAGGCTAGAAAATTGTGAGCTAGCTCACACCAACTCAGCTTAGAGGGAACACTGCTTGGTACCTGCCTTGAGCCTACAATGTGGGGAGGGCGGAATATAAGTTTAATGAAATAAAGAAAGGAATAAATAAGCCCAGAACAGGAATGAGTAAACATTCCCCATTTCCTTTTTATTAAGTTCTCATCTACTGCTTTTGGGTCTCATTTCGTCTCATTTTGCTTTTGTAGACTCAGTTACACTATGCAGGCAGGCTGCCATGGGAAGAGCCCTGCTGGATCAGACCTTTGGTCCCTGTAGCCCAGCATCCCCCGTCTTGCACAGTGGCCGAGGTCCAACAGCAGAGCACAGAGGCTGAGGCCATCCTCTGACATTGCCTCCTGGCACGGGGATTCAGAATTTTATTAACTCTTGAATATGGAGGCTCCCTTTAGTCCACACAGCTAGCAGCCGCTGATGGACCTCTCCTCCTCCCAGTTTTAAGGCAGGGCTTCCCAATAATGTTTGAACACAGAATAGCAACTTACTAACAGGTATATAGTGCTTGGGGTGAAAATACTTAGGGGTGTGCATTCAGATATACCTGAGCAAAAAATAAATAAATAACCCCCCCCCCCAAAAAAAAAAAAAAATCCCACAAAAAATCTTATCAATATCTGTTGAGTATACTTCGGCATCCCAAAAATATTTGGGCTTTTTTTGAAAACTGAAAGAAAAAAAACCCCAAGAAAATCCTGGATATATTCAGGATTTCCTGGGAAGACCAGGAGCCAGCATTACAGGCCCCCAGGGACTGTTTTTGCTTTTCACCCCCCCTATTATTTTGTAAAAGGTTTCTACGGGCTTCCTGGGTGCTCTTGTAAATTTCAAACCACTCTTGTCAGTTTCAACAGGATTCCCCCTCCTCCCCTTTGCCTGGTTTCTTTGTGTTCCCTTCCCATTTTTTTGCACAGGGCTTGCAAAATCCCACCTCCCTTTGCTTAGATTTGTGACTCTGTACTTTGAGGTCAGTCCTTTTAAGCTTGCAATGCTGGTGGCACTGGGTTCCCTTGGGCTTTCCACACATTGTAAATGGTTGTGCTGGGCTTGCAACCCCCCCCCCCAGCTTGGATTTCTTGTGACCCTGCTTTGAGATAATCCTTTTAAGCCTGTAGTGCCACAGTGGCACTGGGATCCGCTGGGCATTCTGTACGTTGAACTGGTTGTGCTGGGCTTGTGATTCCGTCCTTCACATCAGTCCTATGCTGCAAATTTGGTGCCTCTGCCCCACAGACTCCTGGATACCTCTGGAGAGATTCCCCATTGACAATAATGGTCTCCATAGGGTATAATGGAGCCGGAAAAAAATCAGGATTCTTGGGTGGGGGGGAGCGAATTCAAATACCATATCAGTACTGGAATTCTGGAATGTCAAGAATACCAATATTTTTTCAGTCCAAAATAACCAAATCTGAAAAATACCAATTTTTTTGTGCACACACCCCTAAAAATGCTCCTGATCTGCCACAGGGGGACATCAGGATACAGGGATGGGGCCTCTACAGCCCAGACCCTGCCTTTTTGGGGCTTGCAGGAGGCTCCATCATGCCCAATCCCTGTCTTGTTCAGTTCAAGGATGGTAGCAGGGAAAAACCGTTCTCTGCTGGAGGCATAAGAACATAAGAGAAGCCAATGTTGGATCAGGCCAATGGCCCATCCAGTCCAACACTCTGTCACACAGTGGCCAAAAATACCAGGTGCCATCAGGAGGTCCAGCAGTGGGGCCAGGACACTAGAAGCCCTCCCACTGCTGCTCCCCCCCCAAGCATCAAGAATACAGAGCATCACTTGCTCCAGAGTACCTTGCGGAGCTGCTGACAGTTGAGAGAAGAGCGAGCTAGATGGCCTGAGGGTCTAACTCTGTCTGAAGCAGCTCTGAATATACAGAAAAATGAGGCCGCACATGCACCTGTGTGTGTGTGTGGAGGAAAGAGATGCACTCTTACTCCTTTTTCTGTTGTACTTTTTTTAAAAAGGGTTATGCATTCCAAATGAACACATTTCAGGCCTGGAGTCTTTGCAATGCAATATTTCAAAAACACCAGGGCTTATCAACCACCTGGCTTTTAAGAAAAACCCACAAAAAAACTTGGGGAAGCGAAGGGGCCCTGACCAGGATGGCCCAGACTGGCCTGCTCTCACCAGCTCCTGGAAGCGAAGCACGGAAGTCCAGGGTTGCCACACAGAGGCAGGCAATGGCAAACCACCTCTTCCCTGGAAAACCCCTATGGCAAGGGTCTCCAGCATGGTGCCCCTGGGCACGGTGCTGCCTAACAACATCTTTCCTGGTGTCCATCAAGTGTTTTTAGAAAGTGGGGTGGGGCTTGATGGCACTTTTGCAGCCACCAGAGCACGACAGTCTCCACTAACTGAAAGAAAGCGGTCTACATATGCAAGAAAATGTTTTGAAACAGGATGTTCGTGTCAAAAAAACATGTCCTGTTGAGTAATACTTCTGCCTGGAATGTTGACGAGTTAATAACTTATTATGCACAACCTCACTCCCTGAGGCTGTGGCTGGCTCCGCCTCCTGTGCAAGCCATTTTGTGGTCGTCCCCGCCTTCTACAGTAGCCATTTTGTGGCCGCACCCACCAAACTGCGTCAGAATGCCAAAGGTGCTCACAGGCACAAAAAGACTGGGGAACCCTTCCCTATGACATTGCCATGAGTCAGCTGCCAGTTGAGGGCAGTTCATATGCACACATTAGTGGGAAAATAAACCCCGGAACAGAGAACGCCTCTCCTACCAGGGGGTTGGGCCGGAACCTGTAGGCCAGCATCATCCTCTTGCGGAATGCTTCATACTCATCATCCTCTTTGGTCAGGTCGGCGGGACGATCGATGCCGAACCCAGCCCCGTCCACCGCCGTCACACCCCTGTTTTAAGACAGACCCAGGTCAACTTTTACCCTCTGCCTGCCCTGCATCTGGCAGGGGCGGAAAGAGTTAAGATTGGACAGAAGGACATAGAGGCACGGAGGGAAGGGCACGCTTGCAAGACTGTGTGGTCGCAGGAGGCTGCGACTGCAATATCCGCGGCTGGCCGAGGGAGGGGATCTGGGCAGCAGGGTGCCCCTAATGCAGGGGAGGCCAAACTGTGTCTCGGAAGCCACATGCGGCTCTTTCACACATATTGTGTGGCTCCCGGCAGGGCAGCTGGGAAGCTAATGTCATTAGCAGACAAACATCATTGGACAAATAAATATTATTATCAATATCTGCTTTTACCGCTTTTGTTGTTATTCTTGGCAGTTTCATTTCATGTTAATAAAAAGCAAATTTGTATATTTCCCAGTAAAAACTGGGGCATTTGTTCATGTCTTGCGGCTCTCAAACATCTGATGTTTATTCTATGTGGCTCTTACGTTAAGCAAGTTTGGCCACCCCCTGACCTACTGACGCGCGACTGCATGGATCAAAACCCTGGAACGAAATCCGCACTTGTTGACGGGGTTCTTGATGCCTTGGCCGTCAGACCCGAGACCGTCTCCTTCCTTCCAGCCCATTTTCATCAGCATCTGGTAGCCGATGTTCTCCACCGTCAGCTTGAACTCCTTGTATTCTGAGTAGTCGGGCTCACGACCCTCCTGTGGGGCAAAAGGGGTAGAGGGGGGAGGAGCTGTTTATGACCCACTGGATACAACTGCCCCGACCTGGATAGGCCAGGCTCGTCCGGTCTCATCAGGTCTTAGAAGCTAAGCATGGTCGGCCCTGGTTAGTACTGGGATGGGAGGCCACCAAGAAATTCCAGAATCTCTAGGCAGAGGCAGGCAATGGCCAAACCGTCTCTGTTCACCTCTTGCCTTGAACACCCTACGGGGCCACCGTGCATCAGCTGAGACTTGACGGCACTTCCCACCACCCGATACAGCTGACCGGGCTGAAGATTTGCAGCTGGGCAGCAGAGTGATGGGATGAAGCTCAGACTGGAATGGGCAAAGGGGGCTGCTGAAGGAGGAGGAAGAGGAGGAGATTGGATTCATGCCCCGCCCTTCACTCAGAGCAGCTTACAAACTCCTTTCCCTTCCCCTCCCCACAACAGACACCCTGTGAGGTGGGTGGGGCTGAGAGAGCTCTGACAGAAACTGCTCTTTTTCAAGGACAGCTCTTATCAGAACTATGGCTTGCCCAAGGTCATCCAGCAGGTGCAAGTGGAGGCGTGGGGAATCAAACCCGGTTCTCCCAGATTAGAGTCCGTGCACTTAACCCACTACACCAAACCCTGTGGATGCTGCCCTGGAAAATGTGCGGGCGCACCGCGACTCTTGGGGTCAGCTTTGCCGACAAAATTGCTTGCATCTGTTACAACTTAGATGTCACATAGGTGTTCAGGTCAATCTCAGGAGGCTTTTGGTATACTGGAAAAATTTGTGGCATGTTAGGAGCTTCATATTACTGGACTCTTACTCTTTTCTAGAAGTAGGGTACGTTCACTCTTCTGTGAATTCAGATCATTGAAAAAAATATGGTTGCCAACTTCCAAACTGGCTCTTGCAACTATGCCTTTTCACAGAAGTTTATTTATACTTCAGATTTCTGAATCTCCCAATCCCTGAGGGATCTGGGCAGTTTACGTCAGTAAAAATATATGTAAATATATCCTAACCGCCTCTGAGTGTCCCTCGCCTTGAAAAGAAGAGGAGGAGATTGGATTTATACCCCGCCCTTCACTACCCAAAGGGAGTCTCAGAGCGGCTTACAAACTCCTTTCCCTTCCCCTCCCCACAACAGACACCCTGTGAGGTAGGCGGGGCTGAGAGAACTTCTGACAGAAACTGTCCTTGAGAGAACAGCTGTGCCAGAGCTTGTGACTGACCCAAGGTCATCCAGCAGCTGCATGTGGAGACATGGGGAATCAAACCTGGTTCTCCCAGATTAGTGTCCACACACTTAACCACTACACCAGACTGGCTCTCCACCCCACCACAGCCAAGAGATGGCAGAGTACAATTTGGGGCTGTGTTTTCAATGCTTGGGATGACAGGCTGGGGATGAAGAGGCCATCCTAACATTTGCTCCTTACCTTACCTAACCTTCTCTTCCCGCTTACATTCCCTAGCCTAGCTACCCGAACAGTTGGTAGCCCTGCTGTGCCAGCCATCCTCTTTGTGATGCCCCTGTTGCCTCTAATCCCCGACCTTGGCTTGCCTGACCCCTTCCCAACCATGGACACCCCCAGTTCTCAGATCACCTCATCCGAGTATCATGATGAACAGTGAACACAGAAGACCCACACACGTGTATGGGACAGAAGGAGAACAGTGAAAGTATCAGCAACTGCAAACGATGACCTAATTCACTCACACACACAGGGGTAAGGGGAGGGCGGGGTAATGCAATGATCCCTTAAACTCGTGGCACAGGTGAGAGTGTGTCAACTGACTCCACTACGAACATGGAGTCTGAGGAGATGCAAACATTTTATACAGAATGTCGCTTTGTTATTGTGCTGGGATTTAATTTACGGTCTTCTCCTCAGTGGTACGGGCTAGAAAGCCTGCAGTCAAGAAACCGGCTGCATGGCTCAGGGCAATGTACACCAGCCCTTCCCCTTTGGGGATCAGGGGTGGGGCTGTGGCTCAGTGGTACAGACTCTGCTTAGCAGGCAGAAGGCCGCAGGTTCAATCCCCAGCATCTCCACTTAAGGATCAGGTAAAAAAAAACTTGCGCCTGGGACCCTGGAGAGCGGCTGCCGGTCTGAGTGGACAATACTGACTCTGACGGACAAAGGGATAAGGCAGCTTCATGCGATCTTCAGGCTGCCTTTTTTGGGTCTCGCCACCCCTAGCTGCCCTGTCTCTCAGAAGCTCTTCCACTATAAAGGTTTTAAAACAAAAGAAAGCACGGGGACACAGATGGGCCGAGCGAAAGCAACGACGTCTTACCTTCAGCGCTTTGAAGGTCTCCATAAACTTCTCCAGCTCATCCGGCGGCAGGAAGTCTCCAATGAAGTGCTTCCCTCGGCCCATCTGTGTCAGCTGCTCGGCCCACTCTGAGGAGGACGGAAAGAGACAAATGGATCGAACCTGGCGTTTTCGGGCTGCACTCTTCCGATCAATTAAGAACTGCTTGATGGAAACTGCTTTCACCCGTGCTGAGTCATGTGCTTTGCAACTGGAAAGCCCACTCGCAAATGATCAATAAAGGGGACTGAAAGTGCGTTATTCAGCATGTGTGGAAGTGACAAGCAGGGCCGGCTCGCCCACTAGGCGAGCTAGGCGCTCGCCTAGGGCGCCGGCCCTGCAGGGGCGCCAAAATGCCCCCCCCCGTAAAAAGGCCCCCGAGCCGCCCAATGCCGGCAGCCCCGGCTTTCCTGGGTGCCTCGCGCGCCGCCCCTGGGAGGGAAGGGGGGCTTCTAAGCCCGCCCCTTCCCCGGCTGTCCCGGGTGCCTCGCGGCTGCGAGACACCCGGGAGAGCCGCGCGCGCCGCCCCTGGGAGGGAAGGGGGGGCTTCTAAGCCCGCCCCTTCCTCAGCTCTCCTAGGCGCTGGGCCATCTCCAGGCCCCACCGGGAGGTTGGCATCCCCGGTGGGGTGGGCGCCCCAGGCAGTCCTGCCTAGGGCGCCCAGACACCTGGGGCCAGCGCTGGTGACAAGGTGGGCCCGCCATTAAAATAAGGAGCAGACAGAACTATTTTCTGATACAAATACTTGTGCAGCTGCTGGTGGCAAGCACTGACTAAGAAGAGGCATTCCCCCTGGCTGGGAAGAGGCATTCCCATTTCCTCTCTGTCCCAGGAGGAAAGGCCTGCTGTAATGCAACCTCCTGGCATCCCACAAGTGTTTCAGGATGACACCTTCACCTCCTGTTAGTGCTACAGTTTGGATTCATCAGTTGGCCAGCACTCATATGGACAAATAGTGATTTCTTTTCCAGAGCTGACACGAGTGACAGGGTATCTGGCTCAAAACAGAGGGAAGGCCAGGAGCCACAACTATTTCTGAGCCAGCAAACAGCATCAAGGGCAGCCGCGGTTGCTTCTGGGGATCCAGAGAACTCAACCCTTGGCCGGCCCTGGCTTGAAACAAGGGAACTATCAGCTGATCCATGGAGAGCTCGATCCAAGATGGATGACAGAGGCCTGTTTAATGGCAGCTTCTCCCCCCTCCACGCACCACGTGTCTTGTCCATCTCCATTCGCCGCAACTGGTGCTCCCATGTGCCGAGCTCAGAGTCCACCTCCTCGTCACTGTCGTAGCCGTGCTGGTGCTCTTTGACGGTCTTCTCCCACATGATCTGCATCTCCTGCATGGCCCGCTTGTGCTTCATGATCATGTCGTACATCTGTTGCATCTGCAGGGGCGGAAGGAGCAGCCAAGCAGTCAGCCATCAGACCCCAGAGACCAACGAAAACGACAAGGCCCGGCAGTTCAACCAGTTCTTTGCATTAAGCAATGGCGATCCTTGCCCTTCCATTGGCTTCCCTGGGAACAGTACATCCCCCTCCGCTCCAGTCGTTCCAGGTAGGTAGCGGGGTTAGTCTGGAGCAGGGGAGGCCGAACTTGCTCAGCATAAGAGCCACACAGAATAAATCTCAGATATTTGAGAGCCGCAAAACGTGAACAAATATCACATGCATGTTTTTATTTAAAAATATGCAAATTTGCTTTTTTATTAACATTAAAAAGGAAAGCTCCTCCCCTGCCACCTATTTTGTTCGTCTTTTAAGGTGCCACTGGACTCTGGCTCTTTTCTACTGCTACAGACCAAAACGATGTTCATCCCAAGGCCTGCTTGGCAGACAACCTCCACAGCAACGGGGTGGGCGGGTGTCCTCTTACCTCCTGCTGCTCCTTCAGCTGTTTCTTCTGTGCATCAGAGAGCTCTGTTACGCCCACCAGGCCGACCGGCTTCCCCTTCTCGTAGCCGAGCCCCTTCAGGTCCTGGACTGAAAGAAGCCAAGCGTCAAAGACGTCAAACCCTGCCCCTCTGGAAAGCTGCAGGATCATCTCCCCACCCCATCTTAAACCATCTCCTTATGCATTATGTCCCTAACGGTAACTGGTCAGCCCTCCATATCAAGTCAATGTACCTCTCCGAGAGAATTTTTTTATTGTGGGAAAACGCCTTAGAAAAGTTGTTTCGTTTATGCCATGAATGACTAACATGGTTATCTGGTGGGGAAGGAAGGACTGCAGAATCAAGAGAACAAGAGCAGTGTTTCAACTCACAGAACCAGGTATTTGGGACACTACGAACATAAGAAGAGCCCTGCTGGATCAGACGAACAGTCCAGGTAGTCCAGCATCCTGTCTCACACTGTGGCCAACCGGTTCCTCTAGAGGGCCAACAACGAGGCAGAGAGGCCAAGGCCTTCCCTGAGAAGAACATCAGAGGAGCCCTGCTGGATCAGACCAGTGGTCCATCTAGTCCAGCATCCTGTCTCACACAGTGGCCAACCGGTTCCTCTAGAGGGCCAACAACAGGGCAGAGAGGCCAAGGCCTTCCCTGAGAAGAACATCAGAGGAGCCCTGCTGGATCAGACCAGTGGTCCATCTAGTCCAGCATCCTGTCTCACACAGTGGCCAACCGGTTCCTCTAGAGGGCCAACAACAGGGCAGAGAGGCCAAGGCCTTCCCTGAGAAGAACATCAGAGGAGCCCTGCTGGATCAGACCAGTGGTCCATCTAGTCCAGCATCCTGTCTCACACAGTGGCCAACCGGTTCCTCTAGAGGGCCAACAACGAGGCAGAGAGGCCAAGGCCTTCCCTGAGAAGAACATCAGAGGAGCCCTGCTGGATCAGACCAGTAGTCCATCTAGTCCAGCATCCTGTCTCACACTGTGGCCAACCGGTTCCTCTAGAGGGCCAACAACAGGGCAGAGAGGCCAAGGCCTTCCCTGAGAAGAACATCAGAGGAGCCCTGCTGGATCAGACCAGTGGTCCATCTAGTCCAGCATCCTGTCTCACACAGTGGCCAACCGCTTCCTCTAGAGGGCCAACAACTGGGCAGAGAGGCCAAGGCCTTCCCTGAGAAGAACATCAGAGGAGCCCTGCTGGATCAGACCAGTGGTCCATCTAGTCCAGCATCCTGTCTCACACAGTGGCCAACCGGTTCCTCTAGAGGGCCAACAACAGGGCAGAGAGGCCAAGGCCTTCCCTGAGAAGAACATCAGAGGAGCCCTGCTGGATCAGACCAGTAGTCCATCTAGTCCAGCATCCTGTCTCACACAGTGGCCAACCGGTTCCTCTAGAGGGCCAACAACGAGGCAGAGAGGCCAAGGCCTTCCCTGAGAAGAACATCAGAGGAGCCCTGCTGGATCAGACCAGTGGTTCATCTAGTCCAGCATCCTGTCTCACACTGTGGCCAACCGGTTCCTCTAGAGGGCCAACAACGAGGCAGAGAGGCCAAGGCCTTCCCTGAGAAGAACATCAGAGGAGCCCTGCTGGATCAGACCAGTGGTTCATCTAGTCCAGCATCCTGTCTCACACTGTGGCCAACCGGTTCCTCTAGAGGGCCAACAACGAGGCAGAGAGGCCAAGGCCTTCCCTGAGAAGAACATCAGAGGAGCCCTGCTGGATCAGACGAGTAGTCCGTCTAGTCCAGCATCCTGTCTCACACTGTGGCCAACCGGTTCCTCTGGAGGGCCAACCACAGGGCAGAGAGGCCAAGGCCTTCCCTGAGAAGAACATCAGAGGAGCCCTGCTGGATCAGACCAGTGGTCCATCTAGTCCAGCATCCTGTCTCACACAGTGGCCAACCGGTTCCTCTAGAGGGCCAACAACAGGGCAGAGAGGCCAAGGCCTTCCCTGAGAAGAACATCAGAGGAGCCCTGCTGGATCAGACCAGTGGTCCATCTAGTCCAGCATCCTGTCTCACACAGTGGCCAACCGGTTCCTCTAGAGGGCCAACAACAGGGCAGAGAGGCCAAGGCCTTCCCTGAGAAGAACATCAGAGGAGCCCTGCTGGATCAGACCAGTGGTCCATCTAGTCCAGCATCCTGTCTCACACAGTGGCCAACCGGTTCCTCTAGAGGGCCAACAACGAGGCAGAGAGGCCAAGGCCTTCCCTGAGAAGAACATCAGAGGAGCCCTGCTGGATCAGACCAGTGGTCCATCTAGTCCAGCATCCTGTCTCACACTGTGGCCAACCGGTTCCTCTAGAGGGCCAACAACAGGGCAGAGAGGCCAAGGCCTTCCCTGAGAAGAACATCAGAGGAGCCCTGCTGGATCAGACCAGTGGTCCATCTAGTCCAGCATCCTGTCTCACACAGTGGCCAACCGCTTCCTCTAGAGGGCCAACAACAGGGCAGAGAGGCCAAGGCCTTCCCTGAGAAGAACATCAGAGGAGCCCTGCTGGATCAGACCAGTGGTCCATCTAGTCCAGCATCCTGTCTCACACAGTGGCCAACCGGTTCCTCTAGAGGGCCAACAACAGGGCAGAGAGGCCAAGGCCTTCCCTGAGAAGAACATCAGAGGAGCCCTGCTGGATCAGACCAGTAGTCCATCTAGTCCAGCATCCTGTCTCACACAGTGGCCAACCGGTTCCTCTAGAGGGCCAACAACGAGGCAGAGAGGCCAAGGCCTTCCCTGAGAAGAACATCAGAGGAGCCCTGCTGGATCAGACCAGTGGTTCATCTAGTCCAGCATCCTGTCTCACACTGTGGCCAACCGGTTCCTCTAGAGGGCCAACAACGAGGCAGAGAGGCCAAGGCCTTCCCTGAGAAGAACATCAGAGGAGCCCTGCTGGATCAGACGAGTAGTCTGTCTAGTCCAGCATCCTGTCTCACACTGTGGCCAACCGGTTCCTCTGGAGGGCCAACCACAGGGCAGAGAGGCCAAGGCCTTCCCTGAGAAGAACATCAGAGGAGCCCTGCTGGATCAGACCAGTGGTCCATCTAGTCCAGCATCCTGTCTCACACAGTGGCCAACCGGTTCCTCTAGAGGGCCAACAACGAGGCAGAGAGGCCAAGGCCTTCCCTGAGAAGAACATCAGAGGAGCCCTGCTGGATCAGACCAGTGGTCCATCTAGTCCAGCATCCTGTCTCACACTGTGGCCAACCGGTTCCTCTAGAGGGCCAACAACGAGGCAGAGAGGCCAAGGCCTTCCCTGAGAAGAACATCAGAGGAGCCCTGCTGGATCAGACGAGTAGTCCGTCTAGTCCAGCATCCCGTCTCACACTGTGGCCAACCGGTTCCTCTGGAGGGCCAACAACAGGGCAGAGAGGCCAAGGCCTTCCCTGAGAAGAACATCAGAGGAGCCCTGCTGGATCAGACCAGTGGTCCATTTAGTCCAGCATCCTGTCTCACACAGTGGCCAACCAGTTCCTCTAGAGGGCCATCTTCAGGGCATAGAGGCCAAGGCCTTCCCTGAGAAGAACATCAGAGGAGCCCTGCTGGATCAGACCAGTGGTCCATCTAGTCCAGCATCCTGTCTCACACAGTGGCCAACCGGTTCCTCTAGAGGGCCAACAACAGGGCAGAGAGGCCAAGGCCTTCCCTGAGAAGAACATCAGAGGAGCCCTGCTGGATCAGACCAGTAGTCCATCTAGTCCAGCATCCTGTCTCACACAGTGGCCAACCGGTTCCTCTAGAGGGCCAACAACGAGGCAGAGAGGCCAAGGCCTTCCCTGAGAAGAACATCAGAGGAGCCCTGCTGGATCAGACCAGTGGTTCATCTAGTCCAGCATCCTGTCTCACACTGTGGCCAACCGGTTCCTCTAGAGGGCCAACAACGAGGCAGAGAGGCCAAGGCCTTCCCTGAGAAGAACATCAGAGGAGCCCTGCTGGATCAGACGAGTAGTCCGTCTAGTCCAGCATCCTGTCTCACACTGTGGCCAACCGGTTCCTCTGGAGGGCCAACCACAGGGCAGAGAGGCCAAGGCCTTCCCTGAGAAGAACATCAGAGGAGCCCTGCTGGATCAGACCAGTGGTCCGTCTAGTCCAGCATCCTGTCTCACACAGTGGCCAACCGGTTCCTCTAGAGGGCCAACAACAGGGCAGAGAGGCCAAGGCCTTCCCTGAGCAGAACATCAGAGGAGCCCTGCTGGATCAGACCAACATAGGTGCCAGGCGGTTCTTCTGGTGGGCCAACCACGGGGAAGAGAGGGGCCGAGGCCTTCCCTGAGAAGAACATCACAAGAGCCCTGCTGGATCAGACCAGTGGTCCATTTAGTCCAGCATCTTGTCTCATACAGGCACCAGCCGGTTCCTCTGGAAGGCCAACCACGGGGCATAGAGGGGCCCAGGCCTTTCCCGAGAAGAACATTACAAGAGCCCTGCTGGATCAGACCAGTGGTCCGTCTAGTCCAGCATCCTGTCTCACACTGTGGCCAACCGGTTCCTCTGGAGGGCCAACCACAGGGCAGAGAAGCTGAGCCCTTCCCCTGATGTTGCCTCCTGGCTCTGGGATTCAGAGGTTAAGTGCCTCTGAATGTGGAGGCTCCCCTCAGTCACAATGGCAAGTAGCCACAGATATACTTATTCTCCATGAATGCCCTTGAATCTCTTTTAAAACTTTATTCCTGGAGCCATCACATCCTCTGCTGAGCAGAAACAAAGGAACTTTTTTATTTTCAAGAAGCTGTGAAGGAAAAAATCCTCAAAAATGTTCAAACCCGAAATGCACTGGGCGCAATTTGTTTAAATTCATTTTCCTATGGTACCTTCCTGAATATTTTTCCTGCTATGAAAAGAAACAGGGCTGATGAATAATCTCATTCACACAATGCACAGTGATCTTAGGGAACTTGCTGACACTAGGTGGGATGAATGCCATCAGGTCAGAGGGTTTTAAAAGGAGAATATATTTGTGGAGAAAGTACCCTGGCAGCTGTTAGCCAGGACAGCTTGATCAAACCTCTTTGTTCAGGGGTAGCATACCCCCAGCTACAACAGGACAAGGACTTTGTGATCAAAAGTAAGACTTGCCTTAGTGGGCAGGAGTAAAGATCTAATAAGTTCTAGTTCCCAGCTGAGGTCAGCCAGAGGCCTTTGGGACCTATGTCTCACAAGTACCCAAGCCGACAACAACAAGAAGAGAAGGGATCAGACAAGGATTTGGCCTAACCCTCTAAGGCTGAAGTCTTGTGTTAGGTCTCTACAGAGCTACTATGCACGATGGAGCCTCCATGCTGCAAGGCAGTCTAACCTGAATATCAGTTGCTAATATTCTGAAGTCATACATAATAGAAGTCATCTCATAATGCCTCTGTATAAATCGACGGTGGAGTACTGTGTACAGTTCTGGTCACCACACCTCAAAAAGGATATTATAACATTGGAAAAAGTGCAGAAAAGGGCAACTAGAATGATAAAAGGGTTGGAACACTTTCCCTATGAAGAAAGGTTAAAGCACTTGGGGCTCTTTAGCTTGGAGAAACGACGAGGGGAGACATTATTGAGGTTTATAAGATTATGCAAGGGATAGAGCAGGTGGAGAAAGAGGTGCTTTTCTCCCTTTCTCCCAATACAAGAACTTGTGGGCACTCCATGAAATTGCTGAGCAGTCGGGTTAGAACAGATTAAAAAAGTACTTCTCCCAAAGAGTGATTAACACATGGGATTCCTTGCCACAGGAGGTGGGGGCAGCTACAACCATGGACAGCTTCAAGAGGGAATTAGATAAAAATAAGGAGCAGAGGTCCATCCGTGGCTATTAGCCACAAGGTAGAGATAGGAACTCTCAGTCTGGGGCAAGTGATGCTCTGTGAGAGCCAGTTTGGTGTAGTGGTTAAGTGCATGGACTCTTATCTGGGAGAACCGGGTTTGATTCCCCACTCCTCCACTTGCACCTGCTGATGTGACCTTGGGTCAGTCACAAGCTCTGGCACAGCTATTCTCTCAAGGACAGTTTGTGTTAAGAGTTCTCTCAGCCCCACCTACCTCACAGGGTGTCTGTTGTGGGGAAGGGAAAGGAGTTTGTAAGCCGCTCTGAGACGCCTTTGGGCAGTGAAGGGCGGGGTATAAATCCAAACTCTTCTTCTATTCTTGGTGGTGGTGGTGGGGCACTGCTGGACCTCCTGATGGGACCTGGTATTTTTGGCCACTGTGTGACAGTGTTGGACTGGATGGGCCAATGGCCTGATCCAACATTGGCTTCCCTTATGTTCTTACATTACAGCTTCTGCTTCAGGGCGACTTAGGCTGTGTTTTCCTCCTCCATGGATGATGTGAGGTCTCTAATCTTTGCCTTCTCTGCCTTCCTGAAATGCTACTGCAAGCTTGCTTCTGGGGGGAGGAGGGACTTGGAAAGGCAGCCAGCAATGTATCTTGGTGTTGGGGGGGGGGGGGCAACAGTAAGAGGGCTTCTGGAGTTCTGGCTCCACTGGTGGACCTCCTGATGGCAACCAGGGTTTGGCCACTGTGTGAGACAGAGTGTTGGACCAGAAGGGCCACTGGCCTGATCCAACATGGCTTTTCTTATGTTCTTATGCTGGGTGCCAGCAACTGGGGAAGGCCTTGCCTTTACTGCCCTGCTTGTGAGCAGTGTGATGTCACGTTAACAGGATGTTGGTCAGATCCAGCAAGGCAATTCTTAAGACTTTCTAGTCCCCGAGGCTGGGAAACTGTTTCCAAAAGCCTGCAGCCAACGCCTCCTGAAATCCTCCGAGCCGGTGCCCCAATGCGGCTTTCAGTGTTCTGCTCAACTGTGCACCTCACGAGTAGCCAAAACCCACTGCCTCCCTCCCAAATCACGATGTACATGTGCTGGAGAGGTTTCATCCTTCTGAACGCAGACCATACAAACCACAACTCTCAGAGAAGACAGCTCTGGAAGCCACAAGTTTTGTGTTTGTTTGTTTACCCAATTGGGGGAAAACAAACTTATCCTTGGCACTGCGGGCTGCCTTTTCAAGTCCCCCTCCCTCCAGAAGCAAGCCGGAGGTGGCATGTCAGGAAGGGCAGGGGAGGCAGAGATTAGAGATTTCGCATCCTCTGCGGAGGAGGAGGAAAACACAGCCTGAACGGCCTCGAGGTGGAGGTTGGAACATACAACTTCAGAGCTGGCTGCATGGAGGGAGAGGCGATAAGATCGTATCTCTGGCTCTCCGGGAGAGTCGGCTGCTCGTGCCTGCTGAGATAAGAGGACCATTCCACGAGCATGAGTGGGGTGAGCCAGAGGCGAACTGCTGCCTTCCCAAGTGCGGCAAACACTAACCTGATAACGGAGTGGGCGACGGGTCTTCTGTCTGCGCCAGCTCTGGCGGGGGCAGGTCGACCTTCTCCTCCTCGGGGCCCCACCGGCTTTTCCGCTTTTTCTTCGACGCGGCCGCTGCTGCTGCCACCGCTGGCTTGGGCAATGAGACCACTGGTGCCACGGAGGAACAGGGCCCCCCCTCGGGGGTGGCTCGGCGCTTCAGGCTGGGCTCTGGCACCAGAGGTACACCCTCAGCATCCTCCTTGGCCTTCCGGAACTCCTCCAACTTCTGACGGTAATACTTGTAGCCGGAGCTGTTGGGCTCGTACAAAAACCTGGGCGAGACGGCAAGAATGAGACAAAGAAGTGTCCCTTTTTCTGTTAATCGCTGGTCGTTTTTGAGAGGCAAGTGTGGTGCAGCGGATGCGGCAGCCGACTAGGACGTGGGACAACCTGGGTTTGAACCCCCTTTCTGCCATGGAAGCTTGCTGGGTGGCCCTGGGCCCATCACAAATTTGTGTATTTCCTGTGACACTAGTCTTTTCCCCTTGTTGTTCGGATTTACCTCACAGGGATGGCTCTTGTGGGAAAATGGAGGGCAGAACCATGTTCAAAAGTCACTTTGAGTATGAACTGGGGAGAAAAGTGAGATATACCTAAATGCGTCATAAATGAATTTTTTTGGCCTGCCCATTTCTGCTGCTCACATTCCCATTTCTGTTGCTGTCTTTTATGACACAGATTAAAAATAAATGTTAACCCAGATCTTGAACCCCTTGAATTGACTACTGCCCAAATTTTAACCCTCAAATGTCCCACCACGAAAGATTAGACCATCCAACAAACAAGGCAACTTTCCCGATATGGGGATATTTATGAGATAAGCATGTGACACATCTGCCTCATGTGCCTGAGGGCCAGCGGCCAAGTCCTTACTGCCACAGACTTGATTCCTATTTGCTGTGAGTAGCTCAGAGACAAAGGGAGAAATGGTGACCTGGTAGACATTATATGCTTGGACTTGCAAAGGGCTTTTGACAAGATCTCTCAGCAAAAACTCCTAAGGTTAACAGTCATGGGATAAGAGGACAGGTACTCTTGAGGACTAAAAGTTAGTTGGGAAGCAGAGAGTTAAGAATAGAAGGGCAATTCTTGCAAAGGAGTCTTAGGAGGATTTTATTATTTATTTCTTTTATTTGGTTTTTACTCCGCCCCATTCCACAAGCAGGCTCTGGGCGGCTTACAACATGCCAGCAGTGTTCCCTCTAAGCTGACTTAGTGTGAGCTAGCTCACATTTTTTAGCCTCCAGCTAACACATTTTCTCCTTAGCTCAGGAAGGATGACTCCAGAGCAAACTAATTTATGCTGCAGTCAAATTGTTCGCTCACAACTTTAATGCCAGTAGCTCATAGTAGAATTTTTGCTCACAAGACTCCACAGCTTAGAGGGAACACTGCATACCAGTATACCAATTTAAAAGATTAAAACATAATATAGGGAAAAAAACTAAAATCCCATTTCATAAATAAATTTACAAGATGGCTGCGATCCAATTAAAGTGTTCTCAGCAAAAATTGGTCCACGTATGTGTGATCACTAAACAGCATGATAAAAAGCAGAGACATCACCTTGCCAACAAAAGTCCGCATGGTCAAAGCAATGGTATTCCCTGTAGTAATGTATGGCTGCGAGAGTTGGACTATAAGGAAGGCCGAGCGCCGAAGAATAGATTCTTTTGAACTATGGTGCTGGAGAAGACTCTTGAGAGTCCCTTGGACTGCAAGGAGATCAAATCAGTCAATCCTAAAAGAAATCAACCCTGATTGCTCCCTGGAAGGCCAGATCCTGAAGCTGAAGCTCAAATACTTTGGCCACCAAATGAGAAGGGAGCATTCACTGGAGAAGACCCTGATGCTGGGAAAGATTGAAGGTCAAAGAAGAAGGGGACGGCAAAGGATGAGATGGTTAGACAGTGTCATCGATGCGACGAACATGAAATTGAGCAAACTTCAGCGGACAGCGGAAGACAGGAGGGCCTGGTGTAAACTGGTGCATGGGGTCGCGAAGAGTCGGACTCGACTGTGTTACTGAACAACAACAACAACAAAAAATGTGTGATCAATTTTACTGTTTTCCCGAGAAGTGGCAAAGTTCCCACAATCAGTAAATAAACATATACCTGTAGATAGCACAGGAGATGTAGCAGGTGGGTAGGGCGGGGGGGTGGCGACCTAAAATGTGGTGTCTGCTGCCTCCACCAAAGGCCTGGCGGAACATCTTTATTTTACAGGACCTGTGGAACGGTGGTAAATTCTGCAGGTCCCTGATCTACCTGTATTTGCATTAGAGACAGCCAGTTTGGTGTAGTGGTTAGGATGGACTCTAAACTGAGAGAACCAGGTTTGATCCCTTACTCCTCCACATGCAGCTGCTGGTGTGACCTTGGGTCAGTTACAAGTTCTCTCAGAGCTATTCTCTCAGGAGCAGTTCTCGAGAGAGCTCTCTCAGCCCCACCTACCTCACAGGCAGTGAACATAAGAACATAAGAGAAGCCAATGTTGAATCAGGCCAATGGCCCATCTAGTCCAACACTCTGTCACACAGTGGCCAACAATACCAGGTGCCATCAGGAGGTCCAGCAGTGGGGCCAGGACACTAGAAGCCCTCCCACTGCTGCCCCCTCCAGCACCAAGAACAGAGTGCATCACCTGCCCCAGACTGAGAGTTCCCATGATGGACTTCTGCTCCATATGTTTATCTAATTCCCTCTTCAAACTGTCCATGCTTGTAGCTGCCACCACCTCCTGTGGCAGTGAACTCCATATGTTAATCACTCTTTGGGTGAAGAAGTACTTCCTTTTATCTGTTCTTTTATCAGTGTTCCCTCTAAGCTGAGTTAATGTGAGCTAGCTCAGCGTTTTTTAGCCTCCAGCTCACACATTTTTGTCTTAGCTCAGGAAGGATGGCTCCAGAGCAAACTAATGTATGCAGCAGCCAAATCGCTCGCTCACAACTTTAATGCCAGCCACTCACAAAGTAGAATTTTTGCTCACAAGACTCCACACCTTAGAGGGAGCTTTGCTCATAGGGTGTCTGTTGTGGGGAGGGGGAAGGGAAAGGAGACTGTAAGATGCTCTGAGACTCCTTCAGGTAGAGAAGGGCGGGGTGTAAATCAAATCTTCCTCTCTCTCTCTCTCTCATTGGAAGGCTGTTCCACCAGGCTGGAGCCAGAGCCAAAAAGGCCCTGTGCCTCTGATCGAGATTAAGCGGATATTCCCTGCGCCAGGGACCACCAGTAGGTGTTGATCTAAAGAACACAAAGCTCTTCTGGGGACGTACCACTTCCAGTGCTATTCATCTTTAGTAGCAGCGTAGTGGCCAAGTCTGCAGATGACAAAAATTATTCTGGATGGTGGCAACCAAGGCTGACTGTGAAGAGCTCCAGAAAGATGCCTGCAAATGGGGGGAGTGGAGGCAGCAGTGTGGCAAATGAAGTTCAGTGTAGGCAAGTGGAAGGTGATGCAAACTGGAATAAAAGAAGGGGCTTTGAACGTGCTGAGACTGACAGGGGAAAGGCTTCGGGGCTGTAGTGGATAGGCTCAGTGAAAGTGTCAACCCGACATGCAGCAGCAGTGAAAAAGACAAACTCCATGCTGGGAATTATTAGTAAAGGGATTGGAAATGGAACAGCGAGTGTAATAATGCCCCTGGACAGGTCTATACCGTGGCCTTATTTCAATACTGTGCACAATTCTCAAAATCGCATCTCAAAAAAGACACTGCAGAGCTGGAAAAAGTAGAGATGAGGGCAATCAAGACGATTTAGGGGTTGGAACACCTTTCTATGAGGGAAGACAGAAAAGACTGGAACTTTGGAACAGATGACTATGGGGGGGGGAATGGGTTAGTTCCAGTTTGCAAGACCTGAGAATGGTGGCTGTGGAGGTGGCCAGAAGTTGGAAGTGGCTTGACAGCACTAAACACACACACATACACAGAGAGACAGCTTCAGAGGGTAGTCTTGTCAGTCTGCAGCAGGAGAGCCAGATTCAAGTCCAGCGAGATCTTCAGGTTATAAGCTTCCAAGAGTCAAGCTCCCTTGTATCTGCTGAAAGGAGCTTTGACTTTCGACAGCTTATACCCTGAAAATCTTGTTTGTCCTTAAGTCGCTACTGGACTCAGTTCTAACACAGGGAAGAGAGAATGGAGGACTTTCTCTCCTTCTCCCAAAATACTAGAACTTAAGGGCACCCAATAAAGTTTATGGGCTATACAGTCAGGACAGACAGAAAGTAGTCTTTACTCGGGGAGTGCCTACAATGTGGGAACTTGCTGCCAGGGGACGTGGTGGTGATGGCCAAAGGCACAGATGGCTTTAAAAGGAGATTAGACAGACTCATGGAGACGTCTAACAGTGGCTACATGGCTGTGGGGACTGGAGTGAACCTCTGACTCCCAGTGCCAGAAGGCAACCTCAGGGGAAGGCCTCGGCCTCTCTGCCTGTTTTTGGCCCTCAAGGGGAACTGGTCAGCCACTGTGTGAGACAGGAAGCTGAACTAGATGGAACACTGGTCTGACCTAGCAGGGCTCTTCTGATGTTCTTATCAGGGAAGGCCTCGGCCTCTATGCCGTTGTTAGCCGTCCAGAGCAACTGGTTGGCCACTGTGTGAGACAGGATGTTGGACTAAATGGACCACTGGTCTGATCCAGCAGGGCTCTTCTGATGTCCTTATCAGGGAAGGCCTCAGCCTCTATGCCCTGTTGTTGGCCCTCCAGAGGAACTGGTTGGCCACTGTGAGAGACAGGATGCTGGACTAGATGGACTACTGGGTCTGATGTTACATTCTTAAATCTCAGGTCCGGGATTTTGGTGGTGTGAGCAGTATGAAACAGCTCCTTTCCTCTGGAGGTCAGGAGCCACCAGAAGTGGGGAGAAGAGGCTGCCTGAAATCCCAGTTGCCCATTTGCCCCCCAAGAGTTCCTAAACTGGGAAAAATTTAGCACAGAAAACAGAACACACACACAAAAAACTAAAACTGCGGTTCTGATCCATACAAGGGAGAAGGAAAAGGTAGATTGGGAGGCTCCAAAATTTGGTAGGAGCCCTGCTTATAACCTGGGCCCCACCTGCTAAGAGAGTGCTCGGCCACCCTGCCGACAAAGAGGACGCAAGGCCCTTCCCACCCACTTGCCCCTTGACATAAGGTGGAGGGAGAATCGGCCAAGCCCTTCTCCTTGGGCCCGTGGCTTCCACACCTTCCCCCTTCCTTGCGTCACCCCACCATGAGCTCATCTTCGGGGGGGGGGAGAAACCCAGTGGGATGTGAATACAGTTAGGAAATTGGCAGCCAGGGGCAGAACAAGCCATTTCTTATCTGCACAGCTCTTCAAACAAAGCAAGGACTTGACAGACAAATGGACAAACCCCTACCTTCGGGCTCTCTGTGAAACATCCACACAACCAGAGGAGGTATGCCGGGGGAGATCGGAGTGTACTGAAAGAACGGCTCCCATTTACCAAGCAGCCCACTTTCAGAAGGTTGGAATACAGCAGGTGATACAGCCCTCCTGAAATCGTTATCAGCAATGCTGGTTTTTTCCCCCAGGACTAAAGTGGGGGAGAGGGGATGCTACATTTTCAGACCAAGAAGCATCATCCCTTCTGCAGTTTTAGAGGGGAGATATAAAAAGACTCCCATGAAATAGAGGATTTGTCTGTGTGGCACTGAAGAGGTGGAGTCAGTCGAGCATGTATTGTTCCACTGTCACTTCTACCAGGAAGCCTGTTCTAATATAACTTCCCCTCTATGTATCAATTTTCTTGGATGTTCCGATGTTTATATTTTAAAGAAACTTTTAATGGGTATTAATCAACAGCTTACCGTTAGTTGTGCCAATTTTTTTTTCAGTAGCCAGTAGAATTCGTTGAGAAATTTTATGTCCAGATTTTAACTAATTGTTGCCAATAGATCGGACCAATTTTACTTTCTAATGGCATTATTGTAAAGGTTTTATTCTTGACTTGTACTGGTTGTTGGCCGAATAAAGGATTGATTGACTAAGAAGTATATTTTCTCCACTGCCTTCCATAACAACGAGCCGGCATCCACCTGGCCCCTGCATGGGGCCCCAGTTATATCACTCTTTGCTGATAGATGAAGAAGAGATTGGATTTATACGCTGCCCTTCACTACCCAAAGGCATCTCAGAGAGGCTTACAGTCTCCTTTCCCTTCCCCTCCCCACAACAGACACCCTGTGAGGCAGGTGGGGCTGAGAGAGCTCATTCGAGGTCTGCCCATGACAGAACAGCTCTGAAAGAACTTGTGACTGACCCAAGGTCATGCCAGCAGCTGCATGTGGAAAAATGGGGAGTCAAACCCGGTTCTCCCAGATCAGAGTCCGCCCTCTTAGCCACGACACCAAATTGAATCTCGGAACAATATTTTTTTTCAATTGTAGTTTTAAACCAGTGTTGTTCATTATTAAGGGTTTCTAATTGATTTAACATTTCTGTAAGCTGTTTTTCTGAACTGGATCTGAACAACAACATTTGGAGATGGTTATCTTTCGTAACCGGCTTGCAGAAAGAACCGTTTTGCCAATGGAGCTTTCACCCAACAGGGCTTCTGAGTGACCAGTGGAGATTTTTTAAAATGTTGCTTTGGGAGCAGCTGCTACCACAGCACGAGGATCTGCACTGTGTGACTGGAGGTAAGCTGTACGTCTGCAAAAAATATTTTGCAGCAGGATGATCAATTTAAAAAGGCATCTTGTTAAGACAGAGCCTCTGGCTGAAATGTCAAAGTTATTACCAGAGTTAAGTAACGTCACTTCCCTGACATTGTGTGGTTGACGCTGCTCCTGTAGCAGTCATTTCGTGGCTGTGTCCTCCATGTCCAGCGTCAGAATTCCAAAGGCGCCCATAGGTTAGAAAAGGCTGGGGACCAGTGTTCCCTCTAAGCTGAGCCTCCGGCTCACACATTTTTGTCTTCGCTCGGGAAGGAGGGCTCCAGAGCAAACTGATTTATGCAGCAGCCCAGTGTTTTTCAACCTTTTTGTGCAAAGGCACACTTTTTTCATGAAAAAAATCACGAGGCACACCACCATTAGAAAACGTTAAAAAAATTTAACTCTGTGCCTATATTGACTATATATAAAGTAATTCTCTTGAATAGGAATCAAATCAACACAAAGAAATTATTTTATAATTACTTTATTACGAAATAATAATACTTTATTTTATAATTGTTCATATGTTACGGATGAAATTGGAATTTTCCCCACGGCACACCAGACAATATCTCACGGCACACTAGTGTGCCACGGCACAGTGGTTGAAAAACACTGCAGTGGCCTAATTGCTCGCTCACAACTTGAATGCCAGGAGGATTTTTGCTCTCAGGACTCCACAGCTTAGAGGGCGCATTGGTGGGGACCCCTGCTTTGATGGTGACTTTCATCCTGTTGAAGCTGCTCTGATGTTTTCCCAGGATGCTATTTTTTAAAAGTCTCGCTTGTAGTATTCACTACCCAGCCAGGATGATCTGTTCTGTTGTGCTCTATTGCCCTCTTCAGGTTTTGATGCTTGCCAGCTGCTTCGGGCATATTGTAGCGAGAAGCAGCTAAGAACGGAGTATGACCTGGCTGCTCTGCCTTGAGAATTACGCAGAGTTAGTTTTTAAATTTCATTTACATCCCACTTGCTGCCTGAAACGGCTTATGGAAATGTAAAATCAATTAGAAACGATGAACGATAAACAAACACTGGTTTAAAACTACAATCTAAAAAAAATAATAATGCGCTTACCAGGAGCAGTTTGCATGGCCCTTCGAGAGAAGCAAGGCTGAGCAAGCCAGCATTGTGATAATAATAACAACAATCGTATGACATTGTGTGTAGAATAGCCAGGAGACCCTGAGATTGTCTGGCTGTCTGGCAGCCTGAAGTTCTAGCTCTTTTAGTGTTATGCACCACTAGGTGGCGAGCTAGACTTATTTTGGGGCTGAGAGAGCTCTGAGAGAGCTTGTGACTGACTCAGGATCACCTAGCTGGCTTCATGTGGAGGAGTGCAGAATCGAACCCAGTTCTGGTGTAGTGATTAAGTGCGAGGATGCCAATCTGGGAGAACTGGGTTTGATTCCCCACTCCTCCACTTCCACCAGCTGGATGACCTTGGCATAGCTGTTCTGGAAAAAGAGCAGTTTCTGTCAGAGCTCTCTCAGCCCCACCTACCTCACCGGGTATCTGCTGTGAGGAGGGGAAGGGAAAGGAGATTGTAAGCTGCTCTGAGACTCCTTTGGGTAGTGAAGGGCAGGGTATAAATCCTATATCCTCTCCTCCTCCTCTTCTCCAGATTATAGTCTGTTGTCTTAACCACTACACCACGTTGGCTCTCTAGCACACCGGCATGGCACAGTGGTTAGACTAGGATCTGGGAGACCTAGGACCGACTCCCTGCTCTGCCATGGAAATTGGCTGGGTGACCTTGGGCCAGTCACACTCTCAGCCTATCCTACTGAGGAAGTTGTGAGGATAAAATGGAGGAGACTACTTTGGGTTCCCAGTTTGGTGCAGTGGTCCCCAGACTGCTGTAGAGAGCCAGTTTGGTGTAGTGGTTAAGTGTGTGGACTCTAATCTGGGAGAACCGGGTTCGATTCCCCACTCCTCCACTTGCACCTGCTGGATGACCTTGGGCAAGCCATAGTTCTGTCAGAGCTGTTCCCTCAAGAGCAGTCCTGGACAGAGCTCTCTCAGCCCCACCTGGTATCTGTTGTGGAGAGGGGAAGGGAAAGGAGATTATAAGCTGTTCTGAGACTCCGAGTGAAGGGCAGGGTATGAATCCAATCTCCTCTTCTTCTCCTTCCCATTAGGGAGAAAGGTGGGGTAGAAATCACCAAATAAAATAATAATAGACTGGATCAAGGGCACCCCATGAGGTTCAGGATTGCTTGGGGGGGGGGGCTTGGAACACGTGCCCCCCCAGTCTAACCGAGTCTGCGTTCAGCTGGTGTGGAAAACTCGCTGCCAGCCGTGCCCACGTCCCGCCAGAAGGATCTGCCTCGCCCCAATCCTAGCTTGTGACCTTTACCTGAAGGACTGGTTCTCTCGGTGGTTCTTCAAGGCCACCATTTCCACTACGGGGCCTCCATCCGCCACGAACCTGGCCAGCTTCTCAGCGCAGTCCTTGGTGTCTTCGTCCTCTGGGGGTGAAACTTTAAGCACGCTGTCAGTACGGGGCCCCCAACTCACACACCCAACAGCCACAAGCTTACTCTGGCTTTAAGAACTCCCAAGGGGATGGAATAAGGGGAAGGGGGAAGAGGCGGGTTTTAATTTCTTTTCTTTTTTCCTTTTGGTTCAAACAAAACATAGATTTTTTTTTCTCCCCCTAAACGATCATAAATCTACAGTGCTGAGAATGAGGCAAAGAGAAATCACAGCTTGGGAACATGGAACTCATCCCGGGGTCCAGCGATAAGGTTCATCGACCTGCGCAAAAGCCCTTTACCAAAATCAAAAGGTAAAGTCTAGCGTTGGAGGCTGTGTTTGTTGGAACCACTCTCTGGGTATCGTTCAGGCACGAAAGGAAGAATCCAGCTTCCTTCTACCAGGCCCTTTCCCAAAAGAGATTCACAAATGAGAGGCAGGTTGGTCTGCAGGACTGCTGCTGCTCTGGAAATCCCTGATCGGATTGTGTATGTTGACAATTACGTCGCACCCTGTTTTTACTTCTCTGTTTGTTCGACCGAATGTTTTGTTGATTGTTTGAAATCTGAAAATCTTAATAAAATGTTTGAAAGGGAAAACCCTAATTGGAGCATCCCTTTGGCTTGAACCCGGGACACAAACACTTTCCAGCCCCATGACCACATTATGAGCTGCCATAACAACAGCAGAAGGAAATCCCTTCTCGGACCCTTTGGACTTTTCATACCTCTCCGATGAGAGGACATTCCCTTGAATTAACATTATGCATGGCAACCTGACTGCTGCGCAGATCCTTATAGTAAAGGTAAAGGTTTCCCTTGCTCGAAAGCTAGTCAAACCTGACTCTACAGGGCGGTGCTCATCTCCATTTCCAAGCTGAAGAGCCAGCGCTGTCCGAAGTCGTTTCCGTGGTCATGTGGCAAGCATGACTAGATGCCAAGGCGCACGGAATGCTGTTACCTTCCCACTGAAGTGGTACCTATTTATCTACTTGCAATTCCTGGCTTTCAAACTGCTAGGTTGGCAGAAGCTGGGACCAGAGATGGGAGCTCACTCCATCACACAGCACTTGGGTCTCGAACTGCTGAACTACAGACCTTTCAGTCTGCACTTCAGCATCTTAACCACTGAGCCACCGCAGCTCCTTGCAGCTTCTTATAAGGCCCCTGAAATCTAAGCGAGGACTCCTCTAGGGTGCAGGTTGGGGGGCCTCAGCCAAACCTCAGACAGCCACACAAGCTCACAACTTCCCTTGGAACAATTTCATGCTGCCAGGACCGCTTGTGGGAGGCGGAGAAGCCGTTTCCCACGACCGAACTTGTTATCTCTTCAGGAAGCCCTCGCAAATGCACTGACTCAGAGTCTGCCGCTTTCAAACCATGCGGGCTCTGTGCAGAGCTATTGTACCAGAGCATCCAGCATACAATTCTCCAGCTGTCTGAACACACACTCCGAGCGCCCCTACCCACCACCTACATCTGGCTGGGCCTTGGAGAGAACTATCCGGGAGCTGGGATGTACGGCCAGCTCTGGACGCTTTAGGATGGGGCACTTAGTAGCTAAGCTAGAGCAGCTTCTGTTTGCTTTTGCAGCTCCCTGCATTAGGCCAAGAGCGGGCTGCAGGAGACAAGACACGAGCTTTCGAGTAGCAAGGAACTCTTCAGCCGAGAACCAGAAAGCCAGACTAGGCGTATCAATGTACAGAGAGGCAAGGCAGCCTAGAAGTTTGACCTAAGCCAGGGCACACATCCCTGCCTTACCTTTTTGAATAGTGGTCCCTTCCACGTCTTGGCCCTTCTTCCATATCTCGGCCAGTTTCTTGCGGTAGTACAGAAACTCCCTGCTGTTCTTATCGTGCAAGAACCTGTGGGAAGACAGAGGGAGAAGGAAATTGCATGTGTGAGGGAAAGAGGGGGAGCCACCAAGCAGCCCGCCGCACTGCTGGGGGAAAACTTAGTGGGAGGCAGTGAGAGACATGGAAGCCCAACGTTTGGCCCGCTGGGACCAATTCAGGCTGATTTCGGTGCTGAAAACTTTAAACAGCATAGGCCAGAACTGGCTGAAAAACTGCTTGCACTTGTTCCTGTTTTAAAACCAGAGTGCCCACGTGCCCTAACGCACCTTGGCAAAACTAGAACAGATCAAAGGAAGTCCTTCTTCACCCAAAGACTCATAAACATGTGGAATTCACTGCCGCAGGAAGTGGTGGCGGCTACAAGCACAGACAGCTTCAAGAGGGGATTGGATAAATGTATGGAGCAGAGGTCTATCACTGGCTATTTCTGGGGCAGTGATGCTCTGTATTCTTGGTGCTTGGGGGACAACAGTGGGAGGGCTTCTGGAGTTCTGGCCCTGCTGGTGGACCTCCTGATGGCGCCTGGGTTTTGGCCATTGTGTGAACACAGAGTGTTGGACTGGATGGGCCACTGGCCTGATCCAACATGGCGTCTCTTATGTTCTTAATTAAACAACAGCCCCGGTATTTAACCCCAGAGATATTTTTAATATATGCCTGTCCAATTCTAAGGACATAAAATATAAACTCCAGCACAGACAAAGTAACTTGTCTACCATTCCCAGGCAAATGATATAACAGATGGAAGTTGTGTGGACAGCAAGGAAACCTGCTCAATAAAAGCAATATTTATTTAGCTCTTATAGACTAATACAAAGTACAGCTAAATACAAAGTGAGGTAAAGTTTCTATTTCAGCTCTACCACAAGGGCAGAGTCTCCAGGGATGGCTTGCAGTGACCTGAGAATTCTGCAAATGGTAAAGCGTTTACTGTAGCCAAGAAAAAAAGAAACTGATGAAAAAACGGGACTGTTACAAAAATAGAAATATATAAATCAATGGTGCGACCACATTTGGAGTACTGTGTACAATTCTGGTCACCACATCTTAAAAAGGATATTATAGCTTTGGGAAAAGTACAGAAGAGGGCAACTAGACTGATAAAAGGGTTGGAACACCTTCCCTATGAAGAAAGGTTAAAACGCTTGGGGCTCTTTAGCTTGGAGAAAGGATGGCTGAGGGGTGACATGATCGAGGTTTTTAAGATTATGGATGAGATAGAACAGGTAGAGAAAGAGGTACTTTTCTCCCTTTCTCACAATACAAGAACTTGTGGGCACTCAATGAAATTGCTGAACAGTCAGGTTAGAATGGATAAAAGGAAGTACTTCTTCACTCAAAGAGTGATTAACACATGGAATTCACTGCCACAGGAGGTGGTGGTGGCTACAAGCATGGACAGCTTCAAGAGGGAATTGGATAAACATCTGGAGCAGAGGTCCATCAGTGGCTATTAGCCACAAGGTATAGATAGGGACTCTCAGTCTGGGGCAAGGGATGCTCTGTATTCTTGGTGCTGGGGGGGGAGCAACAGTGGGAGGGCTTCTAGTGTCCTGGCCCCACTGGTGAACCTCCTGATGGCACCTGGTATTTTTGGCCACTGTGTGACACAGAGCGTTGGACTGGATGGGCCATTGGCCTGATCCAACATTGGCTTCTCTTATGTTCTCATGTTGTCAAAGTCATTAGGAGGCCAAAAAAATGCCTAGCTCAAAAGTGTTGTGCTACTGGTTTTAGACGGAGCTGTTGTTCCTACTGAGCATCTAGCTGCATATGCGTTGTTTCCTATCATCTGTATGACATGCATATTGTTAACAACCATTCTGCAGAAGAAAAGGCAAGAATTTTTTTAACACGCCAGGAAGAGCTCAAGACTCACGCAAACGCCGGGTTATCCTTGCAGTCTTCCAGCGCGACCTTCTCCAGATCGGGTCCCCCTTCGGCCACCACCCTGGCCAGCTTCTCCACCACGCGACGGGTCTTCATATCCTCTGGGGGTAAAACTTTAAGCACGCTGTCAGTACTGGGGCTCAATTCACACACCCAACAGGCACATTACCTCTAAGAACCACAGCACAAGGCAAGAGTCGGTGGGGAGAAGGAGGGGGGGAACAGGATGAAATGGTGGAACCACAACGGGATGCACATAAGCCTGACTCTTTGGGGCGGGGAAACAGAACAGGGTGATGCAAAGGCAGGATGGGTCCTGCAAGCGAGAGGCAATCTGTCGCAGAGAACCAGGCTCTCATCCTGCAAGCCCTTCGTTTTTCTGCTGCAAAGGGCTATACTACCTGACCCCCCCCAAGCCAGTTTTTTAAAAATACACTCCTCATTACCACAAAATCCAGGGGAACAGCCACTTTGCTTTCCGTGCTGGCACCTGACCCTGCCTCTTTGCAAAAATATACAGATATTCTGCTGCCAACAGAACGGAGTTCGGACGATAAAACCCTCAGAGGCGCTCAGGAAAACAGCGGTCTTCACTATCTGGCATGTGCGAAAAGGAGACCAAAGATATTGCAGAGGGATCTGGAGCTCGAGAGCCAGTGTGGTGTATTGGTGAGTGAGTCAGGCTAGAAACTTGGGGGCCCAGGTCTGGATTCTGACGCTGCCATGGAAGCTCGCTGGTTGACCTAGAAAGGTTATGCACATGCCCATTAAGGGAAGTTGAGTACACCGAGTGTATGTTCTTGAGTTGCCCGTATTATAGGGAGGCTCATTTGGAGATCATTCCTCCATTGCTGGATAAGATTTCTGGTTGCACAAATAAATCTAGGCTCGATCGCCTTTTATCGGATAAGTATCTTAAGATCACTGATCAAGGAGCTTTCAATTATGTTGGCAGATAAAAATCTCAAAATTACTCGTATGGTGGCTAAATTTGGCTGGCTAGCCTATTGTGTCAGGAGAGAGGGAAGGGACCGGTTAAATTTAATTTTTACTTGATCTGTACTGGAATTTGTAAATATTTTAATATTTTAATGTTTATAATTTATATTGTCACACAAGACACATTATTTTAGCATTGCTCTGATAGCTGTTATATTAACTGTATTGGTTGTACTACGTTTTTGACCACAATAAACTTATCAAGGAGCTAGGTTCTGTGTACTGATACTGCAGTTACGGAAACTGCATTTTAATTAGGCTTTGAATGTTAATCTTTTAATTCTATATATTCTGTATGTAAATTTTTTAAATTAAAACTGTATGTATACTGGCTGGCCTAGTGACCATAATAACAAATTCCAATTCTGACCTTGGGCGAGTCACACGTGGCCTAACCTACCTCATGGGGCTGTTGTGAGGATAAAGTAGAGGAGAAACAATGTGAGTGGCTTCGAGTTCCCATTGGGGGAGGAAGGTCGGGCATAAGTGAAGTATAAGTAAAATAAACAAGAGAGTGAAATTAGGATGGCTACTCTCTCTGGAAACCGATAGGGGCCCCCCATTATTAAATTTGGTTTTTAAACCACCCTCCACCGAAGGACAGGGCTCAGGGCGGTGTACAACAGTACTATATAATACATTTAAAGCCATTTAAAAGCCACCAAATGCAGCAAGCAGCCTAATAGTCTCTAGCTGGGCAGAGTCAGATCGAGATTCCGGCCTGCTAGGTCCGCGCCCCGATTGGGGTCGCTACCTAGCTGATCAGGAGACTCAGCACGTGAATTCGCAGGCCTCCAGAACCCTGTCATATTATGGGATGGGACCTCAGCACACCAAGAAGAGTATTGTGCATGTGCATGGCCATGGAACAATATACAGGAGCCGGGAGATGCCGGCGGGTCAAGGACACCTGACCCAACTGGCCACAGCCCAGGGGCTACCGGGTGGAGGAAAGGGGGCTTTGTCGCGCTCCCGCCTCCCTCAGTGGCTGCCTCCCGCGAGGCCCTGCAGTTTTCACTGCATCTGGAGATAAGAGGCAGCTGCCTGAAGGGAGGAGGGAGTCACACGTGGCCGTCCCGCTGTAAGAGCTGGGAAAGAAGCGGCTGGCTCGCTAGCTCCATCAAACAAGGCTGTACCGGCGTGGCCAGGGCTATTTTTGGACAGGAACGCACAGGAATGGAGTTCCGGATGACATCCCAAGTTGGCCACGCCTACAGCCTCCCCCCCCAGTTGGGAAGCCAATCCAGGGAGGGAGCTGCGCTGTCAGGGCTGTGGCTTAATATGCTAATGAGTTTCTGCTGTTGGGTGTGGCCTATTATGCTAATGAGTTCCTGCTGGGTTTTTTCTACAAAAAAAAGCCTTGGGCGTGGCCATCAACCAAAATGGGAGCCGTGTATGTTGCTCTCTCTCTCTGCGACATCTTGTGGTGACATCCCAATGCCAAGCGCTCTGCTTCTGAAAGGGCTTGGGGGAGAGGGAAGGCAAGAGAAATCCCTTGGGCTGAATTTCCCAAGATAATCCTGCAACAGGGGGGCCTTTCTGCTTCCGCCCTTCTGGATTGGAGGCTCCTTTCCCCCAGAACAGTCCCGGGACATGGCTGTAAGGATCACGGTACAACCAAGCCTGTATTTAAACCAAGACTGTGGCTAGCCCACACCTGGAAGGGAGACCTCCTATGAGCCTCTTCAGGGCTCTTTTTGTTGCAGGAACTCCTTTGCATATTAGGTGACACACCCCTAATGTAGCCAATCCTCCAAGAGCTTACAAAGCTCTTCTTACAGGGGCTACTGTAAGCTCTTGGAGGATTGGCTATATCAGGGATGTGTTGCCTAATATGCAAAGGAGTTCCTGCTACAAAAAGAGCTCTGCATGTAATAAGCATACCTGAAAGACTGCCTACCTCTTACCAACCTGCCCGACCACTACAGTAATCTTCAGGGCGCTCTGCTTCAGGTATCCCCACCTTCTGAGATTAGGTGGGTGGCAACTTGATACAGGGCCTTCTCGGTCGTGGCCACAAAGTCCGCCAGCAGGTGAAGACTTTTTGGGGGTTTCATTTGGCATTCCCTCAAATGATCTCTCCTTTCTTACCAAAGCTTTTAGTTGCTGCTTTTAGTTATTTTAGCTCTTCTTAAAAACCGTTTTCATGATGTGTGTGGTTTTTGGGGTGTTTTTTTTTTAGTCTTAATGGTTTTAAAATGTGATTTTTATCACATATGTTTTAAACAGTTCGCCACCTTTGCAGCCCTTGTAAGGGCGGAAAGGTGGGATGCAAATTCCATACATGAATATATCAAGATGGGTTGCTGTGTTAGTCTGACTGTAGCAATACAGTAGAAAAGAGCGAGAGTCCAGGCACACCTTCAAGACTATGAACGAAAAAGGGAAGCAAACTTCACCCTGGAAACTAGGATCAAGAACTTAAAAAGGTAAGTCAAACTGAGTAGAGGGCCAACAATTAAAACCTGATGTATAAATAATGTGTAAAAAGACATGTATTTATTTGTGAAGATTTTAAAAACAAAGGGACCCAATCACACCTCACGTAAAAATTCCAAAATCGTATCTACACAAGGGCCAGTGGACTTGACCTGTTCCTCACCGTGTTTGACCCCTGAAGAAGCACCTCACAGGCTGAAACGCGGTAGGTCAAGTCCACCGGCCCTTGTGTAGATACGATTTCGGAATTTTTACATGAGATGTGATTGGGCCCCTATACGTCTTTTAATTCTTTATAAATAAATACATGTACTTTTACACATTATTTATACATCAGATTTTAATTGTTGGATCTCTACTCGGTTTGACTTACTTTTTTAGGTTCTTGCACCTTCAAGACTAAAAAAAATTGGGGCAGGGCATGAACTTTCGTGAGTCACTGTTCACTTCTTCAGTGACTCACAAGAGCTCCTCCCCTGCCACAAATTTTGTTAGTCTTGAAAGCGCTCCTGGACTCTGGCTCTTTTCTACTGCAGATAAATAATAAAATAAATAATAGAACAGCGATGCCAGTTCTACTTCATGTGCAGAGGAGGAAAGGGGAGGCAGACGCGCAACGAACTGATCTTGGCAGCAGCTGCACATTTACTGCCATGTCCCACTGTGGGACCATTCACTTGGTTGTGCAGACAATGAATGCAAACTGAACCTTCATTTGCCTCTTCTGTCTCTCCTCTGCCATCCCTTTTGCACCACGCTCAAGAGACGGCAGAGGGCTGCCTGGGGTCGGTCGCTTTCCGCTCCTTCTGCGGCACCCTGTGGAATTGCAAGCTCTGTGGGCGAGGGGATGTTGCTGCCGCTGCTGCTCAGCCCCCGGACTTACTTTTGATCTCCAGCCACTGCTCATAGTCGTCCTCGTCCTCCTCGTCCGGTGACTGGAAGACGCTCAGGCGGTTGGTCACGGGGGTCTGCTTGGAATGGGTGTAGTTCTTGACTTGGCTCAGCATGCTACTGACGCTCAAGTTGGGACGTTTCCCAGACAGGGCGGGCTTTTTCACAGGGCCAGAAGCTGGCGAGTTTGTTGTGGAGGCTTCAGTGGAGCTCGAGGAAGCACCTGGAGGGCAAAAGGCGGCGGGACACACACACACACACCAGTTTCTACGGAGCCGTGGCACAGGGGCTCTGAGTTCAAAGGTCAGAGAGTGATTAGAATGTGGAATTTGTTGCTAGCAGATGTCGTGATGGGCACAGAAATAAACAGCTTTAAAAGAGGATTAGCTAGACTCATGGAGGATAAGTCTATAGACTCATGGAGGATAAGTCTATCAGTGGCTACTTGCCATGGTGACTTGAGGGAAACCTCCACATTCAGAAGTACCAATCCTCTGAATTCCAGAGCCAGGAGGCAACATATGAAGGGAAGGCCTCGGCCTCTATGCCATTGTTGACCATCCAGAGGAACTGGTTGGCCACTGTGTGAAACAGGACGCTGGACTAGATGGACTACTGGTCTGACTCAGCAGGGCTCTTCTGTTCTTATTAAGGGAAGGCCTTGGCCTCTATGCCACTGTTGACCGTCCTGAGGAACTGGTTGGCCATTGTGTGAGACCAGATGCTGGACTAGATGGACCACGGGTCTGATCCAGCAGGGCTTATCTTATTTTTCTATGTCAACACAGCTGTGGGCGCACTGGTAGGCCTTAAGCTAATGTACTAGCTCACAACTTCACTTCTGGGTGAATAAGACTACTCTTTATTATTACAGAACAGACTTAGAGCTCTTATCCCTAAGGAATACCAACAACATGTGCGTACAATGCTTTGCATCTGACACGCTACATATAAATGCCCCAACCCCCATGTTTTAAGTTTTACAGCTTTAAGATTCTCAAGGCAGCCCCCTTCTGATCTTGATACTAAGCACCTGAAGTCATAATTGACCCCAGAACAGTACCAAACTATATAAAACTTTTCCTCCTGATCTTAGACTATTCATATGCCATGTAGGGGCCCAAGGCTCTGCAGAGCTTCAAGCCCCTTCAAAATGAGTTCTTTACGTTTTCAATGGATCTTGCTCTGAAGAGATCATGGTCAGCTAGATCCCCCTGCTCCAATTAAAATGAGAAAATACAAGAACATACTTTATAGAAGACGAAGAAGAGAAGAACAGACTGGATTTATACCCCACCCTTCACTCGGAGTCTCAAAGCGGCTTATAATCTCCAGCATGGTGCCCCAACATGGTGCCCACCAAGTGGTCTTTAGGAAGTGGGTGTGGCCAGGTAGGGGGCTCTTAAGCAGCAGAGCTTCTTACTGGCTATGAGAAGAAGAGGAGGAGGAGAAGGAGGAGATTGGATTATATCCCACCCTTCACTCAAAGTCTCAGAGCGGCTTACAAACTCCCATCCCTTCCCCTCCCCACAACAGACACCCTGTGAGGTAGGTGGGGCTGGGAGAGCTCTTTCGAGGACTGCTCTTGTGAGGACAGCTCAGAGAGAACTGACCCAAGGTCACCCAGCTGGCTGCAACTGGAGAAGTGGGGAATCAAACCTGGTTCTCCCAGACTGGTGTAGTGGTTAAGAACACGAACTCTAAACCGGCTGATTTTGGACCATCACTGTCAATACTGTCTCCTCAGACGGGCTGTAGCTCTCCAGCATCACAGTTGGGGGTCTTTCACACTACCCACCACCTGATCTTTTTAAGCTGGAGATGCTGGGGGTGGGACCTTCTGCATCTGAGCAGAGTCTCTTGCCCGGAGCCACAGCTCTTCCCCTTTCTGTACGCTGTATATCCGAGGTACTTGGAGGTTTAAAGGACCCAACAAAATCAAACACCTCAATATAGAAGTGATGTTGGGAGAATGCCTGAACTGAGGTGCATTTTTTTTATAATACCATGAAGTTAAGAGACAAAAAGAAAAGAAAACAGAGTAAGTCATCAGAAGTCTGCGAAACCTCAACACTTGAGGGAGAGCCAGTGTGGTGTAGTGTAGGGGCCCCCAGACTTTTAGAGCCTGCGGGCACCTTTGGGTGACAGGCACAGCTACAAAATGGCTGCCACAGAAGGCAGAGCCGGCCACAAAAATGGCTGCTGCAGGAGGTGGAGCCACACACACAGAGAAAGCCTGAGTGAAGGGGAGGGGCAATTTTAAAAACAGTATACTGGGAAAGAGGAGTGTGAGAGGTAAAATCAACAGTTGAGAGTCAGTTTAGTATAGTGGTTGTGGACTCTAATCTGGGAGAACCAGGTTTGATTCCCCACTCCTCCACTTGTAGCTGCTGGATGACCCTGGGCAAGCCATAGTTCTCTCAGAGCTGTTCCTTCAAGGAAAGCTCTTTCAGAACTCTCTCAGCCCCACCTACCTCACCAGTTGTGTGCAGTGGGGCAGGGAAGGGAAGGGATGGGATGGGAGTTTGTAAGCCACTCTGAGACTACGAGTGAAGGGCGGGATATAAATCCAATCTCTTCTTCTTGTTGTTTTAATCATAGCCAATAAGAAGCTCTGCTGTGTAAGAGCCCCCCACCTAGCCACACCCACTCCCTAAAGACCACTTGGTGGGCACCATGCTGGGGACCCCTGACATAGTGGATAGAGTGACAGCCTATGGCCCTGGGTGACCCAGGCTTGAACCCCCGCCTCTGCCATGGAAGCTGACTGGGTGACCTTGGACCCATCACGAACTCCCAGCCTGGCCTACCTCACAGAGTGATTGTTGAGAGAAAATGGAGGAGGGGAGAATGGTGTTCTAAGGTAGCTACACTGGCTCCCGGTTGAACACCGAGTCAAGCTCAAGGTTTTGGTATTGTCCTATAAGGCCTTGAGCAATCAGGGTCCAGCGTACCTATGGGATCGTCTTCACCGTTATGTCCCTGGGAGAGCATCACGCTCTTCAGATAACAACTTGCTGGTGGTCCCCAGCCCTAAGGATATCCAGTTGTCCTCAACCAGGGCCAGGGCCTTTTCAGTCCTGGCCCCAACCTGGTGGAGCTCTCTGCCAAATACCATCAGGGCCCTGCGGGACCTTATGCAATTCCACAGGGCCTCTAAGGCAGAGATGTTCCGCCAGGCTTTTGACTGAGAACAGCAACAGCTTCCTTTCGGCTGGCACCCTTTCTCATCCCCCCGCCTTTAACCTTATTTGGCCCTCTTTCCCCACCCGCCTGCACAGTAGCCAGAAGTCTGAAATTGGATTAATTAATATTCATCATCTTTTTTTGAATATGCATTCTTAATGTTTTGATGATTTTATCTGATTGTGTTTTAGGGATACTGTGCATTGCCCAGAGTCCTGCGATAGCAGGGACTGGCTGACGAATAACTCCAATAAATAAATAAATAAAAGGCATTCCCAAGCAACGTTCCCTCTAAGCCCCAACGGTGTTGTGAGCAAAAAAAAAACCTTGTGAGCAAAAAAAGCTAATAGCATTAAAATTGTGAGCCAGTCTACATTTGACTATCGCATAAATTAGTTTTTTAGAAGATTATTTTCATAACCCTGTAAAAATCTCAGAATGAATTCTTTTGAACTATATTTTAAGAACAAATTAAACATCATAATTCTATCTGCCCCAGAAGGAGGTTCGCCCATCCTCCACTGTTTCCAATGGAGGGGAAAAAATGTTTGTGAGCTGGAAGCTAAAATCCCCTCAGCAGCCTGCTAAAATGTTGTGTGCCAGTGCCCCCTAGCACAGCTTAGAGGGAACACTGCTCCCAACTGTGGGGAGAAAAGCAAGGTATAAATCCATCCTCCTCGGGGTCCCCATTCTACTCTTACTAAGCTTGTGCGCTTTCTAAAGAAGCCACATAGAAGAGGCATCACCCAAACTGTGCTCTGCACCTGCCATGCCACCATTCAAGGAGACCCCATTTGCAAGGCGTAAGCTTCAAAAAGGAGGCTTCGGTCTTAGCACCTGGGTAAGTTCACACAAGATGAGCAGAATGCCCCTTCTGCGGTCAGACCTACCGTTCCCAGATTTCTCCTTCTGCAGCTTGAGGAACTGCTGGAGGAAGCTCCCATCATTGGCAAATTTGTTGGAAACGCTGCCTTCACCGTCTCCGCTGTCATCACTGGAATATAAAAACAGGGAAGCCTTTGAAGTTCACAGCACTCAGAGGCAAGTCACAGATTTGAGGTTGAGGAAGCTTCTGAAAATTCTGATTGCAAAGGCCTAGGCTCACACGTGCAGGAAAATGACGTGCAAAATTAAAACGAGGCCACATCAGAATACAGACGGAGTGTCCCCTTTTATAATACTCCTCTCTGTTAAACTTTCTGCAAATGGGGTGGGGGTGGGGATGGGGAAGTACAGCAAGCAAAGAAAGAGAGGGGAGGACTTTTCACCCTGCTGTGCTAATGTCTGCTCGGGCCAGTTTGGTGTAGTGGTTAAGAGCGCAGACTGGGAGAACCGGGTTTGATTCCCCACTCCTCCACATGCAGCTGCTGGTGTGACCTTGGGTCAGTCACAAGTTCTCTCAGAGCTGTTCTCTCAAAGCAGTCCTCAAAAGAGCTCTCTCAGCCCCACCTCCCTCACAGGGTGTCTGTTGTGGGGAGGGGAAGGGAAAGGAGATTGTAAACTGTGGTGTATATATCCAATCTCTTCTCTTTTCTTCTTCTAAATGCAAAGAACCCTCCAAAGCTGAAATCCACTCCATACAATTTGAAGTAGCACAATCCACTATACCACCTGAGGGCTCTACTCCCTCATTCTGCTGCAAGGTATGTCAACTGGGACTGCAGCTCACCCTTTAAAGCCACAAAGGTTTATTTACAAGTCCTGGAGGACGAGGTCGCTACCAGTGGAGGAGAGACCTCATATGTTGCCAGCACTAGACACCTGTGTGCCTTCTAACTAGAAGACCACCAAAGAAGAGGGACGTGCTCTTGGGGGGGGAGTGCTTTGGCAGAGACTCTGCAGTAGGAGGGACAACACTCGAGGCAGCAAGATTACATGGCCCTTGAGGGGGGTGATGTTGAGCCAAGGGGCAGGGAGAGTCAGAGCAGTAAATTTCTCAAAGGCATAGCAGGCAGGCCTCTATGGTCAGCCGGAAGTGCTATTGGGAAGTCTTAACGCTTTAATTTAGTTGTTGACGCAGGCTGGCAGGCGATTTGTGGATTACCAGCTTAAAGGTTAAGCTAAGTCCATCCAGTGATCTTCGAGGCTAAACTGAGATTTGGCTGGGTGGAGGGGAGTGTCTCAATCTAGCCCTGCATGCAAGCAAGTAGCTAGCGTATGTGGTTTTTTAAGCCTTTTTAAAGGGTAGAGGAGATCAATTATAATGCACATGGACTTGCCAGAGGTTCCTCTGGTCAGAAATGGGATGCTGCACTAGATGGACCCATGGAGCCTGATGCGGTTACCTCTGTGGAATATTCCTGTACAAGAGCAGTCTATCTTCCAATGTAAGAAGGTAGGCCTTTTATGCCACTACTTGTGGGCATCGTGGAGGCATTTGGCTGGCTCTGCTGGGCAGGCCTCATCCAGTATGGGCAACTGTTACATGTATGCCCATTGCTCCATTGGGAGGCACACCATCTCTCTTAGCCCCACAACAAGAGGGGCAACACTGACCTATCATACAGGGATTACAATACAATAAAATATGTGAACTATTTAAAACGCTCACCAGTGATACAGCAATACCAAGAATTGCATTTCCTACAGGGTTGTTAAAAAGATCATAACACTTTTTTGGCTGGGTATAATAACACGCGATTGCTGTCACGTTTATAAATGGGATTATAAACAGGACCACAAAAATGGTAGAATGGCGCGTCTTCCCCCACCCAATATTGGTTACATCGGAAAAGCAGCAACAGGGTTTCACCGTCCAGACGCACTCGCTATTCTGCGCTGACTGCTGACTGGCCAGTTGGCCACGTTTGGCCATCTTGGCCTCAATCTCGCGCTTCTTCTGGGCAATCAGCTTCTCCTGATGAAGGATGTTCACGTTGGCCTTCACCGACTTGGGCGTTGTGACTCCAAACCACCGGCTGGCTTTCCCTGGTCGGAGGAAGGAAATGCAGGAAGGATTATTTATTATTTATTTTGTTTGTATCCTGCCCTTCCCTGCAAACGGGCTCTGGGCGGCTCACTGCACATGAGCAGTGATCAATCAGTTTGAGCCACAGGACATGCATGAAGCTGCCAGCCACTGGTCTGGGCCACTTATGATTGGCAGGAGCTCTCCAGGGACATGGTTTGCATCAGCGGCTACCTGAGCTTCTTAACTGTAGCTGCTGGGGAATCAAACCTGGGGGCTTAGGACTGAACTACATGAGCAGCAGGTCTATAGTACAGCTGTCCCAGCAAGATGACCACCAATGGAGCAGAAGGACATAAGATTGCACTTAACCCCCCCAAAAGATAATTTCCTATTGGTTTATCTCATTTTAAACATATATATATACACACACACGTGCATACACATATATATAGGACTCCCAAAGTGAGAGGACTCTTGTGAGATATATAGGACTCTTGTGAGATTTGTCTCAGTCAAATAGCTCCCCATCAGTGCTCTGAACAGGATCCTCCCAGACCAAAACATGGGAACATTTTTATTGTGTTATTTTTTAAATTTATTGTATTGCCTGTCTTTGTCGCTGAGGTCAAGGCAGATTACAGAACCACACTATTTCCTCCTGGCAGCCCCCACATCCTCTCCCCTTCATCTGCTTTCTTCTCTCCTTCTCACTGACCGACCAACCTTTAACAACATCAGAACATAAGAGAAGCCAATGTTGGATCAGGCCAATGGCCCATCCAGTCCAACACTCTGTGTCACACAGTGGCCAAAATCCAGGTGCCATCAGGAGGTCCACCAGTGGGGCCAGAACTCCAGAAGCCCTCCCACTATTGCCTCCCAAGCACCAAGAATACAGAGCATCACTGCCCCAGACAGAGTGTTCCATCTAGACCTTGTGGCTAATAGCCACAGATGGACCTCTGCTCCATAGGTTTATCCAGTCCCCTCTTGAAGCTGTCTATGCTAGTTGACTTGCCACCACTTCCTGCAGCAGTGAATTCCGCCTCTGGAGTCTCTATATCCTTGGTTTTGAGTAATGTTGCTGGTGTGCTATGAACTGAAGCATCCACCTTACTCACACACATTGCTCCTTTAGAAAGCCCCATATTTTCCTTTTTTATGTATAACATCAGTGCATTGCATTCTCAGCTGCCACAAGCCAATTTGGAAGACTTTTTTGTCAGAAGAGCTGGATAAACAAGGAACGTATTTGGCTGGGACTGCGTTACTTCAGGTATTTGATCCCTCCTCCCTTTCTTCTTACTGTCTAGAATCAGGTTAAAACTTCTACGTTAGTCTGTTTTAATAGCTATCCATCACTGTGGCTAACTCAGCTCTCCCATGAGACAGTTGGCTTAATAATGTGAAAGCTTGGGGGGATATCCAGAAACTCTCCAAGGCAACCCCCCCCGTTTCTTCTGTTCCCCCAATTTCTCAGTTTTTCTATTGGAATGACTGGGGGGGGACGAGAAGGTCTGGGAGGGTGAAATACTTAAAAACCTTCTTATGAAATATTCACTGCTTTTGAGTGACAGAAAACTTATCTTAACAATACTGTCTTGGGATCTAAAGAGATGATAATTCCTGCAATACTGCTCAACTTTTTGAGCCTGTGGGCCACTTTGGAATTCTCACACAAGGTGGTGGGCACAACTATAAAACGGCTATTGCAGGAGGCAGAGCTACACACACAGCAGAGGCCCGGGTGCAAGGGAGAAAAGGGTTTAAACATACACACACCGGAAAAGAGGGGCTGGAGAGAATAAAAGGAACACTGCGATGGCCACTCCCACTTGAGACCTTATGTTAATTTGCACAGCCAGTCAGCTCTTGGGTGGCCAATCAGAAGACTTGCTGGGCAAGAGTCTCACATTGCCACATCCAGGGCACTTTTTGTAGCAGGAACTCCTTTGCATATTAGGCGACACATCCCTAATGCAGCCAATCCTCCAAGAGCTTACAGAGCTCTTCTTACAGGGGATACTGTAAGCTCTTGGAGGATTGGCTACATTAGGGTGTGTCACCTAATATGTAAAGGAGTTCCTGCTACAAAGAGCCCTGGCCACACCCACTTTCTAAAAACATTCATGGGGACCAGAGAAGATGCCAGCAGGCTACCACACTGGGGAACCTCTTGCAATGTGATAAATATCTGCAGGAATCATAGACCAAAATGTTTTTACCATTGGACACGACCAAAACATACAAGATCTGCCATGATAAGACAAAGTATTTGAAAATGTTAGAGGAATTAGGAGGGCAGGCACCTTCCAACAGGTTCAACAGGGAGGGAGAGCAACAGGCAGGGACCGTAACTGCATTCAAGACAGTTGTTCCAAAGAATCTCTTATTCATTGAACTTCAAAACCATAATGCAGAAACTTTCGAATATACAACGTTCTAGTATGCAGCATACAGAAGTAATCGAATACCTGAAACAGAGTGCACTGTAGCTTTATAGGATATATCCTGGTTGTTTGCCAAGACCCATAAGGAGGGTGGTTGGCATATGACAATGACCAAGAGAAAATCCAGATGTTAAATACTCTTTTGCCATCAGTTGAAGCCAATGTAGCTGTCAATTAGACCTGTGATGAATGTCTGATGTACTAGCCAAAATCTGGCCCCTCATATACAGCAAGCATGAATTTTGCCTGTAGTACCTATCAGGGCAAGAAGCCCCGGAACTATTATGGTGCCACTCCAAGTGACAATCTGTATGTTACTGGTGGGTCAAGAAGCCCTAGACATACATCATGGTCAAGGATATCTAAGGAGCCAGGTAATCTATGTTTAGGCTTACAGACTAGTACAATAGCTTTGGGGAAATATACACTGTTTTTTAGGGCAGCATGCATGAAAGAATCCACTCTTGCTTGGAAAAATACAGCACTTAGCCAGACTCCAAAGCCCTGTGGGATGCTCAGCCAAAGAACCAATAGACCAGTGGCCAGAGAGCTAATTCAACATGGCTAAGAGAAAACAGGACCCAATCTCACTTCCTAATAAATTCCCTGGCAGAAAAAAATTGAAACCATTTGCTGTTTCACTTTTGTATCTTGTTGTTTATAAACCTGGGAAACAATTCCCGCTAAGGGTTTCAACCAGTAGCCTAATGCAGTTGTTGTAACCCAGCCTGATCACGGCTGCATGGGTCCAAAGCATGCATTAAAATGGACTGCTGCAATAATTCTAAAAGATGTCCAGATATCAGTTACTGCCTCAGTCATTGGGATACTAAGTTGTATACAGTCTCTCCTTCTAACTTTTACTTTAGAAGCATACCGTAAAATATCAGGCAACAGAATTAAATTACATTATTGACCTAAACTTAAATCAAGGTTCTTCTTGACTTGCACAAATCCACCTATGAATGGTCTTTCATACGGCTTCATGATCATCATTTGCTATGTTTGGAAATACTGACCTACCTTCTAATTTTCCTCTTTGTAAAGTTTGTAAGCCTACCTTTGGATGTGTGTTTTTTTAATTAGTCCATATAAATTTTGTAAATTTAGTATTTGCTTTGTCAGTTTTATGGATATATTTTCAAAAAGGAAAAAGAACTCTTGGAATAATATTTTTTACAGTCATTTTTCTAAACCAATGAAGATGTAACACCTATCAAGCCCTATTTTAATTGATGCCAATATCCTAGTATGATTTTCTCTATATAGATCTTTATTATGAGAAGCCAACCATATTCCCAAATGTCAAACCACTATTGCTGCCCATTTAAAGCCATAAAAGGTCTTAATTCTGTTTTTTTTAAAGAAAGCTATCAATATTATTCTTATATAAGGTGTTCAGAAATAGTGCTATAACCCTCAACACATCCTAAACTAGCCTTTAATGAATATTTCGAAACTATTACAAATAATGAAACGTCACCTGCATATAGACTTATTTTGAAACTGTTTCCAATTGGCTCTACATCTTTTATATCCTGATTATCCCTAGAGATGGGAAGGCCCGGAAAAAACCACCGCCATCCCCGGAAAAACAGAAAAAACTGGATTATGGAATATTTTCTTTTACAATGACAAAAAAATCTTATGACAAGATGTTCATATATTTAATCCTTCAATATTATTTCTAAAAACTATGTAACATGAAGATTTTTATGTAAGACTATTAAAGTATTGTCAGGTTTTGAAAATCAAGTAGATCCAGTCATTCTTGCACAAAGAAAGGTTTATTGGATTATCTTGTTATAAACCCACAGTAAGAGGTCATTGTCAGGAATAGGGGGCGAAGCAAAGCAAGCTAACTTATAGTGTGATGCAATGAAGCGCCTAGCAAATAGAACTTGAGCACTCGCGCGGGAACTCCCGGCAGGAGAAATACTTTATGAGCGGGAGACTACTCCCCCCTCCCCTTGCCTTCTCAGGACTGGAAAATTCTCATCTACACAAGAATAGCCCAAAGCCTACATTCAAGGCCACCGTGATAAGGAGAAGCGGCAGGGAAGAAGCTCCCACGTTTCTGCCTGCATACCTACGCAAGCGCATAGCGGGGATAGGAAACACACAACAATGAATTCAGTGAGAGACATCAAATGCAGTTTTTTCTTACATTCTGCCCTTCCCAAAACACCACCCACCCGCCACTTAGGAAGGAGAGAACGTGGGCCCCCCGGGTTTATGAGGGTATCGATTGTGAAAGTTTCGCAAGTGATCAGGTGCATTAATATCCGAAACTTTCACCCACTCTTTATGTTGGGGCCCGAAATGTACCCATTGGACCAGGTACAGAAGTTGTCCACGTAAAATCTTAGAGTCAAGGATATCCGCAATCTCGTAGTGTTCTTCATCATCAATCATCAGAGGGGGGAGGCTCCGGCATCGTAGTTTGCCATTTAGTCGGGGGTAACGCAGGTTTGAGGAGGCTGTAATGGAAAATTGGATGTATAGCTTTAAGAGACTTAGGCAGATCTAGCTGAACAGTCACTGGATTTATACATCGTAACACCTTGAAAGGACCAACAAATTTCCAAGCCAGTTTTCTGGACTGTTGCTGCAACTTTAAGTTTTTCGTAGATAGATAGACGGAGTCCCCTGGTTTTAGATTCCATCCCCCTGCCCTTTTTTTATCTGCTTGTTTCTTGTACTGTGCCTTGGCTTCATTCAAAGTCTCAATAATTAGGGGCCAAGACTCGCGAAAAGTTTTACACCATACTGAAGCTTTCCCCACCCCTTCCCCCGGTTGCACAAAGGGGAGAGGGGGCTGTCATAACCCATGGCCGCTTTGAATGGTGACATCTTCGTGGAAGCGTGCCATGAATTGTTGTAAGCAAACTCTGCTAATGGCAGTAAATCAACCCAATTGTCTTGTTGATAGTTAGAAAAACATCTCAGGTATTGCTCCAATGTCTGGTTTACTCTCTCCGTTTGCCCATCAGTTTCAGGGTGTAGGCAGTACTGAGAGCACGTTCAATACCCATGAGGGTCATTAACTCCGACCACAATTTAGAAACAAATTGACTTCCCTATCGGATATTATTTTCAGTGGTAATGTATGTAGTCTGGCAATGTGTTGAAGAAATGCCTTAGCCAAGGCCCTGGCAGTTGGCAGACCGGGGAACGGTATAAAATGCGCTTGCTTTGAGAACAAGTCTACCACCACCCAAATGACCGTCATCTGTCTAGAAGGGGAAGATCAGTGATAAAGTCCATCGAAATTACTTCCCAGGGTCGGGTCGGGGTGGGGAGAGGCTGTAGGAGACCTGGAGGTTTCCCCGGTCGGTTTTTACAACGGTTGCATGTTGGGCATGACTGTATATAGAGTGATAACTCCTGTTTCATTCGGGGCCACCAGAACCCACGCTGCAGAAGTTTTAAGGATTTCACATATCCGAAGTGCCCTGCAGATTTTGAGTCATGAACTGTTTGCAACATTTGGGATCGAGTGGCTGCAGGAACAAACATCTTATTCCCCTTAAACCAGCAACCGTTTGGATCACATCTCACATCATCCCTGCCTCGCAACTCACTTGTTTCTTGCGGGGTGATGTCAGTGAGAAATTGTTTCTCCCAGGGTAAGGTTTGGATAAGATTCTCTGAGATTCGTTTGGCCTTGCGGGTTACAACTGCACCAACCAGTTGTTCTGGGGTAAACATAGACTCTTGTACCTCCACCCTCTTACTGAAATGTTGGGGAAGACGGGAAAGAGCATCCGCCAGGTGATTAGCCTTCCCTGGAAAGTGGTGAAGAGTAAATTGAAACTTGGAGAAGAACTCAGCCCACCTAAATTGTTTAGCATTTAAATTCCGGGGTTTCCGTAGTACCTCAAGGTTTTTATGATCAGTCCATATTTCAAACGGTACTTGGGAACCCTCTAACCAATGCCTCCATGTGATTAATGCTAAACGTATAGATGCAGCTTCCTTATCCCAAATAGGCCAGAACCTTTCGGTATCATTGAATTTTCTTGATACATAAGCTAGGGGTTGCAGCTGTCCCTGAGCATTTTCTTGTAAAATCACCCCACCCATAGCAGTATCTGATGCGTCAACCTGGACCACAAATTTCTTTGTCTCATCTGGGTGTGCTAGTATTGGCTCAGACGTGAACAGCTGTTTTAATTGATCAAATGCATATTGACACTGAGGCGTCCAGTTCAAAGGGGCCCCCGGCATTGAAGCCTTGGATCCCTTCCCCTTAGTCTTTAGAAGTTCGGTAAGGGGAAGGGCAACTTGGGCAAAATGGGGTAAGAATTGACGGTAAAAGTTGGCGAAACCGAGAAAACTTTGGAGCTGTCGTCTGGTTTTGGGGGCTCCCACATTACAACATCCTGGACCTTCTTTGGGTCCATTTCCAACCCCTCAGAGGATATGCGGTACCCCAGAAAGTCAATACATTCCTGATGAAATTCACACTTTGACAGTTTCACGAATAGTTTGTTGTCTAAAAGCCTTTCCAGTACTTTTCGCATGAGTATGGTGTGGGATTTTAGGTCTGGGGTATAGACCAAGATATCATCCAAGTAAACGACCACCCCCTTGAATAAGTAGGGGTGTAGGACCTCATTGATTAAGTTCATGAAGACCCCTGGTGCCCCTTGTAAACCGAATGGCATCACCCGATATTCAAATTGCCCCAGCGGGGTATTAAATGCCGTTTTGTACTCATCCCCTTCTCTGATGCGAACTCGAAAATAGGCATCTCTCAAATCCAGTTTAGAGAACACTTTCCCTTTTGCCACCTCTGCCAATAAGTCTTTGATGAGGGGCATTGGGTAGGCATTGGTTGCAGACACTGCGTTAAGACCCCGGTAATCCGTGCAGAGTCTGAGCCCCCCATCTTTCTTTTTACAGAACAATACCGGTGCTGCGAACGGGGATGACGCTGGCCTGATAAAACCACGAGCCAGATTTTTATCAATAAAGCGGCGCAGTTCTTGCTTCTCACCAGGACTCATGGCATAAATTTTCCCTTTTGGCAATTTCTGCCCCGGAAGAATTTCAATAGCACAGTCAGAGTTGCGGTGGGGGGTAGTTCATCCGCCTCCTCCTCCTCAAAACCCTAGTCAAATACTGGTAATCCCTAGGGATGCGGTTCAGGTCCTCCATTGCTAGGCAAGCGCGTGGAGGTTCATTGCAGGGAAGGTTCCCCCACCCTGGGTCCCATTTGTGTTCGGCACATTTCGGTGAGATAAATTGAACATCCCCCTCTTCCCATAGAATGTAAGGATTGTGTCCATGCAACCAAGGACTACCCAATACTAAGGGAAATTGGGCTTGAGGAGCTATCACAAATGAACGCAGCTCCCAGTGGGCACCGATGCCGATTCTTAGCGGGACAGTCTCAAATCGGCATGGCTCTTTCATTGGAGACCCATCCATCTGTGTAAAAGTTATCGGGTCTTTCAAGTTGACCACGGCTGCCTCCAGCCCTACCACCATAGACGGGTTTATGAGGTCCCTCCCACACCCCGAGTCAATGAGGGCTCGAACCCGAATATGGGTCATCATTGCTGGGTTCATTACTAGGACAGTCACAAAGAAGAGAGAGGGGTAATTGCTCACCAATTTAGGCGCCTCAGGTGTTGGGTCCTGTTGTGTAACGCCATTCACAAACAGGACCATCTCATTTCCCTGCACCTCATTCTCTTCCTCCAGCAAGAAGTTATCCAGTTGGTCCGGCCCCGCGAAAAGGGCCCGTGGGTTGCGTGGTTTTGCTGTGCCTTTCTTCGGGGTGGGGTTCATCCATCTTCTGGGTTCTTCTTGTTGTAGGGCCCGATTAGGGTCCCCCTTTGGGCAAGCCGCTGCGAAGTGTCCCTTTTCCCCACACCGCAGGCAGAGACCCTGCCGCATACGCTGATCCCTCATTCCACCTGGGGTGGTTGCCGGTTTGGACTTGGCTTGGCCCGCCGTCGAACTCGGACGGTGGTAACCGAACGATGAGTCCAGTTTCATCATGCGTAGTCGACTCTCGGCCTTTTCAGCTTCCTCCATCCAACCTTGGAGGGTACGAGGCTGCTGAGAGCTGAGGATGTTATTGCGGATGTCGACTGCTAGACCCATTCGATATTGTTGGGCCAGAACCGCATCAGTCCAATCCCGAATTTTCACAGCATGCCTTTGAAACTCCCTGGAATACTCTCGCACTGAGAGTTTACCTTGTCGGAAGGTACGAAGGAAAGCTTCTGCCTTTTCCGCTGCCCCCGAATCCTCGAAGCGATTTCTCAAAGCCCACATGAAGTCATCTACATTCCCCAGCTCCGCGGCCTCCAGATCATGGAGAGCAACATACCAGCTTGTCGCACTCCCCCGAAATCTGGATGCGATAAACTCCACCTGCTGTTCTTCATCTGGGAAAATATGGCCCCATCTTTGGATAAATTTTCCGACCTGCAATATGAAAAAAGACACAGTCTCTGGATCTCCATCAAAAGTAATTTCAAGCATATCCTTAGGTCGGATTACTGGGGGGCCTGAGCCATAACCGGAATCGGCTGCATAAGAGGGACCGGAGCCGGTGGTTGGGGCGGAGGTGCAGCAGGCGGCGGGAGTGGCCCTGGTTGGCCTGGCCCTGGAGCTGGTGCTGGCCCGACTGGTGGAGGCGGAGCTGGTGCCGGCTGGCCCGGTCCTGGACCCGGAGGTGCTGGTTGAGCCGGTCCTGGACCCGGAGGTGCTGGTTGGCCTGGCCTCGGGCCCGGAGGAGGAGGAGGTGGTCGTCCCGGTATCAACGGTGGCGCCGGGGCTGGTGCTGGTCTAGGCTGTGTCAACGGATGCGCCCGAATAGCTTGGTCCATCATCTGTGGTAGGGACTGCATTAGTTTGCTCATGTCCTTCACCAGACGTCGGGTGTCCTCTTGAATAGCGTCCATGCGAGCGTCGGTATCTGGCCCCGACCCAGTTCTGGGAGAACCTCGAGGTACTCTCCCCTGGGGAAGTCCAAAACTGCCTCTGGGATCAATCAAATTGTCTCGGCTTTGGCTCCCCGGCAAAGTCCATGTCGACTGGGTAGTATCCAACAGGTTCTTTGACCAATCGCGTGACCTACGATAGGTCACCCCTTTATCCCATGGCGTTGGGACTCCGGGAACATAGGTTCGGGGAAGCACTCCTCCTTGAGACGGCAGGTGCCCGGCCGGGCTATAGACTGGGAGAGCGTACTGGATCCCCAATGTGCTTAGAACTGGCGGGGTCAACACTCCGGCTCCCGATTGTGATGCTGGTGCGATCAAAACTATGGTGGTAGTCACCGGCACAGTAGTGGTGGTCGGGAGGGTGACCACTGCGGTCGCCACAGTGGTAACAGGAACCGTGCCCCCTAAGGTAGCGGCCGCCGCCGCTGCGCCTGTGGCTCCTGTAGTGGCCGTCACCGCTGCAGTCCCCGTACCCCCTGGAGCAGTTGATACTGTCGCTGCGCCTGTGGCTCCTGGACTAGTAGCCGCCGCAGCTGCTCCCGTGGTTCCCGTACCCGCTCCGCTCATCTTGGTAGACGGCGGAAACTGACGGTAGTGGGAATGATGATGATTCCTGACAATTTCTGTCAGGTTTTGAAAATCAAGTAGATCCAGTCATTCTTGCACAAAGAAAGGTTTATTGGATTATCTTGTTATAAACCCACAGTAAGAGGTCATTGTCAGGAATAGGGGCGAAGCAAAGCAAGCTAACTTATAGTGTGATGCAATGAAGCGCCTAGCAAATAGAACTTGAGCACTCGCGCGGGAACTCCCGGCGGGAGAAATACTTTATGAGCGGGAGACTACTCCCCCCTCCCCTTGCCTTCTCAGGACTGGAAAATTCTCATCTACACAAGAATAGCCCAAAGCCTACATTCAAGGCCACCGTGATAAGGAGAAGCGGCAGGGAAGAAGCTCCCACGTTTCTGCCTGCATACCTACGCAAGCGCATAGCGGGGATAGGAAACACACAACAATGAATTCAGTGAGAGACATCAAATGCAGTTTTTTCTTACAAGTATCAGATCATTGCAATTCCTGTAGACTACGGATAGTCAAACGCTGGAATACAATTCAAATACTGAGAAAATACTGAGGATACAATTTGGTTTTTATTGGGGTTTTTTTTGCCTGCTCTCATAAACTGGAAAAAGAGGTTCCTTATAGTTCAGGTGTTCTTTACATTTCAGGACCTTGTAGCTCCATTTGTAACAAAAAATTTTTTTTTTAAGTAAATTCAATTTGTTATTATTTTCTGACTACGCTGTACGTTTAATATACCAAACATTATATTTTTATGCCAAGCCAATTTATGCACACTGCATTTTATGTTCCCAAAGAACAAAGTGATTTTTAATCTGTAAAGAGTACTAATATTGCATTTTTTCAATTTTTCTAAAAATATCCTGGGGCGAAAAACTGGGGAAAAACTTTTCCCCCTATGGCTTCAAAATTTCTGGAAATTTCACAACTCTAATAATCATGTCAGCTAGGGGTTCAATACTTAAAGCAAATAAAACTGCTGATAACAAGCAACCTTGTCTAATACCACAATTACAACTGTGCCTCAATTTTATATTACATTGGATAATAGACATGAATAGGTCCAGACTGAGTGTTAATTAAGTAGTTATATCAACAACCTTTAAATTTTGTGCTTATAGTACTGCAATGATTGTTTATAATTTTTTTGTTGGGGGTGAGTTGTTTCAAAATGAAATAATGTGATCTGACATGGTATTGTAATTTTTCTTTTTGAAATAGCTTCATCTCAGAAAGCATTTCACTCGTTCCAAAGAAGTAGCACGAAAATGTGAGGACTTTCCCCCCAATTTTCCAATGGAAAATATTGGGAAATTTTGTAGAGCACTGAAAAATTAAATATTCTGCCCTTGTATATTAGTGAAATGCTTCTTAATACAAGGTTTGCCCCTCTCAAATTTATAGCACAATGGAAAAACTGGGAAACACTGAAAAAAGCACCAGTGAACTGCCTGTGCCCATTTGGAGTGAGTGAAATTAAAGACAAGGTTTTAATCAAAATGTGTAGAATGATAATTTCTATGCAGGACAACCTACAGCATTACCTAAAGTATACTGTATACTGTAGACATACACAATTCTCTCCAAGAATTTATTTTATGTGTAGATAATTTTGGCAACAATTAATGTAATATTATTAAGCACACAATGCATTCTTACAGATGTTTCAATGTTATAAGCATATCTTGTCACCCAAATATGCTGGAAGTCCTACCCATTGTGACTACATTCAAGAATTTCTATCCAAAGAACACACTTTAGCTTGGATTGTGTAACACTGTCCGCCCCCACCCCCCACCCTGGCTTCAAACTGTCCAGAAAAACTTAATTTCTAAATTGGCTGAATTAACATGCCTGCTTTATTTGGGTATCTCATGACTGTATAGTTTTAATTTCTGCGCCCAAACCTGACCGGTATGCCTCACTTTTCCAACAATGGTATTCACTTTTTACAAACATACCAACCTATTGAGCTCAGAAAGGGAAATAGCATGGAGAGTAATTCTGCATCTACTAATAGGCATTTTCATTATACAACCAAATTTTACACAGAGATACAATCCCTTGTACCTACTGTATTTCAGAGATTTTCCACTCCACCCTCTAAACACTCCCAAATGTTAACGTGTGTGCTTAATGAAGAATCTTGTGGCATGCTAAAGACTAAGTTACTGTTAGACAAGTTCCATCAGCTATAACCCTCGTCATCAGCACTGCCGGCTCGCCCACTAGGCGAGCTAGGCGCTCGCCTAGGGCGCTGGGGCCCACAGGGGCGCCAAAGCGCCCCCGGCCCCACCCCCGGTGAAGCCGGCACTCCACCCCCTGTCTCCAGCCGGCGCTGGGACTGGGAGGGAAGGGGCGGCCGGCGCTCCACCCGCGGCTCCCCCCCAAGCCCTTGGGGGGTGGAGAGGTGGGGCGGTATGGCGCCGGCTGGCCAGCGGGGACTCTCCCCGCTGCCGCCGCCCCGCCAGTCTGAGCGCCCTTCCGGGGCGCTTCAGAAGCCCTTGGGGGGTGGAGAGGTGGGACGGCATGGCGGCGGCCGGCCAGCGGGGACAGACCCCGCTCGCTGGCCGCCGCCAGTCTGAGCACCCGTCCACTGGGAGGGAAGGGGCGGGCGTTCCAAGGCCGCCCCTTCCCCGGCTCTTCCCGGGCCCCTCGCAGCTGCGAGGGGCCCGGGAGAACCGCGCCACCCGTTCCCCGGCGCCCCGCAGCTGCAAGGGGGCCGGGAGAGCCGCCCGCCCGTTCCCCGGCTCTCCCCAGCGCCCCGCGGCTGCGAGGGGCCCGGGAGAGCCGCCCGCCCGTTCCCCGGCTCTCCCCGGCGCCCCGCGGCTGCGAGGGGCCCGGGAGAGCCGCCCGCACGTTCCCCGGCTCTCTCCGGTGCCCCGCGGCTGCGAGGGGCCCGGGAGAGCCGCGCCACCCCTTCCCCGGTTCTCCAGGCCCCACCGGGAGGTTGGCATCTCCGGTGGGGTGGGCGCCCCAGGCTTTCCTGCCTAGGGCGCCCAGACACCTGGGGCCGGCCCTGGTCATCAGACGCATGAAATGCTTTAAATCTCCATTTTCCAGGACAATATGTATGTTGTGTTACACTGCACATTAAAACAAGATCCATTTGAATACATTAACCAGTCCCACATGTTGGCTTTCTATCACCCAGCCTGATTAATGTGGAAGTTTGCACACTGTTTCATGATACGTTGGTCAGTTTTAATCAACAGGATTATGCATCTTTACACATCTAGAGTAGATTACTGCAATGCACTCAACATGGGGCTGCTCTTGATAAGCATTCAGAAAACTTCTGTTTGTGCAGAATGCTGCAGCCAGGACGTTAACTGGAGTGGATCGTACAGATTTTACCACTCCAGTCTTGGCCCAGCTACACTGGTTCCTGATCTGTTTTCAGTCACAACTCAAGGTGCTGACTTTTAAAGCTCTACACAACCTTGGGACCAGCATACCTGAAGGAACACCTACTCCTTTACAAACCTACTCATCCACTTTGTTTATCTCCAGAGGCCCTGTTTCAGGTATAGATTAGGCAGGTTGCAGCCTGGGAGAGGGCCTTATGAGTCACAGCACCCAAACTCTGGAACTCTCTCCCCAGGAAGATTTGCCTGTTGCTGTCTTTCTCCAGATGGTGAAGCCTTTTTTGCTTCATGTGGCATTCCCTCAGTGATTTCTCCTTCCTGCCCTATGCTCTAATTTATTGTTTTTATGTTTTGGTATACACATTTTAACTTTGGTTGTAATTGTTTTAATGTGTGTTTTTATTTGATTTGAATGGTTTTTAAGGCAATTTTATTATGTTTTCAATCTGTTAGCAGCCTTGATGGGCCTGATAAGGACAACAAAGTAGGATATACATTTTGTAAATAAATAAAACTTTTAAGATTTTTCTGATGGGAGCAACAGGAACTTATGATCCCATCACAGCCCACATGGGCCATTTACAACTGGTGAGCCACCAGCAACATAAGATGCAGAGCATATACACACCTTTAAAAGCTCTGTGCGAGAGAATCCTTTCTGTGGTGAGTTACCCACCCCTATTAAGCCCAACTTGACAGTGTCAAACATGCACAAAGATGAAAGATTATAAGCCGTCCAATCAATCCATAGTAATAGCTTTTTGTATCCAGAAGTATTGCAAGAGAGCAAGATCTCTAGTTCTACAAAACTAAGAAGATTTCTGTTATTAGGTATCTTGGATACAGTCTTTATCCTAACAAAAATTAGATTCCCCCCCCAAGATGGGTAGCTGTGTTAGTCTGTCTGTAGCAGCAGAAAAGAGCAAGAGCCCACTAGCACCTTAAAGTCTAACAAAATATGGCAGGATAGGTTTTGAGAGTCACCGCTCACTAGCACCTTAAAGACTAACAAAATATGTGGCAGGCTAGGAGGTTTCGTGAGTCACCAATCACTAGCACCTTAAAGACTAACAAAATATGTGGCAGGCTAGGAGGTTTCGTGAGTCACCACTCACTAGCACCTTAAAGACTAACAAAATATGTGGCAGGGCAGGAGGTTTCGTGAGTCACTACTCCTTAGCATCTTAAAGACTCACAAAATATGTTCTGAAGAAGTGAACGGTGGCTCATGAAAGCTCATACCCTGCCACATATTTTGTAGCCTTCAAGGAGCTACTGGACTCCTGCTCTTCTCTAGATTGTTTGTTTGTCTTGTTCCTCCTTCCTTCAGGGAACCTGGTCCTTTAACCCCATTCCATCCTGCAAGGCCGAGAGTGAGCAAGAGGCCCAAGGGCCAGCAGTTAGGCCGACGGCAGGTCAGGGATATGAATCCGACATTAAGCCAACATTCTAACCCTTACACTATTACACCGCAACTGCGCTTTTTCAAACCTGCATACCAATTCTGCCTCAATGACAGTTTCCCTTTTCCTCGCGCTCTCCCTTTGAAAGCCCAAGCCGTAATAAAGATGTTCGCCTCTGAGTTGCCAGGACATTACTCGCCTGCGTGGAAAAAAGAACGGAAGGCAAAGGCGCATTTCCAAAGCCAACCACAGAAAACCCTTGTGGCAGAGAAAAGCACAGGCCAAGGTGGGGGAGATGGGATGGGAGGATCAGTAGGAAAGCAACATATTTGCAGGATTAGGCCACACACCGGTGTGTGGGGGGGATAAGGGGGCAGTCACCTGGTGAAAATGGGTTGAGGTGAGACTCACCTGGCGCATCTCGACTGTTGTCCATGGCTCAAAAAAAAAAATGACCCCACCTCTCCCCTACCCCACAATGCACCGCGCACCAGCCTCTTTCCGTACTACGCGCCCCCTGTCTCTGAGGGAAGGAGCTGCTGCGATGGATTATGGGCAAATGAAGAGGCAAAGGTTGCTGGGGGTTGTAGTTTAGCATTGGACGCAGGCATAAAAGTATGCGGCCGGAGTCTCATCCTTCCGACTTTTCTGTAACTCTCTTGTTTCTTTGAGCTGCTCATGCTCATTTCAAAGCCTTCTGCCCTTATACTGGCCCGCGTAGTGCTGAGAAGGCGAGTAGGAGAAAGACAAGGACTACGTTTCCCACCAGCCCTCGTGGGAGCCGAGAATCGTAGGGAGCGCAGAGACAATGTACCGCGAGCGCTCCACTTTCTTGCCTCTGCAGAATGTACGTGTAGAAACTACATCTCCCATCGGGCACATCAGAGGGCGGAAAGCATAAACAAGAGCAATTGGATTTTATTGTTAATAATTACAGTTTAATATTACTGATAATTTCTACCATTATTATTAGTGATTACTGGGATCGATTAATAATACTAATCAGGGGTCTTTTCCTAGAAAAACAGCTGCAGGAGCTCATTAGCATATGGTATGCTAATGAGCTATTAGGCTATTAGCATATGCCACGTCCCCTGACATCACCGGAAGTGATGTCAAAAGGGGAAGCAAAAGGGGGAGGCATCTTCAAAAGCCTCCCCTTCCCTTCCCCAGCTGGTCTGGGTGGGGGAGTTAAGAGAGAAGGAGTTTAAAGTTTAAACTCCTTCTCATGAGAGTTGGGCCACAGAAGGAGGAGAGAGGGAAGGAAAGAGAGAGAGTAGAGAGAAGGAAAGAGGAAAAGAAAGAGAAGGGGAGGGGAGGGAAAGAAAGAGAGGGAAGAAGGAGGGAAATAGGGAAAGGAGGAAAAAAGAGAAGAGAAGAGTAGATTAGAAGGTGGGAAAGAAAGAGAGAAGAGAAGAAGGAGGGAAAGAGGAAAAAGAGAGAAAGAGAGGAGGGAATGAAAGAAATTCGGCGGGCGGTTCGGCCCCATTATATCCTATGGGCCTTTGAAGTCAATGGTGAAAACATAGGGTATATTCTGGAGGCTGGAAGGGAGGGGGTTTGAGGGAGAGGCTCCAAACTCACAGGATAGCTGATGGAGTCTCTCCCCAAGGTACCCACCAAGTTTTAAGAACATTGGACCAGGGGGTCCAATTCTATGGGCCCCTAAACAGGTTGCCCCTATTCCCTCCATTGTTCTCTATGGTGGGGAAAAAGGAACTTTTTCTCCATTGTTCTCTATGGTGGGAATTACTGACCTTAATTTGAGTCCAGTGGCACCTTTAAGACCAACAAAGTTTTATTCAGGGTATAATCTTTCATGTGCAAGCACACTTCTTCAGATACACTGACCTTATTGTTTATAATGTATTATTATTGCATAAAGAAGTTACCATATTTTGAAAAGCAAAAAAGAGGACATATTTCCAAATTGACTACTTTGAACAAGTGATCACTATGACAAATCTCATTTTAAATAACCTTACTATTTAAGCTACGGGTGTCGAACTCATTTGATATGAGGGCCGGATCTGCCATAAATGAGACCTTGTTGGGCCAGGCCAGGTGTGTCATAAAAGGTAATGCCAGGTAAGTGGCAATATAAACTTGATAAAGGACACAGACACAAAGGGTTTTTTTTAAACTTAAAATAAAAACATGCTTAAAACATTAGCACTCTTGCAATATTTTGTTTATTTAACAGTGTCTGATAACTGACACCTCTTGCTCTGAATTATTGCATCAAAACGTCTGTGCTGTTTTGCAATCTTGAGAATGCTGTTCAGGTGTGTATCTGTAAGCTGCAAACCTATGATGATGAAGCAGCAGCAGAAGACAGCCAGTTCCACTGAGGGCCTGATGGAAGCCCTCCAGGGGCTTGATCCGGCCCCCGGGCCACATGTTTGACATCCCTCATTTAAGCTGTGATTATTGCTACTAACCAGGAATGTTCCTAACCTTCCAACCCAAAAAGAGGACATTTTCATCAGGGTTTCTAAAAATAGCCCAAAAGATGATGGATACCAAAAAAAAAGGGGACATGTCTTCTAAAAAGAGAACATCTGGTAACCTTATTTATTTACTTCATTTATACCTCAGTTTTCTCCTCAGTAAAACTGAAATTATTTTATGGCATTGTGTGTGAAATAGCCAGGAGATGCCCAGAGGGACTGTTTGGCTGCCCAAGCTGTTGCTGTTTTTTGACGCCACTGGTTGGCAAGTTATGCTCTCTTATTTTTTGGCTGAGAGTGCTGTGACTTGCCTAAGATCACTCAACTAGCTTCAAGTGGGGAACTGAACCCCATTCTCCATATTAGAGTCTGCCACTCTTAACCACTGCTCCAAATTAGTTCTCCCCAGTGAGAGCCCAGAAAAAGCTTCCATATACCCCTTCTCCCTTTTATTGTCATAACAACCCAGTGAGGTAGGTTATGCTGTAAGTGTGTTTCTGGTAACCCAGCAAGCTTCCATGGCAGTGGACATTCAAACCAGAGTCTCACAGATTCTTGTACAACATTTAACCAATACATTATGCTGATTATTAAGATAATTATTGCACATATACAACTGACAATTCCTTTTGCTAGAATTAATAATTACTGATTCTATTGCATGAGAGTATTAAATATAATTATAGTGATACATTTTAATACCACATTGTTATTAATAAAATATGCTTATGACATAGACATTGCCCACTATATTGGGTAAAGTATATAAAAACAATTATTTTATTAATAATATTTATCTTCGTTATTCTAGTAATGGCCTATGATATTCTTACAGGTGTGATCTGAAATAACACTGTTGATGACTAACCATTCATAATTCTATTGATTCAAAAATACATTCTAAAGGACAGTTCCTATTATATGACGTCTCCAATCCTCCTGAGAGTAAACCCAATATAAAATGACACTTGCTCCTGAGCAGACCTGCTAGGAACGCTCTCTATGTATTCTATTTCTCCTGTTCCAGATGGGTCGCCGTTTTCCTTTGGAACGCTTAACGGCACCTTAACAACAATGGTATTCCCCGTAATGGTATTCCCCGTAGTAATGTATGGCTGCGAGAGTTGGACTATAAGGAAGGCCGAGCGCCGAAGAATAGATTCTTTTGAACTATGGTGCTGGAGAAGACTCTTGAGAGTCCCTTGGACTGCCAGGAGATCAAATCAGTCAATCCTAAAAGAAATCAACCCTGACTGTTCCCTGGAAGGCCAGATCCTGAAGCTCAAATACTTTGGCCACCAAATGAGAAGGGAGCATTCACTGGAGAAGACCCTGATGCTGGGAAAGACTGAAGGTCAAAGAAGAAGGGGACGGCAAAGGATGAGATGGTTAGACAGTGTCATCGATGCAACGAACATGAAATTGAGCAAACTTCAGCGGACAGCGGAAGACAGGGGGCCTGGCGTAATCTGGTCCATGGGGTCGCGAAGAGTCGGACTCGACTGTACGACTGAACAACAACAAACAACTACCACATTTACGGCGGCGGAACCTCTTGTGGGAGCCCAGCTTGGGAGGTCTCGGAAGAAAGGGACGGGCTTCTCAAGTAGGAATTACTCACGAGAAGACTACACCTCCCGTGATACTTTGCGGGACGACGGGCCGCCTTTACGCCCGGCTTTCAACCCAAGCGGCTTTGTTTATTGCCACGCCGCCGCGCCGGAGACTCCATCTCCCAGGATGCTTCGCGCGCCAAGCACGCTGTGCGCCCGCGCAGTGCCCCCTCTTTCTCCTTAAGCTTGCCTGCGAGAAAAAAATCTAAGATGGCGGCGGTGGGAGCTTCGGGCGGCTCGGCGGGGGCCGGAGGCGGCGGCGGCGGCGGCGGCGCGGGGTCGGCCTCGGCCTCGTCGTCTTCCTCCTCAGCGGCGGCGCCTCCGTCGCAGCCGCCGCCGTCTCAGCCGGCGGGGGTGAGCGGGGCCGAGGCCAGCACGGCGGCGGCGACGACGACCACGACGACGAGCGCGACCACCAGCACCACGGGCGGCGGCGGCGGCGGCGGCGGCTCCTCGGCGTCGTCCTCGTCCTCGTCGGCGGCGTCCGGCGTGGGCGGCTCGTCGTCGGGGGCGTCGGAGTCGTGGTACGTGGCGCTGCTGGGCCTGGCCGAGCACTTCCGCACGTCCAGCCCGCCCAAGGTGCGCCTCTGCGTCCACTGCCTCCAGGCCGTGCTGCCCCGCAAGCCCCCCGCCCGCGTCGAGGCCCGCACTCACCTCCAGCTCGGCTCCGTCCTCTACCACCACACCCGCAACGGAGAGCAGGCCCGGGGGCACCTCGAGAAGGCGGTGCGTCGCCCGCGGAGGGGAAGGGGCCGGGGCCGGGTGGGCTTGCGGGCGGGCGGGCGGGCGGGCCCGGGGGGTGTCATGCTGGGCAGGGGGGCGTCGGATTGGAAGTGTCTCTCCGCGGCCTTTCGAGAGCCGTTTTTCTCCCGCAAGAGCTCCAGGTGGATTGCATGGTGCAGCCTAGGAAAAGGCCCAGTCGCACCTTTAAGACTAATAAACTTTGTTGTAAAAAAGTAAAGGTAAAGGTTCCCTTGCTCGAAAGCCAGTCGAATCCGACTCTAGGGTTGCGGTGCTCATCTCCGTTTCAAAGCCGAAGAGCCCGCGCTGTCCAAAGACGTTTCCGTGGTCATGTGGCCGGCATGACTAAACACCAAGGCGCACGGAACGCTGTTACCTTCCCACCGAAGTGGTACCTATTTATCTACTTGCAATTTCTTGCTTTCGAACTGCTAGGTTGGCAGGAGCTGGAACTAGAGACGGGAGCTCACTCCGTCTTGCGGCACTCGGGTCTTGAACTGCTGAACTACTGACCTTCCAGAGCCTGCAGTTCAGCATCTTAACCACTTGAGCCACCGCAGCTCCTAAACTTTATTGTAGAACAGATTTAAGAATCCAGTGCAATGCTCCCTCTAAGCTGTGGAGTCTTGTGAGCAAAAAAAGTTATTTTGTGAGCTACTGGCATTAACGTTGTGAGCGAGCAATCGGGCTACTGCATAAATCCGTTTGCTCTGGAGCTGTCCTTCCTGAAGGCAAAAATGTTTGAGCTGGAGGCTAAAAAATGGTGAGCTAGCTCACACTAACTCAGCTTAGAGGGACTGGTCCAGTGGCATCATTAAGAAGAGAAGAAGAAGAGTTTGGATTTATACCCCGCCCTTCACTGCCTAAAGGTGTCTCAGAGCGGCTTACAAACTCCTTTCCCTTCCCCTCCCCACAACAGACACCCTGTGAGGTAGGTGAGGCTGGGAGAACTCTAACACAAACTGTCCTTGAGAGAACAGCTGCGCCAGAGCTTGTGACTGGCCCAAGGTCACATCAGCAGGTGCAAGTGGAGGAGTGGGGAATCAAACCCGGTTCTCCCAGATAAGAGTCCACGCACTTAACCACTACACCAACAAAGGTTTATTCAAGGTATGGGCTTTCATGTGTATGCACACTTTATCAAGTACATCAGAATGGCAGACAAGGTTCAAAACTTATAGCCAGAGAATGAACAGCAAATTAACATGCAACGTGGTGTTCATTCTCTGGTTATAAATTTGAACCTTGCCTGTCATTCTGATGTGTTCGATAAAGTGTGCATGCACATGAAAGCGCATGTCTTGAATAAACCTTTTTTGGTCTTAAAGGTGCACTGGACTCTAAATTTGTTCTAGTGCTTCAGACCAACCCGGCTGATGAACTGGATTAAACTGTATTGTAGCATAAGCTTTTGAGAAACAAAGCTCTCTTCATCAGATGCTAAATCCCCTGCATTGTAGATAGTAACGAGTCAAAGCAAAGCTAGACGAATCCTGGTATGGTCAAGTTAGTGACACTGGCATCCTGTGACAGCAAAGAAAAATAGTTCAGACCGCATCTGGGATCTGTGCTGCACTTTGTTATCAAGCTTCAAGTCATTCCGCTGTTTTTGTAATGTGGAATGCTTCAGTTTAATTTGGCATATAAAATGGTCCTGTGGATGTCCCATCCTGTTGGTTTTACTGACATCCACCTTGAGTCTTGGTGAGAAAGGCAGACTATAAATGACATTAAATATGGGTTTTTTTGGAATATTCATGAAATCTAAAAGTATGAAGAAGTGCCACTGTATTCAGGTACCAGAGAGGTGCAAACCACTTGGCTTAAGCATATCTTTCTTAGTTTTTGATGTTTGAGAGGCATGCTTGGATGTAAGCATACCTTTCTTAGTTTTCAATGTTTGAAAGGTGCATGAGGTGAAAATAGAAAATGTAAAAGATAGAAAATATGTTTGGTAGTAAACAAATCTCTTTTGGAAAGAAACAGTTAAATAAATCATACTATGATGACAGCTTGTTTGGATATCAAGTGGGTGACTAAAATCTTACTCTGAAGAGCATTTTGTTCATTTGAAAGGTTTTTCTAAAAAAATGATGCCCAATATCAGGGGTCTTTTCGTAGAAAAAGACCTGCAGGAGCTTATTAGTATATGGTATGCTAATGAGCTACTAGGCTATTAGCATATGTCACCCCCCCCCCCACATCACCAGAAGTGATGTCAGAAGGGGAAGCAAAGGGGGGGGGCATCTTCAAAAGCCTCCCCAAGTCCCCTTCCCTTCTCCAGCTGGCCTGGGGGGGGAGCGAAGAGAGAAAGGGTTTAAACCCCTTCTCACTAGAGTTGGGCCACAGAAGGAGGAAAGAGGGAAGGAAAGAGAGAGAGTAGAGAGAAGAAAAAAAGGAAGGAAAGAAAGAGAAGGGAAGAAGAAGGGAAACGGAAAGAAGAGAAGAAGGCAGGAAAGAAAGAAAGAGAGAAGGAAAGGAGGAAAAGAGAGGAAGGAAGAGAAGGGAAAGAGAGAAAGAAAGGAAGAAAAGAGAGGAAGGAAGAGAAAGAGAAAGAAAAGGAGGGAAAGAAAAGGAAAGGAGGGAAAGATGGCAAAAAGATGGAGGGAGGGAGGCTCTCCCACCACCACCCCAATCAAGCCCCTGCCACCCCCAGCCCTGTGGATCTCTTACTTACCACTTCGGTGGGGGCCGGGGGATGCAGCTGCGTGGCCCGAGGGATGCAGCAGTGGGGCTCTCCAGCCTCCCCCCAGCTGCAGCACTTCTGCGCGGCCCGGGGACGCCAGCGTGGGGGCTGTTCGCATGTCCCCTGGGCCCAGCGCTCCTGTGCCGCTCAAGGACACTGGTGGGGGGGCTCTTCCTGTATCCCCCAGGCCCAGTGCTCCTGCGTTGCCTAGGGACACCGGCATGGGGGCTCTTCCCACATCCTGCGGGTCCAGCGCTCCGGGGACGCTGCGGGGGGGCTCTTCACGCACCTCCGAGGACCAGCGCTCCCCGCGCCGCCCAGGGACGCTGCAGGGGGGTGTTCTTCCTGCATCCCCCGGGCCCAGCGCTCTCGCACCGCCCAGGGACACTGCAGGGACACTCTTCCCGTGTCCCCTGGGCCCAGCGCTCTTGTGCTGCCCGGGGACGTTGCGGTGGGGCTCTTCACGCATCCCCCAGGCCCAGTGCTCCTGTGCGGCCCGGGGATGCCGGCAGGGGGCAGGGCTTGCCGCCACCGCCATTGTTGTCCCTGTTGAGCTCCCGGAGCGGCGCTTTGATACACTCCCCCCCAAAAGACCCCTGCCCAATATGTTCTGGGGAAGAGTGTGGGAAAAGTTCTGGTTTTTCCTGCCATTTAATATCTCTGGTGAGATTGTGTAAATGGGGAGGAAGGAGCCCCACTAGGATTATGAGAGGGGTGTTACATAAATAGAGGAAATTATTATCCAGGACAAAGAATGGTAAAATAGAGCTCTGCAAATCCTGGGCACCAGATTGACCTAACACTTAGAAATTTCATTGTGCTGCCTAATATGCTTGGCAGTTATTTTACTGTAGCATCATTCTGTGATCCTCACTGGAAACACATTGATCATTGTGAATCAGTATACGTTCTGTTGTGTGGCACAAATGCAATGAAGTTCTTGTTATTTTTGCTTATGCTGCAGATAAACTTCACAGTATTCACTGATAACGAATGGATTTTTTTCTTAACCAGATGTTTCCTGTACAGATTCAGTTCAGTATATGTATACACTGAGTATTCAGTTCGTCAGTAGATAAAAGTGATTGGGCTGGTGTTGGCTTTTTGCCTGTAGTGACAACGAGGGGTTACCCTTTTTTTGACGCTTATGTTATAACATTAAATTTAAAAAAATTAATAAAATAAAACTGTGAAAAGAAAATAGGGTTAGATTTGGTGTTAGCAATAATTAAGAAATGTTTTTAAAATATGTAACCCTAAAAACTGACATTAGTTTGGTTCTTAGGTTCAAAGAACATCTGTCAAGCTCTGTAATAGAGGGTGCAATAATAACAAATAGAGGGAGGAGGAGGGCTGGATGGAACTTCTTGGGCAGGGGGTGTTGAGAAAGAGCAATAGGAAAATCTTGGCATCACAATATTCAAGATAATTTAAAATGTGTTGAATACATAGAGATGTAAAATGTGTGGAAATTTTGAAGTTGTGGAACAACCTTCTTTTTGGAGAACAGAGGAAATTTGGGAAATACACAACTTTCCTGTAAACACTAAGCTTATGTCATTGCTCTAGTGACGTTACATACATTATTTTATCTTAGCATTTAAAATTGGGTTCTTTGACATATTTATGAAATTTTGAATTAAAAAATGTCTTCACTTCCTGCAGGAAAATTACAAATATATCAAATGTTATTGAGAGGGCTAGAAGCTGCTGCACCTCCCCAGTGCATGGGTCTTAATTTTTCCCCTCTTGAGAGCTGAGAAAAGAGAAAAAACCAATTTTGTAGTAAATGAAATAGTGAAAACAATGAACTCTTCTGAAGTGTGTTACCATCATGCACCTTATACCAGGGGTGTCGAACTCATTTATTATGAGGGCCAGATCTGACATAAATGAGACCTTGTTGGGCCGGGCCACGTGTGTCATAAAATGGAATGCCAGGTAATAGAGATATAAATTTTATAAAGAACACAAACACAAAGGGGCTTTTTACATAAAATAAAAACATGCTTAAAACATGAGCACCCTTGCAATATTTTGTTTATTTAACAGTGTCTGATAACTGACACCTCTTGCTCTGAATTATTGCATCAAAATGTCTGTGCTGTTGCAGTCTTGAGTCTGCTGTTCAGGTGTGTGTCTGTAAGCTGCAAACCTACGATGATGGAGCAGCAGCAGAACTGGAAGAAGAAGCAGAAGACAGCCAGTTCCACTGATTCAGCCCCCGGGCCACATGTTTGACACCCCTGCGTTATAGCATTCTTAAGAGAGAATATCGCATAGGAGTTTGTTCTAATGTTCCACAAGTTTTCCAGTTATTCCATTAGGAAAACTGAGGGAAAGGTGAGGTTCCCAAATATTTCCACACACACACACACCCCGGTCTTCACATCTCTATTGATGTGTTTATCCACAATCTAATCCCCACATCACAACAAGAAAAAGGGACAGGAAAGCAAAAAGAAAACAAGGTAGTTCAGATACCAGCCTTAGGTTTAAAAGAAAACAACATTCTAACATACTAATAAATTTACACTGTATAGAATCTATGATGAATATTTAGAAGAGTGTGTGTTTGAATGGATGGGGAGATGGAGGCAAGGAGGGGGACGGGGACTGTTCTACCTGCTTCCTCTGTCAGCACAGGTTCCTTTAGCACAAGAGGGAAATGGAGGGAGAATCCAGGCTGTGCAGAGTAAACATCTGAAAGGTTGGAGCTTCAAGAGGATGGTGAAGGTCAGGCTGAGAGGAAGAAAGCAACTGCTAAAGGAATTTCTAGTCTTCCTGGATTTGCTCCCCCCCGGGTTTTGTGTAGTGGTGGGGGAAGTTCAAAGGGGAAAAGTAACTTGGTTATGTCTTGGAGGAGGAGGAGCCGAAACATTGTTTCTTTGAATTTCTATGTGCTCCATTCTGTCAACTGCAGAAATCCCTAATTTTTCTTTATTTCTCTTACAGTGGTTGATATCACAGCAAGTATCCTTTTCTGTCTCTTGAAAATTGGGATTGATAAACATGAAAAATTGCCACAGATTGCCCACAACTCCTTGGGCAGACCAAAAACTTTCAAGATCTCTTGCATCTGTATCATGGCTTTGTTAATTTATGTTTAGATCTCTTACGGTATGAGTAATGATTTAAAACACTTTTAGTGCCAGAGTCTGGTTTGCACAAAGATGAAATGTATTACATTTTAATGCCATACTTATATTCTCTTCCCCTTACCTACCCCACAACAGCTTCCAAACATTTTAGGCATTTGAACCCAGGTCTCCCCAGTAATTTGTGAGACTCTTAACTATGATGCTATCTTTTTTCTAAATATTAATTGAGCACCAGTTTCTGGAGGGCAGGTATGGGGGGAGGCCTGTTTGCTTCTATATTTCTCATTAGTATTTTTTTTGGGGGGGCACTGTAAAAAGGGGTAGTGCTTTGTTTACATGGATCAGTTGGTATGATCTTGTTGGGCTCCTTTTGGTGTTCTTACGTTTCTTAATTAGGATGCTACCAGATTCCTCAGTTTGAGGATGTCAAGTTTGAAGCAGCCAGCCTCCTATCTGAGCTATATTGTCAAGAGGTAAGTAGAGAAAAGAGTAGACTTCACACGCTGCCTCTTCGAATGCCAGCATTTTGGGGGGGGCTAGCAGCTGAAGAGGGATTTTTTTTTTGGTTAAAGTTGCTTATTTCTTTACAGAATCACAGTGCTCAAGGACAGTTTTATCTAGGACTCTCCCTTTTAATTGTCCTATTTGTTTTTAAAAGGTACATGTTGTTGTTTTCAGTGTTCCCTCTAATTTTTTCCCCCTACTGAGTGGAGCAGCTCGTATCCTGAGCAGAGTATAACTGCTGTAATCTTAAAATGGGCAATGGGCCCTGCAAGACTGTGTGTGGCTGCAGATTGCTGCTGAGCAGGGCTTCCTGTGTTAATGAGTGGCCACTCACGTGCACGGCTTAGAGGGGACACTGGTTGTTTTCCATTTAAAAAATCAGTGATTAGATTTTATTCTATTCATCTGGCTTTGAGTCTGTCAGAATGGTTTGCTGATGAAACTGAAATGCATTTATAGTCATGTGTTCGTGGGAAATGGCTAGCGTTGAGGATTCTAAAGGGAGAAAGTTCAGTTCTTTTTTATATAACATTTTTATATATCAGACATACAAAGCCAAACATACATAAATACACATATGGGGAATTTTCTTTACATCATTTTGATCTAGGTGATGTCCTCATACAATATCTAAGTAGTATTCATTATTTTCACCTTGTGTATTACTCATATACCTTTTGCATATAGTTAAAATATAGCTTTTATTTCCTTTCATTTCAGTTAGATGTCCAAGAGTTTTGTATCTTGTACTCTTCAATCCATTTATAAAATCTTGACCATGTATCTTCAAAATCTTGTTCGTTGTGTCCTCTCAGAATTGAGGTTAATTTTTCCATCTCTGCTGTTTCCAATATTTTAGTTATAGTCTCTTCCTTTGATGGAATTTTGTTTTTTCTCCAATACTTGGCATATATTATTCTTGCTGCTGTTACTGCATGTATAATAAGATAAAAGTCTTTTTGTTTGATTTTCTGGTACTATATTCAATAAAAACAGTTCATATATCCAAGGCCAATACTTTTTAACTTTATCACAAGTCCACCTCATACGGACAAAGGAACCAACTTTTTTGACATTTCCAACATTCATTAGATAAGTCAGGATAAAATTTAGCTAACTTATCTGGAGTAATATATCACCTATAAAACATTTTATACATATTTTCTTTATATGCAGTCGCTTTTGTAATCTTTACATTTGTTTTCCATACATGTAACCATTGATCTATATCAGTATTATGAGCAACATAATGGGAAAGTTGCTAATTCATCATCACTGGCTTTTCAGAACTCGGTTGATGCGGCAAAGCCGTTACTGCGTAAGGCCATCCAGATTTCACAGCAGACTCCATACTGGCACTGCCGCCTCCTCTTCCAGCTTGCAGTAAGCTTGTTTTGGATGCTAACTCTAAAATGGGTTAAAATGTAGCAGGACCATTTTAGTGGGTGGGTAAAGTCAGCTGTGGTGTTTTCACAATGTGGAAGGAATCACGTGGAAGGGTGCACAGTACAGTCTCGTCTAAAGCTATGCTGAAGTAGCTTGGTCAGAGGAGTAAACCCTAGCACAGGGAGGAAGAGACAGCAGACCCATAAAATTACTATTTCACATGCCAGTTTTAGACTCTAGATACTGCTGCTACCTGCCATTGGCTACAAAGAGCACTAGCACTTTACGCTGTTGTTTATGACGATATTATTGCATTGTACTACTGTGGTTTTATTGAACTTGTTGTATTGTTTTAAAATGTTCTGTATGCCATCCTGAGCCTGCCGGGGAGGGCGGGATGCAAGTCAAATAAATAAAAGAGAACCCTTGAGGACCACTCGCCATCTTGTTAGCTCACCTTTCCCACGCACACTGGATGCTAAGTCATTTATGAACAAAAGGGGCAATGTTTGTCTTGCCTGGTTGCTTGGGGGGTTGCAATTTTCTTTTCTGCAAGCAGCTCAGTTTACAAGCTTGGTTGGGGGGATGTGTAGACGAAATGGTAGAATTCCTTGGTTTGGCTGCGGTCTTGAAATGTCAGGGCTTAATGTGGCATCGGTGGGATTTCCCTCCCTGAAAATTAGCAGCCATCTCTTATATTTTATTTATTTATTTATTCATTTGATTTATACCCTTCCCTCTCTGCAAAGCAGGCTCAGGGCAGCTTACACAATTAAAATCCACATAAAATCATCTAAAAACAGTTCAACTCATAATTCATAAAGTGCTGGTGCTGATTAATTAGTTGTTTAGGATGGCTTACTTTAAGAGTGTACACAGAGGTCTAACACTCATCCTGCTCATGTTCTTCTAATGTAAGGGCAGCACAGGCTAGATGTCAAAAGCTTCTATGAAGCTGTGCTCTGGTAGCAGCAGATTCTGCCCTCAAGTGGTGGAGGTTGTGGCAGCTTAATACAATGTTGCCGAAGCTACAACGCAGGCTGGAATACACTGGTTTAATGAGACACATTGTATTCCTCCCTCCAGTGTGAATTCGTCAGTGGCATGCAAGCCAAGGGGAGCAATGTGGAGAACTTAAAAACCTTGTCTTAGATGTGGAAGAACTCCACCAAGTTCTTAAGACAAGGTTTCACATGATCTCAAACATGAGAACTGTCACCGAGCCTCAATAAAATGTTGAAAAGCTCTGTTAATATCTCTATCAGTTCATTCCTAGGTAGGTCTACTCGGAATCTTACTGAAATCTACTTAACGGGGCTTACTCCCAAAAAAGTGTTCGTACGATTGCACTGTATATCCTTCTGCTGGTTATTGTCAGTTTTTTAAATATATATATATGTGTGTGTGTGTGGCTTGTTAACCACCCACTCTGGCATTAATCCCACGCACTGCCAAAGTACAAAATGTTAACTGGTAGTCACTTGGCTGCTTTGTAACGGTGCAGTTAACTTTCCTGATCGGACAGTTAGCATTCTGTAATGTGAGCAGGTATGTGAGCATGTGTTCCTCTTTTTCTTGGTTTAGCAACTCCACACGCTTGAAAAAGACTTAGTGTCAGCCTGTGATCTTCTGGGAGTTGGAGCAGAATATGCCCGGGTGGTTGGGTCGGAATACACAAGGTAGGTCCCCTCCCCATCTGTTCAGGATTCTCAGGGATGGCGTAGAGTTGTGCAACAAGGTTTGCAGAGCTGTTGCGTTCTGTGCTGGATTGTGACGCTAACCATGAAGCCTCCCCTCAACCCTTATTGTCAATTCCTCCCTCTAAGCTATGGAGTCCTGTGAACAAAAATTCTACTTTGTGAGCTACTGGCATTAAAGTTGGGAGCAGGGCCGGCTCGCTCACTAGGCATTCGTCTAGAGCGCGCTGGCCCTTAGGGGCGCCAAAAGCCCCCCGCCAAAAAATCCCGCCCCTTCCCTGGCTTGCTGACATGCCCCACACCTGCGGGGCACGCCGGCATGCCAGTGCTGGGACTGAAGGGGTGGGGGGGTTAAACCCCCTCCCGTTCCCTGGCTTGCCGGCACACCCCGCAGCTAAGCTGGCACTGGGACTGAAGGGGCAGGGGTTTAAACCCCCACCTCTTCCCTGGCTTGCAGCTCGCCCGCCCTCCCCCTCCCCTCTCGGGGGGGGGAGAGGAGGCAGGGGCGGCATGGTGGGTTTCCAGGCCCCACCGGGAGGTTGGCATCTGCGCCCCGCCTAGGTTGCAGAAACACCTCCAGCCAGCCCTGGTTGGGAGCAGGTGATTTGGCTACTGCATACATTAGTTTGCTCCGGAGCCATCTTTCCTGAGCTAAGACAAAAAGAGCTGGAGGCTAAAAAACTGAGCTGGCTCACACTAACTCAGCTTAGAGGGGACACTGGTCCCAGTACTGCTTAGTATTGTTTGCTCTGACTGGCTGTTGCTCCATACAAGTCTCAGGTGGAGAGGGGGGGTCTCTCTTAGCACCTGATTGTAGTTCTGAAGCCCTGGGGGAAAGCCCCCTCCCACAGCCTAGGGAACAACTACTTTTTCTGAGCATTTTTCCAATGGAAAACATGAGAAATTTAGGAGAGGGCTGAAAACCCCCTCCTATTAAATACTTTTTTTCTTTTTTATGAAGTGAAATGGTTTTTAAGGAAGGTTGTACTGACTGGAAATGTATAGCACAAAAAAATTATGCAAGACAAGTGGTAACGTTAGCTAATGCTAGTTCGGGTGGGTACTTTAAACATATCAGGGCATCTTAATTCTCATTGTGGCTCCATCTGCTTATACTTGATGTATAGAGAAATGAAATTTCCATACAAAATTGGGGGACCTGCTAGGTTTGCAGAAAAATCCTAAGAAGTTACGTAAAATGGAGGAGGGTGTTGAACCCCCCCCACACACACACACAAAGAGGAGCATTATCTGCACTTTCCACTATTACTGGTCATTCTTTTTTCCATTTCTGAACCAGATCAAAAGCCCTCATGTTGTTAACTCTGACACAGCCGATGGAGTTTATACTTAACTTGGCTTTCTCTAGCGTCTTCCATCACCTTGCAGCCCCTGCACTTTTGCCCATGTTGGCTCAGCATGAGTCTCTAGCAAACTCTTCTCCTTTGAGATCTTTCACATAAGCTTTGCGAAAGAACCAAAGCTGACGGTTGTGGAAGGCAGAGCTCACTGATTCTGCCCTGTTCGTTCCGTTCTGAGTTTTGCGGTGTGGCCACCCACAGTCTATATTGAAACTGCCACCATTCCAACACTTTTGCTTAGTGGGTTGAAGAGTTGAGTGTGGTGTTTCTTGCTATGCAGCACTGGTGGTTTCCATTAGAATTTTGATGCATCCTTTCTTTTCCCCCTTCAGAGCATTGTTTCTACTCAGTAAAGGCATGGTAAGTAGGAGGGTTTTTTTTTGTTGCCGTTGTTTTTGGACAGGGGGGCTCTTAAAGGAATAGAACTTTTATACCTGATTTTTGTTAAATCAGTCTACGGGCAGGGTTTGTTCCATTTAACTGTTACTGTGCAGCTGGGGTACACAGAAGGTAGAATATGGTCCTCTGGTGGACTGCCGGCCATCGTTCTCTCTTAAGCTTTTCCCCCTGCTGAGCAGAGTAGTTCATATCCTGAGCAGAATAGAACTGCTGTAATCTTAAAATGGACAGTGGGCAGTGCAAGACCCTGCACGGCCCCAGATTGCTGCTGAGCGGGGCTTCCTGTGTTAATGAGCTTCCTGTGTTAATCAGGTCGGTGGGACAGCAGAAAAAGGAGGAGAGCACCTTTGAAGTCACAGTGCGTGCATGCACAAGGCAAGGGGGCATCTGAAATCTTGAATGCAGTTGGATCCCTATAAACCCTTCCCTCTGGAGTCCTGCAGCTGTAGCAGTGAGAGCCAGGTTGGCAATGGTTTAGAAGATTGGGAGAGAGTTCTCAGAATTCCCTTAAGAATAGCCAATAGGGGTTCAAACCTCATTGGGCATCTAAAGATAAATTGTATTGGAGACGGCCCCAGTCCATGGTGGGCTGCTGCACACATTCTCGTTGCTGGGAGTTCTGCAGAATCTAGTGGGCACTGATCTGATCTTGCATACTGCTGCTCATGTTCTTCAGCAAGAATGTGGACTCAGGATCACTAATCTCAGGTTAGCTGTGCTTTGATTGTTAGAGGTCCTGAGTCTTCTTGGAAACTCCCCCCCCACCCCCCAAAGAGCAGGTAGATGAGTTTTGCTCATTCTTAGGCTTTAAATTCCTAGTGTTTTGGAATGGAAAGTTACTTCCCTCCTCCAGTCAGATTGACAAGTTTTGATTCTGCTAATTTGGTGTATTTTGGACTTCCATCCACTTCACCTTGTGACTTGAACCAACATGGAACTATGCTGTCTCCCAGGAGAATGCAGCACTACTGCGGCTCCTGCTCTGGATTTTTAGGTCCGTTAAGCCATTTTGGCATGTAACGTCCTCTTCCAGCCAGTTTGTTGCGGTGGTTAAGGGCATGGACTCTAATCTGGGAGAACCGGGTTTGATTCCTCACTCCTCCACTTGCACCTGCTGGATGACCTTGGGCAAGCCATAGTTCTGGCACAGCTGTCCTTGAAAAAGAGCAGCTCCTGTCAGAGCTCTCCCAGCCCCACCTACCTCACAGGGTGTCTGTTGTGGGAAGGGGAAGGGAAAGGAGTTTGTAAGCCGCTCTGAGACTCCCTTGGGTAGTGAAGGGCGGGGTATAAATCCAGTCTCTTCTCTTCTTCTTCCAGAGCTAGATTTGAAGCTCAGAGTATCCATAATTGCCTGGCTGAATAACGGGCTAGGTTTGAGTCCAATAGCACCTTAGAGACCAACAAGATTTTGGGGGTATAAGCTTTCGAGAGTGAAAGATCTCTTCATCAGATATGAGTGGGAATGGAAATACCTGAGTCCTTATATCCATTTCTGCTTGTATCTGACGAAGGGAGCTTTGGCTCACGGAAATCTTGTGGGTCTCCAGGGTTTCACTGGATTTGAATCCAGCTGTTCCGCTGCAGACCAGCCCTGCTTCCTTCTGAGATGTCCTCTTTCACATGTGTCCGTGAAGTCCTCGAGCGCCAAGCAAAAATGCTCCCTGTCCCCAAGGATGTGAGTGAAGCCTTTTTAAGTTTTCTGCTCTTGACCACCACCTCCTCCTCCTTCCTCATAGCTGCTTCTTATGGAGAGGAAGCTGCAGGAAGTGCACCCTCTCCTGACCCTCTGTGGGCAGATTGTGGAGAACTGGCAGGGAAACCCCATCCAGAAGGAGTCGTTGCGGGTGTTCTTCTTGGTGCTTCAGGTGACACACTACCTGGATGCTGGCCAGGTAAGCAGATGCGCGGAGGCTGAAAACGATAAGGCCTGTGTGCTGCAGTTTGGAAGATGAGCTTTTGGGGCAGAGGGGGCCAGTTAACAGCCTGGCGGGTGCATCAAGAAACAAATTGGGATAGAATTAAAAGAACCTGTAATAATTGTACAGCCCCTATATGTTTTGCGTGCAGGTTTGTCAGGGAGAATCCTTCAGGTTCATTTTAGTTCTGTTCCCAAGCAAACAGTTAAATAGAGCTTAAAGGAGAACAAATGTTTTCATGCTGTAAGAAATTGGTTTTACACTCGTCTCCTTTTTTCCTGTTTTGTATTTAACGCTCGTGTGTGCTTTATCAATCTTGCACTGTTATAACTGTGAAAATGCTAACTTTATTATGCAGCTGGCCATTGCTGGGGGGGGAGATGTCAGTTTGTGTGGCAAAAGTACACGTTGGACTTGAAAGACACCCACCCCTTCCCCTGCGGGAAAGATCCCTTCCCTGGAGAATAGAGATTTTGGCCTTCTCAACTTTCAAGCAGCTTGTCTCTCTTGTGCTGCAGAATAGACTGGGCCCAGTGGGGAAGAGCCATGGCTCAGTGGTAGAGCATCTGCTTGGCATGCTGAAGGTCCCAGGTACAATCCCTGGTGTCTCCAGTTAAAAGGATCAGGTAATAGGTAATGTGAAAGACCTGAGACCCCGGAGAGTTGTTGTCTGTCTCAGTAGATGGTACTGACCTTGATGAATCAAGGGTTTGGTTCAGTATAAGGCAATGTCAAGGATTTCCAGGCTGAACCCCCGTGAGTCCCCAGGTCAATTGTACACAAGTGACCAGACTGTTGTTGGGTGCAGTGGTTCAGTGTGTGGACTCTAATCTGGGAGAACTGGGTTTGATTCCCCACTCCTCCACTTGCACCTGCTGGATGACCTTGGGCAAGCCATAGTTCTGTCAGAGCTGTTCTCTCAAGGACAGTTCTGGAAAGAGCTCTCTCAGCCCCTCCTACCTCACAGGGTATCTGTTGTGAGGAGGGGAAGGGATGGGAGTTTCTAAGCCGCTCAGAAACTCCGAGTGAAGGGTGGGGTGTAAATCCAATCTCCTCTTCTATAAAAAGGTTTGTAAAGGTTATTTCAATTCATGTGTGTGTGTGTATATATGTATATATATATATATATGTGTGTGTGTGTGTATCTATATATACACACACACACACACAAAGTCAGCAGTTCAATCTAAAATCTTACAGTAGGAATAAGAAAACTAGCACAACTGTCTAACACTTCCTGAGGCACCAGCCTTAGAGCTGAATTCAAAGGCCAAGCCGTAAGCGTTCTCTGTGTTGCTGGCAATTGCAATTTGAGCAAGTCATATTTCGGGCTTCTGGTCAATCAGGATCTCAGCTAGCATGTTTCTTTCATGGCCTTAGTTTACTTATAGTTTTTGGCTCAGCAGCCTCAGGTGAAGATGATAACCAATCAGAACACGTTCTCTGGAGAAGCGCCTAGAAAAATTACCTCATCACTCCTGACCTTCCCCTTTCCCACCTGTGGGCTTCAGGCTGACATGAGAAGCGAATTGCGCCACCTCATCTCTGGCCTTGAAAATGATAAGGCCAAAAGTCCAATTAGCCACACCTGCAAGATGGACCAGACCCGTTTCTATTCACATTAACCCTTGAGAAGGGAGGCCAGGGGTGTCTTGCCCCACAGGCAGCTGCATGTGTTCAATGCTTGGGCCTGGGATTTGGACTTGGGCCTGGGATTCTCCGGCTCCGGGGGAGACGGGGGGATGACATTCATGAGTCAGAGGTCTGCCATGTGGTTGCACTAAGGGATGAAGCTCACTGGGCTAGACTCTGTTTGCCTCATTATTCTTGCAGGTCTGTGAACATAATGGGTTGAGGAGAATCTTGTACACTGTCCTGAGAGCCTTGGCAGAAGGGGGGTGGTGGGGAATAAAATGTAATAAAATATTGATAATACTTGTATCCCACCCTTCCATCAAGGAGCTCAAAGTGGTGCATCTGGTGCCTCCCTTTCTTCCTGTCGCAAGCAGTGGCTAGATAGGTTCTCTAATGGCTGCCACCACTCTGGTACGGTTCTCCTCGGGAGGGCCCGGAGCACCCACCCGACCCCTTTTATACACGCCTTTTCCAGTAGCTTTCCCCCATGTAAGTGACCGAATGATGCGTGAGGACCCAGACATGAGTAACAAACTATATTTATTGAAGAGTTTTAACAACAACTGTAATTCAATAATGTACAGGGAAAATGAGCCCAGTAAAGGTAGGTAAACTTAACGAAATAAGAAATCCTAAAGCATCTGACCTAGAAGGTCCTAGAAGGTCCTAGCCTTTTCTAGGTACTTGGCCAGGAATCCGTCCTTCTGCAGCAGCCTCACCAGCTTTGCTCCCTGGGAGTGGGCCCCCTCCCACTTTGGGCAAGGCCCTTTATTCCTTCTTCCCAGGCACTACCCTCTACTCCTCTGCTGTTGTAAGTTTTCCCTCCAAATCCCCTGTTAGCCAATCACAGGGCCCAAAGAGTGACTTGGGGACTGCAGGCCCTGTGCTCACTCTAATACAGACCTCCCTAGAGCCTGTAGGCCACACTGCTATAGGCCTAGGATCGTAACACTTCCTCACAATAACTTTGTGAGGTAGGTTAGAGCGGCTGGCCCTAAAGCCATCTAGCCAGCCTCATGGTTGTAGGAAAGAGGGGATTTTCATCATGCCAGCCCTAATCTGACACTCTGGGATCACCACTGGCTACCTAAATAAGCTGAAATACTTCAAATGCAGGGACCTTTACATTGTTGATCTGATTCTGCTGTATTCCACATATTTTTAAACCCCAAGCATCATGCTTGAGAACTTGCATTCCCCAGTGCCACGGTGCACCTGTGTAGCTCTGGGTATGGTGTATATGGCCAGGCTCGGTTTTGCTCCTCGCCTCTGGGCGTTTTCAGCCAGCCCGTGGCAATTCTTTTCTGAGGCAGTTCCTCCCCGCAGGTGAAGAGCGTCAAGCCATGCCTGAAACAGCTTCAGCAGTGCATCCAGACCATTTCAACCCTCCATGACGACGAGATCCTGCCCAGCAACCCTGCGGATCTCTTCCATTGGCTGCCCAAGGAGCACATGTGTGTGCTGGTCTACTTGGTGAGTTGCCTTCCTGTGTGGTGCTTGAGCAGACTTTGGGTAAGCCAGTCCCATCTCCTGACTGGCTACTGCCGGAGTGCTGTAGCGTGTGCGTGGGGAGGTGCCCTTTTGTGTGGGTGCTAATAGGAGGGGGGTACACATCCTCCTGGGCCTGAGCTCATTTTTTCCCCCATTTCAGGATGCCAGTTTTCAGATAACTCCATGGAAATCATTGCTACTTGGCACCGCCACCAGTGAACACCATGTTGTCTGTTTGCAAAGCTTCCTCATCAGTGTGATGGGAGGTGGTGTCGTGGTGGAACTCCCTTCTTGTACACTGAAATTCCCAGGCTCAGTCCCCAGAGTTTCCAGTTCAGGGACCTTAACTAGCAGTTGTTGGGAGGGGTCTTTCTGGGCTTGACACTGCTAGTCACAGTGCGGAGCTTGATGGACCACTAATCTGACTTGGGATAAAGCAGTGTCCTGTGTCCACCTGCCCCATAGAAATACGGTTTAGCAGCAGCTGTCACACTGCCGTCACAAAAATCCTAACTATAAATACACGTTGATAGGATTCGAACTGGCAGAGACTGACCAGGAGGGAGATCTTGGAGTTATGGTAGATAACTCACTGAAAATGTTGACTCCGTTTGTGACTGCAATAAAAATGGTAAATGCTGTGCTGGGAATTATTAGGAAGGGAACTGAAAACAAATCAGCCAGTATCATAATGCCCCTGTATAAATCTATGGTGCAGCCTCGTTTGGGATGCTGTGTACAGTTCTGGTCACCACACCTCAGAAAGGATATTATTGCCGTGGAAAAGATGCAGAAAAGAGCAATGATTAAGGGGATGGGACACTTTCCCTATGAAGGCAGGTTAAAGAGGTTAGGGCTCTTTATCTTGGAGAAATGATGACTTGAGGAGTGATATCACAGAGAATTACAAAATTATGCATGGGATAGAGAAGGTGGAGAAAGAAGTCCTTTTATCCCTTTCTCACAGTACAAGAACTCATGGGCACTCAATGAAATGAATGAGCAGTTGGTTTAGAAGAGATAAAAGGAAGTACTTCACCCAAAGAGTAATGAAAATGTGGAATTCACTGCCACAGGTAGTGATGGTGGCTACAAGCATAGACAGCTTCAAGAGGTGATTAGATCAACATATGAAGCAGAGGTCCATCAGTGGTTGTGTAGATGGAACACTATGTCTGGGGCAGTAATGCTCTGTATTCTTGGTGCTTGGGGGGCAACAGTGGGAGGTCTTCTGGAATTCTTGGCCCCACTGGTGGACCTCCTGATGGCACCCAGGTTTTGGCCACTGTGTGACACAGAGTGCTGGACTGGATGGGCCACTGGCCTGATCCAACGTGGCATCTCTTATGTTCTTAATGGAGGTGTGTAGGTTCTAGTTATGTGGGCGATACTGGATGTTGTGCCAGCATGCAGGTCGTGTTTCCCTTGCTGTGGGGGGGGGCACGAGGCCTCTTACTGGCCATCTGACAGTGACAGGTTCTGGTGTTCCCTGCCAGGTGACAGTGATGCACTCGATGCAAGCCGGCTACTTGGAGAAGGCTCAAAAGTACACCGACAAGGCGCTTATGCAGTTGGAGAAACTCAAAAGTGAGCAATGTTAAAAAATCGGGGGGGAGGGTCATTGAGTACTGTCGGGTGTGGCTTTGGGTACCTTTTTGTGGCTTTGGGTACCTTTTTGTCAAGGTTGTATGCTTGAATACCAAAGATGAATGTTAAATTGCCCTGCTGGTGGGTATATTTTGGCTTTTTATTTTTTGTATGAACACCCCCTTTATTACTGCTCTTCAGGAGCTAAGGTTCACTTTCCCAAACCCCATTCTAGCTCCCCTTTAGAAGTGAACGAGCCATTACCTTTTTGCAAAGCTGAACTCTCTCTTGTGCCAGCGAAAGGTCTTTCTTGGTATCTGTGGATTAAGGCTGAATCATGCAGAGCAGGCATTCTGTGCCTCCCTGCCGGTGGGCGTTTTCCAGTCTTGTTTTCCCACAGAGGACAGAGGCAGGAAGGGATTCTCTGCGTGCGCATGTGCCTCGAAGGGTGGCTTTAGCCATCCTAAGGGCCCCAGAGGGAGCTAGCCACTCCTCCAGGATTCCCAGGCAGCCGCTTTCCGGCACTCAACTGGGCTTCTCACTTTGGGGGAGGCAGCTGCCCCTTCGGAGGCAGGGCTGGCATGTTTCTCATTTCTCTCCATCCACCCCTCAAGTCACTGCTTTCTTTATTTCTTCAGTTCAGTTCAGTTGACCTTTATTGTCATAAAATACCTTAAAAAGGATTACTATTATATATATATATATATATATATATATATATATATATATATATATATATATATATACACACACACACACACTTAAAACCAAATCTAACCATACATATAAAACATAAAAAACACAATGTAGGATAAAACAATGACTCATTGTAAGTTTTCCTGATGTAACTTTATTGCTGATTGTAAAAACATGGCTACGTTCATTGATATTTCCAGAACAGAGTCATTTAGAGGACGGTGCACTTTTAAAGCATCAGGAAGGTTCGTCATGTTGGCTAAGATAGTTTAAATATTTAACACACAAATCCACGTAAAATTGACAATGTAAACAAATATGCAAAACCGTTTCAGTACATCCAGAATTGCAACGGCAAAGTCTATCCTCATATACTATATTGTTATATCTCCCATTCAAGATTGTTGATAGCATTACATTGAATCTTGCTAGAGAAAAGGCTCTGCACTGTTGCAGTTCATGTATACCAGATAGATATGGGGCCATTCGGCCTACCATTAGGGGCATCTCAAAGTTCAGGGGTGGAACAAGATTTGTTGGCTAAACTGAAAAGCCTTTGTGTTTCAGTGTCGAGGACTCTACATTCAATCATCTGAAAAGCGCCTATAAATGGGAGCATGAACAGTGAGTCCAGTGGGATGTCCGTGGCAGTTATTTTATTCTTTATTTCTTCCAGTGCTGGACTGCAGCCCGATCTTATCATCCTTCCAAGTTATTTTGCTGGAGCATATCATCATGTGCCGGCTTGTCACAGGGCACAAAGCTACCGCGTTGCAAGAGGTACATAAAGGCTGCTGCTTGAATGGGGGCGGGGGGAGGAGTCACATCAGGAGAGGGAGCAGGTGACCCGAGCTGAAATTCTGGTGTGGCCCCAGCTGAATTTATTTCATTTTGAAGAGCCCTCTTGGATCATTCTGAGGTGGGTCCACCTATCCCAGCATCTTTCCTCCCACAGTGGGCAGCTGGATGCTCTCACAAAGCCCACAAGCACGGAGGCTTAAGCCTCTCACTGTTGTTGCCTCCAGGTAAATTGCATTTGGAGGTAGACTGCCTCTGAATGTGGAGGCTCTGTTCTGTGGTCCTGGCTGGTAGCTGTGTAACAGGTTTCTCCTGTGAATTTTGCCTCAGTCCCTTTTTGAAAGCCCTCGAAGCAGTAGCCATTCTTTGGCAGCCAGTCCCACAACTTAATTAGGAGTTTATTTGCAGCATTCTTAGCTAGAAGTTATGAGGCACATTTTAACCACTGGCCCATACAATCATTATAACTAATGAATACCATTTAAACTCGCAGCAGAATCCCTTAGAGTGGCTTTCAGTAAAAAAAGTCCTGAGGCTGCCAGAAGGGAAAGGATACGAGGGAGACCTCATCTCTGGTGACATGAGACCTTAGTAGAAAGTGAGGTTTCTGGTTGAGTGGCTGGGTGGGGAGAGCCTCTTATGAGGCCTGGCAGCAGGGAAGTCTTCCTCCTTGCCTCTGAGTCAGGGCCCAAAACAGGGTCTTCGACTAGCTGTTCAAAGCTTTCAGCTTGCCCTTTGAATAGTGTTGGGAAGCAAAGATCCAGCTGGTAGGCCATGTTCTCGATCACCAGCACTGAGAGAATTGTGTTTGCTCAGGACGGGGTAGTATCTGGAAGCCCAGCATAGGTCAGGGCCCCCAGCTAGGCTGAAACAGATTCCTCCTGGCTCTTGATAAGGGTGGCGATTGAGCTCTCCCTACCCAGGTCTTCAGCAGTGTTCCCTCTAAGTTGAGGTAGTGTGAACAAGCTCACAGGTTTTTTTAGCCTCCGGCTCACAGATTTTTGTCCTAGCTCAGAAAGCGATGGCTCCAGACAGTGTTCCCTCTAAGCTGAGTTAGTGTGAGTTAGCTCCCAGTTTTTTAGCCTCCGGCTCACACATTTTTGTCTTCGCCCAGGAAGGAGGGCTCCAGAGCAAACTCATTTATGCTGCAGCCAAATCACTCACTCACAGGTTTAATGCCAGTAGCTCACAAAGGAGAATTCTTGCTCACAAGACTCCACAGCTTAGAGGGAACATTGGCTCCAGAGCAAACTAATTTATGCAGTCGCCAGATCATTTGCTCACAACTTTGATGCCAGTAGCTCATCAAGTAGAATTTTTGCTCACAAGACTCCACAGCTTAGAGGGAGCCACTGGTCTTCAGATGGTTTTTCCCTCAGCTTGTGCAGAAGGAGCCATGTATGCCTGAGGGGGGGGCAAGGTTGCGTTGCTGTGGGTGAGCGTCCCTCGTGTTGGATAAAACACTCTGTTCTTTCCTGTCTGTTTCCTGAAAGATCTCTCAGGTTTGCCAGCTCTGCCAACAGTCTCCCAGGCTCTTTTCTAATCACGCGGCTCAGCTGCACACTCTTCTGGTGAGTATAACGCTCCCCCCACACACACACACACCCCATGCATGACTTCTTTCACCTTCACGTAGTGGTGGTTTAGTCAGGTTCGTGCATCAGTCTTAATGTTTTCAGAGGAGGAAAGTGGGCGACATCTTCCCCTGTCAAGTTGGGAGCACCCATACGTGTGTCTGTGTTTTAAGTTAATGGGCACTTGACATTTTGCAGCATTCCAGTATGAGGAACACCCCACCTGTGCAATTCATAGTCTGCTGCTGTAAGCCAGTTTCAGTCGATTGTGCATGCTGTTTAAGTGGCCTGGGAGTCCTGGAATGGCACAGACCCTTGCAGCTCGGAAAAGGTGAAGGGCCTTTTCTCTGGGTGAGGTCTGAGAAGAGGAAGTTTTGTGAGGGGGTGGATGGGAAGCAAATGCCCATGTATCTTTTTGCGCTCTAGTTGAACGATTGAGCCCCTGTGACCAAAGGCAGCTTACTTACTTGCAACTCACGGCAGGCAGGGAAGCGTGACTCAGCGGAGGAGCCTCTGCTTTCATAGAATCATAGAATGTTAGAGTTGGAAGGGACCTTGCAGGTCATCTAGTCAAACCTCCTGCACTCTGCAGGAGCATTGCCAAAAGATAGCCCTACATACCTACAACATACCCGAAAGATGGTCATCCAGGCTCCACTTGAAAACGTCCAGGGAAGGAGCATTCACCACCTCCCGAGGCAGTCTGTTCCACTGCTCAACCACTCTTACAGTTAGGAAGTTTCTCCTGATATCTAGCCAATAACGACTCCTTTGTACTTTATTTATTTATTTATTTATTTATTTATTTATTTATTTATTTATTTATTAGATTTATACCCCGCCCTTCCACAAGGGCTCAGGGCGGCGAACAGAGGCCACAAGCCATACATTGCCGACAACACATAGGGCAATGACATATAAAATACATAAAACACTAAGATGAACAAACAATAAAACCATTAGAACAGTGGCAAACAGAACATATAAACTCAATTAAAACCTGTCAACACTCAATACTCTGGCGGCATGTTACCCCTGCTCCAATAATGTCCCACCAAGTTGTAGTCTCATCCCAGGGCCAGTACGCCTCGTGGTATCCCATGGTGATGGTCCAATCGTGGTGGCAGCCCCTTCTCAAAAGCCTGGCAGAAGAGCTCCATCTTGCAGGCCCTGCGGAACTGCATAAGGTCCCGCAGGGCCCTGATCTCCTCTGGGAGCTCATTCCACCAGGTAGGGGCCGCCACCGAGAAAGCCCTGGCCCTGGTAACAGCATATTTGGCCGCCTTGGGGGCTGGAATAATCAGCAGATGTTGTCCCCCGGACTGTAGCACTCTTGGGGGAACATATGGGGAAAGGCGGTCCCTCAGGTAAGCCGGACCTTGGCCATATAGGGCTTTAAAGCAGATCCGGTATGCTATTGGCAGCCAGTGCAGAGCCTTAAGCACCGGCTGGATGTGATCCCATCTTGTGAGCCTCATCAACAGCCTGGCTGTTATATAAAAAGATAATACTTGGATTTTTGGATATATGATTCTTTCTCTGTGTTAATGTTTATGTGATAATTAAAATAGTGAATAATTTATAAGAAATACAGAAAAAATTAAAAAATATAAAAACGGAAAAATATATAAAAATTACTTCAGATACTTTGTAATCGTCTATAGCAGGGGTCCTCAAACTACGGCCCGCGGGCCACATGCGCCGCCTAGGACATTTATATGGCCCGCCGAGTGTTTATGCACCGCTGCTTGTCTGTCATTTTTTACATGAGAAGGAAGGTCATTGGTGGAAGAGGGAGAGGGGGCGGCGGCGGCCACCGATTGGCTGGCCGGCTGAAGCGCTGGATCATGGGAATTGTCTGGCCGCAATCTAGCTTCAGGCGGTGAGAGGAACCGAACAGTGCAGCCGGACTACAACTCCCATCTCCCAGGATTCAGAGGAAGCCAGGGCATTTGGGAGGGCTGCCTGCGCGGTGACTTGTGGGCAGTGAAGGTTGGAAGTGGGAGCGTGGAGAGCGGGAGAGAGAGCGCAGGAGACGGAGGCATCACAGCGCAGAGGCAGCTTGGAGGAAGTTGGGTGCATTATTACCCCCTGAAGAGGTGAGTCCCATGGTCACTAATTGGGCTGTGCTGGTAGGCACTAATTGGGCTGTGCTTGACTGGCTCTCCCTCCCTCAGCTCCCTCATTTGCCCCTCGGCTCCACTCCCAGTGATATAACAAAATAAGATATATGCAGTGTGCATAGGAATTTGTTCATAGTTTTTGTTTTTACTATAGTCCAGCCCTCCAATGGTCTGAGGGACAGTGAACTGGCCCCCTGTTTAAAAAGTTTGAGGACCCCTGGTCTATAGCATGGTATTTGCTGATTTTTGGTATTTCCTACTTACCGTGGGTCCTATTTTGGTTTTGTGAATAGCTGTATTGAGGCTTTTATTTGAGGCAGTGGACACCCAACTAGTTGGGGGCCCCTACATACAAGTGCCCTTGACCATCCACCAGTGTTCCCTCTAAGCTGAGTTAGTGTGAGCTAGCCCACAGTTTTTAGCCTCCAGCTCACACATTTTTGTCTCCGCTCAGGAAGGAGGGCTCCAGAGCAAACTAATTTATGCAGCAGCCAAATCGCTCGCTCACCACTTCAACGCCAGTAGGTCACAAAGTAGAATTTTTGCTCACAAGGCTCCACAGCTTAGAGGGAGCACTGCCCTCCACCCCATGTGGGGTCCTGCTATTATATGAGCTTGGTGTGACTCCAGCAACCATCAGTCTGGCTTATTGGGGAGGCGGGGGTTGAACTGCTATGTTGATTTCACCATCTTTTAATTGTTTAACGGTTTTAGCTGTTTTTGGAATTAATTATATTAATTTGGTTTTGATCATGCATGCTGATGTTACCCACCCTGAGCTCATTTGGGAAGGGCGGGGCATAATTTAACTAATAATAAATAAATAAATACAGTTGTCCTCAGCACCTCCAGTGAAAAGGAGAAGGCAGCAGGTGCTGTGGAAGACACCCACCTGAAACCCTGGACAAGCCACTTCCAGTCTGAGTAAACAAGACTGACCTTGCTGCGGCAATGGTCTGATTCAGAATGAGGCCGCTCGATGTGTGTTCAGACATCTCCACGTACAAGTTGGGCATCAGACCTCTTTATGTATTCATGCAGTTTTTTTTAGTCACTCACCCAGAGGGTCTCGTGGCAACTTACAATACTTAAACAACCTTATAATCAGTGTTCCCCCTAAGCTGTGTGAGTGTGAGCTAGCTCACAGCTTTTTAGCCTCTGGCTCACATGTTTCTGTCTTAGCTCGGGAAGGATGGCTCCAGAGCAAACTAATTTAGGCAGTAGCCAAAATCGCTCCCTCACAACTTGAATGCCAGGAGCTCACGAAGTAGAATTTTTCCTCACCAGACTCCCCAGCTCAGAGGGAGCATTGCTTATAATAAATAAGGTAGAAACCAACTAAAACTGTATAAAATATAAAGATACACGACTCAGCACCATACTACTATCGAATAAGCCCAGAACATCTGGTTAAGTTGCCAAAGATCCACCTGAACAATTTCATCTTGCCAGACCTGTGGAAGCTGAGCAAGTCCTGCAGGGCATGGGTGTCATCCGAGAGTGCGTTCAACGAGATAGGGGCCATAACTAAGAAAGTCTTTCCCTTGGTAAAGCCTAACTGGACCATCCTGGGGTGGGCACCTGCAAGAGGCCCCCGGGAGGATGACTGGAGGGGGCACGGGGTGGTGGTTATAATGGGAGAGGCAGTCCCGAAGATAAGAGGGTCCCAGACCATAAAGGGTTTTAAAAGTTAGCACCATCTCTTTGAATCAGATCCGCAAACTAATTGGTAGCTAGTGCAGCTGCTGCAAAAGAAGAGTTTGGATTTATAACTCACCCTTCACTCAGAGTCTCAGAGCGGCTTACAATCGCCTTTCCTTCCTCTCCCCACAACAGAAACCCTGTGAGTTAGGTGGGACTGAGAGAGCTCTTTCGAGGACTGCTCTGGGGGAACTGTGACTGGCCCAAGGTCACCCAGCTGGCTTCATGTGGAGGAGTGAGGAATCAAACCCGGTTCTTCCAGATTAGAGTCCGCCACTCTTAACCACTCCACCAAACTGGCTGTGTTAAAACTGAAGTGATATGAGCTGATTGTGATTTTCCTGGCAGCTGTATTTTGAACCCCTTGTAGTTTCCAAAGAGTTTTCAGGGGTAGCGCTATATAAAGCGAACTGTAGTAGTCCAGTCTGGAAGTGACCGTTGCATAAATCAATGTGGCAAGGACTGACCCAAACAAACGGGGTAAACATTGCCTCAGCATGGGCACAAGGAGGTAGAGGGCAGTATCAGAGGAGGACCACCATGCGTCCGATCTACCTGTGGGTTCTTGAAAGATATGCTTCAGTGATGTAGAAAAATTGAAAAAAATAAAGGGCCTGTTCCACTGATACCTCCCCAAACCTCAGCATTTGATAATACATGGAATGAGTGTGACACAGCCCCCACACACTTTGGGGGGACACACACACACACCAGATGTGCCACTGAATTCCCCTTCCCCATGCTGTTGAGGGGGAGAGGTTGACCCTCCTACCCTCTCCCGTTTACCTCAGGATGCAGCAGGCATTTTAGAGGCCCACGCCCCTACCTGTTTTCTTGTTCCTTGTTTTTCTAGAGGGCCGAAGTCCAAGTTTGAACCCTGAAATGCGATTTCTGGTTTTTTTCTCTCTTGCAGGGGCTGTACTGCATTTCTGTCAACTGCATGGACAATGCGGAAGCACAGTTTACCACAGCGCTGCGGGTAAGGCCAGGTTTCGAACAGAGATTTGGGGTGGCTCAGAACCCGCCTTGTTCTGCGTAGGGACTCTTTGGGAGGGGTGTCTTCTTTCAAAAGAAGAAAACTTTGAAGTTTTGGATGCAGTGAGGCAGCCATGAGTTGCAAAAGCCTCGTCCTGCTTAACCTGGCCTTTCTTGTTTCCCCTGCGGCAGCTTACCACCCATCAGGAGTTGTGGGCATTCATCGTGACAAACTTGGCCAGTGTCTACATCAGGGAGGGCAACCGGCACCAGGAGGTAGGGGCCACGGTTGCAGTTTTCGGGTTGGTTTGCGGGGAGGTTATGAGGAGTGATTCGTCAAAGCATACCGTGTTTATCTTGTGCTCAGACATTTGGGAATGCATGCATTATCATCCAGCATGCTTACTAAGGAGCCAAGATTCAGTACAGCTTGCTTGAGTAGATGCTTGGGCGAAAAAGCTTGGCTTCGCTGCTGGGTTGTTGCTCTCTCTCTTTTAGCTTTCAAGGGGCTGGCCGAACCAATATTGCTTCAGAGGGCACTTGGTTTAAGCCAAAGAAAACACTTTATTGTTAGCAGTTTGCTTTCGGGGCTCTGCTGGTTTTGCTGACATACCATTCTGTGACTGCTGACTGGTCGGTTGTCGGCCTCTGATGTATCGATGTATGGCGCTTGTTACATTTCAAATACGATACTTTGTTTTATTACAAACTGTCTTTATGAGCCAAAACCCAAAGGGGAAAAAATAACTTTAAAGTATCTATGTGCCTAGATTCCCCCCCCCCCGCGTAAGATGTTCAAGACTTGGCCAGAGGGAATGACATTCAGGAAGCAGCATTTCTGCGCAGTATTTTATTATTTGCCAATGCAAATTTGGTGCCGCTGCTAAGCTGAATCGTGCAACCAGTGTGGATTGTGTAACATCGTGTGTGATTCTTCCTTCTAACTTTGGTTTCAGTAGTCATGGAGTCAAGAAGCCACATAGCGCCTCAAAGCCCCGGCCTATCAGGCAGCTCCGTGGCCATCTAATTTATGTATTTGATTTTTACCCTGCCCTCCCCACCGTGGCAGGCTCAGGGCGGTTTACATAAGATAGCAATAAATAAAGCAACAATATAAATATCAGTTTAAAACACACTACATAGTTATTAAAAGCAAATTACATAACGATGGCGGTACAGCTGTGGTAAAGTGCATATGAAACATACATTCAGCAGTCTAAGAGTTCTGGCATGGCCCACACAGTGCTGAGCACGTCTTTCTAATGATAAGGGCCAGAAATGGTTTAATGTGTTTAATGCTCCCTTTGTAGCACTTGGTGTAGATACTGGCAGTTCTGCCAAAGGTCAGAAATGCATCAGGCAGTGCCTTCACTCTGCGTGGGTGGCCTCCCAGGTTCCCTTTTTTCTCCTTCCTGGGCTGCACAAGAACACAGGTTGGCAAATGCTTAACCCCTTCTTCCTTTTCTTCTTCTCTGACTCTAGCTTTACAGTTTGTTGGAAAGGATAAATCCAGACCACAACTTCCCTGTCAGGTACGTAAGCCATTTACTCGTGCCCCCAGCGTCTTTGTGAAGGAGCGTGAGTTGGGAGTGGTTCCCAAATACGGGTAGCGCAGCATCACTGGCCTCAGTTGGGCACTTTCCACAAGACCATCATGTAGACATGTGGGCGCGGCAGGTTGGTTGCCGTGCTGGTGCGTGGTTGCCCTTGGCAACCAGCTGAAAACAGTGAGACGCGTTAGGCAGGGCCTTGAGCGTCACTGTTTTTTATTTTCAAGGCTGCTGGACAATTAAGGCTGAACAAAGCAGTTGAGGGTGCAGCCAAGCATGATGGTTGCATAGCAATTAGCCCAGGTTTTTTAATTGTACTCACAGCCTCCTCCCCTCCTGTTCGAAAGGGAGTGATGTTGGCTTGTCCATGTCTGCTTTGCTGCTGCTGCGGCTACAGCACACATACACACCCCACAGAAAAAGCAAGATGTTTCGCATAGGAACCAGTTCCCCACAGCTGCTTCTCTTGGTCCTGAATAGCAACAATGAACAACAGACGAGGGAGCAGAGAAGCAGGGGAAACGAAAGTGGACAACAAACTTCAGATTTCTTTAAAGGTTGAGTGAGGAACATCAGAGATGCTTCACATGCCCAGCAGCCTTTAACCTTCACCTGCCCAACCTTCTGGAGCTTGGGAGCCTTCTGTGCCCAGCAGTGCTCCCTCTGAGCTGTGGAGTCCAGTGAGCCAAAATTCTACTTTGTGAGCTCCTGGCATTAAAGTTGTGAGCAAGCGATTTGGCTGCTGCATAAATTAATTTGCTCTGGAGCCATGCTTCCTGAGCTAAGACAAAAATGTGTGAGCCGGAGGCTAAAAAACTGTGAGCTAGCTCACATTTACTCAGTTGAGAGGAAACACTGGCGGCCAGCCTCTTGCCCTTAAAAAGGCTGGCGATGAGCAGCTTCCTGTAAGGCAGCTGTCAGGGAGTTCAAGCCCGAACCCCGTTGGTTCCCAGGGCCGTTGCACACAAGCAACCAAACGGTTAATGTATTTTCAAGAGATGTATAAAGTTTATTTCAGTTTCTGATGACAAAGAATTCTAATGCCAACATATCACTCTAAAATCATGCAGCAAGAAAATACGGATATTAGCTCAACTGCCTAACATACACACACAACACAAAACCTCAATTGGCATTGAAACTGCCTAACATTTTCAGGGCTTGCATTAGACGGCACATATCTTTAATTCCAAAGTTGAAGGCCAGAGCTGAGGTGTTGTCTACGCTGCTAGCGATTGCGGTTCAAGCAGGATGTAGTCTGGGCCTGTGCCTCTCTTGGTCAGGTTCTCGGCTAGCATTAACCTCTCCTTGGCCTAAGCTGAATTATAGTTTTGGCCTGGCCTTTGATTGGATGCCATCAGGTGAGGATGGCATCCAATCAAAGCACATTCTCTAGAGAAGCCTCCAGAAGATGACTTCATCACCCCTGGCTCTCCTCCCCCTCAACCCTCGGGCAGCAGGTTTTCACGGGCAGTTAATCAGGCCACCTCCATCTCTCCTTTTGAAGCTGATAAGAACTGTATAGACCACGAAACCAATTAACAGCACCTTCAGGATGCATTAGGCCTGTTATTACTCCCATTAACCCTTGAGGAGAGGCCAGGGGCCCCTTGCTTCACAGTAGCATGTTCTGCTGATGGCTCCAGATGTCTGTACTGTCAAGAGTGTGACGAGATATCCGATCAGGGCAGGAGAACTGAACCACGGACTTCTGTTTCTGCTCAGTGGATCTGGAAGCTGAATTGAGAAGCTGTATCCCCTGTGGGGTATACTTTGATTTTTACATCAAAATCCAGTCGCTTGAGTAACCTTTTTGGAAAATGAAGGAAACCTCAGTGGGGCACACGAACACATGAATTTTGGCCCATCGAGGTCAGGACCAATGTTCCCTCTAAGCTTGAGTTAGTGTGAGCTTGCTCAGTTTTTTAGCCTCTGGCTGACACATTTTTGTCTTACCTCAGGAAGGATGGCTCCAGAGCAAACTAATTTATGCAGAAGCCAAATTGCTGGCTCACAACTTTGATGTCAGTGGCTCATAAAGTAGACTTTTTGCTCACAAGACTCCAGAGCTGAGAAGGAGCAAAACTCAATACTGTCTGCTCAGACTGGCAGTGGCTCTCCGGGGTCTCATGCGGAGGTCTGTCACATCCCCCTTCTACCTGGTCCTTTTAACTGGAAATGCTGGGGATTGAACCTGGGACCTTCTGCATGCCAAGCAGAAACTCTACCCCTCTTCTAAAAGCTTATAGTGCAGAATCTGTCTGACTTTTCCATTAGAGTTGGCTGGAAATGAGAACACATGATGCCACCAAACTGTTCTCTGCTTCTCAGCTCGTGTGTCCGCCCCCGCCCCCCGCGCGCCTCCCGCTGCTACTCTTGACGTATCCTTACATAGCTGTGTGTCTGTCTTGCCTCCAGCTCCCACTGTTTGCGGGCTGCTGCCTTCTACATCCGAGGACTCTTCTCCTTCTTCCAGGGGAGGTACAATGAAGCCAAGTAAGTGTGTGTGTGTGTGTGTGTGTGTGTGTGTGTGTGTGTGTGTGTGTGCTGTGGGGGGAGGGGGCAGTTTTCCAGTGCCCATCGCTTGACCCAGTGCCCATGTTGTCAACATGTTTAGCCATTGCCAGATATAGTTCAGGCTCTTCTCAAGAACGCATGTGTATCGGTGCTATTCAAGACCACACAGGATGCAGTATAAAAATGTAATATATCAATAAAGTGTCGTATTTTTTTTGCTGGGGGGGTCATCCAAGAGTAACGGTGCTCTTAACCACTGCAGCCAAGTGTGGCATCCTGTGCTGTTTTAGCACGCGTGTCTTAGTTTATGCCATCTGAGAGGCAGGGGGGAAAAACAAAAGTTGAAAAATAGCACAAATGTTGTAGTTACAAAAAGAGTTATTTCAACAGAAACTGTCTCATACAGTCACAGCACTAGGAACATAACTTGCTTATCAAGTCAAGCTTTGTGTAACACTGACAACACTGAACTCTTCCATGATATATTATTGTGCATATTATAACACATTGCGGACAGAATTAGTAACGTTTAAGCAATAAATGTACACTTGAAAACGTGTTGCATATACCTGCGGTTTCCAAAGGAATTATTACCTAGTGTTATAGACTTATATACAAATCTACACATTCTGAAGGAATAAAACCTTACCTTAAAATGCATTCTGCACTTTCCAGAAGGAAAAATATTTCATATACCAGCGTTTTTCAGCACTTTCCAGAAATTTCTCTTTGGGGAAAAAAGTCAGTGGAGATTCCTCCCCTAATTTTCTGGGCCTTCACATATCCAGCCCTCCCACTCCTCTCTGTTATGCCATTGAGACCAATTTCTCCTAGAGGCTATTCACTGAGAGTGTCACTGAGAAGGTGGGCGGGGAGGAAGCGGGAAGCAAGACCAAGCAAGCAGGAGGTCCAGGTCACAAGAGTCGGGGACTACCACCTACTTCCATGCATCCTTTACGAGCGTCGGGGACCCCCTACTTCCACACATCTTTTACAAGAGTTGGGGACCCCCCTACTTCCGGTTACCCTTTATGAGAGACACGGACCCCCTCCTTTACATGTACACTTTGTAAGTGCAGGGGAAATTAGGAGTGCAGGAATCTTTTCATGGACTCCCATCCCCACTGTATTCATTGGAGAGGAGAGAAACTGGCAGGGATCCCAGTTGCTTCAAGAAAGAGAGACAGTTCATAGAATCATAGAATGTTAGAGTTGGAAGGGTCTTTGCAGGTCATCTAGTCCAGCCCCCTGCACTCTGCAGGAGCATAGCTGAAAGATAGCCCTACAACATACCCAAAAGATGGTTGTCCAGTCTCTGCTTGAAAATGTCCAGCGAAGGAGCATCCACCACCTCTCGAGGCAGTCTGTTCCACTGCTCAACCACTCTTACAGTTAGGAAGTTTCTCCTGATATTTAGCCGGTAAGGACTCCCATGTAATTTTCACCCATTAGATCTAGTCTTGCAATCCAGAGCAATAGAGTTGTTTCAAAGAACCTCTTTATTTGTTGAACTTCAAACCCAAAATGCAAAACCTTCCAAGCATACAAAAATCTGGTATGCAGCATACAAAACTGACTCATAATTCTTAATTCAATACTTAAATATAGTGCACTGTAGTTCCACAAAGAGGACATCCTTGGTTGCTCTGTCAAGACCCATAGCAGAGAGTGGTTGGCCAGAACAACCAGGAACAGGAGTAAACCCAGATATTAAGTACCCCTTTCCATCCATAGGAGCTAATGTAACTGTCAGTCAGGTCTGTGCTGAGCATCTGACGTACTCATGCAGTAAGGCGTGAACTTTGCCTGTAGTTAAAATTATTTCCATGCGGGCAAGAAGCTCCGACTATCCTGGTGTTTCTTCAAGTGACAATCTGTATATTATCAGTGGTTCAGGATCACGCTGGGTAACCTCTCTGTGTCATGGAGGAACTCATGGCCCATATCTAGATGTTTAGACTGTTACTCTGGTCTCTGGGAATGTAAACCATTCTTTCTAGGACAGAGTGCATTGTCTCTGACAGTGTTTGCTTGGGAGCAGCTAACCATGAAGTTTTATGAGAAAGAACTAAAGATTCAGCCATAGAATTTAATACCAGATTTTATTTATTTATTTATTTTTCAGAGTTTTTCCCCTGCCCTCCCAGCCGAAGCTGACTCAGGGCGGCTCACATAAAAGTAGATAATTACAATAAAACATAGTTGTAGTTAAAACAAATGTAAAATCATAATAAAGTGCTAGTGGTTCTTAATAGTCAAACAGCAGTATCAGCCAGTGTAGAACGTTTCCCACTTGCAGTCAGTTCTCGATGTTAGTTGGATGTCCCTGCAGGGTTCACTGTTCTTTAAAGCTGTCGATGGCAATTTTCAGGGTCCAGGGCCCTCTCCCTTTAATCAACTGATATTCTTCATTGGTGGTGGCGGCTCCCAAAGGCCTGGCGGAAGAGCTCCGTTTTACAGGCCCTGAGGAACTGCAAAAGGTCCCACAGGGCCCTGATCTCCTTCAGGAGCTCATTCCACCAGGCTGGGACCACCACCCAAAAAGCCCTGGCCCTGGTTGTTGACAGCCTAGCGTCCTTAGGACCCGGGAGGGCCAGCCGATTCTGGGCCCCCGACCGCAGTGCTCTCTGGGGAACATACAGGGAAAGATGGTCCCTCAGGTATGTAGGACCCTGACCATGTAGGGATTTAAAGGTAAGAACCAGCACCTTGAAACAAATTTGGTATGTTATTGGCAGCCAGTGCAATGCCTCCAGCACAGGCTGTTTGTGCTTCCACCTAGAGAGCCCCATCAACAGCCTGGCCGTGGCATTTTGCACCAGCTGCGGCTTCCAGATTTGAGACAAGGGCAGCCCCCTGTAGAGAGCATTACAGTAGTCCAGTCTCGAGGTGACCCTTGCATGGATCACTGTCGCCAGGTCCTTGAAAGGGTTTGCAAGGGACTGAGGCTCACTTGAGGCCTCCAATTCCACACCAGTAAGCTTCACTGAGATCTGAGTCTGGCTCTGAAAAGCTGCGGGGAAGGAAGGAGAGGCCAGCGAGCAGCTTTATGTAATTGCTGGTATTCCTGCATCACTGTCCTCTTAAAAGTTAAGGCCTTTGACCACTCTAGTGCTGGTCCCAGACAGAAGACTGATAGGTGATGCACGAACACCACTCTGCACAAGCTCCCTCTGACTTCAGACAGATCCCAGGGATCCCCAGCACAGTGCTCGTTATGCCCGCTGACACCTTTCCTGGCACCCGCCATGGGGGTGGGGGCCGTGCAAGGCGTTTGTCCAGCAAGACGTCTGATTGGCTCTGCAGATGTTTTAGAAAGGTTGCTTTGGCAGCAGCTGCCCGCACGAGGGTCTTTACTGTGTGACGGAAGGTAAGCTGTGGAAGCCATTGCGTGGCTGGCTCTGCCTCCTGCAAGCAGCTCTTTAGTGGCAGCCGTTTTGTGGCTGTGCCCGCCATGCTGCGTCAAAATTCTGAAGGTGCCCACCAGTGTTCCCTCAAGTTGACTAAGTGTGAGCTAGCTCATAGTTTTTTAGCCTCCAGCTCACACATTTTTGTCTTAGCTCGGGAAGGAGGGCTCCAGAGCAAACTGATTTATGCAGTAGCCAAATCGCTCACTCACAACTTGAATGCCGGTAGCTCACAAAGTAGAATTTTTGCTCACAAGACTCCACAGCTTAGAGGGAGCATTGGAACCCACAGGCTCAAAAAGGCTGGAGATCAGTGTTCCCTCTAAGCTGGGTTAATGTGAGCTGGCTCACACATTTTTGTCTTAGCTCAGGAAGGAGGGCTCCAGAGCAAACTAATTTATGCAGTAGCCAAATTGCTCACTCTCAACTTTAATGCCAGTAGCTAAAAAGTAGAATTTTTTTCTCATAAGACTCTATAGCTTAGAGGGAGCATTGCTGGAGACCCCTGATATATCCTCTCCAGTTAAGAACATAAGAACATAAGAGAAGCCAATGTTGAATCAGGCCAATGGCCCATCTAGTCCAACACTCTGTCACACAGCAGCCAAAATATACCAGGTGCCATCAGGAGGTCCAGCAGTGGGGCCAGGACACTAGAAGCCCTCCCACTGCTGCCCCTCCAGCACCAAGAATAGAAGGCATCACCTGCCCCAGACTGAGAGTTCCCATCTATAGCCACTGATGGACTTCTGCTCCATATGTTTATCTATTTCCCTCTTGAAACTGACCATGCTTGCAGCTGCCACCACCTCCTGTGGCAGTGAATTCCATATGTTAATCACTCTTTGGGTGAAGAAGTATTTCCTTTTATCTGTTCTAACCCGACTGCTCAGCAATTCCATTGAGTGCCCACGAGTTCTTGTATTGTGAGAAAGGGAGAAAAGTACTTCTTTCTCAACCTGCTCAATCCCATTCATAATCTTATAAACTTCGATCATGTTACCCCTCAGCCGTCGTTTCTCCAAGCTAAAGAGCCCCAAGCATTTTAACCTTTCTTCATAGGGAAGGTGTTCCAACCCTTTTATCATTCTAAAATTATTAGGTCATACTGCGCGTGTCTGCGCACATGCACCCGTGCACACACGCACACGGTGTAAACATTTTCCACTACTGAAAGCCATTCTCCCTGGTGGTGCTGCAAGCACGGCTTCAGTAGCACAAGCTCCCTGCCCAGTCTTTGTGATTGATTTAAATTGGTGAAGGAAGTTTAACCCAAAAGTTAAACTTAAGTCACTAAAACAAAACCGGCAAATAAAGGGAAGATAGGAGAGGAAACATAGTTGTACTTAAAAGTGATATAAGATTAAAGTTTGGTTCAAGAATAAATGGCTGCCAAATTGGTCTAAAATTTATCTGGATCATTTCTTTTTGTGATGCACAACTTGTTCTTTAGGTAACTCTAGACCAGGGGTGTCAAACAGGCGGCCCGGGGGTTGGATCAGGCCCCCGGAGGGCTTCTATCAGGCCTGCAGAGGAACTGGCTGTCTTCTGCTTCCAGGTCTGCTGCTGCTGTGTCATCGTAGGTTTGCAGCTTACAGATATACACCTGAACAGCAGACTCAAGACTGCAACAGCACAGACATTTTGATGCAATAATTCAGAACAAGAGGTGTCAATTATCAGACACTGTTAGATAAACAAAATATTGCAAGAGTGCCAATGTTTTAAGTATGTTTTTACTTTAAGTTAAAAAAAACCCTTTGTGTTTGTGTCCTTTATAAAGTTTATATCTCCACTGCCTGGCATTACATTTCATGACACACGAGGCCCGGCCCAACCAGGTCTCATTTATGTCAGATCCAGCCCTCATAACAAATGAGTTTGACACCCCCCTGCTCCAGACAGGTGGTTCTTATTTATTTACTTGCTTTATTTATATCCCACTTTTCTTCCCGACGGGGACCCAAAGGGCATAGATTATTCTCTTCTCTGTTTTATCCTCACAACAACACTGCGAGGTAGATTATGCTGAGACTGGCAAGTTTGTTGATTTAACTTTACTTCATTTTAAATATTGTATTTGTTCCCGTTTTGTTTCTTCACTTCAAAATAAGATATATGCAGTGTGCATAGGAATTTGTTCATAGTTTTTGTTTTTACTATAGTCCGGCCCTCCAGCGGTCTGAGGGACAGTGAACTGGCCCCCTGTTTGAAAAGTCTGAGGACCCCTGGTCTGAAGCAACAGAACAAAGTTTGAGTCCAGTGGGGCACCTTTAAGACCACCAAAGTTTAATTCTGGATATAAGCTTTTGTGCGCATGCATAGTTTGTATCTGAAGAAGTGTGCGTGCACACGAAAGCTTATACCCTGAATAAAACTTTGGTGGTCTTAAAGGTGCCCCACTGGACTCAAACTTTATAGAGCTGAAATAAATTAGCTTTGGTATATAGTAATCTGACATGGAATCTTGCTCAGATCTGTTCAGTGGGGCTTATTCCCAGGCGTGTTCTTAGGAATGCAGCATAACAAACTCCAGTAGGTGCCGGAGGAGTTTCAGCCTTGGTGGTGGCTACCCATTGTGCATTTGCATGCAAGGGAAAAAACCGTTTCAGGAGTCATCTTCTCTCTCTTTTTAAATCAGGCGTTTTTTACGGGAGACATTGAAAATGTCAAACGCAGAAGACCTGAACCGCTTAACAGCCTGCTCCCTTGTTCTCCTGGGTCACATCTTTTACGTATTGGGGAATCATAGGGTAAGCATTGCCAGTTTATTTCTGCTTTTGCCTCCCCTGTACTGAAGACTCAGTGGGTAGGTTGGAGGACTGGGGGCATGAACTCAGTCTTACTAAACTCCCACGAGGTGGTATTTGCACACATGTTGTATGTTGACAGACCTGTGACATTTGCAGTCCATCGTGCCAACTTCCAGACAGTAGCTGGCTGGCTTGAGAGAGATTATAAGCACAAATTCTCAAGCTGCCTGCCAGGGCATAGAGGTTTCCCCTGGGAGGGTTGTGAGGAATGAATGAATGAATGAAATGGAGGATTGTGTGAGGCAGAGAGGAAGCCGTGTCTGTTGTCTCTGCATGACTCCCTGGTCTGTCCTTGCCTCCTTCCCATGAAGTTGTCCATGCTTGGCTTTTCATTCGAGTCTCTTCAGATAATGGCCCTAGACCAGGCAAGGGCCCATAGTCAGGCAGCGAATGTGAGATGCTGAAAGAGACATCTTGCCAGGGTTCCAAACTATCCCCCCCGCCCAAGAGATATGTGGTTTCTCCAGCTTCTTAATTGTCATGCTTGGAAATCCCATCCTATCGAAGGGGCTTTTCTATGGCCTGATGCAATATTTTTCCCATCTGTGATCATAGAGGGCAGTTACAAAAAAGTCCCAGCGACTGAATGCTTCTGCTCTTGCGGCACTGGTAAAGTGGAAACGATGGAGCATACTTTGTTAGATTGTGGGTACTATCAAACAATACGTGCTAAGCACATCCAACCTACGCTGGAGAGATTTTCAGGTCTCCTGGATTTGGAATTGCTGGATTCTATCCCCCAGGTTATGCCTTGCTTGCCCCAGATTCTTGACCGCATCCCCTAAAACCCGCAGTGAATATGTTAAGGAGTGACATAGACAATCCTTGAGCCTTTTGAACTTCTTAATTTTTGGAAGGCTAAAAATTCTGTCCTTTTAAAAACATTTGTATTTTTAAAGTCTTTAATTATTTCCAACGTGACGACTGTGTACCTAGAGTATGGGTATCCAACTATGTTTCTAACGGATTTGTGCTGGTCACGCACCAAAATAAGCTCTTTTGGTTGGTCATCCTTCCCAAACCAGTCTGTACGTAGGGAGGGGTGATTCTGTTGTGCCTCTGCATTGAGAGTGATGGCATCATATGATGCAGAGAGAGGTAGTGCAATCATACCACGACCGGCCCTCAGAGGAGGCCATTTCTTGCCATCTCTGCACGGGGTTCACTGTTCTGGGCTTGCTTCCTTCCCAGAGGCATGTTTGACTATTGTGGAAGCTCTGCTTCTCTTCATTGTGCAAACACAGCAATGTCTTGGCTATCAAAAGGGATTGCAAATGCCCCTTTTGCTGGAATAAAGGTTATCTTACCCGAGCAGGTAGATTTGAGTCCAGCAGTACCTTAGAGACCAAAACGTTTTTTTGGGTTTTAAGCTTTCAAGAGTCAAAGCCCCTTTGTCGGGGACATCATTTTGACTCTTGAGAGCTACTGGACTTGAATCCAGCGGTTCTACTGCAGACCAAGATGGCTACCCTCTGGAACCATTTTACCTGAGCAGTTTGGTACCATTTTTGGTGGGCTGTTTTTAAAACTGTGGTTTGTCTCGGGGAGATCATTCTATGCAAGGGGGGGGGGGGCCCTATAACTGCCGAGCTTGTTTTGACAAAGAGTAATTTGTCCCTAGGAGAGTAACAACATGGTGGTCCCAGCCATGCAGCTTGCCAGCAAAATTCCTGATATGTCTGTGCAGCTCTGGTCCTCGGCTCTCTTGAGGGGTAAGTTACTCAGGGTGAAGGACTTTCCTCTTTTATTCAACAGAGGCGTGAGCTTGGTTAGTCCTGGTTTGTTTTGCTTTCGTTAAGAAGGGGTGAGTTGAGAAGGGCTTGGGTACTGGGGTTGTTCATGTACTGGACACCACTTTGCCTTCATGGGTGGCCTTGCAGAGTTCTGAAAGGAGAGGGGTGAAAGTGCTCTCGGCGCTTGTACCATTCAAGGTCTGGTTGAGAGGTTCCACATCCAGCTCCCCCTGGGCTAACTCTGGCCCCATGCAGTGTTCTACCACATGACCCCAAAGAGGTAAAAAAAAAAGAGGGAAAACAACAACTGGATAAAGTGGCATCTGAGAGAAACCCATTGTCTCCGCCGTGTAGGCAGATGGGCTAAACTTCCAAGTCACAGAGCCCACTTTTGGTGGGTGGGTGGTTTGGCAGGTACAAATAAAAGGCAGAAGTATGAGTCCACGCGCCTCAGGGTACTGCTGCCACCAGCCCCTTAGACTACCCAGACAGTCAGAGACCAAGCCTCTAGCTCTTCCCAGGTCTAAACACGAAACCAACCTTGTAAGGCCATACACTCACGAAGTGAGTTCCAGAAACAAGTTACTTCAGTAGCTGTAGCCAACTCAAGCCAAAGTACTGGATTCAGATTGATGCCTCCTGAATTCAAGAACACACCAAAATATAATTTAAATTATTTATTAGAAGGATGTGCAGAAATATATAACAAAGAGCCAAGGAACAGTGAGAATGAAATAACAAAGCTAAAAGGGCAAAACTAGAATGAAGGATGCTTTCCTTTATGCCTCACAGCCTGCGCTGGCATGATTTAGGTTAGTCCATCAGATGTAAGCCCAAATGTTGTAATTGAACTGGCCATTAGTGTTACTGACCAGGTTTCGTAGCCAATCAGAAAAGACTGCCAATTAGTTTCCTGATGTCCTGCAGCTGCACTAGACCCAGTTAACAAGCTCCCACAAGTCCTTGCATTAACAAGATGGAATGTGTAGGCTGCTAAAGGCAGCCTTGAAATGGTTAGGGCAGGTGAGACACCCTGCACCTGTGAGTGGCTCTTATCTTCCGTTATTCCCCACTGAATTACTGAGTCAGCTTGGCCTTGGGGCTCAGAGAATGGGAATTTCCCACATTCTGTAGGCCTTATGCCTGAACCAAAGTTTTAGTTTGAACAAGAGACTGTGAAGAGGGCTAGTCTCTTGACGGTCTGCTGACAGGCAGTTCTAGGGAGCCAGTATTTGAGCCACTGACCAAGTCCAGTTGGTTCTTCAAGTAGTTCCTCAATGGTTGACGTATTAACTGAGACTAGCTTCCTAGCTAGTCGTGAAGCAGGGGATGATTTTTCTTTTAACCAGAGCAAAACCTTGTAGCTGTGCTGAGTTTCCATTTATAAGGGAAGGGAGGTATTGTAGGCAAAAAGAATGAGATGTTACTGTGGCATTCTTGCTTATAGGGGAAATGGGTTTCACCTTTAAACACTCTCTGTGTATATAAACTTGGTAGTTTTCTGCTGCCACTAGGAATTAAAAATTCCAGTTCTCTCTCTCTTGGTAGTATGACCCAGGGTCTGGGCACTGATGTGGCCCTGAGGACTATGTGGCCCTGAGGAAGTACTGTACTGATTTCTGGAATAAGTTTAAACAAAATTTGATTTATTTTATAAAGAACAAAACAGGTTTCTGGTTATTTTGAACAGCTGCTGAAGAAAGAAACTTATAAATATAACTGGCAAAGCTTGGTGTTACAGTCTCTCAACCTCCAAACTCCACTCTGACAGGCTTATACACTCAGTATAATCTTTTTCTCTCTCATGTAGATAGATAGATAGCCACACAGGCTAGTCAGACAGAATAGAATCAACTCTCTTAGTCACTCAGACTAAATTATTGGTCTTAATCACAGAGAAAAAGACTCAGAATCCCATAGTCACACAGACTATGCTCACTCTTCAAACTTAACATACGGAATCCTTCATAACTCTCAGAGTCACACAGACTCTTTTCAAAACTCTTCCATACTTGTCTCTCCCATATCACAGAATTCCCTCATAGACACACACAGAGAATCCCCTTAGACACCCCTCCTCCCACACTCTCAGTCAGCAGCCAATCAAATCACACTTGTCATCCTCTATCACTTTTCTCATATTTTTGCAGTCAAACTAAGGAACACACACACACAACAAAACATGGAATCACTACAGTTACCTTTATTTTATTAACTTTATTTATATACTGCCTCCCCGCCCCCCGCCCCCCCCATGGGGACCCAAAGTGGTTTACGTCATTCCCCTCTCCCCTCTTCACAAAAACTCCACGAGGTAGGTGAAGCTGTGAGTGTGTGACTGGCCCAGGATCACCCAGCGAGTTTCTGTGGCACAATTAGGGATTCGAACCTGGGTTTCCCAGCTCCTAGTCCAACAGTTTAACCACTATACCACACCCGCTTCCATGACCCGAGTGAGGATTTGAACTTGGGTTTCCCAGATTGCTGTCCAGCCCTGCCATCACTGCTCCTCACCTGCTCTCATGCTGCCTTGAAGGGAGGGGAGAGTTGCCTTTTTCACTGGACAGCCTGACAGCAGCTCTGCTTTCTGTGGGAGCTGCTGGCGAAGTGGAGCCTAAGAGATGCCAGGAGTCACGCTTACAACGGGAAGAGGAGGTCAGGGTCAGCAGCATGAAGTCCTCCCTGGGCATTTCCTCCAGCCGTGGGTCATCATGACAGAGGAACTGCATTGGTGGAATGGGCTGACTTTCATCTGGTTTCTTTGATTCAACCCTTTAGCCTGAACCCCCAACAGGAATTAAATGCGTGCATACAGAATGGTCTTTTCTGCATTCTGTGTTACCTCCTGCAGCATAAGGCATCCAGTGCAGTAGGACCAGGAAGAAAAAAATTTAGTGATGGCGTGAGCAGCAGTCTGAACAGCAAACGGCCTGAGGCAAGGTGTAGTGGGAGGGGTGCAGGAAGTGGGAGTACGAACAGTTCAGTAAAAACAAGACCCAGAGGAGTTAGCCGTGTTAGTCTGCTTCTGCAAAATAGTAAAAAGCCCAGTAGCACCTTTAAGACTAACAAACTTTATTGTAGCATAAGCTTTCAAGAAACACGGCTCTCTTTGTCAGATGCATGGAGGGTATGAAGATATGGCCAATATCTTCATACCCTTCATGCATCTGATGAAGAGAGCTGTGTTTCTCAGAAGCTTATGCTACAATAAAGTTTGTAAGATCAAGACGTTAGTTCTAATAGACGGCAGACTGGAACCAGCCTCACGATATACAAACAGAATTTTTATGTCCATCAGCGTGATAGATGCAGTGTGCAGGTGCACAGCCAGCTGGTATTTAATGCTTCCACTTGATTTGTTCCCATTAAACAAACGGAACTGTGGCTACATACCTTGTTTCCCAAGACTATCCCCTAACTCAACCCCACTCCCATAGAGGCATTTGCTTGATACATAATCACTGCTTTGCTTTGTGCGAGTGCTGGGTTATGCATTAGGCCCTGCAGGCAGAGAGAGAGCAGGCCTGCCTCCTTTCTTTCTCCCGCTGCTTCTGTTTGAATTCCTGTAATTGCTTTCTAATTTGTGCCAGGCAGGCTCCTTAGTACTGGCTTTTTTTGCTTCCTGGCAGTAGTCTGGGGAGTGGGAAGTGGCGGGATTTCTGAGACGCCTTTTTAGTCCCACTCTTTCGATTCCGCCCATGCTGCCGGTCTTCTGGGAACATCCTTCAAAGTCCTGATTTATCACCTGTGTAGCACACGGTTTACCCAGAAACAGCAGAGTTTGCACCTTACCTCTGTCAGTTGTACAACAGACGTTTCAGAATGCCTCTGGCGTGCTGAATATACCCAGCACTTGAAATAAAATAATTGCAGTTTGGTGCCCCAGCAATCTGGATTGTGCAGCCTGTATCAATTATGCAGGTTGTTTCTCCTTGGTCACTGTGCCTGTAGGGACATACCAGCAATCCCTAGGTCCAGTAGGAAACCTACGATATCTTTGGTTGGAGACGGGCATGGCTCCGTGGATAGCACGCAGGAAGGTCCGAGGTTCAGTCCGTAGCATCTCAGTTTAAAAGGCTTGGGTGATAGGGGATGTGAAAGACCTCTGCCTGGGATCCTGGATAGCTGCTGTCAGTCTGAGTAGACGGTACTGACTTTGGTGGACCAATGTTCAGATGCCGTATAAGGCAGGTTGAGGTGCTCATCAATAGTGTCATAAGTTATGATAATTTTCTTTGGCAGCTAGGAGTCTTTCCCCATGGACATCTTACAGGCTCATAGGCTTTATGATGTACATTTGTGTCTTGTGTGTGTGTGTGCACGAGCACGCGTGTGCACACACACACATTTAAAACTTCAGGCTCTTACAAAAACAACTTGCTGATTCTGCTGCCTGTTTTCTTCAACTGAAACAATTGTATGTTGGAAAGACAGGAAGAACTTGCTTGTATTGGCCGACATAACTTACCCCATGGTCTCTCTTCTCTCCTTCCTGTACCCAAAGATCTGAACAAAGCATGTGGGAATGCGATTGATGCCCATGAAGCAGCACAGATGCACCAGAACTTCTCTCAGCAGCTGCTCCAAGACCACATCGAGGCTTGTAGCCTCCCAGAGCACAACCTCATCACAGTACGTTGACATTTGGATCATGGTGGGGCTCCTTCTGTTTCCACACTTCCCTGTGTTCCATCACCACCCCGATCCAATGATACTCGCCTGCTCACCACAACAGCCTGCATATGAGTGCTTGTGAGCGCAATGATGCATGCTACATGCTCGCTGTACTGCAGGGATGGCTGCCTGTGGGTTGGGAAAGAGAATACATCTTGAGTTCAACATTTTAATTTTTTTTTTTAAGAAATACTGAAAATCAGGGTTTTTTTTCCTGGGGCAATGTGATGGAACAGAGTTCCGGAACCTCTTTGTGGAAACAAAATTCTCAAAAAATGTTTAAAAGTTCATGATACTGTTTCAAAGAATCCCACGTGTTTCTCCTTCATTTCCCTCTTGAGAGTTCCACCACCTCTTTTTCCAGAAAAGAACCCTTTCTGAAAATACTGAAAAGAGGTATTTTAATGTGATCCAACCTGCTCTTGTTTATTAGTCTCTTAATTTCTTGTTCTGTTTTGTAAAGGATTTCCTTGCCTCTTTCAGGGGTCCTTAAGAACATAAGAGAAGCCAATGTTGGATCAGGCCAATGGCCTAACCAGTCCAACACTCTGTGTCACACAGTGGCCAAAAATACCAAGTGCCAAGGTCCAGCAGTGGGGCCAGGACACTAGAAGCCCTCCCACAGTTGACCCCCCCCAAGCACCAAGAATACAGAGCATCACTTGCCCCAGAGTTCCTATCAATATCTTGTGGCTAATAGCCACGCTCCATAAGTTTATCTTATTCCCTCTTGAAGCTGTCCATGCTTGTGGCCACCGCCACTCCTGTGGCAGTGAATTCCATGTGTTAATCACTCTTTGGGTGAAGAAGTACTTCCTTTTATCCATTCTAACCCGACAGCTCAGCAATTTCATGGAGTGCCCGCAAGGAGTCCTTGTCTTGTGAGAAAGGGAGAAAAGTACCTCTTTCTCTACCTGCTCTAATCTTTTAAACCTCGATCATGTCACCCCTCAGCTGTTGTTCTTCCAAGCTAAAGAGCCCCAAGCGTTTTAACCTTTCTTCATAGAGAGAGTGTTCTAGCCCTTTTATCATTCTAGTTGCCCTCTTCTGCACTGTTTCCAAAGCTATAATATCCTTTTTAAGGTGTGGTGACCAGAACCGTACACAATACTCCAAATGAAGTCTTTTAGAGGGTCTCCTTTTAGAGGGTCTCTGGATTTTGTGTTGAAATAGTCCTCATTTTGTGCCTTTTGACTATGTGTTTAGTTGAAGGCAGTTGAATTTCTGGGGCTGAGAAATGAGGTCTCATGTCTTAATGACACCTGGGCACATGGTACTTGCTTTATTTAAAAAAGTTAAGTTTCCATAAAGAAATAGTTCAGGTATTTTACACTGTGGGCTGCTAAATGAATGAAGGACAGGTGCTGATTGCAGAAGTCACCAAATAGGATTTTTTCTCTGCTTGTTTTTCCCCTCTCCCATCACCAGTGGACAGATGGACCGCCTCCCGTACAGTTTCAGGCACAGAATGGACCCACGACCAGCCTGGCCAGTCTGTTGTGAAAGAGTGACATGTTGCCTGAAAAGAAGATAGCTTTCCTTAACACTGAGCTTTTCTTACACGACGGATGGGCTGCAGATCCCTCCTCTAGGGGGATTTCTCTAGGATTCCTCTTCTAGAACCTTGCCGGAGATGTGCTCGGGAGCCCATTTCAGAGACTTGCCAGTGTGATGCAGGCATTTGGAACTCTTCAGATTTCTCCGTGGGCGTGTTATCACTTGGTGTGTGTGTGTGTGTGTGTGTGTGTGTGTGTGTGTGTGTGTGTGTGTGTTGGCATGTAGTGTTGTGAGAGGCGGGGCGGGCAGCTTTCAGTGCCATCCCCTTTCCTGTTGCTCAGAATTAGGTTTTTACATTGTTCAGAGACAGAGCTCCTTCAGTTGGGCTGGATCTTAGCGTTATTTTTTTTAAAATAAAGAAAACACACCCTCTTAATAATGAAGGAAAGGCTCAGCATTGGTAGAAAGAGGGTGTTAAAAAAAAAAAAAGAAGCCCAAACTCTCTTCTTGAGAATTAAAACCATCCCTGAAAATCCCGCATTGAACTTGTGCTGTGTCGCCCTGATTGTGCCTGAAGGTGTTAGATTGTTTTTTCGCCAACGAAGGAAAGCTTGCGTCGGAGAAGGTCCCAAGGTTGGTGGCCGTTCCACGTCACTAATGCAGGCTGCAGGCTCACTGGCCAGTGTAGTTGTGGCTGCCTCTCTGATGGGAATTGGTGCTGTGGGCCTTTTTAAAAAGACCAGCACATGGAGGGCAGAAAGACAGCAGCTCATACTTCTGTGTGGTGCTTTAAACAGTCTTCATACTCCATCTTGGAGGGCAGTGGCTGGAACGGTGTCTGGAGAGCCTTCAGGATAATCTGAACTCCTCCCATAACCCTGGGCTTAACCTCCTTTAGCTTCCCAGAAGGATACATATAATCCCTTCTGCTTTCTAAAACACTTTTTCTTCAGCCTAGCTTGTTTGTGGATCTGCGTTAGAGGACTTTTCCCATTTCCCCGTTCTCTAATATAAAAATGATCACTTCCCTGTTCTCTAATGTAATTGTCTCCCATGGCAAGCAGTGCCGCTTTCCCAGACTGACAGTTATAGCAACTGATGGACGCTGAATGTTTGCTTACAATAAGGGCTTCCAGGAGAAAGCGCTACCAAATACAGAGCCGAGCTTCCTGAAAGCCTGTGTGTTTTATGAAGTACAACTTCCTAGTCCTTATTGTTGTGAAGGTGTGCTCGAAAGGGCTTGGCAGCACTGCTTTAAAGTCTCGGGAGCCAGAGGAGTGACTGACAAAGATGGACCAAGGTGGGCTTTGGTGTCCAGTCGTGCTACTTGCCTCTTTCTGATAACCCAGCACGGTAAAAATGGCTGGCAGTAGCATGCAAAGCTGAGGAAGACATGCTGGCGTATTTCATTTGCATAGATTTCCATTAAAGAATTCAACTTTTTTAGGGAGCAAGATGTTAAACTGTTTGTCACAGAGTGGAGACGTAGCCTTTGCTGACTGGTTTTAATTGAGTTCCTAATAATGAATTAGCGCTACGACAGTTGATCATGTGAAAACGGCCTCTTGCTGAATGGGAAATTGGTTTGTTTTGCTGCTGCCTCCCCCCCACCTCCCCTGAAATTGGGCCAGGAGGAACCAGCTTTGCGGCGAATGGGTAGGAGACTAGCTGGGGAGGAATTGTGGGGGGGAGGACAGGCGTGAGAATCAGGAGGTGGGAACCCCTTGGATTTAGCCCGCTTCCCAGGATGACTGAGCTTTTATTGGAATATATGCTGGTGTCGATCATGTTCATTCGCAAGCACAGGAATAATGCAGCAACTGCTGAATACACCCCAGTCGGAAGCATTAACGCTTGTTTGATCATGCCAGCGGTGACAGGAGTCTCTTACCCTTGGAAGAGAGACAAAAGTATAATAATAGTTCATACAGTGAGTTGCCTTTCGACAGTCCTTGACTGGTGGGCCAGCCCCAACACTGACAGATGCAGGCACGAAAGTATGGCTCCATTACAAAGCCAGTGGAAGCATACAGGTCCTCCCAGTCACCATCTGGTGGGCTGGACGCAGGGCTGCTCTCTTCTCCGTCAACCAGGACAGCAATCTTCAACCTCTCCAGGCTCCCCGGAGCTGCCTGTGCCTGACAGGAGGAGATGTGACATCGGTTTCCACGCATGAGAAGAGTGGTGGCTGGGATTATTACGACCTTGCCAGCTTTCAGGCCCCGGACCAAGAGAGCTGGGGACAGGAGATAACAAGGAGAGGCATACAAGTAACAAGCCACGGATCAGAGCCATGGAGGAATCTTGTCCACCAAGTCATCTCCCCTTGCTGTTCCGCTGCTGCTCTCAGTGTGCGTGCAAAAAGAAGGAAAGAGCAGTGGTATGCCTTTGCTCATGTTAGCAAGCAAGGCCTTCTAAAAGGCAGCCTCAAAAAGTCTCATCTGTACAGGCATGCAATCTGACAGGTTGAAGAACACTGCACTGCAGCAGAGCAGGGGAGAGTCTTTTTTCTTGGGAGGAGAGAGGTCTGGCCTGGGCTGGATTGGAAGGTGCCCTCCCAGCCCTTTCTCTCTTCTGTGTGGCGGTGGTCAAAAGATAAAGGCCCAGCCTGCTCCACTGGTCCAGTCTGGTACCGTTTGGCCTTTAATTGTTCTTCTTGCAAATGAAACTGGGAAACCATTGCTCCCCCCCTTCATTACCTTGGCTAGAGAAATGGGATAGAATCTTGTGGGCCAGATCAAGCTGCCTTGTGGCTCACAGGCCATCCCTGCCACAATGCATCTCCTGTTGCATTCCCATCCCAAGTCCTCTTTCTTGGCAGCTCTGCGCCCCGGCCTCCCTCCCTCCCTCCCTTTGAAAGCCTCATGTCTGTGTGTGGGTGGATGAGTATATGGTGGAGGGTGTTTTTTTTTTTTTGCACTGTCTGAATGGCATCTGCCTGTTTGGCCAAGACCACCTGCTTCAACACTTCCTTGGCTTGTGAAATTCTCCTATTATGAAATGGCTCTTTTTATTAATGTACTTTTTAAAAAATTGTGTACTTCAGTAAATTTGTACAGTTTGTCTTTTAGCCTTTTCAAGAAGCATTTAGTCTTTTCCTATAGATAATTGTGCAAACATAAAAAAAGTTGCATAGGGATTGGTTATTTGTCTTTATTTTAGGATCTGAAGCGCTTTTTGGTAATTAAGGGGAGAAAGACCTCAACTTGGTGTTTGGCGGTGAATATTTTTTTGAGTGTGGATTATGCCACTGTTCCAAAGAAGTGCGGAAAAGGTGCAAAACGCGGCAATGGTCACAGCACTCAGCTTCCCAAGAACCTGTTCTGTCGTGTTGTTTAAAAAAGCAAGTTGCTAGGTCCTGTGGTGACAAAGTTTAAATGGAAAGTTTTGCAAGCATTGCTGGCAAAAATGTAATATCCAAACAGGTGCCTGAACATTTCCTGCATCCAAGGTGTTAGGGCTGCATAGCTCCTCGATTCTTCCTCCAAATGGAATTTTCAAGAGAAATTATGCACATGTACTTAATTTATAGGAGCTGCGGTGGCTCAAGTGGTTAAGGCGCTGAACTGCAGGCTGTGGAAGGTCAGTAGTTCAGCAGTTCGAGACCCGAGAGTGCCGCATGACGGGGTGAGCTCCCGTCTCTAGTTCCAGCTCCTGCCAACCTAGCAGTCCGAAAGCAAGAAATTGCAAGTAGATAAATAGGTACCACTTTGGTGGGAAGGTAACAGCGTTCCGTGCGCCTTGGTGTTTAGTCATGCCGGCCACATGACCACGGAAACGTCTTCGGACAGCGCTGGCTCTTCGGCTTTGAAACGGAGATGAGCACCGCAACCCTAGAGTCGGATTCGACTGGCTTTCGAGCAAGGGAACCTTTACCTTTACTTACTTAATTTATGCAGATAGCAAATTTTGGTTCCTTGGTGGGAAAAAAAGCCCAGAGGTGTCGAACTCATTTGTTACGAGGGCTGGATCTGATGTAATGTCACTTTGTCAGGCCAGGCCATGAGTGTCATAAAATGTAATGCCAGGTACAGGCAACATAAGGACAGCAGCTAGTAAGCTCCGAGTTTGTGTATCCTCATTGCAAGGCCCCATGGGCTGGGAGGGGTGTGCAAAGGAAAACACATCAGTGCAACACTGGGCAGAGGGTCCCACACTGCTTGACTGCTGGAGATGAGGTTGTTCTGCCATGCTTGAAGCCCCAGTTGGAGTGGCTCTGCCCATTCCCCTGAGCAGTCTCCTGTTCCCTCCCTTGCACTAGTTGCTTGTGGGCCATGTAAGACCCCTGGATGGGCTGGTTCTAGCCCCCGGGCCTTCTGTTTGACACCCCTGATATAGACTATAGGGGAGAGAATTTTTAATTCTAATAGGTAAAGGTAAAGGTTCCCTTGCTCGAAAGCCAGTCGAATCCGACTCTAGGGTTGCGGTGCTCATCTCCGTTTCAAAGCCGAAGAGCCAGCGCTGTCTGAAGACGTTTCCGTGGTCATGTGGCCGGCATGACTAAACACCAAGGCGCACGGAACGCTGTTACCTTCCCACCGAAGTGGTACCCATTTATCTACTTGCAATTTCTTGCTTTCGAACTGCTAGGTTGGCAGGAGCTGGAACTAGAAACGGGAGCTCACTCCGTCTTGCGGCACCCGGGTCTTGAACTGCTGAACTACTGACCTTCCACAGCCTGCAGTTCAGTGTCTTAACCACTTGAGCCACCGCAGCTCCTAATTCTAATAGATACTGCATGCTAATTCTGAGAAACCACGGAAAACAAGTAGAGGGGAGGAATATAGCTCATTCACACTGCTTATGTCCCTGTGTGGTATTGTAGGACAAGGGAAAAATGAATGTGATTTCTGAATGTGGGTTTTGACATTTCCTCCGACGTGTTTACATATTGACAGCTGTCACTGTGCCTTCAAAAGTTTAATTATAATAGATCCAGATCTTGGTATGTAACCTAGAATTTTCTGTTTGAGAAACTTATAGTAGAATATATATTTTATAACTGCACTTTTTGTATATGAAGTTATATATTAAGGAAAAGCATTATTAGAGGCCTCTGAGGATAGAATTCGGATGCAATAAGAATGGAATGTGTATTCAGGAAGCTGCAAGGGTTTAATCACAACCCTTATCACCCAAACCCCCGAAGAGACTGGGAGCATGCAGACCGATTTGTGTATCAGTATTGCAGGGCCTGGTTTTATAGATCTGACCTTTCCTCTGTGAAGTGACAGGCCCCCCCCGGGTTGCCTGTCTTTGTTTTCTGTACCCTCATTTTCCCCAAGTCATCTTGCCATCTGGGACACCATACTGTAGATCTGAGAAGATGCATACTGGAGGGATATTACCCCAGAGAAGTAAGAGGATCTAGTGTAAGAAGCCATTCTACCCCTGGCAGGGTGAAGGGTTGTTTAGGAAGGTGATGATACTAGCAGAATCCAGGTAGGATGAACTCTTCCAGGCTGAATCTTCTCACTTTTTCCTCAAGGCAAGACACTGAAGACTGAATGGCACATGGAATTCTTAGGCCAGCCTAGAAGAGTGTGCACATATTGTTGTTTTAGGTAATCAGGTCTCTTCCCTAAGCTCCCAAAGGATGATTTTTCAAGGTAGAGAGGGAGAGCTGGAATAGAACCCACAAAATTTCAGCCTCCTCTTGAGTGTAGCAGCTGCCACCTGGGTATGACATTTTGTAGGGATAAAGCTGGCCTGTTCTTCCTCTTTCAACTGCAGTGATGTGCACATTGGACAGCATATTCCCCTTGACCACCACAGACAGTCTGGTGCCTTCCTGAACATTGTGTGAGAGCACAGCCTATGCAGTCTTTCACCTTAGAGGATCTCAGGTGAGGTTGGAAATGTCCTCTTTGAGTATGGGGATGCCTTGATAACCCTCTTGGTGTGGCATAGACTCATTTTCCCGTAGGGTTTGATAATGTGACTGTTGGAACAGTTTGTGTTGAATGGTTGCTTTAAATGGGTTGCTTTACATTTTTGGGAAAGTGGGTGTGTCACTTAGAACCGAAAAAGCTGGCTGTGTGACTAGCTTCCTGGACTGCCTGCCTGCTTGGAAATTTCTACTGTCTTTACAAAGACAAAGCCCTGAACCTTCCAGAACTCTTTACAACTGATGCATACTTTGTGTTTGGGAGACATCTCCCTTATAAAGGTAAAGGTTCCCTTGCTCGAAAGCCAGTCGAATCCGACTCTAGGGTTGCGGTGCTCATCTCCGTTTCAAAGCCGAAGAGCCAGCGCTGTCCGAAGACGTTTCCGTGGTCATGTGGCCGGCATGACTAAACACCAAGGCGCACGGAACGCTGTTACCTTCCCACCGAAGTGGTACCTATTTATCTACTTGCAATTTCTTGCTTTCGAACTGCTAGGTTGGCAGGAGCTGGAACTAGAGACGGGAGCACACCCTGTCATGCGGCACCCGGGTCTCGAACTGCTGAACTACTGACCTTCCACAGCCTGCAGTTCAGCGTCTTAACCACTTGAGCCACCGCAGCTCCCTTATAGGCTAGTTTTAATGTCTGTAAGAATTTCTAGCCCTCAGAGAAACCTGTCCCATTTACCTGTTCTAGCTCAAGCCTCTTGAGGAACTAGATCAAGTGTTGTGAGGGACAGTCTCAGAGGGCAGTAATTGCCCATCTTTGGGTCATCCGGCTGCAGCAAATACAGCGGTGGTTGGTCACCGATCCCTAGAAGCTGACCGACTAGGGGAGAGATCAGGCTACAGAATGCCGGCAAAAGAATGAATGAGAAGACTTGTGCAGACATACTGGGGGCATGGAGAGAGCTTCTGAGCAAGTACCTATCAAAAAACAGCAGCATCAAAACAAATGGGAGTCGGATAATTATAGTCCAGATGTGACCGCATCGTTACATCGGCGTTGCTATCGAAATTACAAGCTGCCCGCCTTCAGAGGGCGGGGAAAGGCCTTTCAAATATGCCAGTTCCGCCCTAGGGAGGGAACGTCCAGAAGTGGCTTCAGATTGGCCGGCCGGGTTGACTGACGGAGGCGCTCAGCGCGCGCGGAAAAGGTCAACTTCCGTTTCCCCACCCCGCCTACGGAGACTTCCTCACAGGAAGCGGAAATACAGCTACTAGCGTTAGCGAAGACTAGAGCGTCGGCCTCGCCCACTCCAGAGTCGGCCTCTGCCATTTCCTATGTCCAAACCGCAACCACTTTCCCGCCCTTCCCTTCCCAGTTGAAAGAATACCGCTTTAATACACCCTAGAGACACGCCGCTCTAGGATCTCTCTCGTCCCGCCCCACAACGGCTTTTTCCCATTCTTCCCGCTGCGGACAGACGTCAGCTTAACCTTTCCCAGCCTCTCCGGTACATCCGACGCCAACCCTCTTCCCGACCGGAAATTCCGGCTCTCGCGAGGGGAGGACTGGGGCGAGATGCGGTCGAGAGAGCCTCCGCGGAGGCAGCGCGCATGCGTCTGGCGCGCGGCCGAAGGAAGGCGAGGTGGCCCCCTCTTTAACGTCCTCTCTTCCGAGCGACTCCCCCCTTCCCTCGGTTCACCCTTCTTCTCCGAGACGCGCACGCGCGGGGAGAAAGCCGGGCGGGAGAAAAGGAGGTGGGGGGGGGTGGCGAGTTTGGTTGAAGCAGGGCCGCGACGTCAGGAGGCCCCGCCCACTGCCGCGCGCCTTTGGCCCCGCCCGCTCCCCTGCCCCCCCTCCTCCTGTCAGTGGCCACCTGAGGGAGCCGCCTCCCCTCCCCCACCCCCCGTCAGTCTGGCCCAGCCCCGGGCAGGAGGAGGAGGCGGAGGACGGAGCGGCGGCGGCGGCGGCGGCGCTGAGGGGAGGTGAGCGCGGGGTGGGGGGTCCGTCGGGCCTCGAATCACGCGTGGGGTCGTCGTCACATGAGGCGGGGGGGGTGGTCACGTGCGTGGAAGCGTCTCGTGGGGGGCCCGCGCTGTGGGGGCGGGCCCCCGAGCCATCCCCCCCCCATAACTCTTGAGGCAGGTGGAGAAGTTGGACTTGGGCCGCCCGGAAAGGCTCCCTGGCCGAGTTTAGGGAAAGTTTGGTCTGAGGAGGAAGAAGAAGACCGGGCGGGCGGGCACCGAGGAAGGGGGGGGGGACAGGCGCGCGCCCTGCTCCGGAGGCAAGGCCGGAAAGGGAGGGGCCGCCCGCTCTCCTGGGTGTCAGGCGGGACCTGAGGGGTTTTTTTTCCTCTTGAGCCCCCCGCCCGTAGAGAGGACTGGGGAGGGGACCCGAGGGGGGCGTCTGCAAGGCCTCCCTCTCAGCTCTGTTCCCTCTAAGCCGTGGAGTCTCGGGAAGCAAAAACTCTCCTTTGGGAGCTCCTGGCATTAAAAGTTGTGAGCGAGCGATTTGGCTGCTGCGTGAATTCCGTTTGCTTTGGAGCCGTCCTTCCCGAGTCGAGACCAAAATGCGCGACCCGGAGGCTAAAAATACCGTGAGCTTACTCACACTAACTCAGCTTGGAGGGAACACCGGGCTGCCCAAGCACATCATTGTGCGGCCCTTCCTCTTGGGTGTCGTTTTGCGCTTCCCTTCTTCATTTCTTCCTCCTTACAGCCCTGTGAGGTAGGCTAGATTCAAAGAGAGGGACCGGCTTTGGGTTGTCTAAGGAGCTTGAGGCAGAGTGGCAATTGACTACGGTTTAGTGCTTTGGTCGCGACGCCACACTGCTGCTCCTGCAAAACGGATGCTGCTGGACAGGATACACTGATGAGCTTTTGTCGTCAGAAAATGGAGGGCGGGGAGAGGTGGCTGGCAGGATGCTGTGTGGAGATGCGCTGGCTTAGGTGACCTGGAGGAAGAGCACCTCAGGGTGGACGGGATCCTTGGGGCTGGCTAGAGGCCCCAAGGGAAAGTGCTTGCTGGGCAAAATATTGGGGGCGCCCTCAAACATGGGAAGTGCTTTTATGGAGAGTCTGTTGGTGGGGGGGGGGCACCAGTTTCAGCAGGAGCCTTGGCGCAGGCGGTGTCAGGAAATAGGGAGGTAGCTTGGAAACATAAGGATAAACTGATGGACAGAGAGCATCTTTGTCACCAGGAGATGAGGAGGAGGTCCCTGCAGAAGTGGGTTGCCCGGAGTGAAGGAAATGGCTGGAGTGGGGTTGCTTCTGCTGCCTGGGGAGGGGTCACTATACCAAATTTAGCAGGAGAGAGGCATACCTGAACATAAAGGGCAGCTTTTGCGAGGTAAGGCCGGTGTTCCTGCTGTGTACTTGGGGGTGGGGAGGCAACCTTTCTAGATGCATTGTAAGAGGAAGGGAGATACAGGCAACTAACTGGTGGAAGTGTATACTACTGATTAAGGGCCTTTAAGAAGCATTTGTCTTGTGTTTTTGCTGGGCAGTGTGTAGCATTTGTGATAAAAAAAAGGGTTGCTGGTGTGTGTTTTTTGGGCACTGTGTGAACCCGGAGTGGAATTTCTGTGTATGCACCAAGGTGTATCATGCTGGCAGGACACTGATGACTTGAGGGGAAACTGCATGCCAGAAATGGTAAAGGCCACTTGAGAGCATGATGTAAGAATGTGGTAGCTCTGGACAGAATTCCATGTATATCCACAAGCATGTACATGATAGCTAGAGGGGCTAGCACAACAGTACATAGGCAAGAGGTGGCTAGATGAATCTTCCAAAAGGGCTTTTGGGGAGTCAGGGTGCCCCAGAGGCTGTTTTCAGAGAGATGGATGCTGAAAATGCATGGACACACATGGGCTCCTTGGAAGGGTACTTTGTGGTTATGCTACAAGGGTTGTCCCAGGCGGTCTTAGGAGCACGGGCTGTTGACCATTCACTGGTAGGTGTGACTGTGCTACACAGCAAGCATATCTGCGGAGCCAGATGTTCCTGGCAGATACTCTGCCATTGCTGTGTGGGCTCACAAAGGAACCAATGTGAAAAGAATAATGTGTTCCCAAAGTAGCTACCTCTGTGTACTTATATGCAGGAAATAAGGTTATTTCTTTCTCGCAACCATAGTAGAAATTTTAGCCTTTTGTATCTCTTAAGTTTCTGCCAGTCTTATGCCATTTGAGGAGCACAGATGGAATGCAAAACAGACTAAACAAAATTAATTCAACACAATTAAAGTTTTATGTTGGATGTGCCTTCACCCTCCACCCCAAGTGAGGGTCCTTTTAGCTTGAGGACATTTCCAAGTTGTTGTATTACTTTTTGAAATGATGCAATATGACCGTGGTGTGTGTGTGCAACAGCACGAGACGAACGAGGACTACAGATGATGATGCAAAGTGCAGGAGGCAACTCTATCTAGGGACAGGTATTTGAAAGTTGTAGTTCTAAATCCAGCTGTGCCCTTCATCATCCTCTGCAGCGTGTTGGGTTCCTACAACAGCAAACAAGTCTGTATAGAATGATTTCTCTGAAGACAGACAACTTGATGAGTTTGAATTTTTTATTTATTTCACTTATTCCTTGTGGTTATCCAAAGCAGCTTTCATAGGGTTGCCCCTATGTAAGCCGCCCTGAGCCCGTTCGCGGGGAGGGCGGGGTAAAAATGTAATAAATAAATAAATAAATAAATAAATAATTCTCCATTTTATCCTCACAACAACCCTTTGAGATAGCTTATGCTGGTAATTATGAGAAATACGGGTTGATGTATAATGAAAAAGATAAATAAGATATGAAGAAATATTTCTAGGTTAATTTTGTTTCTTGCAATGATGTTGTAAAATGTAATCCTGGGTTATGCATTTGTTTGGTTGTTTATTTGTTTTGTTTTGTCTTTAAAAATCAATAAAGAAATTATTTTAAAAAAGAGAGATAGCTTAGGTGACTAGCTCAAGGTCACCTAAAAAGCTTTCATGATAGAACTGGGATTTGAATCTGGGTCCCTCAGATCCTAGTCCAACACTCCAACACTGAAAAACAGGGCAGTCGCTTCTTCACACCATAGCTAGGTTTCTGTTTGCCTGTTTTTAATTGGATTTCAAAGAACTGGGCAGCAGGGCTGCCCCCAGTATGTTAGTGTAATGTAGTGGTTAAGAGTGTTAGGTTAGGATCTGGCCGATGCTGGGAAACCATAGACCTAACCTACCTCACAGGGTTGTTGTGAAGATAAAAAGGAGAGAAGAATGATGTAAGCTGCTTTGGCTCACCAGCAGGGAGAAAGGCGGAGAGTAAAGGAAGTAAAAAAAAACACACACTTGTAAGTCAAGTATAATTAATGGACACACTCTACCACTTAGTACATAATTTTGCTGGAGGAGAATCTTTGCTACTACATTTGACATTTTGTAACCTTGTGTGTGTGTGTTAAGTGCCAACAAGTCACTTCCAGATGACCTCCAGAATGTCTTATGGTTAACAGCCTTGCTAAGGTCTTGTAGACTGAGTCAACTGCAATCCTGGGCGTCTCAAAACCCAAGCATCTACAAGTCACTCAATAAAAATGAGAGGCAGAAGAAGAAAAAAAATCTCCACAAACTTATTTGCCCTTGAAAAGATAGTGAAGCAGATGGTAATGAAATAAAACAGTGTGTGTTCATCTAAGAAGCTTGGAATCTGTTTTAGTCTCCAAGTCAGTCCACAGAAGTGACTAGTCCATACGATACTTCCTGCTTTTCAGCCCTACCTGTGGCATAAAAAGTGTGCGCGTGTGTGGGGGGAGGGGGCACAAGTTGTTTGCCCGCGGATGATTCTTACATGCTGGTTGTGGCAATCAGATAACACAGGCTGATCCTGGGTGTATTTACCTGGAAGTAATTGCTTCTGAATTCAGTGGACCCATGGGAAGGCATGTGGAATTACAGCCTGGTGAGTTCGATTAGAGGCTGATACTGACTTGACTTGCCCCAGGCTAGCCAGTAGCCAAGGCACCAAACCTCCTTGTCCTGCATCCTCTTTTCAAAATGCTGTACCTGCTGTGCGATGCTGTCTGTGAAATGGAAAAACAAATTCTGGTTCCTGTCCTTCCGATGGCCACCTACCCCTTGACAACTGATTTATGTTCTTGTCGTAGCTGGAGGAAGTAAGAAATTTCCTTCCTCTTGGATACCATGACAGGGCTCTTATAAAGGAAGGATGACTGCCCTGCTTTGAAATTATTAAGCCAGTCTTTGTGCATGCTTACTCAGAAGGGCACCAAAGCCGAGTAGATTGATCAGGTTGGGTAGCCACGTTTGTCTGTAGCAGTAGAAAAGAGTCCAGTGGCACCTTAAAGACTAACAAAATTTGTCAGATCTGAAAAAGTGAGCAGTGACTGATGAAAGCTCATACCCTACCACAAATTTTGTTAGTCTTTAGGGTGCTACAGGACCCTTACTCTTTTCTAAAGCCAGGGCATTTGCTTTGCGTGCACCCCTTTATCTTCTCCTTATTCTGAATATTGTGCTTCTTATGGAAAACTTCATATGCTCTCTTGGTGAGAGGTAGTGCACCTTCTCTGTAAGTATACACAGTCTTCTCCACAGTGCCGCTTTAGAACTGGTACCAAATAATTGCCTGTAGATCTAGGAGAATTCTGCTCACTTTTAAAAACTGCATGTGACGTGGTGCTATATCCTTTTCTACCTTTCCATAAAGGAAAGACAGACCTTGAAAAGTTAATTAGCCCACATAAACATTTGGGATGCTAAAGAGGAACATGAACCAGTACTCTCCCAAAGTTTTCTGCCAAGCAGTGAGTGACCAGTTCAGTGGTGATTCACATCCATTACTTTTTTTTTTTTTTTGCACTGTCTTTAGAAGCTGATGAGGGAACCTGCTGGGTGATCACAGGGAGAGGCCCGTCTCACCATCCCATCAATCAAAGAAGCTCTTTTAATGGGTACAGGGGAGAGGGACTTTTCAGTGGCCCCACGATTATGGAACAACATACCCAGGAAGGTGCACCCGGCCCCCCTCACTTTCTGTCTTTAGGAGGCAGCTGAAGATGGTTTGATTTAGGACCACACTGTGATTTTAATTTTTATTTATGTATTTTAGCTGTGTTGTAAGCCACTTTGAACTCCGTAAGGAAGAAAGGTGGCTAATAAATGTTTTAAATAAAATAAATAGTATGGGAGGAGTCATGCTCCAGCTCCCTCTGGTTTTTACCATCTTTTCCTCCTGGGAACTGGTGGCTTAAGAAGAAACTGTGGCAAACTGTTACGAAGAAGAAGAAGAGATTGGATTTATACCCTGCCCTTCACTACCCAAAGGAGTCTCAGAGTGGCTTACAAACTCCTTTCCCTTCCCCTCCCCACAACAGACACCTTGTGAGTTAGGTGGGACTGAGAGAGCTCTGACAGGAACTGTTCATTTTCAAGAACAGCTGTGCCAGAACTATGGCTTGCCCAAGGTCATCCAGTAGGTGCAAGTGGAGGAGCGGGGAATCAGACCTGGTTCTCCCAGATTAGAGTCTGCGCATTTAACCACTAGACCAAACTGCTTGGGGCAATGCCAAAAGGGGTCATAACCAATGCTCCCTCTAAGCTGTGGAGTCTTGTGAGCAAAAATTGTATTTTGTGAGCCACTAGCTTTAGTTGTGAGTGAGCAATTTGGCTACTACATAAATTAGTTTGCTCTGGAGCCATCTTTCCTGAGCTAAGACAAAAATCTGTGAGCTGGAGGCTAAAAAACTGAGCTAGCTCACACTAACCCAGCTTAGAGGGAACACTGGTCATAACCTCATCCATCTTAATTAACTTATGAAGCACTTTTGACCAAACTCCAACACTTGTTCCAAGAGATGAAATGACTGGCCCAGTGACAACATTTCCTTTGGAACAAAAGCATTGAGTTCATTTGTGGAGTAAGGAAAGTCTTCGGGCTTCAAACTTTCCAAGTTCAGAATTTGAGATCTTGGAATTTAAAGTATAGATTCAACCAGGGCTGGCTCACCCACTTGAGCGTGCCAAAAGGTGCCCCCCCACAAAAAGCCCCCCACCTCTTCCCAGGCTTGCTTGGGCGCCCCGCAGAGGTTTAAACCTCTGCCCCTTCCTTGGCTTTCCTGGGGACCCCACAGCCGGCACTGGGTTTAAACCTCCGCCCCTTCCCGGCTTTCCTGGGTACCTCGCAGCCGTGGAGCCCCCAGGAAAGCTGGTGCTGGGAGGGAGGGAGCGGCGGTTTAAACCTCCGCCCCCTTCCCGGCTTTCCTGGGGGTCCTGCAGCCACAGAGCCCTCAGGAAAGGTGGCGCTGTGAGGGAGGGGTGGTGGCTAGATCCCTGCCCCCTTCCCTGGCTTTCCTGGGGGCCCCATAGCTGCGGAGCGCCCAGGAAAGCCAGCGCTCTGCTGCCGCCCCCGGTCTCCAGGCCCCACCGGGAAGTTGGTATCCCCGGTGGGGGCGCCCCAGGCTGTCCTGCCTAGGGCGCCCAGACACCTGGAGCCGGCCCTGGATTCAACCAGCTTTGGTGCCTCGTAATCTGCCTTGAGTCTTAACCAGAAAGGTGGACTAGAATTGAAGTAAATAAATAGTCTCCCAGTCCTTCTGCAGTATCTGGAATACACAACATTCCAGGTGCACAAAGTTTCCCACTACTACAAAACCAAAAGTAGGAATACCTTTTTAGGACCCAGCAGAGTATCAAAAATAGTGCCTAGACCTCTTCATCAGGCTAGATGATGAAAAGAAACAGGCAAGAGAAAAGACAGTGTCTAAAGTCAGTGGTAGCAAAGAGCCTGGTCCCTTTCCTGGAGTGCACAGTTTGTTGCATAAATGTGTGAGTTTGGAAAAGAAAAAGCAAGCCCCTGTATCTGCTCAGAGGAAGTTCGCCCTGGACTTTCCCCTCACTGCTGTGAGCACCCTTTAGCAGTCAAAGGTAACCAAGGTGTTTCTAGCGAACGAAGCGAGGGCTTATCCAGCTGTGTTCCATAGAAGAAAATGTTTTGTTTCCAAGGTGTGCCTTTCCCCATACCTCTCCTTCCTCTTTAATGAAAACTGCACACAGGATCTGGAACTTGAGTCCAGTCCCTTCAACCATTGTCTTGTGCCCTGTCCTTCCAAAGGATATGACACTGAAAGACTTAGGTTAGATAAACTGAAATTTTCTCTCTAGTATACTCACACCTACAGTTTTAGCTGGAAGGGCAATCGATATAACTTCTCATTTAAGGCATTTGGCCACCTTATAAAAACAGTTCATAATCTTGTGTGCTCCTCACTGACCTTACAACCTTACCTTGGTCACCAGCATCTCTTTGTGCCATCCGAGTCTTTGATGTGGCAGTGGTTGCCGAGGGTGGTGGTGGTTAGCCTTCTCTTATTAAACTGATCCTTGAAAATAATTGGACATTCTGTATTCAACATACTTTTGCATCCAAGTTTTGGAAGCTACTGGAAAACCTTAGGAACATGAGATTATAAGAAGAGTCCTGTTGGATCAGTGGTCCTGTTTCACACAGTGGCCATCCAGTTCCCTTGGAGGGCCAACTACAGAGCATAGAGGCCGAGGCCCTCCCCTGCTAATACCTCCTGGCACTGGTATTTAGAGCTTTACTGCCACTGAACATGGAGGTTTCCTTTAGTCACCTTCTCTTCCTTAAATTGTGGCAATGATAAATAGTAGAATGCAGAGAAATGGTCTTGCCTGGTATCACAGCCATAGAATACACCAATGCTCCCTCTAAGCTGGGGAGTCTTGTGAGCAAAAATTCTACTTTGTGAGCTACTGGCATTAAAGTTCTGAGTGAACGATTTGGCTACTGCATAAATTAGTTTGTTCTGGAGCCATCCTTCCTGAGCTGAGACAAAAAAACTCAGCTTAGAGGGAAAACTGGAATACACTGCTACCCACTGTGCTTGACACTTCAGAATAACTTGATTAAAGAGGAAGAAGTCCTTGTCCCAAGAAGCTTGCAAAGGCAGTAGCTGGAACAAGGACAAAAGCGGAAAGGATTGCTGAGGACCAGAGAAGCGATCTGAACAGAATTTGTATTTTATGTACTGGCTTCATTTATACCCCAGCTTTCTCCCCAATAGGGACTCAAAGCAACTTATATAATTCTCCTGTCCTTCAGTTTATTCTTATTACAACCCTGCAAGGTAAGTTAGGCCAAGAGAGTGTGACTGGCCCAAGGTCACCCAGCAAGCCTCCATTTACTAATTCTAAGTTATTTCCACCTTGTCTGACAGCAAAAAAAGAAACACAAAAACCTTCATGAGGTGGTACACAGGTTATGCACATATTAAAAGGCACAACAATTTATTTAAAAAGTCAAATAACCAAGCCGTGAAAAACAGAGCGACCACCCTAAGAATGATAAAATACAGTTTATAAACTTCAGCAGCTGACAAAAATCACTTCATAGCAGACTTTTAAAACTTAAAACTGTAGACTGTTTAAAACTTAGGCACTTAGTATGTAAGGCCTCGTTTGGGGCTCCATAAAGTAGTTGAAGAAAAACTTCTGACCCCCTCCCACATTGTGAAGAATGTGTATTTCAAAGGATGCGCACTCCAATCCTAGGCATGTTTACCTGGAAGATGCCCTGTGCTCAGTAAGGCTTAGTCTCAGAAATATATGCAGAGAAATGCAGCCTCAAAGTTAAAATCTTCCAAGTTTTGTAAACATATAGCCGGATTTCAATCTGCAGATTGTGTGTGTCTGTGTCTCTGCCCTAACAGTTAATGTGCAGCCTCCCAAAATCTAACATCCTTTTCTATTTTACTATTTATTTTTTTCAATTATGCTGCCTTTCCCCCAAGGTGTCAAGCATAAAACCCTCAAACAACAATTTGTTAGCTATCTGAAGAATCAAAACAAATACTCTGAGATGTTGCGCTCACTGCTACTGTTTTCATTTTTTTGAGCATCACACCAAACATCCCTAAATCAATATATATATTTTAAAATGCAACCCTCTTTCTCTCCTTTCCCACGCGTAATTTGTTGAATTGCTGTCTCATAAAATACAAAGATTCTTAGATGATGGGGCGGGGGGTGCCCCGCTTTGCAGGGATGGCAGCATGAAGCACTGAGCTGCGGAATAAGAGTATGTAAAATCTAGATCAGACAAGATGCCACAGGAAAAGGAGAGGAAGGGAGGGGTGAGGGAAAAACAGGATCAGCCAATTAATTGTGTAAGATCTGATCTCTGTCAACAACTTCTCGAAGGCTCCAATTATTTAAATGATTGGCTGCTCGGCTTCTCTGAAGCAACGCTTCTGAAAAAGTGGGGTGCTGGCAGTTTGGGTGAAGGCATTTGCACTTGCCACGGAGGCACGGCTTCTCAAGATGGCTGTCTAGATCTCAGCCAAGTAGGCAGGAGGCCAACATCTCGCCTTTCTCCTTTGGCCAGTGCAGTTGGGTGAGTCTCCCGTGTGCTCTTTCTCCAATCCTCTAGGCAGCCCTTGGTGGTGGCTTTCTAAGTCTCACTAGATGGTGCTGGTGATGACCTACAGCCTTCCCCCCAGCCTGGAAGCCGCAAAAGGAACTAGGAATGCTTGCTTGAGTCCCAAGCCAGATCTGCAAGAGCTACCGTTCAGCTCGGGCATTCTCCTTTAAGTATTCTTGATATTTCTTATAATTTGTTCTCCCCCTTCCCATAGACTGTGCTCTGCAGTACCATTTGCCTGTTCAACAAAGGGATTCAGTGCAACTGCAGTTTATTTATTTAGATATTTATACCCCACTTTTCTCCCCAAAAGGGGAGCTGCGGTGGCTCAAGTGGTTAAGACGCTGAACTGCAGGCTGTGGAAGGTCAGTAGTTCAGCAGTTCGAGACCTGGGGTGCCGCATGATGGGGTGAGCTCCCGTCTCTAGTTCCAGCTCCTGCCAACCTAGCAGTTCGAAAGCAAGAAATTGCAAGTAGATAAATAGGTACCACTTCGGTGGGAAGGTAACAGCGTTCTGTGCGCCTCGGCGTTCAGTCATGCCGGCCACATGACCACGGAAACGTCTTCGGACAGCGCTGGCTCTTCGGCTTTGAAACGGAGATGAGCACCGCAACCCTAGAGTCGGATCCGACTGGCTTTCGAGCAAGGGAACCTTTACCTTTACCTTTCTCCCCAAAGTGGCTTACGTCATTCTCCTCTTCTCTGTTTTACCGTCACAACTACCCCTCCCCCCCCCCGTGAGGTAGGTTAGGCCGAAAGTGTGTGACTGGCCCAAGGCCACCCATCGGATTTCCGCAGCAGAGCCTAGCCTAGTGTTCTGTCCACTACACCTTGCGGGAAATTTTACCTGCTGCATGTATGAACCACAGAAGTGTCTCCCATCCAGATTCTTTATAAGCATGTAGGCTGTGTCTAGCCTAAGTGAATGGGCTGAAAAATCACTGCTAGAGGCTGTCAGTGTTTGGGATGACCTACCTGCACCTGGAAAGTCTTAAAAATATGAGAACTGACATCTGGTAACTTTACAGGAATGAGTTCCTCTCAAGCAATATGACTCTTACGTTGGGCTCCTGTCAGCTTATTTGTTCCCATTTTAGAGATGGAAATGGGGTTGAAAGACAAGCTGTCCTGTCCCTAAAGCCACCAAGCAAAAAAGGTTTGAGAGGCTTATTTTTAAGAACAAGCTGAGCTGAAATCCCAGCCTTCAGCTCCTAGTTCCTCTGGATTATGTTGACCTTCCAGCCCAATCTAAAGCCAGTTTACCACATTCCTTTTGGGAATACTCCAGATTGCATCATCACAGGTTTAGGGCCAGCAAAACAAGGCACTTTCCCTCCCTGTGCTTCTCACTGTACAGACCCAAGTCTTTCAAGTGACACCGGCTCACTCCCCCCCCCCCAACTTGTCAGCATCCATTCAAACTGGTTATGCTTTTGGCCTGTATTGCAATTCAGCAAGTACCCCTCCTTCACTTGACAAAGGTGTAACTTTGCTAACAAATATGGTCGTCCTTTCAATTTACTGAATTCTTTAAGGTTAAGTTGGCACCCCAGTCAGAACTTCCCTGAAGTCAAGAAGGCCACCACAGCTTTGCTTTTAAAAATGTTTGTAGTGCTGTAATTTGCTTGCCGCTTAGGCCTGCAAAGATTGGGGTGAGCCCCACCAGCAGAGCACACTTCCCCCAAATTAGCCACTTTCTACAACTGCAGGTATCTCCAAACATTAGGAAGCTGGTTTCTTTCATCTTAGCAACCCTGCTTTTAAAAACCACCATTTACCTTCCTTCTATGTTTGTTTTAATTTCCTTAAAAAAAAAAAAAAAAAGTAACCGTTGGCCATCTGTAGGGTTCCAGGAAAAAAGCCATATATCTCTTTGTGAATGGTTCAATCAACATGATTCATTCACATGAACAGGAGTGCTATCTAATCTTGTATAAAGTTATAAAAATCCATTACATTTTTAAATGAAATTTGAATCTTATTGTGAAACAGTTCGGTTTTGTATTTAGTGCAAGCATCAAGTTTGTCAATGGCTTAAATATCTTTTTTGGTTGATTTTGAATAAATTCCTTTAAAAAATACTTGAGAGTAGTTGGCCAGTCAATTGACCAGATGTTTTTTTGAGCAGTCAAATGGACAGTCTCAAGTTTCCACACTCTGTTGAGCTATTTTGGTTGCTCCTAATAAAAAGGGTGTTGCCTGGCTTTTGCTTTCTACCTACATGACTGGCTGTCACCTCAGCCCTAGCGGAGGGCTCTTGTGTTCCTTGGGAAAGTCAAGCCGCCATGTTGGAAGCACTGACTGTTCCAAGCCACCATGTTGGAAGCACTGACAATTCTCTGTTCCTCACAGGGTTCTTTGCAGCATGGGGGTGGGGGGGCAGGGAGCATGGATGGATTAAGACTCCCTGGCACAGCCTGTACTGTACCTCACTGGCACAGGGAGCATCACAGAAGCACAATCATTGCCCAGACAGTAGACCCCATCCCCAGGTCTTCACAAAAAAGGCAGGATGCCAGGCATTAGGATTTTTAAAGCTATGCTGTGATTTCAAAGTTCCTTGCCTTGTTTGAGAAACTGTGTGTCACACATTCTTTTACCCTATGCTTTAGTGCTGTCTTGCTTTTTGTGAGTTCAGATTCTATCATCCTGAGGAAGAATGTTTCTGCAGGGAGCGTGTGATGCTATTTTGTAAGTTACTGATTGGATGGAATTGGCCGGATTTCTCACATCACCCACTAAACTTGCAAACAGTCACTTGGTCTGGTCTCCTGGGGTGAACAGGGGTTTCCTCCAGGCCCGGGGTATGGAGCTTTACTAAAATCAGTTCTCTTTTCCTCTTCCCTAAGCCTCAAAATGGCTATAATGGAGAGTAGCATAAAACAAGCTCATTTGCAATTTTTTTTCATGGCCATTAACTTTTGTATATGTTACTTGCAAGGCTAATCCATGCAAAATTATCCATAGGCCACAGCACGGGGGGGGGGGCTGGGGGGGGAGACAAGGCCAGTACAAATGCTGCAGAAAAACAAGGTAGAAAACAGTTTTCTCACTTCTCTCTAGTCCTCCACCTCGCTTCCGCCATCGGTTGCATAGCTTATGGACCACTTGGTCACCACCCCAAGCCAGAACATACATGTGCAGCCTTGGAAACGCATATTTGCCAAAGTGCTGTACAAGCCAGCCTGCCCACACTTATCTTAGTCATTTTATTTACCATATTTTGATCTTTCTTTCCAGCCAAAAGAACCACTCTCGAAGCAAATAACATTCAAAACAATATGGGCATGTGAATAAGTGTACTTGCCAATAAGTTTCATCTAGTAGCAACTGCCTAACATAGATACGCCTTTGACATGCCCAGCACCCCATCTTCTCTCATAAAACAAGGAGGTACCAGGATACCAGGTATCAGGTGCCTTACAAGACCTCAAAAAAGGGAAAGGTTGAAAGGACGCTTTGTTAAAGGAAAGGTTAAATCACTGCCTGGTTTCCCGACCCACTCACACAGAAGCAATACTTTATTTGTTACAAGCAATCGGTACTGTCCATGAAGGACTAAATTTATAGTCTGCATTTCTCACCAAGAGGGCACGTAGATGACGAAATCGAAAAGCAACAACATAGTCTACAATAAAAACAGTACAACACACAAAAACGATGCAGTAAAGCTGGAAAAATGGGAAAAGAACACAACAGAACATCGTAATATGGACAGTAGTCAGTGCATTGAAACTACCTCTGTTTTTTCACACTAAAACTGCAACCCCATTTCCCTTTTATGAAAATTAGATTTTTGTCACTCTCGGCTGCATCTCAAACTCAGTAGTTTATTTACTTTTTTATAATAAAACCATTAGAAACTTAGCTGTACTTTGGGTTCTGCTTCCTGGTCACACCACAGTGTGGCAGAATCTTGGGGAATTGGCTTTTCACAGAGATTAATTACCAGCATTTCTAACCAACTTTTCTGGGGGGAAAGTAGCATGGACTTTGCATGTCAGGTGTACCCAAACATCTGGCCCAAATCACTTTATCTTCTTTTTGTGAGGTTGAAAGAAATCCATTATCTCTACTAAACTTTGTTTAAGTCTGAAGGTTGGAACTTGAAACCTGCTGGGTTAAAGTTTGAAATACTCAGCTGTTCTGAATGGTACCGCAACACACACTTTTTCTATGGCTGTTCCTCAAATCAAAGCCTATTCCCTGATTCCCATCTTTTCTATCTGTCCTGTATTTTAATCAGAATTGGGATGCTGAAATATTCCCATGGTGTGCTCTGGAATAGTTGGTCTGTGTGGATGGCTCTCAGTTTGGACCAGTATATTTTCAACAAGTTTATTATGGTGAAGAAAGGAGGCCGATTGCTGTCAGAGGGTCCCCAATGTGATGCCGGCGGGTGCCATAGTGCCCAGCAGCTCCTTTCTGGGTGCCCACTGTTTTTAGAAAGTGAATAGGGTAAGGACTTCTGATTTGACACTGAAGATTTGATTGGGTGTGCAGATTAGTAGCAGCTGCCACCAGACTGTTGGTTTTATTGCCTCTTTCCCAGTGGTTTTTTTTTTTTTTAAATTACCCTTTTTCAGAGAGCCAGTTTGTAGTGTAGTGGTTAGGAGGAGCACAAACTCTAATCTGGGAGAACTGGGTTTGATTCCCCACTCCTCCACATGCAGCTGCTGGTGTGACCTTGGGTCAGTCACAAGTTCTCTCAAGGGCAGTCCTCAAAAGAGCTCTCTCAGCCCCACCTACCTCAGAGGGTGTCTGTTGTGGGGAGGGGAAGGGAAAGGAGGTTGTAAGCTGCTCTGAGACTCCCTTAGGTAGTGAAGGGCGGGCTATAAATCCAGTCTTTTTCTTCGTCGCCTTTTCTTCCTGTGCAGTTTACCTGCCACTCTGAGACTCCTTCAGGTAGTGAAGGACGGGGTATAAATCCAATCTCCTCTCCTCTCCCACACTTGGGCTTCCTTTGTGTCGTTGGCTTCACCTCCTGCAGTAGCCGTTGTATGGTTGCACCCACCGCCCTGCATCAGAATTCTAAATGCGCCCACAGGGTCAGAAAAGTTGGGGTCCCCCGCTCTGTGTGTAGCTGTCCCCCCTCTACAGTTCTGAATCAGCAGAAGCTACTCTCTGGCCGCAGTCACACCCACTAAATAATCAACTTTCAAGGCACTTTCAAACTAGATTTTGCCAGTTCACACAGTAAAGTCCAGTTGGAAAGTGCATCGAAAGCGGATTTTTTAGTGTGTGTGATCACAGGCACGATGGGTGTGGTTTTTACCTATTTGTAAACACTGAGCTGCAGAAGGTCCCAGGTTCAATCCCCGGGCTAAGCTGCGCATAGCACATCCGGCCATTCAGTAGAGGTTGAAAGTCCAAAGGATGATAGTCCATGGCGGGGAAGCAGGGCGGAGCCTGGTTCCCCCAACGTTGCAGCCCGTGGCAATCGGCCAGTCTTCCTCACCGCTCACAGCCTTCAGGCGTGGGTCCTGGACGTCACAGCTGTCTTCTCCGGGCACAGGGGTCCTCCTGGGGTGGTCGCGGCTCCTCCGGTCGTCGCAGCTCTCTCTGGGCTTGTCCGCTACCATGGGCCACCTATGGCCCCCTCCCGGTTGGAGGGAGATAAGGTGGCCGGGGCCCTCTCCTCCAGAGGGAGGAGAGGGCAAGTCCTGGGCTCACCCCCTGTGGATAGCGGGGTGAACCCGGCATCGGTGGCCCCCTTCCTCTGGGGCAGGAGGGCAGGCCGGACGGGTGGCCCCCTTCCTCTGGGGCAGGAGGGCAGGCCGGACGGGTGGCCCCTCTCCTCTGGGGTAGGAGGGCAGGCCGGGTGGGTGGTCCCCCTCCTCTGGGGTAGGAGGGCAGGCCGAGTGGGTGGTCCCCCTCCTCTGGGGTAGGAGGGCAGGCCGAGTGGGTGGCCCCTCTCCTCTGGGGTAGGAGGGCAGGCCGGGCGGGTGGCCCCTCTCCTCTGGGACTAGGAGAGCAGACCGGTAGTGGAGCTGCAGTGGCTCAAGTGGTTAAGACACTGAACTGCAGGCTGTGGAAGGTCAGTAGTTCAGCAGTTCGAGACCCGGGTGCCGCATGACAGGGTGAGCTCCTGTCTCTAGTTCCAGCTCCTGCCAACCTAGCAGTTCGAAAGCTAGAAATTGCAAGTAGATAAATAGGTACCACTTCGGTGGGAAGGTAACAGTGTTCCGTGCACCTTGGTGTTTAGTCATGCCGGCCACATGACCACGGAAACATCTTCGGACAGTGCTGGCTCTTCGGCTTTGAAACGGAGATGAGCACCGCAACCCTAGAGTCGGATTCGACTGGCTTTCGAGCAAGGGAACCTTTACCTTTACCTAAACACTGATATTCAGGGAAGCAGGAGTTGCTATTTCTGTCCTTGCTAACCCTAATCCATAACCTGAAGAGAAAATGGTTGCATATTCTTGATTAGCATCCCATTAGTGAACTCTGGAGCCAGCCTCCGCCTTCAAAGGTTCTGTGATAATGCACGCTCACGGATTGTGGCAGCCATGCCTCAGCCATTAGAGAATTAGTGTAAAATTTATTGGAAACTCTGTCGATCCATCTGTAGAAGGTTCATGGTGTGTGTGTACATTCCCCTTTCCCCGGCCTCTGTTAACATTGGCCACAACCAGTGATTCAAAACTTCCCAGTTACAGTCTTGTCAGTGACCAGTCCCTGTTGCTGCCTGTTATAGTTTTACCCAGCCCTTCCTCCAATTAGCGCAGGGCAGGCTATGTGGGACTCAAACCCACCCACCCCCGTTTTATTCTCACAACAACCCTGCAGGACAGGTGAGGTGGGCTAGCCCAAGGCATTCCCATGTGCTTCCTGGGAGCTCTGAGCCTGGTACTTTCATAGCAAAAGGGGCGAGCAGAGGCCCGGATGTTGGGGGATCCACACTGGAACTACTGCAAGCGGAATCTTGCCAAGTCCCCCCCCCAAGAGAGTGTCACTCAAAGCTTCGCCAAGGTCTAGGACAGAGAGTGGTTTCTCTCTCAGCTTCCTGTTTCACTGAAGATTGAACTGGGGGCCTTCTCCGTGTCAAGCTTGTGCTCCCCCAGTGATTGATGGGCACCCTTTGTACAGTGCTTCTGCGATCCTTTTCCAGTGAAGCCAGCTCTGCCCTGCTGCAGTTCCCTGCCTGCTCAAGGAGCGAGTGACAGCAATTCACTTACAACAGACACGCTTTGGCAATGATTTGCTCAGCGCTTACAACTACTCTCTAGGGTAGGTCACACTGCTAGCTGGCAGGGCGCAGTGGTTAGTGTGTCAGGGCTGAATCCCTCCTCTGGCATGAAAGCTGGCTGGGTGACTTTGAGCCAGCCCCACCCTCTCAGCCCAGCCTACCTCGCAAGGCTGTTGTGAGGAGAACCGTGTCAGCTACTATGGGTCACTACTGGGGAGGGAAGGTGAGGAATAAATGCATCAGCTATTCAAAACTGGACATTTACTTCCTTTTCACACTAACTCTGTAATCACACAGGCAAAAGTCGAAGGATGAAATAGACAATGCCTGTGGGAGGTGGGAACTACAGCTGCCACTGCCCCTCAAGAGCTGCTCAGCCCCCAGACCCAGGGGAACAAGCGCACGGAGAAACCCCCCTTTCTGCAGCACCAACGACCTCGATCAGAACTTGCTCCCTTTGCACTCAAGGCCCAGGGGACAGAGTTAAATGAAAACTTTGACAGATCCTCTGTTATCCATGCAAGTGAGAGCTAGAGGCCTTTGCCAGTCTTGATTAAACTGCGTGCAAAGGGGGAGGCCTTTGCTAAGCCCTCCATCTCTGCTTGAGGAAGGAGTTAGTCTTTGGCCCATCTCTTGCTTTCGTACCAGGGTGGGAGGGGTACGAGAGTTAATACTGGCTAGTCTCCTCAGGCCTTGCTCAAATCCATCTGAACATAAAAAGTTTCCCAATCTGTTCCCTGATAGCCTAACTCACAACGTGGCAAGTTAGCCGTTCCCCACTGGGCCCACCCTGCTCCTGTCATCCCCGAGCATCAAGCCACCAGGGAGTGCAATTAACACAGCGCAGCTGATGCCTTCCGTCTCAAAACACTGTGTCACCTTAAGGGCACACCCAGGGACACGCAACACCTTGGAATGCTGACAGCCATCTTGCTTCGTGTGACTGAGTGGATCACATTTTTGGTTAGATTTTCCCTTCGGTTTAAATACGGGCAGTCGTGTTTGTTGATTTGTCAATGTCACTCTAAAGCGACAATGCTAGAATCCATTTATTTACTTACTGTACACAGTCCACCTTTCTCACTGAAACTCAAGAGTTGATTTGACCGTGTAAGTCAGTATAATTTTTATAAGAAAAATTGGAGTTGGGAGCGGAGGGGATGGAAAAAAGGAGGAAAGTCGCTAATAACTTTTTAAGTTTGGAAAGCACTGATAGCTCTTTAGAATGGTAGCTACGGCATGGTTGAGATCAGCAAATCCCAGTCAGACGGATCAAACTGTTTAAAACCTTAAAGTCTCCCGGTGTGCCCAAACTACGTAGCCACAGAGGAAGCTGCCTGCTGCATCTCTGAGTGAGTCACTATTCTGGTCCTACATCTCCTTCAAATCGGGGTCTGCTCCCCATCCCTCATAGTCTTTGAACACTCCATCACTCTCAATGTGGAGACCTAGCAAAAACTTCAAAATGCCACTGAACCTCTGCATCAGGGCCTGGCTCATTCTAGTAAGAAAACCCCCGTGGAATAGTGACTTGTGCAGAAGCACAAGGGCTGGGGACTTCTCTGAGAGCAGATTGCTCTCACCCCTGCACACCTCAAACTTTTTCAGGAGAACATTAAAAGAAGCAACGGCTTGATGTCCCTCCAGAGCTGCTGCATGCCAGGTCAGACCCCCGGTCCAGCTACCCCAGTGCAGTCTCTTCCGCTCTTTGGGCAGACAAGGGTCTTTCCCAGACCCAACAGCCTTCACCTGCAGATACCAGGAGTTGAACCTGGGATGTACTGCAGAGCTGGGGCCTCCAACCAGGTCCATCTTGAACCCCTACTCAGAACTTAATATTGGTTTGGTGTTTTTCTTTTTTTAAACTCCTCTGCCAGCGGCTCCCTTACCTTTTCATTTTTTTTTTCAACATGGGAAAGGAATAAGGTTTACGATGTGGTCAGTTTTGCTGGAGCAGACCTGTTTCCCATGGGGCCCGGCCAAATGCTTCTGGGGAATCCACAAGACATGCATGAAGGCAGCAATGTGCCCCAATAGCCATTCTGCCTCTCTCCGTAAATAATTATAAAGTATTCACCTGGATGTAGACACAGACATACGGCACACACACACACACACACCATTAGAGTTCTGTTTAAGAAAATCTCACCCACTTCCTTTGGGGGAGGCAAACAATGTCGTCCACCTTATCCTTACAACAACCCTGTGAGGTAGACTGGAGAAAAGACAAAGAGCAACCGGTTTTATGAGCTTCGTGGAGTTGGGATGTGAGCATGGGCCTCCCAAATCCCTGTCCAGTCTTCTAATAGCTACACCGCACGGTTTCTCACAGCAGCACTGAACAAATGCCCGTTGTCTCTTAGAGCCGACCCCCAGAGAGCAACTGGGTCAGTCCTAAAATAGAGCAGCTAAAACTCTTCTGTGTATTCATGCTTTCCTCCCCCCCTCCCCCCACCATGCAGCCCAGAAACAAAAATCCCCAGCATGCAAGACACTAGCATGCTAGGCAGAAGACAAGACAGAATCCCTCCCCCCCTTGCAGGGATAGTTTTTCCACGACTTGTCCAGCTACAGTCCAGGGGGGAGTTTCCTGCTTGGTTTTGCCGGGCCAAGGCCAAGCACGAGGCCTTCATCAAGAAGGGATGGCCCCTGGACCTGCTTCCTGCCCCCTTTTAGAAGAAGAGATTGGATTTATACCCTGCCCTTCACTACCCAAGGGAGTCTCAGAGCAGCTCACAAACTCCTTTCCCTTCCCCTCCCCTCAACAGACACCCTGTGAGGTAGGTGGGGCTGAGAGAGCTCTGACAGAAACTGCTCTTTTTCAAGAACAGCTGTGCCAGAACTATGGCTTGCCCAAGGTCAGGTGCAAGGGGAGGAGTGGGGAATCAAACCCGGTTCTCCCAGATTACAGTCTGTGCACTTAACCACTACACCAAGCTTTTGCCCAGATGTGTCACTTCTAACTCAGGAACTGCCTGACTTTTAGCATTAGCACAGACACCCCACAGAGGCAGATTCACAGGTTACGGACCTCTCTCACCCCCAGGAAGCTGACTCCTTTCAAGAAGTTTATTTATATCACCCCCTTTCTCCCTAGTGAAGACCCAAAGCATTTTGCATTGTTCTCTTGTCCATTTTATCCTTGCAACGGCCCTGTGAGGTAGGTTAGGCTGAGAGTGTGTGCCTGGCCCAAGGTCATCAAGCTAGTTTCCATAGCACGAGTGGGGATTCAAACCTGGGTCTCCCAGATACTAACCACTACCAACGCTGGCTCCTAACCAAAGGGAACAGGGGAGGACCATCAAGCTCAGCTGTAAACTGTGAAGAGTTCTATAATTTTGAAAGCACCTTCCCACCTTTCTTTTCTCCCACCCACACAATTAACAGTGGCTAATGAGTTTAACCCAAATAAATTTTAAAGAAACCAAACAGAACATGGGGGGGGGGGATCTGAGAGCAGCACCACAATCCTTGGCCGTTTGTTCCACCTGGCCGAGTCCAAACGCAGGATTAGGAAAATAATTTTTTATTAAGAAAATTCTTACTACAAAGTATCATAGCTAACTTCAAAAACAAACATATAAACAATACTCGAACAATATTAACTACTGTTAACGTTAAACATACAACCAAATTTTTAAACACTTCTACAAATTAGAATAAAAGTCTCTACAAGTTATGATAGATACATTAGTTTCAACAATACATCCTATAAGACAAATTTCACAATGATAACTACTACCAATGCACGATTAGGGCAGAGGGTTGTCTCACCTGCTGAAATCTGGGGGCTGCTTTGTTTCCACCCCCCCGAAAGGCAAGGGGGATTATATCTGAGTAAACGTCACTGGTTAAAAAAAGAAAAAGAGCAATAATAATTCTAAGCCGTAGACTTACTCTTATGAAATCCTCTCTGAGCCAGGCCCCACGCATCTACCCTCTGCCTCCAGGGCAACCTTGCTTCCATTTTACTTGGGAGTCTGCTGTCATTCCTGCCTAGATGACTCACCAGGGCAAACCAGTCCCTCTGGACTCAAGGCGTTTCACTGGACTTCTCTCAGAGAAATACCGCGCCCGGAGGGACCACAAGGGTCATCTAGTCCACCCTGCCGGCACAATTCATGAAATTCACAGCTACACCTCCACTTCTCCCGGCGACCTCCGCTGCCTGCCCATTTCTTCCAAGATCCCCCTGGGCCAACCCGGCCTGGAGGAAAATTCCTCCCGACTCCAAAGTGGTGAAAGAAAGGCCCGGTTTCTTACTTCGGAGTAAGACCCACCGAACTCAGCAGTGAGTTTTACCCCGCATCGAAGCGAATTCGGGAGCCCGGGAATCAAGGATGCGCAGGCTAGAACTTGTGAATCGCCGCCGGAGGCACACGGCCAAACTTAGGGCCCGAGCCTCTCCGACGGTCACCACCCTAACAGTCCGAGCCTCTCTCCCCCGATCCCGTGCAAGCGAAGGACGCTACCCAGCCCCTTCCAATGACGCTCACTTTCCAAGAAAGCCGACTTCGTTGGGTTGGAACTAGGATAACGCGCGCGGTATCCTAGAGTTTACTGTCTCCCCCCGACCGCAATGCCCGTGCCTGCTCGGCGCTCCACCTTGCAGAACCAGCGCCGGGTGGGGAGCAACGCCCTGCGCGGCCAAGGCAAGGTTGAGCTACCCTTCCACCCGAGGCCCTGCCAAGACCGGATGTAGCCGCCGCCGCCTTCCCCAGCCTACACCCCGACACGTGCAGGGGGATCCCCCCCACCGGCTATCCTAGCCACAAAATGCCCAATTTGGCATGTGATCTGCCGTACCCGCCTCTCCGCATTGTCCCGGAAAATGGGTCTCTCTTTCCTTCGCCGCTGCATTCTCAAAATACCCTTCCCCCCCCACTATTTCCAAGCGGCTCTTCCTTTGACACGCTTCCTCCCCCCGGGCCCCGTGCTGACTTGACCTGGCCGGCCCGGCTCCATCTCCAGCTGCTCCCATTTTTGTGCAAAGTGAGGGGACGAGGGAGGGGGAGGGTTTTTTCTTTAAAAAAAAATTCGCAACCTGATTAAGAGCCTGGGGGGAGGGTCCAAGCGAAGGGGGCCGGCCTTGTGCGCGCATGCTCCTCCGGGCGCCTCCATGTGTGCTCGAAGCGCATTATTGGGTATCCGGGGGCTCGGCGAGGAGGAGGAGGAAGGAGACTCTCGCCGGCTGCTTTAAAAGCGAAGGCTCCTCTTTCTCTCCCCCCTTCCCTCGGTGGAAGGAGCAAGGCGGCTCTGGGAAGGGAAGGGGGTCTAGCTCTGTTCTCCTCCTCTCTTTTAATTCGGATTGTGTCCGTAGATTTGTAAGTAAATCTCTTCCGAAAAGTTGTGGGGCTTGGGGGGGGGGGGGGGGTTTGCAGGGAAGGACGTGCTTCTGGCCTCGGCCTCTGGGGGCTCCCGGACGGAGTTCTTCCCTGGGAGGGGAAACGGCCTGCTTTACCAACCCCCAAATTGGATTGGGGCTTAATCTGCCCCACCCCCAGTTTCTAAGGAAGAAGTGGGGGGAGGGTTTTAAATATATATATAGATAGATAGACACATCTCTTTGGGTGAACTGTTTTTTCAGGTCGGCGGGGGCGCGCGCTTAAAGAGGGTGCTGTAGGGAAAAAATTAGCCTGGATGAGTGGTTTTTTCCGGGGGGGGCAAGCTCACAACTTGACCCCGAGCTTAATGGAGGCTGCCGGAGGAGACGCCGGAGCGACGTTTGGACGGAGACGGGGTGGGGGGGGAAGCCACGTTCCTCCTTCCCCTTTTGCAATGTTTCTTCTCCTTCCAAAGAACTTTTCCTGTTCTCCCCCCCGCCTTCAGTCGGCGGTTCCGGCGCCTCCGAGCATCCGAGCCGGCCTTCGGACTTCATGTTTCCCCTCCTCTTTTCTTTTTGCAAAGTTGAACCCCCCCCCCCTCCGGCCCGGCCTCGTTGGTGGCGTCGTCGTCGCGCACCCCCCCCCCTTCCTTCCCCAGCCGTCCGCGAGCGCTTCCTCCGCCTCCTTCCACCATCACGCCCTCCCTCCCTCCCTCCCTGTTTGGAAAGAAGAGATTCAAACCGAGGAGTTCGGGCGCAGGGCGAAAGTGGGGGACGGGCAGGGCCCGAGAGGCGCTTTCGGAGAGGAGGGGAGCCCACCTGTTGGACGGAACTTTCTTTTTCTTTCTTGGCAAGTCGCGGTGCAGTTGGCGGAGCCCCGTCTTCGGCTTCTCGCATCTTAAGCGGAGACCTTAACTTGCTCCCCTCCTGGAGGAGGAGGGTTGCCTGTTGGGGGATGGGAGCGGGGTCGGGTTGCCAGGTCCCGGCTGGCCAGTTCCTGGAGGCTTGGGAGCGGAGCCTGGAGAGGACGCCAGAGAGTCCACTCTCCAAAGCATCCCTTTTCTCCAGGGGAGCTGGATTCTCCGGTGGGGCCTGCCGATGAGGTGTAATTCTGGGGTATCCCCACGTCTCACCAGGAGACCGGCATCCCTGCGGAGGAGCTTAATTAATCTGGTTGCCACAGACGGGGGTGGCCAACGACCTGGAGAAGAAAAAGTCTTGCTGTCTAAACAGAAGCTTAACGGGATGATATTTAGCAGGTGATGTTACTTGCCTCTGTGCATTGAAAAGCATCATCCTCCCATTTCCACGCAGCAAGGGGGCATTACCCCCCCCCCTTGAAAACCTTGACATTGAATGTTGGAATAAAAGCCCCCACAAACAGAATGGGTCAGCACTTGTGGAGGGGGAGGGTATTGTTGAAGATTCCTCCTCTGGCCTCAAGGCCTTTGCTGGTTCTGCCCTCTCTTCCAGGACTTCTTTGCCTTCCATTCCAGGAGGGGGCATTTCTCCCTCTGCCTTTGACAATATTTTTTCTTTTCAGTTTAAATCTGTGTATTGGTAGTCCTTTGCCACACCTCATTGCCTGTTCCTTTAGTATTTTTTGCTTATTTATATTTGGCTTACTAGCTAGGCCAGTTTAGAAAATATTTGGAGTCGTCGTCCCCCCCCCAAAAAAAAAATGATTCTGAAATTTGCCACAAACTCCGATGGCTCTGGGTATAAAATTATTAATTGAGGGGAGTACTGGGGGGGGGGGCGTCACGCAGTGAATGTAGGGAGAAGGCAAAGCCAAGGAGTATTTATGCTTCATGGAACACATAGTTCACTTGTAGAACTTACTTCCACAAAAGATGCAATGGTTGCTATTTTTAAAAGGTTGCTTTAAAAATTACTTTAGTTCCTGGAGGGTTCAGTTGAACCTCCAAGTGAACAGGCAGTATACCATTCAATACCTGAGATGGGGTGGGGTGAAGGCTGCTCATGTTAAAATGTTTTGTTCTGTGCTGAAACTGGAACCTGGAAGCTCCCATGCTTCATTTCCAGTTAATATTATTTATAGTATCTTCATTTATAGCCATCTTTTTCACTGGGTCTCTTCAGGGTGGATTACAAAATGCTAAAAACAATTCCCACAAAAAGCAAAGCTCTCCAATAAATAGTGTAGTGGGAATAAGATGTGGAAAGCGCATAGGTTTGGACCTCTAAAATTCTCTGGTCATCTTACTTCTTTAGTTTTTTCTATTCACCTAAAACAGACGCTGGTGGGTAATGTGTGTATGAGACCCCTTGTTTTGGTGGTGGTGGGGGAAGCCATTGGGACCCAGTTCAGAGGACCAATACTCTCACCAAAAAAAAATAATAGTACCCCCAGCTCTTGGGGAGCTTCCCACCCCTGACATCCAGCACCTTCTCAGTCTCACTTAATTTCTTTCAGTCAACGGGTCTTTTGAGGCTAAAGGCTGAGATTTACAATGAGGAGGTCCATGGGATCTGGTGGGGGGAAATAAAGTTTGTGTGAAGTAGAAAAGGCGGGCAAATGTATGGGCTTGGATCCCATGAATCATTAGCAGCAGTACTTTGCCTCTGCCCAAGGGAGACGTCTATTGACGCAAGAGGCAAGCGGTGTTGGCTGTCTGATAAGTTCACATTACTGTATATTGAGTGTGTGTGTAAAGAAGGGTCTCTTGCCATCCTGCGTCGCTTGTGGGCTCCCCATCTGAGGCATCCCTGCCGGAAACAAGTGGGTGGGTTAGGATCCTTGGTTCCGGCAGGGCTGTTTCTGTGGAAGAAAACGCCACCTGCTCCCTCAGGTGACCTTGGGCCAGTTGCGCTCTTTCGAACTAACCTACCTTATAGGGGTTGTTGTGAGGGTAAAAGGGTTAGGGGCTCCTTGGAGGCAGGGTAGGATGCAGATGCACTGGTAGATAGAAGGTGCGTCTCCGCACAGCCACTAGCTGTGAATTAGAGCTTCCATGCTGAGGAGCTCTGTACCACTGATAGTGAGGAGAAGCTACGGGGAGGGTGGCAGCCATAATTTCCAAGTCTTTCCTGTCTGCATCTGCATCCTAAAAATGCGTGATGGATTGTTGGGTAGATCCTACTGGCCACGGTCATGAACTGGCTAGATCCAGCAGGCCAACTTCTGATGTTGTTGGGGCGGGGGCTTTTCTATGCCATTTTTGGGGGCAGTTTCCATTTGAATATCAGACGATGGGGTCAAAGTGGGAGTATTTGCAAGAATCGGGATGACCGGGAAAGCAGGCTAAGCAAACCGTGGGTCTGATCCAGCAGGGCTCCAGAGTTCTTGCGTGAATCTTGAGGACAGTTCGTTAGCATCATTAACTTTCTGAGGCTATGTGCCTTAAGACTCTAGCTGGAATCTGTCAGGTTAAACAGTTGTCCATTGTGGTAGTTGTGTCAGTTTTGCTTTCATTTTCTAAATGCTGTTCTCTTTTTTCCCTCAAAAGGAACTTTAGAGGGTTCTTCTACCTTAGTCTGCAAAAGCAACTAGTTTGCTACAGGTGTCCTGGGAGGGGGGGCGCCAGTGAGTTGTTGTAAGTTGGCAACCCTGGCTTCTTGCTGTGAAGGCCAAGGAAGGAAGATAAGATCAGTCCCTTCCCCCCACCGAGCTGTGGGGAGAGCCCAGCAGCAGGGAAAGAGGGCAGACAAGGTGGAGAAAGCCTGGGGGAACTCTCTGCCCCTGCTCCTCACCTGCAGGCCTTTCTGCCCGATCTGGATAGCTCTGCCCAGCCTGATCTCATCAGATCAGCAGGGTTCCGAGGAGGAGGAAGATTTATACCCCGCCCTTCACTACCCAAGGGTGTCTCAGAGCGGCTTACAAACTCCCTTCCCCTCCCCACAACAGACACCCTGTGAGATAGGTGGGGCTGAGAGAGTTCTGACAGAAACTGCTCATTTTCAAGGACAGCTCTTATCAGAACTATGGCTTGCCCAAGGTCATCCAGCAGGTGCAAGTGGAGGAGTGGGGAATCAAACCCGGTTCTCCCAGATTAGAGTCCACACACTTAACCACTACACCAAACTGGCAGGCAAAGGCCATGGTTGCCAGCTCCAGGTTGGGAAATACCTGGAGATTTGGGGAGGGTGGAGTCTGAGGCAGGCGGGGTTTGGGGCATAATGCCATAGAGTCCAACATCCAAAGTGGTCATTTTCTCCAGGCAAGCTGATCACTGACACCTGGAGATCAGTTGTAATAGTGGGAGATCTCCAGCTACCGCCTGGCGGCTGGCAACCCCAGTGAAGGCAAAGCACCTCTGTTTGTCTCTTGCCTTGAAAACCCTACAGGGTTGCCATAATTCAATTGTGACTTGACAGTCTTCCTTGCAGGGCTGTTGTGAGAACTGCTGGAGTAACGTCGGTGCCGAGCATTAGGTAGGTGCCAAGTATTAACGCTGCCCATTGCTCTGGGCTAAGAATGGCCACTCTGCTTTTGGCAATCCTTCCTGTACAATTCTCCCCTCTTCTGTTTCATCTTCACAACAACCCTACGTGGTAAGTTTGGCTGAGGGAGAGGGGCTGACTGGCTGAAGGCCCCATAGATTTGTCCTTCCCAGCAGGCCCATAGCTAGAGTTTTATTGGGGGGGGGTGGCTTTAAAATTTTTAATGGGGCTTGGGTCTAATGGCAAACTGAACTGGTGTGTGTGTTGGGGCTGTACATCTGGGTATTGCATGATACGTTGTGGGGGGGGGACTCTCACTTTCCTGGGGGCCCCCAGTGAGGAGAGGGAGAGAAGATCGCGCGCACACTTTATCCGTGAACCAGCTGTGCGCCAGTGCTTGGAAAGTGAAGCATTCAGACCCTGAGTGGGGCTGGATTTTCAAAACTCTTGAACCACCAGGCCCTGGGAAAAGGAAGAGCCACGGAGCGTGAAGGAGGTGGTGCCACAGAAAATTCAGCACGTCTTTATAAAAAAGTCTTTGTCGGGGATTCTCACGTCTGTTTGGTGCACGCCTTTTAAAAACATATAAAAAATGAATTAAACCTTAAACATTTTCAAGAGAAATCTTGTGGGGCTGGCCCTTTAAGGAAGGGGTGGAGCCCCAAATAGCCCTACCTTTGCTATAGGCCTGCTTCACAGTCCTGTAAGCAGCCATAAATCCCCCTAGGGGAGAAAGGGGAAGTGCAAATAAGATTAAAAATCTGACTTTTTCCTGCTTTGCATCCCTGTACTGCAGTGGGGCAGAGGAAGCCCCTATTTCGTATGCTGGCTTCTGGGTGCAGGGCAAAAGTGGAGGATGTCCCGTTGTCGGTGTTTGTGTCGCATCAGCGTTTGTGTGTGCACGGCAAGCATCTTTTGTAACACTCACCTAGCCTTTTCCCAGGCGTTGCTTATTTTAACACCTGGATGCTGAAGAAATAAGAATTTGGATGTTGACCAGACTGCTGTGGGGACAACTGGGGAGGGGCATGCTTTGAGTGCTTCTGGGGCAGCAGAGCACGTGACAGCCGGTCCCCATCTTGTCCCAGAAAGGGCCTGACTTTCTGTGGTTGCCAGCTTCCAGGTGGGGCCTGGAGATCTCCCAGAATCACAACTGATCTCCAGGTGACAGAGATCAGTTTCCCTGGAGAAAATGGCAGCTTTGGAAGGGGGTCTCTGTGGCGTTATACCCTGCTGAGGTTCCTCCCCTCCCCAGACCTCTTCCTCCCCGGGCTTTACCCCCAAATCCCCCGGAGTTCCTCAGCCAGGACCTGGCCACCATGGCATGTATGTATTCTGAAAAGTTCACCTGAGCCTGCACAAATGATCCAGGTTTCCCCTAACTTATCAAACTGGGCAACATCAACTATTCAGTAGAAAAGAGCCAGAGTCCAGGAGCACCTTTAAAGACTAACCGAATATGTGGCAGGGTAGGAGCTTTCGTGAGTCACTGCTCACTTCTTCAGGTGCAGCGAGCAATAACTCACGAAAGCGCATACCCTGCCACATATTTTGTTAACCTTTAAGACACTACTGGACTCCTGCTGTTTTGTGCTGCCACAGACAGACTAACATGGCTTCCCATCTTCATCTGTCAACTGTTCAGTCTTTCTTGAATTTGGGGTCTTTTTAGACCAGTCTTTGTGATTAGCGGACCATTCTCTTCCCCCACCCCAACACTCGGACAGCGTGAAGATTCGCCTGTTCTCCTTCTTCCTGTACCTCAAAGTTGTGTTTGGTGGCAGCTACTACAGCCTTACAGTTGATCTTACTTGATCAAAAGATGGCATGTTGGCAGGGGGGGGTGCCATGAGTGTATCTTCGCCAGTCGTGTTCTAAAGCCCCCCCCTCCCCGCCCCGAGATCTTTTTAATTGAAAGCACACCAATCAGGGAAGTAAATAAAATTAAAGGCAAAGGAAAGGGGTGTGTTTTTTGGGACTGCTGAGAATATCTGCCCTCAAAGCCCAATCGGATATTTGAGGGCTGATCCTGGCTGACAAACCAATTGGCTATATTGACTCTGGCTGAACTATCCCTTGGCAGAATTAGCAGGGAGAACTCAGGGAAAGACGGTCAAGCAGTTGGGCCCGCAAAGTAACGGTGTTCTGAATGGAGCAGAGCGGTTCTAACACCCAAGAAGTTGGGGGATTCATGGAAGGGAGTTGCAGAAACCTCAGGAAACCCATTCCCCTGACTTTGTTTCTCGAATGACTTCATTCAGAGGCTGTTGGGCCCTTTGGCCTTGCTTCTTGTACATGGTCTGTGTGGTTTGTCACTCCTCCACTTGGCCACCTGTAAAGATTTTTCAAAAATACGCCACTACCCTCCATTTCAGCCGCTGTGCCCACAAATGAAATTAAAAGACGCCTGCTCCTTGGGAGGAAAGCTATGGCAAACCTAGACAGCATAATAAAAAGTGGAGACATCACCCTGCCAACAGAAGTCTGTATGGTCAAAGCAATGGTATTCCCAGTAGTAATGTATGGCTGTGAGAGTTGGACCATAAGGAAGGGCGAGCACCGAAGAATAGATTCTTTCGAAATATGGTGCTGGAGAGGACTCTTGAGAGCCCCTTGGACTGCAAGGAGATCAAATCAGTCAATCCTAAAAGAAATCGACCCTGACGGTTCCCTGGAAGGCCAGAGACTGAGGCTGAAGCTCAAATCCTGTGGCCACCCAATGAGAAGGGAGCACTCACTGGAGAAGACCCTGATGCTGGGAAAGACTGAAGGTCAAAGAAGAAGGGGATGGCAAAGGATGAGATGGTCAGGCAGTGTTATTGATGCAACAAACATGGAATTTGCGCCCACTCCAGAGGATTGCAGAGAACAGGAGGGCCTGGCGGGATGTGGTCCATTGGTTTGCGGAGAGTCGGTCTTGACTGTGTGACTGAACAACAACAACAGCTGCAATTCAGTGAAGCTTTGTGTGTGTGTCACAGACTCACATGTGGCTTTCCTGGAAAGCTGGGACTAGAGAAGTCTTTCAGTGGCTACTAGCTGTGGTGGTTGAGGGGAACCTCTGGATTCAGGGGCGCTAAGCCTCTGAATCCAGAGCCAAGAGGTAACATCAGGGGAAGGCCTCGGTCTCTATAGTCTGTTGTTGGCCGTCCAGAGGACTGGTTGGACGGTTGCTGGACTAGTTGGACCACTGGTCTGATCCAGCAGGGCTCTTCTTATGTTAGTATCAGGGGAGGCCTCAGCCTCTCTGCTGTGCTTTTGGCCCTGCAGAGGAACTGCTTGGGCACTATGTGAGACAGGATGCTGGACTAGAGAGACCACTGGTCTGATCTAGCAGGGATCTTCTTATCTTATCAGGGGAGGCCTCAGCCTCTCTGCCTTGCTTTTGGCCCTCCGGAGGAACTGCCTGGCCACTATGTGAGACAGGATGCTGGACTAGAGGGACCACTAGTCTGATCCAGCAGGGCTCTTCTTAAGTTCTTGTCAGGGAAGGCCTCAGCCTCTATGCCCTGTTGTTGGCCATCCAGAGGAACTGGTCAGCCACTGTGTGAGACAGGATGCTGGACGAGAGGGACTATGATCCAGCAGGGTTCTTTTTATGTTCTTACCTAAGAGGCAAGCTGTTTTTTTGAAGCGCTGACCCTGGAAAAGTGGCTTGTCTCTGCAGCACACATCAGAATTGTCAAAGAAACCCCTTTTGCAGGTCAGCACTTTTCCTCTCATATTCCTTGTGGCTGTGGGGATCTCCCGGGGCCCAGTCTTAAGAACTACTGGCCTCGATGGAAACAACATCAGGGCTGTCTTCTTGGTTTTGCAAAGCCCCCGCACAGTGGGGCTGGCTTAGTCCACATCTTATTGCCACCCCCTGAATGCAGCAGGCAGCCTGAGGCAAGCCATACTCTGCCCAACAACCTCTGAACTGCAGGGACAGGGATGAGAAGACTGGCCTCCCCTGTACAGTTGTTGTCAGGATTGCAGGATAACCTGGATTGAGTATTAATGCTAGCCAGGAAGGTCACTGAATTTGTACTTACGTGGCCTGAATTCGCCTTTTGGTTATCTCAAGCCATTATTTGGGGGGGGGTGGACTCAGAGGCTGTAGATTACATTTTAAGTGACCGTTCTCTGCTGAAACTGAGCCCCTGTGGCATTTCCACTGGTTTGGAGCAGCGGCCCCTTTGTGCTAAAATTAAGGGAAATTGACTGACCATCAGGAAGCCCTTTCAGGCCGGCTAATTATGCCCCCCCCAATCCCCTGGCTGCTAAATTAAGAACTTCACTCTCTCAGTAATGACACCTTTTGCCGTTTGTCTTCCCCTACGCGGGCCGTCGTTTTCTTTTAAGGGATGACATAAGCTGGAGATGTGCAAGCACAAAAGCCCAGACTTCAGCTTGCCATGTCTTAACGTTTGTGCAAACTTTATATATAGATAATGATTCCCCCCACCCCATTATGATTATCATCAGGGGCCTATTTGCGCCGTCCTGTAATGGTGTCCGTGTTGTCGGATCCCCAAGGCAGTTGCTGGGCAACGCAGGTTCTCTGGCGACTCTCTCTCGAGAAATTTTAGAAGTCTGAGAGGCCGTGAGTGGAGCCAGGCTAGATTTCTTTAGGGCTGCGTTGCTAGAGGTTTGTTTGGTGGCTTGCCCCCCCACTTCTCTGCTGCACCATTGGGGGTAAGCCACAGTTTTCTGCTACACCCACCCAGGGCTGCAAGCCTCATTGGTGCTTTGTTACTGATCAGATTTGTGAGCCTTTTGAGCGTTTGTGGGCGCCTTAAAGCCAGCAGGGCTAGCCTGCCGTTCCGAGCCTAAACTGGGCAACCCAGGGTGGGGTGGCACAGCATCGCAGCAAGGCCTCCTTCTGTCCCCTGGCCTAATCTACATGTCAGGGTTGTTGTGAGGATCAAGGTGTGGTAAGCAATACTCCCTCTAAGCTGCAGAGTCTTGTGAGCAAAAATGCTACTTTGTGAGCTACTGGCATTAAAGTTGTGAGCGAGCGATTTGGCTGCTGCATCAATTAGTTGGCTCTCCTTTCTGAGCACAGACAAAAATATGAGCCAGAGGCTAAAAAACTGTGAGCTAGGTCACACTAACTCAGCTTAGAGGGAACACTGGTGGTACGCAATTTGATTGTATCTCAGAGGTTACAGAGCCGGATTTGCCAACTTTTTCAAGTCTCTGGGCATCTTTGGAACTCTGGCACAGGGTGGTGGGTGCAACCACAAAATGTGCACCATGGGAGACAGAGTGTGTGTCCCCCGTCCCCCCCCCCACAAACTCACACTCAGGAAGTCCAAGTGCAGGGGGTGAAAGGCCTAATTAAAAAAAAGGTACACTGGGGAAGACAAATGAGAGAAAGAACAAAGCCAACACTGTGGAGGGAGCTGCCACCAAAACAACATTCTTTTAATCTGTACAGCCAATCAGATCTTCGGTGACCAATCAGCAGCCCTGCTGGGCAGGAGCACCACCCATTTTCTGAAGAAACTTGGTGGGCACCATGTTGGGGACCCGTGGTGTAGAGTGTTGCACTAGGATTGGGTTCCGTTTCCTGCTGGACCTGAGGTGGGTTGTGCGTGCTCTCTGCCGTTCATACCCCACTAGGGTTGCTGTGAGGTAAGAGAGGATAGATAACGTGTGAGCACTCAGTGCGCGTTTCTCTAGTTATATAGGCCTGAATTGCATGGGTGCACACAGTTGCTTGAGCCCTTTTTCTGATCTTTGCAGCTAGTATTGTATAACTGAAAACCAGAGGCCTGCCCTACTTCACAGGGGTGTTGTAAGAGCCTGGGAAAGTGTTCTTGGAACAGCCCGGTGAGGTTGGCCTAATGGTGAGTGGCCTAAGGACACTGGGCTTCCACTGTCTATGTCCCACCTGGTCTTTCCTTCTCTCAGGTAGGCTGAGTGTGTGGTTCATTCCCACCCGCAACTGCCTTCCTCCCCCCTCATTTTTGAACCACAAATGCTTTATCCAAAGCTCTGGATAACCTCTGTTCCCCAGGGCAGCACAGTCCCAAGGGTCCAGGGAGCAGTGTTCCCTCTAAGCTGAGTTAGTATGAGCTAGCTTGCAATTTTTAAGCCTCCAGCTCACACATTTTTGTCTTGGGAAGGGTGACTCCAGAGCAAACTAGGCAGTAGCCAGATCGTTCGCTCCCAACTTTAGTGCCAGTAGCTCACAAAGTAGAATTTTTGCTTGCAAGACTCTGCAGTTTAGAGGGAGCATTGGCAGGGAATGCCTGAACCTCAAAGGGCCCTCCAAGGAGCAGCGCTAGGAGGCCGGGGACTGACCAGCAGAAATGACCAATAGTGGAGCGGAGATGCAGGGAAGAGGGTAGGGCTTGTGCTTCCTGTGGCCCCTTAGCCACACCTACTGGCCCGTCACCACTTCCTGTCCCTCCTCCTTTGTCTTGCGCCTTGCTGACTGGGAATAATAAATAAAATGTTGCCTCTTGAAAGCATCACAGATTAGATTCACACTTGTGAAAAAATGTTTTTTGGGGGAGGGGTGTGTACACTTAAACATGTGTGCCTACATCTGCATCTATGGCCTTGCTAGTCTGGTAGCACATTAATAGCTTTTCGGCCTCCCTCCTCCCCCGTCTCCCCTCCCCCCCCAGAAGAGCCATGGCTCAGTGGCAGAATATCTTCTTGGCGTGCTAAAGGTCCCAGGTTCAATTCCCAGGAGTATTGCCTGAGACCCGGGGGGCTGCTGCCCATCTAAATAGACTAGCTTTGGTGAACCAAGGCTTGGATTCAGTAGAAGGCAGCTTTATGTGTAGGGAGATTTTGGGAAATACCTGGAGATTTTTTGGGTGGGGGGGACCTCGACAGGGCACGATACTGTAGAGCAGAGGTGTCAAAGGGCCAGTTCCGACATAAATGTCATAAGAACATAAGAGAAGCCAATGTTGAATCAGGCCAATGGCCCATCTAGTCCAACACTCTGTCACACAGCGGCCAAAATATACCAGGTGCCATCAGGAGGTCCAGCAGTGGGGCCAGGGCACCAGAAGCCCTCCCACTGCTGCCCCCTCCAGCACCAAGAATAGAGTGCATCACCTGCCCCAGACTGAGAGTTCCCATCTATACCCTGTGGCTAATAGCCACTGGTGGACTTCTGCTCCATATGTTTATCTAATTTCCTCTTGAAACTGTCCATGCTTGCAGCTGCCACCACTTCCTGTGGCAGTGAATTCCAAGTGTTAATCACTCATTTTGTTGGACCGGGCCATGTGTGCCATAAAACATAATGCCAGGTACCTGAGATATAAACTGTATAAAGGACAGCAGCCGGTGAGCTCTGAGTTGATGTATCCTCACTGTGAGGCCTCATGGGCTGGAGGGGGTGCAAAGGAAAACCCACCTAGGCAGACTGGAGAGCCAGCGGTGCAGCACTGGACAGACGCTCCTATGCTGCTTGACTGCGGCAGACGAGGTGGTTCCGCCATGCTGAAGCCACAGGTCAGAGTGGCTCCGCCTGTTTCCCTCCAAGCAGTCTCCTATTCTTTCTCTTGCTTTCAGGCTGCCTAGGGGCCCTGGATGGGCGGGTTCTGGCCCCCCGGCTTTACATTTGACACCCCTGCTGTCGAGTTCAACCTCTGGAGCAGCCAGTTTCTCCAGGGGACCTGGATATCTATCATCTGGAATTCAACTGTAATAGCAGGAGATCTCCAGGTGTTGCCTGGAAGTTGGCATCCCTATATCTGTTAATTCTCTGGTCTTAATAGCACACATCCCCCCCCCCCGGTCATTCATGTACATCAGTCCATCTTGTTTCCATGTGGCTCTGCCTTGACTTCAGACATTTCCTTCCTGGTACCTTTTTCCCCCCCTAATGGCGCACAGTTTATGTTCCCATCAACTTTTCTTCTTCTGATGGATTTTTCTGACTTCTGCTGAGTGAAGCTGGCTTCTTCTTCCTGTGGTTAACTGTTCTGTCAGTGGCTGGGGTGGGGTCAGCTCAGAGAGCGAGAGATCTTATCTTTGAAGTGAAAGGACAGGGTTTTGTCGCAGGGTGGTGGTAGGGATGGGGGGTGGGGAGCGAGAGACTTGATTCTGGTGTGGGTGTGGCTTTGCTATATTCGGGCTTGGGCTGGAGCCAGCATAGCATAGCGGTGACCACTTTGAGGCCTCCTGTTGTGCTGCCCACCCCCAACCCTGGGGGTGGGGAGAATTCCTGGGCAATTTTAGATATCACACGGATGACCCTTTTGGGGTGAGATGCAGACCATTGGCTTCTATACCAGCGAAGTGGCAGACAGGACCTGGGTCCCAGTCCTTGCTCAGGCCTGAAGGTAGTTGGATGATCTTGCTCTGCCTGACCTACCTTGCAGGGTCATTGTGAGGGTACATAGATTTCCACGTGGGGCTGAATATCTCAGCTAGGAGTTGCGCATGTGTCGAGTGGCACAGAACCTTGCATCCTGAGTGTGGCCACTTTCATCTTTTTAGAACAATTATCTCAGAGATTGGGGCATTTGGCTTGATAATATCTCTGTGCGTATGTGCGGCACTCCAGCACCAACCTGATTTGTCGCCAGCAGCCTTCCAAGGGGCAAGCCGTGTTTCTGGGCTTAAGGAGCAGGAGAGACACCATCTTGGTGCATTTTTAAGTCCATCCTGGAGAGCACAGATTAGTAGACTTGCTGTATTTTTAGACTGGAATGTGTGGCCTGGTGGCAGATGTGAGTCGGATGTAGAAATCAGACTTACGCCTGGCCAGCCCTTGTTCCTGCTGGCTTCTCTGCCTGAGAGGAGCTCTCTGCACTCTAAGGTGGAGGAAAGGCCCTGTTCTTGGTGCCTGCTCCTGGAGATCCCTTCTATTGGAGGTGTCTAGAGGGAAAGTTGAGGCTGGGACCTACTCCATCCATCACACAGGAAAGATATAGTGGTTAGGAGCGCAGACTCTAATCTGGGAGAACCGGGTTTGATTCCCCACTCCTTCACATGCAGCTGCTGGGTGACCTTGGGTCAGTCACAAGTTACTTCAGAGCTGTTCTCTCATGTGCGGTTCTCGAAAGAGCTCTCTCGGCTGTAAGCCGCTCTGAGACTTCTTTGGGTACTAGTGAATCCAATCTCTTCTTCTGTTCCCTCCACCTCACAAAAAACATATGTGTTGGGCATAACTGGATACTTGTAGCCTACCTCTTCCTTGTACTGTAAGCCTGCCAAGCAAGAGTGTTTTCCCCCACTGAACTCAGAATGTGGAATTCCATAGGAAATTTCACTGTTGAAACCTGTGCATGTCCACCTGGGTATCTTGGATTCCTTTTGGTTGGGGGGGGGGGGAGGCAGGCAGTGACTTCCTCAAAGGAAATGGCTTCTCAGTTGGAAGAACAGCCTTGTGGGTGTTGGTCTGATTTTGAGATATGTGTGGTGTTGAATCCCCCCTCCCAACGCACGTTACTGGCTTCCTGTATTTCCTGGTGGTGGTCTGTGTCCTTTCCGGGCACCGTAGAGGCGCAAACTAGAACTGCTTGCTCCAGTGGTGAACTGCAGACCTACAAAGTGAAGGAACCGCATGTGAGTTAGTCTGAGTTTGTCAGGATGTTGCCCAAAATCCTTCAGTGCCAGTGGCAAATCCTTTCCCAGGGATCTTGCTCTGTTAAAAATAGGTTTTCAGGTATTGTAGCCATCAGCCAAGTCAAGGAACTCTCTAGCCCACCAGTTTCATTCCTAAATTTGTTGCTTGTGGTTGGTAGATAGAATTTGGCGTTGAGTCACAGCTGACTTATGTGGCAACCAATGTTCCCTCTAAGCTGTGGAGTCCTGAGAGCAAGAATTCTACTTGGTGAGCTACCGGCATTAAAGTTGTGAGCAGGTGATTTGGCTACTGCATAAATTAGTTTGCTCTGGAGCCCTCTTTCCTGAGTCAAGAGAAAAATGTGTGAGCCGGAGGCTAAAAAACTGTGAGCTAGCTCACACTAACTCAGCTTAGAGGGTACACTGGAGGCAACCCTTTGGGTTTTCAAGGCAAGGGGCGTTCGGAGGTGGTTTGCCATTGTCTGCCTCTGCGTCACGCCCCTGGTATTCCTTGGTGGTCTCCCATCCAATTACTGACCAGGGCCGACCCCGCTTAGCTTCCAAGACCTGACGAGGTCGGGTTAGCCTGGGCTATCCAGGCCAGGTTTGTGGCCTGAAAGGGGGAAAACTTTTTTTTTTTTTTTTTAAACCCACGTTTACCAAGAAGTTTACTTTTACGTTAACTAGGCCATCCACACTTTTACCAGCCTGCAAGCAACTAGGCTAGTCACGTGTGTGGCACGCTGATGAGCTCAGGAGATGAGAGGAGCTGCCCATCCAGTTTTTTTACTTGCTCTGTTTGGTTGCCGGGGGGGGGTGCAATTCTGGGCTCGCCACTGGCAGTTGGGCTGCTTAGGATGGTCCCTCTCGCAGTCTCTCTCTCTTTCTGCTGGTACCTGATGAGAGTTCTCCTTCTGCTGGGCTCTGAGGAGACAGGCTCGTGTGCCCCCCCCCTCGCAGCCAGAGTGCTTCCAGGTTGCTCGCTGTGTTCACCCGGGACAACAGCAGGGCCCAGGAACTCTGAGAAACTAGGGGGGGGTCCTCGACAGGCAGGGGGCATCTTGAAAATCCCTGCTGGAGGAGGGGTGGGGAGGCTTCACGGGGTGTTGTGGCTGGGAAGCCAGAGGAGGGAATGGCCTCTCCTTTTGGACTCCTTCAAGAAATCATGCAGAGCATGGAGGGAGCTCTCGAACAAGGCATCCGGTTCCTGCCCAGGTGCACCCCGCTGCCATTGCTCCTCCTCCTCCTCCAAAGCACAGAGAGGTTGCGTGCAGAGACGCCCTCCGGCTCTGGCCTGGCAGAGGCTCGCAACTTGCTCCTACTAGCACGTTTCACAAAGGCATTGCAACATGTCATTAAGTCCGGGCCTAGCCCTTTAAAGGAAAACCCACCTCTGCGTTCACAGCTTTCCATCGACAGGTATCAGTGCTTTCCCCCTTGAGGCCAGAGGAATTCCCAGTAGAGACACGCGTCTGGTTTTCTTTCTCTTCCTCATCTCCCAACCAGTGCTCCCGCTAAACTATGGAGTCCTGTGAGCAAAAATTCTACTTTCTGAGTTACCGGCATTAAAGTCGCGAGCAGGTGATTTGGCTACTGCATAACTTAGTTTGCTCTGGAGCCCTCCTTCCTGAGCTAAGACAGAGATGTGTGAGCCAGATGCTAAAAAACTGTGAGCTAGCTCACGCTGATTCAGCTTAGAGGGAACACTGCTCCCAACCCAACAGGGTAGGCTGACGGCACTCCCAGGACCCAGATCAAAGCTCACTGTTGGACCATCTTGGGCTTTGACAGGCATGTGAGAAAGGCCTAGAGGTAGGATGGTGGGTAAGTTTGTCAGGTGTCCCCCCCCCCCGCAGAATAGGGTGGGTAGGGTTGTCAGATCCAGGTTTGGAAACTCCTGGAGATTTGGGGAGAACAGGGACCTCCTGTGAGGTCCTGTGCCGTAGAGTCCACCCTCCAAAGCATTCATTTTCTCCAGGGGAGTCTGGAGATTAGTTGCAATTCTGGGGGATCCCCAGGTCCCACCTAGAGGTTGGAATCCCTAGAGGTGGCCCCCTCCCTTGGGATCTTGGGCGGCCCCTGACTTTGCCACCCTCTGGAATCAGCCTGGCCATCTCCCTGAGGAATTGGCTGCTGGACTAAAGGGTTCTCAGCTCTGCTGCTTCGTCTGTCTCTGTGCCCGGCCAGATCTCCCTTTGTACCTCTCCTGCCAGGACTGGCGCTCAAGGCGAGGGCGGGGGGTGTTATCTTCCTAGCCGGCTCTCTTGGTTCCTGCCTCTTTGAATACGATCCCTTCTGTCTCTGGAGTCCTAAGGTCATCCCTGCAAAGTGCTCCGGAAGCATAAGCCAGCTTAGAGGGGCACCAGCCAGCCTCTTTTATTGGTTCGTGCGGAGGAGGAAGCTTTTTTTCCCAAGAATCTCCCTCCCTGACTTTGGGGAACGCCCCCTAGAAGGAGCTTTCGGTCTCCGATGTGACATTTTTGAATCCATAGGTAACCCCCGATTGTTTTCTTTTGGGGTGTTGGAGCTGGGGGGTGGGAGATCAGCACTCTGTTCTTTCTAAGGAGGAGAGATCGTTCTTCCCTCCCTCCCTCCCTTCTTGGCAATTCAGAGCATAGTTCTTGGCTGGCGTTCGAAGTTGACACCGAGTTAGAGAGGGAAGCTGCCCGGACCGCCACTCTGCCGGGAAGAGAAGGAGTGGAGGCTCGGAAGCGTGGGGGGGGGTTCCCTCTTCTCTGGCCAATTGCCTCTCCATTGTAAGCCCAGGCGTGGGTCAGGAAGAAGGGAGCCCCACTGGGGGTGGGTGGTCTGGTGGCCAGAGGCGTTCCTTCCCACAGAGCCCGCGAGATTCTCCGCTCTTGCTCTAGGAAGAGCCTCTCTGGTCTCAGCGTCTGCTTGGGGAGGGGCGGAGGCCATAACGCGACTTGTTTTAAAACTGCAGGCGAGGGGGGAGCATGAATATCCAAGTCCTGTCGTCAGAGAAAACGGGTGAATTCAGATTTAGTGAAGTGACGGGGGGCGTGCGTTGGGCGAGAAGGAAATAGATCTGTGACCTGTAGGGGCTTTTGCAGATGAGCACAAGTCCACCGTTTCCTGGGGGTGGGGTGGGGAGTGATGCAACTCACTTTTAAGTCTTGTCACCTGGCCACTTGGAAAAATCCTGTCTTCAACCTCACTTGGAAAATTTCCTTCTCTTCCCCTCCCCCCTTTAAATCCCTTCCTTTACCAGCTTGACTAGAAGTATTCTGTCTTCAGCCTGGAAGTTCTCGGGACATTAAGTTATGGGCCGTGTTCAAATTTAGGGGGTGTGCCCACCTGACTAGGTGTTGTGTGCTTTTTTGGAGAGGGGAGCCTAGCAAACCGCCTGTCACAGTTGGCAGGATGTGTCTTATAGCTGGCTTATATGGAGACAGACCATTGGTCCTCCCAACCTAGTATTGTCGATTCTGATTGGCAGTAGCTCTCCAGGTCTCAAGCTGAGAAAGTTCTGCCCCTTACATACATACCTGCTACCTGAGATTCTTCAGTTGGAGATTGAGCCAGGGGCCTTCTGTGTGCAAAGCTGGTGCTGCCCGCTGTGTCTCTGTATGATGAATTGCTCTCATTTTAACCCTTTCAATTCCAGCATGTGCAGGGGTCCCACCCCTGTGCTGGGTTTGAGTATTTAATCACTTTCAATGCAGAGTTGGAACAGAAGTGCCAGCCGTTGGAGGAGGATCCCCGGTGTAGCTCTGTATGAGATACTGTTCCTGGGGGATGGCTTAACTCCAGTAGCGCAGTGTGCCTGGATTGGTGCTTCATGAAGAAATGGGCTATTGGAGGGGGGGGTGAGAGATGGTTCTTACTCTTCTAAAAGTAAATATTTTCCAAGCATGAATAAAAGGGGAGGAGCCTCAAAAGCCCCGCAACTTCCAGCCGTTTCTGCTTAAATATTTCCGAAGCCGCTTCATCTTCAGCCCCTGTCGCCTGCTTTGGCTGCCAGCAGCTCTCCGCGAGCTGACAGAAAGGGGACTGGACCTGGGGCCTTCTGGTTGCGAGACGGGGGCTCTGCCCCTCGAGACTGTGTCCCTGCTGAGAGCCTGGGCAGTGCAGGATTCGTGCCGCTCGCTAAGCATTGGCCCCTCCTCACAGCATCGTTTGTGAACGGCCAGCTATGCCTTCTTCCTCGGCGAAGGAACCGGGCACCAGGCTTCTGGGTGGGTGGCAGGCAGTGATTCCCCTGGGCTCCCAAGGGAGCAGGCGACCATGCAAGGGTGTGGGTGGTTGGGTCATCCTGTATGCTAAGTTTAGAACGCTGAGCAGAACAGTGCAATTTAAATGCTGAAAGGCTTTATTTTGGTGATCTGTACAGCAGTCTTGCGAGGCAGGCCATGAGCAGAAGAACTGTGCGGTTTTTATTTTGTGTTTTTTAATTAAGACCAACCGAGCTGTGTCAGGTCAGTGAACTAGGGATGCCAGCTTCCAGGTGGGGCCTGGGGATCTTCTGGAATTACAGCTCATCTCCAAACTGCGGAGATCAATTCCCCTGGACCAAATGGATGCTTTGGAGGGTGGACTCTACGGCATTGTACCACACTGAGGTCCCAGCATCTCCAGGAATTTCCCAATCTGGAGCTGGCAACCCTACGCCCTCGCCCCCCACCAGTGACCCCCTGGCAACCCAACAGTGAACACATGCTTTCATGTCCCTCAGAACTCCTTGAGAGGCTGGGTGTTCAGTGCTAAAAAACAAAAAGGAGGGGCGGGGCCAGGTAGAAGGTAATGTTTTGAGCCGTGATCAATGCTCCCTCTAAGCTGTGGAGTCTTGTGAGCAAAAGTTCTACTTAGTGAACTACTGGCGTTAAAGCTGTGAGCAGGAGATTTGGCTACAGCATAAATCAGTTTGTTCTGGAGCCATCCTTCCTGAGCTAAGACAAAAATGGATGAGCCGGAGGCTAAAAACTGTGAGCTAGCTCACACTAGCTCAGCTTAGAGGGACCACTGGCCATGATGGAGAAAAGCCCCAAGTCTGCAGTGTTTGGAAAGGAGACCAACGGTGGACCGGATTGGATTTCAGATGGTACTGGGCGCAAGACTCGGGTACAGTTGGCAGTTTGTCTACTGGAAGCCAGAAAGTGCCCCCCCCCCGCCCCCGAGAATATAAAAGCCAGCCGTTGATCAGATCCTTCCCCAGCATCAGGGTTGCCAGTCTCCAGCTAGGGGCTGAATAGCTCCCAGAATTACAATTGGCCATCTCTAGACAGAGATCAGTTCCCCTGGAGAAAGTGGCTGCTTTGCAAGGCGGGCTCTGTGGCATTACAACCTGCTGAGGTCCGTCCCCGCACAAAAGCCCCACCCTCCCCAGGCTTCACCCCCCAGATCTACAGGAATCTCCCAACCCAGACCTGGCAACTTTACTCAGTTCCCAATGGAGAGAGTAGAAGGGAATTTTGAGAGTTGTCATATTACCACGGCTGGAGGTCTCGGATGGATTCACTGCAGTATTTCCAGAGATGGGAAGAAATCCTGCCTGTAGAATGCGGCCCCTTGGCTTCATTTTCCTCCCTGCTGCAGCCCAGAATGATCCCTCCCCCACCCCCAATGATCAGGGAGGTATTTGGGGCTGCAGCAGGATGGGGAGGTGGGCAAGAAAGTTACGTGGTCTGGACGGAAGCCCTTCTCTTTGTAGAAACACCCTGAAGGGTCCGTGCCCTTAATTTGTAAGGAGGTGAACTAAGTAAACAGTTGGCCGAAGCAACACGGATGTGTTACCTATTTTGTTTATTTATTTATACTCCGCCTTTCCTTGCAGTGGAGGGATCCCAGGCAGCTCACACCATTCTCCTCTCCTCCATCTTCTCTCACAACAACCCTGTAAGGTAGGTTAGGCTGAGTGGCTGGCTTAAGGTCAACCAGCAAACTTCTCTGGCTTTTGAACCTGGGTCTCCCGGATCCTAATCTCACACCGTAACCGCCGCATCACCCTGTACGGAGGGCTCGTTGCCTCTTCTTCCCCATGTTAGCCAAGAGCCAGCAGAGGATTATCTTCCTCCTAGTGGAGCATCTCTGAATGTGGAGTTTTCTCAAATAGCCCAAGATGGTCAGCCGGGTGTGCGGGCTCTAATGGACCAACCTGCAGTCTTTGTCCTCTATAGGTGTCTGAGTCCTGAATGAAGCGTCTTCAAATATGCCAATACGATAATGCAATCTCCTTTTGAAACTCCTTGCTTATAAAAGGGATTTGACCAGATCTTAGGGTCCTGGCCTCTTCCTTCAGTTGGGTTGAGCTTTCCATACAACTCTGGCAAAGTTTTGTGATGGACATTAAAAGAAAACTTGGCAGTAGCAGAACCCCAGATGATCTGGTCACAGATAGTTTTGCAATATGTTTATTGCGCACGTCAAGCCGAGTTGCAGGAATTCGGTTCTGGTTTCGCGTTGGCTCTTCCGGCTGCCCTGCTGGAGCATGGACTCGGGAAGGCTTGAAAGTCCCCATAAATTAGAGATAAGTTTAGAGGCGTCTATGTACGTGTAAAGGTTTTTTGGCACTTCGAAAAGACGAAGACGTGAGTAAGATTGAATTAGTATGGCAAGAAAGTTTTAATGCTGCATGGAACAAACAGTATTACCGTTTCTTATTTGCGGTTGGCTTGTCTCACTGATTATTGTGTAAATAATCCAATTTAATGTGTCTTCCTTATTTGTATTCCACCCAAATTGCTGTGATCATCACTATTTTTTTCTTTTTTTAAATATCCCATAAATGACCCAGAACATCTTCTGTTCTCTTGGCAGGTTTCTTGCCGACCCAGAGGACGCACACCTTCCTTCAGAACTCATGAGTGTCTCTGACAGGTAGGAGCCCATTGGGGAGATCTGGGTTTTTAAGTTGCTTGGTGGTGCGTCCAAAATGAACTGTAAGAGTCCCAGCAGCTCAGTGGAACCTCCGTGTTCTGAGGCAGTCTGTCTGAGTACCAAATGCTAGGTAAATTTCCTTTATGGGCTGCTCATGGGCTTTCTGGAGGCATCTGGTCAACTAAGATGGATTTCCTTAGCCTGATCCAAGGGGACTCCTTTTCAAGGAAATAAGCAGTTCACTTAGCACACCCCTTAAAGATAACTGAAATAAGGTGCAGTCTATGCATATTGACTTTGGCAATGCAATGGCGCTTCCATTCTCAGGAACTGTCCCCAAACACCAGTTGTAGGGCTCTGTGTGGGGGTCAGCAATGTGGTGCCTTCATGCCCTGTTTGTACACCCCTGTGGGCAGCAGCGAGCTGGACTAGAAGTTGGTGTTTCGGTGTTCTGATCACATTGCCGCATGTCGGAGTGCCGAGCAACTAGGATGGGAGTTGTTGGTGTGGGCTGCCATTTGGAAAACTCCTCTCCCTCTCCCAGAATGGTAGAACTCGAGGGCGTACAATGAAGTGGGTGGGCAATAGATTCAAGACAGACAAAAGGAAAGGCTTCTGTACACCGCAAGTGATCAAAACGTGGAATTCACTGCCAGAGGTTATAGTGATGGCTACAGGCAGAGACAGCTTTAAAAGGGCATGAGACAGATTCACGGGGGAAGGGTTAATCAGTGGCTGTGGTGACTATGAACTGAACTACGTCCAGAGGCAGTGAGCCTCTGAATCCCAGAGCCAGGAGGCAACATGCGGGGAAGTCCTCGGCCACTCTGCCCTGTTGGCCCTCCAGAAGAACTGGTTGGCCCCTGTGTGAGACAGGATGCTGGGCTAGAGGGACCCTCACTGGTCTGATCCAGCAGGGCTCTTATCAGGTTGTCTACCCTGCCCTGTTGGCCCTCCGTAGGAACCAGTTGGCCACTGTGAGACAGGATGCTGGACTAGATGGACTACTGATACGATCCAGCAGGGCTCTTCTGAGGTTCTTAAGGTCCTCCCAGTGTATTGGAGTCATCCTCCTCCATAATTCTTGGGATTTGGATGTGTTGCCCCAAGTCAGTGCTGCTTGCTTAATTTATCAGTTTTAACAGCCTGCTCTGTTGGAAACATAGCAAAGCAGAACATATTTCATTACATAAGAACATAAGAACATAAGAGAAGCCAATGTTGAATCAGGCCAATGGCCCATCTAGTCCAACACTCTGTCACACAGCAGCCAAAATATACCAGGTGCCATCAGGAAGTCCAGCAGTGGGGCCAGGGCACCAGAAGCCCTCCCACTGCTGCCCCTCCAGCACCAAGAATAGAGTGCATCACCTGCCCCAGACTGAGAGTTCCCATCTATACCCTGTGGCTAATAGCCACTGATGGACTTCTGCTCCATATGTTTATCTAATTCCCTCTTGAAACTGTCCATGCTTGCAGCTGCCACGACCTCCTGTGGCAGGGAATTCCATACGTTAATCACTCTTTGGGTGAAGAAGTATTTCCTTTTATCTGTTCTAACCCGACTGCTCAGCAATTTCATTGAGTGCCCACGAGTTCTTGAGTTGAAACTGGGGCTACTTTTTTCACTCACTGCCCTTCCCTCCCGTTTCTTGATTTAGCTCCCCACTCCCAAAGCAGCCCTGGCAAGTAAGACTTAAAATGCTTCTGAGAAGATGAGGTTCAAAGAGCTTGAAAAGGAATGAAGTGCGGGGGCCCCCCCCATGCCTCCACCCTCAGTGTCTGAGGATGGTCCCTTGTTGAAAGGAGGAGGCCGCTTTGTGTGCTGACTGTTGTCTGTTGTGTAACCATCTGTGGTGGTGGGTTACGGTTGCGCCATAATCTCTGATCCAGAGGAGTTAGCCCTGTTAGTCTGTTGATGCCAAATAGTCAAAAGCCCAGTCGCACCTTTAAGACTAACAAAGCTTCTGATGAAGAGAGCTGTGTTTCTCGAAAGCTAAAGTCTGTTAGTCTTAAAGGTGTTACTGGGCCTTTTACTATTTTCCCATAATCTCTGAGCTCCCTCAGTGGCCTTAGCCCAGTCACCATCTCCCAACCTAGCCTGCCTTGCCAGATGGCAGTATAAAATGGGATCCCCTGATCCCCCCCCCGGCCAGAATTCCTTGGAACAAGGGCAGCACAGAGGGGACCAACACAAACCAGTCCACAACCGGGACCAGAAGTGCTGGGAGGCTTTCCCTGCTGCCAAAGGCCAAGGGACTTGACTGGTTTTGACTTGGGGATCCCCCTTTGATACTCGGATTGGGTTCAAGTTCTGGGGTTGAAGCTGCACACATTTGGCCTGGGCTCACTCTTGGGGGGGGGTGGATTTGTGTAAAGGCCCTGGTGCCTGTTTGGGGAGCTTCTTGCTTGATGCATGCAGGAGGTTTTCTTGAATTTGTCAGGGGGGGTGGAGTGGAAAGAGAGAGGGAGATTGGATTTATGCCCCGCCCCTTTACTACCCAAAATACAATCTCCTTTCCCTTCCCCTCCCCACAACAGATACCCTGTGAGGTAGGTGGGGCTGGGAGAGCTCTGTCCAGGACTGCCATTGAGAGAACAGCTCTGAGAGAACTTGTGACTGACCCAGGTCACTCTAACAGCAGCTGCATGTGGAGGAGTGGGGAATCTAACCCGGTCCTCCCAGATTAGAGTCCATGCTCCTAACCACTACACCAAAAGGCAGGGGAAAGATCACCGGGCGGACATGGAAGCTTTGAGCAGGGTCCCCTAGGGGTTCCTGTGGCTACCTGATGGACTGCACATGAGAAGCCAGTGGGTTAATGGGTGGGTTGGAGAACTTCAGGCCAGGAGGTGAGGGTGGGGTGGGGCTTGCTTGAATACAGCCTCAAGCCCCCAGCTTATGGGGAGGGAGCATAGCAAAGGGAAGAGGCTTCTGAGTCAGAGACCCCTGTTGCAGCATTCACAGTCCTGCTGGGTGACGTTGAGTTTTTGGCAGGGTCAGCTGTGCAACTGGGGGCTTGTGCTCTACCCTGGCTCTCTTTGCATCCAGCAGTGGAGAGGTGGCGTGGATGGGTTGGTGACTCAGCTCCCCCCCACCCACCTTCTCTCGAGGCTGCGGCTGGTGTGTCCCCCTGTGAGGGTTTTTACCCCAGGTTCTGACACTACATCCATGAATATGCGGCTTCACCCACCCCTTCCCCCCAAAAAAGCCATCTTGACTGGGGTGGGTGTGGTACAGCTGTGGCAGCCCCCGTTTTTATGTGCAAGCTTCCCAGTGGCTTCTGACCGCAGCAGGACTCTCACGTCCACCAGGTGCATGGATTGGGCTAGGGAATTCCTGTCCATGGCTGCGTTTTATCAAGTGGGAAAGTACTTTAAACATGCTCAGAAGTGCCCTCTTCTCCAGCTGGCACAGAGATAGACCAATCCCGTCTGTGAAATTCACAGGGGTAAGAGTTTCTGTGTTGGTTGAATTCAGTAGCTGAAAACTTTTTCTCCCTCTCCCAAAAAACTAGAACTCCAGGGCATCCAATGAAGCTGATGGGCAGTGGGTTCAGGATAGACAAAAGGAAAGACTACTTTACACAGAGTGATGGAAATGTGGAATTCACTGTTGGAGGATGTTATGATGGGAATAAACAGTTTTACAAGGGGATTGGAGGATAGCTTCATGGAGGACAAGCCTATCCATGATGACTTGCCATGGTGACTGAGGGGAACCTCCATATTCAGAGGCACTAAACCTTTGAATCCCACAGCCAGGAGGCCAGTATCTGGGGAAGGCCTTGGCCTGCATGCCCTCCTGTTGGCCATTCAGAGGAACCGGTTGGCCACTGTGTGAGGTAGGATGCTGGACTAGGTGGCCTTTGGTCTGATCCAGCAGGGCTCTTCTTATGTTCTAATCAGGGAAGGCCTCAGCCTCTATGCCCTGTTGTTGGCCCTCCAGAGGAACTAGTTGGCTACCGTGTGAAACAGGATGCTGGACTAGAGGGACCACTGGTCTGATCCAGCAGGGCTCTTCTTATGTTGTTATCAGGGAAGGCCTCGGCCTCTATGCCCTGTTGTTGGCTCTCCAGAGGAACTGGTTGGCCACTGTGTGAGACAGGATGCTGGACTAGACGGCCACTGGTCTGATCCAGCAGGGCTCTTCTTATGTTCTAATCAGGGAAGGCCTCGGCCTCTATGCCCTGTTGTTGGCTCTCCAGAGGAACTGGTTGGCCACTGTGTGAGACAGGATGCTGGACTAGACGGCCACTGGTCTGATCCAGCAGGGCTCTTCTTATGTTCTAATCAGGGAAGTCCTCGGCCTCTATGCCCTGTTGTTGGTCATCCAGAAGAACTGGCTGACCACTGTATGAGACAGGATGCTGGACTAGATGGACCACTGGTCTGATCCAGCAGGGCTCTTCTTATGTTGCTATCAGGGAAGGCCTTGGCCTCTATGCCCTGCTGTTGGCTTTCCAAAGGAACTGGTCAGCCACTGTGTGAGAAAGGATGCTGGACTGGGTGGACTTTTGGTCTGATCCAGCAGGGCTCTTATTATGTTCTTAAGAGCTGCCCTTTGGACAGAAATTGAAAGGGTTCTAAGACTGATGTGTGAGAGTTACATCCCCTGAATTCTTGCTTTCCATACTGTGCTCAAAGACAATGCAGTTCTATCTGTTACGCCTCCCATGCTGCTCTGAGCTGAGTGCTGAAAAACTCTCTCCCTGCAGAATGGGCAGCTATGAATTTGAAACCCCAGTATTGTGCTCTTGAATATCTCTCCTGCATTAAAAAAAAAAAAGTATTTTCCCTGCAGGTAAAAAAACTAGCATTTTCCTTGATGTGCTAATCTTCCGCTTGCAAGGAGCTGTGATTCTTTTTTTGTGTGTGAAGCAGCATTTAAAAATGCAGCTCTGATGTAGCGTGCTGTCCCTTTGGCAGCTTCGTTTTCACTGCACTCTCTGTCCCACCTGGTTTGAGAGTCTCTCAGGCTGGGTTTGTAACTCCTTGTGACCGCAAACTTCACCAGCTGGGGTGAGGTCTGCAAATTCCTGCAATATCTGAATAACCCTGATCTTTATCGATGTAGAACTGTTGGCAGAACAAGTTGTGTCTGGCTTCCATTTGCTTGAGGAACAGAGCCCGGGACGTGGGGCTGGGGTGAGGAGGCTGCCCAGAGCAAGGAGGGAGGGGACCGTGCCCCCCAGTGCCTTTACAGACTGTACCCTTTGCCCTGTAGAAGTGACCATGTTAGAGTGCTCTTTTGGGGGAGGTCTGCTTTAACTCTGAGCTTCCTTGATGATCCAGGGTCCTGTTGCGAAGGGGGGAAGTACCAGAATATGCTTCTTTGTGTGTGTGTTTACGTATCCCAACCCTCCTCCTTATTTCCCTACTCCTTAAAAATCCAGGTTTTCAAAACCAATGTTCCCCCCCTTTTCAGTTGTGGTTTCAGTCTTAAAAACAAAAGTTTACGTTTTTAAAAGGTAAAAACAACCCTAGCCAAGGGGGTAAGTCCTTCTTAAAACTTCCCCTCCCACCCACCCACCCACCCAAAAAGATCGGTGCTGTTCGGTGCTGTTAATTCATTTTGCCGTTGAGCCTTATGACTGACTGACAGGCAGGCCTTGCCGGGGAGTGTGGCGCAGAAAGGGTTAAGGTCTGCCATTTTGTTATGTAACACCCTTAATGGACATATCGGTGAGTGGCATGAACATGGCAGAGCTTAACCCTTAGCGTGCTGCAGCCCAGGACTTTCCAGCCAGGCCTCTCCCTCAAGTCTGTCTTGTGGGTTTTTTAAAAAAAACTTTCTCCCCCAAAATAAGTTGCTTTTTTTCCCCCCTTTAGGCAGCAAGCCCATTCTGTCTCCCCTGCCCACCCCCGCCCACCCCGCAGTGGATATATTGAACTTGGCCAATTTAATCAGATGTGAAACTTTTTAAAGAAAAAAAATTGATTGACAGATTTGACCTCGTAAGCCCCACCCCAATGGATATAATAGTTTGTTTTAAAATACCTGTGTCCCTATTTTTTTTTGGGGGGGGGGGATTAAGGACTAAAATTAACAACGTAAGGAACTCTGTTGCCAGTAAGCCAGCCTGTTAGATTTGGATTTTTTTCTCTCTTTATTTTTTTTTTTAAATTGCCCCTAGCAAACATCAGGAGTTGTAAAATAAGTCATGAGGGATACAGGACTTTTTGTGCACAAATGCAGGCTGGGGTGGGGGTGGTAATGTTGGTAGTATTTTACTGGCGTTTCTGATGCCAGGGAGGCTTTTGGAGCAGGAGGGGTTTGAATGTGACCACATGAGATATGAGTTTCCCCAGCTTGCCACTTGCCTTCCGCACATAATGTTCTCTGGAGATCTTTTTGCCACTACAAAGTGTCTCTTACTACTTAAAAAAGGTAAAGAAAAAGACTTTTAACTCCCACGGCTCTGCCTTCATCCTTGCGTGGCAGACTTGACTTCTGCCTAGCCCCCATCATTCTCTGCTGTCCTCAAGGGAGTCTGCCCCCTTCTCTCTCGCTCCCCCTGGGACCTAGACTGTCTAGCTGGGGCCGCCTCTAGCCAATCCTACAGGTTTCTCTTTTGCCCTGAAGTCTTTGGCATGCTCCCTTAATGCCCCTTCCAAGCAGAAATGGAATGAATGAAGCTGCTTCCGCTGTGTTCCCAACCTTTTCTTCACTTGGGGGCAGGTCTTAGAGCAGAAACACACTGGACTTGGGGGAACTGTGGCAGGCCAGGCACGTTGAGGGCCAACCACCATCTGTTTATCTTGCCATCTTCTGCCCATCTGTATTTCAGCATCCCCCACCCCATATGCCAAATTAAGCCTGTTTTGTGTTCCTGTTGTTAAATGGGCTTGAGAATCTCTGTATCTCAGAAGCAGGGCCTTGCCTGTGCTGGCCCCGCAGTTTTGGGGTACTCTTCCATGCTGCAGCTCCAACTGCTTCTGGAAAGGGGTTACCCTTAGAGGTTCTGAGCTGAGCTTATTAGCCTGTTGAATGCCAGCAGCTGCTGCTGCATTTTGGTGGCTTGTATAGGTGGCAGATGTGGATTTTTTTAATTTAAAAAAAGTGCTTAATTTTAATGTTATAAATTATGTTTTGTGAGGTAAAGATGCTTGTCAATAAAAAAAATAATAATGTGGGAGATGGAAGCCTAAGAGACATTGGCTGGCCTAAAGCTACCGAGTCAGATTTGTCAAACATTGGGTTGCCAACCTCCAGGTGAGGCCTGGAGTTCTCCCAGAAGTACAGGTGACCTCCAGACTACAGAGATCAGTTCCCCCTGAAGAAAATGCCGCTTCAGAGGACAGGCTCTATGATATATTATAGAGTCTAAGTGAAATCCTCCCCAGATTTCCCACTCTGCAGCTCTACCCACAAATCTTCAGGAATGTCCCTGACAGGAATTGGCAACCCTAAGAAACATAAAGGCTCTCTCAATAGTCAGCCTTGGAACAGCCCTCTAAGGTAGGTCAGTTTTTCCCATCCCAGTTATGTAGACCTGAGGCTTGAGAGCGCCGGAGACACTAAAAGGTGACTTTATGACAAACGGTGACATTTGAATCTGGGCCTTGGCCACTGCCTTCTACTAGCTCTCATAGATACATGCCTTGAACTCAGGGTGGGGCGACAGGCGTGAAGAGCCAGTGACTGCCTTCCCCCGACAGAATTTTTATTTGATTTGGTCAGGGAAGCAGTCAGTGGCCAGGAGGAGCTGTTCCCAGAAATGCACATGCCCTACTTTTTTTGTTATTGATGTTGTTTTTAACTTTGTTACTTATTGGTTAGATGAATCTGTTTTTAAAACGTTTGGATTTATCCTAAAAGGTGCCCCCCACTAGTCGAGCAGCAGATTTTGTTAAAGGAAATATTTTCAAGATGAATTCTTAGAACCCGCAGTTGGAGAGGCCTTCTCTTTCTCCTGGGGGACATCTTTTAAGCTTTCACTTGGACCCCCAAAGAAGAAGATTGCTCTTTTCCAGCCACTGTCCATGTGAGGACTGATGCTGCATTACTTGTGTGGCAGTTTAGCTGTGTAATCAATTGAGATTTCTTTAACCAGACAGCAGCTTTAATTCCTGGGGAGGGGATCTTACTCAGGGATTGAGCGTCTGCCTGGCCTGCGGAAGGTCTCAGGATCAATCCCCAAGCATCGCCAGTCTGAGTAGACTGTATTGACCTTGATGGACCAGTGGTCGTTATTCAGTACATGGCAGTTTCCATGTGTTCCTTCTGAGCGACTTTCGAAACTTGCATTCCTTCCACGTGTCTTAAACTGGAACTCACTTCTGTATTTTTGTTTGTTCTGCAACTTTCCCCTACAGAGGCGAAAGCGAATGATAATTCCCCCCCTGCAAGTTTCCTCCTCTGTGCCCGTCCTTCCACACAAGGAGGCTTTTCGGTCAATATGTGATAAAATTATTTCACAGCCATCCATGCTGACAAAGACAGTGCCTGAATTATTCCAGGTTTGTCATCGTCTCTCTCTTTTTTTTTTTAAGGGTGGGGTAAAAAAAAAAATGCCAATTTAATCCCTCCGACAGTGGAAATAGTCCATTTTATTGGCCTGAAGACCCTTGTTTTTAAAGTGTCAAAAACAGCTGATCACCAGCGTTCCCTCTAAGCTGAGTTAGTGTGAGCTAGCTCAGTTTTTTAGCCTCCAGCTCACACATTTTTGCCTTAGCTCAGGAAGGAGGGCTCCAGAGCAAACTGATTGATGCAGCAGCCATGTCTCTCGCTCACAACTTTAATGCCAGTCACTCACCAAGGAGAATTTTTGCTCACGAGACTCTGCAGCTTAGAGGGAGCATTGCTTGATCACCTTTGTAAAGTAAAACCCTTCTCCAGGTGAATAGGCACAGTATATGATGGACGATAATTTGTTTTGTGATCTTGTTAACTTAACTCCATATGATTTTTTTCCCCGTTTTTCAACTTTTCCCCATGTATGAAGTGGGTAGAGAACTTTTCTTCTCCTGAGTGGTGAGAACTTGGGGGTGGGGATGGGCACTCAAATGAAGCTGATGGGCAGAACATTCCAAATCAACTGAAGAAATTTTCGGAGGGTTGGCCCGCGGTCCAGTAACCTCTTGGAAACAACACAAATTTTCAGGGTATAAGCTTTCAGCAGTCGAAATTCCATTCCTACTCGTATCTGACAAAGGGGGGGGGGGGGGGCTTTGAATCTGAGAAGTCTTCGGCCTGGTGTTCCTGCCGGGGAAGATCACAGGGAGAGGTCCTCTGGAGTGTCTCATAAATCAAAGGAGCTCTCCTGTTGGTTACACCTTTTCAGTGGTGGCCCCGTAATTATGGAACAGCCTCCCCAGGAGCTCTCTACCCTTTTCACAGGCGTTCCGTGGAGAATCTGGTTGGCAGAAAGGGCTCTTCTAATCTTTTCCCCAGTATCCCACAGATGAGTAAAAGATTGGTAGAGGCAACTGGGTTAGTTTTTTAAAAGACGGCAATACAGAGTTGGGTGTCCGCAAGGAAGCCGGCACATTTGTTTGTTTACTTTATTTATATCCCAACTTTTTCTCCAACGGGGAACCAAATCGGCTTGCGTTGTTCTCCTCTCCTCTGTTTTATCCTTTAGAACAACCCTGTGAGGTAGGTGAGGCTGAGAGGGTGTGGCTGGCCCAGGGTCAGCTGGCGATCTTTCATGGCAGAGCGAGGATTTGAACCTGGCATTAAGCGGATTCTAGTCGGACACGCCAGTCGCTATTCCCTGCTGGCTCTTCTGTGGATTTATTTGATGTGAACACATGGCTTTTTTCCGTGGGGGGGCAAGTGCAAGTGCCGCCAGCCAGCCGCTTCCACCGTGGTACCACTAGTGCATCAGCTCTGTGTGTATCCATGCAGCACTGCACTCACGGAAGGGTCAAGACCAGTGTTCCCTCTAAGCTGAGTCAGTGTGAACCTAGCACACAGATTTTTAGCCTCCTGCTCACACATTTTTGTCCTAGCTCAGGAAGGAGGGCTCCAGAGCAGACTGATTTATGCAGTAGCCAAATCGCTTGCTCAGAAATTTCAAGCCAGTAGCTCACAAAGTAGAATTTTTGCTCACAAGACTCCAGAGCTTAGAGGGAGCATTGGTCCGGACTACTTGCCTGGAGTAGCAAACCAAGTCTGGCCCAAGTGGCTTCTCGTATGACCAGCTGTACAGCCCTGACCCCAAAGGGCTCCGCCTCAGTCTTCTGAGCTGTGAGTGGCATAGGCAACAGGCTCTCGAACCCTTTCCTCCCCAGTGCAAATGGCAGCAGAGGGCTCTGGCTTGTGACTCCCGGAGCCTGGGGAGCCAAGAGACAAGGCAGGTGAAACTGGGCAGCTGGAACCGGTGGGAAGGCTCTGTCACTCCTTGGCCTGGGGGACAGTTTACCTCCTGGGCAGCGAGCCAGTGGTCCGAGCAGAGTTCTGCATGAACTGGCCTGCCAGTGCAGGTTCCTTCTAGAAGTTGGAAAGACAGTTCAGAAGTTAGTTTGTGCCAGTGCTCTTTTCCTGAATCTGCGTGCGAGGCAGTTCTCCTTGGATCTGGTGGCAGAAGGTGGCTCTTAAGTGGTACAGACTGTCCACGGGCAGATAGATTGCAGCATGGCATTTTCCAGGTGCCAGTCATGGATCACTGCTGCCTTTGCCCGGGAGGCTGTTGAAGGCTTATGGTGGGCCAGGAACCCCCCCCACCCCCTGTTCAGCAGTAGAGGCATCCTCTCTAGTGGGACTTCTGTGGCCAGATGGGGAAAAACTCCGACTTTTCTGGCCAGGCTGATGTCAGAAGAGTGGACACCCGCGCCTCCTTTACAGATTTCTAGTTCTCAAAGTTGCAGGGACGCTTCTGCTCTGTTTTCCTCTTTCCCTCTCCCACCGCACAGTTTGCAGTTCCCTTTCTCTAACACACTGCGCTATCCTTTAAGTGGCCCAATCCCTTCCCTTTGCAACAGATGCCCCATTGCTCCAAAGGAAGGGCCAATAGCTTTTGCATGCCCCTCCCTTCTCTTCTTAAAAAAAACTTCTCTCGCAGGCCTGGGGCATCTCGGAAAACCCATCCGTTGCCACCCCTGCCCAAAGTCAGAACAAAAGTCAGAGAGATTTGGGGAGCACTTCGGCCAACTTTTCCCTTCCCCTTTCCTAGTTAGATCTCCCTTGTCTCCTTCCCCTCACTGCCCCCCTCCAAAGTTTTACTTGCAGGCATCTGTTTTTCCAAGACTACTTTGGCATCGAAGCGCGCTGTGCGCGCTGCCCCTTTAAAAGAGCGTGGTGGGGGCAGACGCTCTGGGCTGACTGTACTGGAATGCTGGCTGCGCGGCTCACAGGCAGGCAGATGCTGTCGCCGCTGCAACGGTGGTGTCTCCCCGCGAGGGGTTAACAACACTTAGCTTGTTGTCTGGAACCAGTTCAGACCGGTTTTCTGGAAAGTGCTTTGTCTCTCCGACTGAATCCTGGGAAAGGTCATGTGTGGACCTAGTGATGTCATGAGATCACAAACTGACTCAGCTCTTTTGCATCAGATATGTGTGTCTGTCTTGCAGGTAACAGTGGAACAGGCTGGGGGGGGGAGCAGCCAAGGGGTGGGGGAGAAGAGGGGGGAAAGCCCCCCAAACTAACTTTGGGAAGCCCCCTTCCCTCTGAAATCACCCCCTATGGATTCCTAGAGGACCTCACGTAGTTCTTGCCCAGCAAGTTTTTGGGACCTTGTGAATGAAGAAAGCACCGACGACTCTTGAGTGCTTTGGTTTCAGAGGCATTCTCAGCCTGGTTAGCAGCCAACGGCAAAGGCCAGCAGGCTGCACACGGTGGCCGTGAAATCCCTCCCTTGCTCTTAGAGTCCAGCAGTCAGTCCAGAAACATACAGGCAGGTGGCTTCGAAAAACCCGGCCCCAGAATTCCTAAAAAGCAAATTTCCATGCCTGCATGGGGTGGGTGGGATTTCCAAGGCCCTTTCCAGTGAGGAAACACTCTTTTGGCAAGTTTTCGACCTGTGCTGGGGTGGGTCTAACTAGTCCAGTTCGAGCACGGGGCGGGGGGGGGGGAGGCACGGAGCCAAGTGGCTGCTGTTGCACCTGAGTGTTGGCCCTCTCTGGAAACCAGCACGACCTGTTAAAAACAGCGGCTCATCGTCCCGTGGATAGGTGGCAGCTCAGATCACCTGTGTGTTTCTTCTCTCTCTCTCGTGTTCTTCCCAGAGCACCATAATGACGGAAGAAGCCTGCCGGACACGGAGCCAGAAGCGAGCGCTGGAACGCGAGATTAACCAGAACGACGTCGACAGTAAAAAGATGAAGCTGGACAAAGGCCTTTTGGGGGCCCCGGAGGCCAATGCGGAAGGCGGGGACCTTAAGATAAAGACTGACCCCACGTCCGGGAGAGTCCCGGGATTGTTAAAAGGCGGGGAAATGAAAGCCACCATCAAAGTGGAGGTGCAGACGGGGGACGAGCCGGTGGACATGAGCACCTCAAAAAGGTAGGTGACCGCTGAGGCCGTGGCTGCTCTCGATTTGGCGCTTCTGGGCTGTAGCGGCATCAGATTTCTGGGAATCTCAAAGCAATGCTGTTTTACACGGGCAGGATTACCCTGGAGTTCACACCTGCAAAGGCAGCGGCTTAGCCCACAGAGGCTGGTTTTGCTAGTTGCTGCCTGCCATGGTCAGAGGCAGTCTACCTCAAGAGTACCTGGAAGGTAGTAACTGTTTTTGCAAACTTCCGAGAAGCATCGGGCTGGGTGCTGTCAGGGCTGGTTTTGTACTCAGCAGACCTTGGCTTTGCTCCGTCTTTCAAATTCGACCTTCGAGGGCCCGATTCATTGAGATGGCTTACTGTGGAGGATTCAGGCATTATGAGTGATGGAACTCCAGTGATCCGATAATATTCCTGACTTCAGGAAACCAACCCTGGCCAGTGTCTGTGGGGCCAAATGCTTTCCTCTTAGGTGCTGCCACCATATCAACTTTGGGAATGTTTGGGTTGACAAGAAGTAGAGGAGGGAGAGTCTGAATTGAACTTCCTCAGCGGGGGGTGGAAAGTTCTCAGTCTGCAGTTGTCCTAAACCATGTGGCCTTGGGCAGGTTGGGGGTCCCTCTCTTTATTTTGACACGTCTCACACAGGCACCTTCCCCAAAGTAGCTTTCCCAAACTGTGGAGCATCCTGTGACTTCATCCCTTTTCCACGTCCCCTTTCTGCAAGCACCCAAAGAGAGCCTACAAGCTAGGGCAGAAAGAGGGGTGGGTGAGTGGGTGTGCCTTTAAGTTCAGCTGCTGTGGGTGGGCAGGGCCGTAGCTCAGTGGCCGAGCACTTCCTCCGATGGCAGCAGGTTCAATCCTCAGCACCTTCCGTTCAGGAATTTCAGGTATTAGATTACTTCCAGAAAAGGCTTTTCTCTTCCCAAGACCCCGAGGACAAGACGAAATTGAGACCTCAGAGTCGGTATTATAAGGCAAAATCATACCTGGGTTTAAACATGAAGCAGGACTTCTTGCTTGTAGTTTTGCCTTTTCCCTCCTATCAAGTCGCAGCCGATGTATGGTAACTCCGTAGGGTTTCCGAGGCAACAGACGTTCAGAGGTGGTTTGCCATTGCTTGCCTCTGTGCAGTGAGCCTGGACTTCCTGGGTGGTCTCCCATCCAAGTGCTAACCGGGACTGGCCCTGCTTAGCTTCTGAGATCTGATGAGATCAGGCCAGCCTGGGCTATCTGGGTCAAGACATAGGTCAGCTTTGCCATACACGAGTTTTATTGGCGCTTCTGCCCAAAGGGCCGAACCTCATTGTGAAATAGGCTAATGCTTCAGGTGCCTTCTTCCTAGGAGCTCAGGTCAACAGGCCCGGGTGGTGTTCTGTTTTATTCTCGCAATACTCCTGCTAGGAGGCAAGGAAGGCTGCAAGGAGCTGACTGGCCCGGGCTCCAACCTCCAGCTTGAAATAACACCCAAGCTGAACCTGAGAAACGTACCGAAATGAGTGTGTGAGTTGAGTATATTTCTTGAGGCTGGTGAGCGTTTCTCCCCCTTTTCCACTCACTCACAGATATTAAGAGGGAGGAAAGTGTTTCCAGATGATGCGTCTGTTGAGAAACTGCTGTCGGGATTCTGACAAAATTTAACAAAATGCCTTTGGGACGTGCAGGCAATCCTGTTAGAGCCTGTGCACTGCACTCAGTAGAAGGCAGACCCTCGATCGGTTTCACTAGCACCATCTACACTTCTGCCACCATAAGTGGCTTTTCAGGGTCTCAGGCGGAGAAAGGGCCTCTTCTAGGACCTGCTACCCTGCAGTCCTTTTACCTGGAGGTGTCAGGATTTGAACCTGGTACATTCTGCATGCGAAGCATGGGGTAGCTCTGCCAGTGAGCTGGGGTCCTTGCTCAGTGTGTCAATAGTATCCTGTGACCAGTAAGCTCAGAGCCGCACTGTTAGCTTTGTGAGGATTTCAGCTCCTGGGACAGGGAGGGCATGTCAGGCCGGTCCCTGGTCTGAAGTGTGACGGGCACCCCTCGCTTCCCAGGACCTTTAAAGATCCTGACAGGTGTCTGATGTGTCGTCATCCTTGGCTTTTCCGGTCCCTTAAATCCCTAGGCAGTGGTGATTTTTAAAATAAGTCCTCAGAATTGAAAAGAAGAACCTGCTGTGCCGGGAGGGCAAGTTCTGCTGGTGAAACTCCGTGCTTGTAATGTTCCTCGCCCCACCCTGCAGCTACTGCATTCGACACACAATTTTAGCCTGGGTAGGACGTTCCTCTGGTTATGGGCAATGGATGGCAGAGAGGAAAGGGGGTGGGGGAGAAGTTTATTTCATTGGCTTGCCTTGGCACATGACTTGATTTCACCTGGTTGGGGGCAAGGGGAGGTCTGTTAGGAAAGGGGCTGGCAGGGGGACAAGCCAGTATCTCAATGCTCTTGCACAGGTGAACTGAGCCCCCCCCTCGGGTCTCCCCATCGCAAAAACAAATGTCATGGGGCAGGGGGGGAAAATCAGGAAATAATTGCCAGAGTTATGAAGGGTTGGTGCACCTTTCCTGTGTGGTGCAGAGGTTGGGGGTTTTTAGTTCCAAAAAGACAGACTCTCCCCCCCCCCAGCACACACACATTTTTTAACTCCATGGGGTGGGGGAAACGGCTATAGAACCACCACCACCCCGGTTTTCTGAAACATCAGTGCTCAGGGGTACCCACTGATAAAAGGCAAAAGTGTGCCACAAGCTTGCATCCGACCCACGGAGACCCCCATGTGGTACCACCGTGTGGGATTTTCAAGGCAACAGATGTGCGGAGGTGGCTTTGTCACGGCCTCCCCCTGCCTAGCAGCCCAGATCTCTCCTGCTGGCCCCGCATCCAGGTGCCGACCCCACTTAGCTTCCGAGCTCTGAGCAGATCGGGTCAGTCAGGACGATTAGGGCTGCCCCCCACTGACAAGATCGTACGTTCAGGACGGGCGAAGAGGAAGTCCTTTTTTCCACACAGCTCATAATTAACCGATGGAACTCACTGCCACAGGCTGTCGCAAGGACCTCTAGCTTAGACGGCTAAGGGAATTAGAGAAGGTCATGCTGGATAGGGCCATCGGTCGCCATTGGCGAAATGAAACCTCCACATCTAGAGGCAGTGTACCTCTTTGTGGGCTTCCTGGGGGCATCTGTTTGAGCATGGTGGTGAATGGGATGCGGCTGGACCTTTGGGTTTTAATCCAGGAGGGCTTCTCCAGACACGGGTTCCAAAGAGCTGTGCTTGTCACTCATTCACCATTTGTGATGAGAACTTTTGGAGGCCGAACGTCCTTGTTGACTTAAGACACCACCTTCTCTAAATTAGGACCCTTATGCATTTGTCTTCAGGAGTGTAAAACTTTACCTCCAAATGCTGCCCCACTGCCTTAATTCCGCAGGGGTCCCCAGACACGGGGTTGGGCAGACAATTCACCGCCTTGAGGCTTTGTTCAAAAATACATTTGTTGTCCTAACAGAGAGAGATCAAGATGGGCAGAGAGTCCAGAGTCCAGTGGCACCTTAAAGACTAACAAAATTTGTGGTAGGGTAGGAGATTTTGTGAGTCCTGCCACGAATTTTGTTAGACTTTAAGGTGCCGCTAGACTCTGGCTCTTTTCTACTGCTACACGAAAGCTCCTCCCCTGCCACATATTTTGTTAGTTTTTAAGGTGCTCCTGGACTCTGGCTCTTTTCTAGTCCTTGTGGTTACAGAGGCATGCTTTGGAAGTGCATGAGCGATGCTGGTTGGAATCTGAGAAGCCAGAGGGGCGACTGGACAAAACGTTCAGTTATCCATGAGCACTAGCTACAGTTGTCAGGCAGCCAGCCTTTGGCCGTCCCGCCACTTCGGGTGGCCTTTCTGTCACCGTCCAGGGCCTGGCCCTTTTCTGTCGTGGCTCCGGCTTCATGGAATAGGCCCCCTCAGTAGGTCCCTCTGTGAAGATTTTCAGGAGGTGCTGCAAGGCCTGCCTCTTTGCCAGGGCTTTTGAGGGCGTTCAAGTGGCGGACATCTTTAAGGGCAGGGGATGGGGTTTTGAAGGTGGCATGATACAGCCCAGTCTCATCAGATCTCGGAAGCTAAGCAGGGTCGGTACTAGGAAGGGAGACCGCCGAGGAAGACTCTGCAGAGGAAGGCAATGGCAAAACCCCTCTGCTCACTCACTTGCCTTGAAAGCCCCTTGCTGGGGTTGCCAGAACTCAGCTTCTCTCTCTCTCTCTCAATGAAAATGTTTCATCCATTATTGTAAGCCCCCTTGGACCATGAGGGAATGCAAAAGATAAAGGCTTTAATCTTAATAGTAGGGGGCTTCCCTCTCCTTGACCTTCCCAATACCACCATCAATCATTTATGCATTATTTCCTTCGCAGATTTATAGGTCGCAAAATTAGGGAGTTTTTGGTGTGGGCTGGCTATGGGTACTGATGGCACTTAGCATTCGCACGCTGCTGGAAGGGAGGTCGTGCCCCTGATAAGCCTTGTGGCAACAGCCTTGCAGGGTAGGCCAGATATGGCCCCATGTTGCAGGTAAAATGAGGCCAGGGTGAGGGATAACTGCCTGCCTGCCACCTGACCTTTCCCCTGGGTGAGGGGGGGGCCTGGAGGCCACCGTAGGAGTGACATTTCCGGGTTGTGGGGCCCAGAGGCCTCAGGGTTATCAGAGCACTTCGGTGCCCTCTTGAACTCTAGGAGAGGTGGGTCCTGCAGAAGAAGGTGGAAGAGGCCTGGTGGAGCAGAGGGGGCTGTACCATTTCACCCTATAGTTGAATGCTTTTCAGCGTGTGATAACGCAAAGCATGACAAAGGCCAGTCTGGGTCAGACTTCTCATCCTGGTGCGCTAGCTTTCTTCCAGCAGGGAACACTGTGTTGGATAACTTTTTTTACAGCATCTCCTTCTCCATTCTGAGTAGTCCATGTCAAGGATCCTCAGCCTTTTTGAAACTTCAGGCACATTAGAATTCTGTCACCGGATAGTGGATGCAGCACAGGGTCATAGCTAACGCAGGGACCGTGGGGCAATGCCCCCCCCTTTAATTTGCAATGCCCCCCTGAATCTGGTGGCGGTGGTGGGGTGAGCAGGCCGGGCTGGGGCACAGACCTGAGAGGCAGGCTCTACTTTGTCACCCCATGATGCACCAGTGCAGGACGAGTATGCAGAGACCTTCAACCATGTTCATACACACCTTAGCTTGCCAGAACATTGGAAAGGGGGCTCACTCTGGCGGGAAAGCCGTATCGGTGGCTCCAAGAGCAGACCCAAGCTCGTTTCTTTGGCCTGGGCAGAAAGACTAGAAGGAGTCTCCACTGCCTTTACCCTCAGTTGGCCCCCCCAGCACAAGGCCCCAGCCCGTGGCAGCCGCGGCGGAGTCCGTCTGATTGCTGGCCTTCCCTCCCCTGATGCAGAGGCTGGTTGGGGAAGCTGGTGGCAGGCTGGGCCTCTTTTGCCTTTTGGGAGGCATCATGTGCTGCTTTCTCCATGGCAAATTTGCTGGAGGCGAATCAAAATGGCTGCTGCGGGAGGCAGAGCCAGCCACAAAATGACGGCCACAGCTTAACTTCAGTCACACAGCGTGGATCCCTGTGCTCTGGTGGCAGCTGCTGCCAAAGCAGTATTTCTTTTTAAAAAATCTGCACAGCCAATCAGAAGCCTTGCTGGGCAAAGCCCGACCTCCCCCCCACCCTTTCTAAAAAGACTTGGCGGGAGTCAGAAAAGGGGTCGGCCCGTGCTGTGGCACCCACGGGCACCGTGTTGGGGACTCCTGGTCAACACCGCTGGCACAGTACTCCACCATACATGGACCAGTCCTGTCACTCTATAGGTAAGAAACTGCTGTGCAGGATCAGCCCCAAGGGCCCCCTCTTGACTTTCACAGTGGTCTTGGCCAGTTAAATAGTCCAAAAATGCAATGACAGGGTGTTTCTGCTCAATGGATGGTGGCCAGCATGCTGCTCCGGCACATGGAAGCTCCATTTATCTTTTCCTATTTATCTGTTGTTAGAATTGCCTTGGTGGGTTGGCTCAGAGCTAGATTTGCTCCAGAGTTTTGTTCCCCCCCTCAGGGCTGGCCCGTCATTGACAAAATTTAGGCAGCTGCCTATGGGCGCCGGCTTGACAAGGGCGCCGCTCTGGCCTGCCTGCCACCCCGCCTTCCCCTCCCACAGAATCCAGCCGAGTGAGAGCTAGGCACGAACGTCAAGCTGCTATTCCCACGCTGCAGTGGCAGGTCTTCCGGCAAGGGAGGAAGCCTTCATCACCAGCAGGGATGCTGTTTCGGGCCTCGGGGGACCCGGGGAGGCGTGCACATGGGGAGGGTGGAGAAAAGGGGCCCTGCAGCCTGCTGGGCCATGTGTTGTGCGTGGCTGTCCCTCCCAGCAGCCACCCTGGGCAGGCGGAGCTTGCTCTGGCCACGCTCCTGCTCTGGAGCTGTCGTGCAAGCGGCCCTGTCCTGCGATTCCAGCCAGGAGGGACTGCGGCAGGTCAGGTGGGCATCCTCCCTTCTTCCCCGCCTCCCAGCGGTGGCCCATCTCCTCGGGCCCGATCTCCGCCTCCTCCCCTCCCTCCCGGAGCGCCCCACCCCCCGCCTTTGTTGTGCCCCTGAATCCAGACCGCTGGCGCTTGGGAAGGGGAGGCGCCAGAAAATCGGTGTGCTCATGGGGGGGCCGCCAGAACGGGGGGGGGGGGCCTAGTGTGCAAACAAAAAACCCACACTAGTAATTTTAGAGAATGGCCTCTCCCTTATTGCTTGTCCCCCGCATCTGGTAGTCGGGGTAGATGAGTCCCAGTCATGGACGTGTTGTGTACACACAGTCATTCACTTTCCAGGCTTGTGTGATTCTGGCAAGCTCTCAGTATCAGCTGGGTTGCTGACAAAGGTGGCCCGAAAGGGGAAATTCCCAAGGGGAAGTTCTTTGTCATGCTGCAGAACTTGTGGAACTCCCTGCCACTAGATGTGGCAGTGACTGCATTGTGCGGCTAAGGAGAATTAGATAAATTGATGAGGGACAGGGCCATCCGTGGCCATTAGCCCCACTGGCCAAATGGAGCCTCCATATCCAGAGAAAGTGAACCTCAGAACACCAGGGGGCAACAGGGGGAGGATTAGTGCCTTTGCTTGTAGGGGGGAATGGGCACTGTGAAACGGGATGTGTGTCGAGGTGGCTCTGACTCGCCAGTGCGGTTCTGATGCTACATTTCCATCTCCATCGAATGTGTCGTCGTGCAATCGAGTGTTCCGTTCCTATGCCAGGTTGCAGCAATTAATCTGCAGAAGTCGCTGCAAGAGAATGTGGGGGGCCGCATCACCAAGCACTTGTGTTCCTGACTCTGAGGAGAATGCAGGCTTTTCACTTTGCGTCTGAAAAGCTGAGGCTACTCACTGCTTTTATCCGATGCAAACTGAACCCCCTTCAAGTTGGCCCGAACCCCGGAGGTTCAAAAGCCAAGCTGCTGCTCTTCAGTCTCAAGTTCTCCTTGTAATATTTCAACCTGTTTTTTATCCCACCTTTTCTTCCACGGAGCTTGGGGCAACCTATATTGCTGTATCTCACACCAACCCAGGTGAGGCCAAGAGCGTACGGCTGGCCCGAAGTCACCTGGAGCGCTTCTCTTCCGTGGAGATATGAACTGAGGTTTCCCAGATCCTAGTCTAGTGCTCAAATTGAAAAAAGTAGGGGCCATGACTCTGTCAGAGCATCAGCTTGGCATGCAGAAGGTCCCAGGTTCAATCCCCAGCGTCTCCAGTTAAAACAGTGGGGTAGGCAGTGATGAGAAAGACCTCCACCTGAGACCCTGGAGAGCCAGTGCCTGTCTGAGTAGACCATGCTGACCTTAGAATTAGATAAGCATCTGGAGCAGTGGTCCTTCAGGGGCTATTAGCCACAAGGTATAGATAGGAAGTCTCAGTCTGGGGCAAGTGAGGCTGTATATTCTTGGTGCTTGGGAGGGGCACAATGGGAGGGCTTCTAGTGTCCTGGCCCTACTGATGGACCTCCTGATGGCACCTGGTATTTTGGCCACTGTGTGACAGAGTGTTGGACTAGATGGGCCATTGGCCTGATCCAACATTGGCTTCTCTTATGCTCTGATGTTCTTGATGGACCAATGGTCTGGGGTTCAGTATAAGACAGCATCATATGTCCATATGCACTAACCACTACCTTGTACTGCCTTCGGGACCACCTATCCTGGTACGTCCCCCGTAGAGCACTGTGCTCGAGTGACCAAAACCTACTGGTGGTCCCCAGCCCAGAGAACATCCAACTGTTCTCCACCAGAGCTTTTTCGGCCCTGGCCTGGTGGAACACTCTTCCAAGAGACATCAGGGCCCTGCGGGATTTCATGCAATTCTGCAGGGTATGCAAAACTGAGTTGTTAAGCCGGGCCTGTGGGTGAGGGCAGTACGGGGGATCTCAACCAATAAGATCAATCAGATTGGCCTCCCCCTGCCGTTTCCCTCCTTCAGTGGGTTTAGAATCATAGAGTTGGAAGGGACCTCCAGAGTCATCTAGTCCACCCCCTGTACAATGCAGGAAGTTCACAAATACCTCCCCCGCACACCCCCAGTGGTCCCTGTTCCATGCCCAGAAGAGGGCAAAAATCCCTCCAGGATCCCCAGCCAGAAAATCCCTCCAGGATCCCCAGAATGGCAACCAGCATTTCCCTGGGCGTGTCAGAAAGGGCCACAAGAACTAAGCCCTGAAGCAACCCTCCCTCTTGTGATCTTCCTCAGTTCACAGTTCTGACTGCTGTCAGGTGGCCACCTAGCCTCTGTTTGAGAACCTCCAAAGGAGGCGAGCCCCCCACCTCCCGAGGAAGCCTGTTTATGCCATCTTGATTTTATATAGCTGATCATATTGTATTGTATGTATTTTACTGCATGCTGAATTATTTGATATTGGGAATTTTAATTGTACATTTATCAACTAATGTTACCCGCTCTGAGCTGGTCTTTGGGAGGGAGGGCTATAAAATAATAGTAATAATAGTAATAATAATAATATCTACTGATACTACTACAGAGTGATGCAAAATTGAACATGTGTGTGTTTTCTTTCGCAAATGCCTGCTGCCTGCTTCCTTCTGAGTCAATCCTGGCCCCCCCTGTAACTATACATTCTTAAAGTGCCCCCCCCCCAAACCCACAATCCTGTGCATGTTGACTTGAGTAGGCCGTCGACGGCTTCCTTACAATTAAACATGCACTGGATCAGTTTGTACATCGTTGCACACCCTAAAATACATCTCTGAAAAGTGTCGTTTTGAAGGAGCGTTGCAAAAACTCTGTGTGGGTATTTTTTGAACATGAAGGTTTTTTGGAATTTTTTCCTTTCAAACTTCCTTTTTCTGGTTTGCGGCATGACCGTCAAGGGAAGTTTTGAATGCTCACAGTTCCGCAGGCATCACTGCCTGCCCGCCTCTTTCTCACACTCCCCCCCCCCCTTCTTCAAACTTCTCTGGTCCACTCCATTTTCTTCTTAAGCTACCTGTCTCCTCCTCCGCCTCACTGACTTCACAAAATGAAAGCTGAGTGTCACGAAACCGGTTCCAACTGCCTCGTTGCCATGGCTTTTTCCACGAGGTGGGAAGGAATGGTTAAAAGGGTCACGTGACTGGCACGGGGTGGGGGGGGTGGGAGGCGAGTGCCCCAGTCACGTGACTCCCGGGGTGGCCTCCTTAGCATCCGGGAAGCTCACGGGGATGCTCTGGTGACGATAGGGAGGGAAACATGCAAGGGGGCTTGTACTCCCCTCTGAGTGATGGGGGCGGGGACAGTGGGAGGGGCCAGCCCTGGGGAGACCTCTTGGGCAACCCGCTGGCACTTCTGGGGCTGGATTGTTGCCTTGATGTCTTCTCTGCTTTGGAAACTTGGTTTATTGTTTGTGGCATCATTCTGCCCAATCAAATCCCGTGCTGGAAATACATTTCTCCTCCTCTACCACCCCTGCTGATGGTGTTATCCAGTGTGTGCTAGATTTTTTTTAAAAAAAAGAAAATTGCCAAAGGGATGAAGGCAGGAATACTACCTTCTACAGCAGAGCTGGGGGCCAAAGAAAGCCCCAGCTACTAGTTTCAGGTAATAAACCGCCGCCCCCCCCTCCAAAGAACGCCACTTAGAACTTGGTGGGTGTGTGCGGGGGTAACGCTGCACAGATGTGTTTCCTTTGAAATGGCACTAGGAGACCTCCCCGAACTTCTTGAGAAGCCTGCGCCCATTCATTGCCTGCACCCGTTTCTCAGCACGGGCATAAAACTGTTTCAGAGCCAATGTTTGCTTTGCAAGGGCTGGGAGTCGAGGTCCTTGTACCTGACTGCAGCAAAATCCAGCCTGTTTTGAGGTAGCATGTATGGGGGTGGGGGAGACGTCCCTGGGAAATCCCTACAGAAACGTGGTCCATAAAAGCTAGTATCCCTGAATTGCTGTTGTCTGCTGGATTGGGTTGCCAACATGGTGAACTCATATTCTGCAGCGAGCCCCAAGCTTTTTTGGAAAGGGATTTTTGAATGCAAGATAGTTCACTTAAATCAAAAAGTCTCTCTCTGGCCCCGTACTTTGACAAGGGTGCTTCTGGAACAGGCCACGTCTTGGTTTAAGTCCTGTGCAGTACGCTTGCTTCCTTAACTTCGCCACCCCCTCATCTCCCCATGGGTTTGGGGCAGTTTAATAACGGGACCCCCCTCTCCTCCCAGCTGGCTGCGATCTTCAAACTTCCCAAACTAGTTTATTTATACTGGCTTGCCCTCTAGAGGCACCGTGAAGAATTGCAGCCGCCTCTCCCATTTCTTTCTCTCATACTGATCAGTGTGTGAAACTTGCAATATGGGATGGCAGTTTGGGGCTTCCAGTATGTTTGTGTGGGGGTCTCCCTTCCACCAGCCCACCTCCTCTGAGCCATTCCACCCATCCAGGTCCCCAGGGACAGTGTCCTCTGGTCACATGCTTCATAGCACTTAGGATTTTAAGAGCCACCTTACTGGATTGGACTAGAGGTCTCACACCTGTGGCCAGCAGTCTAAAAGCCTATCAGCAGAGTATGGAGGCGACCGGTCCTCCTTTGTGGGATTTGCCCCTGTGGCTCAGGTATGGACGATGGTCAGCAGTAGGAGTTGTCTAAATTGTTAACAGCTTGCAAAAATCCTGTATGTCATGGCAATGTAGAAAAGGGCAATTAGGATGATAAAAGGGTGGGAACCAGTGTTCCCTCTAAGCTGAGTTAGTGTGAGCTAGCTCACAGTTTTTTAGCCTCCAGCTCACACATTTTTGTCTTAGCTCAGGAAGGAGGGCTCCAGAGCAAACTAACTGATGCAGTAGCCAAATCGCTTGCTCAAAACTTTAATGTCGGTAGCTTACCAAGTAGAATTTTTGCTCACAAGACTCCACGGCTTAGAGGGAGTATTGGTTGGAACGCTTTCCCTATGAAGAAAGGTTAAAACGCTTGGGGCTCTTTAGCTTGGAGAAACGACGGCTGAGGGGTGACATGATCGAGGTTCATAAGATTATGCATGGGATAGAGCAGGTTGAGAAAGAAGTGCTTTTCTCCCTTTCTCACAATACAAGAACTCCTGGGCACTCCATGAAATTGCTGAGCGGTTGGGTTAGAACAGATAAAAGGAAGTACTTCTTCACCCAAAGAGTGATTAACACATGGAGTTCACTGCCACAGGAGGTGGCGGTGACCACAAGCATGGTCAGCTTCAAGAGGGAATTGGATAAACATCTGGAGCAGAGGTCCATCAGTGGCTATAAGCCACAAGGTATAGATAGGAACTCTCAGGCTGGGGCAAGTGATGCTCTGTACTCTTGGTGTTTGGGGGGGCGGCAAGAGTGGGAGGGCTTCTAGTGTCCTGGCCCCACTGCTGGACCTCCTGATGGAACCTGGTCTTTTTGGCCACTGTGTGACAGAGTGTTGGACTAGATGGGCCATTGGCCTGATCCAACATTGGCTTCTCTTATGTTCTCAACTCCACTTGGCTTGGGACCAGGGTATCTGAAGGACCATCTTTCACCCATACCTTCCTGCCCAGGAGTTAAGATCACAGGGACAGGCCCTCCTGACTGTGCCACCAATCAGAGATGCTTGTCTGGGTGCATACATGTGGGACCTTGTCCAGTTCCGCAGGGCCTGCAAGACGGAGCTCTTCCGCCAGGCTTTTGAGTAGGAGCCGCCACTGCCGCTATTCCACCTTCGATATCCCACCTCGATAACCGTGCCATCGTACTCCCGTCATCTTGGTTTTAAATGTTGTGTTTATGTTGCATTGTTTGATTTTATAATTTTACCTGTTGATATTGTTTTATATTGTTTAAATTGGCATTCATGCCCACTGTTAGCCGCCCTGAGCCTTCGGGGAGGGCGGGATACAAATCGAAGCAAATAAATAAATAATAAATAATAAATAAATACACGAGATGGGGCCCTTTCAGAGGCATCCCCTCAATTTTGGAATACCCTTCCCAGGGAGGTGCACTGGCTCCCTCCACTGTCAGTCTGCAAAGGCAGCTGAAGACAGTTTTAATTAGGACAGCATTTGATTGCTTTAGCTCTCTTTATTGGCAGTCCTAACTGGAGTTTTCCAATCGTTGACTTTTTGTTGTGCATTTATAATTGTTTTCACTGGGTTTTATTATAACCTTCTATTTTATGTCGCAAACCATCTTGGGTTCTTCTGCAAGGGGGAAAGGTGGCTAATTATTGTTTTTTTAAAAATGCTGTGTTGTACCACTGGGTATGTGCAAAAGGCACACAACTCAAGCTGTCAGATGGGCCGTTAGGGATCTCCATTGGGGCAAAGTGGGTGACCCCCCCCCCCATGATGTTGCCTGCACCCCTTATTGCCCGCATAACTGTTGGGGAGGGGGGATCAGGATGCGGCCTTCCCGCTCTTTTCTTAGCTGAAAGGTGGCCTTCTCACCACCAAGCAGGGAAATTTCCGCCATCTCATCCCAGGGCCCTGCTGCCATGGGGAAATTCCGGGGGGCGGGGGCAGAATGCCGCCTCAGCATTCTGGGCCGGGACTCCTGCCACCCAGGAATCCTCTTGCTGGTCCCAGTAGAGAAATGATAAGAGGATTCCCATGGGGGTGGAGGAAAGGTGGATCAGGATGCCAACTCCAGGGTGAGAGCCAGTGATCTCCGGAAAGGACTGGGCTGCACAACATGGATCTTCCTGGCCGTGTGCGGACTGTGGACCTGTGTGTTAACAGTTTTGGGCGAAGCCAAACACCATTCTCTGTAGCATTTGTGAACATCTAAGAGGCCTACTTTGGCTGAATGCCGTCAGCAGTATGTTTGGGATTTTGCATGTAGAAGGTCGCCGATGTAATCCCCTCAATGTCCAGCCCAAAAGGGCTGGGGGAAACCACTGGCCTGTGGAGGAAGCCTTTCTTGGACTGAGCGGAATCTGTGTCCTTGCTTGGCTCCTTTGCATATGCTTTTGTGAATCCTCAGGGATTCAGTGTTGAAGTTTCCAGTGGCTTCCCTGCCCTGCAGGGCTTTACGAAGAAGCCTGGCTCTGTCTTCTGTGCTAAAAAAATTCAGGATGCAGATGACTGCGTCCAAGCAATCAGAACTCTGTTCCCTCTAAGCTGTGGAGTCTTGGGAGCAACAATTCTACTTTGTGAGCTACCAGCATTAAAGTTGTAAGCAAGGATTTGGCTGCTGCATACATTAGTTTTCTCTGGAACCCTTCCTCCTGAGCTAAGACAAAAATGGGTGAGCCGGAGGCTAAAAAACTGTGAGCTAGCTCACCCTAACTCAGCTCAGAGGGAACACTGTTCTCCACCCAGGAAACCTGGATACAGGGTGCAAATCAAGAAGCTGTGTGTGACTTGCCTTTCGGGATGATTCTTTGGTTCGGTTCAGTGAAGGCACTACTCACAGAAGCAGGGAGGGGAATGCTCTGACTCAAAACGGAATATTTCTACACTTGGTGGTTAGCAGATGCCACTCTGATGTTCTTTCTCTTTTGGGCCACCCGCAGTGACGCCAAGCGAGAGCGGAGAGTCCCGTCGCCGGATGTAATAGTCCTCTCAGACAATGAGCCGTCGAGTCCCAGAATGAATGGGCTGACAAAAATAGCGATCAAGGAGACCAGTGCGGAGGTGTTGATGGTGAGTCGGGATTCCAGCTTCCCAAGGGGAGGGCTGTACCACCCATTTCTCCTTCCACGGGATATTCGGGAGAATGTAAATGTTCAGCGGCACCTATCAGCCCAGTTGGCGGCCTGTCCCATCCTTCCCTTCCGTTGTGCACCCACGTTCAATCCACCCCAGTGCTTCACATTGCAGCTTTCCCTGTCCGGAAAGCCAAAACACCCTCCCTGTCAGAGAGTCATAGAATTGGAAGGGACCTCCAAGGTCATCTAGTCCAACCCCCTGCACCAAAGCAGCAAATTCACAAATCTCTCCCCACCCCACACCCCCAGGGATCCCTGCTGCATGTCCAGAAGATGACAAAACTCCTCCTGGAGAAAAATTGCTTCCCGATGCCAAAGTGGTGATCAGCATTTTCCTGGGTGGTGCAAAAAAGGGCCACAGGAACTAAGCACTGCTTGTTTCCTGAAACCTTCCTGGCCTGTCTGCGTCACGTTGTGGCCCAAAAAGCCCGCTGTCGGACATCACTCGTCTCTCTGGCTGCTCATCCCCTTTGTGACCTTTCCCACGCTGGACCCTGTCCAGAATCTTTGGACCTTGCCTTCTAAACATCCTCTTCCCTTCACGGAGCCTTCCCTGCCCTTCAGTCTCCACCTCTGCACTCCTCAGCCACCCACAGTCCTCCTGCTTCCTCTAAAAGATTTATATCCACCTTCGCACAGCCTTGAGAACCTTCTCCTGGAAATGACCCTACTCCTCCCCCCCACCCAACAGCTATGTGTGATCTCTTGAAATCCACCCCGAAAGGCGGAGGTATTTTCTCTCTTATCTGCTTTCAGGTGGGTCACAGTGTTGGTCCGCAGTAGCAGAGCGAGATTTAAGTCCAGTAGCAGCCTAAAGACCAACCAGATTGTCCAGGAGACGGGCTTTCGAGAGTCAGAGTTTGCTTAGTCAGGTACAAGTAGGCATGGAGATCCCGGGTACAGGTGGTGGATGTAAGGGACTGGGGATCTTCTGTCCTGCTTGTAGCTGACGAAGGGGGCTTTGACTCTTGCAAGCCCTGTCCCCTGGGAAATCCAGTTGGCCTTTAAGGTGCTCCCGGACTCAGGTTTTGCTCCTGTAGTGCCTGTCGACATTCTTAACCCAGGCCCTCACAGAAGTCAAGAGAAGCTCAGGCCACTGCCGGCAAATTAAAAAAAAGGAAGAACTGCGAAAACAATGATGCAAAATTAGTAGTATTATAATTTAAATGTTTACCTTTAATACAGTAAGAAAAAGAGCTTTGTAAGACTTTGTAATAAATGTTCCCATTTTTATTTAACATGTGATTTAACATCAAAAGTGTAAATTTGAGGCCTCCCAAGAATGTGAAGCCCCGGGCCAAATGGCCCTGCTGGCTCCCACTATTCCCTCTAAACTGAGTCAGTGTGAGCCAGCTCACAGTTTTTTAGTGTCCGGCTCACAGATTTTTGTCTTAGCTCAGGAAGGAGGGCTCCAGAGCAAACTAATTTATGCAGCTGCCAAATCGCCCACTCACAACTTTAACGCCAGTAGCTCACAAAGGAGAATTCTTGCTCACAAGACTCCACAGCTTAGAGGGAGCATTGCTGGCACACATACACACACCCCCCCGAGGCCCTGCTGTTACCCACCTGAAAGTATATTAGGGAGAAAACCACTGCACCTTTTTTTTTGGGGGGGGCAGGGGGGTTGTTCAGGAAATAACAGGATAACCCCTGACTTTGGGGTCAGGAAGGCATTTCCCTCCAGGCCCGATTGACCCAGGCATCCTGGAGGGTTTTTTGCCTTCCTCTTGGCCTAGAGCAGGGGTCACTGGGGGAGTCGGGTAGCTGTGAATTTCCTGCATTGTGCAGGCAGGGTGGACTAGATGACCCCTGGGGGTGTCCCTTCCAGCTCTGTGTTTCCACGAAGGGTGCTCTGACTCTCAGAAGCTTGTACCCTGGGAAATCCGGTTGGCTTTTAAGGCGGCACTGAGCTTGACTCTTCCTCTGTAGTTTCTCCCTGACTTCTGTGCTTCATTCTCTCCGTCCTCCCTTGCTGTCCTGAACCGAAAGAAAGCCTGACTCTTTTTTCTTCTCCTCTTCCACCCCCCGCCACCTTCCTTCCTTCCTTCCTCTCATCCGGTCCCGTAGAAAAGCAGCCCAGAAGAGCGAGAGCGAATGATCAAGCAGCTGAAGGAGGAGTTGCGGTTAGAGGAAGCAAAACTGGTGCTGTTGAAAAAGCTCCGGCAGAGTCAGATACAGAAGGAAGTGGCAACTCAGAAGGTACCCGGCTGGAGCTCTTCTTTTTCCTGTTACTTTAAAAAAAAACCTGAAAAGGGGCGGGGGGGGACTTGACTACTGCCTTTGGAAGTGACACACATCCTGACTAATGGAATCTTTGACACCAGAATAATCTGAAGAATTGATACGGCTACTATTTAGGGCCTACTATACAAACTTGTAGCAATTGCAAAAGCATATAAGAAGACGACATCTGGTCATATATATATAAATTTCTTATGTGTGCATTTCTGGATGTGTGCCATTGTAATATAAAGAATACTGACCACTGAGGAAGGCCCGAAGGGGCCGAAACACGTATGGTTCTTAGGTCAAAAGTTTTTACCCATCAATTGTATTTGTATAATAACTAACTGGGTTGTATAAGCCTTTTAAGCCTGATACTTAGACTGTTTCTTTTAACCGCAGTATGTTTTAGCTATGTGTACACCCCAACAAACATTTTGTATTTTTGTATAACTTAGTTTGTAGCTTGACCCTCTTAGTTCACAACTTTTTTTTAAAAAGCTATGCCAGGTTAAAAGCTTCAAAACTGCTTCTTCTGTCTTTAGAAAAGTAGACTACAACTTTATTTTACTTAAAAGAAAAAGAAAACTCTTCTGCCGATTGTCTCCCTGCCTCTGGTATTTCGGAGGTAAACTGCTTCTGAATGTGGAGGCTTCACCCAGCACTTGTGACGAGCAGGTGTTCACAAACAGCTGATCTGGATGAAACCGAAGGTCCTGTTTCCAACATCGGCCAGCCAGGCGTTTCCAGAAAAGCCGCAGACAGGGCGTAGAGTATTCACCACCCGTCCCCAGTATTTAGTACTCAGAGGTAGATGGACCCTGTGTGGCCAGAGGCCATTTAGTAGTTCTCATTAATCCATGCTGATGTCCCCAAAAAGACATTGCAGAGCTGGGGAAAGTACAGAGGAGGGCAACCAAGATGATGGAGTGCCTTCCCTAGGAGGAAAGGCTGAAGACTCTGGGACTTCTTTTCAGTTTAGAAAAGAGACAACTAAGCGGGCACATGAGAAAGGTTTATAAAATTATGCACGGCGTGGAGAGAGTTGGCAAAGAGAACTTTTTCTCCCTCTCCCCAAATACTAGAGCTCGAGGGCATCCAGTGAAGCTGGCGGGCAGTAGGTTCAGGAAGGATTAAAGGAAAGACTACTTTACACAGAGAGTGATTAAAATGTGGAATTCGCTGCCAGAGGATGCAGTGATGGCCACAGGAATAAACAGCTTTTATAGGGGAATTAGGTAGACTCATGTGAGGATAAGTCTGTCAATGGCTACTAGCCATGGGGACCGAGGGGAACCTCCACATTCAGAGACACTAATCTTCTGAATCCCAGAGGCAGGAGGAAATCTCAGGGGGAAACCTTCGCCTCTCTGCCCTGTTGTTGGCCCTCCAGAGGAACTGGCTGGCCACTGTGGGAGACAGGATGCTGGACTAGATGGACCACTGGTCTGATCCAGCAGGGCTGTTCTTATGAAGGCCTCGGCCTCTGTGCCCTGTTGTTGGCCCTCCAGAGGAGCTGGTGAGACACGGTGAAGGACTAGATGGACCACTGGTCTGACCCAGTAGGACTCTTTTTTATGTTCTTAACAGGGAAGGCCTCGGCCTCTCTGCCCTGCTGTTGGCCCTCCAGAGGAACTGGCTGGCCACTGCGTGAGACAGGATGCTGGACCAGATGGATCACTGGTCTGATCCAGCAGGGCTCTTCTTCTGTTCTTATCAGGGAAGGCCTCGGCCACTCTGCCTTGATGTTGGCCCTCCAGAGGAGCTGGCTGGCCACTGTGGGAGACAGGATGCTGGACTAGATGGACCACTGGTCTGATCCAGCAGGGCTGTTCTTATGAAGGCCTCGGCCTCTGTGCCCTGTTGTTGGCCCTCCAGAGGAGCTGGTGAGACACGGTGAAGGACTAGATGGACCACTGGTCTGACCCAGTAGGACTCTTTTTATGTTCTTAACAGGGAAGGCCTCGGCCTCTCTGCCCTGCTGTTGGCCCTCCAGAGGAACTGGCTGGCCACTGCGTGAGACAGGATGCTGGACCAGATGGATCACTGGTCTGATCCAGCAGGGCTCTTCTTCTGTTCTTATCAGGGGAAGGCCTCGGCCACTCTGCCTTGATGTTGGCCCTCCAGAGGAGCTGGCTGGCCACTGTGTGAGTCAGGATGCTGGTCTAGTTGGACCATTGGTCTGATCCAGCAGGGCTCTTCTTCTGTTCTGATGACTCCCCATCCCCTCCTGCAGTTTGCTGAATTCTTCATAAGATCCATATTAGTGTTGGTGGAAAGTGTCAGCAAGTCTTAGCTGACTTATGGCGACCTCGGAGGGTTTCCAAGGCAAGGGACCAACAAGAGGTGGTTTGTCATTGCTTGTCTCTGCATAACACCTCCGGGCTTCTTCAGTGGTCTCCTGTCCAAGCACTAACCAGGGCCAGCCCTGTTTGGTTTCTAAGATCTGACAAGGCCAGCCAAGACTTGGGGCCATCCAGATCTGAGCTAAGATCCATATTATCCGATTGGTTTCAAAAATTGATCTGGTGGCTTACTACTGAAGCTGTGCTGTCACAAGAGGGCTACTGGCCAGTGTTCCCTCTACGCTGAGTTAGCGTGAGCCAGCTCACAGGTTTTTACCTTCCGGCTCACACCTTTTCCTCTTAGCTCAGGAAGGAGGGCTCCAGAGCAAACTGATTTATGCAGTAGCCCAGTCGCTCGCTCTCGACTTTAATGCCAGGAGCTCACAAAGTAGAACTTTTGCTCACAAGACTCCACAGCTTAGAGGGAGCGTTGCTCACAGGAGGGGAGCGGAATATCCTGTGAGCAGAAGCAACTTCCCTCCGAGGCACCGAATACTGGAGACGGCCAGCACTGGACGGGATCGGTCATCACCGGCACGTTTTTCTAGGGAGCTTCCGGTTAGGGGTATCTGGCAAACAATGCCCTGGCCTGTGTGGATCTGATTCAGCAGGGCTCTTGTTAGGAGCCACAAGAAGAAAGAAACCTCCATGTGCAGAGACAGAATACCTCTGAGTGCTGGGGGAGGGGGGATGGAGCAGCAACAAAGGAGTGCCCTGCCCTGCAGTATTGGAAACAGGATAGTCTGGATGTCTGAGCTGCTGATAGACTCTTCATCTTTTTAAAAAAATCAGCTTTCTTGGATTAATGCATCTCTTGTCCCCCACCCCATCCTGTTCTCTTGTAGCCTGCTGGCTCCTCAGGAAATACTGTGGCAACCCCTCCACCGTTGGTGCGGGGAACGCAGACCCTCACTTCCAGCAAATCATCCCTCCTTCAGGTCAGTAGATGGGGAAGGGGGAAGGTCTCTTGACCGGCTCTGAATGGGCCAGATTGCTGGCGATGAAGTGGTGCGCCTTAACCGGGGGGTGGGGGGTGGGGAGTGCGTTTGCTTCTGGTTTTCTGCACCACCCTCCCTTAAAAGTGACAGCGAATGCCATTTCTGCTTCCGCAAAAGGCAACCATTTGCGCGAGTAATCCACTTGGCTGGGCAGTGCAGGGCCAGGGTTGCAGGTCCTCTTCTGTGAACTGGAGGGCTTCTTGAGTTGCGCTCTCTGGAAGTATCTGAAGGGCCCCCACTTAGAGGAGGGCAGAGAGCTGATCCTGTTGGCGGCAGAGGACGGGACTCACAAGAATGGATTTAAATTAAGGGTGGGAAGGTACCGGTTGGATCTTAGGAGAAACTTTTTTACAGCTAAGAGTTGTGCCAGAGTGGGATCAGCTGCCCGGGGAGGGGGTGAGTGAGCTCCCCCCCCCCACTATCAGTCTTCAAGCAGCAGCTGGAGGAACGCTTGTCAGGGACGCTCTCGGCCAGAGGTTCCCAAACTTATTCGGCCTACCGCCCCCTTTTCAGAAAAAAAATTACTTAGCACCCCCCTGGAAATCTACCTTCAAGAAGTGGACAAACAGGGTGACCAGAAAAAAGCCCACAGAAAAAAACCCCACGGTCATAAATGCTCACAGGAAGAAAGCCCACACGGGAAAAAGCCCACACGGAAAAATACCATGTAAAGCGCCATAGATACTTATAACGGTGGATAACCATTCATCTCCACTTATGAGAATGAACAGGTATTACCTGTCTTATAGATTCAGTTCTCTTGACGTATTGGCCATTTCCAGCTCTCCCATTGGCTGTGCAGTGAGTCTACCACGATCCACGTGTAGAGTCCACCACGATCCACACAGCCAGGCAGGCCAAGGCAGGGACAGAGCAGCAGCCGCTGAAGGCCTGAAGCCAGAGGCCAGCAGCAGCCACCACACAATAGCCCAGGAGCAACACCAGCCTTACAAGGGTGCACACGGCTGTGATTGGCTGTGGGAACCCTGCTCCCCCCCCGATCCCAGGGAAGACCAGATAGGTTCTGGACTCTTCTTTCTTTATGCTTCCACCGCGCCCTCTCCAAGGGTGGCTGATTTCTTCTGCTGCTTGTTCCACTATACACAATGCTGAGACTCGGCAGAACAGCACTTTGTGCTGAAGGCAGATTAGGGGAAGGCCAGAACTGCAATGCCTCCTCCTCCAGTTTGGTGTCGTGGTGAAGTGCGCGGACTCTAATCTGGGAGGACCGGGTTTGATTCCCCCACTCCTCCACTTGCACCTGGCTGGATGGCCTTGGGCAAGCCCTAGTTCTGATAAGAGCTGTCCTTGAAAAAAGAGCAGTTTCTGTCAAGAGCTCTCTCAGCCCCACCTGCCTCCCAGGGTGCCTGTTGTGGGGAGGGGAAGGGAAAGGAGTTTGTCAGCCGCTCTGAGACTTCTTTGGGTAGTGAAGGGCGGGGTATAAATCCAATCTCCTCTTCTTCTAGTACCTCCCAGGGTGTCTGTTATGGGGAGGGGAAAGGAAAGGAGTTTGTCAGCCGCTCTGAGACTCCCTTTGGGTAGTGAAGGGCAGGGTATAAATCCAATCTCCTCTTCTTCTAGTACCTCCCAGGGTGTCTGTTGTGGGGAGGGGAAAGGAAAGGAGTTTGTCAGCCACTCTGAGACTCCCTTTGGGTAGTGAAGGGCAGGGTATAAATCCAATCTCCTCTTCTTCTAGTACCTCCCAGGGTGTCTGTTGTGGGGAGGGGAAAGGAAAGGAGTTTGTCAGCTGCTCTGAGACTCCCTTTGGGTAGTGAAGGGCAGGGTATAAATCCAATCTCCTCTTCTTCTAGTACCTCCCAGGGTGTCTGTTATGGGGAGGGGAAAGGAAAGGAGTTTGTCAGCCGCTCTGAGACGCCCTTTGGGTAGTGAAGGGCGGGGTATAAATCCAATCTCCTCTTCTTCTAGTACCTCCCAGGGTGTCTGTTATGGGGAGGGGAAAGGAAAGGAGTTTGTCAGCCGCTCTGAGACGCCCTTTGGGTAGTGAAGGGCAGGGTATAAATCCAATCTCCTCTTCTTCTAGTACCTCCCAGGGTGTCTGTTGTGGGGAGGGGAAAGGAAAGGAGTTTGTCAGCCGCTCTGAGACGCCCTTTGGGTAGTGAAGGGCAGGGTATAAATCCAATCTCCTCTTCTTCTAGTACCTCCCAGGGTGTCTGTTGTGGGGAGGGGAAAGGAAAGGAGTTTGTAAGCCGCTCTGAGACTCCCTTTGGGTAGTGAAGGGCAGGGTATAAATCCAATCTCCTCTTCTTCTAGTACCTCCCAGGGTGTCTGTTGTGGGGAGGGGAAAGGAAAGGAGTTTGTAAGCCGCTCTGAGACTCCCTTTGGGTAGTGAAGGGCAGGGTATAAATCCAATCTCCTCTTCTTCTAGTACCTCCCAGGGTGTCTGTTGTGGGGAGGGGAAAGGAAAGGAGTTTGTAAGCCGCTCTGAGACTCCCTTTGGGTAGTGAAGGGCAGGGTATAAATCCAATCTCCTCTTCTTCTAGTACCTCCCAGGGTGTCTGTTGTGGGGAGGGGAAAGGAAAGGAGTTTGTCAGCCGCTCTGAGACTCCCTTTGGGTAGTGAAGGGCAGGGTATAAATCCAATCTCCTCTTCTTCTAGTACCTCCCAGGGTGTCTGTTATGGGGAGGGGAAAGGAAAGGAGTTTGTCAGCCGCTCTGAGACTCCCTTTGGGTAGTGAAGGGCAGGGTATAAATCCAATCTCCTCTTCTTCTAGTACCTCCCAGGGTGTCTGTTATGGGGAGGGGAAAGGAAAGGAGTTTGTAAGCCGCTCTGAGACTCCCTTTGGGTAGTGAAGGGCAGGGTATAAATCCAATCTCCTCTTCTTCTAGTACCTCCCAGGGTGTCTGTTATGGGGAAGGGAAAGGAAAGGAGTTTGTAAGCCGCTCTGAGACTCCCTTTGGGTAGTGAAGGGCAGGGTATAAATCCAATCTCCTCTTCTTCTAGTACCTCCCAGGGTGTCTGTTGTGGGGAGGGGAAAGGAAAGGAGTTTGTAAGCCGCTCTGAGACTCCCTTTGGGTAGTGAAGGGCAGGGTATAAATCCAATCTCCTCTTCTTCTAGTACCTCCCAGGGTGTCTGTTATGGGGAAGGGAAAGGAAAGGAGTTTGTAAGCCGCTCTGAGACTCCCTTTGGGTAGTGAAGGGCAGGGTATAAATCCAATCTCCTCTTCTTCTAGTACCTCACAGGGTGTCTGTTGTGGGGAGGGGAAGGGAAAGGAGTTTGTCAGCCGCTCTGAGACACCTTTGGGTAGTGAAGGGCAGGGTATAAATCCAATCTCTTCTCTTCTTCTTCTTCTTCTTCTTCTTCTTCTTCTTCTTCTTCTTCTCTGCGAATGTTCTGTTCTCTCTTAGAATCCTGCTCCGGACATGCACTTTAGGAGTGGCCAATCAGCGTATGATTCTCCCTTGATACTTTCAGCTTGCTGATTCTACCTTCTGTTAGAATAGAAGTCTTTCTGTTGTTCACTGTGTAAAACTTTCTTCTCCCCCCCCCCCCAAATCTAATGCAGAATTCTTCTTCCCGTATCCCTGGGACTGTTATTCCTCCCCCGTTGATCCGTGGCGGGCAGCAGGCCTCCTCAAAGCTGGGTTCTCAGCAAAACACACAAATAGTCATGCCCCCTCTCGTCCGAGGGGCACAGGTGAGTTGTTTTCTGTTCTCCCACCATGTCCGTCTCCCCGAAAGCCTTGGTTGGCTGGGAAACCAGGGTGGGCGGCAGTGTCCCCTCTAAGCTGAGTTAGTGTGCGCCAGCTCACAGTTTTTTAGCCTCCGGCTCACACATTTCTGTCTTGGCTCAGGAAGGACGGCTCCAGAGCAAACAGATTTATGCAGCAGCCTAATCGCTCGCTCACAATTTTAATGCCAGTAGCTCACAGAGTAGAATTTTTGCTCACAAGACTCCACAGCTTAGAGGGAACATTGTCTGTTGTGGGGAGGGCAAGAGAAAGGAGTTTGCAACCCACACTGAGACGCCAAGTGAAGGGTGAGGGGCATAAATCCAGTCTCCTCGTCCTCAACCTGGTTTGGGCTTAACTTTGGTGCTGAAACCACATCACGGCACAAGATGGTTGGGCATGTGCTGTGTCTCCTCGTGTGAATACTGTGCTTCACTGTTAAAGTGACGCCGCAGTTGTGGGCAGTGCTCCCTCTAAGCTGTGGAGTCTTGTGAGCAAAAATGTGTGAGCCGGAGGCTAAAAACCTGCGAACGCGCTCACACTAACTCAGCTTACAGGGAACACCAGTTGTGAGGGGAGATTTTTTGCTATTTCTTTGTTATGTTTTTTGAGTCACGTTAACGGTGTCATTCTCCCCCTGTCTTTTCTGTGTCGCTCCCATCACGTTGTCTCTCTTCCTCATCGCTTGGCCCTTGCATCCGCCTCCCCCCCCCCCGATGTCTGTCCCTCCGTCCCTTCCGTGGATCCATCTGTCTCAGCCCATTTCTGTGTCTCCTCAGCAAATCCACAACATTCGCCAACACTCCACCTCAGGGCCCCCTCCGCTGCTGCTGGCTCCCCGGGCCTCCGTCCCCAGCGTGCAGATCCAGGGCCAGCGGATCATACAGCAAGGCCTGATCCGCGTTGCAAACGTCCCCAATGCGAGCCTGTTGGTCAACATCCCACAGGTGAGTTCGAGAAGTCCGTGGCTGAGAAGGGCTGTGTTTGGAAGGCAGGCCTGAGAGTTGTGCCGCAGTGGAGTCAGCTGCCTAGGGAGGTGGGGAACTCCCCCTCCCTGGCAGTCTTTGAGCAGCGTCTGGACAATCCCTTGACAGGGATGCTGCAGCCCAGGGGTGTCAGACAGGTGGCCCGGGGGCCGGATGAGGCCCCCAGAGGGCTTCTATCAAGCCCACAGTGGAACTGGCTGCCTTCTGCTTCTGCTTCTTCCAGTTCTGCTGCTGCTGCTGCTGCTGCTGCGTCATCGTAGGTTTGCATCTTATAGATACGCACCTGAACAGCATACTGAAGACTGCAAAACAGCACAGACATTTCGATGCAATAATTCAGAGCAAGGGGTGTCAATTATCAGACACTTTTAAATAAACAAAATATTGTAAGAGTGCTAATGCTTTAAGCATGTTTTTATTTTAAGTTTAAAAAAACCCCTTTGTGTTTGTGTCCTTTATAAAGTTTATATCTCCGCTCCCTGGCATTACATTTTATGACACACCTGGCCCAGCCCGACAAGGTCCCATTTATGTCAGATCCAGCCCTCAAAACAAATGAATTGGACACCCCTGCTCTAGGCTGATCCTGTGTTGAGCAGGGGGCTGGACTAGGTGGCCTGTATGACCCCTTCCAATTCTGCGATTCTAGTTCACTCAGCAGTGCAGTAGTTCCAAAACTTGCCCTGCAAAGGTTGGTCTGCAGCATTTTCTTCTGGTCTCAACATAGTTGCATCTCTGCACGAGTCCCTGGTCTGGCCTATCTTTTTCCCAGGAGCGTATCATGCCTCCAGCTTTAACTGGGGGGGGGGAGTGTATCGGAACTTTGGGGCTTGCTTCCATAGCAACCACTTTGCACTGACACCGGGCTGGCGGAAGTCCGTTGTTGCCAAGTCAAGGCCAGCTCAGACCGGAGCCCTGAGCCCTTCTTTCTTCCTCCTCCCGAAGGCCTCTCCGACTTCCCTCAAAGGCACGGCGGTGACGTCAGCCCAGGCGAGTGCCGCGGCCACCACGACCAGCGTGGCTTCCCTCGTCAACTCCAGCGACTCCCCCGCCAGCCGGCAAGCGGCCGCCAAGCTGGCCCTTCGGAAGCAGCTGGAGAAGACCCTCCTGGAGATCCCCCCTCCCAAGCCGCCAGCGCCCGAAATGAACTTCCTGCCCAGCGCGGCCAACAACGAGTTCATCTACCTGGTCGGGCTGGAGGAGGTGGTGCAAAACCTCCTCGAGAGTCAAGGTGAGCCGGGGGGGCCGCCCTGAGTCGCTGGAGGCGTTTCCTGGGCCGTCTTCAGGAAGACGGGGTTCTGTGGTTAGCGCAAGTCAGGACCGGTGCTCCCTCTAAGCTGTGGAGTCTTGTGAGCAAGAATTCTCCTTTGTGAGCTACCGGCATTAAAGTTGTGAGCGAGCGATTTGCCTGCCGCATAAATTAGTTTGCTCTGGAGCCACCCTTCCCGAGCAGAGACAAAAGTGTGTGAGCTGGAGGCTAAAAAACTGTGAGCTAGCTCACACTAACTCAGCTTAGAGGGAACACTGGTCAGGACTTTGTGGCTCATTGGTTTTAGCTTTGACGGGCGTGGGTGGGAACCCCAGCATCCCAATCCAGGGGCATTGAAGGCCCCTTCCCTTCCCAGTTGCTTTCTTTTCTCTGCTCCCTCCCTACACCTCAAGCCTACCCAGGGAGGGGAACACTGGCTGGGGAAGAGAAGACCGGTCATAGAGGCAGGCCCTCCCCTTCACTTTCCCAGCTGCCCCGCCAGGATCCACACAATATGTGTGAAAGAGCTGCACGTGGCACCCGAGCCGCAATCTGGCCATCCCTGCCATAGAATCATATTGCTGGAAGGGACTTCCAGGGGTCATCTAGTCCAGCCTTTAGAAGTGTATTCTCAGATCCACAAGGGCTAGACTAGGAGACCCCTACGTGTTTTGAGGAAGTGGGCCGGGCCGGGGCGGGGGGGGGGAGGAGGTTGCCCAGCAAGGCTTCTGATTGGCTGCACAGATTTTTTTTTTAAATGTTGCTTTGGCAGCATTTGCCACTATAGCGCCAGGATCCGCACTGTGTGTTGGTTAAGTTAAACGGTGGCAATCACGTTGGGGCTGGCTGCGCCTCCCGCAGTAGCCACTTCGTGGCAGCCGTTTTGTTGCCGCGCCCACCATGCCGTGTCAGGATTCCAGGCGTGCCCTCAAGCTAGACATTGACATGGTCGAAAAGGAAAGCTTGCAGGGTTCATGGAACCGGATGTCTCCCATGTGCCAGGCTCTGCCAGTGAATTGGTGCACCCCTCCGTTGGCTGGCAAGGCTCCTCCGACTAGAGGGACTCACCTCCTCCTTGCTCAGTCACTGCACGGACACCTAAATCGGCGCTATTCCGTTGGGCTCTTTGCCCCCAACCCCCCCCCCCGCTGCCTCCCTCTCTGGTAGCTGATCCCTGTAGCTCCCTTATCTCCGCCCAGGCTTGAGAGGAGAAGCAGCGACTGGCCGCAAAACGGCTCTCTTGGGCACCACCGCCTTTCCCATTCTGTTCTTTCCCCGCCTTCTCAGGTGCTCCCGGACTCAAATCTCGCTCTCCATAAAAACAGGAAGTCCCGGAGCACCTTAGAAGTTTAACAGCAAAGGCAAAGATGGTCAATGCTGCATCCGAGCTTCAAACACCGCAAGTGCCTGAAGAAGCGAGCCGTGGGCCTCACGAAGCCCACACCTGAACCTCCAACCTTGTTAGCCTTTAAGGTGCTGCCGGACTCTTCCTCTTTTCGACTGAGCTTCAGACAGTCGCCGCTCGTTGTATAGCCGAGCCCTTTTATTGCTAGAAGTTAGTGGGGCAGAGGGCACGCAGCGGGGAGGTGGTAACCAGAAGCCGGGTAAAAAGGGCCTGGTCGCTCTTCATTGCAGAGGGTTGGCCGTGTTGATCTGCAGTAGAACAGTTGCGATTCGAGTCCAGGAGCACCTTAGAGGCCCACAAGCTGGGTGTTGTAGTTAAGAGCGCAGACTCTGATCTGGGAGAACTGGGTTTGATTCCCCACTCTTCCTCCACGTGCAGCCCGCTGGGTGATCTTGGGTCAGTCACAGTTCTCTCAGAGCTGTTCTCTCAAGGGCAGTTCTCGAGGGGGCTCTCTCCCACCTCACAGGGTGTCTGTTGTGAGGAGGGGAAGGGAAAGGAGATTGTAAGCCACTCTGAGACTCGGGTAGTGGAGGGCGGGGTAGAAATCCAATCTCCTCCTCTCCTTCCTCTTCTCCGTAGAAGCTTTCATGAGCCAAAACCCCTCAGATTCAAGTAGGAATAGAGATAAGGACTGGGGCAGTCTCCATTCCTGCTCATATCTGATGAAGGGAGCTTTGACTAACATTTTATTATTGGTTTCTGAGGTGCTGCTGGACTCCGATCTAGCTCTGTTAGTTCTTAGGTGTCCCTGTTCTCCCCCCCCTTCAAAACACACAAACCCTGAGGCCAGTTTGACCTCTTGGTGGTTTCTGGTGGCATCCTTCACAGCAGCTGGGACTATAAGAGGTAAGCCGCCCTAAACCTCATACTCTGGGCGCTGAAAACAACCAGGCAGGCAGGCAGGGCACACTCCCCTTCTTATTTTGTGAGAGTTGAAAGCTCTGCGTTTACCAGAACTCGGCTTCCCACTCTCCGGGTATCATTCTGTGGTGCATCTACATTCGAGTCAGTGATTCCAGACACGGCTTGAAATGTAAATCGTCTTCATTAACTTGAGTGTTGCAAAGCGTAAACCACTCAGCCACCTGCAAAAATACAAAGCAAATAAACCTCACTGTTACTACATAAATTCTGCCTATCTAAAAACTTTAGACCTCACTACCGTCGGGCATCTCTGCATGGCCCTCTTCGATCATCCACCTGACCCACCTGATAGAATACAGGCCCTCTTCATGGTTAGCTGGTGTAGCGGGCTGACATGCCAAGGCAAAAAAGGCTGAATAAAAAGTAGCGGTCCTTTCTAGCAAATCACCGCATCACCCAGCAACTCAAAGGCCAATTGGGGCCGACCGGTTAATTAGCGTCTGCGGTGAGAAGAAACTAGGGAGGGGAGGGAGAGAGACTCTGTAAGAGGGTCCCCTAAGGTTGAATCTTCAAGGAAGAGAAACTGCACACAGGGGTCATTAATCGTCAGAGAGCACTTTCAACTAGGCCAAAATCCCAGCACTATTCAGAGCTCTGAATTTATTTATTTTTATTTAAAATTTAAATTTATTTTTATCTATTTTATCAAATTTATGAATTGCCCAGCCTGCAAGCAGGCTCTGGGCGATTTACAACCTTAAAAGCAGTTAAAAATACAATCGACATAAAACGGACACAGTACACCAATAAACTAGCCAGTCCAGAGCAGTGTTCTCTCTCAGCTGAGTCAGTGTGAGCAGGCTCACAGATCTTCTTCATGGTCTCTGTGCCTCACACCTCTGGGATACAGTGCACATTTTTGTCTCAGCTCAGGGAGGATGGCTCCAGAACAAACTAATGTATGCCGTAGCCAAATCGCTCGCTCACAATTTTAATGCCAGTAGCTCACAAAGTAGAATTTTTGCTCAGAAGACACCACAGCTTAGAGGGAGGATTGGTCCAGATGGTGATGTAAACCTTTATGGCTGGCTACAGTGGTGTCTGCGTGGCAGGGAAGGGGACGTGGCAGTCGTGGGAAGAAAAGGAGAGGGTGCCAGTCTTAACCGTTGCTGCGGTCAACTAAAAGCCTGGTGGAACATCTCTGCCTTATGGGTCCCGTGGAATGGCATCAGATCCCGCAGGGCCCTGATGTTATTTGGCAGAGAGTTCCACCAGGTCGGGGCCAGGACCGAAAAGGCAGCAGGGATATCCCTAGGGCCGGGGATCAACAGCAAGTTGTTATCAGCTGATCTCAGCATTCTTTGGGGGACATATTGGAGAGAGGTCGGGAGACCAAGTCCTGTGAGGAAAAGTTGAAGGATCTGGGTATGTTTAGCCTGGAGAGGAGACAACTGAGAGGTGATCTGAGAACCATCTTCAAGTACTTGAAGGGCTGTCATACAGAGGATAGTGGGGAGTTTTCTTCTGTTGCCCCAGAAGGTCGGACCAGAACCAACGGGTTGAAATTAAATCAGAAGAGTTTTCAGCTAAACATTAGGAAGAACTTCCTGACAGAGCGGTTCTTGAATGGAACAGGCTTCCTCGGGAGGTGGTGGGCTCTCCCTCTTTGGAGGTTTTCCAGCAGAGGCTAGATGGCCTTCTGACAGCAGTGCTGATTCTGTGAACTTGGGCAGATCATGAGAGGGAAGGCAGGGAGGGCTGCCTCAGGGCTTTGTTCTTGTGGCCCTTTCTTACACACCCAGGGAAATGCTGATCGCCGCTCTGGGGTCAGGAAGCAGTTTTTCTCCAGGCCAGTTTGGCCGGGGATCCTGGAGGGGTTTGGTTTTTGCCATCTTCTGGGCGTGGAACGGGTCACTGGGGGTGTGTCTGGGGGGGGGAGGTATTTGTGAATTTCCTGCATTGTGCAAGGGGTTGGACTAGACTCTGGAGGTCCCTTCCAGCTCTTATGGTTCTGTGGTTCTAAGGTCCAGTCACCTCGCTGGAGCCTGAAGCCTGAATGACCAAGTTCCTTCGCCTTCTCCCCCCCTCCCTCCCTCCCTCCCGCCCCCAGGCAAAGTGTCGGTCGCTCCCTCCTCCCAGGAGCCCTACACCTGCGTCCAGTGCAAGACGGACTTCACCTGCCGCTGGCGGGAAGAGAAGCGGGGGCTGATCATGTGCGAGACCTGCATGTCCTCCAACCAGAAGAAGGCCCTGAAGGCCGAGCACACCAACCGCCTGAAGGCCGCCTTCGTCAAGGCCCTGCAGCAGGAGCAGGAGATCGAGCAGCGGATACTGCAGCAGGCTGCCTCCCCCGGGCAGACCAAGCCGGATCAGCTCGCCCAGCAGCACCATGCCCTCAAGCAGGTAGGGGCCGGCGGCAGGTCAGAGGTGCGGCCAGACCGGCACCCTCAGTCTCAGGAGAGGCCCTCACCGTGGCGCTCGAGGGGGTGCCCGCCGACACCTTTCTCAGTGCCTGCCAAGTGTTTTTAGGAAGCAGGCTTTTGCCCGCCCAGCAAGGATTTCAATTGGCTGTTGCTGATTTAATTGGCTGTGCTGGGTGTTTTAAAAAAACGTTGCCTTGGTAGCGGCTGCCATCAAAGTACAAATACCGCATGACGGAAGCTAAGCCGCAGCAGCCATTTTGTGGCCGGCCCTGCCTCTGGCAGCAGCCACTTGTGGCCGCCGTTTTGTGGCTGCGCCCATCACAAGTATATCAGAATTCAAAAGGTACCTGCAGAGGCTCCCAAGAGGTTGGGGACCCCTGCCCTAAGAGGCCTGGGGAGCCACAGTAAGGCAGCCCCCCCCCCTTGACCTGGGCTCTTTTTGTAGCAGGAGCTCCTTTGCATATTAGGCGAGACACCCCTGATGTAGCCAATCCTCCAGGTGCTTACAGTAGCCCCTGTAAGAAGAGCTCTGTAAGCTCTTAAAGGATTGGCTACATTAGGGGTGTGTGGCCTAATATGCAAAGGAGTTCCTGCTACAAAAAGAGCCCTGGTCTAACCCATTGCAGCATTCTTTTTCCAGCTATGGACAGCTGCAGAACGGGGGGCAGATTGCAGCCATCCCCCCCCCAATGTTACACTCTTGACGGGTTGGTGGGCATTTCTGTGCTGCTTTTCTGGTGGGGCGAGGGAGGATGGTTTCCGGTGGCAGCCAGTTTGGTGTTGTGGTTAAGAGCGGCAGCCTCTAATCTGGGGAGAACCAGGTTTGATTCCCCACTCCTCCTCTACATGAGGCCAGCTGGGGGACCTTGGGTCAGTCACAGCCTTCTCAGTCTTCTCAGAGCTGTTCCCTCAAGAGCAGTTCTCAAGAGAGCTCTCTCAGCCCCACCTGCCTCACAGGGTGTCTGTGGTGGGGAGGGAAACGGAAGGGAAGGCAATTGTAAGCCACTCTGAGACTCCTTCGGGTAGTGAAGGGTAAAAAGTAAAGGTAAAGGTTCCCTTGCTCGAAAGCCAGTCGAATCCGACTCTAGGGTTGCGGTGCTCATCTCCGTTTCAAAGCCGAAGAGCCAGCGCTGTCTGAAGACGTTTCCATGGTCATGTGGCCGGCATGACTAAACACCAAGGTGCACAGAACGCTGTTCTCTTCCCACCGAAGTGGTACCTATTTATCTACTTGCAATTTCTTGCTTTTGAACTGCTAGGTTGGCAGGAGCTGGAACTAGAGACGGGAGCTCAGCCCATCATGCGGCACCCGGGTCTTGCTGAACTACTGACCTTCCACAGCCTGCAGTTCAGCGTCTTAACCACTTGAGCCACCGCAGCTCCTCAGTGAAGGGTGCCGGGGTATAAATCCAACTCTTCTTCATATTGAGACCATAAAAAACCCCATGGTGGCCACTCTTCCCTTGAGGTTTCCCCCTGGTGCCTGCCTTGCCATTTTCTAGGTGCCGGGCCAAAACATGTCTCCCGAGCCAGGCTTTGAACTGACGGGTGACTCTGCCCAGTCTTTGAAAGAAGTTTTGCTTGGTAGCCTCTGGCCTGAAGGCAGTTGGACAACTGTGGTTTTTATGTTCTTTGCTAAATTGTTTTATCACCGGGTTGTACTGGCGAAAATGTTGCGGTGCTTTTCTACTGTTTTATGCCCAGCTGGGTGGGCGGTCATTTAAGCAGTGGGGGCGTTGCCTGTGTTTGCACTTTGAACTGCCTGAAGGTGGTCTGTGTCGGGTTGGGGGTGTGTGCGTGCAGCCTATAAATGTTCTGAACAAAAGAACACTAGTGCTTTTTAAATAATTCAGTTTAAAATCTAGCAAGCCCAAGAATGTAACTTTTTAGATTGCAGTCAGTCTGAGAGGAAAAAGTACTCGGGCTGTTCATTTTACAAAACAAGTTGACAGGTAACAAATTGACAGGTTCCCCAGTCTGAGGAGTTTGTGTTGTGTGATTATAAAGTCCGGGAAGAGCTATTGATCACTGCAAGCATTGTATAAATGCAAAGGGGTGTTGGGAGCATACGAGAACAGACCAAGGTGGCTGCTCTTGAGTTAGTTATGTGACTAGTGTCACTAGTTAGTTGTATACCTAATGTCTGGGAACAGAACAAGGCTGGTTCTCTTGGGTTAGCTATGTGACTAGTGTCACTAGTTAGTTGTGGACCTAATGTCTGGGAAGAGTCGTTGATCACTGCAAGCGCTGTACAGATGCTAAGGGGGGTGTTGAAAGCAAAAGAGAACAGGCAGAGGCCCGTCTCACAGGCCGCAGCCCACGCAGGTTTCCTGCCCCGGACTGATGCCACCTCCCTCTCCCCGGTTGCTCCACAGACCTCCAGCCAGCTGCCCCGAAGCACCAGCAGCCCCCGTGGCGTCTTGCATGCATTTAGCCCGTCGCCCAAGTTGCAGAACGCATCCGGCGTGGCCGTACTTGGTGGCAGGCAAGGTAAGCATGCTCCGAGGCCCATCGGGAAAGGCGGTGCTTGCACTTGGAAGAAGACTCTCGCCAACGCAGGTAGATGGCTCGCTCGTCTCTTGTCGCCGCTGGCCGCACTCCCTTGTTCGGCCAGCAACTCAAAAAAAACCCCCCGACTTCTGGGTGAAAAGGGTGCTCCCCTTTGGTTCTTCCTCCTCCTCTCTCCCTCGCTCTCTCCCCCCCCCTCTTTGCGGTGTGTTCATTACGGGTGTTTTGAGTGTAGGCTTGGACCTCTGAGGATCCTGGGTGGGGAGGTGGAGGTGGTTTCTCTGTCCATTCCCCCCCAATAAATAACATGTTACTTGAATGCTTAGCGGTACAGCACCGGTAGAGCCCAGCAGTTGTTCTGCAACTGGGATTCTAAATCAGCCATCAGTGCAATCCTGTGCAGGTTTTCTCCAGAAGCGAGTCCCAGTGGATTCAGTCCGATTAATTCCCAAATCGGCACCTATTGGATTGCTGGCAAAGTCACATCTGCGTGGCTGGCATGGTGCGCTGCCTCGGGCTCGCAGGCTCTCCTCTAAGAAGGTGGCCTGCCGCCCAGCTCTTCGTTTTGGGGGGGTGTCCGTGCCTTTTCAAAAAAAACACTTCAAGAAACGTCTGCCCTGATTCAATCAAAGGGCACGCTCAAGCTGTTGAAACGTTTCTGAATCGATGGTTCCGCTGATGGTCACAGTCCCTGGTTCCTGGCCATCTCGTGGCCTGATCCCTGCTCACGCGATAATCTTTTCTGCACGTATGTGGAATAATGCAGAGCGGCCTGGGCTTGCCACGGCACACTTGTCCTGTGAAGGGCCCGGGCGTCTTCCTGCAGCAGTCTTGCAATCTAGAGCCCTGCTGTAAGTCAAGCATGGATCCTCACGGTCACGGGTCCCCCGTTGCTTTCAGCCATGGTATTGAAACCCTCCCTCCAGCAGATTAGCACGCCAGAGGTCCTCGAGGTCGCTTGCAGAGTGGTGGCTCAAACTGAACCACAGGCCTCTCACCTCTGATTTTGCATCACAGCCTGCCGTAGGGGGGGTGCAGCTGGGAGTACCTGAGAGCATATACAAAGGGCTTGGGGATGCTTCAGTTGCAGAGGTGTGCTGTTACGTTAATGGCACGGGTCTGTTTTTTTCTGGGGAGAGAAGGTCTGTCCTCTTTCCAGCAGATAATAACAATAATTATTGTATGGCGGTGTGTGTAGTATAGCCAGAAGATCCAAAGATTGTCTGGCGACCAGAAGTTCTAACTCTTTTAGCGTTATGCACCACTAGGTGGTGAGCTAGACTTGCTTTTAAGGCAAGAGACTTCAGAGGTGGCTTGCCATTGCCTGCCTCTGCGTCACACCCCTGGTATTCCTTGGAGGTCACCCATCCGAATACTAGCCAGGGTCGGCCCTGCTTAGCTTCTTTGATCTGATGAGATCGGGCTAGTCTGGGCTAGCCAGCAGAGCTTTCAGGACACACAGACCCAGGTCTCTGTACCCAGCAGCCGTTATCCATTATATCTGAGAATCTGAGGCATGCTGCCTCTTCACAAGCGTCCACCTAGACCTGGATGCAGAAGGAGAGTGTGCCTCTGTCGACCCCAATCTTTGGAGGCCCTGGCCAAGGAGAATCCCATGTGGCTTCTGTCTGCACAGGCCCAGCCGACTGAAGGCGCCCCACAGGATTTTCCAGGCAAGAGATATTCAGAGGCAGTTTGCCTCTGCATAGCGGCCCCGGACTTCCTTGGTGGTCTCCCATCCAAGTACTAACCAGGGCCAACCCTGCTTAGCTTCTGAGACCTGACAAGATCAAGTTAGCCTGGGCCGTCCGGGTCAGGGACCCTGAAGACAGTGTTAAAATACTAGAGTGATACACCTGGTGGTGGAAAGAGCTAGCAAGCCGCAGCCGACTTAAATGTAGGTAAGTTCAGAGATGGTTAAGAACAGAAGAGAAGCCGTGTTGGATCAGGCCAGTGGCCCATCCAGTCCAACACTCTGTGTCACACAGTGGGCAAAACCCAGGTGCCATCAGGAGGTCCAGCAGTGGGGCCAGAACTCCAGAAGCCCTACCACTGTTGCCCCCCACTCACCAAGAATCCCGAGTGTCACTGCCCCAGACAGAGAGTTCCATCTAGACCTTGTGGCTAAGAGCCACTGACGGACCTCTGCTCCGTAGGTTTATCCAGTCCCCTGTTGAGGATGTCTATGTTTGTAGCCGCCGCCACTTCTTGCAGCAGTGAATTACTCTTTAGGTGAAGAAGTACTGCCTTTTATATGCTCTAAGCCTGCTGCTCATTAATTTCATGGAGTGCCCGCAAGATTTTGCATTGTGAGAAAGGAAGAAAAGGACTTCTTTCTCAACCTTCTCAGTCCCATGCATAATTTTATAAACCTCTATCATGTCACCCCTCGGTTGTCATTTTTCCAAGCTAAAGAGCTCTAACCGCTTTAACCTTTCCTCATAGGGAAGGTGTTCCATCCCCTTAATTATTTTAGTTGCCCTTTTCTGCACTTGTGATATTTTCTTTCAGGTGTGGCGACCAGAACTGTGTACAGTATTCCAAATGAGCCCACACTACAGATTTATACAGGGGCATTATGATACTGGCTGATTTGTTTTCCGTCCCCTTCCTAATAACCCCCATTGCCTGCTGGTATGTAGAGACTCTGGACTTCCCTCGATGGTCTCCCATCCGAGCCAGTATCATCATGCCCCTGTATAAATCAATGGTGCGACCTCATTTGGAGTACTGTGTACAGTTCTGGTCACCACACCTCAAAAAGGATATTATAGCATTGGGAAAAGGGCAACTAGAATGATAAAAGGGTTGGAACACTTTTCCCGTGAAGAAAGGTTAAAGCACTTGGGGTGCCTTAGCTTGGAGAAACGATGACTGAGGGGTGACATGATCGAGGTTTATAAGATTATGCATGGGATAGAAAGAGGTACTTTTCTCCCTTTCTCACACTACAAGAACTTGTGGGCACTCCATGAAATTGCTGAGCAGTTGGGTTAGAGAATGGATAAAAGGAAATACTTCTTCACCCAAAGAGTGATTAACACATGAAATTCACTGCCACAGGAGGTGGTGGCAGCTACAAGCATGGACAGCTTCAAGAGGGGACTGGATAAACATGTGGAGCAGAGGTCCATCAGTAGCTATTAGCCACAACGTATAGATAGGGACTCTCAGGCTGGGGCAAGGGATGCTCTGTATTCTTGGTGCTTGGGGGGGGGGCAACAATGGGAGGGCTTCTGGTGTCCTGGCCCCACTGGTGGACCTCCTGAGGGCACCTGGTACTTTTGGCCGCTGTGTGACACAGAAGAGTGTTGGGCTGGATGGGCCACTGGCCTGATCCGACACGGGCCTCTCTCATGTTCTTACTGGCCAGGGCTGACGCTGCTGAGCTTCTGAGGTCTGACGAGATCAGGCTAGCCTGGGCCATCCAGGTCGGGGCGACAGAATTATGAGAGAAGTGTGGGTTTTTTTTAACTCTCTAATGTCTGTTGATCGCTCTTCTCAGTCTCTCCTGCCCTTTGACCAGGCCAGTGAAGCCTCACCCGTTTGTTCCATTCCTCCCCTTTCCAGGTGGGGCCCTCAGTTTTGTGAACCCCAGCCTCGCCGTGCACAAAACGACTTCTTCGGCCGTGGACCGCCAGCGCGAGTACCTCCTGGATATGATCCCGCCGCGATCCATCCCGCAGTCCGCCACCTGGAAATAACTCAGGAGCCTCCGCCCTTCTCGTGGGAGACTTCGGGGTTTTTTTTTCTGGGGGAGGGGCTAATTCCTCCCCCCTTTTCTCTCTCCCATTTGAGTCTGCTGCCTTTCTCTGCCTCCCCCCCCCACCCCCCATTTCACCATGCAGTGGGAAAATCTGCTTTTTGAGCCTAGCTGGATTTGCCCCATGCGGGGGGGCTGCAGGGAGGCTTAATTTTTCCTTGGTCAGCCTGGCTGGAGGCTGCCTCACATTCCACAGGGTGGAAGGAATGCTTTTCTTTTTTTTTTTTTTTGCGTGGGGGGGCAACAGTGATGATGCGAGGCTACCAAATTCTTGCAGCAAAGGCGGGCTTGGAGAGGGGAGAGCAAATGGTGGCGATTCTTCTTTTATTTTTCTTTTATTTTTATTTTTATTTTTAGTTTTGGGGGCTGATGTTTTTTTGGGTTTTCCCCCCCGATCGGCACTAGCACAGAGAGAGGAGGACTGCACAGAGTCGGGCGCTCTCAGCTGCTTTTGATTCCCTTCCCCGCCTTACATTTATAGTTATTTGGGTTTTAATTTTTTGTTTTGTTTTGTTTGTTGGGGTTGTTTTGGTCGATCGTACGACGGTCGGTAGTGATCAAAGGTATACTTCTTTTCCCATGTGTGGAAAATAGAACTGGAACCCAGCAATAGCGGACAGAATCGGAACGGGTGGGATCGGTGCCCCTCTTCGTAACCCTCCCCGGCGCAACCCTCTGTGATTCCCAAGGAGGCAGTGGGGTTGATGGGTGGGATTTGATTCCCCCCCCCTCCATCGGATCATAAATTATGAAGCAGTGCGTACGGATCTAGCCGCCGTCGGAAGAAACAGGGCAAGCGAACACAGGGTTGGCTTTTTCGTAAAACCGCAGTCCCACATACAGACATCTTGCCTTGGGCATCCAACGATCTCAGCCCCCGAGAATTACTGGACAGTCAAAACCCAAAGAGCGTCCTGAATCTCCTTCGGAAAACAGTCGACGTGTCGGGACGGTCGGGGGAAGGGGTTCTGTCGAGAGCTCCCCCTGGTAGAAGAGGTCAAAGGAAATGGGAGTAAATTTTACAGAACGATATTTTGGGTTTTTCTTCCTCAGTGACTCCTTTTTAATTTCCCCCCCCTTGGCTGAGCAGTGTGCAATTTTGGTTTGTTGAGCAGAAGGGACCAGAGGAGTAAGAAGTTTTGGTGGGTTTTTTTAAAAAAATAAATAAAACGGAATTAAACATGAGACAAATTTCTGCTTGTCTCCATTGCTGCCGCTGTGGGTGAGGAGCGGGGAAGATGACTAAGGATTCCCGTTTGGACAGTTCTACGTCGCCAGCCACGGAACGCAGCCACGTCGGATAAGCAGGCTGCCTCCGACGGGGGATTTTCCATTTGCTCAGCGTGTTCCACCACCCTCTTTTGGAAGGAGGCGGGGGGAAGCAGAATTCCCTTTAGCACCTTGTCTAACTCTGGCTTTAAATCCATTCTGCCCTCTCCCCCCCCCCCCAAAAAAAAAAAAAAATTCCAGCTATAACACAGAAGCTTCGGATTTGACATTTTCATCCCTCCGTCCCCCGTCCCCCAGTTTTGTTTTCTATTACGATTTGTAATAACGTGTCGGCAACCGTCTCTAGTGCTGGCATAGAAGGTGCATTGCAAAAATTATATAAATATATATATATATATCTATATATATAAAGAGGAGGGGGCAGGAAGGGGGTTAACACTGTGCAGTTGAACCGTTTTTTGGGGGAGGGGGGCCTGGGTGGGTCCGGTATTTTGTTAGCTGCAAGTTAGATACTTAATTTAAAAAAAAACAAAAACAACTGTGGCTGTACAGGGGCAAAGGTCCCTCTTCAGATTTATGACTATTGCATTGTAATAAAAAAGCTCCTTCTAATTGTTTTTTCCCCCCTTTCTTTTTGCCTGAATCTTGACTGGTGGGTTTTGTTTTTAACAGATAAGTGGAATATTTGTGCATTTGTTTCATTGGCGGTTGAAGAACTAGAAGAAGGGACAGGAGGGTAGGAGCCAGTGTGTGTCCCAAAGGAAATTCCTTCTTTGGCAGAACTGAAACAAAAAACCTGTCAGACTCCTGGATAAATCAGTTCCCAGCAACATTCACTCTGGAGAATGACGAGTTTATTGAGACATTGATAGGATCCAGCCTGTACACTGGCTGTGTTAGAACTAAGGTTAAAGACGTGAATGCAATTTGATATACAAAGTTCAAGCAGAGGCACTAAAAGCCCAGGACCAATCACACCTTGGTATACCACCCACCAAAAGCAACAGCTAGCAGCCCCCCTTTCTAAGCCATCTCCCCAATATGCAAACGAAAGCCAAGCTGGGAAAAGTGAGAGACCCAAAGACACCTGGCTTCCTAGAGGTGATAAGAGGCCTGTTACATCAAAGCAAAGGCACTAGCAGTCTACCCAAAAGCGAAAGCATTTCAATTCACACTCTCCCATGCCTCCTCCTTGGTTGCTGTGGCGAATGAGCTGTAAAATGCACAGCGTGTTTGACAAAACCCTCTGCTGAAATGTGACCCCTTTGGTCCAATGCAGGGTTCCCCAACCTGGTGCCCGTGGGCACCCTGACACCCACCAATATGTCCTTCAGTGCCCACCAAGTTTTTCAGAAAGTGGGCAGAGCCACTGTAAGACTGGGATCATTATCAGCTCCCCTCTTTCAAAGAAATAGGTTCTCCCATGTCTGCAAAGCGGGGAAGGGAGGTTTTGCATCTGGCTCCATGTCCTGCGGCAGCCATTTTGGTGTTTGGCTGCTGGTGCTCTCCGTTTCCCTCCCGAAATTCCATGGGTGCCTGGAGCTGGGGACCCAGCCCCCCCCCCCCCCGGTCAGATACTGTCAAAAGCTGGAGCTGCGGGCTGCCACTCACCTTCCCAGATTCAGCAAAACGAGGCTCCGAAACGTGAGCGGCCTCCGAGTGTCAGGCGGCTGAGCTCGCTGCTCCTCCCACTCTCCTTTTGATTAAAAAAAAAAAATTGCGAAAATCAAGATGCCGCACCGCCTATTGAGCGATTGCATAACCTTCCCCCTCTTTAGTAGGGGGCTGCCAGTGACATCTCCCTCGTGCGCTGGGCTCCTGCACATCCGTCCTTCCCCCTCACCCTTCGTCCGGAGAGAAATGGTCTAGGGTAGAGGTTCCCAAACTTACTTGGCCTACCACCCCCCCGTTCAAAAAAAAAATTACTCCGTGCCCCCCTGGACATCTCTACCTTTAAAGGTAAAGGTTCCCTTGCTCGAAAGCCAGTCGAATCCGACTCTAGGGTTGCAGTGCTCATCTCCGTTTCAAAGCCGAAGAGCCAGCGCTGTCCGAAGACGTTTCCGTGGTCATGTGGCCGGCATGACTAAACACCAAGGTGCACGGAACGCTGTTACCTTCCCATCGAAGTGGTACCTATTTATCTACTTGCAATTTCTTGCTTTCAAACTGCTAGGTTGGCAGGAGCTGGAACTAGAGACAGGAGCTCACCCTGTCATGCGGCACTCATGGGTCTCGAACTGCTGAACTACTGACCTTCCAGAGCCTGCAGTTCAGCGTCTTAACCACTTGAGCCACCGCAGCTCCCTCTACCTTTAAGAAGTGGACAAAAAGATGCAGTTTGTGGATCTGCACCTGGATCGTTCCAGGACCTGAGGGGGTGGTATTGCCCGCTTTGGGAACCAGTGGTCTCGGGTGAGGCAGGGGAGATTCTGTGAGCAGAACAAGAAACTAAAATGCAGGCCCAGCGGCGTTTCTGACTTCTTTTAAGCGAGAGAGGCAACAGATGGAAACGTTGCTGGGGATTGGTACAGCTTATTCTCTCTCCCGGTGCTGTCAAGGACTAGAAACTTGGGTTTTTGTTTTAAAAGGGAAGCTGTTTCGCTGCATGAACTTTTCCTACCCACGTCCCTATTTCTAGCACAGAGCAGGGCCACCTGCGGGTCCTTTTTGCTCCGCCTGCTCTCTTTTATTTATATCCTGCCTTTCACCTCAGCAGAGACCCAACGCGCCTTACCTTCTCCTCCGTTTTATCCTCTCAACAACCCTGTGAGGGAGGTTAGGCTGAGGTCGTGTGACTGGCCCAAAGTCACCCAGCAGGCTTCCATGGCACGAGGGGAGATTCGAACCTGGACTTCCCAGATCCTAGTTTGACACCTTAACCACTACACCACACTGACTTTCCCTCTGTGAACTGTGATCCATTACCATGGGGGTTCTCCACCCAGCCGGGGGGTGCTGTTGCATGCATTCTTCTCTTCAAGCCGGCTTTCGGCCACTGCTAAGGCGGTTTGCCAGGCTTTATAGCAAATGTAATGTGTCCCTTCTGCGCAAAGGGGAACCCTCTAGCCAGCGAAGAGCTTGCTTTTCCTCCCTCCTCAAAACGCCCGTTCTTGGAAATTTGTAGCAGGTTTATGGGTGACAAAAAGAAATGTTTTCATAACTTCTGGAACTCACTGCTGCAACATCTAGGACAGGGGTGGACAAACTTGCTTAATGTGAGAGCCACATAGAATAAATCGGATGTTTGAGAACCGCAGGACATGAACAAATATTAACACACATTTTTTATTGAAAAATCAGCAAATTTGCTTTTTATTAACATTAAACGAGACTGCCAAAATAAAAACAAAAGGGGGTAAAACAGATATTGATAATATTTATTTGTCCAATAATATTTGTTTGCTAATGATATTTGTGTGTGAGAGAGAGAGGTGGAAAGAAAGAATAAAAGGTGGAAGGAAAGAGACAGAAATAAATAGATGGGGGAGGGAAGGAGAAAAAGAGAAAGGTGGAAAGAAAGCAAATGACTTGGAGAAGGGATTTAAAGAGACAAATGCCTTCTCCAAGCCAGGGGAGGGGTGTGTGCTTTGAGAATGCATTTACAGTTGCTTTCTTTCTATGCTCACCCTGACCTCAAGCCTACCCGGGAGGGGAACACTGGCTGGGAAAGGGAGCTGCACAATACGTATGAAAGAGTCGCATGTGGCTCCTGACCCACAGTTTGGCCACCCCTGATCTAGGACCAAGGCTCCCTCTAAGCTGTGGAGTCTAGTGAGCAAAAGTTCTATTTTGTGAGCTGCTGGTATTAAGTTGCGAGTGAGCAATTTGGCTACTACATAAATTAGTTTGCTCTGGAGCCCTCCTCCCTGAGCTAAGGCAAAAAATGTGAGCCAGAGGCTAAAAAAACTGTGATCTCGCTCACACTAACTCAGCTTAGAGGGAACACCGTCTAGGGTTGCCAGGTCCCCCCTAGCCACTAGCAGGAAGAGGGGGTTAGGTTGCCAGATCCAGCTTGGGAAGCTCCTGGAGATTTGGCTGTGGAACCTGGGACATGAGAGATTTATAGAATTATGTACGGGGGGGGAGTGGTCAAAGAAATTATAGAATCAGAGGGCATGCAATGGAGCTGATGGGCAGTAGGTTCAGGACAGACAAAAGGAAGGACTACACAGAGTGATTAAAATGTGGAATTCACTGCCAGAGGATCTCATGATGGCCACAGAAATAAACAGCTTTTAAAGGGGATTAGATACATGTCCTCCATGAATCTATCAGTGACACAGTGACTGAAGGGAACCTCCATATTCAGAGGCACTAAGCCTCTGAACCCCAGAGCCAGGAGGCAACATCAGGGGATGGCCTCAGCCACTATGCCCTGTTGTTGGTCCTCCAGGGAATGGGGTTGGCCACTGTGTGAGACAGGATGCTGGACTAGAAGGGACCACTGGTCTGATCCAGCAGGGCTCTTCTGATGTTCTTGTCAGGGAAGGCCTCAGCCTCTCTGCCCTTTTGTTGGCCCTCCAGAGGAACTGGCCACTGTGTGAGACAGGATGCTGGATTAGATAAGACTATTGGTCTAATCCATCAGGACTCTTCTGATGTTCTTGTGGCTCAAGTCAATAACATCTTGAGGGATGCAGTCATGAAATTTTAAAAATGTTGGTCTGCAATCTGGTTCAAAGTTTAGGCATATTAGGTGCAGTGCAGGCTAATCTCTTGTCCCGCTCTCGGCATACTCCCAAATCCAGCACAGGCTTGGATGCCTTTCTGGGTTCGAAGCCAAGACGGGGAAATCTCAGTTGTATAGGGAATGAAATGAAAATGGTCCCCCTCGCCTCTCCCTGAGCTCTTGGGGTCAGACGCCTCCTTCCCATGAAGCAAATCAATTAGTCTTAACATTAGATTTTGGGTGGCTCGAGGTCCCCAGCAGGGTTGCTTCTAGCTGGCATCCTTGCACGCTCTGTAGGGGCAGCTGTTAAGTGGACTGTGTTTTATATTTTCAGTCAAAGCCTGGCTCCCCAGCACGGAAAAAAACACAATGTACAAAGACATCGAAGTTAAGCATAATGCAGATCAAACATGTTTTAGGACTGCTTCCTATGCACATTCAGCCATAATTTCATCCTTCTAGCCCACTGCTGGAAAAAGTATGGGCACGCTAAGTATTTAAAGAAAATATCTTTGTTGCCCTTGCCTATAGGATGCATTTTGGTTTAAAGGGATTCAAGAAAACCTTCCCGTGGAAGGTGAAGCGACTCTGCGCCCACTTGGAGAGGAGACTACAATTTGCAGGTATTTTAGAACAGTGTTCTTCAACCACTGTGCCCTGGCACACTAGTGTGCCGTGAGATATTGTCTGGTGTGCCGTGGGAAAAATTCCAATTTCATCCGTAACATATGAACAATTATAAAATAAAGTATTATTATTTCATAATAAAGTAATTATAAAATAATTTCTTTGTGTTGATTTGATTCCTATTCAAGAGAATTACTTTATATATAGTCAATATAGGCACAGAGTTAATTTTTTTAACATTTTCTAATGGTGGTGTGCCTCGTGATTTTTTTCATGAAAAAAGTGTGCCTTTGCACAAAAAGGTTGAAAAACACTGTTTTAGAAGACGCGGCAGGGGATGTTTTAAGGGACGGGCGCTCTGCACATGCTCAGTACTTTACCCGCACATCCTTTCAACTCCCGTAATTAGGGAGAAACGCACAATACGCCGGTAAAGTTTACTTAAAGAAAAAACCTTTATATTGATCCGGAAAATGCACTCTGCTTAGACAGCCACTCCAACTACGATGCCATGAATGAAAAAGGTGAAAACCAACAGGAAAACGAATTAATCTGAAAAGTGGGCACAGAACGGTTTTAAGAAAGTCAAGGTCGCAGGCAGAGCGCCGTGTTCTCCTATATATACGGTAGCAGATGCCGCCCCGCCCCCCCCGTACCGCCATTGGAGGAAAACAGGTGCGCTTTTAGTTCCCTACTTGCGGTAGGCGCGGAAATCGACGTCCTTTGCGGCGAGGCGCGCGGTGGCGGTGGGCAGTGACGTCATCTGGAAAGCGCCCGCGGAGCTCAGGAGGCCGAGCCTCCTGCCCGCTCCAGGAATGGCGGCTGCTGTCGGGAAGGTGAAGCAGGACATGCCGCCTCCGGGCGGGTATGGCCCCATCGACTACAAGCGGCACATGCCTCGGCGGGGGCTGTCAGGTGAGGCGAGGCGCGGCTGAGCCCCCCCCCCCGGTTGCGGCAGGTTAAACTATAGCGGTGCTATAGAGTCCATTTTCTCCAGGGAGACGGCTCTCTCTCATCCGGGGATCTGTTGAGATTCCGGGAGGTCTGTAGGTCCCACCTGGAGATTGGCAACCTTGGTGTGGGGCTTTCGCTGTCCTTTCCCCCTTGTTGGTGCATAGCCCCAAAAGAGCTTTCCTTCACTCAGAGATTTGCAGGGATTATGATTCATATGTTTGGTATGTACCTGTATGATCCCCAGGTGGGTATCCGTGTTGGTCTTCAGTAAAGGTAAAGGTTCCCTTGCTCGAAAGCCAGTCGGATCCGACTCTAGGGTTGTGGTGCTCATCTCCGTTTCAAAGCCGAAGAGCCAGCGCTGTCCGAAGACGTTTCCGTGGTCATGTGGCCGGCATGACTAAACACCAAGGTGCACGGAACGCTGTTACCTTCCCACCAAAGTGGTACCTATTTATCTACTTGCAATTTCTTGCTTTCGAACGGCTAGGTTGGCAGGAGCTGGAACCAGAGACAGGAGCTCACTCCGTCTTGCGGCACCCGGGTCTTGAACTGCTGAACTACTGACCTTCCACAGCCTGCAGTTCAGTGTCTTAACCACTTGAGCCACCACAGCTCCTTTGGTCTTCAGTAGAAGTGCAAGATTCGAATCCAGTAGCACCTTTCCAGGGTGTAAGCTCTGAGAGTCGGATTATTTCCAGACAGACTCAGAGTAATGTGCAAGCTAAGAATCTTTATCTACCAAACTGAATGAATAGCTGTTTACGTTATAAAGTATACCCTTCCCCTCCCCACTGGATAAAGAACGGCTTGTGATTCCTGGTCCAAGAAGTATTTGATTAGCCTTAGTCAGAACCTTTTCGGCCCCAGCCTGGTGCAACACTCTTCCAGCCGAGATCTGGGCCCTGTGAGACCTGTTGCAATTTCGCAGGACCTGTGAAACAGAGCTGTTTCACCAATCCTATGGCTCAGGCTGCTGATGGAGGAGAACAGCAATGCCTCCCAATGGACCCTCCTCCTGCTCCCTCTTCCTTCCTGCCTCCCCCAGTACTGATGTGACTAAATATTTGCCCGATGAAGGTGTCATTGTGTTGTTATGTGCCGTCTGTCTTGGTATGATCAGTATTTTAAGGACTGTTTTAACGTTTAATTTAAAATTGTTTTATAAATATGTTGTTACCTGCCCTGAGCCTTGCAGTAGCTGTGGAGGGCAGGTTATAAATCACATTTAGTAAATAAATCGAGTTAATAAAATAGACCGATCCAGTTAATAAAATAAATCAATATAACAGCTGGCCCCAGTGCAGAGCAATGGAGCTGCCCATGGAGGGTTGCTACCAGTTAGGGTGTACCCTACCGTGTATTTGGAAAAATAACTCTCTTGTCAATTAACCAAAAGAAAAAGGGGAAGCAGTCCTCGAGAACTGGCCCGTGGAGGGTTGAACAGAATGTCGAGAGCAGCCAGCGAAAGAGGCAAGTGGAGACCAGCTGCTGAAACCCTGGAGAACTTTGAGAATCCTGAGGGGGGGACATTTGGGGGAAGCAGTTTCTTGGTTAGTGCAGTGCACTTGCCCATTTTGTCTCTCTAATAGCGGACCTGAAGGCCCCGTTCTAATCCATGCGGCTACACAACAGACGATGGAGTGATGACTTCATACCAAAGGGGGACATTCCATGTGGGCGGCAAAATTCCATCTTTTAAAAAAATGGGGAAAGAGAAGTACTCTCTTAGTCTCTTCTCCCTGCTTCAAGCCCTCCAATGGGAACCAGACTTTCAAAAGCCTAATGGGTTGGAGTGGTGTGGGGGAGTCATCTGCTTGGAGACAGATGGTGGCAGTTGACCCGAAAAACTGGTGCATGACTACCCATTGATTAGCATCAGAAAAGGAGATTTGCAGGCTGAAATATGGAATGGGGGGGGGAATAAAGCCCCAAAGTGCAGGGAACAGGCTATGGGGAAGAGAACAAACCAAATCTTACAGGTGTTGTTGACTGCTTCCTTTGTAGGAGAACAAGAGTACCTAATAGTTCAGAAAATCCAGAGGATAAATTGGTTGAAAAGAAGCAGGGCTATTTTTGGGCAGGGACTCACAGGAATGGAGTTCTGGCTGGCTTCAGAGTTGGCCACACCCACTATAGCCAAAACCTCTGCGTTTTGTGTGGCTATAGAGGGAAGGGCTGGAGAGCGACTCCCCCCTGGTGACTCCAACGCGGGTGGGTCTGGGGGGGCCCTGGAAGGATCGGGGAGGCATTTAAATACCACCCCGGCCTGTCCAAGGGCTGGCTTGTCCAGGCTCCCCGCAGCTGTGGGGTGCCCGGGTAAGTCAAGGGAAGGCATGGGGTGTGGCCTAATATGCCAATAAGCTGTGCTGTCCGGGGTGTGGCCTAATATGCTAATGAGTTTGTGCTGTTGGGTGTGGCCTATTATGCTAATGAGTTCCTGCTAGGCTTTTTCTACAAAAAACCCCTGAAAACAAGTCAAATTGATGGTGTTTTGGAAAGCATATTCATGTAACCACTTGGGGTGGGGGATCAGCAACATCAGAACACCAGTGGTTAGAATGAAGTCAGTGCTGATGTTTCAGTTTTAAAGCAGATTGAAGAAGCTGATATAAAAGTCTATAAAACATCCAAGAAAATAGGTTTTAAAGGTATTTGGAAGCGTGTTATCAAAGGGAGAGGGAAACACAGGTAGCAATATAGAAGATCTGGACAGCAGAGTGAAGAGAAACCTTTGTTATATAATTCCTTAAAAGAGATGGGAGAGGTCCTGGAGCAAAGTTGTTTTCATAACCGCAGAAAAAGGACAGGTGAAAACAGAGAATCAAGGAAGGAGGGGAGGGCGTATAGTTTCCTGTAAGTGAAGACATTAGCAAAATGACATAAAAGATTTGGGGAGGCTGGATAAATGGAAGGGGATATTTTAAAAATAGGCTGAGGAGGAAGAAAATTTGAGTAGCCTTCCTGCATAGACCATAAAGATAACGCATCGTACAAAATTCCTGCAGCACTGAGGAAGCAAATTTGGCTGATGCATCCAGAAAGCAGGAAAGGGCTGGAAAGGGTTTGGGGCCTGGGGGGCCTGGGGGGGGGCATTATAAGAGGAAATCAGATTAATTATAGAAAAAAGAGAATGAGCAAGAAAAATCCCGCAGAAATGAGAAGCAAAGAGCCAGTGTGTGAGGGAGTTTAGGGGGTTTCATGGCATGTTAAATACCCAGAATCCTTTGCAGTACCAAACATGGTGTCAGCAAAGTCGCTAAAGGAATGCTGACTTTGCATATAATATACACATGCCTCAGTTGAAAGACAGCCTAGTATGCTTTAGTGAGCAGCGAGCCAGACTTGGGTTCAAAACCACGCTCAGCCGTGAAGCTTGCTAGATGGCCTTGGCCCAGTCAGTCTCCCTCAGTCTCAACAGGGTTGAGGTGAGAGTAAAATGGAGGTGCCCGTGTAGACCATCACGAGCAGCACATGAAGCATGCAGGAGCTAAGAGACCACAAAAGGAGGCGTGACCAAGTTATTGTGGCCTAGTGGCTATCGATAGCACACTTCTTCGTGTCGGCTAGTAACCTTTGAGAGCCTGTTTGCTATTCTTAGCATAAGTCTGTAGTGGAATGTTGGATGTGAGACCCAGGTGCGAATCCCTGCAATTATATGAAGCTTGCTTGGTGAACTTCGGGCCAGTTGCACTTTCTCAGTGTAATCTGTCTTATGGGGTTGTTGCGAAACTAAACTGGAGGAAGGGAGACTTACGTTATACTACTCTGAGCTCATAAGAACATAAGAGAAGCCAAATGTTGAATCAGGCCAATGGCCCATCTTGTCCAACACTCTGTCACACAGTGGCCAAAAATACCAGGGGCCATCAGGAGGTCCAGCACACTAGAAGCCCTCCCACTGTTGATCCCATCAAGCACCAAGAATACAGAGCATCACTGGCCCCCAGCCTGAGAGTTCCTGTCTATACCTTCTGGCTAATAGCCACTGGTGGACCTCTGCTCCATATGCTTATCCAATTCCCTCTTCTTGAAGCCATCCATGCTTGTAGCTGCCACCACCTCCTGTGGCAGTGAATTCCATGTGTTAATCACCCCTTAGACAGAAGGCAGGTTAAAGATGCAGGAAATAAATAGGAAGCTGTTGCTGCTGCTACCCAATCTGACCTCTCTGTTTGTTTTTCTTTTGTTCTGCCTAGGCTATAGCCTGTTTGCCATTGGATTCGGGGTTCTGGCGTATGGCTATTTTAGAATAATCAGATGGAACCGAGAAAGGAGGTAAGTTGAGAGACTCAAGCCACGTTCAGCAGAGTTTCTTCTCCCCCAGCCTGTGATTCCCCGTCTCCCTACATATAGGAGCACCATCTTCCTGAGAGAGACAATGCCTATGCATCCCCACAGTACAGGTGACAGGTGTGGTCGGATCTTAGGAGATCTCTGCTAGCCAAAATGCGGGTCCTGGCCCTGAGCAGCCTGGCGAAAGGGGAGGTGGGGGGGGAATATTAACTGGACTCCCCGAACCTTGCTGTTGCAAGGAAGATCAAGCAAATATATCTAGGGCACTGACCAATGCTCCCTCTAAGCTGTGGAGTCTTGTGAGCAAAGATTCTATTCTGTGAGCGACTGGCATTCAAGTGGTGAGCGAGGGATTTGGCTGCTGCATAAGTTAGTTTGCTCTGGAGCCCTCCTTCCTGAGCTAAGATAAACATGTGTGAGCCGGAGGCCATAAAAAACTGTGAGCTAGCTCACACTAACTCAGCTTAGAGGGAACACTGACCCTCACCTGGACAGCCGGGGCAAGCCTGAGATTGTCAGATCTCAGAAGCTAAGCAGAGCCGGCCCTGGCAAGTGCACACACACAAAACGTCAACAGGGGTGGGGGAGGGAGACACATTTAGGAATGCCCTTGACCCTAAGAACAAAGTGGCTGGATTTCAGTCCCATGTCCCAGATTTTAGATTAAGGACAGACACACAAAGGAAAAAAAGCAGAGGGGGAAATCAGGTCAAGAATGTCAAAAGTGAAGGTGCCAGCTGAGATCCATAGATTGGTCTCATCTCTCTTTTAAAGTCCTCTAGAGCTAGCAGCTATTACTGCATCATAGGGCAGTGAGTTCCACATGGTGTGAAGTGTTGCTTGAACGTGCTGCCCCCCCCCTCTAACTTCATTGGGCACCCCCAAGTTCTAGTGTTATGAAAGAGGGAAAGAGACGTTTGTTTTCTCCGCTTTCTCAGCTCCATATGTAATTTTCTTAGCTTCTGTTATTCCTCCTCATTCATTTTTTTCTCTACCCAAAAAACCCCATCGCTTTTCCTCTAAGGGGAAGGTACTTCAAACACCACCACCCCCCGCCCCATTCTTGAGGTAAGCCACGTATCACACAGGGAGGACACATTTCCTCCTCCAGGGCTGGACTTCGCAATCTGATTCTTGTGATCTGTACATTTTGGGCGGGAATTTTACTATTCATCTTTATTTCCCTCAAAAGTAATACTGCTGAAGGAAGGCAGCAAGCCCCAAGATCTTGGGGTGGGGTCAAGTTGTAACCGACTTACGGTGACCCCGTAGGGTTTTCGAGGCAACAGACTAACAGAAGCAGTTTGTCATGGCCTGCCTCTGTTTTGTAGCCCTGGACTTCCTTGGTCTCCCATCCAAATAGTGACCAGGGCCGACCCCACTTCGCTTCCAGTTGGTGTGGTGGTTAAGTGCGTGGGGTCTAATCTGGGAGAACTGGGTTTGATTTCCCACTCCTCCACTTGCAGCTGTTGGACGACCTTGAGCAAGCCATAGTTCTTTCTAGAGCTGTTCTCTCAACAGCAGTCCTTGAAAGAGCTCTCTCAGCTCCTCCTACCTCCTAGGGTATCTGTTGTGGGGAGGGGAAGGGAAAGGAGTTTGTAAGCTGCTCTGAGACTCCCGAGTGAAGGACAGGGCACAAGCCCAATCTCTTCTCTTCCCCTTCCGAGATCTGATGAGAATTGGCTAGTGTGGACCATCCAAGTCGGGCCCTAGAGAGCTTTAGAAGAGAGTAAATGCCAACCTGACTCTATTGGGCCACTCCTGGAAACCAGGTTTTCCTTTTCCGAGGGGCCACAGGCTTGTGCTCTTTCACCTCAGGCCTTGTCTGAAATATTCCATCTTCTCCTCAGGCGCCTGGCTATTGAGGATATGGAGACCCGGATTGCCCTATTGCCGCTTCTGATGGCCGAGGACGACCGAAGGTAGGCACTGGCAGTGGGCTCCCCATGGGGGGTGGGGTCTGCTCTCCAGCGCTGCCCTGAGTGGCCATTTCTTTCCTTTCCTCACAGCCTCCGCCCTTCCAGCAGGGGGCTGATCTTGCTGTCCTGACAAGCAGGGCACCTCTGAGTCTGCCCCCAGCCCGAGGTGGTGCCTCACACCGCAGCTCAGGTCCCGAGACGGCTCCGGTATCTGAGCTGACTGGTTTAAGGCACGAGGGCCCCTCACACCTGATGTTCCAGCTCACAGGTTCCCCTTGCTCAAAAGCCAGTCGAATCCGAGCTGAAGAGCCAGCGCTGTCTGAAGACATTTCCGTGGTCATGTGGCCGGCATGACTAAATGCCGAGGCACACAGAATGCTGTTACCTTCCCACTGAAGTGGTACCTATTTAGCTACTTGCAATTTCTTGCTTTCAAACTGCTAGGTTGGCAGGAGCTGGGGTCAGAGACAGGAGCTCACTCCGTCATGCGGCGCTCGGGTCTCGAACTGCCAAACTACAGACCTTGCGGTCTGCAGCTTCAGTGTCTTAACCTCTGAGCCACCGCGGCTCATGATGACATTAAAAAAAAATAAACTAAGAATTTCATTACTAGGATAAGCTGTCCTTCAGCTGACGGCTCAACTAGACATGACAGCCCCATTTCAGCAACTGAAAAGGCCCCCGGGGTGGGGGTGGGTTGCCTTCCCACTGTGCTGTGGACCCAATCAGGATGAGGCCCTCGAGGCATTTTTAAGTGGTCACATTCTTCTCTAAGATGGTGGCTGCAGATCACACCCGTAACGTCCAGTTTGACTCTGAGTTTTTGAGAAAGAGGGTTGTTTGCGTAGGAAAGGGCCCAAAAGATGGAAACTGGAAATGTTATGGTGTATGCCGTTGGTTAAGCAGGATAATAGGGAACATTAGAAGAGACATGCTGGATTGGACTAAAGGTCCACCTCCATCGTCCGTCCCACAGACTGGTCATGTGCCTTTGAGAAGCCCTTGTAGGCAGACTGCCTCCGAACATGCATGTTCTGTTGAGCTTAGCTCTATGGGCCATCCTTTTCACAGCTGTTACTGATGTCGATCATGGAAGCTCTCCAAAATGTGAATCCAGCCCTTCCTCAGTGGGAAAACCCGGGAATGTGGTTCTGCTGTGATGTACCTTGGCCCTAATAGCTTAATTCGTGATGACAATCTTGCAGGCGTAGTTGTGGTTTTTAGTTTCTTCCGGAGACACGTTGATTGAGATTGCCCCAAAGGCTTCCTGTAAATCAATGCATGCAGCGCTTTTCCTTTTGAAAGAAAGAGTCTTTCTCAACCAAATGGGACTAAATCAGTGCAGGGCGCAACATAGAGCTCCTTTTATCTAAAGCCAGTTTGTTCCGTGCCCAGCATGTGAATTGCTCACATCCAGTGTTCCCTCTAAGGTGAGTTAGTGTGAGCTAGCTCACAGTTTTTTAGCCTCCAGCTCACAGATTTTTGTATTTGCTTAGGAAGGAGGGCTCCAGAGCAAACTCATTTTAGCAGTAGCCGAATCACCTGCTCACAACTTTAATGCCAGCAGCTTACAAAGTAGAATTTTTGCTCTCAAGGCTCCACGACTTAAAGGGGGCGTTGCCCAAATCCAGTTACGCAGCTTGAGGTGTAGATGTGAGGCATATAATTTAAAGGTAAAGGTAAAGGTTCCCTTGCTCGAAAGCCAGTCGAATCCGACTCTAGGGTTGCGGTGCTCATCTCCGTTTCAAAGCCGAAGAGCCAGCGCTGTCCGAAGACGTTTCCGTGGTCATGTGGCCGGCATGACTAAACACCAAGGCGCACGGAACGCTGTTACCTTCCCACCAAAGTGGTACCTATTTATCTACTTGCAATTTCTTGCTTTTGAACTGCTAGGTTGGCAGGAGCTGGAACTAGAGACGGGAGCTCACTCCATCATGCGGCACCCGGGTCTTGAACTGCTGAACTACTGACCTTCCACAGCCTGCAGTTCAGCGTCTTAACCACTTGAGCCACCGCAGCTCCGGCATATAATTTACCCAAGACCAAAAGAAGACTAGGAGGGTCATTTCTTGCCTGTCTTATTTATTTATTTATCTTATATTCCAAATTACCACAGCCATTCCACAATAAAAATTAAAACAGATATGAAGCTGCCTTATCCTGCATCAGACCCTTGGTTCCATCAAGGTCAGCATTGTCTACTCAGACTGGCAGCGGCTCTCCAGGGTCCCAACCAGAGGTCTTTCTCATCACCTACTGCCCGGTCCTTTAACCGGAGATGCCGGGGATTGAACCTGGGACCTTCTGTCTGCCAAGCAGAAGCTCTACCACTGAGCCACAGCCCCTCAAACAATGTAATGATAGTTAAAAGATAAGACAGTTAAAAACAAGAAACTATAGGTTGAGAGCAGCTGGCGCGGTAAATCACAAATAGAGTGTTCTTGAAAAACTGGAGCAGCTAGGCCGTAAACCAGACTATAAAGTCTTCTCAGGTGGGCCGTGTTGGGTGGACAGCCTCAGTAAAGGAGGCTGGGTAGATGGAAGAAATGGATGCCTGCCCCTTCAGCCAAAGGCCCGGTGGAACAGCTCCGTTTTACAGGCCCTGCGGAACTGTAAGAGGGCCTGCAGGGCCCTGATCTCAGGTGAGAGCAGGTTCCACCAGGCTGGGGCAGAAAAGGCCCTGGCCGAGGCTAAACAGGCATCCTTTGGGCTGGGGACAACCAGCAAATGAGCACTACGATTGCCTACCGCCAGTGGTCAGGTATTATCCCTGTTGTATCAATTTCCCTAAACAAGACGGCAGTTACAGGCAACCACCAGCCAGCATCAGCTTTTAGGAGGCTGGGAGGAGCCAAATCTGGCCCAGGCGCCTTAACCAGCCTCTAAACAGTCAATCAACAAGTTAACTTCCTCCAGTGACACTGGATCCCAACCAAGCAAATCCTCAGACTTTTCTAGAGGTCTGTTTAAAACTGAATTGGGCTCACTGAGCATAGGTTCCCAGCGATGCTCCCTCTGAGCTGTGGAGTCTTGTGAGCAAAAATTCTACTTTGTGAGCTGCTGGCATTAAAGTGGTGAGCGAGCGATTTGGCTCCTGCATCAATTAGTTTGCTCTGGGGCCATCCTTCCTGAGCTAAGGCAAAAATGTGTGAGCCGGAGGCTAAAATATTTATTTATTCATTAGATTTCTACCCCGCCCTTCCCGCCGTAGCAGGCTCGGGGCAGCTTACACAACGCTACGCAGCTAAAACAGAACTAAGTAAAATCATGGCAATATAAATATAAAACATTACAAAGTGCTAGTGCTAAAAACAGTTCATGTACAGCGGCAGGCATGAACAGCATCCAGCAAGCAGGAAGTCAGTTCCCATCGTGGTCTGGGTTAGACCAGCTGTTGATGTTGATATAGACGTTAATATTGGGGCCAGGGCTGTCAGGTTCAAAAGCAAGTAGATCCAAGCATACTTAGGAGTACGAAGGGCTTTATTGGAATACAGTGCTAAAACCCACAGTGTAGAGGTTATTGTCAGGAATGGCGATGCAAGCGGCTCAGGCATGGTTATAGAGTGATGCAAAATTGCAACTAGCAAATGACCTGCAAGCGCGCGCGCGGGAAACTCCCGGCGGGAGAATTACTTAATAGGCGGGAGACGACGCCCTCCTCCCCTCGTCTTCTCAGGACTGGAAAATTCTCATACAAAGAAGAATAGCCCAAAGCCTGCACTCAAGGCCACCGTGATAAGACCGAGCGGCAGGGAAGAAGCTCCCACGTTACTGCTAGCATACCTAAAGGTAAAGGTTCCCTTGCTCGAAAGCCAGTCGAATCCGACTCTAGGGTTGCGGTGCTCATCTCCGTTTCAAAGCCGAAGAGCCAGCGCTGTCCGAAGACATTTCCGTGGTCATGTGGCCGGCATGACTAAACACCAAGGCGCACGGAACGCTGTTACCTTCCCACCGAAGTGGTACCTATTTATCTACTTGCAATTTCTTGCTTTCGAACTGCTAGGTTGGCAGGAGCTGGAACCAGAGACGGGAGCTCACCCCGTCATGCGGCACCCGGGTCTCGAACTGCTGAACTACTGACCTTCCACAGCCTGCAGCTCAGCGTCTTAACCACTTGAGCCACCGCAGCTCCCTGCGTAGCATACCTACGCAGGCGCAAAAGCAGGGACGAGATAGGGAACACAGCACAATGGACACAGTGTGGAACAATACAGAATCATTACTGACAAGGGCCCTGATTGTGTGATGCAGCTCCCTAGTCCAAGGCCTGGTGGAAGAGCTCCCTCTTGAAGGCCCTGCAGAACTGTAAGAGGTCCCGCAGGGCCCTGGTGTCTCACACTTTCAGCTTAGAGGGAACACTAGTTCCCAGTGGTGTTCCCGCACCCAGGGCTAAATTCCTGTGTCGGCCTGGGCAACTGTACTCTTTAGGGAACCAGTAACTATATTCCAGAAAGCTTTGCTGTCACGATCCATGGAGGCCCACCAATAACATAGACCAAGTCTTGGATTTATCATGCCCCTTTTTTCCGAATTCTGAGTACAGCCCTATATTGTTGCTTAGTTTTTAGGTAAAAGGTGGGGGAAGCATAAATTTAAATTTCGGGTAGGCTCTTGACCTCTGCCAAGGGAAGAGACGTTCAGGGGTGGTCTGCCGTGGCCTGCCTCTGCGTAGCAACCCTGGACTTCCTCGGAGGTCTCCCATCCAAGCCCTTCAACCAGGGCTGACCCTGCTCCGCTATCTAAGAGCGGATGAGGTCAGGCTGGCTTGGCCCACCCTGGCCAGGGCACTTCCCACAAAAAGCCGCCGGGTTCTCCCTTGCTTTGGCATAAACGTCTGCTTCAGTTCTCCAGGTCTAAAAACATGCTTTGATTTGCCCATATCTGAAGGACCATAGAGATTAGCACAGACCTGTGGCCCCTTTAAAAGACAATGAAAACATACCGCATAATTAAAACGTGCTCAGCAAGAGCCTCCAGTTAAATCGGTAAACTGATACAAGGCTTAAGACTTTGGAAAGTTACAAGAAATAGATTTTGAAGAACTTGGTTGCCACCAATGGCTACCCTCCGTGCCAGTTTGTCCTGAGCGGCTTAGAGGGAGTGGCTGGAATTCGTCCTGCTGGTCTGAGCAAGCAGAGTGCAGTCTGTAGGAGAAGAAGAAAAGATTGGATCTATACCTCGCCCTTCACTACCCAAGGGAGTCTCAGAGCAGCTTACAATCCCCTTTCCCTTCCCCTCCACCACAACAGACACCCTGTGAGGTAGGTGGGGCTGAGAGAGCTCTCTCGAGAACCGCCCTTGAGAGAACAGCTCTGAGAGAACTTGTGACTGACCCAAGGTCACACCAGCAGCTGTGTGGAGGACTGGGGAATCAAACCCAGTTCTCCCAGATTAGAGTCCGCGCTCTTAACCACTATACCAGACTGGCTGTATGCAGCATAAAGTAAATAGCAGAACTACGCAACCATTTGGGAGCCTCCAGTGAAGCTCAAGGATGTGAGGCAGGAAAGGAATAGTAACTGCTTTCTCGAAATAGTAACTGCCAGCTGGTCCTCATAATGGTCGGGGGGGGGGGAGGTGGTTGAGAGTGCTGCTCTTGGCCAGGGGTGCCCCCTCTGTGGCAAGATTGGCCAGTCCCTCAAGTCTTGATTTCTTGACCTGAATCCCTTCCTCCTTTTCCATCCTTCTTTGAAGGGTACTGCACATCCTCCGGGAGAACTTTGAAGAGGAGGCCAAGATCATGAAGGACGTTCCGGGATGGACGGTGCGGCCCTTGGAATGCTTTCGGAAACAAGAATGTAGTAGCCAGGGGAGGTGTCCCGCTTACTCTGTAGGCCCGCCCACCCCCCGCTTCTCTTGGCAAGCCACACCCCACCAGACTCCCTTAGGGTGTCCCCACAGGACATAGCCCAGGGGGTCCCCTGTGGGCAGCTTTGAAATTCTGACAGAGGGTGGTGGGTGCAACGACAAAATGGCTGCCCTGGCGGTAGAGCCACACGCATGCGCACACAGGAGATCCAAATCCTGGGAAGGTGATGGGTAATTTTAAAACAAGGCACTGGGACAGAAACGTGAGAGAGAGAGAGAATAGAGTCAACACTGTGGTGGAAGTTAGTTATACAAAAGATCAAAGCATGCATAAATAACAAAAATATATATATTCAACATTCACTATGATATTCTTAAACCTATATAAATAATGTAGTTGTTCAAAAATACAATACATTTCCAGGCCGAAGAGCCAGCGCTGTCCAAAGACTTCTCCATGGTCATGTGGCCACCATGACTAGATGCCAAGGCACACGGAACGCTGTTATCTTCCCACCGAAGCGGTACCTATTTATCTACTTGCAATTTCTTGCTTTCGAACTGCTAGGTTGGCAGGAGCTGGGGCCAGAGACGGGAGCTCACTCGGTCATGTGGCACTCGGGTCTCCAACTGCTGAACTGTTAGTCCACCTTCGGAAATAGTCCAAGTCAAATTCCTCAAACTGTGAAAATCCCAACTATTGAATAGGATTGTTTGTGTACTTGGGCCATGTATCTTTGAGTTTTTGACTATCACATTGTATTTTCGAAAAACTACACTATTTTATAGAGGTTTAAGAATATCATACTTGTTAAATGTTGAATGTATATTTTTCGTTATTTATGCACAGTTTGATCTTTGCTATCTTTTGTATCACTCCCTTCCGTGCTTCTCCACTGGTTGGGTTCCTTAATGGGGTCCACAAGGTATAGATAGGGACTCTCAGGCTGGGGCAAGTGAGGCTGTGTGTTCTTGGTGCTTGGGGGGGTCAACAGTGGGAGGGCTTCTAGTGTCCTGGCCCTACTGCTGGACCTCCTGAGGGCACTCGGTACTTTTGGCCACTGTGGGACAGAGTGTTGGACTGGATGGGCCACTGGCCTGATCCAACATTGGCGTCTTTGATGTTCTCATATGTTCTCATAAAGAATGTCGTTTTAATCTGCCCAGCCGATCAAATCTCCCGTGGCCAGTCACCACCCCTGTTGGAGAGGAGTCCCACCTGGCGCCAAGCACTTCTTAAAAACTCTTGGCGGATGCCCTGGTGCCCATGGGAGCTACGCCGGGGACACCTGGCATGGCCTGTTTCCTCCATAACTAGTTTTTCAAGTGACCAGGGCGAGGGAAGCAAGCCTAGACAAGAGAGCTGCTGCTGTGCTCTTCAGCACCCCCACTGCCTGTGGCCAGAGATGGCATTGCAGCTATCAGTCGAGCAGGAGCAAAATGAAGCAAGGAAACAGCAGTGTCCCTCCGGCCCTGGTGGCAGCTCAGTCTGAGAAATCTGTGGTTTTCCCAGGGACTGAGATGCTTCTCGGGTTGATGACCGGTCAGCTTAGTCTCTCTCTGCTTGCCTCCAGTCCGTCCGCTGTGACACCTTTTTCTCCTCCCTTGCAGGTGGCCGAGTCTCGCTTCAGCACCACGCGCTGGGTGCCCCCCGCCCCTGAGGAGCTGTACTATTTGCGCCCCCAGAGTGAGCAGGACACCGCCAAATTCGGCTGTCAATTTTATACATGAGCGGGGAGAGCTCTGTGGGAGCGGCACCCCTGGCCTTCCAAAAATAGCATGTTTGTTAATAAATTTCAGTGGAAACGAACTCGCTGTGTCTTTTATGTCCCGGTAACCCTCCCCCTGGTGAAGAAGGAGCTACGAGCTGTGGGAAGACATCCTAGGAGGGATGGTCCGGCCCACGTCCTCCAGCTGAGCTCCAAACATTGTTCTTTTTATCGAGGCTGCAAGTTCTTGTCAAGTGGTCGATTAAAGCATTCAATTTAAAACGCTGAGTTCAAAAAGCACCTCCTCAATCAGGCAGCAGACTTTAGGCAGGATTTTAAATTTTTTAAATCTTTTTTTGTGAGAGGTGTGTGCGTGTGTGCCTGGAAGTCATGGCTGATTTCTGGTGACCCCTGGTGGGGCTTCGAACGTTTCAGAGCGGTGGCTTGCTGTTGCCTGCCTCTGCCTCCCAGGCCTGGTATTCCTTGGAGGCCTCCCTTCCCAGTACTTGCCAGGGCCGGCCCCCGCTTAGCTTCTGAGATTGGACGAGATCGGGCTTGCCTGGGCCGTCCAGGTCAGGGCAGACTTTAGGCAGGATTGTTAATGACTGTTAGCACAAGACCTTGCAATACCTCAGGAATATTTCCTGGGTGCCAGTCTTAGAAGAGGTATCCCCCATCCTGGAGGGGAGGAGGAGGAGGCCTGTATCTCTACCTCCTTGAAAGAACACATTTGTTAGGAGGGCCGGATCTGACATAAATGATGAGGCCTTGTCGGGCCAGGCCTCGTGTGTCATATAGTGTAATGCCAGGTAGCGGAGATGTAAACTTTATAAAGGACACAAACACAAAGGGTTTTTTTTTTTACTTAAAATAAAAACATGCTTTAAAACATTAGCTCTGTAAGCTGCAAACCTGCTTTTGATTTATGGACACTCACCACAGAAATCTCACGCTCGGAGTTCCGAGTCCAGGACCCAGGTGAAAACATGGAATGGCTGGGTGATGAAGAGAGTCTGGCGAAGCTAGCAATGATGCAGCAGCAGCAGCAGAACTGGAAGGAGGAGATGGCCAGTTCCACTGCGGACCTTGATGGAAGCCCTCCCGCGGGTCTGATCCAGCCCCCGGGCTGCATGTTTAACACCCCTGATTTAAGGTCTCCCTTAACCTGCTTCTCATTCCCTCTGCTCTAGCGTCTACGTGAAACCTTTGGGTGGGTGACATCCTTGTTGGGAGATTTGGGCTGGGTTGCCAGGCACCGATAGGCAGATGACACTCAGCTCCATCTCAGGCTTCTGGCTGATCCCAGGGAGGCCGTAGAAACCCTGAACTGGTGCCCGGAGGCCATTTTGGAGTGGATGAGAGCAAATAAACCGACTCTGGATCCCAATTAGACAGAAGCCCTACTGGTGAGCGGATGACCTGATCTGGGGTTTGAGGCGTCCCCTGTTCTGGATGGGGGGTCACGCTCCCCTGGAAGCAGCAGCAGGTCCATGGGCTGGCGGGGGGGGGGAGGGTGTTCCTGGGCCCAGGGCGACTGCTGGATAAGCAGCTGGCAGCGGTGGCCAACTGGAGCCTCTTCCAAAACCTCCAAAGGAAGTGTAGACAACTTATTGGGGGCCAAAAGTTAAAAACAATTAAATATACACAAAAGAGTGTTTATTCCAAATATTTATTATTTGTTTTTCTAATTATTTGTTGTCAATTGTTGTAAACTGGTTAAGAGCCAGTTTGGTGTAGTGGTTAAGTGCGCGAACTCTAATCTGGGAGAACCGGGTTTGATTCCCCACTCCTCCACTTGCAGCTGCTGGATGACCTTGGGCAGGCCATAGTTCACTCAGAGCTGTTCTTGGAAAAGAGCATTTTCTGTCAAGAGCTCTCTCAGGCCCACCTGTCTCACAGGGTGTCTGTTGAGGGGAAGGGGAAGGGAAAGGGAGATTGTAAGCCACTCTGAGCCTCCTTTGGGTAGTGAAGGGCGGGGTATAAATCCAAGCTCTTCTTCTTTAATTATTTGTTTTTGTAATAAACACGCTTTTGTATATACATGATTTTAACTTTTGGCCCTCAGTAAGTTTTCTAAACTTCCTTTGGAGGTTTTTGCTAGGTTGGTTTAGTTCCCCCCCTCTTTTTTGGAGTGGTGAGAGTGCCTCTTACCAGCTTCAGCTGATTGACCTGGCAGGAAAGACCGGTCTGCTACTGCAGTGTGCTCTACAAGGCGGCCTTTGAGAAGCATTCAGAAACTTCAACTGGTGTGGAATGCTGCCGCTAGGATGTTGGCTAGACCAGGGGGAATTTCAGACAGATGATATAATCCGGAAGAGGAACGGTTCCCAAACGGTTTCTGGTCTGGCATTTCAGACAGAACCGTTTTAGAACCGGTTCCCTACCGGAATATATTTGTAATTTCACACAGAATCGCTTCTGTCCCGTTCAGGAAACGGGGCTGAAGCATTTTACCTGTCAACCGCTTTCAAGTAGTCGTCAGTTTCTTCTCCCGGATCCGATACGCTTTTTTCCCGCCTTTTTTCGTCCGCGCGGGCGATCTCCGGCTTTTTTTTTTTTTGAACATTCGTTTTAGAGCGCTATAGCTATAGCACAATAGCATCATAGCAACCCCATTGGAATGCCTGCAGTGTTGTTTTATAGCACTATAGCGCTCTAAAGCGAACATTTTTTTTAAAAAAAAGGGCGTGGCAGGAACCGGTGGGAAAACAAAGCGGTGCAATCTGAATTGCCAAACCGCTTCTGATTCGGCTCTTTTCTGGTCAGGGAAAGCCATGTGTGAAATGGCAGCCCTGTACCGGTTTACTTCAAGACGAATCAGAAACGCCTTCAAACTGACAGAGTCTCAGTAATGTGAAATTCCCTCAGATGACGTAGGGAATGGGTGTTCCTTTGCCCCCAGTGTGCGCTTCCCACTGCTGCTTAGCTGGCTGGCAGGGGGGGAAACGGTGCCACAATGGAGGGAATCAGTGCTCCCTCTAAGCTGAGTTAGTGTGAGCTAGCTCACAGTTGTTTTAGCCTCCGGCTCACATTTTTGTCTTAGCTCAGGAAGGATGGCTCCAGAGCAAACTAATGTATGCAGCAGCCAAATCTCTCGCTCACAATTGTAATGGCAGAAGCTCACCAAGTGGAATTCTTGCCCACAAGACTCCACAGCTTAGAGGGAGCACTGGAGGTAATGTAGGCAGCATCCTGACACGCTGGTGTTACACCCCGCCCACCCCATAAGCCACAGAGTTTTGCCCACATGCCAGAGCACTGCCAATGATGCACTCGATGTTTGGAAATCATTTGTAGAAACGTATGTGTAGGTTTGCCACCAGTGTCGTTACAATTTTGGCTTGTATTTGTTTTTATAGATTATTTACTTAGTTGTCAGATTTTAAGTCCCCTCCCCCTTTTTAAGTAATTTTTTTAAAAAAACCCTCCAGTCTTGGCCTGTCTACATTGGCTCCCGATATGCTTCCAGGCACAATTCAATTAAAAAAAACACGAGTTCAAATATGTACAGGACATAAAAACAGCAATTAAAACATTGGTTAGGAAGGAGGAAACCTAAGTGAATGCCAAATGAAACCCAAACGTTTTCACTTGCTGGTGGAAGTCATCAAAGGAAGGGGCCAAATCACACGTTCCTGGGGAGAGAGTTCCAGGGCTTTGGTGCCGTGATGGACGAGGCCTCCTCCTGGAAGACTAGGAGAACCAAAGCGGGGTGCCTGAAGAGGACAATAGAAGTTGGACAGGTTCATAAGGGAGCAGGCAGTTCTTCAGGCATGTTGGTCCCAAGCAACCCATACAGGGCTTTGAATTCAATGCAGATATTTATTGAGAGCCAGTGTAATGTAGTGAAGTGTGTTGGTCTAGGATTTCGGAGGCCAGGTTCAAAACCCCACTCGGCCATGAAATGATGAGGAGGAGGAGGATGTTTCCTGGGTGACCTTGGGACACTACTGCACTTTCAGCCTAACCTACGTCGCAGGGTTGTTGTGAGGATAAAATGGAAGGAGAGGACAACAATTTAATCCACTTGGACTCTCCAATGAGGAGAAGAGAAGAGATTGGATTGGATTTATACCCTGCCCTCAGTCTCAGAGCGGCTTACAAACTCCTTTCCCTTCCCCTCCCCACAACAGACACCCTGTGAGATAGGTGGGGCTGAGAAAGCTCTGACAGAAACCGCTCTTTTTTCAAGAACAGCTCTTGTCAGAACTATGGCTTGCCCAAGGTGCAAGTGGAGGAGTGGGGAATCAAACCTGGTTCGCCCAGATTAGAGTCTGCGCACTTAACCACTACACCAAAGTGGCGTATAAATGAAGCAAACAGGTAAACAAGCTCGCTGCCTTGCCAGCTTTTTTTGAAACCTGAGCAGCAGCCAGTTCCTGAGCAACTGAATAAATCCTTCGCGCCCGGTTTCACGGCAGCCAATTACTGCTGTCCAATGAATTGCTGTAAAGACGAGGAACACATTTTGTGCGTGCTTCTTTTCTGTGATTTAATCCGGCAGTAAATTCCATGATTAAATTATTTCTCTGGTTTAATCTGGCTCTCAATATTGTAAGATACAAATAGTGCTTCTGGTTGTGTTTCCCAACCCCATTTGAGGAAACACACAACAACAGTCCTGTAGAGAGGAAACACTAGAATATTTATAAATTAATAAAGGAAGAGTACAGATCTCGAGGTTTTGGAACCCGGAATACCCAACAGACTCTTTATTAAAGAGTGTTACAAAAGGTGACATAGGATCTTATACTCAGGATGATGCACACAAATGAAACAAGATTATTGGTGCCATCAGACATCAGCACTCTGACCTTACAGATCTCTGATTGGTGGGAAACCCTTTGGGCTAGACTTTTCCAAGAAAAGGGTTTTTTTCTTTAGTTAAACAATAGGCGTTTTTTTCTTCTTCAGCTATGCAGCTCCAAAAGCATCCATATAGGTACAGGGTATTATTGTTCTCTATTCAGCTAGGCAGACATGCACAGTTAGGCCGGGCTGTCAAGGCCGCAAGCCTCAGCAAAAATGGCAAGTTAACATTTTGTTCTTTCAGCATTTTACCCTCCCATCATGCATCCTAACAACAGTCACAAATGAACCAAAGTTAATACCGGAATACATTCATGATGTTAGAATCATAAATGGCCCTTAACATATGCACCATGGAAGTGCTAAGTCCACCCACCAAGTCAAACCTGTTAGTCAGTGGCAGAGTGCAAAGTGTTTCATAAACTGTGCGTACAACAATATGTATGTCTGCAGGGACTCTAAGGCAGGCCCCTCCCAGCTCGGTTCCCTCAGGGACACCACGGTGCCCACCAAGGAGTTTTCAGAAAGTGGGTGGAGAGCCAGGTGGGGCTGTAGCTTCTCATGGCCACTTGATTACACCACATAATCCACCTTAAGTCTCAAGTGGGAAATTGGTAAATAAGTAATAAGGTAGAAATACGTCGTAAAATCAATAAATAATGATACCCGCAGGCATCCCATTGGGGACTGACGCTGGCTCTCCTGCAATTTGTCCCGCATGTTTACGGATACAAAAAACAAGTACAGAGCAAAGTTAGACCCCAGCGGGGGCACCTTTTAAGACCAACAAAAGTTTTATTCAGGGTGTGAGCTTTCGTGTGCAGGCACACTTTGTCAGACAAAAAAGTACAGTTCCTCTTCCACCTATCTAATTTCAGAACCGTGCAAAGCATATAAAGGATTGACCACGTTCTTACAAAGAAATCAGATAATTTACAGATGGTGTATTCCCGAAGGACTAACTTTTAAATATAATGACAAAAGAGAGAAGATTGACTCTGTCTTCAAAGCACAAGAATTTCTGAAGAGACACGCCAGTACAGAGGAAGATGCAGCACTCGCAATTTGGACAGATTCAAGCAGCAAGGAAGACAGCGACCCGGAAGAGGGAGGAGCTGGAGCGGGAGACAAGAAGCCTAAAGAGGGCCCATCGTACAACTTGAGAGATGTAAAAGGAAGATAGCCAAAGAAGTAGTTCGTGGAACGTCAGAAAGGAGCGGATTAATAATTAACCCCAACGGACTTTACTAACTTCACTAACAAAGTTTATTTTTGGACTTTTGTAAGATGAAAAGAAGATCTTCCAGCCGTGGTGATTGCCAAAATTTGTAATTTTACTAACTAAAACTAATTTTTTAACAGGAAAAATTCACTCCACCCTTTCTCTTAATCCTTCTATATACCTTCCCCCTTTCTTTTTATAAAAAGTAATAAAATTCTCTCCTTTTTAGGAGATTTTATTAAAAAAATAATAATAATTTCAGAACCGTGCAAAGGGCAGTTTCGCTAAGGCCCAGGAGCCTCAGGGGCCTCTTCTCTCCTCTGCCCCGACACTAGCTGCCTTCGGCCTTTCAAGATTTGGAAGTAGCATCGAAAGCAGAAGACCACCACGAGAAAGAACTCCTCTGGGAGAGGAGAATCAGGAGGTGGCTGGCTGGGCGGGGACTCCCCACTGGGGGGAGGCACGGAAGTGCCTGAGTCCAGGCCAGAGACGTCTGAAGCGACAGGCAGGGGGCAGGGGAACCGTTCCCCACCTCTGCAGCACAAGAACCCTTCTGTTTCCCAGGTTCCAGTTTGAGAAACACACACACACTCAGTCCTGTGAAGGAAGAAACTTAACAGAGGTCTTTATTATTAATCCATTAACAGGGAGAAACCAAATAAACAGGGTTTGGTCCCCTCATATACCAACCAGCGTCTCCCCCCGTTACAATGGGAGACATAGCATTTTATATTTCACATTACATCAGAGGAATAAAACAGAATTATTGGTTCCATCAGACTTTGTCAAACTGCGTCAGCTGTTTCCCATTGGATTAAGACTTGGGGGACGGGTGTTCCCAGGCGGAGTTTTTCTTTTAGAACAGAACACTAAACTTCTCTCTAGCCTAGGCCATGGAGTTCTAAAAGTATCTATATTTGCTGATATGGTTACAGAGTGCTGATTGTTCTTCATTCTAGCTAGTTTAACTGACATCAGGAACATGCGCATTTAGAGCTGGCCAGTATTAACAGTATTTCATAAACTGTGCGTACTACACCTCCAGCGTACTACACGCCTCAGCACAACAGCAAAATAGCAGAACAGCATTTTGTTTGGGCTTCCCAGAATGCATTTCCAGCAATGAACCAGAGTGTATATCTGAATTACATTCATGACTGATTTCTGTCCATGTACTTAAAATCATTCCTGCCAACCCAGCAGTTCGAAAGCAAGAAATTGCAAGTCGATAAATAGGTACCACTTCGGTGGGAAGGTAACAGCGTTCTGTGCGCCTTGGTGTTTAGTCATGCTGGCCACATGACCACGGAAACGTCTTCGGACAGCGCTGGCTCTTCGGCTCTGAAACGGAGATGAGCACCGCAACCCTAGAGTCGGATGCGACTGGCTTTCGAGCAAGGGAACCTTTACCTTTACTTAAAATCATGCATTGTGCTTAGCATACGCACCATAGAAAGGTTAAATGTACCTGCTAGGCTCAATTTGTTAGTCAGTGGCAGAGTGCAAGACGTTTTAACAGTATTTCATAAACTGTGCGTACTACACCTCCAGCAGCCACCTCCTGACAATCCCAAGATGGTTTGGAAGCCCCTTTTTGCCTTTGTCAGACGTTTGTCCCCCACTTTGGAAGGAGGAGTTCCCAGATTCCACATCTACTAGATCCTGCGCCTGCCATGCCAGCAACACACGACGATATGCTAGAACAGGGGTGGCCCAACTTGCTTAACGTAAGAGCCACACAGAATAAACATCAGATGTTTGAGAGCCGCAAGGCATGAACCAATATTGCACACACTTTTTTTAAATTGAAAAATATGCACATTTGCTTTTTATTAACATTAAGTTAGGCTGTGTGAAAGAGCCTCGTGCACCTCCTGAGCGGCAGGCTGGCCACTCCTGCGCTTAGAAGCTCTGCCAGGTGTACTTTCAAGCCCCGCCAAACAAAATTAAATCATAAAGCGCTCTTTGAAAACAGCTCATACACATTATGAATGCAAAACAAACTACCCAAAGCCAAGACTCAGTATCTAGAAGTTGCTAATGAATAGAAACTGGAAGGAGATATGGCAGCAGCGTTCCCTCTCAGCTGAGTCAGTGTGAGCTAGCTCACAGGTTTTTAGCCTCCAGCTCACACGTTATTGTCTCAGCTCAGGAAGGAGGGCTCTTGAGCAAACTAATTTATGCGGTTGCCAAATCGCTGGCTCACAACCTTAATGCCAGGAGCTCACAAAGTAGAATTTTTGCTCACAAGACTCCCACAGGTGAGAGGAAGCATTGGTTGCAAGCCTGAGAAAGATCAGCTCTCCCTCTTGAAAGCGAGTTTCTAGGCCTCGCTGCTGAAATGTTAAAACTTAAGCAGTCTATGCAGGCAGATAAAATGGCACTAAAGAAGAATATAGATGCAAATATATTTATACATCTATATACTATTAGCCCCCCATGACTGCAGATTACTAAATCCAAGGACTGGGGCCCTGTGGAGGCTAACCAACTGTAATACTGGGAGAACTCCAGGCAGGCCCCACCTGGAGGTTGGCAACACTAACACCAAGAAAGGTGTCCACCTTTAGCATGGTGCCCATGGGCGCCTTGTTGGGGACCCCTGCTCTAACCTATCTCACAAGGTTGATGAGAAGAGAAAATGGGAGAAGGATGCACATCGCCCTGAGATCCTTGGAGAAAAGGTGTGTGAGGGAACGCACTAAGAAGATTATGCAAAAGTATTGCTGGTCCTATAATCTGCACAGCACAGCCACCTCTCCAGGGCTGGGCTTGCCGGCTGTGAAGTCTGCAAAACTCCCCCGTTCCTGGGGGTTGAGCCCTTTCCTTGGCTCCCCTGCCTCTCCCAAACAGCAGCAAAATCTCCCCGACAGTGCATTCTTAACAGCCATTATTCATCCCTCGTCCCCCTTTTGCAGGCAGGGACACCTTGTGTACTACTTATGTATGCATTGCTGAAGCCGGCTAGAACCTTTGACTTTCCAATAGCCCGTCCTGTGTCTCTTCCAAAGCAAGCTTCATGTTGTTTATGGTTGAAATGGATAAACTGACAAGGAAGCTTAACAACGAAGGAGATGAAAAGTTTTTTGAAGAATGGAAAGACTTTCAAGACTATTTGGTGAATCGGAGATATGTCCAAAGAAAACTAACTTTGATGAAAAATGGTTTCCATTTTTGGATTATATCCTCACGCAGAATTGCCAGCCATGTAGTCCTTTATACCGCACTCTAATCTTTTCATAGGGATAATCTCAATCACTGATCTTTCTTTCTTTCTCACTCTACTGACTTTGTGTTTGATCGTGAATCTTTCGGCTCTCATTCCAGATATATTTAATAAATACGTAGGACAATATTTAGAGGTTATTTACACCATACATTACAACATCCATTATGCACAATGACTGACACTAATGAACATAATGAATTAAAATCCTTTCATCTGTGTTGAAAGTACGCTAATGTTTTCTATGATATGAGTTCTAAACAAGTTAATGTTTTCATACGATACCATTGATGTAACTTCTATAGCTAAAGTTTTCAGATGTATTATTCTGTATGTATGTGCACTATGTTTTGTTTTTGTATAACATGAGTCTTAATAAACTTAAAATGTTTAAAAAAAAAGACTATTTGGTGAAAAACTGGGATGTTAAGAATAACTTGATTTGTTTTGACAGTTATTAAGAAGAAATTTTAAAATGACTTTATTGTTAAAGTGTTACCGTTATTTGATAATGAAGGTTAAAAAGGATTAGTAAAGCAAATGCTTAACAGAGATTATAAGGGGGTAAGAGCATTGCGGGAAGCCTTGTATTGGGGAGGGAGGGGTATAACGAAAAGGATATGTATTTTCTTTTGCTTTTTATATAATATGGAACATGTTAAATATATCCATTAATAAATTGTGTTTAAAAAAACAACAACAAAGCAAGCTTCCAGGGGCCCGACCTGACTGTCCCTTCCAAAAGAAAAAGAAAAATAGAAGCAGCCTCATTATTTTTTTTAAGGAGGCATTTGTCCCAAGATGCAAACAGCAACGGGGGGGGGGGAGAGAGGGGATCAAGATTTCTGGCACCAGTTCTGAGTTCAAGAAAGCACCCACGCTGGTCAAGACAGCCACAGGGAAGATGGTTCGCTCGACTTCAAAACCTACTGTTACACGAACAGAGCACTTGTACTGTAAACAGGAGCATTCACAAAAAGCCACGTTCCCTGCCCCTAGGAGCCTGCAGTCAGCTTCACAGCATCTGCCTCAGAAGCTCTGTGGAAGGATCCGGCAAAGGGTAACATATCTAAAGATCTGTGGAGAGGGGTGGGGGCGGCTATCCCCACAGACTTCATGGCCTGCTCTCATTTGTTTATTATTTCTTTACTTATTTGGGTGATTATTTTATCCCGCCTTCTCCCAAAAGCGGGCTCAAGGTGGGTCACGAGTCCTGGATTTCCTCCAGGCGTCCAGTAGGGGTCAGTCAGGTGCAGACACATACAGGCACAGAGAAAGCAAAGAAGGACTGGGAGAGGCGGCCGCCGTTTCTCCTGCCTCTAGCTCAGTGTTTTTCAACCTTTTTTGTGCAAAGGCACTTTTTTCATGAAAAAAATCACGAGGCACACTACCATTAGAAAATGTTAAAAAAATTTAACTCTGTGAGCCTGAAGCCGCATGTTACGGATGAAATTGGAATTTTTCCCATGGCACACCAGACAATATCTCACGGCACACTAGTGTGCTGCGGCACAGTGGTTGAAAAAGCTGCTCTAGCTGGCCGGCTGCCCTCCAATCTGGGAGTAAGCCACATTGAAGAGGCGTCTGTTCGAGGTAAGCTGGCTTCAGGTTGCTTTTCCTCCCTCCCCCACCTCAGTTCTTTCTTAGATGCCGGAGCAGCCCGGTGAGTGTTCCCTCTAAGCTGAGTTAGTGTGAGCTAGCTCACAGTTTTTTAGCCTCTGGCTCACACATTTTTGTCTGACCTCAGGAGGGATGGCTCCAGAGCAAACTAATTTATGCACTAGCCAAATCGCTGGCTCACAACTTGAATGCCAGGAGCTCACAGAGGAGGATTTTTGCTCACAAAACTCCACAGCTTATAGGGAGCATTGCCCAGGATTCCCCTAATTACTCTAGAGTAATCCTGCTGAGCTGCGTAAGGCACCGTTGACAGCAACCTGGCTGAAGTCCGGTCTACCGGGATCAGGGCTCTGCAGTCTATGGGGAAGGGCACAGGAAAAGTTTCTTTCCTTCCTCTGCAGCTCGGAAATGCTTAAAACGACTCAAGATGGTTGCTGGAGATTCCCAGCAAGGGGGGGGGCGCGCGTGCGGAGTGGTTCTGAATGGGGAACCAGAACAAAAGTTAGAGTCCATGTGGCACCTTCAAGACGGGAAAAGTTAAAAGTCGGATCTACATGGATCCTCATGAATTCATATGATTTTTACATTGAAATGAAATAAAAGCACCATAATATTGTAGGTCATGTGTTAGTCTATAGGGGGCACCACAAAATTCACGCATCTACAGATTCGTGGCAACACAACAGTGCAAAAACATGATTCCAAAGCACAGATCATGAATTCATATGATTTCTACGCTGAAATGAAATACAACCAATATCATACTGTAGACCATGTCTTAGACCAGGGGTCCTCAAACTACGGCCCGCGGGCCACATGCGGCCCGCCAAGGACATTTATGCGGCCCGCCGAGTGTTTATGCCCGCCCCCCCCGCCCGGAGCCGCCTCCTCCCCGGGGAGCACAGCAGCAGCACCCCCGCCCGCCTGCCGGGCTCCTCCCCCGAGTAGCCCCATTGGGAGAGGCACTGCCGGCTCGCTCACTAGGGCGGCGGGCTCTTAGGGGCGGCAAATTGCTGCCCCCGCCCCCCCAAAGCCGCCCCCCCTCGCGGCCTCTTTCTTCCTCCAGCAGCCCTGGGCAGCAACAGCACCCAGGAGCTGAGGAGGAGGAAGGGGTGAGCAAGCTGGTCGTGGGGGAGGGGGCGAGCACGGCGGCGGGGCGAGCAGGCTGGTGGGGGGAGGGAGCGAACACGGCGGCGGGGCGAGCAGGCTGGTGGGGGGGAGGGAGCGAACACGGCGGCGGGGCGAGCAGGCTGGTGGGGGGAGGGAGCGAACGCGGCGGCAGGGCAAGCAGGCTGGTGGGGGAGGGGGCGAATGCGGCGGCGGGGCGAGCAGGCTGGTGGGGGGGGGGAGCGAACGCGGCGGCGGGGCGAGCAGGCTGGTGGGGGGAGGGAGCGAACGCGGCGGCGGGGCAAGCAGGCTGGTGGGGGGAGGGGCGAACGCGGCGGCGGGGCAAGCAGGCTGGTGGGGGGAGGGGCGAACGCGGCGGCAGGGCGAGCAGGCTGGTGGGGGGGAGGGCGAACGCGGCGGCGGGGCGAGCAGGCTGGTGGAGGGGAGGGGCGAACGCGGCGGCGGGGCGAGCAGGCTGGTGGGGGGAGGGGCGAACGTGGCGGCGGGGCGAGCAGGCTGGTGGGGGGGAGGGGCGAGCGCGGCGGCGGGGCGAGCAGGCTGGTGGGGGGGAGGGGCGAACGTGGCGGCGGGGCGAGCAGGCTGGTGGGGGGAGGGGCGAACGCGGCGGCAGGGCGAGCAGGCTGGTGGGGGGAGGGGCGAACGCGGCGGCCCTCCAACGGTCTGAGGGACAGTGAGCTGGCCCCCTGTTTAAAAAGTTTGAGGACCCCTGTCTTAGACTATAGGCAACACTCTAGAAATCATGCCGCCACGAATCCGTGGCACCACAAAACTGCAAAAACATGGTTCCAAAGCATGGATCCTCATGGATCTTCAGGGTTTTTCAATTGGGTCACCCCAAACGCACCATCAAATCACATAACACGTCCACGGCCAAAGCTTGCACCACAAAAATCACGAATCCATGGCTTTGTGGTGACACCATTCAGCAAAAACATGATTCTGAAGCATGGATCCTCATAGATGCTTGTTTTTTTTGTATTGGGACACCCCAAACATACCATTAAGTCTCATATCATGTCCATGGCCACAGCCTGCACCACAAAAATCACAGTGCCACGGTTCTGTGGCAACACCATGCTACAAAAACATGGTTCCAAAGCACGGATCCTCATGGATCCTTATGATTTTTGCATTGGGTTACCCCAACATCACCATCAAATTACATACCTTGTCCATGGCCACAGAATGCACCACAGAAATCACATGTCCACGGTTTCATGGTGACACCATGCTGCAAAAACATGGTTCCGAAGCACAGATCTTCATGGATCCTTAAGGTTTTTGCGTTGGGTCACCATGTACTCACCATCAAATCAATATCATGACCATGACAACAGCTTGCACCACAACAGTCATGGATCCGTGGCTTCGTGGCAACACCATGCAGCAAAAAATTGGTTCTGAAGCATGGCTCCCCAGTGTTTTTGCGTTAGGACACCCCAAACACACCATCAAATCACATAACATGTCCATGGCAACAACTTGCACCACAAAAATCATGGATCCACATCTTCGTGGCAACATCATCAATAAAAATATGGTTCTGAAACATGGATCCTCATGGATCCTCAGTGTTTTTGCATTAGGACACCCCAAACACAACATCAAATCACATAACATGACCACGGCAACAGCTTGTACCACAAAAATCACAGATCCACAGCTTCGTGGCAACATCATTCTAGAAAAAAACAGTTATAGAGCACAGATCCTCATGGATCCTCATGGTTTCTGCGTTCGGTCACCATGAACACACCAACAAATCACATATCATGTCCATGGCAACAGCCTTGCGCTACAAACGTCATGGAGACACGGCTTTCTGGCAACACCATGAAGCCACAACATGGTTCTAAAGCAAGGATCCTCATGGATCCTCAGGGTTTTTGCATTAGGACACCCCAAACACACCATCAAATCACAGAACATGTCCATGGTAACAGCCTGCACTACAAAAAACATGGATCCACGGCTTCGTGGCCACACCATCAACAAAAACATGGTTCTGAAGGACGGATCCTCACGGATCCTTGGGGTTTTTGCATTAGGACACCGCAAACACGTCATCAAATCACAAAACATGTCCATGGCAACAGCTTGTGCCACAAAAATCATGGATCCACAGCTTCTTGCAACACCATTCCGCAAAAACACGGTTCTAGAGCACAGATCCTCATGGATCTTCAGGGTTTCTGCGTTGAGTCACCATGAACACACCATCAAATCACATAAAATGTCCATGGCAACACCTTGCACCACAAAGATCACAGATCCACGGCTTCGTGGCAACACCATTCTGTAAAAACATGGTTCTGAAGCATGGATTCTCATGGATCCTCGGGAGTTTTGCATTACGACACCCCAAACACACCATCAAATCACAAAACATGTCCATGGCAACAGCATGCACTACAAAAACCATGGATCCATGGCTTCGTGGCAACAGCATCAACAAAAACATGGTTCTGAAACATGGATCCTCACGGAAGGGGTTTTGCATTAGGACACCTGAAACACACCATCAAATCACATAACATGTCCATGGCAACAGCTTGCACCACAAAAGTCATGGATCCACGGCTTCATGGCAACACCATTCTGCAAAAACACGGTTCTAGAGCACAGATCCTCATAGATCTTCAGGGTTTATGTGTTGGGTCACCATGAACACCCCATCAAGTCACATAAAAGGTCCATGGCAACAGCTTGCAACACAAAAAAACAGATCCACGGCTTCGTGGCAACACTATTCTGTAAAAACACGGTTCTAGAGCATGGATCCTCATGGATCCTCAGGATTTCTGCATTGGTTCACCACGAACACACCATCAAATCAATATTGTGTCCATGGCAACAGCTTGCACCACAAAAGTCATGAATCCACGGCTTCGTGGCAACACCATTCTGTAAAAACACGGTTCTAGAGCACGGATCCTCATGGATCCTCAGAGTTCTTGCATTAGGATACCCCAAACACACCATCAAATCACATAACATGTCCATGGCAATAGCATGTACTACAGAAATCATGGATCCACGGCTTCGTGGCAACAGCATCAACAAAAACATGGTTCTGAAACATGGATCCTCACGGAAGGGGTTTTGCATTAGGACACCTGAAACACACCATCAAATCACATAACATGTCCATGGCAACAGCTTGCACCACAAAAGTCATGGATCCACGGCTTCATGGCAACACCATTCTGCAAAAGCACGGTTCTAGAGCACGGATCCTCATGGATCCTCAGAGTTTTTGCATTAAGATACCCCAAACACACCATCAAATCACATAACATGTCCATGGCAATAGCATGTACTACAGAAATCATGGATCCACGGCTTTGTGGCAACAGCATCAACAAAAACATAGTTCTGAAGCATGGAGCCTCACGGACAATGTTCCCTCTAAGCTGTGAAGTCTTGTGAGCAAAAATTCTATTTTGTGAGCTCCTGGCATTAAACTTGTGAGCGAACAATTTGGCTACTGCATGAATTAAGAACATAAGAACATAAGAGAAGCCAATGTTGAATCAGGCCAATGGCCCATCTAGTCCAACACTCTGTCACACAGCAGCCAAAATATACCAGGTGCCATCAGGAGGTCCAGCAGTGGGGCCAGGACACTAGAAGCCCTCCCACTGCTGCCCCTCCAGCACCAAGAATAGAGTGCATCACCTGCCCCAGACTGAGAATTCCCATCTATACCCTGTGGCTAATAGCCACTGATGGACTTCTGCTCCATATGTTTATCTAAGTCCCTCTTGAAACTGTCCATGCTTGTAGCTGCCACCACCTCCTGTGGCAGTGAATTCCATATGTTAATCACTCTTTGGGTGAAGAAGTACTTCCTTTTATCTGTTCTAACCCGACTGCTCAGCAATTTCATGGAGTGCCCACGAGTTCTTGTATTGTGAGAAAGGGAGAAAAGTACTTCTTTCTCAACCTGCTCAATCCCATTCATAATCTTATAAACCTCGATCATGTCACCCCTCAGCCGTCGTTTCTCCAAGCTAAAGAGCCCCAAGCATTTTAACCTTTCTTCATAGGGAAGGTGTTCCAACCCTTTTATCAGTCTAGTTGCCCTTCTCTGCACTTTTCCCAATGCTATAATATCCTTCTTGACCAGAACTGTACACAGTATTCCAAATGAGGTTGCACCAATGATTTATACAGGGGCATGATGATACTGGCTGATTTGTTTTCAATTCCCTTCCTAATCCCCAGCATAGCGTTGGCCTTCTTTATTGCAGTTACACACTGTCTAGACATTTTCTCTGAGTTATCTACTATGACTTCAAGATCTCTCTCTTGGTCAGTCTCTGCCAGTTCAGACCCCATCAACGTGTATTTATATTTATGATTTTTGGCTCCAATGTGCATCACTTTGCACTTGGCCACATTGAACCCCATTTGCCACGTTGACGCCCACTCACCCATCCTCGACAGATCCCTTTGGAGTGCCTCACAATCCTCCCTGGTTTTCACCACCCTGAACAACTTTGTGTCATCTGCAGATTTAGCCACTTCACTGCTTACTCCCAATTCCAAATCGTTAATAAACAAGTTAAAAAGCATCGGACCAAGTACCGATCCCTGTGGTACCCCACTGCTTACCACCCTCCACTGAGAAAGTTTCCCATTTATACTCACTCTCTGTTTCCTATTTATAAGCCAGTTTTTGATCCACAAGAGGACTTGTCCTTTTATCCCATGACTATTGAGCTTACTTAGGAGCCTTTGATGAGGAACTGTATCAAAAGCTTTCTGGAAGTCAAGGTAAATAATATCTGTTGGGTCCCCCTTGACCACATGTTTGTTCACTCCCTCAAAAAACACTAACAGACAAGATCTTCCCTTACAGAACCCATCCTGAGTCTGCCTCAATAGTTTTTGTTCATCAATGTGCCTACTAATTCTTTCCTTAATAACAGTTTCCACCAACTTACCCAGTATCGATGTCAGACTGACTGGCCTGTAATTTCCCGGATCTCCCCTGGAGCCCTTTTTAAAGATGGGAGTAACATTAGCTACCTTCCAGTCTTCAGGAATGGAGGCAGATTTTAAAGAAAAGATTACATATTTTTGTCAGGAGATCCACAAGTTCACATTTGAGTTCTTTCAGAACTCTTGGATGAATGCCATCCGGGCCTGGTGATTTATTAGTTTTTGAATTGTCCATCAGTCGGAGGACTTCCTCTCTTGTCACCGCAATCTGATTCAGATCTTTCAAACCCCCTCCCGAAATCGGTGCTTCTGGAGTGGGCAAGCACTTCTCCTCTTCCACAGTGAAGACAGAGGCAAAAATGCATTCAGCTTCTCAGCCATTTCCCTATCATCCTTCACTACTCCTTTTACCCCTTGGTCATCCAAGGGCCCCACTGCCTCCCTGGCTGGCTTCCTACTTCTAATGTATTTGAAGAAAGTTTTATTGTTGGTCTTTATGTTTTTTGCGATATGCTCCTCATATTCCCTTTTGCTTGCCTGATCACATTGCATTTTATTTGCCATCGTCTGTGTTCCCTTTTATCAACCTCACTAAGACTAGCTTTCCACCGCTTAAAGGAATCCTTCTTACCTTTTACAGCTTCCATTACTTTATTTGTTAACCATGCAGGCTTTTTTCTATACCTATTTGTGCCTTTCCTAACCTGCGGTATATATTTTTTCTGAGTTTCTAGGACTGTATTTTTAAATAGTCTCCAAGGGTATAAACAGTATGTATCAGAGTTTCAATGTCCCTGATTAATGTGATTTTTTTCCATGCATCATCTGTCCTCAAAATTTGTCGATGAACTACACATTGCTGCTCCAGCCGGTGAGGAATTGATTTACGTAGCATTGCAGCAACACCATCCCGCTTTCTAAGCATGACGGAGGCACCATCTGATGTGAACATGACCATGTGATTCATGTCCAAATGATCCTTATTATAAAACTTCCTTATGGAATCAAGTATTGCAGCACTACTGCAAGCAGCCAATTTCACAATGCCAGCAAGAACAGTTTTATGAAGATCACTTGATCTTCTGAATTTGATGTACATAATCATTATCTTTGACACAGTGATATCGGTGCTTTCATCAACTATAAGGGTATGGAAAAGGGATTCCCAGATTTCATTTAAAATTTCCTTTTTGATAACACTATTGATGCATTCAATTAATTTGAAGGCATAATTCTTACTTCTCCAGCTATCACCAATTGGGGCATATTTTGCCACGTGGTCATGAATTTCCTGCAAAGACAGCATTGATGCATTCATCTTAACTGCAAGTAGAACATAGTCAATTAAAATCTTGACCTCTTCTGGACTTGCTCTATCTCAGTTTGCATACTCAACTCTGGTGTTCCGATCTTAAGGGGTTTCTCGCAAGAAGTTGAGTAGTGATCCACGGCTCTTATTCTGAGGTTTTCTCACCACATTCAAGTGGCATTTGTGGCTCACATGATGCTTAAGATAATCTGTTTTCCACTCATCCCATTTCTTTCCGGTGCTCTGATGAGGTGAGGCGGAAGTGGCTGGCACGAAGGGGCCAGGAGGGAGTGCGAGTATCCAATAAATACTGGAGGCTTCTGGCTATGTGCAAACTATATACATTTATTTACACACCACAGCCATCATCAGAGTGTCAAAGTGCTCTGCTGCAATCATACATAGGAGAAAGAGAAACTATACACCACTCACTGTACATTTATACAATCACCAGCCAATCAGGCTTCAGTGCTGAGTCACTGTGATGGCAGTGGCAAGACTGCCCTGAACTAGTTGAAGCCAGCTCTCTCTCATAAAAAGAAGAAGTGGCATCGAACCGTGAGTTGGAGATCTATTTTGAAGCGTAAATCGGAGCTCCCCTGCATGCGTATGAGCGTTGGGAGGAGGGAGGAATTCCCACCCCCTTTGAGAAGCAAGAGCTAAAAAGGGAGCGCGAAGGGGGCGGAGAGAAGAAAAGGCGTTGGTGAAAGTACCATTGGGGTTGCATGGAAGATTTTGATCATCTTAGCTTTCTGGGGGATGCGGCACGAACTTTTTAAAAGTAAACAAAAAAACAAAATGTCGATACTGGAAAAAGTCCTGAAGATACCGGAAGAGAAGAGAGGAGGGACTTCCGGTCCAGATAGCCCCCCCAAGAGCTTGCTGTCAATCAACAGGAAAAGGAGATGCTGTGCCCTCTGCTGGAACAACTGCGGAAAATCAATGAAAATCTGTTTAAAATGGATAGTCTTCTCATCAGTCGACAGAAACAGATATCGGAAACAACTAGAAAGATGTTGGAGATTGAACAGAAATCGACTTTGATCTTAGGTTTCCAGGGCGTTAAAAAGAAGAGAAAGAGGATCTCGGATTTACCTTGACAAATGTCTTGGCACCCCTAACTGGCAGTGAAGCGATAAAATTAAAAGAAGAGGTGGATAAGGCTCCCAAAGCCTATTCCGCCTTTATAAAAGAGAATACTCTGCCAGTAGAAGGGGATGTTGAGCATACCAAGCGACAAACTGGAGATCTAATTTCATCTGAAGAGTTTGTGGAGCCCAGGAAGCCTGAAAGCCAGAAGTTCAAGGAAAAAGAGAAAAGAAAGAAGGATTTCATCTTTAAAATACAGAAACTTCTGAAGAGGCATGCCAGCAGGGAGGAAGATGCAGTATTCCAAACTGAGACAAGCGAAGAAGACAGCAGCCCAGGGGAAGGTGGTGATGGAACGGAAGACTTCAAAGTCAAAATGGACTCAATACGTAACTGGAAGAGATTTAAAAAGAAGATACTTTGAGGACTGTTCGTGTAGCATCTGAAAGGAGCTGTTTAATTACTAACCCCAATGGACTTTACTAACTGTTTTAACAGAGTGACTTTGGACTTTGCAATAGTTAAAAAGAAGATCTACTAACCACGATGGATGCCAAAACTGGCATTGGTTATTAACCTAAACTAACACTTACTAACAGGAAAAAATTCACTCCATCTTTCTCTTTCCCCATCTGTCTACCCTTTCTGTTTCTTATAAAAAAGAATAAAATTCTCTCTTCTTTAAGAGAGTTTTACAACAACAACAAAAAAAGAAGCCAGCTCTCTCTGAGGTTCCTAGCTGACAGCTTCATGTCACTAGATCAAACACATCTAGACAGACTTATATAAACATGTACATCACAACATACTCCAGTCCCCATCAACTTCTGTTTTGAGACATATTTTACAGACTACCCTGTCATCTGTCTCACGATATTCAAAGATGTCTTTTAGCGGCACGTTCTCCCAGCCACATCTGACATCACAGTTTCAATGGGAAACTTGGTCAACCACTCCATCCTGAAAGTATAATGTTTTTTCTTCGTATGTCCACCGATGAGTTGAGCATCAGATTTCCGCTTCGACATTTTCAAAGATCCTTGTCCCGGGGAGGGGGAGATAACAAAGAAAGGAAAGTTTCTAAAGCTGAAGTCAATGGGACTGGCTTCTGTTCTGAGTGGATATTAAAATAAACAACTATGTTAACAGCCCCACAGTAATTATGTGCTTTTCTGAAATACTGACAGAAGTGTAAAGTATTGGAACAATTAATAAACAAGGTGTACCACTCCCTCAGGGCCTCAAAATTAGGGTTTTTTGCAATTAGCCCTCAAGGATTAAATTTGTCACTCCTTCCTTAAACCAGTGAAAACTTGCAGCTATATGAATATTGTTCTTCCTGATCCCTAAGCATAAATGAGAATTATGCACAACTGAGCTAAATGGGATGAAGCCAGCAGATGTAGAAATTTTAAAAATGATATTGTCACGATTTTCTTGACCATTAATTTGTAAACTTGCTTTAGGGGACGCACATAAAGCTGCTATCGTCTTTCTAAATTTTGGGCCAAATTGCATAGATTCCAGTAATACCTGTAAAAAAGGAAATTCTACTCTTTCAAAAGCCTTTTCCAGATCAGTCAAAATTAACACAGTTTCTAAAGAATGAAGTTGGGAATATCTAATTATATTTAAAAGACATCTGATAGTATCCATTAATGACCCATTAGGAATGAAACCTGTCTGATTTGGGTTAATATAACTAGAAATTATTGTTTGCAAATGGTTAGCTAGTACCTTAGCAAAAATTTTATAATCACAATTAAGTAATGAAATAGGTCTATATGAGGCTAGAAGACCCCTGTCTTTATCTTCTTTTGGTATAGTAATTAATAGTGGCATCATTCCAGGTCTGAGGCATATTCCCTGAATCCATGATTTTATTACATAAACGGTATCATAGCCATTTGAAAAGATTTTAACAATTGTGTCAATCCATCCTGACCTGGAGCTGTATTTGGTTTTGTTTGAGAGATAGCATTTTGAATTTCCTTTGATGTTATTGGGGCTTCCAAAATCTCCCTATGTTGAGAAGATAAAATTTTACAACATTTGTTTTGGGTGAAGAAGGTCTTAATATCAGCGGCCAAAAGGTTTGAAGATGTATATAGTTTTGGTAAATTTGGTAAATGATCTAAAAAGCTGCTAAGTATGGTTTCCGTCAAAGTTCGCATGTTCCCTTTTTTGTCTTTGACTGCTAATATTTGTCTTGTGGCAGTTGATGATTCTCTGACCGACTCAGGACTGACCCGGCTTGTGCATAGGGAATCCACGTAGGAGCTGAACCGGGGGTGGTGGTGGGGTGGGGGGTTCCAGTTTGAAGCTTCTTGGCCACGTGACTCTTTGGTGGCCAGTATAGTCCCCTGCTTGGTGACAGAGGAGAAGGCCTCATGTTCCTCTACATTCTCTTCCTCCTCTGGTGCACTCCCGTACAATGCTCGGATGTGGAATCGCAAAGCCCTGACCTGGCATCATGGCATTCGCCAACTCACGTTTTGCTTTTTTGCGCACCTTCTCAATGGTGTGGGGGTTGCATGCCCATTTCCATACCCGGCGGGGCAAAATGGCTGATCACACCAGCTGAACACCAGTCCACAATGTCATTCACATCATCCTGCACCTGCAGGAAAGTGCCTTCCCCTTGATCTTCCCTAGGTCATTACCCCCCAGGTGAATGACCAAGATGTGCGACAGAGGCCTGGCCTGCTCACAAAACAGCAGCGGCATAAGCCTGGTCTAATGCTAGCAGTTTTATTGTGTAGTACTGAGGTATTCAACTTTCGTGTAGGCTTTCTAGTCAGTGTTTTGTCCAAGGCTAGGGAACAAATAACCCAAGCATGGTCACTCCACAACTTATAACCAGTCTCAGCTGAGAACACTTTTTTTAAGAGACCGATGTAGTCTATGCACGTATAAATTTTGTGATTTGCTGAAAAGTAGCTGTAGTCTTTTGAAGTTGCATTGAGATGTCTCCATATATTACAATAGCAGAATTTTTCTAATAAGCTAGCTTTTTTAGTTTTTGACATACATAGGGGTTTTGGTCATTTAATTTTGTAGGTCCTGTCCAAAGAGTTGTCAGCTATCTAATTCAAGTCCAAGAATATGTTGCTATCCTGAAATAGTGCTCGTTTGGCAAAAACTTCTTTAAAAAATCTAATTATCATTTGGTTCATAAACGGAAGCAAGTGTTATCTTTTGGTCTCTCATGCAGCCTCTTGTGAAAATATACCTTCCCTTTGGATCAGTATCCAATGAACTGAGGGATAAAATAGCATTATCAGAGGAGAACCGCCACCCCATGAGATGTTGAAGTATCTGCGCCATGGTATTGTTGCCTGAATCCATGTGAGTGGTATATCAGTTTGATGGGCTGCTTCAGATGAGTTTCCTGCAGCCCTCAATTTGGATAAATTTTTCTTGGACTCTTTTCAGTTTAACTCAGTTGTTTAGGTCCCTGCAGTTGAGGGTTAATATTTTTAAGTCATGAGAATTATTAACTTTTGAGTAAACAACAGCGTACTAAGTTTGTAATGGAATCAAGGCAACTTCTTCAATCAATTAATTAAATAGGGTCTTCTGGCTTCAAAATCAGGGATGTTCAGTTAGCTATATATTTGTTCAGTAAAACAGATATAGTAAATAATCTCATTACTAGTTTCAAAAAGTGAATTCTAGGAATTAATTATATATAATGATGATATATTTTGCTATGAACCCGGATAGATTACAAACTATTTGAAACACAAACACCAAGTACCAACTATAAATATAATTTAGGATTTCAATGTAGCATTTTCATTCTCCTAATCAATCAGAGCTTGTAAGTTATTTGTGAAATAAATATATAGGTATACATATTTTGATAAAAATAGGTGCAAAACATAAGTTAACATATGTACAAGTTTGCCTTTTTTAAAAAAAATCACCCCTCTAAAAAAACCTCACAAACTCCCCCTTTGTCAGCAGGCTTTATCAATACCTCATTAAATTCCCCCCTCCCTCTTAGAGTTACTCAAACACCCCTTAACTAGTAAATACTAACAGTGAGAGTCAAAGCTCATGAGTCAACTTTGGGAGCCCTGTTACAGTAACTAAAGGTTAGAAAAATCCAGGTAACCCCCATCCCTCCTCACCCCCACCCCTCCCAGTGGAAGAAACTGGTCAGCATGAGCTCTTGGTGGACTCACTTCTCTGACTGCAGATCTTGGGCATCTTTGCTAGAGCAGGCTGTTCCTGAGCAAGAAGAAAGGCACCTCAGAAGGGCTGTACAGTCAGAGGCCATGGGCACATCCAGCAGCTGGTTGTTTTAATACTTCACCTTTTCTGCTGCTGTCCAACTCCCATCATCTCCACAGAGGCAGGAGGCAAAATTAAAAGCTTGGTTTTAATGGCACTCAGGAAAGGAGGTCCTGCACTCCCTTGCACTCCACCTATGGCGGCAGTGGCTCTGGGTTTTCTCCAGCTGGTTTCTTTCTTCCTTTAATTGTGAGCAGGGGGGAGGTGTGTGTCCATTTTGGAGGACTCAGGTGTGCACCACAGCTTCCCTGCTGTTGTGAATCGGGCCCTTCCCCCCCCTTCCCCAGAGGGTTGAGAGGGTTCTGCCTCCTTTGATTTGATTTATTAAATTTCTATCCCGGCCAAGGCCGGTTCAGGGCAGCTTACATAAAAACAGCATAGAATTTACAGTACACATAAAATACAACTTAAGCAGCAACAATTAAAACGAACAATTTTGAAACCACTTAAACCATAAGACATAATCAAGTGCTAATATTGGTAATTTCACAGCGGTTGTTACTCAGTTTTCTCTCCTTGCAGTTGCCTCCTTGATCTTCTTAGATTGTCTTAGGTAGCTAGCTCAGACTGTAGTTAGAAATCCCTTTAACTGCCTTTAAATGCATAGCCCTGGTCTCACGAGCTCTGGGCGTTAACAGCTTACATGCTGTACATGTTGAAGTAATATGCTCTTCTCCCAAACACAGGAGACGTGAAGAATGTTGATCATTCTGGGCCATCTATGCCCCACAGTCTGAACATTTTTTGAAGAGAGACATGACTGTCTGATGGTTATGGTGAGGATTTTACCTCAGCCTTCCAAGATTAATAACGGAATTCAAAGGCAGTCAAAGGAGGATTGTTGCCTCTCTCTCTCTAATTTATTTTTCCTTATATCTTCTTTCTTTAATTCTCTCTCTTCTTCTTCTTCTTCTTCTTCTTTTTAACAAAAATTTTTTACCTCAGGAAAGTGACAGCTCGCTGACACGTCCTCTTTGCTAGGCGGCAAAAAGAGAACTGAGGAAGGAGTGCTCCCTCCTCCTGGTCAGCTGATTTTGGGCGGGAAGTTCAGCAGTCTCTCCGGGGCAGGGGAGTACTCCTGGGAGCCAGGAATTTTCTTAAATGAGCTCGCTAGTGCCTCTCCGTGGCTGGCCTGCAGAACTGCAGTCCCATGTGTGCCTGCACAGAAGACCACTCAATGAACAACAGTTACAGGTAAGTGCAACCCTGTTTTTCTATTTCTCCCCCATGGGCATCCAATGTCCCCCTTTGACAATTTTCCAACACAGGCTAGGGAGGAAACCACCAGATGTTCCAAATCTCATCCCAGTTTTCTGCCAGTGTTCTCACTGATCCACCTGGATGGTAGGCAGGAGAGAAATGGATTAGAAAAACGCAAAGGGCAGAGGGGGAAAAGCTGATAAAACAGAGCAGAGAGAAGAGATTGCTCAGGAAATGGTTAACCGATCCTTCTCCAGCTACTGTCTGCACCAAGACCAGGGCAGTGGTCTCAACCTGAGCAGTACTTTGGGCTGGGAGTGCTGCTTTTAGCTACTCACTGACTCAGTGGAAGAAACTATCTGAATTGCTTCCCCTTATGGTCAAGGCTGATTGCTAGATCCCACTTTGGCTATGGATTTGTTTTCAGTGGTAGAAGGTTAATATTTATCAAAATTATAGAATGCTCCTAGAACTCCAAAAGTAATGCCATTGCATATGGAGGTTTATTAAGCAGCTCATTAACCTTCACTTTGAGGTTTACCAAGATTAAGCAGATCAACCCTCCAGAACACCTGCCACTTTTCCCAGTGTCAACTGCGGGCAATGCATATGTGGTAAAACCAGAAACAAACTTACACCTTTGCCCTGGTTTCCTGAAGCAACACTAAATCAAATTTACTCAGAATTTTTTTACATCACTCAGCGTCATCCTATGGTTCCACCCAGTCATGTTCCAGGACAATACCCTGAGTCAATCATTTTTTCCTTAAGAGGTGGGTCCCCAGTTATATCAACCATAGACTCATGTCCAGGAGTACTTTAGCGGCAGGGATAATCTCTCGTCCCATGATGTCCCAATTGAAAACATCTCTCTTGAGCAAGATTGTTTGTCCAGTTTATGGTTAGGTTGTAATTTAATATCATGCAAAGTGGAAATTAACCTTTGCGGCCAATGGAGCATGTTATGATGTTCCTTTGATGGCAAAGCACCAAATGATGCTAATAGGTTTTCCTCCATATTCTCAAAACCACCTATGTGCAATCCCTTATGTACTGGAATATCCTTTTTCCCCTGGGGGGAATTAAGAATTAACGAAGGGTCATTTTGGAATGACAATTCTTTAAAATTCTAGACATGCAATTGTTTGTTTATGCGGTTTGTACCCCTTTTAACTACTGACTCTGGAGATGTGAGAACAATGAGCAATTTGCCTTCTTTAGTTGTTTGATTAGGCTTAAAGGCATGCTGTGCTCTATTTCCCCTTATATGAGGTAGACCCACATAATTCCACAGGGGGGGCAGACAGTTTGGAAACCCAGGTAGCAGGCTATTCTGGTGCTTTTTAATTCATCAAAGCCCAAACTAGTAAAGTCTCTCCTCCTCCTCCTCCTTTTTCATGCTGTGCTGGTACATTTGTGCTTATTGATATTTTCAGTGATCTAATCTTTAAACAGACATGATAAATATAATGTCTGTCCCGAAATTACCTTTTAAAATCCATGCTGAGATGCAGTAGTGAACATCAGTGTATTTAAATGGAGTCCAGAGATCTCAATGGGGTTGTCATGGCACTCCCAATAGAACATTCAAGGAAAGAAAAGGACGATCGAGCGTGGGGAGAAAAAGGGCACGGAAAGAACTGTCATTGTGGGAAGCGCTACAGGGGCATCTTACACAGCACCCCATCGCACTTCAGAAGCAGTAGAAGGATTTAAAGACCGATTGGAAGCAGTTTGTAGTAAAAACTCTTCAGCCACGCTTCTCAAACAGGACAGAAGCATTTCTGTATGAAAGAGTAAATATACTCTGTCAGAGAAGTGTTACTAAAACGGTTCCGTCTGAAATGACAGAAACCATTATTGAACAGTTCCTGAAATGGAATATATAGGCCATAGGTTCCCAAACTTATTTGGCCTACCGCCAAAAGGCTGCTTTAGATAGGTTCTGGGCTCTTCTTTCTTTATGCTTCCACTGCCCCCTTATTTGTATTCAACACCCCCAATTGCACCCAAGGCTCTGACCACCCACCGGGATCATTCCAGCATCCTCAGGGGGCAGTGTTGCCCACTTTGGGAACCAGTGATATAGGCTGTCTGAAATTCCTCATCCTTCGCTTTTCTATATTGGGCACCCCACTTTTCCCTCCCTTGTCCTTAATTTGTTGCAGGATCCCATCTCTTTGTTTACATCATTTTTGTGTTCTCATTGGAGAAGTAGATTCTGTACTGTTACTATTACTTTGATTCTATACTGTTACTATTACTTCCTTTGTTTCCTTTATTACCCTTTTCCAAAAGTTCTTCAGTATATTTTGTGAAAATGTCTAATTTTTCGAAAAAATTCCCCAGCGTATCTATTTGTTTTTTTTTTTCTGTTTCTTATTTTTTCCCCCAATTGATCATCTAAAATAGCTATATGGGATGGTGAACTCTGAGAGAACTCTGATTAAATATTTAAGGGACTTGGGGGATCATATTTCTATTTATAAGAGGTGCAAATCTATTTTAAATTTTTATTGTAAAAAATTCATCCATCTGATGGGGGTGAGTTTTCATCCATGGCTCATACTCTTTTCCTTCGCATTATCATACATATTGTCTAATCTTGTCTAATCCAATAAGACTTTGTCAATTTAGATAGATAGATAGTTAAAATCAGTTAAAAGAGGTCCTAATTCCATCATCTATAATTAATTCATTAATTCCTATTTTAATTATACTAAAACACAATTTGTAAATATATACCAATAACTACAGCATCAAAACATGTATAAACTTATAAAGTTAGAAAAGATGGAAGAGAAATGCTAATCATAAACTTATGTGCCCCGAATCAGAATCAAGATAAATTCTATAAAGACTTTAAAAACATGATGCTAAAAGAAAATACAGAGAATATATGTGTGGTAGGGGACTTCAATGCTGTATTTGACCCTAAGGAAGATAGAAGAAAATTGAAAAAAACACTAAAAGCAGGCACAACATTGACTTCTCCCTTAAACACAAATCATGGCCCCGAATAGATATGGTATGGATAAACACGAACATGGTAAAAAACATTTTAGATGTAGATATATTACCAAACACATTTGCAGATCATAATCCCATGTGGTTATCCTTGCAGGGAACATATAAAACTTCAAGATGGAGACTGAACACGGGTCTTATGGGAGATAAAAACTTTGTAAAAAAATTAAAATAGAAGTAAAAGGGTTCATAAAAATCATTAAAAAGGAAGACACGACAATTAACAACACCTGGGACACATTAAAAGCTTATATAAGAGGTTTATTCATGAGTCAAGAAGCATGGAGAAAAAAACAAAAAAGAGAAAAACTTAAGAAATTGACAGAAGAACTCAAAAAAGCAGAAGATATCAATAAAAGGAAAGGGGACACAAATGAAATAAGAATTAAGATAAAAATGACCCAACATCAAATAAATGTGTTGATAACACAAGAAATAGCTAATAAAATAGAATACACTGAAGCTTATTACTTTGAAAATGCGAATAAACCCTCATGATGGTTGGACTATAAGCTTAGAAAAGAAAAAGATAAAAGAATAATTTCAGCATTAAAGAATGAAAACCAGGAGATAAAATACAAAACACAAGAAATAAAAAACTTACTAGAAAACTTTTATAGAAATTTATATAAACAAATACCACAAGATAAACAAGATCTTAAAGATTTTTTAATGAAAAATAATAGGAAAAAATTTACAGAAGACCAGAGAAAAATCTTAAATGAAAATATTACAACATGTGAAATGGTGGAAGCACTGGGGAAAAAAAAAAAGGAAATCCCCAGGCCCAGATGCCATTCCTGCGGAGGTGTATCAAATAAAAGAAGATGAAATATTACTCTTACTTAAAGATCTGATTAATAACATTATGACAACAGGAAAAATACCAAATACATGGAACGATGCTTTAATAACTTTGATACATAAACCGGACACAGAAGAAAACGATATTAAAAACTTTAGACCCATTTCTCTCTTAAATGCAGATTATAAGATTTTTGCGACCATTATAGCCAACAGGTTTAAAAGGGTGATGGCCCAAATCATACATAGAGATCAATCAGGCTTTCTCCCCAAAAGACAAATTAAAAACAACATAAGAACCATAGTAAATATTTTAGAATATTATGAACAACATCCAGAAAAACAATTGGCATTGGTCTTCCTGGACGCTGAGAAAGCCTTCGATAATGTAAATTGGGACTACTTAAAATATAAATTAGAGTTATGGGAATGTGGTGAAAAATTTATGAAATCAATATCAGCTATATATAAAGAGCAATGGGCAAAAATAATAAAAATTGAGAATTAACACAAAATATTCCTATACAAAAAGGGACTAGGCAGGGATGTCCACTCTCGCCTTTACTTTTTATTTTCAGGTTAGAAACTTTAACCGATATTGTGAGAGAAAACACAAAAATAACAAGAACGAAAATAAAAAGGGAACAATTTAAATTGCAGGCATTTGCCGATGATTTTGTATTCATATTGGAAGACCCGATAACATCGATGCCATACCTGTTACAAGAAATACAAAAGTATGGTAATATCGCTGGTCTAAAAATTAACTTAAAAAAAACTAAGATTCTGACAAAAAACTGCACTAAGGAAGAGATAAATAAAATACAAACAATTTCGAATATTGAAGTAGTAAATAAAGTTAAATATTTAGGCATTATAATTGCTAATAATAATAAAAACATTTAAAAACAACTATTTAGCCCTACTAGAAGAAATTAAGAAAGATTTACAAAAATGGCATGACTTCCATATATCGTTCATGGGCAGAATTGCCACATTAAAAATGAATATCCTCCCACGATTTTTATTTATCGCCCAATGCATACCTATACTAAAAAACATTAAATTCTTTTAAGATCTAGATCGGTGTACAAGAAAATTCTTCTGGCAATTGAAAAAACCACGAATCAAAAGAAAATTGCTTATCGACAAAAAAGACAGAGGGGGACTAGGAATGCCTGATTGGTATCTTTATTATCAGGCAGCAGCTATGGGTTGGATAAGAGATTGGATAACCTTGGAGGATAAAAGAATATTACAATTAGAAGGGCACGATTAGATTAGAGGAGCATTAATGAAGGTATATAAAAAAATCAAAGACAGGTATTATCTTAAAATACCTAGATGGGTCTCCCGACTAGAGGCTTTTATAATGCTGACATTAGAAGACAATAAAAGGGTAACATATGAAGTGTTATTAAATAAAGACAGTGAACTAAGAACCTTCGAACAATTACAAGCAATGAACATAAATCTCACTAGTTGGGAAAAGATACAACTACAATCTAGATTTGCTAAAATAAATCAAACTTTATTAAAACAAAATCAGAACTAGATAAAATATGGCTTTCGTCCTTGGATAAGCTTATACAAAAAGTATATAATGAGACATGCAAAGCAACTTTTACTTCCTACCACTGGCTCTATTACTGTTTCTTTACAAGCAGAAGGCTTCGGCGTGAAACTTATTCCAGCTCTATGGAGCTTTTTAGAGAATCATCTGAGCAGTTTCCTATTCCTTAATAATATAGACACCAGCCAACTAGCAAGATAAGCAAACTAAACTAACAAGACGAGATAAGAGATAAATATACTAAAAATAAAATCCTCCTCAAAACAGAGCACAGCACACAACATCGTTCTCAGCTCAGCCAGAACTGGAAATCCTCTGTCTTCATTCAGGGCATTCAGAATCTCTTTGGGAAAGGACGGAAGGCCCAGGAAGACATCATCAGTTAAGGTTTTTACAGTGTCTTCCGGGGAAGACTCCTTCATTGCTGTGTATTGTTTGGCTGCCAATCAATTTCCCTCTTGGGATTGGTTCCTACGCCCTGCCCTGGTGGTTGTGGCAGTCAGCTGTGAAATCTTCTGGGCCAGATTGCTCAGGAGAGAATGGGATTGAGCAGAGACCTTCTGCTTGCTGTGCATGCTGGCTGAGACACCAGGGGTTTTTTTAATTATCATTTTTATTATTTTTGTACAAAACAATAACAGTATATAATGATTACAGAAATAGTTGAGAGTGAATTAACATTAACTTTATCAATAAACAAGGTTGTACATAAAATGCAGGAAATCAACCATTGTACTACCAAATTTTCAAAAGTACACCAAGCTTTGATAATGCTTATTCCTTGGAAGAACCCCTTCAGTAGAAAGATATTCAATAACAGGAAACCATCTTGCATGGAATTCTTTTTGATGATTCCCCCAGTGTAGGGAGCAGTTTTGTGAGATACCAGAGTTGACATCTTCCAGCAAAACCTCTACCCTTTCCCCAGGAATCAAGGGCAGGTGTGAATCATCTCTCGGCAGGTCGCCTTCCAGGAGATGCAGAACAACCGAGGAACTAACTGGAAAGATCTGGAATTGCTCCTTTCTATCTCTATCTTTTAATAAATGTTTATTTTAAATTTTTAAAGGGTTGCAGAATGAAAAAAGGAAAAGGGAAAAACCCATAGGATATGTAATTACCAAAAATATAATGTAAGAGCAATTTTACAGATATTGAGGACATTCATCAGAATATGTAGATATATATTAAAAAATGTATGGTCTAATAACAAATGTATAACATTATATATATAGTGTAATGGCATAAGAATGTATCTTAAAATATATATGACATATTAACTTAACAAATCAGTATAACAACCTGCTCGGTATATTCTACCATTTTCTCATACCATATTATAATTCTTATCTTTTATATGGTATAGCGTAAATGACCTCATAGAAATTTTTATAAAATTTTCACACAATAGTTTGTTATAATCAACAACACATGCAAATAATACCCTTTATATTTCATACTAAAATTCTCTTATAGTATATCATATCATATCAGACCATTTAGATGTATAGCTAGAGAAATTGGTTGTAATAATCGTAGAAAACTTGCCAGGTTTTTTTGAGATCCTCTTTCGGTCTTCGGTTAATGTCATTTGTCAGTTTTGCCATAACTGTGTATTCTCATCTTGTCTACCCTCAAATTTCTACTTGGCTGCAAATACTACTCTTGCTGCTGTTAGCATGTATCTGAACAGTTCATGCATTGTTCTATCCACATTCACTGGTAAGATTCCTAATAGCATTGTCTCTGGTATCTTAGCAAATTTAATTTTGTTTAAAATTTCAGTATGTATTTCCATCCAGTATTTGCTAATTTTTTTTTGCAAGATGACCACATATGGTAAAAGGTACCATCCATCTCTTTACATTTCCAGCACAATGCCTCTTGGGGTAATGTACCAGCGAGAAAATATTTTATACCAGTTTAGTTTTTAAAAGTCTGACATCTTTTTTGCACTTCTCAATTATTTCCTTTTGAAGTAAGAGGTCATCATTTAGTCTCATAGAACCATAGAATGTTAGAGTTTACTTAAAGGTAAAGGTTCCCTTGCTCGAAAGCCAGTCGAATCCGACTCTAGGGTTGCGGTGCTCATCTCCGTTTCAAAGCCGAAGAGCCAGCGCTGTCTGAAGACGTTTCCGTGGTCATGTGGCCAGCATGACTAAACACCAAGGCGCACGGAACGCTGTTACCTTCCCACCGAAGTGGTACCTATTTATCTACTTGCAATTTCTTGCTTTTGAACTGCTATGTTGGCAGGAGCTGGAACTAGAGACGGGAGCTCATTCTGTCATGCAGCACTCTCGGGTCTCAAACTGCTGAACTACTGACCTTCCACAGCCTGCAGTTCAGCGTCTTAACCACTTGAGCTACCGCAGCTCCTCTTTACTTTACTTTAGGGGAAACTTTCAGCCATAGTCTCTGGTGCTCGTTTTAACCAGCACTCACTTGTAATGTAGATCTCGTAGATCTCACCATCAGTCGAGTAAGGCACTTGACCTCCACATGCTTGTCTCAGTGTGCATCTCTGAGTCCAGTACTGGAGCTCAGTGGCGAGACCGTCAGGGCATAGAACCGCCTCAATCTGCTGGCAACGTGCCGGAGGAGAGGCGATCCCTAGCACCCCATAGCTAGGGACCCATCGCAAGGGTCCCCGGGGGGTGCGTACAATCGCACCCCCTCTCTGTCGGTTCATGGATCGTGTCCTTGGGAGCTTCTGAGAGACATTAGATCGCCAAAACTGGAAGCGCCTGGGAGATTTTCTCACCTCCCCGCCAGCAGCTTTTCCCTGGTAGACGCCTCTGAGTGGATGAGGCTTGTGCCCATTTCTCCCTCACTACGTCATTTCTTCAGGTGTCAGCGAATCTTCCCTGGCTTCTCTCTGTCCGAGCGTTATTACTCCCTGCTGCTGGCCTTGCCCCGCCACCCATGCCTTAAAGGAGCATAACGAAGGAGTCGCAATCAAGGCTCCCGGACCCTCTGGTGAAGCTTCCCCATCCCTCCTTCTCCCGGTCGGCCCCTTGGCGGGCGGCCCAGCTGGTGCTTCGTCCTCTTCCTCCACCTTTGGTCATTGGGCATCCGTGACCAGGGCAGCAGGGGAGGATCCCTGGCCCATCAGGGAAGCCTTGCAAGGGGTTGCTGGCCAGCTGTCACCAGAATAGGGGTACCCTGGGTGGTGAGCCTCCGAAGAAGGCAGGAGGGCCTCCAGGATGTCCTCCTGACAATAGTCTTTGGAAAGATGTAACACTATAGCAATAACAACAAAGGTGGAAGGCAGTGGGAACATCACCCAAAAGTGCTTCTGTAAAAAAGAATGGGCAGCTGGGGAGGCGGGGAAAAAATGAGGAATTGTTTTATACCCAGGACCACAGAGAGCTATATTTGTGTATAGTTCAGGTACAACCATCAGTACCACTTGGAAGGAGATCTTCTATAAAGTTATCTACTTTTGGTCTTTGACTCTCCACATTTTTACCAAATATATCAAGGATGATGAAATATGTTTATTTGAAATGTGCAAAAAATTATCTTAAAAAAGGTGCCTGACTTCACCAAAGTTCAGTCAGAGCACAAACAGCATACTACTTTTTGAAAAGTTATATGCTACTTAAAGCTCTGTTTTATGAGCTGAAAACAAACCTGGCCTCTTTTTCTCCTCCTACCACTGGCCTAGTTAAAGCTAGAGCAGCTAAAGTCCTATGCTGAGATTTATTTAAAAGTATTAGTTAAAAATACCTGAAACCTTTATTAAAGGCCTATTTAACAATGGTGCAGCAGCTAAACCAGAAGCATACACAGAGCACTGACCCCATAGCCTAAGAAAGCCAAAAGACATAGAAATAATAATAATAATAATAATAATAATAATAATAATAATAATAATAATAATAATAATAATAATAATAATAATAATCATCATCATCATCATCATCATACCTTTTGATTTATTTAATCACCCAACCCGGCAGAGCTGCTGGCCCTGAGCGATAATTACAGTTACTCATGTAGACAGTGGACTAACAATAATTCATAGGGGATGAGGGAGGACACATAATAACTTAAAACCCGCTAAAAGGTTCAGAACCACTAAAAGGCAACAGACAGAGTCTAGTCAGTAACCCCACCCCACCCCCAAAAAACCAACTAGCCCAGAAAATGCAATAAAAGGAATTTAAAAGCAACAGAACTACAAAGGACAAGAACCAAAAATAGAGTGCCTAGGCCCCAGGCAGAAGTTCTAGTCAGTGACACCCCCCTAAAAAAAAAAAAAAACCAACTAGCCCAGAAAACACAATAAAAGGAACTTAAAGGCAACAGAACCACACAGGATAAGAACCAAAAACAGAGAGCCTGGGCCCCAAGCAGAAGGCCTCGTCCAGTAACAACCCCCTCCCCCACCAAAAAAAACAAGCCCCAACAAGCCAAGAAATAAAATATCAATCACAGGGGAGGGGGGACAAGAAAAATGCAAAAACAACAGGCTGGCAAAACCACAATTTAAAAGAACCCTCCCCCCAAAAAAACCCAGGAAGAAGCCTGAGCAGGTCCTAGAGTCCTACCCACCACCACCACACCAATCCCAGGCCCGAAACCCACCCAACCCACAACAAAATAATAAGTTTTTTAAAAGTGGCCATAATATAATTCAAACCAGTGATGTCTTCAGTCTTCTTGTGTTGTCTTGATCTGAAGTGGTCCAAGACTCCAGGCATCAGGAAAGCAGGCTCAAAGCAGTGGCTATAGAAGAAGCCAGCCACACAATCGCCAACCCAGGCTCTCAGCAGCAGGAAAAGGAATGGAGTCAGCCAGCCAGAAACCCCTGCTTTTATACTCTCTGAGCATACACAGAAGGATTTCAAAAAGGAACAAACTTCTGTGATTGGCCAGAGCAGAAAGCCAAAATCCTATTGGCCAGTGCTCCTTCTCTGGGAAAGAAGCAGTCTAGTAGTTGGGCTTCAACAACTGAAGCCAACAGCAACAACACCCTTGCAAAAAGTTGCAAGCTGCAATGGCATTTAGAAATGCGTTGTAGTGATTGGCTGTCTGCAAGATCACTCTTCCCCTTCCCTCCTGGAAACTGGAGCAAGAGGTGGGAAAGAGGCAAAACTGGCAGGAAAAACAAGGTGGTGAGTAGCCCTTTAATTGGGGGGGGGTTGGCATTCATTTTTCAGCATTTGAATTAGCTCAGGGAAGCTGATTCGGTTTTCTGAAAGCCAAAACCCCCCGAAAAATTGTTTTCAGGGTTCCCCCCCAGTTCAAGTTTACCGAATGCACACCCCTAGTCCTGTAGTTATTTCTTGTTTTGATTATCAGAGTTCCTTTTTGATTCTCTTGACCTAGTTTTACTTGTGTAATTTGTTGCCGAATCCCTTCTTCTGTTTGGGTCACTTTATGATGCATTTGATCTCTGATGATTGCATCTGAGAGGACACTGTGTCTTTTACGAAGCTGAATTCTGTGACAAAGTGATCTTGAAATTTTTCCAACTATTCAGGTATTTTGGAATTATGGCTCTTTTCCAGTTTTCTTTTTCCCCTTTTCCTTTACTCATGTTGACATTTTATATCTGTATCTTCTATGGAGACTTTTCATTAAGTTATTAACTCAAACTGTTCATTTGATTACAATCACCACAATAAAACAATTAGAATTAAACTTAAGCCTTCAACTTTATTTTATAATATAAATCTCAATGTCAAAATGGGATGATATTCCAATATTCAACCACAGGAAGCTTATATTTCAAATATTCAATGGCCGGAGACTTATGTTTCAAATATTCAATGTACTCCAATTTATAATTTATGTTAAAAGAAGAACTACTGAAACATTAGAAATAGTAAGATTAGCAGGTTTAAGAAGATAGAGTTAAATAAGATGTGGAAATTGATTAGTCTGTTAATACAAATTAGTATTTGTTGATTTGTTATAGGTATTTCACATAAAAAGCAAACCAATTTAATTGTTTATTAATAATATTAAAGAAATTGAGTTCTTATGTTGAGTTCTCTTTCTCTTCAAGTCTAGGCTTTGAGTCGTCACTTAATCTTCAAAAAACGTCACAGCTTTACTTGACTTCAATCAAAAAATCCAATGTTAACTGGACAGGAGCAGGACCAGCAGTAATTTTGAATTCCAGTGTAGATAGTTGTAAATTCCACTGGATGGCAGCAAAGACCATGACATAAATTGAGGTTAAACAACTGGAATATTCCAGTTATGGAAATAGGCTGAGAGAAAATTTTCCAGGGTTTCCGCCCCTATTACTCCCCAAGCAAAAATACAAAAATACAGCGAAGACAGTATAAAATTGAAAGAAAATAAGCCACAATCCAACTTTTGTCCAATGATTAAATATAGTTAAAAAGGCACAGCTCACACCGCAGTCTCTAACATCTCAGAGGAAAAAGCTGTCTTCTTTCCTCAAGGTTAAGAGATAAACATTAAAGGCAGTTTAATGAGTAGAATGGTAGTGATAAATTCTAGACTGTGAAAGTCTTACAACTAGATGCTTTCTGTTAGTTTGAAGTGCAGTACAAATTGTCCAATTAGCTTGAATGATGATCTTTTATAATCCTGGTGGATACGAAAGTATAACAGGTCGTTGTGATTTACATAGAGTTCTTCTAAACAAATATAAGTCATTATAGAAAGGTGAATAGAATAATTTCCAGAAGAAAACTGATCTAGTCAGATCCACTCTGATATAGATCACTTGTAAATGGCCTCTGACGAGGAGTGAGGCAGATCTTATCTCTCACCAGCACTTTCAAACACCCGCAGGGAGTTAAGGTCTTGGAGCCTAATGAGAAGACTCACTAACATAGGGCCATGTTGTCGGAAGTCCCTTTCTAACTCCAATGTCCTGCAGATTTAATTCACAGTGGTTTCCATAGTGTTCTAGATCTGGCTGTGAAAAGCTTGTTCGGAATTAGGATTTATGCTGAGCAGATGTTCCATGAAGCTCTTCTGTATGATGGGATGCTGCCCTTCACACTGGTGCTCCTGGGGACTGAAATTACCAAGTATAAAGCTGGTAATCTGATTTGCAGCTACACTTTCTGATACAAGAATAGAGGGAGCAGCAACCTTTTCTACTTCCTTATTTAATCCTTTCCTTGACCAAAGAACAGTACACTCCTTCTGTTTGGGATGGCCATCCTCTTTGACAGAACGCGCAGCTTCGGGAGGGACATGGAGTGGTGAGGGAGGGAGGGGACACCCACCTAGCCAGCCAGATCAGCCAAATCAATCCTGGCAATCTATTGGGACAGATCCTTCTGCATGTTCTACTACTCCCCTTATTTTTAGATGGTTTTGCTGGGAATTATGATCTAAACATAGTATCCTATCTCTGGCCCAAATCTCATGTTGTTGTAGTGATTTGATGTCCTCTTGAGCCAAAAACCCCAGCTCTGTAGCTGACTCGGCTGTACTTGAAGTCCGTTTGATTTCCTCTAGCTGATCAGTGATTGGTTTAAGCAGCTTTGTAATATCCTGTAGGGTTTCACCTCTTGAGGTTTTTAATAGTCTCTGAAAGACCAATTAGGTTGTGTTTGGTGTTTCCCATACAGCTGCCATTTTGATGGACCCAGGAACCATTTCTGATCCAGTATTTATTTATTATTTTCAATTTATATCCCGCCTTGTCGGGAACCGGCTCAAGGCAGCAAACAACATTAAAACAATCAATACAATAAAATACAGTAAAATATGCATAGACAGATCCCTAAAATCATAAAAATCTAACAAAGCAGTGCAGCTGATGGCGGCATCAGTATACAACAGTAGCCATTTTCTCTGTTCTAGTTTGCAAAGCTCCCCTCAACTCTTACTTTTTGCCCACCATAAGGTATGCTTTCAGGGAATGAGATATCACAGCCTGTGTTTTGTCAGTTTTGTTGTCCTTTCCCCGTCTTTTCCCTTACCAGCTACTTAGTCATGGGTCATTAATCAAGCTGGAGAGGATGGTTGGAATGGAACTCAAGCTTCACACATCTGCCATCAAGCTGTTGTCTGAAAGATTGATGTTCAGAGATGATTTTCCCTTCCTGTTCTCATCCATAAGTTCAATTGTGGTTGTTAGGGCAGCTTCAGGAAGTCCACTTAGCGTTTCTGAGATGGTTCTGAGCTGGTTCTGCACTTGAGAAGTGGAGAACTGATGGAGCTCAAGATATCACCAATAATGCCCTTTTAAGGCCTATGAGAGTCCTAGACAGCAAAACCATGTTGTCTGCATAAAGTAAGGCTACTATACGGCAATTCACTAGGGAAGGAGGACGAGTATCAACTGTACCAAGATTACCGATCAGATCATTAATGTTCAATAGAGACTTGTTAGCACCTGGGCCATCAGACATTTCTATATCAGTAGTCAATGTAGTACCAGTAGTTTTCTTATCCGCCACTACTCCACTATAGCTGTCTTCCTTGCTTTGGGTGTTAATTATAGCCTTAACAGGTGTACTCAGAACTAGCAATTTACTTCGTAGAGTTTCCAATCTATTAACTATCGCATTCTGATCTTTTGGCAATGCTGTGTAGGAGTTTATCAGGTCCTCTTCTATGGAGTTATCAATCTGTCTAACATCATGTACAGTAGACTGAGATGTATTCATCTCTGAAGAGATCACTGGTGTGGTGCTTCCTCTATGTATCTTCTGCCTCCTCTCTCTGTGTAGTTAATTCAGTCACATTTGCTTGTAGAAAATTCGAGGCTAGTCCTATTTTAATCTCCTTAGAATTCTTATTCTCCTCTTTCAGCAGGAGTGGGGTAGGTTTCATTAGATTAACAAAGGAACGAGAAGGAAAAATTCCTTTACTGCTGAATATCTTAATATGCTTCATTATCAAGGAGGGAATCCTCTCAGAAGCAAATGTTAGGAGCTCTCTCTGCACTTGACTTGGCTGGCTGATTATTTCAAACTCCTTCAGGTCTATTCCAGCAAGCCTTAATCTCAGTAAGGAGCACAAATACCCACAGATCTTATATTTTGTATTACACTGCTTCTCCAAATATTCTTGTAGTAGTTGGGGGAACCCAAAGTTTGTTCGGAAGGTTGGGGCATGAGTAGAGGAGGATGAAGATTTCATTTCTCTGTTGCAGATTTTAACGTGTTCTGCTGTTATATTCACCTTATGCAGCAACTGCTCCGCATGCACTATAATTTCATTCAAACATTCCATTATGCGTTTTACTGTTCTTGCAATCAAATTCATTAGGTTGTGTAAATTCCCATTGTTTTCATTGTTATTACCTCCTTTTTCCTTTAAAGGTACAGTAGTTCTCTCTCTGTTATAAGATCCGCCTCCTCTCCTTTCACTCTGAGTGTTTTCAGCTAATATTGCAAACTTATTTGAGACTGGGATGTTATAAGAAGGATTTTTTTGTTCGTTTGTTTGGAGGCAGGCGGGGGTGAGGAAATTCCATCTCTCCAGAGCCCATTATCAGAAAAGCCTCTCTCCCTTCTTTAAACAAACAGATAATGCCACGTCGATGTAGAACAAAGCATATGAAGCGGTTCCAAGGAGGAGGATAGAGATGCTTCTGGTAAAAGGAAACATGTAACAGTTTTTAAATCTGCAGCAGCAACAACGCTCACCAACCTGCGGACGCCATCTTGCTCCTCCATAATCATCATTAATGTAAAAGACAAAAAGAAAGGGGCCAAAACACAGCCTTGTTTAACACCTTTTGTTGTAGGAATAGCATTAGTTAAATGCCTTTGTTTATTACATCTGATCCTAACAGCTGTATTAGTGTACAGTGCTTGAATCAAAAATTGAAGTCTCCTATCAATTGATGTATTGCTTAACTTTTCCCAAAGCCTTGCCCCAAGGATAGAGTCAAAGGCGGATTTTAAATCTATAAAGGCTGTGCATAGTGAAACAGTATTATTGAACGCATAATTGGTTATTAGATGGAATAGAATCAAAATATGCTCCATAGTAGACCGTCCTTCCTTCAATCCAGCCTGTTCATCAACTAAAAGATTTTCCTCATCCAGCCAACTCTTTAGTTTCTCAAGGAGATGATTTGCATACAGCTTGCCTCTTATACTCCGCAGACTGATTGGTCTGTAGACTGCCAGATCATCTCTCCTCCCAGCTTTAAAGAAAGGAACAATAATAACTTTTCTCCAGGCCTTTGGGATATCCCCAATCAAATCAATATAAGTTAAAAGTAAGGGCAATAAAGGTGCCCACTAGTCCACATTTTCTATTAATAATTCCATAGGAATAAAATCCAGGCTTGGTGCTTTACCTTTCTTAAGGGACTCAGTTTCTTTAGCTGACACGGGGGCAGTCCAGGAGATCCTCTTGGTTCTGCATGCTTCACATCAAGATATTGTTTCTGAAAAAAATACCTCCCACTTCTCTTATGAAATAAATGAATCCATAGGAGAACTATCCTTGAATGAATGATTGGAAATCATTTTCCAAAATAAAGTAGAAATCTTCTCTTTGGTAGAGTGTATTCTGTGATTCCATAACGCATTCCTTTCTGCTTGTTTTTTTATTGCCACCAGTTTCTTATAAGACTTAATATGTAATAGGCAGTGTGAGGAATTCAAAATATTCAGTCCTGTAGAATTCTTGTAGGCATGGTATGTCATGCTAAAACCTCTTTTTGCTTGCTGGCAGCCCTAATCAAACCAATGCTTTGAGACGTTCCCAGAGGTCTGTTTTTGAACAGAAGCATCTTGGGACAATGAAGGTTTCAAAAATGGAAGCAGGTTATCAAAAGGGATCAAAGGATTCTATTCCTGGGGGTTATCCATAACTGCTGATCTTCACAAACAGGCATCTTCATCCTCCAGAATCCCCTTCACTTTTTGAGTCAGGTGATCTGACCATTTAGTGTGACACTCTATTTGCTGTGTTGGTATTAAACATGCTTCTGGTACAATATTACGGTAAGTTTGAGGGTCCAAAGATGGCAAATCAAGTAAAAGGGGTAAGCGGTGACTTTTGAGCTCCTGTGGGACCTGGAAATTTAAAACCTTGGAAAGTAGGCTAGGGCTTTCTTAAACAATTGTCTGTGGTACTGCATTTGGAGTCTGCCATAAAAGTAAGTTCTCCAGGATAAGTCAAACCTTCTTACCATTTTAGTTAGACAAAAACCAGCAAAATTTGTCCTGGGGTCTTTGGTGAAATGGGAGAAATGAGTAGAATTCTGATTTTCCTCATTGTCAAAAGATAACATCCCCAACTTATCTATGAGAACCCTATCATTTGCACCTAATCTGGCAATAAAATTCCTCCCCACTAGGATCATGTCAACAGGGTCTTCAATATAGGAATATAGGTCTTCAGTATAGGAATCAAATTCATCCCATGTTTTTGAAATCTGTTCTTCTCGGGGGGGGGGTGATATACATTTACTACTAATAGTATCTCAGTATCAAAATGTACGAGAACTGGCATTGCCCATTTGTTCCAGGGACAGTACCAAGGATGTATTTACCATGCTGGATGAACCTCCTGTTAGAAGAAGTGCACATTTCCAACTGATGCGGTATTCTTCATCCCCTGGTAGCAAACACTTTGATTTTACTTCTGATGAAGTCACTCACAGCAAGGGTTCAGGCAGGAGAGTGATCAAGAGACAGTCCAAGGTTCAGGTTTCCAGAAAGGGGAGTCATCAGGTAGTCCAAATTTCAGGGGTTCAGAATTTGGGTGGTCCAGGGTCCAGTCCAAGTTCAGAGCAACAGAGGTTCCAGTCAGAGATTCAGGAGACAAGGTTGGTGGTTATGCAGCCATGGTACATGTTGCATCCACGATGAGCAGCTGCCCCCTTCCTGGATTTACAGCTGACTCTCCGTGGGCTGTTTAGCTGCTGCTCGTTGGGGCACGCATCCCTGCAAGTACTCATCTGGCGACAGGTGTCTGCGATCCATCAGACGCTCACTGTGATGGGCTCTCAGGTCTGATCTCCATTAATGGTGCTGGTGCTCAAGGGGTGTTGGAGAAATAGCGGGCCCAGCCTCCTCCTTTTCCTCCATGTCTGGACTGGACACCAGTAAATTGCTTGCAGCTGGAGGAGAGGGCAGATCAGCTGCATCCAGCATGTTGTAAAGAGCTTGCATCGCCTCTCCTTGAAGACTGATGGGCTCAATCTCAGCTGGGTGTTCCTCCTCTTCAGAGGAGGTTTTGTTATCGGAGGAGATTTTGTTATCAGGCTGGTCATTCATCCAGTCAGGCTGGCTATCGGAGGCATATCGATGACACCAGCAAAGTCGGTCTTTGAAAGGGTGTCAGAATAGATTTTTTGTGTGACAGAAAGAAGATTACATAGTTGGAAGAAAGAGACTGACACGGGTATATGGTGTAAACTGAGGGCAGTTTTATTTAACCATAAATTCAAATAACTGTAAGTAGCAAGGGTTGCAATCTCGTCCAGCAGAGGATCCCTTGACCCCTCTCCAGACTTAACAAGGGTGAACTACCATAGCCCCCAATGCAAGCCAAACATAACACGGCCTTTGCCAGGCAACAGACATGTCAGTACCCCACCTTGATCCCACCTTCAGCTGCAGAGCATGAAGGATAGGGTGAAGCCCAAGGCGTCTAACAGGCCACCCACAGTCCCCATCCGAGGTCCAACCCAAGGAATGGTTTGTGTGTAGTGCGCCAACCTCCTGCAAAAAGGGTTTTTTTGTCACTTGGTGTTCCTCATAACAACAGCAACAAAAAAGTTCAGATTTCCACCACCGAAAAGGGTCAAGCCTCTGCTTTGGCCCTTGACCCCACACATCGGCCAACAATCTGCCTCAGCCCTTGCCAAAAATTCTCCGGCAGTATTCTATTCCCAAGATCAGAAAGATGCACCCCCATCCTCCCGATAGAGATGGGAGCACTCCTGTACAGTGCCCAAGTATGGGATCACAAACCCCCGACCCTGCATCATGGCATTCCCCAACTCGCAGTTTTCCTTTTTGCATGCCCGCTCAATGGCATGCGGATCGCACACCCACTTCCATACTCAGTGGGGCAAAATGGCTGACCACACCACCCAAATGTTGGGCCACTGGGCCCCAATGTCTCACATGTCATCCTGCGCCTGCAGGATCAATGCCTTCCCCTTAACCATACCCAGATGATTACCCCCCAGGTGAATGACCACAATGTCCGGTGGGGGACTGTCCCACTCACAAAACAACAGCGGCATAAGCCTGGTCCAACGCAGGCCCTGTCGTCCAAGCCACTCAACAATGGCGCAGTCACTCGGGCCCAGCTGAGCACCCATTCTGGATCTTGCTGCATAATGGGCTGCCCAGAAAACCATGCTGTGCCCCACAGTAAGCACTCGGAGCCTCCTCACTGGATCTAATGAACCTATAAACAATGACAACAAATAACATTAACAGTAACCCCCCCTAGGGGGCCAACAGCGGCCTTACGTAGGTCTTATAAGCCACTGAGTACCACCGCCCCACCTTTTTGGATAGCCTTATCAGAGTAGCCCATGGCAGCAGCAGTGGACGCTACCCTGATCTGAAAAGAGTGAGTGCCAAAGCAAACTCCGGACAAACCCAGCTTGCCCAAGGCCCTTGAAGTGACTGCCCAGGATTGGTACTTTGTCAGAGGTGATCTGTCGTTATGCTGAAACAAGGGCTCTCCATCTGCTCCCCGATAATCGACATGCAGACACAGGGCTTGCACTGGACAGAGGTCCCCATCCGCACAAATTCCCAAGACAGTCTCAGTCCCTTTTCCTTTCTGATTGGTCTTAGATCGCCTAATCCAGATCAAAACCTTGCCCTCCTCAAAGGAAATATCCCCCATTTGGAGAGCCTTTTTCTGAGGGTCCAGCCTAGACTGCTGTACTAGCTCGCTAACCCGAAGGGCTCCAAAAAACATAGTCAAGGCAGCGGTGTGAAATAAAAGGCACTTGAACTCTGAACTACACACCTGTGACCATATGCCCAACAGCCCCTTTGGCACACCCAGTGAAATGGGGTGCCACTGATCTCTTTGCGAGCTGGTCTCCTGGGTCCAACCCTCAAACATTTTCCTTAACCAAAAATCAGAAGCAAAGTCTAGGAATCCCTGAGCCTTACTATGGAAAGCAACCCCTGTGAGCTGGGACCTAATAGACTTGACAGCTAGACCCTTACCTTTTAACATAACTGAAAATTGCATCAGATGATCCACAGGTACTGGCCAAACATCCTGTAGCCCTACGTGTCCCCTAAATGCCCAGAAATTGTCCCAGAAACTGCTGGACTGCGTGACCATAAGCTCTCTGTGTACTTGGTGCTAGAGCAAGCCCGATGGCCCTGTTAGCTTCAACCTGCCAAGCTGCCAGAGTTCCTGAGGCATCCTGGTTGGATGCAGATCTGCCTCCAGGGCCAGTTGGTGAAGCCTTTCCATCTGTTTGTGAGAGAGAGCATCTGCCACCCTGTTATTTACCCCTGGGACATACTTGGCAAGGAAAAGAACATTCAACTGTAAACAATGCAACGTAAAACAGCGAACAAGGCCCATAAGTCATGGGGAAGTGGAGGTCAGGGAGTTGCACCATGAAAAAAAACAGTGGACACTTTGTATTGTCCACTGAGACAAAGGTGTCTAGTGTTGGCTGCCCAAATCTCTGAAAGACCTCCCTGAGGTAGGTCTGTTTTATTGACCATTCGTTCTGTTCCATCGGTACCCAACTTAGCAAGTCAGCCTGAGTATTGTCCACTCCTGGTACATGTACTGCAGGCAGCTGCACGTTGTTTTGAAGGCACCACTCCTATAGTTCCATGGCCTATCTGCACAGGGTTGTGGATGCTGTCCCGCCTTGTTTGATGATCTAGTACATTGTAGTCATATTGTCCGTTGCCACCCAAACTGACCTGCCTTTCAGAATTGGCCAGAATGAGCGGAGAGCATGCCTTACTGCTAGAAGTCTGAGCAAATTGATGTGACATCTCTTCTGCTTCACTGTCCATTGCCCTTGGACATGGAAGTCCCTGCAATGTGCTCCCCAATCCCATTGGGAGGCATCCGTATATACTGTTATGTTCACCTCCCCTGACTGGAAGGGCATCCCTGGGATGAGGTTGGACACCTCCGTCCACCATTTTAGGAACTGGCAAACATATTTGGGGATATCAATCTTGAGAGATGGTACCACTGTCACAGGGTTGTAATGGCGGAGAAACCATAACTGCAAGGGTCTCATTTTCAATCTCGACATTGGCATGATAAAGATTGTTGACGCCATGAGTCCCAGCAGTCTCTGGACCACTTTTGCTTTTTGTGTAGGAAAGGCAATGTACTCTGAGGCCAATTTTTGGATACTCATGGCCCTGTCCATTGGAAGAAATGCCTTTGAAAACGTTGAATCTAGAACAGCACCTATTAACTGAATTCTTTGGGAAGGATCCAAAATGGATTTTTCCCAATTGACATATAGCCCCAACCCTTGTAAGAGGGCCATGGTTTGCTGCACATTGTATCTTAGATGGTCTGGGGAGTTTGCGACAATCAACCAATCATTGATATATGGAAAGAGTAGAACTCCTCTTGTCCTCAAGTGTGCCAGTACTACCACCATACACTTCGTGAACACTCAAGGTGCTGTTGTGAGTCTGAATGGCAGTGCCCTGTATTGATAGTGGGACTGCCCTACTGCAAAACGCAGGAATCTTCGATGCTGTGGTCTTATCGTTACATGAAAATACGCATCTTTCAGATCTATAGATGCCATCCAAGTTCCCGGTGGTATTAACGGTAAAATAGTTTGAAGCATCGCCATTCGAAATTTTGCTTTCTTGACATGCTTGTTTAATCCCCAGAGGTCAAATGTTGATCATCTGCCTCCGTCTCTCTTTGAGACAACGAAGTATCTGGAGCAGTTTCCTAGGCAATGTATTGATGGCGGCACAACTTTGATCGCACCCTTGGCTTGAAGAGTTTTTATTTCCTTATTTCCTCTCTGAGTAGATTAATGTGGGGTGACAGCCACATGCGGCATATGAGGTAACGTAGTGAACTCTATTGCATACCCCACTCTTATGATGGTGAATACCCACTGGTCTATGGTGATGCTTTCCCAGTTGCTTATAGATGGTCTCAGTAGAATCACCACTGGTGGAATAATCGTGGCAACTGTGGGTCTCTTTTGGCTGTTCATGAAGTCAAAAAGATGGCTTCCCCTGTTGTGAGGTTGTCTTTGAAGCTCCCAATTTAGATTTGTGTTGGTAAACTTGTCTGGGTGTCGCCTGGCGCCGTTTCCAGGAGTCAGATTGAGCAAGGGAACATGGCCTGCGTGGATATTGAGGGTCTCAGGTTCTTTGTCTCAGATCTCTGTGTATATTGAGCAGTCACTCCCAGGTTCTTTGCTGTTTTGCGGCTTTCATCTTCTGTCTTGAGGGCATCATCAGACGTACTGTGGAATAAGCTGCAGCCATCAAAGGGAAGATACTCTATCCTTTGTTTCATATCAAATTGTAAAAATGTTGCCCTAAGCCACACATATGTGAGAAACAAGATATTGTTTGTCTCACAATCGTCACTTGCTGCATAGCTGCTCTCCATGATTCCTGGATAAGAGACAGTGCTTCTGAACATGTGTCTACGGGTAAGTTAGTGAGTATGGTCTCTTAATTTGTTAGAAAGATTAAAGATGTATGCATGCATGTCTGCATCTTGGAGGCAACACATGTGGATCCATAGATCTCTTTTGCTCATGTGTCTAGTCTTCTACCTTCCCTCTCTGGAGGTGCCAGATGACACGTATCTTTAGGTGTAGAGGACAATTGAATTACCACTGAATTAGGTTCTGGTTGTGACTGCAGGAATTTTGCATCGTCGCCCTGTACCCTGTGCATGACTTTGTAGCATTTCAGGACACGGGGTGTTGAAGCCGGAAACTCACAGGCCTCTTTCAAAGTAGCCAGATGCACCATCAGCACTGGGAGTGCTGATGATGCCAGATGATCTGATTGTAAAATATTGTGCACCACATCAGAAACCTGCATTTCCACTAGAGCCAACTGTATCCCTAGAGCTGTTGCCATACTTTGGAGTACGTCTAGGAACTTAGTCCCTTCATTCAGTGGCACTGATTGCTGGGGCTATTCTTCTGCTGCCTCCCCAACTTCATCATCATGTTCTCCTTGCAACCCTGAGTGCTCAGTGTCTGACCTCATCGGAGAGCTGAACCTTATTGTGTTCACACTGCCCTCAGTTTCCCTGTCAGACATCTCACGAATCTCTTGTGTGGCTCTGGGTTCCATTCCCAGCCTCTTCCCCTTCATATCTCCCTTGCTAAGCCATCACCTTCCCCCGTGCCCTGCATGTCATGGACTATAATGCAGCAATCGGGACCGAGATCAACTCTTTGAGCACCTAAGGTGCCTCATCCTGGGTGGAGATCTGGAATGTGAGTGCTTACATAACAATTGGGAGCTTTCCTTCTGACAATAGGAGGCTGGTCTCCAACAAGACAAATCCTGCCTCCAGGCTGTTCTATCAGCATGAAAAATAGAGCAGTCAGAGGCCGAGCAGCAAAAATTGCTAGAAGAGCAGCTGCGATAATGTTCTCCATGCCTATCCCTTGCCCTGTCCCTTTGTTGACGTTTCGGGGTCAAAGCTCCAGATGTGCAGCCACTCTCTGTGAGGATCTGTAGTGGTGCTGACTGAACAGTTGGGAGTTTCCGGCTTCAACACCCCCTTTCCCAAAACACTACGAAGTCATACAGGGTACATTCGCCTGATGTTTTCTTAGGCACCACCCCCAAATGTGAAACCCTCAAAGTGGAAACGGGCGGGGATGGGCCCAAGACCCTATCTTCCCTGCACTCCTTCCCAATCTTATCCCTAACCACCTGCTCCAATCCCACCATGGATCTGAGATTGTTAGCCCTGCAAGCCCTCTTAACACCCGTGTAAGGAATTCTAAAACCTGCTGAAAAACTTTCAACCAAATATAATCTATCTACATCACTGGGATACAATCCCAACCACTTCTTAAGTTGAATCTACGGGGTTGGGACCCTTTTCCCATCCCTTGGGGAGATGTGTCACTCTCTCCAGGTCTCTTGTTCCCCGTCCTCTGCTGTGCCCTGGAACATGAAGTAAAGGCATGGTACTCCCCGTATAAGGGACACTCATGCCTTTCTTTTTTCTTTTGCTGAGCAGAAAAGTTTTAATTTTAAAGACACTGGTCATTATACAAAAACACATGCATTAATTTCATTTGGGGAGGAGCATAATTTCTTCATTTCCCCCCAACACTGATTTCAGTTACTGAATTTACCTGTTATCAAGATTCAACACTACAAGGGCCCCAGCCCAGACACGCATGCCTGAACTTACAGGGCTTCCTCCCACAGACTCCCTGTGATGCAAACTCCCAGCAGAGCAGCCGAGGTTGAACACCCTGGCCCCCCCAGGGGCATGATATGGAAGTCCCAGCTGACCTCTGCGCAATATGACCACTATCAGAACGATCCCCTAAAACTGGCTTAGCTGAAGACATAAGCTGTAGCCATAGGTGCTGATGCACCTGATCCCAAGGCAGAGCAGGGTTAACCGCCGCTCGCATCCAAAACTCTTCATCATATTGCAGCCAAGCCCACCCTGAAAATTTCGTATAAACCCTATAAATGATGTCAGTGTACTGAAAAAAGGGGGCAGCCCTAACAGGATGAGTTCTCGCCACCACTCCCGCATAGATCAGAAAGCCCGGTAGCCAATTAGCCCATGTCCGGTCGATGCAATGACGCTTCAGCCACTCCTTATCCCTCTCACCTAAATCATCTTTATCTTTTTTCCTCAATGTCCCTGAACAATAGAGAAAATACATCCACGAAGTCGCCTTTCAGAATCTTATCACGGGTCACTAATGTTAGATGGTCACCTAAAGGCATTCCCACATCCTCGCGTGACTTAGCAGTATAAGGCACAGAGCCAATAGAGGCTGGGGGAAGAGGGCCATAGCCCCATCCGCCCCAAAAGGCCTGTTGTCCTGATCCAAAGTTTCCCATCCCACAAGGCCATGCCCCTGCCATGGCAGGAGAAAAGAACCCCTATTGAGTACCAGGCACAAAAGCAGGACCCGTGAAATTACCTGCTGGGACCCCCGAAAGTGCTCCCACAGTGACCCCCCCCAAGTTCTCGGATCCCCAGGGCCAAGCGGTTCCCCTGACAGAAGAGTCCAACTTACCTGCACTTTCTATGGCCGCAACAGCCACGCCAACCAGCCCCACCTCTCCAGATGCACCCAGGGTCAGTGATCCCTCAACAGCCATGGCCCCCTGTTCAAGCCCACCATCCTCACTCTCCGTGGGGGTAGTGGTAGAAGAGGAGCCATCCAGAGCTGAAAGACAGGCCAACACTATCTGGTTAAACTGAGAAGAACGGGCCCGCTGATGGGACTAGGGGGATTTCCACCTTCCCCCGAGTGACTGTAACCTTGCACGCATTCTCTAATGAATCCAAACGCTCCAAAATGAGCCGCTGTTCATGCTCTGTTTCCTCTTCTTCCGATGAGGAATGAGCCTTGCTAATTGGCTTCACAGCTTTTGCTGCTTGCTGTGACTCCTTGGCTGACACCTTCCCTTTTCCGGATGCCATCTCACACAAGGAAAGCATGCAACAAAATGGTGCCCGCGCCCAACACCCTGACTGCGCCCAGCCCACTCGCGAAGCTGCCAACCGCGAAGCGACCTGAGAAGCTGCAGCATGTAAGGGACTAAGGTAATGAAGACATGGAGAAGTCTTCCCTGCACTAGAAATTGGGAAAGGGATGGAAAAGGGGGAGGGGAGACCCGGAGGGAAGGGGGAACAGAAAAAGATACCACCAACCCAACCCTCAAACTATGCTACCGAGCCCTCCACAAAACACCGGACTGAAACACCCCCCCAATCCCCCAAACCAATCAACAAGTGACTTCTAGGCTTCAAAACATGGTGCTGGAGAGACAATCCTTCTCACCAGCTGATTCCAAAAGAACTGCCCCAATGGGATGGGGAGCAACACCTAAATCCCACGTTGCTTCACCTCCATAAATAGTGACAATGGCCTGTGATGTCACTGGCTCCTCCCTATGATGTCACTGGGTCTTTGTTTTTTTCAGGACCTAGCACAGCAATGCCTCTGACCCAGCCCCGGGGGAGGCCCCCTCAAAATTGGAAAGTCTATGTCCTTGCCTTGCTGGATATAGTTTGGGAAGTACCTCAGAAACCCAGATCATCTAATGTCTTCCTGAATATGTCTTCTGTGAGAACTGCAGCTCTCTAAGTGAGCACAGGCTTCAATTTTTGCTCATGGCTCGGTCACTTCTTTTTCTCCCTGATTGGTAGCTGATGATAGCACTTTTGAGTCCTGGGGGCAGAGATCATTTCAGAGCCTTTCTTGGAGGTGTTCTTCAACTGCTGCCATGTTACCACCAATGGCCTGCTTCGATACTGGGAGGAATTAGCTATGCAGCGAGGGAGACCAGAGGGGTATCAGGGATCTCACACCTATTTATAGCAAGGTCTGGTACAGTAGGAAGACTCCAGATCTGAACAGCAAATTAAATATTTTATTGAAGAATTTCCCTAATTACAGCAAATTAAATAGTTTATTGAAGAATTCTCTAAAAACATTCACAAAAGAGCAATTCAGAACTAAGAAAATAAAGGTGATGATAGCAAATAGAAGGGTCAGTTACAGGGTTATACTACCTGCCCAGATGTGTAGAGGTCTTTGAAGAGAATATCGCCAATGGCCAGCATTTTATGCTAAGAAGGGGGCCCAAAGGAGAGACTTTGGGGGTGTACTCCAAGTATAGGTGTCGTCAGAGTACGCACCTTGATGGCCATGTGCCTTGATGAATGTAGACATTAGAACACAATGTGGACAAATGGGTGGCTTTGAGGGGCTTGTCTCAGATGATGGCAAAAGGTTACCTGGACCAATAAGGGGTCATAGGGGGTGTGACACCAGGAGGAGCAAAACCTGGGTGTGACCAGTGAGGTCCCAGAGTGGAGAGTCTGGATTCACAATAGAGTTGATGAGATTAGCCAGGTGCTGAATGGCTCTACTGGAGCTGACTAAATGGTCTCGATGACCAATGATGGTCCTGTCAAAGCAGGTAGAATAGGTTCCCAGGTTTAAACAAAAAGTGGGAAATGCGTTCCTGATTAGTGTCAGGAAGGATCATTAATAATTTGAATGTTTGACTGGGTTATCTCAGTATCTGGAGGGATGGAGCAAGAAGGACTTGTTTTAGGCACAAGAGTTTTCACATAGGTATAGGAGTCACACAAAAGGGACTGCTCCCAGGTCTGGAGACAGAAAGGGCCATTTGCCAGGCAGCCTCTGAATAGTCTTCAGAAATGTAGATACTGTACCTGGTGGAATGCGGTATTGTTTCATATGCATACCTTGGTGGGTGAAGGGGGAAGGCTGGAGATTGCTTTGAAAGCAGCCTTGTGAAACCTGAAAATGGAGAGCCTTTTCCAGAGATTTTGGCTACCTCTGTGTGTCTGACCAAGAGTGTCTTCCTTGGCCCGACTTTGTGGGTCTCTGGTTCAGGTCAGAAGTGGGGTGCCCTGCTATTTAGGGCTACCCACGAGTAAGGCAGCATCTCTGGGCTATATAGCCATCCCCAGTCCTCTTCTCAGCTTGGCTTTCAGCCTGCATTCAAACTTAGAGGGGAGAAGCCTAGCCAGGGCAGTCCTCATTCCCTGCCCTGGGCCGCAAAACCCAAAGGCGGAGCCTGACTGACCCCAATAGGGAAGATGCCATATGGTGCTCACCAGGTCCATTTTCCCATTAGCTGCACTAACCTGCCAAATGACCAATCCTATTCAATGGACCTGCCATGTCCAACTTCCCCGTAATGGGCTGACAACAGTGCAAAGTAGGCAAAAACACCCCCCTTACTTGCCAGTCAAAGGAGTGGCGAAAAATTCCTTCCTGGTCCTCAAAGGGCAACCAGTCAACGCCTGCATTGCATACAGGGTGAGAGAGTGGGCTGAGCATGCGGTGAAAGAAAGAGCAGGGGCAGAGCCTTCCTTAAATCCTTGCCGGCTCTGCCCAGCACCGCAACGCTGTGATGCTTGACATCAGTGGAACCCTGTCTCTTCCTCTTTCCCAAGGAGGCCAAGCGACCCCCGCCTGCAGCTGCCATCGGCTCCACGGCTGGTGGGGAGCTGAATAACATCGTAATTGATAAATGCTGAAGCTTCATTCGCAAGAACTCTGGGTCTCTGATCTTTATCTCTCTTTCGTTATCCTAAGGCTTGATAAACAAAGCTGGCGCTAAAATTGTTGAGGTTTGGGAGGAAAGCCTGACTGACTTCCCCTTTGAATCCCAACACACTTTGAATCTCTTTCTAACTTTTAACAGCACTGTGAAAAAGGCACTTAAAAAAGGCACCCTTGTGCACTTAAACAAGCCCGTAAGCCTGTTCTGAAGCCATTTCAGGACCACTTACATCATTGGAGTAACTTAAGTCATTTGTTATACTTCCACTAGCTAGGTTGTCTTTCAGTGTCTGTGTACGGTTCCAAATAAATATTTTGTGCAGAGCGTTGTTAATATTTTTGGATATGTGATGGCACTGAAGTAGAGCAAAGTCCTTTTGGGACCTGGTAATTAGTTGAAGTGTGGCTTTTGGATCGACTTGAAGGAAATTTATTGAACTTGTTTTGCTTAACAATACGATGTTTATTCCAAGACAGTATCACACGCTTGTATTATACATATTAAAAGCAGCAAGGCTGGTTTTTGCCGAAGTCTAGAAATCAACCCGTAGACCAAAGGAGTTGAACTAATCTGTTATGAGGGCCAGATCCCACTGCTTCACTGCTGCAGATGAGGTTGTTTTGCCATGCTGAAGCCACAATTGGAGTGACTCCCCCCGAGCAGTCTCCTGTTCCCTCCCTTGCAGTAGTTGCTTGCAGGCCGCATAAGAGCCCTGGATGGACCAGTTCCCTGGGCCTTATGTCTGACACCCCTGCCATAGGCCATCAAAGAGGGACTGGTTAAAGAAAGTTAAGGATGTAAGATTCCAACTTACTGGAATGAGCTTCCTGATGAGATCAGGGCCCTGCAGGACCTCTCGCAGGGTCTCGAAAACGGAGCTCTTCCGTCAGGCATTTAGGCAAGGAGCTGCACGTCATCGTCTATGCCCTATGCCGATTTTACTGCCAGCCTGAGCTCGCCGAGAGTTGATGTACCGCTGATTGTATGTTTCGAAGTGCACTTTATCATAGCCACATCGCCATCGATACACTAATGCTTTTAATAATTTTATCATGTATTTTATATTGGTATCTATATTATTGTTTTATCTATCGGTTCCTTATGTAAAGCTGCCCTGAGCCTGCCTCGGCGGGGCAAGCGGGGTAAAAGTCAAAGTAATAAATAAATAAATACAAATAAATAAATCCATATAAATTAATAAAGTCAACTGCACTGCAAAGATTGCAAGATGCTGAAAGGGTCACGAGAGTTTGGAAATCTTTTATTTTGAAAAATGAGAGCGATTCTATCATGAATGATTAGCTCAATGTATCCCTTTTCTGACGTAAGATAAGATTGTTGGATCTTTGTTTTTTATGAATGTTATATATTGTCTGTCATTTATTTCTGTAATTTAAAATAAAAATGGACTTCTAGGGTAATTAGCTGTCATGTTTAATTATTTGTAATTTCCCTTTCCGTACTTACATCTATCCCACATAGAGGGGCAAACGTCAGGAAGTTTTTGATTGCACCGGATATGAATACATGCCATAAAAAAAGAGAAAATTGAAACAATTGAATAGAGTACAATCTCCTGTACTGAATACAAAAACCATTTAAAGTTGAAACTGAAAAAGTAGAAAAGGTGATCAAAGAATTTAAGTATATCTTTAAAAAAAAAAAAAAAAGAACAGTGGAGGTAGAGAGGACAATAAATTACAGTAGATAAAAGAAATATACAAATAATACGCCATACTGTCTGCCATTGAGAGCTCTTTGCTCCTGGTGCCGTTCTTTGGAGATGTGACAGAACACTATTCCCAGTGGCTTATAAAACTCATGTGACACTTCATACTTCACTCTGCAGTTGGGTTGCCAGGTCCCTGCTGGCAACTGGCAGGGAATGGTGGGGACTTACCAGGAGAAATAGGAAGGCCCAGGCCATGTTGCTGATGTCACACAGGAAGTGACATAATCATGCTGCACCTTCACGGCGATGCTCTGGTATTTGGGCACAAACTCCGTGGTAGAAAATGGCTTCAACTATAGAGTTTTTGTCCAATAACAGACAGTCGCCCCAGACGTGGATGGTGTGATGGCGTCACTTTCTGTGCGATGCCAATGACTCGGCTGGGCCTTCCTCTTTCTGCTGGTACACACACCCCGGCCACCTGATTGGCAACTGGGGGACAGGGCCTTGTGGCAGGGGACCCCTGCTTCCACTGGGCTGTTTGGCAACCCTACTCTGCAAACAATGCTGATATAAACTGTGGCAGAATTTTGGGTTAAGGGAGACTTGGCTGTTTATGTATAAGGCATATTGAATTTATGTAGCAAAAGCAGACTTTGGTCTCTTCTCACGAAACACTGCAGTATATCCAATGCCTACTTCCTAGTAGCAAAACAGTGCCTGGCTGTGAGTGAACGGTTTCCCACACATACCTCACATTCCTTTAGCCAAAATGCACTAAGCCCAAGGCTGACTATCTAGAGATTTTTGTCTATACCTCACCTGCTCTGGCCAGAGCCTTCGACCTAATTGATAGCCCTTAGGGAGGAAAAGTGTATGGTTTTATGGTGCCATCAAGGGGAAGGGTCTGGCTGCTGGTGCACTCATGACATTCCCACGTCTGATGTATGTCTTCTATTACCTTGCAAAAGGGAATAAATATTGTCAAGGTTCTGTTGTTAAACACCACCTCCTGAAGACCCTTTTGGAGTCTTCAGGTGGAGATTTTCAGGTCAAGAGATTTTCTTAATTGTGTGCACTGCTAGTTTTAGTGAATGGTCTGACTTTTATATGCGGTGGCTCAAGTGGTTAAGACGCTGAACTGCAGGATGTGGAAGGTCAGTAGTTCAGCAGTTCAAGACCCGGGTGCCGCATGATGGGGTGAGCTCCCGTCTCTAGTTCCAGCTCCTCCCAACCTAGCAGTTCGAAAGCAAGAAATTGCAAGTAGATAAATAGGTACCACTTCGGCGGGAAGGTAACAGCGTTCCGTGCACCTTGGTGTTTAGTCATGCCGGCCACATGACCACGGAAACGTCTTCGGACAGCGCTGGCTCTTCGGCTTTGAAACGGAGATGAGCACCGCAACCCTAGAGTCGGATTCGACTGGCTTTCGAGCAAGGGAACCTTTACCTTTAAGGTTCAAGTAAACAGATTGTACTGCAGGCTCGTGTCCTCTTCTCTTTCCTACCAAGACTTGGCGTCCTGCCAGAATCCTATCCAGCCCAGTGAACCTAAGTGAACATTTTCCCCACAAGGTGGACTGTCCTTGTTGTTGGAGTTTCACAGAACAACTGGAGCAGAGAGTTTCACAAGGTAATGATGTGCAGCATGAACAAAGCCACCTTTTGTCTCCAATTCTATCACCATGTCAATCCTTCCACTACCTTTTGTTATGCTTTCCAAAGTTGCACTTCTTCCTTAAGCAGAGACTGAAAAAGGAGAAGACGTACACACTCAGAGCCTTCACTTCAGGTCTGTATTCGGCAATACCATATGCAGGGCGAGGGCATCATAGAGACACCACACAAGGCCATTCAGAAAAGGGACCATTTCTATCCTTTCAGTCTGAATCTCTCCCCTCCCTCGGGGGGGGGGGGAGAGCTAGTCCATTAAAGAAGAAGAAGAAGAGATTGGATTTATACCCCGCCCTTCACTAGCCAAGGGAGTCTCGGAGCAGCTTACAAACTCCCTTCCCTTCCCCTCCCCACAACAGACACCCTGTGAGGTAAGTGGGGCTGAGAGAGCTGACAGAAACTGCTCTTTTTCAAGAACAGCTGTGCCAGAACTATGGCTTGCCCAAGGTCATCCAGCAGGTGCAAGTGGAGAAGTGGTTCTTCCAGATTAGAGTCCGCACACTTAACCACTATGCCAAACTGGCTTAAGCGAAAGGGGCAGTACCCCACAAGCTCAGCTCCTTGCTACATGCTTCCTTTACAGTCAAAGTAAAGTAAAACAAAAGCATGATTGAAGTTACTTCCAGTTTGGGGCTTGCAGGCTTTCAGTCCCCACCTTAATTAGTCTTCATCTTCTTACCTGCTTGTTTTCCCAGACCTCAGCCAAGTTCCTCTGTACACTCCCCCCCCAACCCATTCTTCTTAAAGTCACAGGCTCCTTTAGGGATGCTGGCCTCCCAAGTGGGACCTGGGGATCCCCCAGAACTACAGCTCATCTCTTGACTACAGAGATTAGTTTCCCTGGAGAAAACTGAGGCTTAGGTGGGTGGACTCTCTAGCACTATACCCCACTGCGGTTCTTGCCGTCCCCGGGCTCCACCCCCAAATCTCCAGGAGTTTCCTAACCTGGATCTGGGAACCCCACCCCCTCCATCTCCTGCCAGTGCCCGGGGGACCTGGCCGCCCTAGTTTTCTGGGCAAAGCCCATGGCTGTCCAATATAAACTGCAGGAAGAGTGAAAGGCTCCTGTGGAATTTATTAACCAATCAGAGACTCATAAGGTAGTCTAACTTGTTGCTCCGGGTCCAGTTGTAGCAGTGGAAAGTAATGGAAGGCTGAGTCCGTGGGTGTCTGGTAGGGAAGAGGGGGGAAATGGGAGATGGTTGATGATTGCTGGGGTCCTGACCAGTGCTCCCTCTAAGCTGTGGAGTCTTGTGAGCAAAAATTCTACTTTGTGAGCTCCTGGCATTCAAGTTGTGAGCGAGCGATTTGGCTGCTGCATAAATTAGGTTGCTCTGGAGCCCTCCTTCCTGAGCGAAGATAAAAACGTGTGGGCCGGAAGCTAAAAACTTGTGAGCTAGCTCACACTAACTCAGTTTAGAGGAAACATTGGTCCTGACTCATTTGGCCTAGGGTTGCCAGGTCTGGTTTGGGAAATACCTGGAGACTTTGGGGGTGGATCTGGGAGAGAGCAGGGTTTGGGGAAGGGAGGAGCCTCAGCATGGTACAATGCCACGGAGTCCACCCTTCAAAGCAGCCATTTTCTCCAAGGGAGCTGATCTCTGTCAGCTGGAGATCAGTTGTAAATGTGGCAAACAGAGAGGGTGTGGTGTGGTTTTGATAGTAAAAGTGAAGATAAGGGATACTGAGCTGATGCAGGCTTAAGAGTGGGGGTGTAGAAAAACAGGTGATTCACGACAGTCCATCTTAAGTCTAACTTTTCAAAGAAAGATCACGTCATTTAAAAATACGATCAGGTTGGGGGGCAGGGGGGTAGTTATTTCATTATCAAGGACATGTGTTTGTGTCCCACTACAGCAGGGTCTCCAACCTTCTGGCACATGGGGGTGCCCAATGCCTGAAGAGGGCCACATCTTAAATCAAAATGTAACAAAGTTATTAACCTACCTATTTAGATCAAAAGTAAATATTCAGAGGTCAATGAAGAAATGTTAACTTGAACAAAATCCATTTTGGAAAATATTTTACTGTGGAATCCTTTTTATCTAGTTACACAGGCCTACCTAGTTAGCGTGATTTTTGTGGCTACTTTCTGTCAGCCAGGGCATTAATGTCCAAGTTGAGGCTTGCGACAGACACCCTTAAAATGTTATGTGAATATTCATCTGTAAGTCTTGACCTACACTTGGATTTCACCATTTACATCTTGGAAAAAGTTTGTTCACAGATGTATGTGGTGCCAAAGGCTGTGAACGTGCCTGCATCAAATTTCTTTAGGTTAATAAATATATCAGGTAGACCAGAATGGATGATCTGAGATGATGACTGGCTTGCAAATCAATCAGTTCCATCTGAAAAAAAGTCACTTGCATCTTCTGCTGCTACTTCAAATGGATTCTGAAACATTCTTACTTCCTTTTCAAAGTACGAGCAACACCACCAGAGGGACACAGTTGGTAAATCTCAGAGGGATTAACAGTCACTTCCCCCTGCCTACCTCTGCTTGTGTTGGACTGCCCTCCACTGGAGTTCCCCCGCTTCTGAGAGCTCCAATCCACCCTGGCTAGCTGGGAAGCCCCACCCCCAAGCCACAGCCACCCCTCTCCCTCTCCTCCTACAGAGATTTAAAGGGCTTCAACTGATCTGTGAGGAGCACATGGCCTGCCCATCAGCTGGAGGAGCCTTTTAAATCTTTCAGCAGGGAGGGAGAGGTGCTGTTGCCGGCCACAGCTCCACTCACAAAAAGACCCCTTTAAAGGGTCATCTTTCAAGCAGAAGAGAGTTCCACCAGACTGGAACCAAAGTGGAAAATGCTCTCGCTCTGGTTGAGAATAGCCAAACGTGGTTCCTGGCCCAAGCACAACACTCTTCTGGGGGTGTACTGGAAGATACAGTCTTGAAAATAGATGTATACCAGATCATTAAAGGCCTTAAAAGTCAACACCAAAACCTTGAACCTGAGCCACAGGGTGAATATGTGCTGTATGCAGAGTCCCAGTAAGGCCCCACGCAGCTGAATTCTGTACCAGCTGGAATTTTCACGTCAGTCTCAAATGTAGGCCCATGTAGAGTGAGTTTATTTATTTATTTATTATGGCATTTATACCCCGCCCTCCCCGCAAAGCAGGCTCAGGGCGGCTCACAAACAATATAAATACATACATAAAACATATTTAAAATACACCCGATAAAACATATTATAAATGCAAGTATAAAACCATTTACAATACAATACAATACAATTTACAATACAAAGATGTTAGCGGTGGTCAACCAATAGGCCAATGTTTCATCGTCTCTGAAGAGCTGGTATTCCTTACTCGCCAACTTGGTAATAAATACTAGATGTTCCTGCTCAGGCAGCTGCACCGTTGTAGCATTATGAGCTGGGCACTCCAACGGCGGCGGCCCCTAACTAAATGCCTGGCGGAAGAGCTCCGTCTTGCAGGCCCTGCGGAACTGAGAAAGGTCCCGCAGGGCCCTGATCTCCTCCGGGAGCTCATTCCACCGGGTAGGGGCCGCCACCGAAAATGCCCCAGCTCTGGTGGCAGCTAGCCTGGCCTCCCATGGGCCAGGGAGGGTCAAACGGTTTTGCGACCCAGACCGTAGTGCTCTCTGGGGTATGTGCGGGGAAAGGCGGTCCCGCAAATATGTTGGACCCCGGCCATATAGGGCTTTAAAGGTAATAACCAGCACTTTGAAGCGGACTCGGTATGCTATTGGCAGCCAGTGCAGTGACCTTAGCGCAGGCCGGATGTGCTCCCTTCTAGGGAGGCCCAGCAGCAGCCTGGCCGCGGCGTTCTGCACCAGCTGCAGCTTCCGGATCCGCGACAGAGGCAGCCCCATGTAGAGAGCGTTGCAGTAGTCTAGTCTCGAGGTGACCATTGCATGGATCACTGTGGCCAGGTCAGCCCGGTCGAGGAAGGGGACCAACTGCCTAATCAGCCTAAGATGATAGAAGGCCGACTTGGCTGTGGCCGCTACCTGGGCCTCCATGGTAAGAGAGGAATCCAGGAGGACCCCCAGGCTTCGAACCTCTGGCGTGGGGGCCAGTAAGGCCCCGCCAAAGGCCGGGAGCGGAATCCCCACCCCTGAACCGCCCCGACCCAGGCACAGGACCTCCGTCTTCGCCGGATTCAGCTTCAGCCGACTCAGTCTGAGCCACCCAGCCACGGCCTGCAACGCCCGGTCAAGATCTTCTGGTCCGGAGCGCGACTGGCCGCCCAGCATCAGATAGAGCTGGGTGTCATCAGCGTACTGGTGACACCCCAGCCCATACCTCCGGGCAATCTGGGCAAGGGGGCGCATATAGATGTTAAATAACATCGGGGACAAAACAGCCCCCTGAGGCACCCCACACTCGTGGGTGCCTCCTTGACTGCTGATCCCCTAGCGCCACCCTTTGTCCCCGACCTTGGAGAAAGGAGGCAAGCCACTGCAAGGCGAGCCCCCGAGTTACAAAGCAACAGTAACATATACTTTATATTACATATTAGTAAAGAATTCACAATTTAAATGTTGGTTAATTTGGACATTTTTTTCTTTATTGATACCTACCACATATGGGAGGGAGTTAAAGCATGGTGTTAATGCTCTTTTGATCTCATAAACAATTAGTTATTTCAGAATGAAAAGAAACTTTTATGTAATAACATTGCTGGAACAATTGTAATTTCTACTACATAAAAAGCCAGAATCTCCTGCATCGACATATGTTGTTGCTGTTTGCACTGAGCTCCAGCTGAGGACAGTCGGCAAGGCGGGATATAAATGGAAAATAATAAATAAATAATAAATAAACTCTAAATTCAAGGAGAGGGAAACGTGTTTTTGGAAGAGTTATCTGACAGGTCTGGTTCATACATGACATTTACAAGTCTATACCTAACATGATCTATTCTCTCTTGCTCCGGATTGCAAGACTAGATCTCATGGGTTGAAATTCCAAGGGAGTCATTACCGGCTAAATATCAGGAGAAACTTCCTAACTGTAAGAGTGGTTGAGCAGTGGAACAGACTGTCTCAGAAGGTGGTGGATGCTCCTTCACTGGACGTTTTCAAGCAGACTGGATGACCATCTTTCGGGTATGCTGTAGGGCTATCTTTCGGCTATGCTCCTGCAGAATGCAGGGGGTTGGACTAGATGACCTGCAAGGTCCCTTCCAACTCTAACAGTCTATGATGATTCCTAACATTCAGACCCTCGCAGCTTCACAAGAAGAAGAAGTGATTGGATTTATACCCCACCCTTCACTGCCCAAAGGCGTCTTGGAGTGGCTTTCAAACTCCTTTCCCTCCCCACAACAGACACCCTGTGAAGTAGGTGGGGCTGAGAGAACTTCTGACAGAAACTGCTCTTTTTCAAGAACAGCTGTGCCAGAGCTTGTGACTGACCCAAGGTCACATCAGCAGGTGCAAGTGGAGGAGTGGGGAATCAAACCCGGTTCTCCCAGATTAGAGTCTGCGCACTTAACCACTACACCAAACTGGCTCTCTCTGGGCTTTTCAGTTTCTATTAACAGTGGCCTGCAGGGAGTCACCATATTTATAAAATCATGCAAGGAGAAACTGCACTGAGAAACTTTCCCCTTCTCCCACAAAACTAGCACTCCGGGCACCCAATGGGCAACAAATACAGAATAGATAACAAGCGGGAAGCATTCAAAGAGCCAGAGTGGCATAGTAGTGCTGGAGTACAATTTGGGGCAACTAGGTTCAGATCCCGTCATACAATTAGCCAGACGGTGCAGCCTTATTCCCCAGTAAGTGTTCAAATCCCAAGTATGCTTTTAAGCTGAAAACATTTATTGAACTCCACATACATTAAAAGTTCACAGACTTACAATCTGGCTGGGAATGTATGAGAATGTCCACCTTCAGTGTTAAGGGCCCAGCTGTGTGATTTAGCGGTGAAGGAGAGATGTTTACACCTAATAACATATTGCTAGAAAGTATTATTATTAGCGAGTCCTACTTGTATGCTTCGCAGCCCTTTCAGGTCTAAAAAAAATTTCACATTCTGCATTATTTGGGGATCGTTTTTTTAAAAAAAAATTGCTGAAAGCGGCTAGCAACCCCCCCAACTAAAACCAGGTAATGCATAAATTAAAACGGGAAAATGATTATAATTCTTTTAAGTTGCCTTGCAAAGTGAACGATGGTCCGGTAACAAAACATGCAGCGGCCCACTGAGAATCGTGTCCGAAGTTTTTTAAAACAATATGTTCAAATTTTTAACAAACAAACCAATATTCGCTGTAACCGATTCTTCCCATTAATCCCGGAAATTCAAGGTGCGTGGTGCCGCTCTAGCCTTTCTCTATGGTGATCACAGACTAATTCAACTTTGCCGGCCAGGTACGGAAACGCCCCCTTTACGACGTTTTGTGGGAGCCGATCTACTTTTAGCCATTTCCTCCTACCTCTATGATGACCACAAACGGTGCCTTAATACGTCACTTCGCACAGCGCATCTTTGTACATAAACACGTACGTCCCTCCCTTCCGCGCCCTCTTGCGCATGCGCGTCTCCCTCCACCCTTAGGTCTGTCTTCGTCTTGCTCCGCTCTTTTTCCTCTCATGGTCTAACATCCGTGGTTGGCTGTTCATCCCTCTGTGTCATTCTACGTCAAAGCGCACGCGCCACCCCGTGACACGCCAGAAGTTCTCTGACGCCAAGGCCCGCTGGTGTCTTTTTCACTCGACTCCTCCTCCTCTCCCGGCCGCTCTAATTGCGCGCATGCGCATGCCGACGCGGCGCGTGGCGGCGGCGGCGGCGGCAAGAGGCGGGGCCCATTTCCCTCAGCTGACCGGTCGCCATTTTGTCAGCCGTTCCGGCGTTGCCCTGAGAGAAGTGCCGTGAGGGGCGGCAATTTGTGTACCTATGTGTTCCTCCCGCTGTGGGGTGTGAGCCGTGTCCGGTGCTTTCCCTCCGCGGCTCCTTTTGCTCCTCGCCGGGGCTGCCGCGGCCTAGTCCGGCCCCTCCCCGGTAGAGCCCCCCTCCCTCCCCCCACCTACCCACCCACCCACCCACCCCACGACCGGCCGCAGCGATGGCGCTGAAGATGGTGAAGGGGAGCATCGACCGCATGTTCGACAAGAACCTGCAGGACCTGGTGCGGGGAATCCGCAACCACAAGGAGGACGAGGTATGTGCAAGGGAGGAGAGGAGGGGCACCACTTCTGGGGGTCCCTGCATTGAAATGTTGCTCCCCGCCCCCAGACTGTGCATGCAGCAAGTGCCAGGACTCTCTGCTGCTAGATGCAAATAGGTGCGTGTGTGTGTGTGTGTGATGTTTCCCTCCTCAAACTCGTGTTTTTTTTTAATTCTCTTGCTGGCTGATTGAATAGTTCTTGACACATTTGTAGTCCGCCTTGAGTCCCAGTTGAGAAACAAGGATTGTAAGGGAAGCTAAGAATATTCGTCAGCTGTACGGAGAGGTGGGGCTGAGAAGTAATTTAAATGGGTGCATAGTAAATAATCCCGTTTTTATAGGTCCCTGGAATACTGTAAATGTTGGTGTTATTAGCCGTCACGTGTAGGAAAGGGGTGGTATAAATGCAGTTGCAGATAAATCTTCAAATTTATTTGTATGTTAATAGCCGTAATAAGATGCTTATTGAGTTTTTAATAGCCACTGGTGTTAATATCATATGTTGGAGCTTTTTGTATGATAGCCGGGGGGGGAATATTTTAAATAAACACTAGTAACTTATAATAGCATTTCTGATGTGCTCTTCAGTCCCCGGAGCTACATAAATACTTATCACAGGAAGCTGTCTCTTATCTGTGTGGGTAGGCAGGGCAAGAAAAGCTTCCAATAAGTGCTAATAGTTGCAATAGCATTTCTGTAGCATGCTCAGACCCCAGAAGCACTACACAAATGCCTGTGCTGTTAATCTTATGCAAGAAGTATAAGGTAAAGGTTCCCCTGCTCGAAAGCCAGTCGAATCCAACTCTAGGGTTGCGGTGCTCATCTCCGTTTCAAAGCCGAAGAGCCAGCGCTGTCCGAAGACGTTTCCGTGGTCATGTGGCCGGCATGACTAAACACCAAGGCGCAATAGTTTTAATAGTATGTTTATCAATTGTTCAGAATCCCAAAATGTTTCTATAGTTCGTGTAATAACAGTGGTTCCGTACAGAATTTCAAGTGTCTTTAAAACCAAGTGTAAATGCAACTAAGTAAGTGTGTAGGCGTTGTAGAAGCACAATGCTGCCAGTATTACTTATAATAGCATTTATAAGGCACCAGAGTCTGAAGGTGTATATAAATGTCCTTATAACAGTAGTAGTATGATTGTATTAATTACGGCTATTAAAGGTCTGAGAGTGATATATAACATCACCACAAGTGGTAATTCTTAGGATTATACTTTGTATGCATAATATTAAGTATAATAGTATTTACGTGGTGTTTCAGAGCTTCCAAATCACTCTATAACGGCCGCTTTTATAATAGTGAGTCAGTGTGGTGTAGCATTCAGAACACTGAAGGAAGATCTTGAAGACCATGAAGCTTGTAGAGTTTCTGTTAGTGGCTGTCATACACACGCCTTAACCTACGTCACAGGGTTCTTTGTTAGGCTACAACACGGAAGAGAAAGTCATGTGTACTGCTTTAAGTTCTTCAAAAGAAGTGTGAGATAAAAGCATACCAAGCTGATAGACAGTACTAACTTAGAAAAGGCTGGCTTGTAATTATTAAAATTAAAAATGGTGGCTTGTAATCATTAAAATTACACTTTTCTGTGAAATTACATTGGCTTTTGCAGTATTTTGCGGCATAAGTAGTATTGTATATCTTATAGAGGAAGTATGTATGGCAATTTTACCTTATTCTCCCTCCAAACAGTTCTCTCCCATTTCATCTTCACAACAGACTGGCAATATAGGTTTGACGAAGTGTGTGGCAGGCCCCATGTCACCCAGTAAATTTCATAGCTGTAGGGGAGGGGGCAAAAACTCAAACACACCCAGTCCAACACTATAACTGCATCACTGTGCTGGGTTTCTCATAATCCACACTAATAATAATGATAATGATAGTAATAGCACTTAAATAGTATTACAAAGATTTGAAAGTGGTAGATGAATTATGCTAATTATTATTCCTTCAGTGTGCATGCTGCCTTAGAGTATGGGAAAATAAAGTTTAATGAAAGGGAGACAAAGTTGGGGATCCACAGGGGAAGAATATACATTCCTTCATGTTACAGATACCTAGGGTTAGTGTTTGAGTGGGCAAGAGGTGGTTAGTATTAGAACAGTAACAATATGGTTATTGATTCAGGTGGGTAGCCATGTTGATCTGAAGCAACAGAACAACATTTGAGTCCATTGGCATGGTTAAGACCAACACAGTTTAATTCTGGGTATAAGGTTTCATGTATAAGTTTTTCAGACTCAAAATATGGTTATTGTACTTCGCGCATATTTCATCTCATTGTATTCCTTCCAGCAGCCCTGGCTGTTGCATTCCAGACTGATGGGAAGGGGAACAGTAGCCAGGGGTTTCTTAGGGACAGGATGGGCAAAAATAATAACTGATTATGTAGCTGTGTCAAACAGAGCTTTAGCATCTTCAAAGAGCTATAGAAATGCTGTTTTTATTACTGCTGTTGCGTATCTGATGTAGCACTCTAATGCTGCTAAGAATCACAGCGTTAGTTGTGCTTTGGAAATTTTAAAGGGCTTGCATACATACACCCGCATTCACAAGGTTGTTAGTATTTTTATTAGACTAAGGGAGGAGATGGAGGTGAGCAGCTGTATCATACTTTCCCTGTTAATTCCCTGTTTCTTACTTCCCCTGTTTATTATCCCCTGTTTATTTCATAGGAACAGCTAGCTAGCCATAGTTGGAAACCAGATGTTGAGCTCAGTGGCCTTTCGGTCTGGCCTTTCCCCATCGTCTGATCTTCCTGTGCTTTCTGCTCCTGAGAAAACTGTCCCTGGCTTTTCTTTGGGAATATTTCTCTTCTGTCTGTCTCCCCACCAAAGTGCAAGTACAGCCAGGTCTGTTGTGAAATCGAATATTCTTAGATGTTGAACAAAGTTTGAGTCCAGCGGCACCTTTATGACCAACAAAGTCTAATTCTCGGTATAAGCTTTTGTGTGCATGCACACTTGTTCAGATAACATTTGTGTGCATGCATATGAAAGTTTATACCCGGAATTAAACTTTGTTGGTCTTAAAGGAGTCACTGGACTCAAACTTTGTCCTGTTGCTCTAGACCAGCATAGCTACCCACTTGAATCTATTCTTAGATGTTTGTTTTTATTTTAAAATCAGCTGTTGCCCCTTTACAAACATCTTTCCCATGTTGACTTTTGAAGCAGATGTAAGCACAGAGTCAACACATACAACAAACAAT